>OY796658.1:58842138-61242138 GCA_963680705.1 Rhagium mordax
GTATTTAAATTTTGGAGTGTAGATAAGTGTCAGTTAGAGGAAGAATATCTGCAAAAATGTTAAGAGCATCCTATAGATTGTACGAAAATTGTTTGAAAAATACAATATATCCACAGCGAAGAGTATAACTTTATCGTTAGTTTACTGATTACTTAAATGTATTTCAATTTATTGTAAAGTGTTATTATTAATCACCTTGAAACAGTAGCAAGTCGATTTTTTTTCATTAGCTTTATACTTTACCTCATTGATGCTAATTGTATCATCATAACTTTAATCATAACTTATTAATATGGTAACATATCATTCGTTTAACATTCATGAACACTTTAAGTGTATATTTATGTTGATGCCTACTAATAATTATTATGTATTGTTTGTAGTTTGTTTGTGGCGGATAGTTAATATTCATTGAACTTAATTCTGGGAATCACGCCAAATTCTAAAAAATAAATAGAAATAAGAAAATTGCCAAAATATGTCAAGATAAAAGAGTAGTATCAAAGGCAAAACCTCAACAGTTTGCCACCAGAAAACCACTGTATATAGTTCTAAATGAATATAAATACAATATTGTTATCTATCTAAAATTCGTATCAGTGGTTTTCTAGTATTTTACACTAGAAAATATAATAACAAAATGTATATTATATAATATATAGATATATATATATATCTATATGATATGTAAAAAGCAATTATAAAACAATAACTTATCTGTTAAGAGTCCTGTTAAGGAGTTCTTCATTTCGTTATCAATTAGTTCCAGCTCCAGTAGTATTGTATCCTATAAAACTTCATGTTCTTCATATTTGCTCTATTGAATTAAATATACAACAATATGGCAAATGGCTTATGTGTCTATACTTTCTACAAAATTGCCGTAATAATTTTTTTATAGCAAAAGTTTAAAATGTCGGCCTACAACAAGTACCTCTTTTTTTCTGTAATCTTCATTAGAATAATTATGTATCTATTAAATTAATGTGTAATATTGAAGAATTTTTCGGTCAATTAAAAGAATTATTTTATTTTACGTTTTGCTTTTATTTCTTTAGAGATAATTTGTTATATTTTAAATTCTATGGAAGTAGAGTACTTTTTAAAAGTATAATGTTGTTTTAATGCAACGTTTAGACTTTAGATCCATGTCAGCTGCCAAAAATAAAAAACATCTACACCAAAATTGCAAATTCAGTATTTAAGTGAAATATGATACTTTTTTATTAATTAGATATCTATAACTAAAAAATTAATATAACAATGATTAGATTCAAAAAGAATGGTCAGTTTAATTTTTAAAAAGTCAATAAAAATTAGTTTCATTTTAAGAATGTATTCTAATAACATAACGAATATGCCGATAATATGTGGGGGAGGATCGAGCGACAATTATATCTCGAATACTTTCGTATTTATGAAGATAAGTTTCTGAACAGATGACATCCCTGCACGAACAAAAAATGTGCAAAATCCAAAAATGGAATAAGCAATTTTAGAGGTGGCAACAGCAGATGCCAGTAGTACAGAAAGCGTTGCAGGGAGATATCGCAAAGTTCAGACCATTGAATCATTGCTGAGGAAGGACTACATTCTTATAATTTAAAAAAAATTCAGTTGTCTTATCAAAAGACTTTAATTTAAGGCGAAATTATTTATTATTATTATTATAAAAAGTATGGGCTGAAATACTTGGTGGCTACTTATTGCGATCAGTAATTTGGCCACCAATTTTTTGAAATTATTGTTATTCCAGCTATAAAGTAGTTGGTCGAAGAATTTGATCGCTGGTGGGTTAGCCGAATTATTAAGTGGCCACTAAGGTCGATAATTTTGTCTCCTTGGGATGTTAAAATAATTGTTTATTGAACTAGGCGCCAACTCTGGCAAGAACTTATTCTTCGAGTTTAAGTTTAAGGTGGTGAAAATGTGATTTTGGTACGCTCCATTGAGTTCAAACAAATATCTGTAATGCCATAGCAAACTTGTTTGGATACGGATGGTTAAAATTTTAAATTTGTATATATTTTGCTTATCTCTCCCTCGTTCATACATTTAATAAAAAAGTTTTGCGCCCTCAATTTCTTTATCATTTTAAAAACGTACAATATCGGTTGTTAAAATAAATAAGAAAATCTTGGTTTGATTTGGCTTTTAAATTTTGTTTCGACGCGAAAAGGAAAAAATTAGTCCACGTACCTAATCATTTTCGAGCATGCATTTGAATATTAAAAGGAATTTATCTCGAAAACGGTGCCGCCGATCGAAGTTGCACAAGAGGGCATTTCCTTTGTGAAAAACTCTGACAATTCATAATTTGTAGTCAAAACTCAAAAAAATTTACAAATAAAAAAGTTGCGGTAATTTTTACCCCTCACCCCTACAGGTTGACCCACCCTTGGTAAAAATTTTGAGATGATATTTACCTCATTTTGTTGCTTAGAAAGTTTAGTGGGTGTGCAAAATTTCATTACTTTAACTTGAACAGTTTCGGAGATAATAAATAAAAACCGTCTTCACATTTAGGGGCCTGTAGCTCCCTTAGGAAGCATTTATAGGAACTTTTTGTCTTATTTTTGATCGAGGAATACGCGGGTAAAACGATGACCACTAATTTCGGACCACCCTGTATAATATGGTAACCTAAATGTTAATTAATTTGTTAGCAATATTGCAACACAAAATTTAGAATATTCAATTATTTTTTTCAATACAGAACAGTTCATTCTATAGTGGGCCTACAAGAGTGTTTAATAATTCAATTACAGCTATAGATTATGTTCTTAGAAATTTAATATTCTCGGTAAAAAAGTAATTTATACCGGAATTTTTGTCTATTTTGTCCAATAACCCGTTTAAAAGAAACACGTAACTTTAATAAGTACTTAAACGATGTACAGTAGTATTAGGCCATAGTATTGATAAATAATTTGCAGTATTGTTTTATATATTATTTTAACTTAATATTAGAACCTATCTTTGAAAATAATAAATATAGCAAAGGCATGTATTAAAAACCGGTTAAAGTCTAGTATTAAAAAATAACACGTTTGTTTCAGGCAATTGCAAACATCCGCAAATTAGTTGTTAATGATGGAAAGTATTGCAAAAGATATAATATTACATATCGCGGTCTAATTAGATTAGCTACGAGATTATATTTTGACAGCATCATAATAAACTCTAATAATAATTTGGGTAATCATCAATAATTAAAAAAAAATTAAAACCTACCTTCTTCAACTGAACAATCAGAAGGATATTGTCAGTGCATTCTGAGACTACTACCGTCCCCCGATAGCTCCAGCGCCCCCAGGGGGCTGCATTCGCTCACTATGGGAAACAATGTATTAGATCGTTGGGTGAAAGAATTATATAAGGATTTTATATCAAATAATGAAACATTAGACAAAAACATTCTTGTTGTCTTATTTAAGTCGGATTTTATTAATTTACTTAAAACTTAATGAAGCTCCTTGAAAAAATTTATGAGTTGTTACAATATCCGAAACTCCTGAAGCAATTAAAGTACAAATTCTCTTAAACATGATAATTTTGCAATTAAAGAAGTGTGCTAACATAACTGCAAACCACAAACTCATTGTCATAAAATGTTATAAATGGTAGCTTTTCTACAGGGTGTATCACGAAGACCTTCTATTAGCCTTTCTAGAGAATTACGCATACTGGAATTCTGAAAAATTGTATACAGGGATTACTCACAATGTTCTATCGATAAAAAATGTTTTCGTTGAGATGAGACTTCCGGTTCTACCGGAAGTTACTATTAACTCGCTTATTTCGAATGAAATGTACTATTTTTTATTTCATTTTTGGATTCTACTTCGAAATTTAGTGTAAGTCTTATACCCTACCCTTAAACTTAATAGATTTCGATATATTTCGACTTTTTCAAAAATTTTGGGAAAAACATACTTAAAATTAATGGGTTTTATCCCCTTTAGTTTTTAATCTATAGAAGGCTCAAAGTTTAGTAATACTAGAATGTTTTTAAATAGGTATCTGCAACATGCGAAAGTTGTTGAAAGTTATATTCGCTTACTTTAACTTTTACCTTTTGTTTTATAATGCTATTCGATGCAGCTTTTAATTCTCTTAGGATTGGTATAAGCATTGCGTAGACCTAAATTCTTCCGATTTCGAGATATTTGAAAATTATTAGACGAATGTATTGTATCCGAGAGGCAGGTTGGCTGTGGAAAAAACATTAAAATTCGTCTAATGTCATAACTTGTTTGACAATCGTTATTGTCAATACTGTTTTATAATTATTATTTTTATAATTTCTGTGAGATACCTACAACAAAATCAGTGAATCAAAAGAATACATACATACATAAAAGCCATAAAATAATATTGAACAGTATTGTTGTTGTTGTTCTAACAATAAATATTGTCGAAACGTCGACTAAATGAGAATTTGAGGTTTTCTTCCAATTTTTATCCAATCCGACTAAACAACTGCATTAATATATTTGTGGATACGAAACTCCTTTGCTAAAAATTCTGTTATGTTTAGTGGCTTAAATTTTGTGTTTTGTAGAACAAGTTTAAATCTGTTCAGATGAGTTTAAAAAAGTTTTTGTGGAAAACATGGTTAATTATGTGGAGTGATTTTGTGGCCTGAATTTAAGCGTATATGTTGCATCTATAGTCGGAAACATCCTGATCCGTTTCTCCTTCACTTTGAGATGGACTAGCGACTGGTAGGAGAGGTGCTCCTAATGCTAATTTTCCGTAAAATTTCAGAATCCTGCCGCATTTTTACTAGAGCAAAAGAAATGTAAATTCTAAAAGCAAATGCCTCAGAAGAACTAGAGCAGTGGTATCTCAAGAAATGGGCGAAAGCCGCAAGAGTAGAGTAGTAATGGCGGAGCTGGGTCTCCCCCCACCCTTTTTTTTTTGTGGTGGGGGGTAACTAGGGTAATTCGAGTAATGTAGGTAATTAGACTGATGTAATTGCAATAGAGGTAATTAGAGTATTGCAGGTAATTAGCCTGATGTAGTTGCAATAGAGGTAAGTAGAGTAATGTGCAGTAATTAGACTGATGTAATTGCAATAGAGGTAATTGGAGTGGTGCAATGCAATTGTAGTTGTAATTAGTGTATGTACTGATATGTGTATGAGTATTTCAAGTAGAGGTGGTGGGGCAGCTTCACTCCGTGTATATAAATGAGGATGAGGAGCACACAGCCATTTGTGGTGCTAGTCTCCCAGAGTAAAGACATAAAATGTATATTTGTACTTCTTGTGGTGTAAGTTTTACACGTGGTGACAATTTGCGAAGACATCAGAGGCAATCTTGTAAGAAGATACATGATAGTGGTCCGCAAGCAAAATATCCTAAACTGGAATGTAATCCTTCAACATCTACAAATATGGAAACTTGTAATTGCTGTAATGTGACTCTAAGCACAACCCAAATGAATTCCCATAGAAGGACATTGCAGCATAGGACAAATTCATGTGTTCCGTTTATAGAAGGTGTAGAAATTGTGCAGAGCGCTTTCAAATACAGGATTGTAACCTATCGAGTATATAGCGAAAATAATCACCAAGACTATGTAATGTTCTTCAATGAAATTAGATCAAAAATATTAAATCTCTTCGAGGAAGTGTTACGTATTCATAATACAGTAAAAGTAAATATGGAAACGTTTGCTACGTACGTATTACAGACACAGGAACTATCTGAAATGAAATCATTTAACACTTCCAACAAAATCTTGGATCAAGCTATGGATTTGAACAATACTTTGGACACCTTTGTGGATGCTATGATTACACAAACTACGGAGTTCCTGGAACGTGATTCAGGTATTTAAACATACATTAAGGTGGAAAGAAAATGACTAATTATAATTTAATTTTAGGATGGGCCCTCGAACGAATTGCTTTTGTTGAAATCAATGTGAATAAATATAGTCCTCTGGGTGGTTCATCATATGTCAAGTTGCCAAAATCCATAGAAAACAAGAAGGCAGTGGTAAATGTAAAAAACCAGGATCAGTATTGTTTTGCTTGGGCTGTAACTTCAGCGTTGTATCCTGCAAATGGCTGCACATCTGAGACCTCATCATATCCACATTTTTCAAGAGTTTTAAATTTATCAGGTATGAATTTTCCAGTAAAATTGCGGGATATTTCAAAATTTGAGGAGATGAATAATATTTCAATTAACGTGTACGGGTTAGAAGAAAAATTTGAGAATAATAGAATAAAGTATGAAGTTGTTGGGCCTTTACGTTATTCTGAAAAAAAACTATTTATGCATGTAAATTTGTTACTACTTTCCGGTGAATGTGGTGTAAATCATCACTGTAAGAAAGATTGTGCTAATAATCACTATTGTTGGATAAAAAACTTGTCTAAGCTAGTTTCCGCTCAAATTTCAGCTCATGATCATAAAAAGTACTTTTGTGATGGTTGCTTACTATATTTTAATAATGAGCGTCAGTTATTCCAGCATCAGAGAAATGACTGTAATCATGTTTATACAACAACACCATCGACACAATTTCGGATTGATAAATATGGTAAACAAGTACCTGAAAATATATTAAAATTTGAAAACTTTGAAAGACAAATGCAAGTACCATTTGTAGTGTATGCAGACTTTGAATCAATTCTGAAACCTATTCATACTTGTGAACCGAACCCCGAACGTTCTTATACAAATAAAACTTTTATACACGAACCTTACTCCTTCGCATATTTCATAAAATGTTCTTTTGACAATTCTTTATCAAAATTTGAACTCTATCGAGGATCTGATGTAGCCAAAGTTTTTGTATCGCGTATTGAAGCCGATGTAAGGGAAATCTATAACAGATATATGAAAGATATAGTCCCAATGGCTAAACTCACAGCACAAGAAAGACAAGACTTCCTGAATGCGACCGTATGCGGTATATGTGAGAAACCATTTAAAGTAGAGGATGTAAAAGTTAGAGATCATTGTCATATAACTGGTAAAGTAAGATTTGGTGCCGCACACTCTGTATGTAACTTAAATTACAAATTACCAAATTTTGTACCTATCATATTTCACAATATGAGTGGCTACGACAGTCACCTATTTATAAAACAGCTCTGTGCACATAAGGACAGAGTTGATGTTATAGCACAAAATAAAGAAAAATATATATCTTTCACGAAACACCTTTATATGCATGATTACGTCAATAAGAAAGGGGAGAAAAAACGGAAATTTATACAACTACGATTCATCGATAGTTTTAAGTTCTTATCAACATCGTTGCAAAATTTAGGGGGCAACTTAACTGATAACCAATTGTTTGTTACGGGAAGTTTCTATACAGATAAGGAAAAATTTAATTTAATGAGGCAAAAGGGTGTATTTCCATATAGTTTTATGGATAGTTTAGAGAAACTAAATAATGTAGAGTTACCCTCGAAAGATGAATTTTACGATAACCTAAATGAAGAACATATAACAGATAAAGATTATCAGAGGGCTAACGATGTGTGGAACTTGTTTGATTGTCAGAATTTGGGCGATTACTCAGATCTTTATTTAAAATCAGACGTACTCCTTTTGTGTGACGTATTTGAAAATTTTCGTAAAATTTGTTTGGAAAAATATAAACTTGATCCTGCTCAGTATTACACTTGTCCGGGTCTCTCGTGGGACGCTATGTTAAAACTAACCAAAGTGGAGTTGGAATTATTAACGGACATTGATATGATCCATTTTTTTAAAAAGGGAATACGTGGTGGAGTAAGCCAGTGTACGGAAAGGAAACATATTGCGAATAACAAATTTCTCCCTAACTACGACCCCAAAGAACCTTCTTCATTCATCACATATCTAGATGCCACGAACCTATATGGGCATAGTATGTCGCAACAATTGCCGACAGGTGGATTCGTGTGGCTGTCCGAAGAAGAAATCATGAATTTAGATATTACGAGCATTTCAGATGAAAGCACCCATGGGTATGTTCTCGAAGTAGACATACATTATCCACAAGATTTACACGACTTACACTCAGACCTACCCTTTTTAGTAGAAAATATTATTCCACCAAAATCAAAATCGAAATTGACAAAACTGATACCAAATTTAAACGACAAGAGGAGATATATTGTGCATTATATAAATTTGAAACAAGCGCTAGATAACGGGTTAATGGTTATAAAAACACATAGAATACTTAAATTCAAACAATCACCTTGGCTTAAAAAATATATTGACCTAAACACCGATATGAGAAATAAGGCTAAGAATAAATTTGAAAAAGATCAGTATAAATTATTAAATAACGCAGTATTCGGTAAGACAATGGAAAATGTTGATAATAGAATGGATATAAAATTAGTTACCCACTGGGAGAGCGTTAGGCGGAGTATGGGTGCAAATGCATTAATAACACGCCCTAACTTTAAATCATGCTCAATATTTACTGATGATTTTGTAGCCATCCATATGGGTAAACTAAAGGTAGTCTACAACAAACCAATTTACGTTGGTTTTTGTATCTTGGAGTTGTCTAAGACAGTATTATACAACTTTTTCTACGACGTTATCAAAAAACATTTCGGCGATAATGCTTCTTTGCTGTATACAGATACGGATTCGTTGATTATAAAAACATTTACAGATAACTTTTATAATTTCATAATACAGAATCCAGACAAATTCGATACATCTAACTACGAAGAAATAAATAAATTTAATATTCATAAGGGCTTGTCGGTGTTAGGTAAAATGAAAGACGAGTTCCCCTCTGATCCCATTATTAGTTTTTATGGTACGGGTGCGAAAGCTTATTATATACAATCGGTGGATAATGAACTCAAAAAAGCTAAAGGTGTGAAGAAATCTGTTATTAGAAAGCAGCTGTCAATAGATGACTATAAGAAAATCGTTGAGCGGGGAGGTTTAATATTTAGAAAAATGAATACGTTTCGGAGTTGCTTGCATGACATTTACACAGAAATAAAGAACAAAGTGGCCTTGTCCCAACACGATGACAAACGTTTTGTTATTCCTAATACTACTAAAACATTACCGTGGGGGCACCGTGACATATCATTTTTTCAGAGCGAACAAGAACAAAATATAGAACGACTGATAGTTGCCATAAATAATATGGAGAAAAAAAATGAAAACTTGGACGCTTTACTTGCAGCAATAGCTGATTTAAGCCAATAATTAATTTAAAATTTTTATTTCATCTTCTAACGTAAAGGTCGAAAATTCGAATACATGAACTACTAAACTGGAAAATTCAAACTACAAAATTTCACCAATATTTAATTGTAACATTATAATACAAAATTATTGTGATAATTTTAAGTACTTTCAAATAATAGAATAAAAATATCTAAATAAAAATCACAGTGTTGTTATTAATAGTAAACCTTTCTCCCAAAATAAGTTAAATATCGATTAGGTTAAATCGTAAATTATAAATAATGTAGGTAGTGACTTGAAGAGGTGTGTGTAATGATACAGTTTTACAATGTAAGAGTAGGTGACGTTGCTAAAACTAAAATGTCGTTTTATGCTGCAGTCAGGAATGTGATGTCATTTCAAATAGAAAGTTGTTGCGTCAGTTATTCGATGTGCGCATGACATTTAGAAAAGTTTGACGTCACTTTGTAGCGGGATTCTGTTGAGACAAAGAAAATCAACAGTGGGGTGAAAGCTTGGCTTGCATAAATCACGTGATGTCGTCCAACCAATGAGAGACGAGAGTGGTCACCCACTCCCTACCGTTGGAGGGGGAAGTTAGCTTGGCTTGGGTTTGAGGACGCTTACAAGATTCTTTCCGTCTTCGCCTGTGCTAGTGTGTGCAAGTGTGCTCTCGTGAATTTCATTGCTCAGTTTTTGTGAACAAAATGGTAAGAACCGTTAAAAATGTATCATCTGCTGGTGGGCGTAAAAGGCGCTCGTCGACACCGCCACCAACTTTACCGCCCTTGACTTTAATGACGTATTTGGCTACGTTTAAACCATCACCTGACGCATCTACGGCGTCAGGTTCCGCCATTAATGGCGGTGCTGTGAAGTCAGCAATAAAAAATCCATCCTCTGGCAGGGTTAATGTTTTAAACAACATTATTGTTAAAGATGGTATTGCTGCTGACGTTGGGGGCGCTTCGTGTTCTAACGAAGGCGGTAGTCAGCTAGCGTATCATGGGCACCATCAGCAGATGCACGGCAATATACATCCTGGCGCAGATTTACCTGTTTTGCACCTTGAAGATGGTGACCTCGGCAATACCGTCAATGTCACCGTATCCAGGAGTAATGCAGGTAAAGCCGTTCATACCCCGAAATTACATGGTTTGGCTTTAAACAAAAAATTTAAAGTCACACCATCTACTTCAGGGTGTCAGGATGTACGCGCATCTCATCCGCGCAAATCATCTATGTCTCTGGTGGCACATGACTCCGATGACGACTTTTTGCCTAGTAATGTAAACAACAATAAAAACACAAAGTCGTCGTCGGCGCCATCAAAAGGTAAAGGTAGACGTACAGAAACACAATCCATAGACTGTGACGCGACTTTATGGGACGAGATAATGGATTTCGCGCAGACAGTTGTACCTGCCCCTCTAAGTCCGCTACCTGCTTCACCAAAAAAAAATAAGGTTTCGGCAGGTAAAGGGCAGGTAAAACCGTCTGCGTCGTTTGTGGCTGTACCTCTACCTGGCAATAGCGCATTACAACAGCCAAGCTGTTCTAATGCGGTGTTGCCACCACCACGCAATGACGCATTAGAACAACCGGGTTGCTCTAATGCGGTGTTGCCACCGCCGCCAGAGGTAGCTCCGATTGTTAATGAGAATCCGCTCCCAGCACAAGCGGACTCTGATTCTGAATCGGAGGTGTTCTCGCAAGTTGACACCAAAACATCTGTTAAACAATTTTTTAAAATATACGGTCAACTTAAGAGAACACATGATTTAAATTTGAGGCTTTGTCGGGATCATCCGAAAATCTTGCGTCGTGCTGCTGATATGCGGGAAAGAGCCGCAAAATTAGAGGCCGACGTAAAGAGACAAAGGGAGGCTCTCGACAAAACTGCAAAGCAGATGAGGTTTATTTCGGATCAAATGGGTGGTTGAGCACTTGCGCACACGCGGCGGAAAGTTATTTTAAGTTAGATTTTAAGTTAGTTAAGAATATTGTTAGTTAGATAAGATTATTGTTAATTAGGTTTAAAATATAGTATTAATAAAAAAACATTAAAAAAATAAATGCAAAAAAAAAAATTTAAAATGTTTGTCAAAAAAATAAATGACAAAAATAATTAAAAAAATAAATGCCCCAAAAAAAATAAAAATTTGTCAAAAAAAATAAATGACAAAAATAATTAAAAGAGCATACAAATAAAGGCAAATTAATTAAGTTAGATTTTTAAGTTATTTAAGAATATTGTTAGTCAGATAAGATTGTTAATTAGGTTTAAAATATATTATTAATAAAAAAACATTAAAAAAATAAATGCAAAAAAAAAAATTTAAAATGTTTGTCAAAAAAATAAATGACAAAAATAATTAAAAAAATAAATGCCCCAAAAAAAATAAAAATTTGTCAAAAAAAATAAATGACAAAAATAATTAAAAGAGCATACAAATAAAGGCAAATTAATTAAGTTAGATTTTTAAGTTATTTAAGAATATTGTTAGTCAGATAAGATTGTTAATTAGGTTTAAAATATATTATTAATAAAAAAATATTAAAAAAAATTAAAAAGTTTGTCAAAAAAATAAATGACAAATAATTACAAAAAAATGATACAAATAAAAGACAAAAAATGATAAAAAATAAATTACTGTGTATTATTATGTAAGAATATATTGTTAAAAATAAATATAAAAAAGTTTAAAACAAATTTTAAAAAGTGAATAAAAAATGATAAAAAAATTAATTAGTTAATAAAATAAATACACCACATGTAATTAATTAATTGTGCATATTATGAGTACATGTTTGACATGAATAAACACATAATGTAAAGGTTAATTAATTTAAATAAATAAAGAGTTTAATAGGTTAATAACAACATAAAAAAAAAAAAAAAAAAAAAAAAAAAAAAAAAAATTAAAAAAATCGAATTTTAAACACATGAAAATCAAAATTAATGGTTAATTAGGAAAGGTCAAAGGTCAAATTTAAAAAAAAAACCGGAGATCCACCTCCTCCTTTCTCCGGGGGGTGTCCGAGGATTCGATCCTGTGATCTTCTGAGCGACCACAAGATCGACGCGTATTTGCCCGCTCGGCTACTCGGACGCCCCACAAGAGTTAGGTCTATTTCCTAATTTCAACAAAAAACTACCTGCTCATCGATCCGTATTTACCAGGCAGGGCCGCATGGCCTTAGGCTATAAAATCAACCCAAGCTATCGGCTTTATACATTTACAACTGTATTATTTTGAATCAGTTTATATCTTGAGATATTTTAATTTAATTTAAATAATAATAAATAAAAGATAACCATTTTTTTTCAAAATACTTTTTAATAAAATCATTCATATGTTCATTTGTTTTAATATTTATATGATTTACTAATTTTCACAACTTGTAATATACAGGGTGGCACAAATATTTTTATTAATTAAAAAATATATACAATTAAACTTAAAAATAAAATGAAATATAAATTTACATTAATAAATACTACTTATAACGAATCAAATTTAGTAAAACACGTTGTATCGTTCACGCAATTGTTTTATTTACATTATTACATGTATGACATACTTCAATTCGATGCAATTGCACCAAGTTTGTGCTGCAACATTTACATTTCGTTATCATTGCACCATCCAACGTCGTCGTTTTGTGAATATTTACATGCTGGTGACGTCCGGACACTATCCGTGTATAGGATATATAACATAGCCCACACAGGAAGTGTTTGGTTGCATCCGGCCTGGTTCTGATTATGACAAAAGACGCTGACGTGCAATATAGTCTCCGCCGATCATCATAATTGTTTAATATTTTTCCGGAGAAGGCTAACTCTTCCGCTTCGTCTTCCACATCATCCCCAAGACCTTCATCTACACTGACGGGAACCAGGTTGCCATCTTGATTCAAGTCCTGAAGCTCTTGATTTACACCATCTCGGTGTAACACCATTGCACCCATATCATTTTCTGCCAGTTCAGTGAGGAATCGTCTATAAGCCATCTTTAAATGTTGGAACTCAACTGATTTGATGTTAAACCTCCTCCGTTTTATATTCTATAATTCGTGACGGTGACGCCCTTCCTATTGCGTCAAGTTTACTATTAGCTATTTAAACCAAAAGTGACCACAAGAGGAACGCATTCAAACTTCTTACGTAACACAATCGTGTCTTAAAACAGAAGTGCATACAATGGTCCTACCAAGAGAGTGGAAATTAAAACCAATAATAGCAGTACAACCGTATAGTTACAATAATTCAAGAATTTGCCATAATTGCTATACTGCATGGAGGAAGCAAATTATCAACCCATGCACTGGACTGTGCAAAAAGTGTGTAATTCAGAACCCAGTGCAGAAAAAAGAATTTCGAGACAATTGTCCAAATGAAACACAATGTCGCAATTGTCTTACCATACTCAAAAGAACGAATTTTGGTATATATCGAGACGTATGTGAAGCTTGCAAAGCAGACCAACCACAATTAAGACAACGATGCGTGTACTGTAGTAAGTACGAGGACAATTGTTGGAACAACATTTGCATAAAATGTATGTCAGGGGCACTCATCTTGTGTGATCGCATTGGTGTGTTTTATAGTAGTTGGACTCACCATAATAGGGACTGTTGGTGTCTTAATTATAAATAAATTATATTATTTGTATATATGTATGTGTGTATGTAATATATATTATAACCATAAACTGTAAATATATTTTTAGTATTGTAATAACATATTATTTTGTAGGAAACTTTTAAAATTATACAAAAAAAAAATGATTATTTTTAATTTTTTTACAATTTAAAATGAAGGAAATAAATTAAATAAATATTTAAGAGTTTATTAAGTAAATAAATGTATTAAATGACTTACAATTAATTTATTTACTAAAACTATTTATTAAATTATTTACAATGTTTAATTTATATGGATGCCTAATCTGTTCCCTCGCAGACATTATCGCACTCTATCAAGAGCTGATAATCTGACCAGTGGCTCTGGTCAGGTGATGGCTGGCCGTCTGGATCGTAGAACACCGTTTCCATAGACCATGCTGATGGTGATGTTGCCCTATCAGTGCTGCTGTCCGGGGGGTTATCTTGGTCCTCGCCTAGATTCTCACCTATCCAATAAGATGAAGGTGATATTGGTCTGTCGTCAATGCTATCTGGGGTAGCTTGGTCATCCTGGTCCTCTTCGTCTTCCTGGTCCTCTTCGTCTATCGAATACGATGGAGGTGACCGTTCCCACCAATCACTGCTGTCTGGGTCGTATTCACTAGGCATTGACCAGGTCGATGACGTTGATTTTGAGTCGGTGCTGGAGGAGACGCAATTTACTTGAGAAGTGTCCATGATGTTAATAATTTTAAATCTGACAAACAAGAGCGTTGCTGTGTGTTATATAAAGCAAACTAATCTCCACCCCCAGCAGTGGCGCCTCCTACAAACATTACTTTACAGGCACCTCTATTATTGATGATGGAGAGGGGGTAAACATTTAATGTATAGTGTTTTACTGAATCAATGAATAAGTCAGGTTGGCCGAGTGGTTAAGGTGTCAAACTTCACTAATTAAAATTCATAATAACACGTATCCTATGATTGGATATGAATACCCCCTCTATTATTTTAGAGTGACTCCCTCCCCACACTACTATATATATGGGAGTAATATTAAACCAAACTTAGTTGCATTTACTATTTCTATCTATATACCACGTATCGAAATGGCAAATCCATCTATTATATCTATTCTAAGACGGTTGGCGCAAGAAGATTCCAATAATTGGATGCTGTTTAATCATGAGGCTGCGGAGATGGGGGTACCTGCTGAGGCTGTGGAGATTGGAGCACCTGCTGATGTTGATGCCAATGGTGCCAACATCGATATCCAGGAAGTCATCGAAGGCGGCGAAAATGGTATAGTGGACGATGGAGTCGACGAAATGGTGGACGATGGTATAGAAGTCGATGTTGCGGACCTCATCGAGGAAGACCAGCACGAGATGGCTTTCCAGATAAAAGATATGGTGGCTGGTACAATGGACAAGGTGTGTGCTACAGCGGCCTTCGTTGTGGTATGCAGCATTGACCAGGGAAAATACTTTATATGCACTAGGTGCTACGTATCGTATTCTCGCATGGTCGTAGAGGGGGCTGTTCACCAACACGCAAGTCTGCACAACACGGTTGAGTGGTGGGACGTACCTACCATAAAGTGCAAAGCTTGTGGCGATGACACAGTGACAGTCGGTGCCATCGAAGGTTGTTTTGTGTGCAATAATACTGGAAAAAGAACAGTACCCATATAATAATATTAGATTTTCTAGTTTGTACTTTTTATATTATTTTTTATGTTTGTTTAATGTTTAATTATAATTTTTAATTATATTTAATTAATTTTATGTTTTATGTTATATGTATATTTGTATCATTCTTATAATATAGATTGTAGGAAAATAAAAAGGAATTAAAACATTTATGTGTATGTTTATTATCTTTCAAGTGTTAAAAAAAAAAAAAAAAAAATGATTATTTTTAATTTTTTTACAATTTAAAATGAAGGAAATAAATTAAATAAATATTAATAAAGTATATTCATTTTATTATTCATTTGTGACACATATTAAAATATTTCAATCGACATAACTATATAATGATACATTAATATATTTTTCTAGTTAATGACAATTTTAAACAATAGAAGCTATATCAACCCACGAATTGTGTTCTACAGATAGCCCCAACCACTTTACCAGCACTTTATTTCCTTTCTTCTTTAATACATTTTCAACTAGATACACATCGGGGTATTTTGCTTTTAGTAGCTCCATTTCATAAAAACATCCCTTGATTGGGTGTCCAAACAAGTCTTCTATCAGGTAAGTTGTGGGATTTGTTATGTTTATTTTGGTAATTTTAAAAAGTTCTGTTGAAAAGTTCGGTGTAAACCCTTTATCAAATACACCTTTATACTTGCTAATACGAACTATATCACCGAGATGAAATTTCGGTTTCAGAGCAATCTTAATATAATTATATACGTTTAAATGTGTAGTTGGTTTGACATCAATGGGCTTTCTGCCAGTTGTACGATGGACTTTGTCATTGTAACTTTTTGTAACGTTTGGTAGGATATCGAGCCATTTATATTTACCCATAGCTGAGAATTCTTTATACAACCAATTTTTTAATGTGCGGATTACTCGCTCAACAATTGCTGCTTTTTTTGTGCTATACGTAGAATAATGATTAATTTCGTGCCGCTTCATTAATGCGGAGAACTTTCTGTTATAGAATTCAGTACCATTATCGGTCTGTAAATTTCTCGGTGAATAATTTGCTTCTTGAATAATAGTCTGCATAGCCTTGGTAACTTCTACAGCTGCTTTATTTTTAATAGGTTTGGTCCATACGTACTTGGAATAGCAGTCAATCACTACAAGAATATAACGATACCCTCTATTTTTATCAGCGTATGGCTGCATTTCAGCTAGGTCTGCTTGCCACAAATCACCAAACCCCTTAATTATGGTTCGCCTTCTACGAAAATTTCGTCGAGCATTTCTATGTAACTCGTTAACAACTTGTAATTTTTCGCTGCTAACCTCCATTATAAAATTGTCTTCAGCTATATATCAACTTCAGGCATTAGTTCTGGTGGAAATGCTAGGCCTCCGGATTGCACCTTCTTTGGTTGGAGTTCGGTGGCAATATGCTCTAATTTAGAGATTCTAGTGATTAAAGTATTGCGATTGTTTATGGCCGAACGTTTAACTTCAGAAATTGCTTTATCAACATATTTCCTCATTTCTATTTTCATTTTCTGCATCATCTCATTATTTTGTTTATTGAAAATAGCGCGATTTTCTTCTCCACTTCTTATAAGTCCCACATCAACATATTTTTTCATTTCCCCAATAATTACATCGGTTGTATCAAAAATAGCTTTGGCAGCATTTTCATCATTTGTTTGTAGACGCTTGTTAACGTAATTACATGTTGCACCATCTTGATCATCGACAGGTTCCCCTAAATTTTTTAAACGCTTATTTTCAATATCATAGTGATTATCTCTGGTAAGTTTAAAACCCACGCCAGGTAATCCACGATGGGCTATTAACTTACTCGCACTAATTCTTTTGCTGCGTCCAAATTTGTCGATAGTGTTTACAGTAGACATTTCTGACTGCATCTGATGCGGTTTATAAATTGCAGACTATATAATACTTATTAAGTATAATGATACTATGTTTTATTTCATCTTTAATACACTATTTTTTCTTCCCTAAGTTCTGATATTATTTCTATTATTTCATTGTCGTGGTTGTTATTTCCCGCTATTTTCGAACTCCATAGTAGACGTAGACGATCCACGAGTTCGCTGGGTTTATTCCAAAAAATATATTCTTTATCTTTATTTCTGTACAATTTGTGGGTAGGTACACGTTTTAAGCCGTGACCACTTGTTGACGATCGTGTCGCAATTGTAGAAGATGTTAATGGTTTGATAATTTTGTGAAATTTTCCACGCTTAGTAGTGTTATAGCCATTCGCTACATCGAATTTTTTGTAAGGTGCCTTTGTTTTTCTTAGTATTTCTCCATATATCTTACTCCATTCATCATCGAGAACACCCTCTCTATTATCATCTAAAATTGTTGGGCGTTTTAGAAATATTAGATCGTACAATTTAGGACTACCTAGATACACGCCAAGTTTCTTATTGCCATACCATAGCGTAATATTTCCATGGGAAAAACGTATTTCGGCATTGCCCATCAGCAGTTTGCCTGTCTTGGGATCTACACGCACTCCATATAAACTATCATACTTGGAATCACCAGATTTTAAATTTTGTATATGTCTTTTTACAACCTCATGTCTTTTTTCTAGTTTACTAGCTGGAGAAGTTTCGGATACAGGGGTTGTTCTTATTGACGATGGTGGTGTTTCCATAATGGGGATATAATGTGGAACATCATCACCACCTACATACTTATCGGATCCTTCTTCAGAAGCACTCTCCCATGATACAGCCCTCTGGGTGGACACCCTTGATGATGATGGTTTTGAATGTAATTGTTGGATATGAGATTTGTTCTCTGCTGCTGAAGATATAACATTTAAAGGTTCAGTTATCGGTTGGTAGATCTTTTCAAGTGTTACGTGCATCTCCATATCTTTGTTCTTGATATAGTTAAACTTCTTCCGCACAGCATCTGTTGCCTCAATCAGCTGTCGCTTGAGTGTTATTTCGCTACTGGGATGTGCAAGATTGTTATATTTTTTATTATCTTTGGTAACCTTCATCTTAGCGCATACGTAAACGAAGTAATCCTAACGACGTATGTAATTCAAGTGAAGTTTTTAATAAAATGCATTATGGATATATGAAGCTATCAAACCCTTTTCTATATCGCCCACCTTGTACTTCTCTATCCTTATCAATCACTAGAAATCCATATTTGTCATTCCAGCACTTTGCACACATATTTTGAAATACTGTAAACGTTACATCAGGTGACACATGATCGGAAAAGATGTGATGCAGATTCATGTCGTCCTGTTTAAAGACAACAATTAAATTACTATTGTCTCTTATTAGCTGCTTCGGGATTCGAGAGTATGTCTGGCCAAGATAAAAACAATCCACATTTCTATGTCGGCCCATACTGAAATATCCCCTTATAACATCTTGTTTCTCACATATTACATCGTCAAATATAAACACAGACTCTGGCTTTGCCTCGGATGGTTCCACTATTTGCGTACCATTACTAAATGTATAAAATCCTAACCCCTCAATCGGCGCTAATACATTACGTAGATACTCATACTTGGGTTGATTTATAGACTTTGAGTATAGGTAAATATTTAAAAAACGTAAACCTAAACGATGCGTGATCAAAGATATTAAGACATTTGTTTTCCCACAATTCGAGGGTCCTATTATGAGGGCACGTACAGTTGAAGGTAGTAGTGGTCCATGGCGATTATCAGCACTTAACCCACGCCCAACTTTTTCATCCAAATTATCTATAGAAAGCGTTTGTTTCTGTTTCACAATGTGCATTGTACCGCGGCTAAATGTTATATAAGTAGATGTGTGATTTACAACTCTTATTTAAATGGTTTCTACGATACGATACACACGTGAAAAACGTACGAAGCGCGGTGGAGGATTAGTTAATTCCCTGATTAATAAGCTCCCCGTCGAGTTGCATTTGCCAGGTTATCAATTTTGTGGTCCAGGCACAGATTTAAATAAAAGGTTAGCACGAGGTGATTCTGGCATAAATCAGCTCGATAAAGCGTGTAAGCAACACGATATTGCATACGACAAAAATAGCAGTAATCAAGCAGCCCGCCATAAAGCAGACTATCAGCTTGAACAGGCTGCGTGGAAACGGGTGAAATCCAAAGACGCAGGACGTGGAGAAAAGGCAGCTGCTTGGTTAGTCACAACTATAATGAAGGGAAAACAACGTCTTGGTATGGGATGTAATTCAACAATATCTCGCAATCCAATAAGGAAACGAATCATCAAGAAAACAAAGAAAGGTAAGAAGAATGTTAAAAAGACAGCGTTTGGATCTGGGATAGTACGAAAAGTGCGTGACACACTGCGAAATGCTGGAGGCAAAAAAGTAAAAGACCAAAAGAAGGTGGTTGAAATTGCTCTAAAAGCTGCACGTCGATATATAAAACAGGCCGGTGGAAAACGCAATATTCAAACACCTCGAATTATACCAATTCCAAAAGTTGGTGGTATTTTACCTCTAATACCCATTTTTGCTGGATTATCTGCATTGGGTAGTTTGGCTGGTACGGCTGCTGGTATTGCTAAAGCTGTAAATGATGTGAAAAAGGGTAGAGAAGAATTAGCTGAAGCAAATCGGCACAACAGAAGTATGGAAGCAATAGCTATGAAAAGTGGTAAGGGGATGTATATGAAGCCATACCGAAAGGGGATGGGTCTTTATCTAAAACAGAATTCAAAAAACTAATAGACTCCCTACCTCGGAGACCTCTTACCGACATTGATCTTAAATATTATGCTAATAAAATGAAGGTAGCATACTTTCGAGGTGTATTTATGCGTGACTCACTACCAAGACATGGGCCACATTACAATGAATCCGCAATAATCAATTTGGATAGTATATATGGTCCTGGGACACATTGGGTGGCATATAAAAAACGAGGTAGTTTAGTAAATTATTTTGATAGTTTTGGCGACTTACCCCCACCTATAGAATTAGTTACATATTTCAATAACGATTCAAGGAGGGCCAACCAAATATTCTATAACTACAAACGTGTACAGAATTTTAACACAGTGTTGTGTGGACATTTGTGTTTAAAGTTTCTCTCTACGAAACAAATATAAAACGCCATGGAACTGAAATCTATGACCCCAGCAATAGATCGAGAAGGTATCAAGCGAATGGGTCACTCACTAATTGCATTCTCCCGTTTGCGTAGTCTGTTGAAGATGAGCAAACAACAACTAGCAGATATGCCCAAAGAGGTGATGATTGGGTTGGCTTCACATGAAATTGCATTAGTATGGGATAAGCTACCTACACATCTTCAGAACGATGTCGATATATTAAAATATCAATATTGTACAGAACATTACCTTAATGATTATGAAAGCAATGTTGACGTAAATGATGGTCCAACACCTAGAAAAATGTTTTGCTGCTATTGTAAGGTAAACGATGTAAATGTGGCATCCAATAACAATGTAAATATATTACCATCAACTTCTAAGAAGAGGAAATTATACCATTATTGCTGTAATCCACAATAAATTGGGTAACACAATTTAATTATATCAGTCATGTCGTACACGTTCACACTAACGAGCCGCTTAAGTGAGCTAAGTGTCAACTTTGATCCACCCATTGAACTGGATAGGAGCAGTCGTCATGGGTTAGGTTTAATTGGATTCTACTCTTACAACTCCATATACAATGTGGATGAAACAAATAACATCTTCCAATATAGGGTTAGTGCTAAAGATACATTCACTACTGTTCACATACCTCTGGGGGCTTATGAAATTGATGAAATCTATGCTGCAATGTTGAAAGCTATGAATATTGATGGAAAGGATTACACGCAAATATTCACTTTAAGGGCAAACAACAATACCTTAAAGTGCGAGATTTTGTCAAAGTATGAAGTAGATTTTAGACAACCAAATTCAATAGGAAGTCTGTTGGGATTTGGACAAATATATTTACAACCAAATAAAAATTACGAATCAACACAGCCTGTTGATATTATGAAAGTAAGGATGATACGCGTAGATTGCAATATTATTTCTGGAGCTTATCTGAATGCAGAAGAGTCACACACTCTCTTTGAATTTGACATAGACGTTGAGCCTGGCTACAAACTTACTAGAGAACCCAAAAATATCATATATTTACCTGTTAGACCTAAAGGGTGTCAGTTAATAGACAACATCACACTACGCATACTGGACGACAACGGTGATTTGATCGATTTTCGAGGTGAGAAAATTATTGTAAGGCTAGAATTGAAGAAAGTCGGATATCACCAACCAAATGGGTTTTAGATATAAACAGCGACAGCAAGTACATCACCATCAGTATGATACTGTAGCGAACAACAGTATGGATAAAAAGAAAGGGAGATGTGGAAAGCAATTCATTCAAAGTCTATACCTTAAACAGTTAAGACATAGATTGTCAGCTGAGGATCAAGCCTTTTTAAAATCTATTGGATTAAAACTGCGAAAAATTGGTCATAATAATGGTGGCTACTGCAACTAGTGACAAACTTGAGGTGTTTGATGAACCTGTGTTAGATCATTCCCTAGTTAGCCTACATGAGCATACATATAAACCATATGGATCCCCATATTACAGAAACTATGATGAAATACGTATTCCCATCAATTTTCAAGATGTTATACTCGACATTTCAGAAAGTTATATATACATAGAGGGAAAATTTACTCCTAGCGACACCACAAAGCGTTGTTATTTATCCAATAATGCACTAGCATTTCTCTTTGAAGAGATACGACTGGAAATGGGTGGTGAACAAGTAGCAGTAGTCAGAAGACCTGGTATTACTACCACAATGAAAACTATGGTGTCGTATGGGCAAACGCATGCACGCTCATTAATAACAACAGGTTGGGGTCTCACTGAAAAGAGACAAGATATTTTAGATACCGCCAGTCACGTGTTCAGTGGCAAACTACCCCTTAAGTTCCTTATGGGTTTTGCAGAAGATTATACCAAAGGCATTCTGAATGTGAAGCAAGAATTAATTATGATAATTGCACGCTCATTTAAAGACTCCTATATCGGTGAGGTTGATGCAGAGTTGGAAATCAGCAAAATTGAGTGGAAGATAAGGCACATTGTACCTGAAGATCGACAAAAGTTAAAATTATTGAATCGAATTAATAAAAGTGGTAATAATACCAAAGTTAAGATGGTCTACCGTGCGTGGGATTTTTATGAGCTTCCCTGTCTACGCGATACTACCTATGACATATGGGCTCTTAAACTCTCCACCCGTCTTGAAAGCCCACTTTTCATCCTTCTTGGCTTTCAAGGCACTGATCAGGCCAATGATAGAACAAAGGATGTTACACAGTTCAAACACGCAGACATAAATAATATTCGACTATTTCTAAACTCTGAAGTATATCCATATGAACGTTGGAATTTAGATTTCGATAAGAAGCTCGATTCTGCAGCATATTATGCTTATGAGAACTTCCAACGTAGTTACTATGATAAAGATATGAGCGAACCCATGATGGATCTTGGGGAATTCAGGAAGAATCCTTTGTTTGTCATTGATTGTTCACACCAACCTGTTGCAGTGAAATCATCTACTGTCGACATAAAAATAGAATTTGAAACACGAAAAGCGAAATTTCCGGAACAAACTCGAGTGTATGCACTTATACTTCATGATACATATTTAAGTTATAACGCATTAGATGGCTCGGTTCAGAATGGTTTTCTCGATGTCAAGTAAAAAAAGAAAATATTTATTATTGTGGAATTAAGTAGTGCAACCTATTTCTATCAAGATATCTGGATAATTTTATCAACAATAATCATGATGTACTTGCAACTGTTTATTTTCTCAGAATGTAATTGTAGAATTAAATATAAAATTAAAATAAAAACTGTTCTAATTATACTATGATTGTATTTTTTGTTGTGTAATAAGAAATATGAAATAAAATGAATGTAATCTTTTAATGTGTATTTTATTTATTCAGTTTTATAATATAATATAAAATACAGAATATTGTTTACTACAGATACATACAATATTTGGTGTAATAAATATGACAATAGAAGATGAATATTATTTATGTATCTACATTGTTATCTTCTACATCAGACTGGTCGAGTTGATATTTTTCAATAATATTCTTAGGTAGGTACTCCATTATCTCGTATAGAAAATGTTTTAGTTCCACTCTGTCCATATGCTCACAAAACTCATCCAAATTTAAGAAGCCACGGGAATATCTACCACATAGATTTACACCAATGCTATACGCTTTAGAAGCTTCTTTAACCCGTCGAACTTCTTCAGCGTCGAAGCAGATATTCATATCATAATTTAATGAAACCAATGCATCCCTTATTAAGTCATCTAGTTTACAAGACAATCTCTCAATGGCAGATTTAATGTCTTCTGCAGGGGTCCATGTTTGGGTTGAATATTGCATCCACATCTTTGCTGCGTACCTACAAATAAAAAATGAAATGTAAAAAAATACATAAAAAACAGCACTAAATGGACTTACGTTTGAGCTATTGGTGTACACGAAGTAAAAATATGTTGTACAAATGTCAATTTAGATATATCAGAATCTTTATAGGCTAACAAGTGATACTATTCTATAATACTCCTAGCATTCTTCCACAATATTCCATTTCTACTTAATACTTAAACTTAGCTAACTTAAATACTTTACGATTATTTTTGTTTGAGAATTAAACACCGAAACTTATTAATGGACTAGATTTTGCTCCAGGATAAGCTGGAGAACTTTGTCCTAAATATGTCAATGTAACTTTACCATTTGACGAATTTATTTTATCGATAGTGTTCTCACATATAATTTCCACAAACCGTTTCGGTAAAAATGATTTAAAAGTCGTAATTGAACTTTCCTCAAACAAAGTTACTATGATTGATTTTCCAAATCTTGTATTAACCAAAGATATTTTTTTTATGATATAAGGTTTATTTAAAATTAACGCTGAAATGGATCTTTGCTCTAAAACCTGCATATCTTGATTTATTAGCTCATTAAGTGCTAATAAGTCAACTTCGGAAATTGCCATATTTAAAATGAATATAATGAAAGAATTATAAAGAGTAATATAAGATATTGCTCACTTGAAATAACTGAAGTCACTGACTGCACTAGGCTGATTTGTTAGCTGTAGATGGTTCACGATAGAACACGATAGAAATGATTTTGTGTTGCGACTACATCTTCTTTATAGCAGTCTAGCTGAGCTACCCCACCACCACTACTTGGAGTACTCATACACATATTGGTACATACACTAATTACAACTACAATTGCATTGCACCACTCCAATTACCTCTATTGCAATTACATCAGTCTAATTACTGCACATTACTCTACTTACCTCTATTGCAACTACATCAGGCTAATTACCTGCAATACTCTAATTACCTCTATTGCAATTACATCAGTCTAATTACCTACATTACTCGAATTACCCTAGTTACCCCCCACCACAAAAAAAAAAGGGTGGGGGGAGACCCAGCTCCGCCATTACTACTCTACTCGCAAGGTATTTTGATATTCCAAAAACTACGTTAAGACGTAGACTTAAGAACAAACTAACCAAAGAAAACCGTCTTGAACCTGACTCAGCACTGGGTACTGCAGCAGAAGTAAAACTAGCGAATCATATAATGAAACTTCAGTCGAATGGTTTCGTACCCACGAGAGATGATAGCATTTAATTTGACAAAGCGACTTGGAATAACTACAAGATTCAATGAACAGAAAGGTATGCACTTTTAGGCACTTTATTTCTAGACAAAATTTGAACGTGGAATTTGTAGAAAAACCCGGAATTAAGAGGTTATAATAATTTTTAAGGCGACAAACTGACGTTGCAGTGCGATAAGTGGAGAATATACAAGCATTGTTTGAGTTAGAATGTCGAGAGAAACAATTCATTATTACCCAACGATCTTGAGAATCTTCTAACTCTTCACTTATTGGACGATAAGCCTGGAAACATATTCAATGCTGATGAAACTGAACTCCAGCTGAATACGAGTGAGAAATGTTGGAGAAAAATGGATCGAAATGTGTTTCAACTGTAAATCCAGGGGAAAAGGCGAAACTATCACTGTGATGCCATGCTGCAATGCAGGAGTGTTTTTGCCACCTTATTATATTTTTTAGGTGAAAATTGAAAACAGGAGGGGATGGATGGAATGCCTCTAGGATCTCGAATAATAATGGGCGAAAAATCAGCATGTCATCAACTATCTTTTTCGATTGGCTCAGAAATCATTTCTTCCCAAGGAAACCTGCCTGAAAGAATTTGTAAATAGTATGGATGGCCATACATCCCATACCACAAATGTATAAATGTTGGAGTTTGCTAAATATAGTGACCCCATTCTTTTTTATTTACCACCTTACACAACGCACTATCTTCAACCACTCGATCGTGCCGTTTTTAAGTCGCTAAAGCAGTATTATTATGAAACGTGCAGGAATTTCGTAAGAAGTAATCTCAACCAAATTTTAAATAGAAAGCAATTTGAAAAACTTTTGGGTGAAGCTTGGGGGAACAGTACAAAATGCTGTCTCGGCATTCAAATCAACGGGAATTGTACCTTTGAGTAAGGAAGTTATAATACCAGATTATGCATATTTGACCAAAGGAACGACCCATTGACCACCTCTTAGTGAACATCATGTTCAGCAAAGAGAGGAAAACTCACAGCCAACGAATGGTAATCTAAATCAACCTCATTACCCTTCAACAATGCGAACAGTTTCATCCCAGCCAAGAGACGTAAGTGCACAGCCAGGGCCTTCTGGGTTTCAATTGAATGTCTCTACACCATCAATAATCATTCCAGTTGAAGACATTACACCTGGAAAGAATTTAGATGAAATTTCTCCTATTTCTGTCCTTAACCCAGTAGTAAAAAGAGCTAGAAGGCAGATAGCAGGGGTGATAAGTGATAAGGCTTAGAAACAAAATTCATAGAAAGCAGAAAATAAACAGAGCCGAAAAACAAATTAACAAAAAAAATCTATACTCCTAGAAAACAACACAAAAAAGTAACACATGAAAATTAATATGATGTTTCGCAGACGTTTGTCTTTATTTTAGTTTATTTATATTTTATGTCAAAAACCAACCTTTAACTGTTCCTTTGACGTAAGGTCACAGGCGTAAAGGTTATTTTTAAAAAATCCAGATATTTTTTAGATTGTCTAGATAATGTTCAGAAGTGTGGCAGTAAATCCCAAATAAAAACGGAAAGAAAAAATTTTTAATAGTATAAAAACTAATATTTTTCGTTTTGTGCTATCAAAAATAAGAAATACAAATTGAAGATGTAAATGGTTAAAATAAAATAAATAAGTGGTGAAACCTCACATATTTCCAAAACAATGCTCTAGATATCCACCGTGTATACAATTTTTTGCCTAGTAAATATTTTTAATTTAATCGTTAGCTACACTTACCTAATCATTCACGGATCTTCATTCCGAAGACAATATAAATGGAAAGTGACTTTGTCTACATCGATATCTATAAACGTGAGTTTCGAACGTCACTAAATAAAGGTATAGGGTTAAATTTTATTGGACAGCATCGCAAAAGATTGATCAGCATTCGAGATAAAGATACGATGGGATTGATTGCAGTTGACGCAATTGATTCCTCGATGAATTCTAATCAGTTGAAAAATTGAAGTGGGTATTGACAAGCTGTAACTGCCTCTTTGAATATGTAGTAAACTTACAAGAGTCTTTATGCCAGGTTCAATGGATTAAAACGTAATTTGTTATCAGATGAAGAGGCTTAACACGTTTTAATGTTACACACACAATCCAGATGAATATTTTCTGTAACTTAATTCTTTCAGCGATTAGAGCTATAATATGTAAATAATTTGTGTTAATAATAAATTAAGAGTTTCTGGAAGTATCCATTGAACTTTTATTTTGGTTTATTTTTTTGGCTGTGATAGTCATTAAACTTTCTGTGTCGTTTTAGTAATTTTCAAACACATAAGGAAATCAAGGAAAATCAGTACAAGTTTAGTTTGCCCATTATCTTCATGAATTAATTGCCATAATTATATCATTTCACGATGCAGAACGTAGTACCTAGTACTTTATTATGATAATAAATAATATAATAAACTAATCAATCACTAAAACGTTAACCGTAAAATTTTGTTTAATTTTTTAAGCTCGATAATTTATTTGTAAACTATAGCTTTAACGCGATTTCTAGATATTGAAAGTTTACATTTTAATTTAAATTTTAAAGTTAATCCCCAAAATAATTTATTCACAAAAAATATTGTAAATGAGTGTAAATAATAATAATCGTTTTTATTGCCAAAGGTGTTTATCAGAAAGGCCTTCTTTTGTAGTATTTTTAAGAATAATTGTTATTAATATTTTCTTTATAAATATAAATAATATAAATATTGTCTAAAAGTTATTTGTGGCATTTCAGTTTTTTCTTTCTGTTCTTATTTCTGAACATCACCCAGACAATCTAAAAAATTTCTGGATTTAAAAAAAAATAACCTTTACGCCTGTGACTTTACGTCAAAGGAACAGTTAAAGATTGTTTTTTTGACATAAAATATAAATAAACTAAAATAAAAACAATAATGTTTTGCGACGTTTCGGAAACTTAATCTGTTTCCTTTTTCAATGCTAATAATCTTTCTCTTGTGCAATTCGTGAAATTACACAATTTTAATGTTTTTATAGTCGAGTAAAACTTTAACTTGGCGTGTGGATGAGTCTTCTTCTCTTCAAGATTACCAAAGTAGGACCGATTTTTAAAAAAGGAGACATGTCACTAACTGATAATTACCGTCCTATATCCATTATACCTATTTTTGGAAATCCTGATAAAAATTAGACTGGTTAAATATTTAGAACAAAATGACATCCTGAGTTCTTGTCAATGGGGTTTTAGGAAGAACTGCTCCACAACTAAGGCCATTTTAAGTGTCATAGAGGATGTTGTTGAGGCTTTGGAGGAAAACTTATTATCGTCCATTACACTGTGCGATCTAAGTAAAGCTTTTGATTGTGTTTCCTACGAAATATTAATACAAAAACTTGAATATTATGGAATTAGGGGACTACCATTATCACTTTTTAGATCCTATCTCGAAAATAGAAGACAATGCGTAACGCTTAATAATGTAAATTCAGAATTAACAACTATTAAACATGGAGTTCCTCAAGGCTCTGTTATAGGTCCAATTTTATTCATTCTTTACATCAATGACCTTCCTATACACGGTGGTGAATTTTTCGATGCCCACCATTGGTATCTCGGAAACTATAAGAGATAGAGGGTCGGTTAAATTAGACAAAAGTTGCGCTATTTTATGCTCTACAATTTCCTGCCAAGAAATGCTGGATATCTTGATTCGTTTGTGGTTTATCCTGAAAAAATTGAAAATCGTGATTTCAAAAAAATAATAATATCTTCTATACCATTCATGCGAATTTAATGAAATTTGGCAAGGTTATATTTTTGACCACTACCAATTGAATGGCGTTGATAGAAATTTTCTAAACCTTCTAGATTTTGAGCAACGATAGTCAACTTTTTTTTTTCTTATGGCCGCCATATTGGATTTTTACACCATTAGTTAGAGAAAATAATTCTCTTTTCACCTATGTCACCAAAATAGACCGATTTTTTAAAAACATGTTGATATTCGAATTAATGTAAAAATAATTTATAAAATCCAGTATGCTTTGGAAAAATAATTACAAGCAACATTGTAATCCAGACGCTCTTATTAAATTGTACACTCGTAAAAAAATTACACAAAAATGCCAGGTTATTTAAACTCCTATTAAATATTACAAACAATTTATAAAATAAAGATAGTATTATTTGTTTTCTTGACTCTTTAATAAATTAATTGTTTGTAATATTTAATAGAAGTTTAAATAACCTGGCATTTTTCTGTATTTTTTTACGAGTGTACTGTTTAATAATAGCGTTTGGATTACAATGTTGCTGGCAATGATTGTTCCAAAGCATACTGGATTTTATAAATTATTTTTACATTAATTCGAATATCAACATATGTTTTCAAAAAAATCAGTAAATACTATGTTGTCTGTTTATTTCGCGTTATTTGATTCACACATGAGTTACGGTGTAATAGTTTGGGGTAACTCTGGTTACTCGCAAAGAGTCTTCATTTTGTAAAAACGAGTTATAAGAATTATTGCAGGTGCTCATTACTTAGAACATTGTAAACCACTCTTTTTGAAATTAAAAATAATGGCGTTGCCCAATCTGTACATTTTCAACAGTTTACTTGAAATACATAGTAGGAAAGGCCATTTGTTGACACACTCTGACATTCATTCCCATAACACTCGGAATAAGTGCAACCTATATAATCCAAAGTATAGATTATCTAAATCTAAGAACAATTCCTTGGATATTAGATTATATAATAAATTACCTAATGAATGGAAAACTTTGGTTAGCGCAAAATTCAAGAGTAAAATTAGGTCCTACTTCTTGGTTAATTGTTTTTACTCTGTAGAGGAATATTTAAAAGCTGTAATTATGTAGAAGTGTTTATACATTCTTTACTGTATATTTGATATTATTTGCAGTAACCAAATCACTGTTATCTTTTGGTTTTGTGTAATTTATGTAGTTTGTCTCCTCATACGTTTGTTCTCTACATTTTATTTTATTAGTGCTGTGTACATGATGTAATCATCATTTTTATTTATTAATTTTTTCTTATATACAATTGCTGGTTTTTATTTATAACAATTGACTTGCCACAAATGTATGTTTCATATGTAAAGTGGTCAAATAAAGATCTATTCTATTCTATTCTATTCTATTGTGCATACTATTTCATTTTCTCTTGCACACAAAGTTAAAGCAATAACCCAAAAACATTGTTCATTTGTTTAGCTTGCTAAAAAATGCGCTTAGCATCTCTTTTATCGTATCGTAGCGAGCGAACAGAGTACCAGCATTAGATATTCAAGTTGTTAAGTTCTTCTTTTAGCATCGGTAACCATATTGTACAACAATCTACAGAATAATTTGATACGCATTTGTCTTCATTTAGTAAAATTATTGCAGATTTTTTAATTTTTCTCTTTTTACTGTCCGGTTCTTTTGTTAAAATTTTTGCTCCATCCCAATTTATTGGATGCCCGTTTTCGAAAGCGTGTTCACAAATTTTTCAATTTCAATTCCATTTTTTCTAATATAACTTTTGTGTTCGCCCAATCTTACATTGAAGGGTAGTAGAGACTCAGTCGGTACTATTTAGTTGAATACAGGCACTCTCTTTAAGTTTTCGTTTATTACTACTAGTTCAGTGTTGCTAGACGAAGTCTGGCTACCGATTCTCCAAAAAGAAGTACGTGACGGAAATATCAAAATAAATTAGAATTCTTTATCTAGTGATCTATGCATTAATTAATAATCAGTGTCAGGTGTCAAAGTGATCTTTTTTGACAAGTTAATTTTTGTAATCACAGTTGAAAAAGGACCTAGACTTTGGTTCGAAACGTTCTGTTAAGATAAGTTATTGTTTTATAATTGTTTTTTACATATCATATAAATATATATATCTATATATTATATAATATACATTTTGTTATATTTTCTAGTGTAAAATACTAGAAAACCACTGATACGAATTTTAGATAACAATATTGTATTTATATTCATTTAGAACTATATACAGTGGTTTTCTGAGGCAAACTGTTGAGGTTTGCCTTTGATACTACACTTTTATCTTGACATATTTTGGCAATTTTCTTATTTCTATTTATTTTTTAGAATTTGGCGTGAATCCCAGAATTAAGTTCAATGAATATTAACTATCCGCCACAAATAAACTACAAACAATAATTTTATAGTATAAAACAATATTTCTTCAGTTAATTTATTTGTCTTACATAAGTTTACCATTATTGTTATTTTTCCTCTATCGGCTCTATCTATGTTAAAGCTCTATAAATGTGTTCTTTGATTACGGTGAGTGTATTTAACTGATTCTCTTACTATTTATATAATAGTACAAAATATGTTCTTATTACAACTACATTTACCTGTAGTTTAGTTTACACCCATTTGTTCAATAAATAAGTGAATTCCTTCTACCTTGTCACATTAAAGGTACATGTTTGCTTTCATCGTTTTATTAATTCACCTTGTATCAGTAGACTGTCACGTGAAAATTGTTTTCATGCTAGGAAATTTAAAATTTCACAGTCAGTCCTTATATAAATTAATATTTAATTTTACACGTAATATCTGTGGTCTGTGGGTATACTCTCCGGCATATAAATCTTATGCGAAATCGGGAATTTTACTAGTGGAAAATTAAACATTTTCATACTAAATAAGAAATTAAAATTTAATTTTATAGATAATTCGTTTTATGTTTTGTGTTGTGCAAACCAAATGTTGAAATGATGTGAAGCATACCGACACACCACACATCTATAAAATACAAATTCACTAATTAAAATTACACATAAAATTATTTTTTATCTTGCTACTCGACAATCTCAAATATTGTTTATTTGTTTGTCTTCTTTATTCCACCATACTCAACTGTTGCCGCCGTTAAAATTATTAAACGTGGCTAAGATCGAACTCATTTGCTTACTAAATTTTTATTAATTTTTGCCTGGAAAGTAGTGGGGAATCTAATTGCCAAAATTGTTATTAAACTTTGACAATAAATAACGTTTTGTGGTTTTATGAGTTACCTATATAGAAGAATTGTTTTTCTACGGGCTCATTAAAGGTTCGTAGCCTTCCAGATTGAAGAAACTGAAAGAATCGCATTCAATATTTTTAGTCCAAGAGGCAGTGACGATTTTCGGTACTTATTTTCCCAGTCAGCAAACATGGATAGAATTGTTCGGTTAGTAATTCTAAGCAAAATTCATATATATTTAGGGGGGGTTTTCCGATGGGTTGAGGCAGAAAATGCATCAGAACATACGAATACACTGCCCTTTTTTTTCCAGTGATAAAAATTGTTCTAGTAGTAAGAGGTATACTGAAGTTAAGTAAAAAAAATAGTCTGGCTAATCTGTGAGCATGGATAATATGTCTGGCAGGTGAAAAGTTTTCATCAATAAATTTCCCTCATTTTCGCAGTCATTAAAATTTATCAGATGATGGCCTATATTATAATAACGGCTTAAAATACAATCTGGCTAATGTGGAACACCCCCAAAGCCTTGCCAGACTCGTCCAATGATCATCCAGGCGCCCTAAATACGCACATGCTGCTATTCCGCTCCTCGTTTAACTACCTGGCTTGTGAGTCTGGCAAGGCCTTCGTGATTGTAGATGTCAGCCAGACGTGTACTTTTTATGAAAATATAGTATAATCTATCATGTGACAAATTTTCAAACCCGTTAAAATAAGAGGAAAAATTTTCTATTTTTCCCATTTTGAAGATGCCGCCAGGCTCATTTGCCAATTCCATAAATCAGCCAGACTTATTTTTAATTACAGTTTATGATTATAACAATTTATATACTAAATTTCAAGCCTGGAAAATAAGGGTTACGGATCCGCAAAATCAGTAAAATTTTTGAATCCGCAAATTTTCAGCCAGACTCACTTTCCGCTATCTAAGATCAGACTGCTATTTGCACAAACTTTATGTTCCACTTTAGTAAATCTAAAATATTTATGACTGGGAAAATAAGCGGACTTGTATTTTATTTTTATTTTTTGAATCCATCCAAAAATTTTAGCCAGACTCAAGAATTCTTGTTTTTTGTCACTAAGAGAACAGATTAAAATATATACACCGACTGGGAAAATAAGTACGAAAAAAATTAACTGCCTCCTGGACTATTTTATGTATTTAGAAAAAACTCGGTGTAATTTCATTACATATATAAGTAAGGAGAAATTAATATCTCTTTCCAATAACATACAACAGTTTCAATTTCGTAAATAATACCAATAATTAACAATCTAATCTAAGTTTCTCAATAACATCACTTAGAAAACAACTTTTTACATTAATGGTTAACAATTAGTACCTATATTCAGGTGAGATTTTGATGTTTAATAACTAAATCAGAATTAACTACGGTCCTATTTACTTTAAATCACAATCTTTACACAAAATTGTGTTCTCGGTGTTGCCTAAAAGTTATAGTATTTGTTTTTTGTTGAGAGCATAACCGGGGAATACCAGGTAATAGCGGACCCGTCTAATTGTGGACATGATTTGTAGTAATTTTTACAAAGCGATATTAGCAGCACTGACTGCAGTGAAGCTGACTTCAATCTATGAAGAAAGTGTGGAAAAAATAGTGTGCAGGTAAGTTTCATTTTAATTGATAAAATCTAACAACGAAAAAACGCTTACATGTGAATTAGGTAGTCAAATTCGTCTTCTCGCACATTCTTATATTCATAACTAAGGATCATCTTTGCATTATGTTTATTCTGTTTACATGATTAAGTGACCATTTGATTAGAGGTTATATTATCATATGTTTCGTGAATGAAAGTAAAGGTAGATTCACACTGCAGCATGTCCACTATTAGAGACGATATTTAAATTTTTGTTGGTAATAGTGGACACGGATAACTTTATTTATAAATCAATTTATATTTTAGATCATGGTTCAAAACAATATAATTAAACAAAATAGAGTGCAATATGAGGTCGAAGTTCTTAAATTAGTCTTACGGGAAGTCAGAAGAGGTTGTGCTTTGCGAGATGTAGAAGATATATATGATAGATAGATTCACTTGAAGACTTTATACGATTTAAACTTACAGAAAATTTGACTAAAAGAGATCCAGAAAAACAACCTCGAAAAAGACGATCAGACGTTGGAGATATCGTAACATCAAAAACCGCTTTAAAGAGATTGCATGAGTTGGAAGAAAATACGAAAACTGTGAAAAAAAAAGAAGCAAAGTAAGAAATTAGAGAACATCAAGGGTAAGGCAAAAGTTAAAAAGAAGGTCAATATTTCCTCGAGTTCTTCGGATTCTGATGTGCAAATTGAAGAAGACAGTGAATTGGAATACGAAGATTTTTCCTCAGATGATGATGATACCAACAGTGAAATACATTGTAAACTAAATGAATACTATTGCGTATCGTTTCTATGTTGGCAAAATTATTGAAATTGGAGAGCAAATTTTAAAAATGAAATTTTTAAAGCCAGTTAAAGATCAATGGATTTGGCCCAAAACGGACGTTTTGGGCAATATCAGTGCAGAATATATTTTTTATGGGCCACTCAAATTAGTAGGCACTGGTCCATTTTATATGAGTAGGCATGATGGAAGCTACAAAGAAGTATAAGATGCTTAAAAAAAATTTAATTTATTCAGATAAATTATTTTATGTTAATAGCAACATATTAGAATTATTTTTATTTGTTATGTTTTGTTGTTCCATTATTAAAGTTTTGAATTTATACCTTAACTTTTGTGTCTTATTTTTGTATCGTTTATAACTTTTTTATTTGAGAAGCTACAGAGTTCAAATTTATTCAGGTAATAGTGTACATTAAATATTTGTCCACAATTAAATACAAATTCATTATATCAAGCTGCAAAGAAAATATAATCTATGTCCGCAATTAGACCCTGTGTGTAATAGTGGACAAAAAAAATGCTTTAAAAAAATTTGTTTTAATTCTCTTGCTCTTGAATTTAATCTTTTGACTCTAAATAAAATAATTGTATTCGAATGAAGTAAATTACTGTTAAAAACTGGGATGTGTCACTTTTCATTTTTTTTTTTACAGAGGCACCTTGTCCATTATTACACATTTTGTCCATTAATACTCTCCCCTACATAGGTACTTATCTTAAATTTTTTTATTAACATCGCAAGTGTACCTACCGAGATTCATATGAAACTGGCACGAATTTTTCTTTTAAGGCCGAGTAGGTTATTTGAAAGGGTCCTCTTAAATGTACGCGTATCTAATTATTATTTTACTGGTCATCGTTATTTTATAGGGTAATTATTAATCCTAGCTAAATCCTTTCTAAACTCCTACCTACCTATTTCATTACATACATGCTGTAAGTCTAGAAGAAGCATATATGGAAAAAACATTTTTGTAGATGTGTTTTTTAATTTTGTCATTCAACCAGAAAGACAAAAAAAAATGTTTATATAGGAATTTATGATGCAAACAGAAATACATTTTCTATTTAATAAGAGAAATCAATTTACTTCTAAAAATAATTTTCTAACCAAGCAGTAAAAAAATACTTTGGGCAAAAATTGCATCATATACGGCTTAGGTATAACAAATATAATCATATTTTACATCATACAATGAACATACAAAATAAGAATGACTTCTGGTACTATTGTCTCAAAATTTAAATAGCTTAACATAAGAATTGCAATAGTTCTTTATTAACAAACAGACGGTTTTATTGTACTGTCATATCATATCGAATGGCAACAAAGAACAACTTCGGTGGCGGATATCTCTGCTATCTGGAGCTCTACCTTATCGACATTCCGGACAGAAGAATGCCAACATGTAAAATGTGTGGACACACGTGGGAAAATATCCGAGACGAATAAAATTCATGCTCTACTCACAAATCATTTAATTTTCTTTGTCCTACTAATTAACGATTATGTTGTTGTCTTTTTCTATTTCTACTCGATGAAAAATGCCAAGGCGATGTCAGATAAAAGGGCTGATAGCAGCGTCCTTGTTGAACAACCAATAAGCTATATCAACTGTTCAAGTATGCCACCGGTTGCCTTAAGAAGTTGAGACAGATTTAACGTAGCTATTTACTGACAAATTATATCAATTAAGAGTACCTACTTTAAGCTGACATTTAATATAGTACCGTGGTCTAATATAATGTTTCTTAGCTTAATGTGAGTCTGGCGCTACACCTCTTTTAGTATGTAGGTACGCTTAGGTACAGTTATCAATAAAGGGTTGCATATTTCATTTTACGAGATATTATAGCTGACTAGAGGATGTGGAAAGACACGTCGATGGATACAGAAATTGATGTACTACCATAAGAATTATACTAATAATTGACAGAAAATTACAAATAAATTAGTATTGCCAAAATCGCGGGCAATCTTTCGCCAATCGGATCATATGTTCGCTAACAATCCGCTATTTTCCCTTCCGGAATCTCTGTTCCGATATTTAAAAAAAAAAATTATATACAGTCTATCTGCATAAATATACATGTACCGAATAATGTAAATAAGGGCTGTTATTAAACAAGAATATCAGGACAGAGCCACCATAAAAATAAAATTGATATTTAAAAAAACTGTTAAATAAAGTCAAACAACGGTTTTCATATTTTTGCAAGATAGGATTATAATGAAAAATGACATCGCTTCTATATATCACTGTTACATTGTATTTGTTTACTATTTTATTACTGATATTATTATATTTATTTCAGCATGACGGAAGCAAAAATTTCGCAGTTAACCCGCCAACAATCCATCCAATCTACGTATTATTCTTCATACATGGATACAACAATCTGTCGAACGGTACCTGGTTTAACCAAATCTCAAATAGAGCTGTGCTATCAGCAACCTGATTCCACTTTGGCAGCACTCCAAGGATTAAATCAAGCTGTAAAGGAGTGTCAATATCAGTTTCAAGGACATCGTTGGAACTGCTCTTCACTTGCCACAAGGGGACAAAATCCTTATATTAGTGCTATCTTACAAAGAGGTTAGTTAATCTGAACAGATTCTGCGTAATATGACGTCTTAATTCGAAACTCGAATTATTATTAATTGTTATCTTTCTGCTTAATTATGTTAATTATTCTTGTTATTTTTGTATACCTAAATTGTATACTTCTACAATTAAATACTTTAAATTAAATCAGCTTATTTAAAAAGTTCTACATGCCTTGTCAAAGATTAGAAACTCGATAAAATCTATCACACATTTTTCTAATCACATTTTTACTCTTCAGACATATTTTCGTTCAATGATATATACAGCGTCTCCGAATCGACACATGAATATGTAAAAAAGTCTGAAATATTTTGGTGGAATTTTCACATTTTGGGGTTCAGCCCTGCTTGGATAGAAACTAATTAGTGCCATCATTTTACTTTAAAAAAATCAAGTATATCTTGGAAATTTACGAAAAAGTTGTTTTTCACGCTAGTGAAGTGCTAGTTCTGTGGGAGATCTGACAAAATGTTATTAAGCAAAGTTGTTCAGAAAGTGAAACTGAGTAATAATGCAAAATTTCAAGGCCCTCCACCTACTCTGATATTTTGTCTTATTTCTTACTTTTTTTAATTGTCTAATAGAAGGATGAAATTAAGTAAACCGATCTTGTTGAAATTTTGCACACTTGTATAATTGATTATTCTGAACAACTTTTCTTAACGAAATTTCCAACATAGAAGATACCTACTTAAAGAAAGTAAGAAATAAGACAAAATATCAAAGTAGCCGGAGGAGCTTTGAAATTTTGCATTATTACACAGTTTAACTTTCTGAACAACTTTTCTTATTAACATTTGGTCGTATCTTCCACAGAAATGGCACTTCACTAGTGTGAAAAATAACTTTTTTGTAAATTTCCAAACTATATTTGATTTTTAGAAACTAGAATTATGGCACAAATTAGTTTCTATCCAAGCAGGGCCTGAACCCCAGAATATGAAAATTCAACTAAAAAATTTTCAGACATTTTCACCTACTCATGCGTCGATCCGGAGACACTGTGTACCTAAAAGGCAAGATAAATGGGAAAATGCAATATGGAACAAAAATAGATTTTTGACGTTGCATAGCTGCAGAACACCAAAACACCTGCAAAAAAATAGAATACCTATTTAATGTAGTAAATTTCCATCATGATTTTATCGTTAAATACTCGAAAAATTCTTATTACATACTGCACAAGGTAGTATCCCAAACAATTGAAGAAGTATATCGGAAAGCATTTTAGGACTAACTATAATACACTTGAAGGTAAATTTTTTTATTTAAATTTTCAGTTCATTCAAATGTTTCCCTTTAGCATATTATTATGTTGGTAATGTTGTCGTTGTTATTATACGTTTCTATTACTAATGATTTTAAACGTCTCTTGTTTACAGATTAATGAACTGTTTGCTTGGCTAGTGCTTTTGTTACTTACCCTGCGCACTTAAAAATATTAATTTTAAGCAACAAAAAATTATTAACACCAAAGAAATTTTCTTTGTTTATACACAAAAAAATTATTTGTTTCGATAAAGAGAATTCAATTCTTGGTAGGTTCTATTTTATGTAAATGGATTTTAGTTACATTAGAAAAGTAACAAAATAAGTTTAACATTTATTAAATCGTTATATTTAATTAATTGAAGGGCAATTTTCGTTTTATATATAGAAAACTATTTTAATCAAATGTAAAGAGTAAATGACTGATGGTTGAGATGGTAGAGTACCTGCCTCTCACCCAAAAGTCCCGGGTTCTAATCCCGGTCGTGGCAATGGAAAATACTGTGAGAGGGATTTTTCCATTATACACGGATATTGGCTGTATGTCCCTTGTCTTTAAATGTGTAGTCCCCTCCCGCACAAGGCTCTAATCCCGGTCGTGGCAATGGAAAATACTGTGAGAGGGATTTTTCCATTATACACGGATATTGGCTGTATGTCCCTTGTCTTTAAATGTGTAGTCCCCTCCCGCACAAGGCTCAGCTTTCTGGGATAAAGGGGGGTCGTAATTACATGTGGTGTATTTAATGTATTTGAGTTGAAGGAAGTTATATTTAGAACAATCAAATTTACACAAAAATTGTATTTTTTTTCTTGAAGAATTTCTCATAGTGTGGTTGCAAGTTCTTATACGCTCCAATTACTATATAGTAATTATGTCGCTTTTTAAAACGTTATTTGTATAGGTATTCTAGTTAATTTTGTTGCTCACACCAATCAATTAAATGAGTAATACCCAGCACAAATAAAATTACACTAAACTCAAAAATATATTATGTTTGTTCTCTTATGTAATTTATTATAATAATTATAATATTACGTATTTTGATAAACTTTTTAAATATATTAACAGTTACAATGTCTACTGAAACTGCACTTATGAAGACCTATAATAATTTCGTTTACGATTAATTAAGAAATCTTAATGCTTAAATTAAATAGCATAATTAAACGAATATTGATTAAACAAACAGACAAACACTCGGACCGTCCTCTTATCAATATATACAAGTTGCACATTAGTAACCGTCACTAACTTTAATGAGTTAATAAGTCCACTAAAAGCTACATGAGATGCTTTTAACACTGAATAATTTTACATAATTTAGACTTTCTTCTGTATGGTTTATGGCCTAAATGCAATCAATTCTTACTGTTACAAAACTTAAAGCAATAATGAATATGTCAAATTTTTATTATTGTCGTCTGTAAAAAATATTATGTTCTCTCGACAATCTGCGTGTCAATGCGAAATCCCACCACCATTCGCAAACAATGGTATTAAAAGGTTGAAACATGTGTGAAAAAATGTTTTATGGAAAACAAATACATTGCTATTAAATCAGAACATGTAAAAAATAGTGCCGATTTTAATTTATTATTTATTATTTTTACGTCCATTTTGAGCCCAAACGTATGCAACAACTACGGAATATTCAAATCATGAAATCCACAGGATATACAGGATGGCCCATTAGTGCAAAAAAGTCCAATGACAAATATCTCATTTATTAGAAGAAACAAAAAACATTTTGTTTGCCAAAAATATAGGAAATCTGAACATCTTCTTAAATTATTATGAAATATACAGGGTGTTAAATAACTGCAGGACGTACCAAACATAAATTTTTTTTAAACAGAACACCTTATATATTTTTACATATACAGGGTGTCCCTAAATTGCACCAACAAATTATAACCCCTCGATTCTACGTCAAAAAATAAGACGATTTTCCTGATAACATCCCTCCAAATTTCAGGGTTGGAAACATTAAATCCTTAATATCTCGGTAAAGATTTTCTAACGAAATTCGATACGCTTATTTTTTCATGTATGTTTCAACAACCCTGTGTAATATGAAAAGAAATATGTGACTCTGAGGGGTTATAGGGGTTGATGATACGCTTATATAATTTTTGTCAATTACCCAAATGAAGTTCTCGAGTATCATCTGATGGCAAATTGAAAACTGAAACTATTTAATCTCTTTCATTTTTCTGTTGAAGTAACCCGTTTACCAGCTGTTATAGTTTTAAGCATTTTTAAGCATCTTGGTATTTATTCAATTCTGCCATTTCTGTGAAAAATTTAATATTTTGAACAATTTATATTTTAAACGATTATAAACAATTTTAAACAACTTTAAACAACTTTAAACAACTTTAAACAATTATAAACAATTTTAAAAAATTTTAAACAATTCTAAATAATTTTAAATAACTTTAAACATGAAAATAAACATACAAACTAGCCAGTACTTTATAACACGCTTACGATTTTACGCATTTTGCTGGAAAACCGTCACCTTCAAGAGAAAAATGAAAGAGATAAAATAGTTTCAGTTTTCAATTTGCCATCGCAGGTGATATTTCGAGAACTTCATTTGGGCAACTGACAAAAAATATAATTATAGTGTTATCATCAACCCCTATAACCCCAAACTACCCCTTAGAGCCACATATTTTTTTCAAATTAGACAAGGTTGTTAAAATATACATGAAGAATAAGCGTATCAAATTTCGTTAGAAAATTTTCAGCGGTTGCCGAGATATTAAGCATTTAATGTTTCCAACCCTCAACTTCTCAACTTCAAAAAGTTGTTATTGTTTTTGAAATGATTTTATTACAAGTCAGCATTTGTGTGCATGATTGTCTCTTTCATCTTTGAAGTTAATTTACTCGAAAACGGTGAATTTTATTGAAACATTGAAAAATACAGAAAAGTTTCTAAATGGTACAGGGAATCTCACAAGCATATAGCTTTTGTGAAAAATCAGTGGCGTACCTTTGGTTTTAAATAAAGTATTTTTTATTACCCCGTATGCACGCCACTGTATTCTTTATAAAAAATTGCACCCACTATTTGATACAGAATGCAAAATGACCTGCGTCTGTGCTACATTTCAAAAAGCTATCTTTTGTTAATAATGAGTTGTGGCCAGTTATTCTAAAAAATGTTTCATCTTTAACACCCTGTAGATTTTAAACGAAGCCGAATTCGGCAATAGTTTATAGAACAAAATGTCTTTATTTTACGCTAAACTAGCTTCTAATAACGTCCTGGACCACCCATATATGCAATATGACAGTGCATTTGACATGGACAATCTAGACATCACAAATATGCGGGAAAAATTAGTGATTAGTGTATTCGCTGTTTAGTTAAAATATAAAAACTAAGGATTAAAATTGTGTATTAAAAAATTCTTCAGTGGAGTAAAAACAATGATTTAAAAAGTGACTTTTTATCTTACTTTTGAAAGAAATAAAATTCAAAAATCTTATATCGATTGGGACGTGATTATATATTTGGAGATTTAACGAGTTTTTTTATTGATTTTGTTAATCAAAGACGAGGCGGTCTTAGTTGCATGGCATGAAAATCAGAATTAGCGGAATAGGAGTTTATATTTCTATGTATTTCTAGCAGAGTTGTATACATATATAAAGAGGGAACTGTCATAATACCTAGCTTTTTGAAAATTGGTTGACAGCATAATAATAACAAACATATCCAATTTGATATACTTACTTATATTGATGTTTCATCTATAAACATACAATTATTAAGTTTATTGGACTTTCTTTAATATATGATAAAAATTGGATAAAAAATTACAAAATTCAAAACGTCTATTAATAAATTATTGAAAAAAAATTTGTTTAACTCACCACAAAACTCATTCATTATGATCACCAATTAAAAAACGATGCCCCCCCCAAGAAGATGTACATATTTTTTCGCTATTACAAGCTCATCAGGAAGACAAGAAGACTCGCTAATAAAGTTATTTACTTGAACTTACATTTTACAATTAAACTGTCAATACAGAATATTTACAATATACAATATAAACTATCATGTAACCATAACAAACAAATTTAATTTCTATAATGCCGCCCTGATGAGCTTGTAATAGCGAAAGAATATGTACATCTTCTTGGGGACATCGTTTTTTAATTGGTGACCATAATGAATGAATTTTGTGATGAGTAAAAAAATTTTTTCAATAATTTATTAAAAGACGTTTTGAATTTTGTAATTTTTAATAAAATTTTTATCCAATAAACTTAATAATTGTATGTTTAGAGATGGAACACCAATATAAGTATAAAAATTGGATATGTTTGTTATTAGTATGCTTGTATAAAGCCTAAATAAAGTCATTTATAAACAATGCGTATCAAGCAAAGAAAGAGAATTATAAAAAATGCAATTTAATGAATCCATTTAATATCTGACGTCCAAAAAATTTATTTTGTGTCAAAAACGGCCATTCTCACCGATTACTGTTTAAGCAACCCTTAGTTAAGGTTGCTTAAATATTTAAATATGGTTTAACTTTGTTTGCATTGCACCGCAAAATATTTAAGTCCGCTTTATTAAGTATAGATTATATTGTAATACACCTACTTTTAGATCATTTGTAATTTGTTGGCAACTTCGTTACGTTCTTTGTTATGTCATATGTCATCCATTATTTTATTCTGTCTGTACCTACATCACGTTTTGTATTTAGAAAATAAGAATAAAATGGAAAACCCGAGGAAGAGAGTGAGGTCCGCAAATTTTACAAATGATGAAAAGATCCTCCTCTTGAATATTATTAATAAATATAATTGAAAACAAAAAAACTAACTCTGTATCCTGCGAACAAAAATCTTACTTTCGTACTGTTCACTTAAATTATGGAAGGGAATATATTTTAACACATACATATCTCTGGGGAACTCCAAATTGGCTTCAATTAAAGTCAAAATATATAAAACAGTATCTTTACGCAATCTAAACCGCCTAAAGAAAGTTAGCTCATCTAATTCAGCAAAATAATTTCTTCTCACATAAATTCTTCTGGGAAACCTGAAATCGATAATTTCCAATATATCAATATCGTCCTCAAAGATGTCTTCATCATCAGATTCCATTTTATAATAAAATAGGTAATTTAAAGATTGAGAATTGAAATCAAAATCAAATAAATGTCAGTAATGACACGTAATTTGTAAAAATGCGCATGCTCAGAACTATTCTTAAATTTAAACCAGCTTTAAGCCACCATTTTTCAGGGCTTAAATTTAAGGAACCTTTAAGGCGATTTAAGGAAGCTTAAGCAACGGTGCAACGAAAAATTCAGATTTAAGCACGCCTTATCGCTAAACCTTCCTTTAAAACTACGGTGAGAATGGCCGCAAAAAGAGACTTACATACGATGTGTCAAGTTTAAAAAATTATTCATCAAAATAAAGGAAAAAGAGAGATATAGGAACCATATTCGTATGGTACCCAAAATTGGATTTTCCAAAATGATTTGATTACATAAATTTGTAGATGATAATGAAACGAAACTGCTTCAGTACCACAAGTTTATTCTTTTAATTTATCATCGTATGTGCAACACGCCACACAAGCATGTGTGCAAGCCTTTATAATACTTGGAAGGCACTAGATAACGTCACGTCGCTGTACGAGAATATCAGTTTTTACCATTTAATACAACGGTAATATAATTGCATAATAAACACAGGTGATTTCAGAATTAATACGATAAGAAATAAAATAGAAACAAGATCTAAGAAATATTTACCAAACTTAAAACTTTGTAAAAAATTTCACAGCCTTTTCTACTTGAAGCAAGGAAAAAGTCGAGACTTGAATGGCTTCTAATGTTGCTATACTTACCTTTTTACTTAGGGTGGATCTTTAGTAGAGTAACAAAATGTAGGAAATGGTTGTTTGACTTATTTTGAGACGAAAATTTCGAATGAAGATTTAACTTAAAAAGCTTTGTTTACAAATAAAAATAAATATTTTAAAATGTTGAACAGAATATTTTTTTAATAATGAAAGAATGGATTACGTGAACTGTATTTCATAGTTTTAGATTACCAGGAATTAATAAAGTAAATTTGACTACATTTTGAGGTGCATAGTTTAGTTGCAGCTTTTCTGCCTAATGGTGCACGCACCTTAAGGCGCGGTGAATCAAAGCGAAGAGAAGAGAATTTCTTTCGCCAGAGAAAAGTACACAATATCAATTAGGTACCCAGCATACTTACGCGAAGCTATTAGATTATGTGCACTAAAAAAAATTATCTTCTCTTCGAAAAGCTTTAAGGGTACTGTTATTAGCGATGATTAGATATTGCAGAAAGCAAGTATAAAGAATGGACAAAGTTGGCTTTAAAATGGGTTCTAGAATATGTTTCAAAAATATTTGCGTACCTAAAGTAACAAATTGCAAGATTTGAAAATTTGAAAATCATCGAGATAAGATTTTAGAGGCACAGAAGTGTTCAAGGAATTACTTTAAACAACATCTTTCAATGTATTTTTAAATGAACCTGTATTGAAAAGTTAATATCAATATTCTATACTTTCTGTACCTGTACTTAATAAATTTTCTTAAACTTATTTTCAAAAAATTACTAGCTAAGTCTACAGATATAGAAAAAATATTTACTTGAAAAAAGGGATAGTAGGTATTAATGTACCTAACATCTCTAAACGATTTTTTGTCACGCGCTTGGTGTTAATTTTCTCGATATTATATCAATTTAACGACATCTAAAAATCACGTAATCAACTACTTCAGAAATGTTTCAGGCAACTTTACTTACGCAATATAAATACTAATTATATGATTGATTTGAAATATCTAAAGACAAGCAAAACCTGCAAATACTCAATTTTTTGTACAATTTATAAACAACTCATTATCCTTTTAGAAGCTTCGACATATTCGTGAGTACGTATTGAAATGTTAATTTAAATTACTACTTGTTATCCAAGCGTGTTACAAATATTCCACAAAAAACTTTCAGTTTCAATGTATTTCTTAGAACAATTCACACGTGACAATCATTTTTATGGTTAAGTATTTTGATTGGTGTACATTTTAAACCTGATTGTGTCCATTTTCGCGAATCAATTAATTAAAGCGTCTGCATTGACTTACACTGGTTTTGGTATATACGGCATTTCTACAATTATAGTTTTACAATTGTTTGTTTTTATGTTGTTTGCGACGAAAAAGACACTACTTTATTAGGACTCATGTACATATATACCTACAAGCAAAGCTAATTAGTTATGCAAAAAGTAGGTAAAGGCTATTATTGACTTTAGGTATTTTGTTACCGCCAATATCTCGGTCGTAAATGCTTATTTTGCGATGGGATGTTTTAAATTTTTATGAGCGTATTGAATCCGTAAAGAACTGTATTTTCTTGGTTGGTTGCCTTGTCCGCATTTCATTGTAACTCACAAGGGATATTTAATGCTTCTTATTGTTCTGTTAATATTATTTTTATTTGTTTATTGAATAACTTTCTATAAATGGCATATCGCTGGGGAATAGAACTAAGGAAAGCAGCGTTGGATTACTGAATAAAATACGCTGCTCACGGGGGAGAGGATATCTCAAACGTAAACTAATTTTGTAAGGATTCTTAACGATTTATTAATAGGCATCAAGGTGTTGTCTGATAGTAATAAATATGAAACTTAAAACAAGAGAAAAAGAAAAATAAATATTTTCCTAGTTCTTTTCTTATGATTATTAAATATTCTGATAAGTCTATTGTTATCGCAATGAGTATCAATCGTTGTATTTTTTTTACACCACCAGGAGGTTGATAATTAGATCTAGTTTAATTTGCACGACTATTTAAATATTAAATTCAAATTAATATAACAAAAACGTATGCCGTGACAATTTTAAAATTGGCAGTTCAGATCATTTACGGCCATTCTCACCGTAGTTTTAAAGGAAGGTTTAGCGATAAGGCGTGCTTAAATCTGAATTTTTCGTTGCACCGTTGCTTAAGCGTTCTTAAATCGCCTTAAAGATTCCTTAAATTTAATCCCTGAAAAATAGTGGCTTAACGGGGGCGGTCCCAGTCGCTAACCTTATAAACAGATGGAACTATATGTAGCTTTTGCCAATATAACGGTATTGACGTATTGTAATTTATCTACTATGAGATAGGTGGAGTGATGTGTTGTAATTTATCTACCCTTTGATAGATGGGGTCAATAAACTCGCATCTTTATGACGCGCAATCTAAATTAATTCGTTTTTATAACTTATACATTTACAAATGATCATAATACGTATCTAATTACTAGTGACTTTTGTTCTGAAAATGTTTTTAGATTTGACAGCTTGTTTTACCTAGTTAGAAAAATTTACATTATTTTGTGATTTGGATATTTGTAGATTTTTTTGTGTTTGGACTTATAAATTTTAAATATTTATTTGTTCCTTGGACAATTGTGTTTTTTATGGGTAGTGTTGTAAATAATCTAACTGTTTGAGCATCATCATTTTTCTGTTACTACGACCATATGATTAACATAACCTTAAATTTATAGTTTTTGTAAATTTACTTTCAGTTTTAATTTTAATTTTTGCAGTTCTAGCTTGGATCTAATATACAATTTAAAAGCTCATTCAGATAATAGATATATAAGTTTCAATATTGTAGATTTATTAAAAATAGACTGCTAATTATAGGTTGGATTTCCAACCAACAAAAAGCATCTTATTTCATTAGATCAAGGTAATTAAAACTTTAAAAATTATGCACTGAACAAGATTTTAGTTGATAGCATACAGGAACCCATCAGAAATTTTTTGATAAAAGTGACATAATATTCCAAAAACTTTGAAAATGCATAATTTTGAGATTAGTTGTGACACCCCAGAACAGCTGTTTATATACTTTTCTTGGCGTACCTGCCATACCTACCATTTTCCTGAGAAACAGAAATCATTTTCTTTCGGATATATTTAAGGTAGGAGTAATAAAACATAAAACAGAAAGACATTATTTAATAATATATTTATTATATTTAATAGAATGATTGCATTATTAAAAATAATAAGAATTGTTTTACAATCATATCCTAACATATTATTCTGAACAACTTGCTGTAGAAATCTGTTTCAATATGGGTACTTCCTTTTCTAATAGGTACAGCTGAAATACACACATTTCATTTCCCACTTTGCCAAACTAGATGATTTCCAGTAACATACGTTATAGATTATAGATGTTAATTAAGATTTTTCCCTTCGTTGGTGCGTATGTTTAGGTGTTATGAACTTCGGCACTTAATAATTTCACGTTCGCAATATAAAAATCGTCTACTACCATATCGTTGTCTACAACTCGTAAATGTCAAATTCCTTTTCAATTTTACTCATCTTTTTAAATAATACTAATAATAAATATCACATTTCCAATGTTCATAGTCGTTAACACATTTTCTTCTGTCAGCTGTCACTACTTGTCATTCACGTGCGTTTATGCGCCGCCTCAGAATTCGGCAACATGAAAATACATTCTCAACAAAGCGTTAACCCTTTATGAGATTCTATTGGTGGAGCCTCATAAATGTACTTCATGCACCAATAGGAATGTAAGTAGTACGGAAAGCAAAATGCAAACGAAAATGGTTGGGAATGCCCCTTTATAGCAAACTGCTGCGGAGGTTTATATTCATCCTGAAATTGATTTCAATATTTTTTACGACCTTCAATAAATTAAAAGATTGACAGAATATAATTTTGATTTTGCTGCCATCTACGAGACAGTAGCCAAAGTTCTATATGTCATTCTTTAGTATCATTTCGAACCAAAAATCTTGTTTCCTGCATTATATAACGTATTTATTTCCAGTGATATTGGTTTAGTAGTTCGACATTTTTTCAATAATTACTTAATAAAAAATCAAAATTTAAACATGTATGTGTTTAATATAGCGTAGCGGATTGGACCAGTACTATTTTATTGTGATCACGACTTTTTAAATTATTTCAAAATAAGGTTAAAAGTTTCCGAAGTTTAACAGCTTGGTAAGAAAAGAATCGTCATTTTCTTGAGTTTTTTAATAGCCCAGTACTATTCTACCGAGTTTTTTCTAAAAGCCAGTCAAAAAATATTTTGAATCGGTTCAGGGATGCGGCAGAAATTGTCGAACTACGAAGTGCTTATTTTAGGCAAATCTAACCTATTTTTCCGCCCACCTTAAAGCTGGTTTAAATTTAACAGTAGTTCTGAGCATGCGCATTTTTACAAATTACGTGTCATTACTGACATTTATTTGATTTTAATTTCAATTTTCAATCTTTAAATTACCTATTTTATTAAAAAAGGGAATCTGATGATGAAGATATCTTTGAGGACGATATTGATATATTGGAAATGATCGATTTCGGGTTTCCCAGAAGAATTTATGTGAGAAGAAATTATTTTGCTGAATTAGATGAGCTAACTTTCTTTAGGCGGTTTAGATTACGTAAAGATACTGTTTTATATATTTTGACTTTAATTGAAGCCAATTTGGAGTTCCCCAGTGATATGTATGTGTTAAAATATATTCCCTTCCATAATTTAAGTGTACAGTACGTAAGTAAGATTTTTGTTCGCAGGATACAGAGTTAGTTTTCATTTATATCTTTATATTTACTAATAATATTCAAGAGGAGGATCTTTTCATCGTTTGTAAAATTTGAGGACCTCACTCTCTTCCTCGGGTTTTCCATTTTATTCTTATTTTCTAAATACAAAACGTGATGTAGGTACAGACAGAATAAAATAATGGATGACATATGACATAACTTAGAACGTAACGAAGTTGCCAACAAATTACAAATGACCTAAAAGTAGGTGTATTACAATAAAATCTATACTTATTAAAGCGGACTTAAATATTTTGCGGTGCAATGCAAACAAAGTTAAACCATATTTAAATATTTAAGCAACCTTAACTAAGGGTTGCTTAAACAGTAATCGGTGAGAATGGCCGTTAGTGATAATATCAACAATCAAATTCCCACTATCTATCATCTGGTACATAAGCAATTGCAAGTATTGTCCTTTTTACTAATGCGTAAATTTCGTGGACACGTATAACTGAATCCAGTAATTACCTATGCAAGCCAGATAAAGCGACTTTTAACACGAGTTGTTACACACAAAACTTTTTGTACAGTTTAAAAGTAAGATTTTTTTTATTGACCGAAAAATATCACTTTTTTCACAATTTTTTTAACGATAATATTGACGAGGTTAAAAAACTTATTTCACCAATTACAGTTTGATTTACATTTGATATACTACATGAAAGTGTCCCTTATCTCATGGACAGTAAAATACCACTTTTTCTGACATTTAGTACTTATTTCGTTAACATGACTGATTACTCTAAATTATTGGCGAAATCAATATTTGTTCAACGTGGCAAAAATGCAGATTTAAAAAATTTATTTGTCGAATAAAAAGCCAAAAATTTTAATTTATTTATATTTTATATTTATAGATTTGCAACGTTCATAGGAAAAATCTCGTTCATAATTCGATAGTGCTACGTATTTTCCAGATTCATGTGATTTACAGAACTTGCATGAAAATAACAATATTTTTTTGTAATAAATTACTACTACTATAGTTTGCAGGACAAAAAAAAAGGGGTACCATATAATAATTTCTGGAAATTTTAAGGGGACTTCTACTGAATCATATTTTTTATATAGCTACAGCTGCCATCTTGTAAGAATAACGGTTGAAGCAGTTTTCCGATTATCTCCTCTCCTGTTAGTTCAATTACAAAATTGATTATTGTAGGGAATAAAAGCTACAACAGTTGCTTAAACAATTTTTCGCTATTGGTATTTACAAGCAACAGCGGCCAGAAAGTTTAAAATTTTGATACACACAACAGTTGTAATTTATAAATGACTTTATTTAGACTTTATTCAAGCATAATAACAAAAACCTATCCAATTTGATATACTCACATTGATGTTTCATCTCTAAACATACAATTATTAAGTTTATTGAATCTTCTCTAATGTATGATAAAAATTGAATAAAAAATTACAAAATTCAAAACGTCTAAAATTAAATTATGGCAAAAAATTGTTTTTAACTTACCACAAATTCATTCATTATGGTCACCAACCAAAAAACGATGTCCCCAAGAAGATGTACATGTTCTTTCGCCTATATGGCTCTTCAGGGGGACCCCAAATCACGTCCAATTCAAATTCTACCTTTATCTTGAAAACTTATATTCAAAATTGTATTTATTGACATTAATAAAACATTTTGTAACCATAACAAACAAATTTATTCATTCCTTTAACTGATATGTCTTCTACTATATTTTCACAAGTCCATAATTAATAAATATTACTGTCATCCCAGGTGACAGCGATCTAGTGGAATGTTGAAAATAAACATTTTATTATTTTATATATTAATCAGTTATCAATCATTACAATACGTTGTAATATAAATACAGACAAACAGTAATGGAAACTTTCATACATCGTGGGTTTCATTATCTTGAAACCAAACAAATCTTTGTCACTTTCTATAATTAAAACACTGAATCGGGCTATTATATCGTCACTTGCAATGACACTTTCTTTCAGCTGTAACTAAGTACCGGTTTCAACACCCCACATGCCATAATTATTTCTTTTGAGAAGTGAGTAAGTAGCAATATATTTTGCAAACAATAGTTGAGTATAATAGGGGTAACTGGAGTTAAAAGGTATGCACCGCAGACCTAATACATTTTTCACTTATTAAGGACTGAAGTGCTGACGGAAGTGAGATATCACACAAACTGATTACTCCAAGTACCCTTAAGTGTGAATACCATTGGAATTCATTTTTATCTTGACCTTTCATTTCGGAATTATAATTTTGTTTATGTTTCAATATGCTGGGCAATAAAAACTCAACCTATAATATTATTGAAACTTCAGTAAATGGCATCAGAAAGAAGAGAAAAAGACAAAACTTTTTGTTAAGGGAACACCTGTATATTTTCTTGTTGAAATGTATTGAAATAGATTGTGATAAAAAAAATGGACAAATATTTTTGTTAATAATCGACAGTTTACTAGCTTTTTATCTAAATGTAAAAATGTAAAAAAAACATTAGTATATACATTAATTTATACTTAATTATAATATAAACTTTATTATTGACGACCCAGGAAAAAAAGTTTACTATTACTTTAATGTTGAAATTATAATGGAAACATCACAGATAATTACAGCAGATATTTTCCTCAATCTCCCCTAACAGCCCAGGTGTTTTGGCCAAGCTGACTGGAGGTAGCAACTACATCTTTATTCATTGCCTACCGTGTTTTTATGCATTACCCACTGTGATCCTGTCACTAAGTATCCATAACCAATAGGGTTCACGTCACCCCTGCAGTTTGTAGAGGTTACTAGCTGGGGGATGACAATGAGGCATTGACATATATTAGGGTAGTTCTTGTCAGGAAGCAGACGACACGCCAGATTATCATGTCCTCGATCTATTATGAAAGGAATCTCTTGAATTGTGACTTGTTCTCTAGAGATATGCCGTAATAAATAACAATCTTTCAACAGGTACTGTGTTATTTGGGTAATTGATTAATATGTTGTATTTCTTTTTCAAATATTTGAAATATTTTAAGATAATATTACAACAATCTATAAATCAGCAAGTGCAAGGTGCAAGTTAGGTGCGAAACTTGTGTTCCATTATTAAAAGTTCTTATTAAAGAACAGTAGGTATGTCAAAATTGTCAAAGCTTTAGGTGATATTTTACGTTTTTAAGAATTTTAAGGCCTATGGGTATGTGCGTAAATGGAAAAATAATTTTGATTAAAGAGCCGTATAAAAATAGAAATATGATTAGTTATTTTGGTTTAGTTTACGAACAAGATCCTTTAGTTATCAAAAAAATGTAGCTTATAGATGATTATGGAATAAGTAGATATTTGAAGCAATCATAAGTTACTACCGTATTATTAATACTTTGATGATTTCTGCCCAACTTTGGCATTGATTGCTATTAGGAGAATAGAAGCAACCGCAACAATAAGAAAGCATCGATTGAGTGATTGTCCGCTAGAGTCTGATACAAATTTGAAGAAAAATCGTGGATCGAATGACTACAAAACAGACAATAAATCAAAAATAATAATTGTAAAATGGAGTGATAATAACATTATGTACATAACATCAAACTTTTACGGTGTTAAGCCATTACACCAAGTTTCACGTTTTTGGCAATACGAAAAACACCAGTTTATTCCATATAAGAATTCGCGGGAAAAAGTGGTATTTTTCGCTTATTTCCCAAATGGCAGACTTTGCAGAACAAAATGCCTGGTAACTTCATAAGCTGCATGTATAAGGTGTTTTATCACATACCATACAAGGGCATAACGTTCATTTTATAATTTGTTACTATTTATCTGCCATTTTCATTCTAATAAATTAGTTGTTTTATAACTTATGGTCGTTTGCTTACCCATCGTTCTTTTAAAAGGCCACCTCCGAGGCCACCTCTTTTTGACAATTCCAAGAATCTTTTTGACAATTCCAAGAAAGCAGTATTTTTTTTAATATTTTTTATGTCAACAGTAACCCCTAAATTGTACAAGTACCTAACTGATAAGGCACGGAAATAAGATAAAATAACATGTACTTGTATATAAGTGCCAGTTGAGAGAAAATCTGTTTAATTCTGACCCGATTTTCTGCTTTGACACTTCACACGGGTTCTTTTTAGGGATAAAAGACAACGTTTTCTAACCCTGTGGTGTTTAATTTAATTTTGAAATAAAAACAATTGGAAAAGTTTTATTTTTATCCTAATTATATCACAAAATAAATTGAAATAATTTATAATATAATAAATATTTGGACAAATTAGAGGTTTAAATACTCATAAATAGTAATGATACTTAAGAACCAGTCTTAATTATTTTGTGACATATTGCAACTAATCTCTCTTTAAACTTTTCAACGTAAATCAGCATTTCTAAGTGAAATCCAATTGATTATGGCAAATTGGATTGCTTCAAACGACCGTATTAAAGAGTAATTTACTCAAATATGGAGTAAAAGCAATCAATTACAATAATTGCGCTATTGGTTAATGATTCTATAATTGATCGTATCTTTGTGAATAGTTACAAATTTTAACACTATTAGCAACAATTAAGTAAAATATAGTTATTTGTGAAATTTTCCTTCTGCATCATTGAGAAACGCACTGGCATTTAATGCATTTAAAGCCGTACTTGTGTATTTAATAGTTAATTAATTATTATATAGCTTTGGCCTAAAGCTACGTCTTCCGTTTCTAAGTAATTAACAAGACAATGTTAGCAATTAAATCTTTTACACTGATTACTATGCTTCTGTACAATAATACGTTGTAGGGAGATTTGCATTTCAAATAATAGGTTCTTAAGGTTTTAGTAACGCCTCAGGATAACTTGATCGTTCTATGCCGAGAACTGGAAATTTAAGGTATCATTAGTGTCATAATTGTGAAAGTATGGTGGCAATACGTTTAAATATGAATTTTTGTCTTCAGTGCCTCTTACATTAAATGGTATGTATTAAAGTAGCAATTATAATTTTACGGTTATGAAACAACCTCTTATATGCTATTATTGATCTACATGCGTCACTTTAATATTATACTTAAATGAAATCATGCAATCTGGAATTGATTATATTATTACCTTGAAAATATTTCTCATTAAGAAAGCGCTAATTTATTAATAGTTATTAATATAATCTATGTCATGGTACGTCGGTTGTTACACAGATTGTTTTTACGAAATTTTGATATAGATTGGTGACTTCATCAAATAAATAACTTTCCTAAAGCAGGTTAGAACCTTTGACGTGGCACTGCCGTTTTTCAGTATGTAATATAAAAATCACAGATATACCGGGTGGCCACGAGTCAATGTACGCCCAAAATTTTTTGGTTGTTTTTAAATTTAAAAATTTCGTTTTTGGTATACGTGAGTAAGACAAAAGTGGGCTATTTTTAGACTAACAAGAACGAAAATATCACTTCTGGTTGAACTGGAAGTGACATCAACTTTTTTTTCTTAAAAGGAATGACCATGTTTTTTTTGTGGGGTTTTATAAAACATGAAATTCTAATTGCAGCAGTTTTTTCGAATTTCAAAAATTCCAAAAAATAAGTGAGATACGAACGATTTTTTATTTTGTACAAAATGGCCGCGTCAGATGAATGCGATGTAAGAAAATTACTAAGTAGGCTATGGAAATTATTAGCAAGGTAGTAAGCTTGTCTGTAAACAATAAAATAGTTATTTAAATTACTGATAGATACGACTATTTTTAGGTTTTTCTCCAAAAACGGAATTTAATTTTCATTTTCATTTCCGTAGGGGTCCTATGGAAAATTTTTAAATGGGACCGTACTATTTTTTTTATTATCGGACATAATGATTCATAAGCTTTAATTTTTTCGCCAATAATCATTTCTTAACGAGGTCCTTTGTAATAATGAAAGTGTTTTTAAAAGGTTCATTAAAATTATTTCTTGTTTAATTTGTGCAATATAATTCAATGCTGTATGACATATAGTCCTTCAGAGTATTTTGTTTTTGCATTATTCGACAATAACAACGTTTTAAGTGTTTTCAACAATTTTTTTGGATTCAACATAATTTATATTTGCCTGTTCAGAAATGGAACATCAATAAATATATTAGATAATTTTGTTATTATTGGGCCAATATAAGGCTTGAATAAGGTTGTTTATAGACAACAAGTCTCGAATAAAGAGAGGTAGAGTATTTTATAAGAAAACATGAAAATGTAGGCGGCATTAATTATAGAAATTTGTTTTTTATGGTTATATGACAGTTTATTAATGATAAAATGTAAGTTCAAGTAAATAACTTTAATTTGCGAGATTAATTGTCCACCTGAAGAGCTTGTGAGAGCGAAAGAATATGTACATCTTCTTGTGGACTTCGGTTTTTAATTGGTGACCATAATGAATGAATTTGTCGTGAGTTGAAAAAATTTTTTAATAATTTGTTTTTAGACGTTTTGAATTTTATGATGTTTAATCCAGTATTCATCATGTATTAAAGAAAGTCCAATGAATTTAATAATAGCATGTTCAGAGATGAAACATCAATATAAGTATATCAATTTGGATAGTTTGTTGTTATTATGCTTGTATAAAGCCTAAACAAAGTAATTTATAAATAGTGTTTGTTCTGATGTATAAAATCAAAATCATTGGTCAGTTCATTATTATACTTTCAAAAATTATAATATACTTGTAATGATTTAATTAATCACGTGCACATTGTCTAATACCTACATAAACACCAAATTAATAACAGACCACAGACCATCAATATGTATTATTCTGCATGTAAACATTGTTAACAGGAAATTTTACGATTGGATATGGAAAACGTATTGAATTGCATATGCAAGACTACTACTGCCATCTAATAACAGGAGCCTGAAGTAACTGACTTGTAACGCTAAGAGCAGTGAATATAGGTCCTATATTCACTGTTAAGAGCTAAATAGTGATTGTTACACTAATCGACCAAGTTTTATGCGCCTACCTCTAGCATCTCGCATTAAATTGAAACTGTATATTTAGAACGTCGTTCACAAGTAATAACATTTAATAGAAATTAACGGAAAACTGAGGTAGGTATGTTTTTTTCCATATTATGTATTTGAAATGTGAGAGAAAGAAATTATTGTTTAAATAACTCATCGAAATGTTCTCCGTTTGAATTGACAACAACTAAGCCTGTTAACCAAATCTCTTGTAGAATTCACCAGAAAATGTTTGGATAATATTGTCAGTTCATTCTTATATAGCATTATTTGGTTGTCTTTATAAGCTTTATCTTTTATGCTTCTAAAAAGAGTTTAAATCTGTAAAACATACAACGTGCAAGTTATTTAACAGCAGTAATTCTACGATCAGGAAATGTAATATTATCAGCGATATATGTCGTTAATATTATACTATCGGATTATTATTCTAAAGCGAGCGGGGAAGATAATCGTTCTGCCAAAGTTTTAATTACTTTTCACTGTTTAATGTTCTGTTAATAAAAAAACTTATATTGGATTCTAGGGATTCACGGCTTGACATGATTTTCAAACTACTTCAATTGGCTTGGCTTGGAGACAAGTTAAGTTCAAGTCAAGTATGTAGTTATATTTCAACTACTTGAAGAATCAAGTAGGTAATTCTTAGTTAGTAAAAAATACAAATAATATACTATTTGTAGTGCATAATAGCTTAACATAATCTTAAATATTAAGCAAAATAATAGAACTACTTTACCAGTGTATGTCCTCCTCTTCTTCTTCAGCAACACATTAATAACAGCTATACTTAAAAGAAGTCTTTAATATTATCACATCACATGAGACTTCTCAACAGAGTTGTCGCCTAATCGATTGCGGATTTTTAGAACAGTTAAAGGTGCCCTGGAAAACTGCCTTTCAACAGGAGCTGAAGATGCTGGCGTTGATAAAAAATCTTTGGCCATTGTGTCCAAATTTGGAAAAACGTTTTCGTGTTTTTTCCATCATTTTAAATTGTCTTCAGAACTGCGTTAGCCCATAAATCAGATATTTCATAACGCCAAGCCATTTCATCTTACTGATTGATAAATAAATAAATAAACACTTTTATTGCCCAACAGATTACAAACAATTTCAGGACAAAATTATTATTAATATTTTATATTCACCTAAAAAAAAAATAAACAATAATAAAAATAAAATAAATTATTAAGCTGTGACCCATATATACACATGTATACACAAATATAATATATTTAAATAAGCATACAAATACACACCTACATATTAAATTAAGAAATAATAAATCTAATTGATGGAGTTAAAAAAACAGAAAAGAGAAATATAAGAAATAAAAAGTTTAAATCAGACTACATCAAATGAAATTGAAATTGATTTAGTTCCAGATTAAATTAAATTACTTATATTAGATTAATATGCTCTGTGACAATTTTGTTCAGTCCATTTAAATTGTTATAATGTATATGACTGATGGTCGAGATGGTAGAGTACCTGCCTCTCACCCAAAAGTCCCGGGTTCGAATCCCGGTCGTGGCAATGGAAAATACTGTGAGAGGGATTTTTCCATTATACACGGATATTGGATGTGTGTCCCTTGTCTTTAAATGTGTAGCCTCCTCCCGCACAAGGCTCAGCCTTCTGGGATAAAGGGGGTCGTAATTACATGTGGTGTATTTATTTATTTATTTATTTATATCACACCTCATGTCAATTCTATTTATACTATGGCACATAGTGAATATAGGTGACCGCAGCAGTATATTAGTCCTAGCCATAGGTAAGTGGAAGGTAGCCGAAAGTCTGGTTGAAAATCTAGGAACTTGAAATGAGATTTCATTGATAAGACTTACACAATTAATTTTGTTATATAAGAGTTTGTAAATAAAACCAACTGCGTAGAAGCAGGGATTGAAAATTAAAAGAATTTAACAATAGATCTTGTGGATAACCTCTATCAGGATATACTCCGGAAATTTTTTATTGTAAAAATTTTTGAAATTTTCTTTGAGCTTTTCAACAATCACTTCATGTACATACATTTAGTTCAGTCAATAAAGGAGGTGTAGAGTGCGTGAACAGGTACCTAAGCGGTTCCTTCAGAAACTTGTTCAGGGTGCTTAGGGAGTTAACATACTAAAAGTCCTGACGTCTAGGAGGTGAGCCGGAGGAGGGGGGGCACAAAGAAGGTCCCACTTTTGGATTTTTCCCTTATATCTCGAAAATGATGCGTCGTAGGGAAAATTTCTTATACGAAATGAAAGCTCATGAAATTCTCTACAACTTTCATTCTTTATACTTTTTCGAATTCGCAACCGTTTTCGAACTACACGCTCCGGAAAAGTGAAAATTTTCGAAAGACAGATTTTTACGTCACATTTTTCATCAAACATTCTTTCATTCCTTTATATAGTCTAAACTATTCATCTGAGAAAGAAATTCCCTTTGAAGAAGTTGTAGAGAATTGAATTCCCTTTAAGAATATATATATACATACCCAATCTCCAACCGGTCAACAGTTACACCAATTTTAAATTTTTCGTAAAATTTTGTCATTTTCATAAATGGTACATTGTTTTATAAGGAGTAAAAGTGATACTTTTGTGACAATTTTGTAGGTTTGTCACAAGAAGATTATTTGTCCAATCCTACCAACAAAAGTCAGTTCACCTCCTTACAACAGATAACGCTTCAGGAGAATGGGATACAGACCACCAATAATGTTCCCCAGGCCACCAATAATGCTGAGGTCCTTATCGTGAATACTTCTGTGGAACAATTTACTCACAGTTCTGTGGCTGTCGTTGGTGAGGATGTGGGCCTGCCTCGCTGTCCTTTTGATAGCTACCACTCCTCCCACCCAAGACATCCTGGTGAAACCCGGCCGAGGGAAAACCAAAACAATGGCACTGTCCACCCAAGAGATGCAACAGCATGGATTTCAACACATCCTGTTCTTATATTCATTTACCGGCTGTGACACAACATCTGTAACTTTAAGGAGAAGTAAGGTGGGCTTCTCAAAATTGTACTTGAAGTCAGAAATAATCAAGGATGTGGCAGTGTTCTTTTATAACCCCTCCTCCATTCACGGCGAGGTTGAGGAGACTGGGAAGATTTGCTTCCTCAAATGGTATGGGGCACCAGCAAGACAGACCTCCCTCAACCAGTAGATACCGCTTCCAGTCGTTCATGAGGTCAGTGGCAAATATTAAGCCTCACATCAGCTGCCTCCCACCAACTGAGAGCGTAGTTAAACAGAATTCCCGGCGCACCTACTACCAAGTGCAATAGTGGCTCGGGAATGAGCTGACCCTCAAGAGTGGAGGTGGAAAATGTAGGAGACACCCTGGTGCCAATTACAACAGAAGATCCACCAGAACCGGAGGTTCTACTGATAACGATATTTTGCCGCTGCACAAAGGATTGTGGCAATGCTAATCTGTTCTGCGACGTGCCTAACCTGCCAAGGGAAATGCCTCAACGGCGTATCTGTTTACGATGAAGACGACGTAGAGCCATTCAGCAAGAACCACTAAGTATTCGATGCCTCTCACGTCTAAAGAGAATGAAAACGTGAATCCAGAGAAAGTTGAGAGTTTAACATTCAGAAGTTATTGACAGTGAGAACAACAGAATTATTGAAATCGAATAAAATTATTTACCTTATATGTTACTTTTTTTAATCACTTTTAACACGTTAATCGCCATGAGATGCCTGCGGGCATCTCACAAAATAAATTTGCCAAGTCGTGTGATGCCCTATGGCATCTCAGTCATGTTTGCTTTCGCGGCACTGTGGTGCCCGCTGACTTCACAGCTATACGGTGTTCTATAGGAATATCATTATTTACGGCCTGATGAACCCAATAGTGACTTCGGCCTGCAAAATTTCAATACCAACATGCAGGTTTGGTTGCCTATACTGCATAACTATATGAAAAATGTGATCTAATCATTATAATTTATTTGGCGAGGTAATTATAAATAATTATTACCAAATAAAATAGAAATTACAATGCTAGACTTTATTTCGGTAATAATTCAAACATACGGTAATAATTCAAACATACGGCTACTCACGGCCTAAACCATTAAATTTGTCAATCAGGCCGCGTGATGTCAATGGGCATCTCACCAAATTTAAGGACTTTTTGACTATTAAAAAATTTATATAATATACGGGCCTACTTTAAAACAAACCAAGAGTAAAATAAACAAAAAATATGAAATGGCCAGGCAAACTTTATCAATATTTTGTATTGTGGCGTTTAACGTGTTTTAAAATACAATTTTCCATTATTCACGTAAAAATTTATTTTTCGAAAATTTTCACTTTTCCGGAGCGTGTAGCTTGAAAATGGTTGCGTATTCGAAAAAAGTATATGTAGAGAATTTCATGAGCTTTCATTTCGTAAAATTTTCCCTACGACGCATCATTTTCGAGATGTAAGCGAAAAATCCAAAAGTGGGACCTTCTTTGTTCCCCCCCTCCTCCGGCTCACCTCCCAGACGTCAGGACTTTTAGTATGTTAACTCCCTAAGCACCCTGAACAAGTTTCTGAAGAAACCGCTTAGGTCCCTGCTCACGCCCCCTTTTGGGACATTCGTTGACTGGACTAATTATAGAATGGACACCAAATTATGGAGCCATATTCTGATTTTGATCTCACTTATGAAAAATAGAGCACATTTAATGCACTGGACTCGTGAAAATTACGACAGTTTCGTATGATGAAACCTAACATTTTTATTGCAGCTGCTGTACATCGGTTAATGTGCTCTATGAAAGATAACTTAGAATCAAAGACTATACCAAGATCTTTTGTGGATTCTTGACGGCTTAAGTCGGTAGATTTTAAGCTATACGTAAAGTATATTGTTTCTTTAATGTAAAAGTTAGGCTCTTACACTTTTGAATATTTAATTGAAGATTATTGTCATCACACCAAACCTCAATCTTGTCAAGCTGATTTTGAATAAATAAACAGTCGTCAATATTTTCTACAGTATGAAATATTTTGAGATCATCAGCAAATAATACTTTTTCACAATCGATAATCTGAGCCAAATCACCAATAAAAAGCAAAAACAATAGAGGACCAAGGTTTGATCCTTGAGGCACACCCGAGGTAGCGATGAATTGTTTAGAATCAAACCCGTTATAAGATACAAACTGTATATTCTGTTAGATAAGTAGGACTTAATAAGTGATGTAAGAGATTCATCAAATACAAAGAGATTCATCAAATCCAAAGATTTCTTAAATAAACTTAGTAGATCGATGTCAAACTCTCCGCAGTCATTATTTTCATCCTGTTTTGAAGATGAAGATGAAGACGATGCTAATAAGAGCAGTGAACCGGACCTAAAATACTTTGTATTGTTTTTTTCAAAATGCTTGACTGCAAACATCTCCACATCCATTCCCCTACTTGTTTTCGAGAATATTTCCACCTTATGTCGGGGGTTTAAGATTAAGACAACACAGTACATCCAGTTGCTTTTCTCATAATGTTTGGTTATTTTGTCCTTTGCTGTTTGAATACTATATATTATTTTCTCATCAGTTGCATTTCTACCGGGTGTTGTCGAGTTCTATAGCCCATTTTTCTAGTTTATTCAGACGCATATTTATTAAAATTGTCACCACCGGAAGTGTACTTATAGGTACCTATTTGCAAACTTGCTGTATTATCGACCAGTCCGCGACTGTTGATTTCAGATTCTACATTATTACAATGGAAGTTCAAAGCCTTTCTGATATTTAAGCTCTACCGCAGCATATCGAAGGTTGAACTTCATCTTGTTATTACATCAAGTTTTGGCATAGCCATTTTCAGATCCACAGTTTTGTAACATTTTTCAAAACTTTTACGTAAATGTTCTGTACTCTTCAATTTCTTTGCTAGATTGTGAATTTTTTCATGTACATGTACAAATTATTTATTTAAAATCGACTCACAAATTCTCTAAAATTATATTTACTCAAAGTAAAATAAATATATCGTCTTTAGGAATATCAGTTTCAATGGTTACAGTTAATAACTCTCATAAATAATGTTTTAAATTTAGTAACTATACCTTATTAAATGTTTTAACGTTGTAAACGTTCTTATTATTCTTTTATTTTAGTCCACAATTCACATATCTTTAGTTCTCTCCTTACAAAACATACAAACTAATTAAAGTTAACATATATTATACCTGAACGGTAAACAAAAACTTGCAAAGGCAATTATTCACGATCCCTTACAAAGGCAGACCCATTGGATTGTAAAGATCTGTACGTCTCTACGGTGACAGCACCGGTGTAAGTGCCGTCCGTCACCGAGGGACAGCTACGGCAGCAGCGAGCGTGTATCCCGTCTCCGAAGAGGTCATCAAGAAGCTGGAAGCTACAGCCCATCTACATTGTTCTTTAATTTATTTGGACCTCTTGGTTAAAGAATAACAGAATGGAATATACAGTATGAAAATTGTCCATTTGTTTGCTTAAAAACTTAATTTACATTAAAGTAAAATAAGCAAGTTTATATTTTTCTTATTTTATTTTTTGTTTAGACTTTAATTATACATAATATACATCAAATTAATGATTTTAATTGTCTAACTGATTATATATTAATTTATTCCAATATTATCATCTGGATTTGTAAATATTTGTTGTTATAAGCGACCAGATATTCTGTTATTTTTGTTAGATCTGCTATATTCTATTATGGGATGAATGAAATTTTAGTCCGAAAATTTGAAAAATTAGATCATTGAAAGTCATATGGTTTTAGTTCAGTTTGCTCCTCCAAGATTACATTTGAAGCAAAATAAGTAATATAATTTGTATTAAAATTGTTAGAAAATAATTATTTCCCTTACTTTGCATTTGATAGTTAAAAATGATATTTGTATCAGTGGTAGTCCTATCATTGTAAACAAACTAAATTTTAACGGATTGAAATGAGTATTGATATAGTACGTCTAGCCTGAAATGAATTTAATAATTACATTTCTTGATTTTAAAAGACAAATACATCAATGGCTGAATTTATAGTTTAACTCTTTATTTGACCATATCTGTAAATATACTAGAGTTAATTTTCCCATCTGAAGACAACCTATAGGTATTTATTTATTAAGTAAAAATATGCTGGCCACAAAATTAGTTGTGCTAGAGCATACTAAGTGCAAAATTTGCGTGCTAGCGAAATTGAAGAGAAAATTAACTGGGGGCGCCTAAGTTGACTTATCCAAATATAACAATTTTGCACCTAATTCTATTTCAGTTTTCATGTAATCTGACTTTATTTTCATAAAAATTTCAATTATTTTGGCATAAACCAATTTTGACGCAAAAATTAATCATTATAAAAAATTTAACCAATAATGTTTAATTTCTATGGTGTGTAGATTAACATTTGTTGAAATCTATAAAGGAAGTTTCAGGTGATTAGGTATACAGAGGTGTTTTTTCTCCTAGAGCTCTGCTGTATACACTTCAAGGGTATAAAATTCATATAGACTTACATATTTTGTTTTCTCTGGCTGAATTTTCACCGCCTTCGATGTAATACCAATCCCTGAGCAGATGGGTTTTGGTTGTTTTTAATTATATTTTTTATGTTTGTTCGTAAATATTAGCCTCCTACAAGCAATTACTCACATTTAAAGATTATAATAGTCTATCGTTTCTGGTTCCTTCATCCTCTGCAATCAAAATGTTTTTTCATTTTGTGCAATTATTTATTAAGAGAAAAGATTCCCGTTAAGAGTCTTGTTATTATTCGCAACTACAACCTATTCTTTGTGAAAATAAGTTTCATTTGTTTAGGGCACAACTCTCCAATTATTGTTTTCCTAGGATGATATCAGTTTCTGAAATATATCTTCACAGATTGTTGTACTTATTATTTATAATAATTGTTGTAGGTACTTATTGATTCTCTTGCGGTTCTTTCTAAATTCCTACTAGTTCTGGGCCATCTCATTATCACGTACAATATTATATCTACCTGACATATGTCCCTAGCAAGGCCTTCGGCTTATGCGTTGCCTGGTACTCCATAATATCCTAGCAAACAAATTTATTCTGTTCTGCTGTACTACAGGAGTTTTTGGATCGTTACGACATTTTCATACTAATTTGGATATCATTTCATTCGAAGATAATGCATTTAATGCCGCCTGATTTTCGAAAGAAATTAAGATCTGCTGATTTACTTACGCTCTGTTTGAGTTTGAGCCTAAACATTTAACTATATAGTAAAGAAATTATGTCTGGAATATGGTGAAGTATTATTCTAGAGTGAAACATATCTCTTCTCTTTTAGTCTTTCTCCATGTACCCATGCCTCAATTCTGTTATAGATCTGTGTACCAATTTACACAGTCTGTAATTAACTTATATTAGCTACTCTTTTCTGCACTCGATAACGATGTACAAAGGCTTGGAAACGTAGTTATTGGTATCATAATAATCTGACCATATGTTCAGTCTTTTACAATAATTATCGTTTGTTTAGATATTGTTCCATGAAAACTCGGATGGAATGAGTTCTGCAGTCCACATGTCTTTATTCTGGCTCTAGCTTTAAATATATGTACATTGTACATATATTGTATGTGGTAGCTTCACATTGTTTGGCATATTAAACAATAAGTTTTAATAGAGAAAGTTTTTGCCATTTACTCCAAGGAAGAAACATGATGCAGCTACGGACACGTGTTTCGAAGTTATTGCTCTTCATCAGCGTAGCGTATCTTAATGGATATGTGTGACTAGGATTAGAAACAGTAACTATGAATGATTAGACTGCTACCATTTTAGGCCATAAATTGGTTCATGGTGCACGAAAACGCAAATTGAGTACTAACTGTGTGCCGTTACTTTCTAACCGTTCATAGTTATTGTTTCTAATCCTATTTACACGGATCCATTAAGCTACGCTACGCTGATAAGGAGCAATAACTTCGAAACACGTGTCCGTAGCTGCATCATGTTTCTTTCTTGGGGTAAATGGCAAAAACTTTCTCTATTTTATTTAACTTCCCCAAAAACTCCTTGCCTTTGTTTGAATAAGTTTTAATATTCCTTATGATCACTGTAGGGGTGTTTTTCATAGTACCTACCTATAATTTTCAGGCATGAGAGTCTTTGTATTTGATTTGCTTTAAACCATTAAACTAAGCTTTATGTAATAGTAGGTTTTATGTAGGTATAAACAGATGTTGGTTTGCGTTATCTTGGAGTTGCTATACACTCCAAGGTTAAATTTTCTTTCTTTTCTTATTTGGGATTTACTACCACACTTCCGAACATTTAAGGGTTAAACGTTACTTTTGTAGAACGTTTTTTTTTTCTTGACTTTATATCAGCTTTTTATGAACCAAAGTTAATGTACCAGAAGATGATACACATCGCATTAGAAACAACAGACACACCAAATATTTCAATATAAATATAAGCACACCACAGATATTAAACAACCCCCAAATCCAAAGCCTGTTCAGAATGGAGTTACACATTAGGAAACGCAGACAAACATCTATACCCACAGACATTGTCATTGTCGGTGCTGGGTCTCGAACCTAATCACGACCAGGGCCATGCCTCATGCTCTAGCCTGCTGCGCTAACGAGTCGGAATATACAGGAACTATTTTTTTTTTCTGTTCCTCAGTTGTGGCTTTACAGGAAGAATTTCATGGTGATAGTTGGGAACGGCTCTTTACAAGGAATTACGTTTATTCCTTTCCAGTGATATCTAAAAATTCGAACAAAATAATGTCGTGCCTTCCAATTAAAGTACTTCGGACCTTCTCGTACATAAAAATCAAATTCAGACGGATACACAAACTCAGTACAGAAAATTCTTAAAATTAAACACTCCATTTGGAGTCAATATTATTTCACCCATCGACGTACAGCATATGATCGAGGAAAGTTGGATTGATTCCAAAAATATCTGTTGAGTTAAACAACTAAATTTTGATCAACAATATCACGTATCGTCGTGTTTCTAACTTTTCTGAACATTAAAATTCTAAAAACTAAATACATAGATTTATTTTAGAAAGACTTAAAAAAATTGAATGTTTCATCATTTCAACATAACCAAAAAGTATTGTTTGCAATTTAAATTTAAATTTAAAAAAAACAGACATGCAAATGTTCATATCCTTGAAATCAGAAAATCAGCTGCTTCATGAGCAACGATTCCACTAAAAAAAAGTTTATTTTATTCAGAATAATTCAGCAACCTCAAGACATACTATACATAATTCTTAAAATGAATGAATTACTCTCACAATTCTGTCTAAATTTACTGCTCCAACCAACTCTGTAGCTCTGCAAATAAAAAAAATTAGCCATGCAAGGAAATAGATAATGGCCATCCTGTATACATGTTTAAGAAATATTTTGACTGTGTTGAATTTTCTTTTAAATGCAAATGGCTCCGTTTACTTTATATATTTACATTCTAGCCACCCTGTAAGATAAGGAATAGTTAGCGTATAACCAACGTGCCGACAATTATGCCATTCTAGGCGATATTAGATAATCAGTGCCGGTGGTCGAGACAATTCGAGACATTAGACGCATTATCGTCGTCGGTCGTCGAGGAGACCGATTCAAATGATATCGTTCTCTTTAAATGCTCTTCATATAAGGTAGTGTTGTAATATTCGAAATGTAGGTTTGTAATTTAGATCCTATTTACTTACTCGTCACGAGTACTAGTAGATTGCTGCAAAAAACATCTACCAGAGGCACCGCGTATGGATTGTGGTTGGAACCGTAAGTCTCTGCCTGCGAATTGCGCATTATCCTTTGCCGTGATTTAAGGATGATCAACTTGATGTTCTTTAACGATGGTTATTGGTTTATGTTTGTTTTTTATATTGCTGTTTTTGTCCATAAAGTAAATTACTGCTACAAAATGCCACTGAAAAAATGCACGCAGCTTATGGTATAGATTGGTTTACCATTACTGGAAGTCAAGCGGGCAACATGAAAAAAGTTCTATCGCATACTAGACTGCTTGAAGACATTATCCCAAAATGGATGAAAAGAGGCTCAGTTAATCTTGTTCAATATACCCCATTCATATAGAAGTAATGTGTATTTCGTCAAGGCAAATTACTATTTTTATTTCAAAATATTGCAGTTATTTGCGGTTTTCACAACTTAAATGACTGTAAGCGTGAATTATCAAGTTTACTAAACATTCAATAAATCATATAATTCTCATACTTTAAATAGTGTGCTTTCGATCATTAACTATTTAAGGACGGTGTGCTTAAGGTTTTAGGTCGATTAAGAAATACAGAGAGTTTAAAAGTTCAACATGTTTCAATTGGAATCAATTCTTTGGAGTATTAGTTAAATACCTTTGTTCCATTTAGTTGAAACTAAAATTCACAATTCTAATAAGACAAAGATGAATTTGGCTGCTAATGAATAAATAAAAGGGAACATGTCGTATATCATCATGAAGATAATTTGATGTAGAATTCACACATCATATAAAAAACATAGGTTCCTATGGTCCCCGGTATATATGGCAGGAGTCCCGGGTTCGATTCCCGGCTGTGGCACAAGACTTTCAGAGTCTTCAGGGATAAAGGGGGTCGTATTATCTGTGGTGTTATTTATTATTTATATTTATTATTTTAAGTAGGGCCATACTGGAAATTCAATTCAATATTTTCATACCTTTCAGTTATTCTTTTATCATATTCTTCTGTTACTTTTCTAAAAAGATCTCTTTGCATTTTTTTTCTGTCCACTGCAATTTTATATTGAGAACTTTTTAATTTATTGTAATATCAATATTTCTCTTACTAATTCAGGATTTTTTAGAATTAGCTTTATAGGACGACAATTGTTACCGTTTTGTCCAATCCGAATAATATTTTTAATCTCCAGGATTTCTTGAGTTATAAGCATATCCTCTTTTATGCTCATTGACACATCTTTGGCATTTGATTCCTTAACATTGTAAATCATTACATTTTTGATCTCTTATTACGTTCATTAATTTCTTGAACAATATATTTCTGATTTTTTAAAGTAATAATTTCAGTTTTTAATTTAGTTACTTCATCATTCAAATCCTTTATTTTTCTCAATAAGTTAGGCACATTTCTAAGAGCCTCCTTGCATGGATAGCAAAAAAAAGGAATTAGATCTTGCGAGAGATCTTGCTTCTAGGCAAATTGCCCTAAATTCAATAGACGTTATACCTGAACAATTTTTCTCCTTACTTGAGTGAAAGTGGTAATATTCTCTACACACTGTACATACTCATCTTTCTCTAAATCAATAATTAATTTGCAGTTACTGCAATTATTGTTAGACATTCATGCATTTAATTTAATTCAAACTCTCATCAGATAAAGCGACTTTAGTCAAATTAATATTTAACACTTAAATTGAGAAGGATATTCATCAACTTACAACATAAACACGAAATTAACAAGAAAGAAAACTAGATAATTACAAATAAGAATCAATATATTTAACCAACTATTTATAACCCTAACTCAAACTAAAAAAATAATGCATCTGGATTATTTATTAATTGGTTGGGGAAGATGTACTGTCAAAGAAAGTTTGAATATTGTTTGTTGTTTTAAATACTCAGCATTTGGTCATATGGCAAATGGATGTAAAAATTCGGAAACGATGTGCTCTGTCTGTGTACAATAACATAAAATCATAGACTATCCAAGGGAATTGGTGAAGTGTACGAATTGTTCAACTCACAACAATCGTTTTAAAACAATATATAAACAAGATATAAATCACTGTCGCAATTGTTCCTCCTATTTCTCTCAAATTGAAAATATTTTGCACTAACAATGAAAAAAATATGCCATATATTTAGCTATGTCATTATGTTATATTTTATTTTTATAAAAAGGATGATCCATAATCAACAAATATTTAGCCAAAAGAATTGAAAATTTTTTAGAAGACAATATCTTATCAAACAATCAACATGGTTTTAGAGAAAAAAATCAACAATGTATTCTCTGTAGTATTTAGATTTTGTCTATAAACAGTTGGACAAAAATATCAAAGTTATGGCATGTTCGTTGATTCAACAAAGACTCTTGACTGAAGCAAAAATAGGTTTTATTCTTTAAAAACGAGCAATAAGTTAATATATGTGCGGCTAAAATTTGAGGAAACTTCGTTAGTTTGTGAAGAATAATATTAGCAGTTTTAATTTTCAAAATACCTATCATGAATATAAAACAAAACATGGGCTTAACCTACAATTGTAACGTTATAACCCTTAAGTAATTCTGGCTACTTAATCAAGAGAGCGTTGCATGTAGCTCCTTATTATCTCAGAAGTAGGGTCATGGATCAACTTTTAAATAAATGGCATTGGAAATTCTTAGGGCGCCATTAGTTTTTTCTTTTATTTAAAAATACGAAAAAATTTATTTGAAGAAAACTAGCTACCTATAACTAAAAATGATATTATTGAACAATGGGTAGGAGGGAATAATCAAAGAGAAAAAAATCAAAATCAGTATTAATCTTTAAATTGAACCATTTCCAGTTTCATTTAACAATAATTAAAGAAGTAAAACAAAATATATTGAGAAAATACCAAGTCACTACAAATTTTCTTTAGACGAAAAAGAATGAATGCTCCGAGTATTCAAGAGATAGGCCGGAGGGGTAGTTATGTCTACTCAATGTTGAGATCTTGCTCCACCTGCCAGATATGTAATTTTGGGCCTTCAGGTATCGACTTATAGTTTATAAGTATAAATACAGGGTGTTCGGCAGATGGACCGACAAAATTTTTGGTGGATAGGTGGTCATTTACAAGTTTTTGACCCGAGGAACTACTGTACAGGGTTATCCAACGAAAAGGCCCACCCTTATATTTTCTTTATTTTTCGAGTTAGGAAAAAATGTTTCAAATAAAAGTTGTAGTGAATCAAATGAACTCATTTAAAGCCCCTGCAAAGAATATACCATATATTCCATAAAAGCGGGACAAACCTAACTTACATTTTTTTAAATGGAACACCCTATATTTTTTTACATTTTTCAAATCTGTGTTTTTTCGTGATTTCAAACATATATACATGTTGTATTTTATCTTTTACTGTTTTTTATTTATTGCAAATTTCGTAAACAATATTATTTATACCACCAGCATCTGCATGCGTATCAATCAGGTTAGCCATGGATGAAAAGTTTACTTTTTGAATTTATTCAATTATTCTGTAAGGCATAAGTGTCAAATTAATTGTTTTTCATCCATGGCTAACCTGATTGATACGCATGCAGATGCTGGTGGTATAAATAATATTGTTACGAAATTTGCAATAAATAAAAAACAGGAAAAGATAAGATACAACATATATATATGTTTGAAATCACGAAAAAACACAGATTTGAAAAATGTAAAAAAATATAGGGTGTTCCATTTAAAAAAATGTAAGTTAGGTTTGTCCCGCTTTTATGGAACACCCTGTATATTCTTTGCAAGGGTTTTAAATGTGTGTGTATTACGTTGAGTGGCTCTGGATGAAACCAACTGGCCAGACTTATTTTTAATATATACACATACGGTATTTACTACGTACACATATATATTTTCAAGCTATGGTCGACATTCTGAAACAGATACTTATTTAGTACTCTATCTTGTTTAATAATTTTAATATATTACATATAGGCCAAGCGATGCCTGTTCAGCCCGCTTCGACCCTATAACTTTATGTTTACATTTTTTATAAATAAGTATATAATTTTATAGACATCAGAGTTTCCTAATGTTAGCAAGAAGTTCAGGTTAATTGGCATCGGAATATTTATTTCGTTTAATTTTTGGTACAGTATGTCAATGTTTGAGTATTCTAACGGACATTCTAAGATAATATGTTGCATGTCAGCTATTTCGTCACAAATGCAATGTGGATTGTCAGACAAGCCTATCTTGTTTTTATATTTAGGATGTAAGGCGTGATTACTTCTTATTCGACTTAGTGTTTGAATATATTTCCTGTTGGTGTCATTTTGGAACCATGGATGTGTGGGGATATTTTTTTGTATATTTTTATAAAATTGACCCTTCTCACATGTTTCAAACTTGTGTTTCCAGCATTTTTTCATCTTGACTTTGAGTGAGTTATAGAGGTCGGTTTTTGGTACCTTGAGGTTTAAGTTTACACCGTTTCTAGTTGCTTCTTTAGCAAGCCTATCCACTTTTTCATTGTCGTCTATTCCGACGTGTGCCTTAATCCATGATACATTTATATTTTTAAAATTTTGTTTTGCGTTGTCATTAAATGAAAGTATTTCTGCCACAATATGGTTAATATTAGAATGTGGAGATGTACTTTGTAGTTTTTCTACAGCGCTCTTACAATCTGTGAAGATAACAAAGTTCAATTTATCCGAATTCAAACATAATTTAAATGCTTCTCTTATAGCAACAAGTTCTGCACTGTACACCGACGATACGTCTGGTAATTTGTATAGGAGCTCGAGATCTTCTATTGGATAAAATATGGCACATCCAACTTTATTATCTATCTTCGATCCATCTGTAAAAATTTTTTCATGACTTTTCCATATAGTTTGTATTTCTTTTTTGAACTGATTTTGACTTAGAAGTGGGGTATAATTGCTGTGATCATGATTTATATAGCATTTTATGGGCTGGTACTTTTTATATTCTATGGAGTGACATGGGAGTCCTTCGGTTTGATACAGGTCATCTAAATATTCTGATATGTGTACAAAACTTTCGACTATTAATGGTGTTTTCTTTTTATCCCAGTATCTGGATGTAAGGCATAATGTGGCTAGCTTGCTGATTTTTACAAGTATTTCACTATTTTTTGCATGTAGATTTAGTACAAATTTATCGCTAAGAAATTGTCTTCTTAGTTGTAAAGGTGGTTCGCACGTTTCGGCTTCCAGAATAACTATCGGAGTGCTAGGTAGATATCCAACACATATTCTCAGGCATTTATTTTTAATACGTTCTATTTTATTTAAGTGTATTTCTGCTGCAGTGCCATAAAAAATACACCCATAGTCTAGAATTGACCTTGTGAGACTTCTGTAGAATAATAAAGCTATGTTGGGGTCAGCTCCCCAATTATGTCGACATAGGGTTCTCAGGATATTAATCGATTGTTCAGTTCTTCTTATGATATAATTGATATGTTCTTTAAAATTTAATTTGCAGTCTAATATTAGGCCTAAAAATTTTGTGGATGTCTTGTATGGAAACTCATAGTTGTATAATTGGATCACATTTGGTGGTTGGTATCGTTTCCGTGTAAAGGTAACTGCAGCTGACTTATTTTCTGATATTGAGAATCCGTTAAATGTGGACCAACCATGGACCTCTCTCATTGCGGTTTCTAGTTTATTGTTACAGATTGCTATGGATTTTCCTTCTGTGTAGATAACGATATCATCTGCGAATTGCAACACTTTCACATCTGGGTTAAACAGGTTTTCAAAATCATAGGTGTATATTGTGTATAACAGTGGGCTTAGTATGCTGCCCTGTGGCAGTCCTTTGGAAGTCTGGCGGGAGGTACTAATGTGGTTGTAGATTCTTACATAGATGTTTCTATTTTGATAAAGGTTATATATGTTTTGTATGATTAATTGTGGTATTCCTAATGTAGTCATTTTTTCGGCCAAGATGTTTAGATTAACATTGTCATATGCTCCTTTAATATCAATAAATACTGCTGTGATTGAATTTTGCTTCGTGAACGCCAGATGTACGTCAGTCACAAGGTTTGTTATGCTTTCTTGGGTTGATTTTCCTCTGCGGAAGCCAAACTGGGTTTGTGGTAGAAGGTTTTCCCTCTCAAGCCAAAATTCCAAACGATTTTTAACTATTCTTTCATAAGTTTTCAGGATGCAGGAGGCAAGGGCTATTGGGCGATATGAATCCCATTTGTCTGGATTTTTTCCAAGTTTTAAAATTGGGATAACAATGTAGTTCAACCAATCTGATGGTATTTGTGTTTTGTTCATCCATATATCATTAAAATTATTTAATAGAGTATTTTTGGCGTTCTCTGGTAGGTTTGCAAGCATAGAATAATGTATGTTATCCATTCCTGGAGCAGAGTTGTTGTTTTGCTTAAGGGCTCTGTTAAGTTCTAAAGCTGTAATGGGTTCCGTAAGGTAAGTTGAATTTGGTAACGAATTACTATTTGACAATTCAGACTGTGGTGTATTTGTCCAGGGAGGCGTTATGTTGGCATGGAATTGTTCAATCCATTCATTATTTTGAATATCAATTGGTATTTGGTTAATTTGCTTTCGATTTTTAAAGGCATTTAATTTTTTCCAGACTTCTTTTATGGGTACATTTTTGTTTAATGACGTGCAGTATTTCCTCCAATTTTCTCTCTTTGTTTCCTTAATAGTTTTTTTGGCTATTGCATCTTGTTTTTTATAGTCCAGGAGATTTTCTAAATTCGGATTGTTCTTATACCGATTAAAACATTCTTTCCTTTTACGTATTACTTCAGTACATGTTTCATTCCACCAGGGTTTACCTTTTGCTGATTTTGATTTTGTTGTATTTTTATATTCGGGAATGGTCTGGTGTGCTGTGAGATTTATATTTTCTACAAGGGTGTCATACGATAGGTTGTTGTTATTTTGATTGAAGATAATATTTGCTTCGTCTTGGAATGCCTTCCAGTTAGCTTTCTTTAAATTCCATTTTCTGCTACGGATATTTTCTGTAAAATTTAGGGTAGCTGTGGATGTAATTATGATCGGTATATGATCAGATCCATAGGGGTCTGGTATGGTTTTCCAACTTAGTATATGTACTATGTCTGCTGTGCAAATGGTTAAGTCTATAACTGAATTTTTGTTGTTTATGTTGGATAAATAATATGTAGGAGATCCATCGTTTATACAGACTAGGTCATTTTCATCTAAAGCGGTAAGTAGGTTTTTTCCAGGAATATCACTATGGTCATCGCCCCAGGCGATGTTATGGGCATTAAAATCTCCGCCTAGTATAAAAGGTCTTGGAAGTGATGACAAATATTGATTCCATTGTCGTACGGATATATTTGTTTTAGGTGGTACATATATAGACACTAATGTTATATCTGTTGTGTTATTAAGTTTAATTATTATTGATGTATGGTTGATGTTCGGTAGTCTATATGGAATATGAAATTCGTGGAAATATAAATTTGATTTTATAAGAAGTGCAACTCCACCTCCATTTCTTTCTTCTCGATCTTCACGAATTATGTTGTATCCTGGAAAATTTATATATTTTCCAGGTTTAAACCTTGTTTCGGCAAGATAGGCTATATCTACGTTGTTAGAGTTTAGCAATATTTCTAAGTTAGTTTTATTCGAAATAGCTGATCTGCAATTCCATTGACATATGGTAAATATTTCAGTATTACGGTTTACTGGCATTATGGTTAAGACGAGTATTAATTAGTTTAAGTATATCTGTTTCTGGTACATCAAAAGTTTTATTTCGTTTCAAAATGTCGACTATAGATAGAACTACTTCTAAGATTAATTCATTCATATTATTGAATGTTTGATTATTTGTCTCAAGTTGGTTATTAGGGTTTACTGGACGTTGGTATGATGGTTGGGATATAACTCCCCCATGTGTGTTGGGGAGGGTATAGGGTGCTGTTATTTGATTGTGAGCCAAAATTGTGGGGTTAGGTGTAGATGTGCGAGGTCTTTTATTCGCACCCTTATTAGTATTTGGGATTGTTCTATTTGGATAGATATTTTGTGTGGTGTTTGGTGTTTGTGCATTTATCGTGTTAGGGCTTGTTCTGTTTGGATAGATATTTTGTGTGGTGTTTGGTGTTTCTGCATTTATCGTGGGCCCTGCCACTGTTGCGTAACTGATTTTCGGTACGTTTATTGAGGCGTCCCTGTATGAAAGGTTATTTTCGGACATATATATTTTTATTTGTTTTTGGCGTTTAAACTCGGGACACGCCCCAAGTTGATTAGTTGGGTGATTTCCTTTGCAGGATAGACATTTTATTATATCTGTGTCAGTCTTTTTGCACTGGTCTGAACTATGGTTTTCACCACAGTTCAGGCATCGTACATTACTTCTGCACTGTTTTCCTAGGTGACCATATCGAAAGCAATTATAGCACAATAAAACTTTTTGAGTATACGTTTCCACTTTATATAACACATGATTAATAACTATATATTTGGGAAGAGTTTGTGCCTTAAAGGATATTATTACTGACTTTGTTGGTTCAAAATTTATGGTACCGTCATCTTTTTTAATTTTTCTATTTATTCTATTAACTTTTTCTACTGAAAATTTACAATGGTGATCATAAGGTTTTATTTTATTTTTTAAATATTCTTCAGAAATATCTACGTCTATCTGCTTAATTACACCTTGTCTAAAAACTAAGAATCTAGGGATATATGCTATCAAATTATGTTGTATGATGGTTTTTGACATCAATAGGGTATTGGCACTAGTATAATCTCTAAAAATTACTCTTATTCGGTTTCTACCGATTGACTCTATTTGTTTTATTTTATTATCGACTTCTACATGTAGTAAGTAGATAATTTCACCTACCTTAATTGGATTCAGTTTTCCGTTAAAGTCAGACTTTGCATGTTCAATATATACGTGATACGGACCTGTGTCGGTATATTCATAGCTATAAGAAGCGCGTGGTTTTTGTTGTGTTGTTTGTTTATTTTTATCTTCGTTTGATTCGTTATCTGTTTGGCGTTCTAATTCCTTATTTGGCTGGCTATTATTTAAATTAATTATAGTACTTACAGTTTGTTCCTTTGAAATATGTTTTGTTTGATTATGTGTATTACCACTATTCGTTCCGTGTGAAAGCTCGAAGTCCATTTCAAGTCCCAGGGGGTTATTATTAAGTCTAGGATTATTAATTTGCACATTTTCATAGGGGTTGGGGGGATCACCCCCACTATCTGCGTCCATTTTTGTTTCACTTTATAGTTTTATTTATAAGCGGTTATTATATTTATAATCACCGTGTTCACTTTCTTTAATTGATTCGCTCCGATACGTGTAAAGGCTACGCTCGAACTGGGGGTTTTAAATGAGTTCATTTGATTCACTACAACTTTTATTTGAAACATTTTTTCCTAACTCGAAAAATAAAGAAAATATAAGGGTGGGCCTTTTCGTTGGATAACCCTGTACCAAGTCTCACGGGTATTGAGATACGATTTTTTTTCAATATTATTAAAAATTACCTGAAATCCCGTCTTTAAACACATAACTTTTTTGTTTATGGTCGTAATAGCACGAGATATTTTTAATGTGTTCTGTAATGTACCCTTGTTCTAAATAAATTAGTATTCCCGAGAATGGGTAAAAATATGAAATAATCTTAACTTCTAAATTCTTAAAAAAAAAAAAAACTAACAGCAACTGATATCTTCTTTTTATTTTAAAAAGTTCTCTAGTTTATGGAAGTCTCGGTTAACTCTATGTCGACACGGGCAATTCACTTGGAAATTTAATAAACTGCAGGAATTGTGCTACAAGCTAATTTTAGGTTTAGGTTAGGTTTTAGGTATTTATTATCTTAGTTAAATTACGACTGGCCATAAGAAAATCAAAATAATATGTGGCTTAACACTTAACATAGTAAAAGATAGTGATTACAGAGATATTACTAATAGGTATTCAATGACAACAAAATTAATAAATTCGATGTGTATGGTTGAGATGATTAACGAAAAATCTTATAAAATTTCTTTACAGGCGTGTGCTGTTCGCTTTCGAAGCCAAAATAATAGTCCTCTAAATATTCTTTCACCCTGAACTCTCTTTTACCAGAGTCGTGAAACCTATACGGCGCATTCTTTTAAGTAAGTATATCACAAATTGTTACACCGAATATCACATCATTGGTATCTCATTCAGTTAAATTATTTACTATCCAGATAATGCAAAGGTTTATAAATTAATTAGTAAAACTATTCCTGTGACGAAATTTAACGAAATTTTGATTTTAAATATATATTGTTTTCTATGTTTACTTAGTATAAAGTTACCTATATATGCATTATATTTGTTCTTAATAAAGAGTAAAGACATTTTATTAATTAAACAGTGCTGTTATAATTAAAAAAAATGGAACGAAAAGACTTACTGTTAACAAATGCATTTTATTATATTAATGAATTTATGACGCAAAGGCACACAACTCAATAAATATAATTTCTCGTACTGATATTGCTCATTATATTCCCGTGTAGTTTTGGGCTCTACTTTGTTTTGATGGTTATAATTTTCTATTTGTGTTTTTGATAAATGGTGGTTATTACATTCTCATACTTAAAAGATTTTAATGGGAAACTTTTCGATTTGTGTTTAATTTACACTGAACTACTGTCGAAAAAAAGCCTATTAATGAATAGAGTCGTAGCATTTGCGTAACTATTCCGGTGCAACAACTAAATAAATCCAAAAATAAAGACAAAATGCATAAAACTTGTACATATTATTTGTAGATCCTTGCTAAAATTGTGCACCGAATAAAACAGTTTATAAATACATGCAATTGTAAAGGCTTTACTCTAAGTTATATTATAAGTTTGACTAAATAACATCACATTTGTATTTTATGTAATAGATGAGGATCCCATCTATCTTTCTTCGGCATGCGTGATCGCGCAGAGGAAGCAGGCATCTCGGTCCGCATTCGTAGATTTACGATCGTCAACATTTCTCAATGCTGCATTATAAGCAGTAGCCAATACCCTATATAGTACTTGTCCTCAAAATTTTTATCTCTCCTTCATACCTTGTTTGTAGCTGCCTTACGTGAGTCAGTTTAGATTTATTGTCAGTATATGCTTAGGTTATTTGCGAGCATCGTCTATCTGCGCGCTGAATTGTCAGTTTCTTTTAAATATGTTAGCATCTCTTGACTTGTTTTGTGCTCGAAACGCCAGCTATTGAATTTACAAAGGATCTGCATAACAGTTCCTATTAACATACGGTGAAGTATCGTATAATACTCCTGAATGAATGCGTTACTATAAATTAAATATTTACATGTTATCGGTATTTTATACAGGATGCTTCCTTGAAATTATTGTACAACGTATTAAAAATTCATAATACAAGCAACTAAATATGAAACATGTAAACTCCAGTTTTTGGTTATAAAAGTATTTTTGGAACTACCGTGTCTCCACTCTGGCTGCAAAAATGGATTAGTGGATATATCAGGATCTTGAGATATTCTAGAAGTAAAAGAAAATGTGCTTTTTGTCAATGTCCCAAATGTATGGATTAACGTGAAAAGTATTTGGTTCGTCTTGATATGATATTTTTGAAACTAGATATGGTAAATAAAATATTTAAACTGGAAGAGTATAGGTACGCAATAGGACCTGTGCATTTACATTTCGATTTATTACGCATTCAGTAACAGATGTATGTTAGCTACAAAATCGTATGGTTTGTTCTTAATGACTTATAAGGTATACCTTAATAAATCATCACATCACTTTACTGATAGACAAAATTTAAGAACAAGTATCTGATTTGTACGCAAAATTTCTGGAATTATTATTAGGAAAATTTAAATTAATTCTTTAAAATGGTTATACATACTTGACTACGAATACTCATAAATTAGATAAACGTGAATGCAAAAATAGTATCTACCTAATAAAATAAAAAAAACAAGGATAATTTCATTTAAAAGCATAAAAATCATTGAAATATAATAAAAACGTTTAAATTCAAGGACTTATTAATACATTTCGAATCAGCTGTCCAAATTAAGAAATTCAAAATTATAGATTCAATATGGTCGACCTAATTCATACGAACCTACGATGGAATGCAAATAGTGGACGAATAATGCTATAGTGAATCCACCATCTTGAATTCTCTTATACATCCAAAAGTACAAAAAATATTAATTAAGAAATATTTAACAAAATTTAATTACAATTACTAATAGTGCCCCAACAAGATGTGCCTACATATTCTTTCATTCTTGTTGGAAATCTTCAGGTGAGCTAAATATATTTTTATTTCCTAGTTTTTCTGATTTAGAGGATAGAGTTCTGTTATTTAATGCATTAATTTGTAACAAGTAGTTATAAAAAGTAGTAGTATCAACAAATTCAACAATAATTGAAATCCAAACTGTTTTCAATAACAGAGATTAACAATATTTGCCTTTTTTTATTTAAATAAAAGAAACATATCCCAGTAGGATTTTTGTGTTCAGAAGTAGAACATCAATAGTACAGGGTGTCCCGAAACTCCCGCCTTCCCCTCTAGGTGCTAATTCTCCATGCAAAAATAGTAAGAAAAGTTCCTATAAACATGTGTCCTTAAATGCTTCCTAAGGGAGCTACGGCCCTCTAAGGATTAGGTGTTTTTACTAATCTTGGAAATAATTTAGGACAACTTTATGAAACTTGGTTAACTATTTTCGATCATTAAAGGTTATTGTTTTACAGTATTAGCCAAAATTAATTTTATCCAGGAGCGGAGAAACGAGGGGTCCGTGTCCTTTGTTTCTACATATTAATGTTTCAAGTTGACATTTTACGCAATATTTCGTTTAGACCGCTTTACTCGAAAACGGCTTGCCATATGGGTAATTATAAAGAGGACCTTTTTTATGCAGAATTAACCAGGGAATCATAATCGGGGATTAAAATACTAAAAATGTCAACTTGAAACATTAATATGTAGAAACAAAGGACACCGACCCCTCGTTTCTCCGCCCCTGGATAAAATTAATTTTGGCTCATACTGTAAAATAATAACCTTTAATGATCGAAAATAGTTAACCACGTTTCATAAAGTTGTCCCAAATTATTTCCGAGATAATTAGTAAAAACTCCTATTTTTACTTCATCCTCAGAGGGTCGTAGCTCCCTTAGGAAGCATTTCCGGCCACATGTTTATAGGAAGTTTTCTTACTATTTTTGCATGGAGAATTAGCACCTAGAGGGGAAGGCGGGAGTTTCGGGACACCCGTATATAAATTAAATTGGATGTTTTTTAATATCAGACTAAATCTATCTTGTAAAAACTGGAATAAAGTTGTAAATACGTATCAAGCAAAGAAAGTAATATAAATTTTATTTTAGATAAAATTATATTCTGGAAGTCGGTCCATGATTTTTTGAAAATCTGATATTTTTTAAATAATGAAACTAATTAACTTTTTTCGATTCTAGTTAAGGATTTCTTAAATTTTTCTAATTCTCAAGAAATTTGAAAGAACTCAAAAATTAAGAAAATGGCGGATGTTTTTCTGAAAATCAAATATTTCAGTTTTTTAAATATATACTCGATACGAAAATGAAAATAACCAAAAACAATAAAAAGAGTCAATGTTACCAACGTTCTTGCCAATTGATATTCATAAGCACGCGAATTATTAGTCGAACTTTATAGGAATCAGAAACGACAACAACTATTTTTGGAAATACTAATGGTTGTAAATCTCAAAGTAAACCAAAGAACGTTTTCTCGTGTCTCGAAAAATTTTTGAAAAAACATTTTTTATCCTTAATTATTGCGTGCTCCTTTTGCACTCCATAATTATGTACTTGCCCCTTATTCTCGTCAGAGGTATTAAACTTTAGAAGTGGGGATCACTTATGAAAAATACAAAAATTAATTAAAATTAAAACTATTCGCCTGCTTTTGATGGCCATACTATTGAGATAGGAAGGGTGGGAAGAGTATCTACAAAAGCATGTTTATTATTAGATTATTGTTAAGGAGTGCTAACCCTGACATGCACCCTTCAAATTAAAGCTGGCACACCAATCAATAATGAGTTACCTACTGATTAAAGTCAAGAACATATGGAGGCGGTAGTTACATTTCAATAAACATTTATAATTATTGGTTATTAAAAAAACAAAATGTAGGTACAGTTAAATAGTACAAAAAAAATATTATGCGTTTTTCATTCATTTCTTTTAGGTACATTTCTTCTACATGAAAATATATCGATTGCCTTCCGTAAGCTTACCTTTGAAAAGATTTGTGTCACACTTGCTATGAACTAGTTGTGCCAGTTTCCAAAACCCAATAGGAAATAGTTGAATAGCGTCAATCTGCCACTAACTCTAAAAACCATGCATCCTTACTTATTTATAATGTAAGGGCATGCTAGCTATAAAATTATAGGATAGAATGTGCTAGGTGTGATAATAAAATTAGGCAGAAATAATCATAAATAATAATATGATATGGCGTATCATCAGTCGAATATGCCCTCATTCATTTTTTTCTCTAATTTTACTAGTAGACAAATTTTACACCTAATTCTACTATTTTACGGACAGTACATCCGTATTCTTGAAATAAAGGTTTTTTTAGGAGGGATGAAGGCAACTTGATGATACACCCCATTTCATAATCAAATCTCTGAGAAATAAACTCATAATAAACACAATCCGGCACAATCACTTTCAAAGGTAACAAATCCACAGGCGTGGTCAGTAAAAGGTTAACCATTTCTGTTCCCTTACATCGTTTTTGTCTTAAAATTGGAAATGGGAAACTATTAGCATTAAAAAAATACAATTCTCGTGAAATCCCCATGACCTCCTATAGAGTAAGTCAATCATTTACAATATGTCGATTTTTTAATGGCAACAGTGTTATGCTATTCTGTGGAAATAGTGTTATGCTATCCTGCTTAGATGTAAAAATTATATTTCAAAATGTTAAAATAGTAAGTGATTGGAGACTTAGGAGAGAAAAAAATGTATTAGATCACCCCATGTAGGTATGTCTATACCCAGATTCAGCCTGCTACAAGCTATTTGTGTCAGAGTTTCAGAAATTGAGTTATGAAATGAGGCGGATTATACTATACGAAAACAATTGTTATTAATTTTTTGTGCAAAATTGGGAATAAGGAATAAGTGGGAAGATAGCAACTTGACTGTTTCACTTCTAGTACCGACTTATTGAACATTAGATTTTTTGTAGCCACAATTAAATGTTAGATTTGATGTTACTAACCCAGGAAAGAATCTGATGCAATATGCAGAGAACGGTTTTTGCGTTAATTGGTAGTGTTATCTAAATTTTCGGTATTATATAATATGTAGGTACTCTTGAATTTCAAAGAATTGATAAAGATATAATGAAGTGTAATTTTAATCTTTGATTGTCTGTTCATCCACAGAAGAAAATCATGCTTTTCTTTCATAGTTGAACAAACAAATAATTTCTATTACCTGTACAGAAAATAGCATTCCGGTATTTTAAGGTGGAAAGTAAGTTGGCAGTTAGAAGTATGCCACTTTTTCCCGGCGGTAAGTAATAAGACGTCATGCTACTATTGATGATGGAGGATGAGGAGAAAACTTTTCTGCTGCTATTGACAATGACAATATATTTTATTATTATTATTCTTTTTCTTATACTTAATATATAAAGTAATGTATATACCTAATGCTTCAAGCACGTTAGAAATAATCGTATGTTGAACTCTGGAATAAGTATCATTACCTCCTTTGGATGAGTACAATTTCGCCTCTAGTTGCACATAATAGATATATTACATTCTTTTGTGTGAATTTATTTATACTGGTTTACCTGAATTTACATTGATATTATATTATTATGGGTGCGATGTGTATTATGACTTGCACCTTCGCCACTTTTCAAAATAATATTAGTAGTTCAGAATGAACCTAATTCATAATAACTCGGAAACGGCTGAATACACTTTTTAACACTTTTGTAAATAACAAAACAAACTAGATGTCTCCACTTTTAGTTCTTTCGCAACATTTTTGTCAATATGCTTTTAACTTTTTTGTTCTTTTAAAAAAAAAATCAGAAGAGAGGGTATTTTTACAGAGTAAATTTGAAATTATAAAGTTGCAATACAAAATTAGCATTACATGTCTTCTGTATACAGAATAAGAGGTGGAATATTAATGGAGTTGTCCCCATAACGAAAATGTAACGCAGTTGCTCTAATGCTGGACTGAAATGTTTTGGTACGTGCCATGTAGTATCATAAACGAACATTGTAGTTCCTCACGATATCCAAAGTACTTACGTTGAAGACATCTCATTCACAAACCACAAGCACATGGAATAAAAAGAAACAAAAGATTAATTTAATGGAAGATACAGCGATGAAGACGACTACGAAATAGAAGAATCAATAACTGGCGATTTTACAAGTTAACCCACATGCTTATTTAACGCTAGAACTTAAAAAAAAAAAATTATAGGGATGCCACATTAAATAAGACGCGCCTGGAGCTTTACCTCTTGAGTGGTGTAAAAAATGTCTTGCAATCTGTTTTCTCGTAAAAAGTAATGACGTATAAATACTTATTTTTTTATGACTGATGGTCGAGATGGTAGCGCACCTGCCTCTCACCCAAAAGTCCCGGGTTCGATTTCCGGTCGTGGCAATGGAAAATACTGTGAGAGGGATTTTTCCATTATACACGGATATTGGATGTGTGTCCCTGGTCTTTAAATGTGTAGCCCCCTCCCGCACAAGGCTCTTCTAGAGCCTTCTGGGATAAAGGGGGTCGTCATTACATGTGGTGGTGGTGGTGACTTATTTTACTGAATCCAGTTTAGATCTATAAAATTTATAAAGAAAGCATTAAAAATTATTATTTTATTTATACTCCTCGTTAATAGATTTTACCATAAGAAATTCACCAAAAATCAACATGAAAAAAGTCGATTCATAAAGATTACTCGGATTTAAAAAAGTGCTATTAGTCTCTTTCATTTTGTCTCTCTGTCATACCGTTTTCAACGTATTCAGTTATTTTCAGCTTATTATGAATTAGTTTCATAAATCCTGAATTTTCGTGATGCCTGAATTTTAATATTAATTTTAGATCTTTGATTAACTTTTTTACGAACTAATCGTTTACAATTTCAGGTTACAAAGAGACTGCATTTGCACATGCCATCGCATCTGCTGGAGTTGCAATAGCCGTTGCACGAGGCTGCAGCTCTGGACTTCTCATGAACTGTGGCTGTGACTCAAAAATGTACAAAATGAGGAAGCCTCGCTCCATGACTACTTCTATGTCGCAAACTGCGTGGAAATGGGGTGGTTGCTCTCACAATATTCATTATGGTGTTAAGTTTTCCAAAATGTTCCTAGATTCAAGAGAGAAGGCTGAGGATATTCATTCCAAAATAAATTTACACAATAATCAAGTAGGAAGAATGGTGGGTATATAATACTTAAAACCTTAAACACTTTCAATCCTTGCAAACAAGTAGGTATTTAATGTAGATTTATTGTTATGAATTATTATTAATTAAATAAGCGATTTTCTTTGAACTATTTCAAGAATATAGTGCCCATTTTAGAAAACAACACAAAATACACAGAATAGAAGATGTTAGTATATATTAATATTAAACACATAAATAGGTAACCATTTTCATCGTGTATAAGTAGCTACTATCATATTCTTTTTGTTTTGCATTATTTAAAAATTGTCCTAATAATATGTCAAGGAACAATTTTTTGGATCATTAGCATTGAATATAAGGAAAAAACCTCGGAAAAAACATATATATTTTAGGTCATATTATGTGTTATTCATGATACATGTAACTAATATCCATGCCATCTGACGTGATAATGACGATTTTTCTATTATTTGAAAGGCACAAATATCTATATTATATTGAATGCCATTTTTATTTGTTTTAATTATATCAAGAGATATAGATACAGACGTACGTACTATTTTTTTCCTTCTAACGACGACTGCAATAATCAATTCTCTTTTTCTATGTGCGATTATTCATATATCAGCATTAATATACTGCGTAATTATAGACTCGTTGAGGCACGTAACCTTCTAACACAAAACTATTTTATGGTCAAAATTGTCTGTAATTCTAGAAAACGTATTTCGATTGTCAAGTATTCGTTTGATTCTTTGAAAAAAATCATTTTGCAATGACTAACACGTTGATATAGGACTAAGAGTATTCTTGTCTTTAAAATTCCTAATGAGACATCTAACACTGACAAGAATTAGCAATCGAAAAATCCGTTTTTTATACTCATAGAAAGACCAAATAGTTACAAAAATAAAAAATGTGAAACAAAAGTTGCCCAACAGAATCGATATAAAAATGCTAAAAACGGTTCGTGTTACTAAGAAAAGAATGATGGGATTCATCTACCGGCGAATTTTTATCGTCTCTTTCATTTTCTTTCCAGAAATAAGATTGGATAACGTGTTTTTACATTGTATAAGTTGAATGAAAGAATGATTCTTCCACTCCACAATTTTATCGTAGTACTATTAAATTATTCAAATAGAATACAACTGGGTGTGCAAAAGGTAAATGATTACTAGAGGGGTAAAAAATTTCATCTGAAGTTTCTACGCAGCCTTAGAAAGATATTATGGAATAGTTACGTGTGTATGGTACATTATGATTACAACTTGATATAATAATAACATAGATAGTGATCACGATGGCTATATCACGACCTGTTGAACGTTGTCATTAATCTTGGCATTGTGCGACTGTCAGACCAGATAATAGTCGTTATTACACAATACAGCACGCTATTATAATCGAATCACAAGCGGAAGTAGCACGCGTTCTCGTCTGTACAAGACACTTGATAACCGTAATTAAATGAATTATTACGTTTAATCTTCCCTTGATTAAAAAATATTTTGTCAAAGAAATTTTCCGTCGGCATCGGTAGCAACTTGTGTAAACGCGACAAGTTAGGTATACTGTTTGTAATCTCAAGACTCTCAAGTACAAAAAGGCAATTGTCTTAGCGACAATTGAAAAGATTCTATGAAATCAATATTGCCGTTTATTGTTAAGTGGAAAAAATCGCATATTTAGCCTCTGCAAGAAAATATAAGTACACAAGAAAAGAACTGTTAAAGAATGAAATATTTGAAATTTTTAGTAATAAACACACTAGTAATTATCTCATTTATTCTATACTCTAGAAGGCACAATATTTCAAAAGCAGGTATTTGCATGATTAATTAATTAGTATCCTAGAAGCAGTACGAATAAAGAATCATTGACTGTAATAAGCTGACAGTCAAGAATTTGTTTTTAATTATGTATGACTGATGGTCGAGATGGTAGAGTACCTGCCTCTCACTCAAAAGTCCCGGGTTCGAATCCCGGTCGTGGCAATGGAAAATACTGTGAGAGGGATTTTTCCATTATACACGGATATTGGATGTGTGTCCCTTGTCTTTACATGTGGTGTATTTATTTATTTATTTATTAATTATACTTATGAAATTCTTATGAGGATTTGCTAGGTATGATAAGGAACGAGATAAAGCTTATAAAAAATCTAAAAAAAAAACATAAAAATCCTATCGAAAAGAAAAGAAAAAATATATTTATACTATTTCTGAGCACTTGGGCCGTTTTAAAGAATTTCAATATAAAAAAAAAAACAAAAAGGATGAAATACCTGTTCAGTTGTTTACACCCTCTGAAATTAACGATTTTTTTGCCTCGTCGTTTAAGGAAGCACGTATTATCCCTTTGCCGAAAACCAATAATGTTCAATCTCTATCTAATTTGCTACCTATTAGCATACTTCCTATAGTATCTAAAATTTTTGAGAAAGTTGTGTACCTATCGACAGCTATACATACAGGGTGTTACTAAGGTTAAGGGAAAAAATGTAACAGATATAAACTCATAGTCAAATACATCTAATGACGAATTAATTTCTTTAAATAAAATCACAATAAAATGTTTGATAGTCATTGGAAACAGCTGTACCCCATTTTAAGTGTATGTGTCGAGGTGTGTGTTATGGATGACAACGAAGAAGATCATGGCCGTCGTTATGTTTATTATTATTGTTTTTTTTTTTTTCCGTTTCCGGAAGAAATTGCTGGACAGTCTCCCTGTGGCCTCCGACACCACACAGAGAGAGCGCCAGCGAATAATCTACAGCAACTCCCCACATCCCGCAGGGTTAGTCACTGTAGATTCCAGACTCATGTGCCCTAAGTAGACGAAGGGATCCCAGGATAACCGCTTTCTGCATTTGACCAGCCAACCATTCTGCCGATGTTTGGCAGGCAGGCATGGTCTTCAATGCGGAGAGCAGCGTGGGCTTCATACCTCCGAGTACACCGATTATCAGGACGACCATTTTGACAGAGTAGCCTGGGTATAGCACTTGGAGCTCATACCGGAGATCTCTGTATTTAGTCCGTTTCTCCTCCTCCTTCAAGGTGATGTTTGTCTCAGCAGGTGCTGAGAACTCGATGACATACATCACCTTGGTCTGATGGTCGAGGAGGACTATGTCAGGCTTATTGGCGTGAATTCGCCTGACGGTCGGGAACGAGTAGTTCCAGTAAATCCGGCATTTCTCGTTCTCGACAACGGACTCGATATCTCCGGGGACGTAAGACAGCACTGGTGTTTGGTCTATCTGGTACGAGTGCCGTAGATGGTAGTATAGCACTCGTAAAGCCGCGTTATGTCGTTGGATGTAGACCGAAGTCGCATAAATCGGGCATGCAGATAATAAATGCATGAGCGACTCCGGCGCCTGACGGCAGGTCCTGCAGTTGATATCAGGTACCTCTACACCCATCACGCGACTGCGATAGACCAATGTGTTAATAACACCATCTTGACAGGCCACAATGTATCCCTCGGTCTCCGACTTGAGCCCCGCTGACCTTAAAAATGCGAAAGTCAGCTCTGTCGATAAACCCAGTGCTTCTATGTTGTTATAGAAAACACCGTGCAGGGGTTTATCGACGTGCTGCCTGAACAGATTTCTCTGTTCGGCAGCTTTGATGTGGGCTGTCAGACGATTAGGCGGAAGCTCAGTGACTGAGTCACCTCGCCGGCCTTCTCGCCTGTAGTCGAACACGAGACCGAGTTCATCTGCGGCCCTCTGTGCTGCCCTAAACAATAAAGCGCCAACTCCCACAGCTTCATGATCTCTCACTAACTATAGGAGTGGGTCCGAGCTCCTGATGACATTACATGCCATACTCAGTGCCACTCTGCCATGCATGCACTCCAAACTCAAGAGTCCTCGGCCCCCCGTTGACGTGGGAGGTACACACGAGGAACGGACGATCTAGGATGAATACTCCTATGAATATTCATCATCTTGCGGGTATTCCTGTCCAATTGACGCAGCTCATCTACTCCCCATTTGACTACGCCAAAGGAGTAGAGCAGAATCGGAACGGCAAGCATATTAGTGGCAGACACCTTGTTCTTCCCCGAAAGTTCTGATGACCAGATCTTTCGGAGTCGGTGTCTGTACTTGCCACGGAGAGAATCCTTTATTTGGTTCACATCCTGGATGTGGCGTTGTTCCACACCCAGGTATGTGTAGGTCTCTCCGGCATCCAAATGTCGTAGGATGCTTCCGTCTGCGAGCTGCGCATCTTCGTGGAATTCCCCGCATCGTCCTCTCTTGAGGTGGACGACTGCGCATTTGTCCAACCCAAACTCCATTCCAATTGCCCGCGTGTATTCCTCGACCACCCTGAGAGCATTTTGAAGTTCTCGCTCTCCGGAGGTATAGAGTTTAAGGTCATCCATATAAAATAGATGGGTGACCTTATGCCTCCGGTTGCTGGGTGGCCCACACTGATACCCGCGGGTTTGGCGGAGTCCAACAGATAGCGGCAGCAGTAAGATGCAGAAGAGGAGTGAGATACGAGTAAATAACTTGTAGCAGGAGTTGAGGCAGGTAATCGGCCTATAATTTTTTGGGTCAGACAGATCCCCCTTTTTGGGGATTAGCACAGTTCGCCCCTCGACAAACCAGTCCGGAATTTGCTGCCCCTCGTTCAACCATGAGTTGAAAACTCGGGCCAGATGACGGTGGGTGGAAGGAAACTTCTTCCACCACCAGTTGTTTATACCATCTGGACCCGGGGCAGCGAAGTTCTTGGTTCCAACAAGTGCTTGTTGAACCTCTTCCGTACTGATTGCCGGGCACACTTCGTCTGGCTCTTCTAAGACTCTACGACAGAGAGCCTCGAAGTGTGCTATAGCTGGAGTGTCGTTATCGAATGGACTCGTGACTTCGTAGATTCCTTTCCAGAAGGCTTCGACATTATCAACAGTTGGCGGATTCTCGACAACACGCTGTGGCTCTTGGAACAGGCGAGACGGGTTTGTTTGAAACAATTTGTTTTGTTCCAAACTCCGCATTCGCCTGACCAAAGTTTTCTTAATAGCCATAAGCGCTCGAATCCTATCTAGACAGTGCTGCTTGATGGTCTGCAGCACTGTGCGATTTAGAGTGTGGTGTTGGCGTCTCAGTCCGGCTGCCACTCGCCGGACCTTCGGTGTAAATGGTCTACCTGCGACTATATAATCCACCACACTCTGGATTCGAGAAGCGTGTTGTCTTGCTGATCGAATTTTAACTTCGATCTTCCGTACGCGCCGCTTAGCTTTCTCGACCCTATCAACTGCGCTTGCCAGGCGCTGTTATGGGACGAGTTGCTTTGCGGCAGCGTACACCGCGCTGTTGATCTGCCAGATGTTGGCATCTTCTGGAAGCTCCTCACTGATCAACGAATCCATTCGTGCCAGGTCTTGTGGCTTTGGGTTAACCCTGGTGTTAAGGTTAACCCTCGTCCTTAAAGCGATATCGGTGTACTCAGGAGGATGTTCCTCGTCAGCTGGTATTTGCCGCGGTGGAAGTGCGGCAGGCACTTCCTCACGCTGACGAGGTGCCCTTACGTAACCTGTTCTGCGCAGGAAGGATACTTGATCTCTCAGATGTTGTTGAGAGAAGGCGCGATACTCCGGGTGCATATCGCACCACAACCGGTGTAATCGCGCCATGTATCCCCTGCGCTCAGGTTCGCTGCTCTCGTAGCAGGTCAGCAGGTCATCCCTTAATCCCTCCGTCCACCTAAAGCGTCCATATTCATTGCGTGGGTCGTCAACGTTGAGACCGTCCGGTGAGGCCCCTCCCATCTGTCTCTGACCCCCATCCGGTTGGGGTCGATTGTGAGGGGCCATTTCTGGGGTCTGTGGAACCAGAATAGGGGGGTTTCAGGGTGGTTAGCCCTGAAACCCCACGTCCGACATTTGTCAGAGAGGGTTACCCCTCTCTGTCCTGGGTGCACCGCGTGGAGGTTGCCGGTCCGGTTTCGCACCCCTTATTATTATTATTATTATTATTATTATTATTATTTTTTTTTTTTTTTTTTTTTTTTTTTTTTTTTTTTCCCGTTTCCGGAAGAAATTGCTGGACAGTCTCCCTGTGGCCTCCGACACCACACAGAGAGAGCGCCAGCGAATAATCTACAGCAACTCCCCACATCCCGCAGGGTTAGTCACTGTAGATTCCAGACTCATGTGCCCTAAGTAGACGAAGGGATCCCAGGATGACCGCTTTCTGCATTTAACCAGCCAACCATTCTGCCGATGTTTGGCAGGCAGGCATGGTCTTCAATGCGGAGAGCAGCGTGGGCTTCATACCTCCGAGTACACCGATTATCAGGACGACCATTTTGACAGAGTAGCCTGGGTATAGCACTTGGAGCTCGTACCGGAGATCTCTGTATTTAGTCCGTTTCTCCTCCTCCTTCAAGGCGATGTTTGTCTCAGCAGGTGCTGAGAACTCGATGACATACATCACCTTGGTCTGATGGTCGAGGAGGACTATGTCAGGCTTATTGGCGTGAATTCGCCTGACGGTCGGGAACGAGTAGTTCCAGTAAATCCGGCATTTCTCGTTCTCGACAACGGACTCGATATCTCCGGGGACATAAGGCAGCACTGGTGTTTGGTCTATCTGATACGAGTGCCGTAGATGGTAGTATAGCACTCGTAAAGCCGCGTTATGTCGTTGGATGTAGACCGAAGTCGCATAAATCGGGCATGCAGATAATAAATGCATGAGCGACTCCGGCGCCTGACGGCAGGTCCTGCAGTTGATATCAGGTACCTCTACACCCATCACGCGACTGCGATAGACCAATGTGTTAATAACACCATCTTGGCAGGCCACAATGTATCCCTCGGTTTCCGACTTCAGCCCCGCTGACCTTAAAAATGCGAAGGTCAGCTCTGTCGATAAACCCAGTGCTTCTATGTTGTTATAGAAAACACCGTGCAGGGGTTTATCGACGTGCTGCCTGAACAGATTTCTCTGTTCGGCAGCTTTGATGTGGGCTGTCAGACGATTAGGCGGAAGCTCAGTGACTGAGTCACCTCGCCGGCCTTCTCGCCTGTAGTCGAACACGAGACCGAGTTCATCTGCGGCCCTCTGTGCTGCCCTAAACAATAAAGCGCCAACTCCCACAGCTTCATGATCTCTCACTAACTGTAGGAGTGGGTCCGAGCTCCTGATGACATTACATGCCATACTCAGTGCCACTCTGCCATGCATGCACTCCAGACTCAAGAGTCCTCGGCCCCCCCGTTGACGTGGGAGGTACACACGAGGAACGGACGATCTAGGATGAATACTCCTATGAATATTCATCATCTTGCGGGTATTCCTGTCCAATTGACGCAGCTCATCTACTCCCCATTTGACTACACCAAAGGAGTAGAGCAGAATCGGAACGGCAAGCATATTAGTGGCAGACACCTTGTTCTTCCCCGAAAGTTCTGATGACCAGATCTTTCGGAGTCGGTGTCTGTACTTGCCACGGAGAGAATCCTTTATTTGGTTCACATCCTGGATGTGGCGTTGTTCCACACCCAGGTATGTGTAGGTCTCTCCGGCATCCAAATGTCGTAGGATGCTTCCGTCTGCGAGCTGCGCATCTTCGTGGAATTCCCCGCATCGTCCTCTCTTGAGGTGGACGACTGCGCATTTGTCCAACCCAAACTCCATTCCAATTGCCCGCGTGTATTCCTCGACCACCCTGAGAGCATTTTGAAGTTCTCGCTCTCCGGAGGTATAGAGTTTAAGGTCATCCATATAAAATAGATGGGTGACCTTATGCCTCCGGTTGCTGGGTGGCCCACACTGATACCCGTGGGTTTGGCGGAGTCCAACAGATAGCGGCAGCAGTGAGATGCAGAAGAGGAGCGGACTCAAAGAGTCACCCTGAAACACTCCTCTCTTAAATGTCACCAACTCTGTCGAAACTCGCTCGGCACCGGATGTTATGGTGAAGCGAGTTTTCCAAAGCGGCAACAGTTGTTCGATGCATCTCACTAGTGGTGCTGGTACCGCAAGACATCCGAGCAAGTGTAACAAAAGCTCGTGGGATGTTGTATCAAATGCCTTGCGATAATCAATCCAGGCCATTGACAGATTCCGCTTGTACTGCACAGAATCCTGTGTAATACAGCGGTCTATCAGCAGGTTTTCCTTGCAACCTGCCAGGCCCTTCTTGGCACCACGCTGTTCGTTTATCTGCTGGTAGACCGGATCAACAGACCTCAACATCCTGGTATACAAGATACGAGTAAATAACTTGTAGCAGGAGTTGAGGCAGGTAATCGGCCTATAATTTTTTGGGTCAGACAGATCCCCCTTTTTGGGGATTAGCACAGTTCGCCCCTCGACAAACCAGTCCGGAATTTGTTGCCCCTCGTTCAACCATGAGTTGAAAACTCGGGCCAGATGGCGGTGGGTGGAAGGGAACTTCTTCCACCACCAGTTGTTTATACCATCTGGACCCGGGGCAGCGAAGTTCTTGGTTCCAACAAGTGCTTGTTGAACCTCTTCCGTACTGATTGCCGGGCACACTTCGTCTGGCTCTTCTAAGACTCTACGACAGAGAGCCTCGAAGTGTGCTATAGCTGGAGTGTCATTATCGAATGGACTCGCGACTTCGTAGATTCCTTTCCAGAATGCTTCGACATTATCAACAGTTGGCGGATTTTCGACAACACGCTGTGGCTCTTGGAACAGGCGAGACGGGTTTGTTTGAAACAATTTGTTTTGTTCCAAACTCCGCATTCGCCTGACCAAAGTTTTCTTAATAGCCATAAGCGCTCGAATCCTATCTAGACAGTGCTGCTTGATGGTCTGCAGCACTGTGCGATTTAGAGTGTGGTGTTGGCGTCTCAGTCCGGCTGCCACTCGCCGGACCTTCGGTGTAAATGGTCTACCTGCGACTATATAATCCACCACACTCTGGATTCGAGAAGCGTGTTGCCTTGCTGATCGAATTTTAGCTTCGATCTTCTGTACGCGCCGCTTAGCTTTCTCGACCCTATCAACTGCGCTTGCCAGGCGCTGTTGTGGGACGAGTTGCTTGGCGGCAGCGTACACCGCGCTGTTGATCTGCCAGATGTTGGCATCTTCTGGAAGCTCCTCACTGATCAACGAGTCCATTCGTGCCAGGTCTTGTGGCTTAGGGTTAACCCTGGTGTTAAGGTTAACCCTCGTCCTTAAATCGACATCGGTGTACTGTGGAGGATGACCCTCGTCAGCAGGTATTTGCCGCGGTGGAAGTGCGGCAGGCACTTCCTCACGCTGACGAGGTGCCCTTACGTAACCTGTTCGGCGCAGGAAGGATACTTGGTCTCTCAGATGTTGCTGAGAGAAGGCGCGATATTATTATTATTATTATTATTATTATTATTATTATTATTATTATTATTATTATTATTATTAAATAAAACTATTGAAAACAATTGGTTTAAGAAAACTGAGTATATTTTTAAAGATATGTTCAAATAACAGATAAAATGTGAAAATTATTCAAGGGGTTTGGTTTTATTTTAACCATTTCTATTATCCTCAGGAAGATAACGCATATGCGTTTATTTATAAAGATAAATGATTGTTACAGTGAGTTTTAAATGTCCAATATTTGTTAAGAAAAAGGGCCACTAAAATAAGAGAATAAGAGAGAGAAAATCACAAAGTTAGTCCGAATTTGGAAAGTACTGCTAGAGCTGTTATACCTGCGCAACACTCTTAAATGCATCTCTTACCGTTACGAACACGTTTATGAATCATTTTCTGGATCAAGAATTTATAATACGTTACTCTACTCTAATCGTTAAATTTACAAACATTTACAATCTGTGAATTAATGTTTAAAACCAAAACGATATTGTTGTCATATTTTAGCACATTGCCAGTTAAGCACTCTTGCTCTCAATTGATCAACACAACTAATCTATAGCTGACAATGGGCGATAGCTTAAATTATTATTTTCAATATGCTAAATGCAACCTGCAAAGATAGCTTAGGATAATTTCAATCAAGTTATCACTGTCATGACATCCCAAACCAAACGCTGTCCCCGACTTAATAATAAGAATAAAAATAAAAAGCATCCTGCATCTACCTTACATGCTCACCAAATACAACGCACGCCTATCAGAGCTTACGTCAAGACATTTCGTGCTAAAAGTTATGATTAAAAATTTCCATGTTATTATCATGATGGTGTTTTATTAACTTGGGGCCATAGAGAACATCATCTTAGGCGTTCGAACAATAGCTTGGAATGTAGAAGATAAAGTGGCCGTATATCAAACCGAGCCAGCCAAGAGGAGCTGGCAACAAAACGGTTAATGAGAGAATCGGCGCGTGTGGTCCATAATAATCATAATAACACGAATAGTGCTACAATGGCGGCCTTTTGTCAGATGTGAAGGCGGGGCTCTCGTGTCGACCCGGATTTCACGGTGATCATTAGGGTTTCAGGCACCTTCAGGATCTGCAAGCAATTCACTTCTGCTAGGCTACTGGGATGTCATTCATGATTCCTTCAAGTTTAGTCACGATGGTTTTAGGGAACATAAATACCATAATTTATTTATCATTTAAATTCTAATAAATCAAACAGCTTTTGATATAAAATTAAAAAGGCTAGAGCTTCATAATATTCTGTACGATTTTAAAAATGAATCAGATAAACACATACAATATAATAATTGTCCTAAAGATTTCCGATAAAAGTTATCTTGAAATTTATTTGAAAGGGCCATTTTTGATGATGATTCGGTTTTTATATCCTCAAAGGTGGCACCAAAAGCATTTTCAGCTCAAGACCTTTCAAACGCAAGAAGACCATCCTTTTCTCATTAGAAAAACATTTAAAATCTTCACTCAATTATAACCGTTAATATAACTTAGCTGAAAAAAATTTACTCAAACTGGATGTTTTAATGGGACAAAAATTCAGTGACAGAAATTATCAAACATTTACTTGAAGAGAACTACATCTTCAGTATAAGTAAATAACATAACGCCACATGTAATTACTATACTTACGAGATCACGCTCCTATATCTTCTTGGTTTTACAAGATATGAATTTCAAATTTGGGCACGTCAGGTAACGGCTAAATATGCGTTAATTCGACTTTTGTAACATTTCCCGCCGGTTCCGGTTTTACCAGAAATGATGCTAACTTTGTAATTTTAAATGGAACACCCTATACTTATATATATATTCACATTTTTTGGTGTAAAACGAACGGTGAATGTGTAACGCCATCACTCCTCCGAAGTGGTGTAGGTACCAATCAGAATTCTTTCTCTAATGTTGTGTTATCTGTCTGTCTTTATTTTATACCTATTGGTTACTGATATTCTATGTTCTTGTTTCCAAATTGTTACAAATTTTATTGGGATTCCGTATAAACCCTCTAATGTTAGTTATCAATGCTTAGATAATTTAAATGAGGTTCTTTCATTTATGCATCCATTCAAATGAACTAGTGTGTACGGGCGATCTAGTTAGATACGAATTTTCCCTGATTGCTGTATCAAATATTTTATGTAGCTATGTTGTTACTCAATAACAGATCCTACAATAATATCTCCCATGACCTCAACTTTAATAGATATAGGTAATTGCGAACACAAATATAGTATGTAAAACAGATACAGTCCTCCTGTAACATCTTATTGTCTCCTTGAATGTCCAAACTTTAAATTCATCCCAAAAATTATTTACATAAGAGACCTAAAGAATATAAATTATAAATTGCTATATTTTGCTGTACCACTAGTTGACTGATCTGAAATTGGCACGACATAGAGTGGAAAACAAATTGGCTAAATAATAAAATTCTTTTTCTTTTAAATTTTTGTCCCTTTTAAAAAAATCAGCCACCAGACAATTAAACATTAAAATCATAATATGTCTCAGAAATAGAACGTTTTCACAATACAAATGTTATACTTATTTGTAAATCAGTGCATGACAAAGACATTGCTAAATATAAGCGGTATGTTCCTACCATTACCAATTTCGCGAAAGACACAGCACAATAACAATATTAATATGTGTTACTGATGTTTTTTTAAAGACTGCTGATGAATCCAAAGTTACTACAGCTATATTATTGAACTGTGTAAAAGTCTTCGGTAGTCTAAATCATGAATTGTTAGTAGACTTAGTTATTTTGATATTGATTCTAGCTCAATTGATTGCTTTAAAAGTTACTTATCTGCGATAAGTCACAGAGAGTGAAAATTAATCTTACATCTGATCACTTGGTGTTGAAATGGAAGTTTCTCAAGGATCGATATATTATTATATCATATATTATTTATTCTTTATGTAGCTGATTTATCAGATGCAATTCAATTCTGTAAATCTCAATATTCAGGTAACGTAGAACCGTAGAAGTAATAGTGAAACAAATTAATAGTGGTATAGTTGTTGTTTATAATTTTTCTTCTGACCATGGTTTACAATTGAGTGCAAAGAAGTCCTTTGCTGTTAGTATCAAACCTAAACATTTGCAGTTTTATCTACTTCAAGTTAATTCAAATTTCTTTTATTGTATCTATTACTGATTATAGTGCCATTGGATATGGCCCTGCGTGTAATATAGACTGAACTTCAAAATTCTTGCATGAAATTTTTTGGAAATGTACTGAGATGACATCACACCACTCCATAAAATTCACAATATATTGACTACACAGTTACCAAAATAGTTAAATGAGAAATTAGTATTTCATGCCTCATTGCATGAGCATCAGTTGCTTTTTGTTGACAGTGGTACTCTCCAAGTTCCTATGCAAGAAACTGAACAGTACAAGTCATCATTTTCATATCTTTAGGTCAGTTTATACAATAATATAATATATTCCAGATGGTCTTAAAACTCTTTCTTATCAGACTTTCAAGAGTAAAATTAAGACTATGTTATTTGGCCAGTGGCTAGTTACCTTCGTTATCACATCTTTTGAAACATTCACTGATCTGTTCCACTTTATTTATTTATTTTTAATTATTAAATGCGTACTAATTACTATTGTTTTGGTCTTAGGTCAAAATATCGGATTATACTGTGAGCTAGGTATATAGAACAATGACTTTGTTTAGGCTTTATACAAGCATAATAATAACAAACATATCCAAATTGATATACTTACATTGATGTTTCATCTCTAAACAGGCTATTATTAAATTCATTGGACTTTCTTTACTACATGATGAATATTGGATTAAAAATTATAAAATTTAAAACGTCTAAAAACAGATTAAGTATTAAAAAAATTTTTTTTTTAACTCACCACAAAATTCATTCATTATGGTCACCAATTAAAAAACGAAGTCCACAAGAAGATGTACATATTCTTTTGCTATAACAAGCTCATCAGGTGGACGATTAATCTCGCAAAACAAATTTATTTACTTGAACTTACATTTTACAATTAATAAACTGTCATGTAACCATAAGAAACAAATTTCTATAATTAATGCCGACTACATTTTCATTCTTTCTTATAAAATACTCTACCTCTCTTTATTCGAGACTTGTTGTCTATAAACAACCTTATTCAAGCCTTATATTGACCCAATAATAACAAAATTATCTAATATATTTATTGATGTTCCACTTCTGAACGTGCAAATATAAATTATGTTGAATCCAAAAAAAATCGTTGAAAACACTTTAGAACATTATTATTGTCGAATAATGCAAAAACAAAAAACACTGCAGGACTATATGTCATACAGCATTGAATTATCAGAATCCATAACATTCAAAGCAAGACGTAAAACATTTAAATAAAAATTATTAATCTTCATAAAAAAATAATATCATCTAGTTTTAGTTTAATTGTGACATTATGACGTTAAAAATTCCCTATTTTTAATTTGATTCTGACATTGACATTCAAAAAATAATATAACTTCATTCTAATGTCAAATTGACATTAACGAAAACAAATTGATATAACCTAAATCCAATGTCAGTCTAACATTAATTGACATTGATGTCAAAAATAAATCAAAATAAACTAGTTTTATTCTACCCTGACATTGATAATATCAAAATTCAATTAGGGCCAGTTGTACCATACTCTTGAACGAAGGTTCAGTGTTGAACTTGGATCAGATAGTAAATTTGAGTTGTACCATTGTAGTTCAAGAGTTCAAAAGCGGATCAAGAACGACTTTTCTTGAACCGTCATTTGGGACGGTTCAAGGAAGTTCAAGAGCATAGAAAATATAATTCCACTGATTTAAGGAGTGAAATATAACCTATCTTAATTTTTATATTGGTGTGTTGTCAGTCTAAAGTGAATTTTAAATTTTTATGATTGAAAGCAGCGCAAAATGGAATTTTTAACTGATGATGAAGACTTTGATGAGTTGGTGAATATTATGTTGAATAGGAGACGGCAGCAAAATTATAGGCCGCGTGCGAAATGGAACGATGAGGAATTTCTAGCAAGGTTCAGACTATCAAAACCTATTGTAAGTTCCCGTAATTTTAACCTTTTCATCGGCGAATTTTTGCCTAGCTCTCTTTTTCATATTTTCTTTTTATTGCCCCTACAGTCCTAAATTGTTGGCCACTGTTGCAGTTAAATTCTCTAGCTAATTGTTCCCAGGCAAAATTTTTTTTTCCTGGTGTACAGGCGTCCGTGGTTTTGCATTCAATTATTTCTTTATATTTATTTACTAACGTAATCAGTACTTGTTCTTCAGACGCCGTAAAATTATTTGTGCGATTGAACTTTGGCGGTTTTTTGGTTGCCATATCTGTCACTACTGTGCATGCAGCCTACTAACGTCAGATAAACAATCATCGAGAATCGATAAAAATATGTAATTCCTCTTCTTCTATCGAACTCATTTGGATATTAATCTCATTCAGTAATACCAACAAAAGGCTAATTGCAGTTCAACTGAACTTGTCGATTAATATCCTGGTACAACCAATTCTCCTCCGAACCAAGATCAGTGCTGATCGGCCGTTCACTTGAACCTCCCTGAACTTGTATTTGGTACAACTGGGCCTTAGTAATAAAAATATATCACTCTCTTTTAGATAAGGCCTATTCCTTTATATCTTATTTTACGATTCTCTTTCTTTGCTTGATATACATTGTTTATAAATGACTTTGTTTGGAGATTCACTAATATTTAGAATATTATTTTCCTCGTTTTCACTGTTGGGTGATAAGTTTATTTTTCTCAGTTGATGGACAGTGTAGACTTCCCCATTTATGATTAATGTGTTGTTTTTAATTTTAGCGCCAATATTCTTGGACTTAGCTAACTTATAATGTTCCTGTATGACTTTATGAGTTTCCCTATCCTGGACACATAGATCCTAAGCTATAAATATTTTCTTGCCCTTCAGTTTATAAATAGATTTCAATACTAATAATTTCTTTAAGTAAGTCGTAAATTCAACGTTAACTGGTGTTCCTTTTTCGGTATTTAACACATATAAATTGTTTGTGTCGTTTTCTACTAGATTAATATCCAGTAACGATTTAACTTGGTTGATGATAAAATCCAGTAAATTGCAACCGGGTGTAACTTCTAAACCAAAAATGACGTTGTTTTTTCTGTTCTGCCTTTCAAGATCTAAGCAATGAGATTCCAATTTATTGTACTTCTGAGTTAATTCATCTATATCCTTATTTTGCTTTTCTAGTTTTTCCAAGATTCGCTGATTTTCAGCTCTAATTTCCCTTTTAATTTCCTCTTTTTCAGTTTTTATTTCTTTTCTTAATTCAGCGTTTTCAGCCTTTATATCTGCCTTTAATTCATTTGTTTCGTGTCTGGCTTGGTTAATTGCATCTAAGAGTATTTTGAACTGATTATTGGTAAATTGTAATTTGTCATTGTCATCATCCATATCTTAACGTTTGCAAAGAAAATAATAAAAAAACCTTGAAAATAAGTGTGGTCAATGATAGGCTTAATGTAGTCGAGCTGTAAGCGTAAGAAAATCACAAGCTTATCTTATTAGTTCAACACTATTCGATTTTAAACCGTATCGTCTATTTACTGGTACCTACGTGGGCACATTCAATATCAATTTACTTGGATAATATTAATTTAATCCACTGACCTTTTTTCTCTATTCATACTACAAGCAGTCCTTAGCACTTTTATATTGTAATTTTATTTGTTGTTTACTTTTAAATACACAATTTCGCAGATATTCACACTCACAACTCTCCTTTGTCCTGCCTCTAGAAAATGTAATTCTAAATAAATTAATATATAATGTACAAATAAATTTGAACGCGATGTTGTGAATAGCAAGCGCCGGAAATAATTTCGAGTGTTTTTCTATATTCTATTTTTCTCGATATTTATTCGTTAAAAAGTTATGATGTAATATTTGCTGCCTGAAACGGGTTTTTCGCTCTCTTTAAGGGGCTGTAGCTCCCTTAGGAAGCATATTTGGACATATGTTTGTATGAACTTTTATTCTTATTTTCGCATGTAGAATTAGCTCCAGGATTTCTGGATAGCAATTTAGAAACATGGATACATCATCCATAATAATATATCACCCACACGGGGTGTTTCTAAATTAAATAAATAAATAAATAAATAAATATAAATTTATTAAGGCGAAGTTTAGCCATAGGCTACTCTTACACTTAACCTTATCCTAAACCTACGAATAAAACAAAAATAAATGAAATATCATATCCCTAATATAATTAATACATTGAAATTATTATCCTTAATAAACAATTAACATTATAGGAATTAAAAATAATGTCAACTCACAATATATGAGGAAAAGAAAAACTAAGTATTTAATTAACTTAAGTTGAAGAATATACAACTAATACAGATAACTTGACAATCAGCCAGCGACAATATCAAGTAATTGATTTTTTATGTAATTACGAAATTTCTTAATTGAAAAGTTTTTGCAGATTCGTCTACAGCATTGTAACATTTTACTGCATTAAAAGTAAATGACTTTTGGAAAATAGCCAAAGTATGAAGAGGCATTGTAAAGTGATGTACATTTCTTATATTCACATCATGAATTAGGCTTCGTGGTATTAACTTATTTTTCAAATACTCCGGAATAGAGGTAAGCATTATGCGATGCACAAGAACTAAGAAATGAAGGTGCCAAGTATTCTCAATTTTCAACCACCTCAACTCCCTGATTTTTGCACTGACATGATCGAACTTACGCAGATTAAAGATAAAACGACAACAGGTATTTTGAACTTTTTGTAGTCGATATTTATTAGCTGAATCTAAGAAAGGGTAATACATAGTAAGACAATAATAAAAAATCGGTAAAACAATTGTTTCACAAAGCTTTTTCTTGATTTCAAAGTTTAAATAATGTTTATTAGAATATAGTAATTTTAATCGTAAATAGGACTTTTTTAGTAGGCTATTCACATGCTGTCCAAAACAAAGTTTTGTGTCAAAGATAATACCTAAGTTTTTAGCTTGGGTTTTAAAGGGAATAACTACATTATTGATTTCTATTGTCATCGAGCTGGTTAAATTAGTATAATGATTTTTTGAGCAGAATAATATTACTGTTGATTTTGATGCATTTAAGACAAGATTATGACTTTCGCTATACGTGTAAATTGACATGAGATATGAATTAATATGATTTACTGCGAGGTTGTCGTTATCAGGCTGAAAACTGTAACGCAGTTGCGTATCATCAGCATAAGTCTGCATATTACAATAGTGTACATGTCGATACATATCAGTTGTATAAATTAAAAAAAGAAGTGGCCCTAAAATAGAGCCCTGGGGCACTCCCGATTTCACCATTTTGGGCTCAGATTGTCCGAATTTAGTGATATCTATTACGCACATATGACGTAAAAAATTCAACTGCCGTTTTATCAAATCCATAATATTTCAATTTAGAACACAATAATGCATGATTTACACAATCGAACGCCTTTGAGAAATCCAATAAAATCAAAGCACTTGCCTTATTTTTGTCTAAGTCCTTCACTATTTCATCTGAGATATTGAGCAAGGCAGTAGTAGTACTATGTGCTTTCCTAAAACCAGACTGATTTTTTGAAAACATATCATTGGAAGAAAAATATTCTTCGACTTGAACGTACACTACTTTCTCTAGGATTTTACTAAGAATTGGCTATAAACTAATAGGACGTAATTGATTATATTCGATAGGGTTACTTGTATTTGGTATAGGAAATATTACTGCGGTCTTCCAGTTAGCAGGGAAAACGCCTAATTCTAAACAACAATTTATTATATGTGTAAGATATATATCAATAGCAGGTAAACATAAATTCAACATATGTAATGAAATTCCATCAAGTCCGCTAGAACTGGATTTGAGACCACCTATAATTTTTAAAACAATAGCAGGTTCAACAGTGAGAAATTTGAATGTTTTATTGTTAAAAGTTGAATTTTTGTAGTAATTAATAGTATCTACTGTGACAGTATCATTATCAAAAGCAGATAAGAAATAATCATTAATTTTATTGAAGTCTGATAAATTATCTGGTAACTCTATACTACTTTTAGTTTTGATGTTCATTTTTTCCAAACTTTTCCAGAACTTACGAGAATCGTTTTTTTCCACATATTTTAAGTAGGCTGCTTTTTCTCTGCGAATTGATGCTAAATGAAAGTTACGTAAATTCTTATAGTCTTGCCAATTAATATCTATCTTGTCATTCTTGTATCTAATAAATTACTGTCCACAAATTCTGGAGCTAATTCTACATGTAAAAATAAGTATAAAAGTTCATACAAACATGTCCAAATATGCTTCCTAAGGGAGCTACGCCCCTTAAAGAGAGCGCAAAACCCGTTTCAGGGAGCAAATCATAACATCATAAATTTTTAACGAATAAATATCGAGAAAAATAGAATATAGAAAAAACATTCGAAATCAAAAGACCATTCCAATGGTGTAACAAAAGTGGTATGTTGCTGGAAACAAAATTTTTGTAGCGTCGCGACGCTTAGAGCCCTGCACATTTATGTTATATATTTATCCTAGTTTTTAGTAACAATCGGTAAGAATATAATACTTTTTACAGAAAATAGTTTCCTTTAGCCGTTTACGAAAAAAACGCATTTCCCTTGATAAAAGAATCACCCTGTACATCTTCTTGTGGATTTCGTTTTTTAATTGGTGACCATAATGAATGAATTTTGTAGTGAGTTAAAAAAAAATAATTTTTTAGACGTTTTGAATTTATAATTTTTAATCCAATATTCATCATGTAGTAAAGAAAGTCTAATGAATTTAATAATAGCATATTTAGAGATGAAACATCAATATAAGTATATCAATTTGGATATGTTTGTTATTATTATGCTTGTATAAAGCCTAAACAAAGTCATTTATAAACAATGCATATCAAGCAAAGAAAGAGAATTGTAAAATAAAATAGAACAATGTGTACGAAGCTTTTTACCATTTCAGATATCATCATTTTTATACCATTAAATATGGTTCCTATCCTAATAATATTCCATATTTTTCTATAGGTATTTTTGTTTTTCAAACTTCTTCATAAACAACAATAAAGGGGAGCTTAGTATTAGGAAGACCGCCCCTCGTTTTTATGTTATTTTTTTTTAGTTGAGAGAGCATGTAAATTCAGGTATTACTACGTTTTCCTCCTAAACTATAAAACAAATTAGCACATGATTCAAATATCTGATAATATGTGCAAAAATCTGCAGCACTAAATAAAACATACCTAAACCAAATATTAAATGTATCAAAATAAACATTTTTTAGGCAGTGTCAAATAATATGCAAGTTAAATGTAAATGCCACGGAATGTCTGGAAGTTGTGAATTGAAGACCTGTTGGAGAGCTTCACCTGATTTTCGACTTGTGGGGAAAACTTTAAAAGAACGATTTCGATCTGCAATTATGGTAGACCAAACCAATTTGGGAAAGAAAAGCCTTAGAAAGTTTAATGTGTAAGTCGCCTCTTCTTGATTGTCATTTAATTGTCTAAATTAATCTAAATCCTATTAACTAAAATACGCGCTGATGATTGGTGCAGACGGCGGCAGATGACATCTGCCTGCCATCTGCACCAATCATCAGCTCGTATTTTGTTGCCTATCCAACACAATACGACAAAGTTGTAGTGAATATAGAGTTTAATTGAAAGTATTTTTTTAGGCGTAACATCCTGTAACATTGTTATTTAAAAAGGTAAATTTTGAAATTTGGAAATGTAGGTATTGTTACAATCATTGGGGAGAAATCAATAACTTCCGTTCTACTTTACACTAAATAAACATGTTTCTTACTTCCGGTGTTTTTATTTTTTTTTAATATTTCCTTATTCCTTTTATTTAAGCAAATATTCTGACGTACTGCATAGTGATATGTGTTAGTACATTTAACAATAAATTACGAAAAATTTTATGCTGGGTTACATAATTACTTAATAAAAATATAAAGTAGGCAACTGTTACCTATAACTCTGGTTGGTTTATTAACATATATCTATACAAAAATAAATATAAAAATAAGAAAATCTTGTCCATCTACAATACTTTGTTGACGAATATATCTATTTTTCGATAACCCAAAGGACAAAAAAAGTACAAATACATACAAATTTATTTTATTAAATTACATTGTTTCGTCCACTAACTGAGCATTCCTCTTTCAGGATAAACCAAAAGAAGAAAAGGCAACAAGCAAGACTGAAACAATGGACAACTCGTAAAAATAAACATAAACGTGATTTATCTTACGACTTACTGTATTACCAAAAATCGCCAAATTTTTGTGAAAAGGATCAAAATTTGGACGTTCAAGGAACTACAGGCCGCTTCTGTAATCGCACCAGTACTACGCAGGAGAGCTGTTCAAATTTATGTTGCGGTAGAGGATACAACCTCATAAAACAAAAGAGAATAGAACGCTGTAATTGCAAGTTTCATTGGTGTTGTCATGTGGAATGTCAAACGTGTAGTGTAGAAGAATGGATTAGTGTGTGTAAATAACCATATTGATGTTTAATAACATTGGCAGCTATTTTTGATGAGCCATCCGATAATATTAGCAATTCATTGGTTCTTATTTACCAAGAAAAACCAAACTGATCTAATTGGTATTTCTTATGCAAAATGTCGCTAAATTTTTTTTCTTGAAATCTTGAGTTATAAGAAGTTGTAGGTTATCGTTTAATAATCAGAATCGTATCAGATTTTGTACTTCAATTTATGTTTACAATCTCATCAAGGAAACTTAATAATAATTTACAAGTTTATGTAAATATAAACCTGAGACATAAAGATTTGTAGGTCTCACACATTAATGCACATACTACCTACATCACTATTGTACAAACAAACACACGTATAGACAAATGTTCTGATATTTTGAGTTCAAGTAGAGGAATTATTTCTCCCTGATAGGTAATAAAAATGTTTGTCAGGTAATATCCAACTTCTCTATCTACCACTTGATTGATTCATATCAAATCACAAAATAGATATAATAAACATTTTCTCTTTAGCAGTAATTACAAGATTATAACTATATTTAAGGAACAAATACTAATTTAAAAAAATATATCCTTAGTCATTATTATGGCTAAAACTACAAAGACAAGTTCAATATGGTGAACTTCAGCTGAAAAACTACTTATCGTATAATATAATTATTTGTGACAAATTGTATGTATGTACTTCTAAAAGCAGTTACAAAATTAATAAAATATATCAGAATTTCAATTTTAATTGAATCTATATATACACCACTATTCTTTAGAAGCAAACAAAATCTGCTTTATTTTACGCAGTTACAATATTAATGTGTTATGTCTTCGTATCAGCAATATATGCACAGAAATATAAAACCGTAATTGGGCACTTAAACTTAACTTATTAAATTAGAGAACCGACAAACCCAGTTTGAAACGTAGATATACTTGCATATCCTCTTCAACATTACCATATCTCTTTTAAAATATTAGAAAGAAATTGTCAACCGTTATCATTTTTATTAAACAGTAAATGATATGGCAGGAATATTTCTGCGAGAATGAACACCATATCGTATCATTAAATAATCAATCAAACCTGAAAAAAAATTTGATATAGGGTATCAAACTCCATTTTATTTTACTAAAAAATACATTAACTCTCTGATATCATATAACATTTATTTGAAGTAAGCGATAATATTTTTAAATTAGATTAAATTTTTAGAATGTTCTTGAAAGAATATGAATTTTTTTTGAATATATTGAATGCTACCGGTGGGTCCAACAAAGTATAATTCGCATTTTTTAAGTTGGTGACGTTTCGTCACTATTTATAGACAACTGGGTATAAATTAAATAAAGTATTAACCAAAATGACTAGCTAAACATCATATATTATTTAATGAAAAATAAAAAATTTCGAAATATAAACTAAATTTTAAAACCGTTGAATAGTTTTTGAAATATTAGAACGTTAAACCAAGCGAAGAACAGTTTTTATTAGATACACTAGTTTAGTTAATGTTGCTTTCCTTTTCAAGGCTAGTTGATACAAATTTCTTAAATTTCTACCAACGCAAATCAAGTGACATTTTTTATGGCATGTCTTAAGTAGCAAAAAAATCTACCTTTTTTTTCTCATAAAAAAGAGAAATATGACGCGATTATGTGTGAAATAAAACTAAAATGGATTCAGAAATATTTTTTCTGTTACCTACAAACAAAGCAGCTTTTTTTTCTTCATTTTAAGGTCGAAAGTATGTGATTGCTTCTCTGCCGGCGACAAGTAGATACCATTGTTAGATAGATCATAATTAAATTGATAATAGATAGATCACAATTAAAATGATAATTAAGTGATAATTCACTAAAATGCATTCTACGAATAATTATTTTTGCATTTTCTTACACCATTAGGTCTACCTTTAATAACCCGAAAATTTCATAATGTTTCACAGCTGAGATATTTAAAGCTTTTAGACATCAAGTTCAGAGGAGTGTGACGTCATTAAACGGTTATTAAGATAGACGTGCTGTGAGTATCGCTTCCCAGTTTTGGTTTTATGAAAATTATGTTAATGTCTGAGTGCTCTGGATTGTTTTGTGGTATTGCATTTGAGTGTATTTAGCTAAAATGTCTGTAGAACCTGTCTTTATTAAGGCCATAGCACGTGTTGTCAACCGTGCAATGATATGTCACGCTTTAGATTCACACAGTGATTTTAATAATTTATTTAACGGATTTAACATTGAAATATAATTCCGATTTTTTGCATAGCTACTATATCAAGGGTCGTCTTTCCAAATGATAAATAAAAAAAATTGCTGAATGAGCCCATTCTAGTCTGTCAAAAAACTACTATAGTCCTATAATACGCTACATCAGCGTTGATTTAGGATAGATGCTTTATTTCTTTCTTGGTTATTCATTGATTTGGGAACTACTATGACAAATGAAATCATTATATTATATCAATTCCTAATCTAAATAATTACTCTAGACAAACATTATTGATTATATAAATTAAATTGTAGCAAATTCTACCCTTACACTAAAAAACTTCATTTGAAAAACAATTTCCGTGAAGCAAATTCAAATGGAGAAAGAGAGTAATAATAGTAATAGTTAATGATTTCACAAAGTCAACTAGAGCAGCCGCGGCTTGGATTACTAAAACATGATCAATATGATATCATCCATTATTATTCAGGACAATATGAGCATATTGACTGATCAGATGACATCTAGTTGTTTTCCTACGCAAATTAGTCTTGCTTCAGATCTGTATAATGAAATAAATAAAGTATGTGAAAATATATTGTAAAATATATTCTCCATGCAATAGAATGTGTTAATAAAAGAAACATTTCCAGGCAATTAATTAATATATATTATTAACAGCCAAATATATTCAATATTTCGTGCATGACGCCAATGAGTTCAAAATGATTTTTTTCCTTGTACAGTATTATCTAATTATTATTATAGTGTTAATATTGTATAATTTACCAGTTATTTATTGTTCCTTTTTATACGAATTGTACTATTAATTTTAGATTTAAATAAGTTTTTAAGATATTGTAAATTATTTAACTATACATTTGTTGAAAGCCAATGAAAATATAATAAATAAATCAATAAAAATTACTGTACCTAATTTATATGTCGTATTTTTTAGTTTTGCCTAATGCCAATGTCGGAGAGTCAAGTGAATTTCTCCATATTATAAATATGTATTTTCTAGAACCCAAAAGCTAATTTTTCATAATTTTTTGCATCATGAGTTATCGTGCCTACAAGAAACGTGATGGATAGATGAACAGATACTCATTTTGAAAGGTATTTAGAATTCTATGACTAATTGACTAAACATTTTTACTCTACGGCTTATATTCATGAATTTAGAAACCCATATTTTTTTATAACTCTCAGCATAAAAATTAAAATAATAATTGTTAAACATTTTATAAGAATGTGGCCGGTATGCGCCTAGGTACATACTTTTTACACTATAACTCAAACGGTTATAAGCACTTTCATATTGTTTTACCTTCACTATAAAGTATCTATATACAACTAAGTATAGAAACAATTTAAAAGGGAAGACTTACCATTCGTCTGTCTGACATAAATTCCTAGGATTTTCCGGGAGTTACTCGAAAAGCTGCTAAGAAAACATTTAAACAAATTAATTTAAATGAAATTAAAGTTGCATAGAATAATTATTATAACAACTGCTAAATTGCAAATTGTAGTTCGATGTCTCATTTCTTTGTGCACTTCCGAGATATTTTTCCTTGAAGAAAATTATCAAATAAAATGCAGTAGATATTTAATAGTATTTAAAAGGTTGGTTTTCTTCTTAGCAAATAACTCAATTTCTCAAAGGTTTCTTTAAGCAATGTTTTGTGAAAGAATGACAGTTAAAAATAATAGCGGAAAAATGGTTACTACACCAATAAAGAGAAATATGACATAATTTCGTTATATATAGTATATAGGATGCCATAGAAATTCGAGAGCAGCAAAGTTACTCTACCAGGTAGGATATCTGAATCAGTGGCATCCTGACCATAAAGTATAGGTACCTAACTAGAAGTATAAATGGATTTTATCTGCTAGATCTTCAGACTTTAATCCTCTAGAGTGACTGTATCTGTGAAGATATCTTTAATATGAAGATTACGATAGACCTGACAGTAAACAAAGCACAATGAATACAATTGTGGCATTTAGAACCATAGAACCATTGAATCAGAAGCTATTGACCAAATATACCTTCAAACAGATATTTTAAACAATAATTGTAGCCGGTCATGTCTTTTGGTCCTGCTTGTTACAAATCAGTTATACTTAATTACAAAGTTATAACGGACATAAAGAAGGCGGCTTTCTTTGTGAATCAAAGGTGGGTTCTTTGATTTACAAATTGATTTTCGAAGTGACAACATAGGGAATTGATAAATTAGTATTACTTACATTTTGTTTAGGGTATGTCCATAATTGTCCATAGCACTTTTTCGTAGTTTAGTTAAATCACGTTTGACTCTGCCACAAACATTTAATTCCACTAAAAAAATTAACAAAACCGTTTATTATCGCTACAAAGTTGACATAAAAATACAAAGATTGTTACTTTTGGAAAAATCAAAACTATTTCGAACCTAACTTAATTAACTAAATAATATTATTTACAGCAACTGTTTAAAGTGACCTAGTTTATCTATGCATGCCTGTAGACAATTTTCAACTAACATTTCTTACAATATCCACAGAAATATTTTAAAAGCAAATTGCAAATAAACTTGACTAGTGACGTCCTTCAAAAAATGTGGTCCTATCACATAATCCCCAACAATTCCTCCCCAAATATTCAACGACCATCTTCTTTGCCTGTGTTGATTACAGATAAGGATTGATTAATGACTGTGTCGTAATAATGAAAATTATGTTGATTAACATCAATATTTATGAAAAGTTGCTTCATCGACCAATAATACAAAGTCAAAGGAATTTCTTTGTCGTTCTATTTTTTATTGTGCCCATTGAGAAATTCGATTTTCAGATTTTTATATTCCTATCAATCAGTTCCTGCATTTGTTGAACGTGGTAGGGGTAAAGTTTGTTTTTGCAGTGGATTCGATGAACTGAAAATCGGTTTATTTCGTTTCCTCATGCCAATTCCTATGATGGTCTTCAGTCACGCTCACAAATATGACTGTTTCGATTCTTTCATTTAGTATAGTTTTTGTTCGTTTCTTTTTTCTCGTATTCCACATTTCCCGTATTACCAAGTCAACCAACCTCCATCAACTTCTCATGATTTTTTTAGGGACTGTCTTCTTACCGGATATTGCTGCATATAAATTCGCGTTGCCAGCCAACAATTCTTATTACTGGCATCCAACCATAAACCATATCAACCATTTCTTATTTTGAAAAATTTAATATTGAGAAGTGAGAATTTTATTTATTTAAAATAAGTGTGAATACTCAAATACTTTGTCACAATGGTTAATAATCAAACGTTATTAAGATAACTTTCAAATGTTTTTACTACATGACAGAATCATGGCTACTATAGACCTTCTAGAAATAAAAAGTATAATAATTTAACTCTTTTTACTAAAAAAACTAAAAATATCGATTTTTAGGTATAGGACAGTGTTAATAAAATATATAAAAAATTAATGTATCAATTCAAAAATACAATGTACAGGATGATCTAAGTATTTGAAAAAATTGAGAAAATGAACTTTGAAATATACTAAATTGGTGATTTTGTAAAAAAACACCCTATATAATATAATCAATATTAGGTGATTATGTCTTTTAAGCACATCCCTTTGCTATATAACCGCAAAATATGTTTAATTTATTGATAGTAATACTCACACAGCGAATTGATATGTTAAATCTTGTCCCGACCAAAATTTTCACATTTTTCCGAATAACTCGGCAACGCCGCAAGAAAAATCAAAAAGCCGTACGTCATTGGAAAGAGAATTTGATGCTGATTCCAAAAATGTAAAAATATACCATTAAAAAAAAATAAGTTGGGTATATGGAAAACTAATACTCAACCCTGCATAAACAGAAATAATTCTGTTTTGTAGCTCTTAACCCTCCCTACAACTTTGGTAATAAACGTTCTTTTCCAACTCCCATATTGATCGAGTTATTGTACTATACCTATATTTACACATAAAAGTTCTCAGTACTAATACAAGGTACAACTACATAAACGAGTCTAAATTTACCTAAGATTTAGAAGTTAATTAAACAATTTTGTTATGCTGATAGCGTTCATACTGTCAACATGATTCTTTTTTAAATTATCGAGCTGCAAAAGATAAAGAGTGGGATGACGGAAAAGTAAACATAAACGATGTCATTTACAGATCTATAAATATTAACCACTAGACATCAATCAGTATTTTTTCCGAGAAAAGGATGAAAGAAAGATTTATTAAAGATGGTCCAAGGAAAGTTGTTAGTAAACGCTTGGACGACAAATAGCTGAATTATCATCTATAAGAGCCGACAAAAGACAAGCGGTATAGCAACTTACAGAATTTTAAAAACAACCACTTGTAACGTCCTAGTAAAAAATTAAATGTTGCCAATAAAACTATTCTTAGTTGGATTGTAAATGTTATAAATCTGAAAATTAATGACAGCAACACGTTCTGAATTAAAATAACATAATTTGAACGAAAGTTGCAATGTATTATTATATTAGTAGCGGATTTTTTAACTAAACTAAATTCTTCAGATCGTATATTACCTACTTGAAGAAAAGTAATTATAAGCAATTTTATAGGAAACATTAATGATGATCTTCATTAAAAGAAAATGTTCCTACTTTGTTTACCATTAATGAAAAATAGTTTGTTATTAATTCTTGAACTATTTACTATAATGAAAAATCGTTTAAAAAATGTGATATATGAACCAAAGCCAAGGATAGAACAAAACTTTAAGAAAATATTTCTTCCATTGATCCTCATGTAACAATTACACATATGATTGTAAAGTAAAGTCAGGATTGTATTAGATTATCCATAGCACCAACCAATTTGTGTGACTTGATTTTGAACTGAATTTAACTAAGATTTTCAGTAAAATTTTAGACACAGACCCCCCGATAAAAATATTCATATTCAATCAGGATAAATTGGTGGGTTATATAGCCAGAGTAACTATTGTGGTCCGGAGTAGCACTTATACAAGAAATCTAGTTTATTTTTAGATCATTCTGCTTTATATTAGTAATATGTATAAAGAATTGCTAAGCCATTTTTGCTTTATTTTTTACAGAATATAATGGACTGAGTTTTAAATGGATTAAAATCAACAAGATTTTTTTACCCCATTTGGTGATTCAGTAAAATGTAAGAATCAGCATTGGTCTCTATTATTGGCAAGTTTTCTGTTAAATTCTTTAAGAAATGTGAGAGAATATTTCCATAATACGTATTTCTCAATATGCTTGCTTAAAGATGCATTTATTTACAAAAATTATTTATTTATGCTATTACTTATATTATTTTGTGATTATTTCATTAATATTTAATTAACAATTACGGGTGTTCTGTATGTTTTTATGTAGTACGCAGACATTGATGTTCTTTACCAAAAGTAGTTGCTATCAACCTTTGTATGTAGATACTGCATTACAATTTTTTATCTAAGTAAATTTATAACCATATAATTCTAAAATAATTACATCAGCATAGTAAACGGTTAAAAAAACGACTTATAATTTTTTAACTAAAACAAAGAGAATATTATTTTAGGTCGAGGACGATTTTATTCAAATCCTATTATACTTTAATGGCTTCTAACATAATTAAGTTACCAGTCTTGTTCAGGAAAAACTTCAGTTTTAAGTGGTCTTTGTTTCACGTATAAACTGTGTTTTATTGAAACTATAAGAAGGTAATTTACAAATAGAAATAAGTTAAGTAAATTAAGATAACAGCTCATTGTAGATTATTATTTTATTCCATTTAGGTAAGTGATTTAATCAACATTTAATTGCATACAATTGGTTTAATTAATAGATCGATTCAAGTTTTAATTACCATATCAGGATAAAAGCAATTTGTAATACTCGTTGATCGAGCTTTAGCTATATTTATAATAAAGATAAGATCAGATATCTACATCTGAAGAAACCTTAATTACTTTAATTGGAAACGAGTGACTAATGTCACAATTATAAGATTAAATAAATATCTTGTTCCTATGCAGCGATATTAATATTCATTACTCTACAAACCCCTTTAAGAGCTTTGCTTTTTTACTATCGTGAAGTAACAAATGTGTTCATAATTTTAAATAAAAATGTGAATAATTACTTCGTGTATATAAACTCATAGAGTGAAATTAGGACACTTTGAAAAATATTAAAGTGAGTTCTAAATTTTATTTTATTTTTTTATTTTATTTATTTTAAATAAATCCTATGTTGAGTTAATTGGTTTTCCATTGTTTACTTTTAAGCAAAATACAAACCCACCTGTTTAAAACATAAATCCAATATGACGATAGATATAGATGATATTCCTGACCCTGCAGACAGATATGAAGTTGGTGATATACTGGGCTTCGGTGTTTATGGGAAAGTATATTTGGCTACAGATAATCAGGCCAATAAGAAAAAAGTGGCTATAAAGATGCAAAAATATGAAGATGAAACTAAGGAGTACGTTGATGAAGAATATAACATATTGCGAGATCTAAGTAATCATGAAAATTTAGTGGATTTTTATGGAATATACAGGAAAAACAATGAAATATGGTTTGTCATGGAGGTAATTATTTGTAGCACTAGACTAGATAATAGATCTTAATGGCGTACAAGAGTTAAAATCGTATTTGCCAAGTTAAAATCGTATTTGCCAATGTCGACAAAAAAAGAAACAACACATATGTAAAAATAATAATAATACTAAAAGCTAAATCTAAAATTACTGGTCAAGATACAGTTAAAATTATTAAATAGAATTGACGGAAAATATATAAGTCATAGGTACTTGAAAACCATTGTGAAAGCATTCATGAGAAATTATTTTGGAAGTAGGTATCAAAATTATAGAAAGCCTTATTTACTACTTCTTCAAAGTGGATTTGCATGTATTCGAGTTTGACTTTAATTTGGTCAAGTAGTATATTATAAAATTTAACACAATAGTAACTCATTATATCATCTCTAGATCTCGTTAGACGAAAATAGTTCTGATGATTTAAATTGTTTGTACTTCTGGCTTGATAATCGTGATTGTTACAAGTTTTGAGGACAAGCAATAATTGTTTTAATATAAATTAAGGATTTCAAAATGAACACAAGAAGCATTGAGTTTAATGAAATGATTTCCGCAGTTGTCTCTAAATTTGACATGCGCAATGACCCTAATACATTGAAGACAAACACCTTCATACTGTGAGATACATGAGACCCTAGTTCAATACGGCATATTATGACATATTGAAACAATTCATAGTGTGTATACGTCTTTAGAGTTTTGTCAGATACCGCAGCATTCGCGTTACCTACAGAGAGCCAGTTTCAGTTCTCATTTAGGCTTAAGCTGTTCTCAAGAGACAATTACTTAAAGTTAGTTTACTTAAGCACATAATTTTCTGCTAAAAATTCCAATTATTAGTTTTTGCATTCAATACCGTAGTATCCTCAGCAAATGATACTGTTTTTATTATCGTTTTTGGGAAGGACATATTATTGTAAAAAATATTTTAAGATCTATTAGAGAGATATGATTTTATTAGAGTTATACTATTATTTTCAAATTTAGGGTGTTAATTAAAAACGAACCTCCTCGATACCATATTTCATGAATTACTAATACAGAACGTAAAGTTAAACTCAATTTTATTTGATCAAAAGATTTTTTTGTTCATCATCCAATATCCAAGAGATATCTTTTCCAGGAAGGCCATTTAATGGAACAATTAGTAGTGCATAATTCTTTACAAATTTCCAAATTTTGAGGTTAATCTAAGAAATTGTCTAAATTCATGAACATTTGTAGACCTTAAATTTTTTAGCTGGCCGCTATTTTCATCTTCTCGGATTTGAGTCCAGCTTTAGATACATTTCATATCCTAATCTCAATATATTCTTTGGAAAAAAAACATTTCTCTAAATTGAATTCTAGGTTAACTACTGCGCTGAACACTTGCATTTTTTCCAATATAACGGAGCCCTCTTCTATTATCCCGCGTGGTATACGGTATAAGTATATTATAATCTAGGTATACTTTACCCGTTTCATGCCTCAAGTAATGTAGAATTCGGTATGCTAAACGTTAAAACATAGTAAAGACATTTGAGACGCCAAACGGCATCCTTCGAAATTCGTATTGGCATGCCGGTGTTACTATCAACGTTTAATAACTAAACTAATTTGCTAAGGCTGTGTCAACGTTAGTTAACCATTCTTTATAACCAGTGATAGTGGGAGGGAACGACCGATATTCGTATTAAGTCAATTAATCGCTATCACCACATCTGATTTAACTCTTGGCCGTTGAATTCAACGCAGGTCGTGGCAAACCCTTAATATATCGAAGTCTCGAAATCGATAGATTAACGGCAACTGTCGACAATGAATGCTTCCTCGTATACAGGCTTCGCAACGTCCTGAACTAAAGATACAACACTAGCTAAACACTTTGCACAATACACAATTCACTTCTGACACCTGCCCAGACAGGTCTTGCTCGTTCACTCTTCTTTGGCTCAGCCGAATGGTCAAACCGACGCAATTGCGAGGGTCGTTAGCTATGGGGTCAACACAGATACTAGACTAATACTAGAACGCAATAAGAAGACATGGATAATAAATAAGGGTATATATTAAACAATCATCATAGTACATATAGAGCCTCACCTAGCAAGGTCTGCCACCATAACCACGATACCCCCACAAGGGGTCAGCGACCGCGACGGCCGTGCTTAAAGACGAGTGATCGATTGCCGAAAGAGAATTATTACATGGACGCGACTGGCAATTTAGTGAGTGGGTTTTATAGATTTACTGTTAGAATTATAGACTAAAAATTTAAGGTAATATTCTCCAAAAGGGGTATATGCCGTTAGACGTCTGTGGATATTTCAGAAAGGGGAAATCTCTTCGAATGCTATCTCACAAGGCGGTCACCTGGTAATAATGGGGAAAGCCCCCGGTACCCGTGCGTACCGCACTGAGGCTTATCCTGGCTTGATTTAATCAAAAATAGCTTATTTCCATTTTGCGAGATCATCGGGAGGTCTCCCACTATAGATATGGAAAAGACCCGAGACCACTTCACGTCGCCACGTGGCGTCGCAAAATTCCGCTATTTCCTAATTTTATTCAGTTCCTAAAATTTCAAAATGGTGCTATCAGACACGATCCCGGTAGAGACGATGACCAATGAGTAGGCGAGGCCAGCTCAACCATCCTTGGAAGCCGTAGGTCACGGACTCACTAGGAATTCCAGAACGCGAGGGTAGAGTGAACCTATGGGTCGGTAGATCAGTGCGACCACGAAGGTGGATCAGTCTATGATAGATCAGATCAAGAGCTACCGATCTACGGTAGATTCACTCTCGCGCCTTTGTGGAGTATTCCTGTGATCTGTTAGACCGGCTTATGACAATGATCATCTGCGCTATGATCATTGTAGTGGCGCAGTCCGTCCTTCGAGGAATCGGTACTGGCTGAGGACAATGCATGTCCTTGGTCGTCTCTACATGCTGCATCGTGCCTGGATGCGTTCGTTCAAACATGAGATATGGGCCGAAAAAGATAAAGGGAATTTTGGAAACTGTACTGAAAATCGTCTTAAAAATTTTATAAAAAATCCTGATATGCATGGTTTCATGCATATCAGGCAAAAAGAAGGAATTTTGGGTTTAGGAACTGACTTGAAATTCGACATATTTTTGATAAAAAAATGGTTTACATGGAACAGATGTTCCATATACACTATTCAAGCCTTAGCTTGTGTGCTTATGTCTAATTGGGATCTTTTGCTTAAAACTACTTTTACAGCATCTCCTGGGTTCGATAACACTCCCCTCCTTTGGAAAATTCGTCTTTCGGAATCGATCACTATTACACTGTGTCACTGCTTAAGATTACTTATTATATATAAATGAAAGAATGGATATTTGGGAATAGGATTTAATAACAACTCTTGTGGGAATATGGTGGTGGTGGTATGGTTAACATAGATATAACACTTAGGATAATTTATACAATTCTTGGCCGAAAGGTAGTTGGACATTAACATTGGAATTTATAAAATTATTGGCCTCATAGGTTTTAAAAGTAAATGGATCATATCATTGGTAATTTATAGGATTATTGGTCAAAAGTGGACTTAATTATCGAATGAACATATTAGGAAAACATGATAGTGTCTTTATGCACTGTTTTCTGAATCTTCTGTCTTGTTCTTCGATCTTCGTCTTCTGTCTTCGTCTTCGTCTTGGGAGTCCATCCTCTTGGAGAATGCTGCACTCCACTGCTTGGCTCGTTCGTCTGGAATCTGCCAACATACCATTGGGACTGGTGGATCATTGCATTGGGAATTTATGGCTTGGATCTCAGGATAGGATCAGCATGCATCTATTTATGTTCAGGCTGTGAACATAAATCAGTACGTATTAGTTAAAATTGAAACAAAGGATACCGCAGTATCCGACTATGAATTTGGGCTTTAAAATTTCTGGACATAATCTCATCATTCTTATTTTCTCCTCGCGTGTGGACAGCGGGAGGAGAGACTTCTCTACGGAACGTCTTTTGGAAAATAACTTGAATTTGGGAGTTTAACATTTGTCAAAGGAATTATGAGTCTTCGCTCTCTCTCGAGATTGAAAGGATTACAGGAATTTTGTGGAATATTTTCAGAAAGGATATTTGCTTCAGAGGAACCCTCTGTAAGCGGAATAGTCTGGTCAGTGGTTTGCTTGGAATCATTGGTTCGAATAGAATTTTGGTCATGTACTAGTGTGGAAGGATCTGGATCATGAATGGAAATATCAGCATGCGAAGCTGCTTGCGAACTGGTTTCCGGCCCTTCGGAAACGCTACCCTTTGTCTGCTTCGACGCAAGATGCCTTCTTACATTCGAGACAGCTACGCTGGCTGTATTAGGGGTATGAATTTGGACTTGGACGGGAATTGGATCATTGGAATGCTCTGGTCCATCGTGCGGATTGCCCACTGAAGAGTCATCGGAATCGTCTTCACTGGATGCGAATCCTACTTCCTCCGTTGGTTTCACAAGTCTCAGATCGTTCACATGTAATCGGGATAGATGTTGGTCTTTCTGGATAATATAAACCTCATTTGACACTTTCTCTGTCACCCTATGTGGCCCAGTCCACGATGGTATAAATGCCTGTTTATCTTTACGCATATTTTTAGCCATAACTCTGTCTCCAACTTTTAAAACGATAGGAGTGACTGCTTCCTTAGGGGCGTATTTTTGTCTATACTGCTGTGAATTTTGACTTATATTCTGAACGATAGCTGGTCTGGTTAATGTGGGTTGCCTTTCTTGAAAATAGCTTTCTATCTGCCAGTCGCCTGCTTCTGCTAGTTCGTAGCCTAGAACTGCAAAGCTTGGTGTATATCCTGTGGAAGCGTTCTTTCTAGTTCTTAGATTGTAAAGCATTTGTACAATGTACATATCCCATGTGTCTGTTGCCTGATTGAACATAAGAGAGTTTAAAATTTTCTTGGCTTCTTGCACCTGTCTTTCTATTGGATTTGCTTGTTGATGATAAATGGGCGTATAAAAATTTTGAATATGGTTGCGTTTACTAAACTGAGTATACCATCCACTTTGGAAATGTCCTCCTTGATCTGATATGATAGTCTTCGGCAAGCCAAACCGAGATATCCAGTGCTCTTCCAGAAATCGGACTAAAGTTTCACCATTCACCTTTACGAAAGCTTGCGCTTCGGTCCACTTGGTAAATAAATCGACCGTCATGACTATAAATCGATTACCAGTGTCCTTAGCGCGTTTGTATGGTCCCAAGATATCCATACTGATCACCTCAAAAGGGTATTGAGGTTCATGACACCGTAATGGGGCTTCCGGCTGCACTTGTCGTCCTTTAACAGATTTGCACACTAAACAATTTTGAATATATTGGCCTACTAGCCTGGACATGTTGTTAAAATAATAGGTTCTAGATATGGTCCGAAAGGTTTCATCTCTTCCTGGATGGCCGACACCAGTCTTGTCGTGAAAATGTGAAATAGTTTCTTTGATCTTACGTTTAGGAACCACTAAATAAATTTTGTCTGAAATCAATCTCATAAGTATGCCATTTCTCACTTGATGAGTTGAGTAAAATTTCTGGTCTTTAACCGATCTCTCATTTATAGTTCGTTGACTGAGTTCAATCCAACGACTAACTTTCTCCCTGATGTTCGTAGAATCCTGTTGACTTTCTATAATTGATTGATAAAGTTCCAAATGGGTGATAGCCAAAATATTTTCTATTGATTTGAATTTAGGCGGAAACATTCGCTCTTCATCGAGATGCTCCAAACTTGAATTTTGAGGATTCCTACTGAGATAATCGGCCAAAAGATTTTCTTTGCCTGGACAGTGTTCAATTTTGAAAGAATATTCTTGCAACAACAACGACCATCTTGTAAACTTCGTTTTCTCATCTCGGTGCTTATCCAACCACAGGAGAGCCCTATTATCAGTTCGGACGATGAAAGGTTTGTCTGCTAAGTAAATCTTATATCGCTTAACGTAAGTAACCACACTTAGGCATTCTAGCTCGTTTATGTGATATTTTCTCTCTGTAGGAGACAAGGTATGACTTGCATAAGATATGATATGTCTTTCACCTCCATCGCCGAACTGATATAAAACTGCTGACATGCCTAGTAGACTAGCATCCGTCTGAAGAATAAAAGTTTTGTCCAAATCTGGTCTATGAAGTTCCAAGGGTTCTGCTAAGATCTGCTTAATATTCATAAATGCGTTCTGGGCCTCCTTTGTCCATTTATAGCGGACGTCGTTCGAGAGTAGTCTGGTTAGCGGCTTGGTAATGAGGGCTGCATTAGGGATGTATTCTCTTACCCAGTTGCATAAACCGAGAAAACTCTGAAGTTGTCGTTTATTGTTAGGAACAGGATAGTTCTGAAGCTGCAATTTATGTTTATCAAGTGGTCTAGTGGTATATAAAGTAATCTGATGCCCAAGATAGGTAATCTCATTAGTAGCGATCACACACTTATCCGGAGAAACCTTCAAGTTATGTAGCCGTAGTCGTTCAAAAATCAACCTGAGGTGCTCCACATGTCCTTCCAAATCTTCACTATAAATGATGATGTCGTCTAAATAGACTTTACAGAAATGGTGCAAATATCCTGTTAGAACATCTTTGGCCATGAATTTTTTGAATGTGCACGGGGCAGTCTTCAAGCCGAATGGCATAACATTGAATTGATAGGCAGCTCCATCATGAGTAGTAAACGCTGTGTAAATTTTGGATGAATCATCTAAAGGAATTTGCCAATATCCGCTCTTCAAATCAAGTACAGTAAATACTGTAGCTTTCCCCAGGTCCTTGATACTTTCATAGATTTTTGGTAAAACAGAGGCTTCGTCAAGCGTGACTTCGTTTAATCTACGATAAATAAATAAATAAATAAATAAATAATCGTCTTTATTAAATGAAATATGCATTACATACATTTTCACCTAGAGGCGAAGTTTAGCTCAAGAGCTACTCTACCACTTAACCTCCATACACATAATTAACTCACTGTCATTACATATCAGTAAACACATAAATACATTAAAAGGCTAACTAAATAATTTTGCATTATGAAACATCAGCTTACGCTAGTAACTAGAGAGGAAAAAAAAATATATAATACATATATAAGAAAATGGAAAGAAATACACATTTATAATTTAAATTATATAATTACATTATTAGCTGCTCATTTAATAGACTTAATTTTAGTGCTTTTTTAAAGGAATATATACTTTTAGACCCTATATTAACATCCAAGGTATTATACAACTTAACAGCATTGTATGTAAAACACCTTTGAAACAATGCAGTGGAGTGCTGAGGCATGGTGAGTTTGCCAACAAACCTAAGATTACGCTCATGAATATTAGCTCTAACCACTAATTTTTCATTGAGATAGGGAGGGCAACTTGTAAATAATAGTTTATGTATAAATGTAATAAAGAGATATTTATAAGTGTAATTAATTTTTAACCATTTTAAGTTGTTAATTTTACTTGAAACATGATCATATCTTCTCAAACCATAAACAAACCTACAACAGTTATTCTGTATTTTTTGGAGCCTATTTTTCATTAGATTGTCAAGGCATGGATAAAACATTATTAGGGAGTAATTAATAGTAGACAATACAACAGCTTCACACAACTTTTTTCTAGTTTTAAAATTGAGAATATGTTTACTAGCATATAAAAGCTTTAAGCGCACATAATTATTCTTTATTAGATTAGCAACATGAAAATTAAATCTTAATTTATCATCAAATATAACACCAAGATTTTTCGCACGGTCTACTATTAATAAAGGTTCATCATCAATTGACAAGGTAAGTTTCTCTTTTACAAAGTTGTATGCAGCTTTAGAACAATATAATAAAGACACAGATTTTGAGGGATTGATTTTAAGGCAATGCTTATGGCAGAATTCGGCTATGACAGCCAGATCCTGATTAACTCTATGAGACAATTCATTAATATCTTGCATATTAAAATTAAAGCTTAGTTGAGTATCATCCGCATATGATTGAATGTTACAATGCTTGATATGTATGCCTAGGTCAGCGGTATATAACAAGAATAATAAGGGTCCCAAAGTTGAGCCTTGTGGAACACCTGATGACACTATTTCCAAGCTAGATACACCTTTTTGTGTTCTTACTTTTTGGACACGATCAGTTAGGTAAGTCTTAAAGAAATTTAAAGCAGTTACATCTAGACCATAATATTTCAATTTTGCTAACAATATTTGATGATGTACTAGATCGAAAGCTTTGGATAGGTCTAACATGACTAATAAGACGCCATTTTTATTATCCAGTTCACGTATAATATTGTCACATAAATATAAAAGTGATGTTGTAGTACTGTGACCAGTACGAAAACCAGATTGGTGAACGGGGAATACATTATTTATTGTAAAGAACTCATACAACTGATTATGAACAACTTTCTCCAATATTTTACTTAGAATGCACAGTAAACTGATTGGCCTGAGATCATTATAATGACAGGGACTTTTCTTTTTGGCTATTGGTAATATGACCGCCTCTTTCCATTTAGTTGGAAATATACCCCTTTCCAAACACACATTAATAATATGAGTAACATAAATTAAGATGTACGGTAAACACAATTTTAGCATATATAACGTTATGCCATCCGGACCGCTAGCATTAGATTTAATTTCAGAGATTATTTTAGAAACATCATCTGGACTAATAAGTTTAAAATTAAAAGCCATATCTCGTTTGTATGTGTTACTATTGTAATAAGATTCCGTATCATCAATTATATTCAAGGGTGTATTGCTGGAGTTGAAACTTGCTATAAAGTGATTATTAACCTCTATTGGGTCTTGTAGTTCGGGTGGTATATTTATATTGCGATCTGTTTGCACATTAAGTTGTTTTAGGGTTTTCCAGAGCAAAGATGAATTATTTTGATTCTCTAAATATGCTAAATAAGCCTTTTTCTCTCGCCTAATGGACGCCGTTGCATAATTCCTAAGCACTTTATAGTTATTCCAATTGCCATCCGTCTTGTCCTGTCTATATTTTAGTGATGCTTTATCACGCTGTTTTAAAATAATTTTTAAGTTTGGTGTAAGCCAAGGCGCAGGCGATTTAGTCATGCGAGCTGTTCGAAGAGGGGCATGAGAATCAAATATATTAATTATACTGGCAGTCAGATATTTAACCTTGTCATCAACGTCATCAAAGTATAAAATATTGTCAAGAGGTAAGTTAAGTAAATCAGCATTAAAAGCCTCTATATCGATAGTCGATACAGAAACGCGGTTTCTTATCTTGTCTCTCAATGATGACTGGGGGTGAACTATATGGTGATGTGCTTGATTCAATAACACCGGCCTTTAACATTTCCTCTATCTGATCATACATGATCTTCTTTTTACTAGGCGACATGGGATATGGCTTTACATTGAATGGACGATGGTCCTTAACGATAATTTTGTGTTTAATACTTACGGTGGTTGCTTGAGTCAATTCCACCGTAAATAGATCAGAAAATTCTTTGAAAAGTGAATTGAAAATGGAGTTAGAAATTTTTAGGGTTTCCGGCAATTCTTCATTAGATGCTCTATCGGTTGCCTGATTCCAGAACACGGTTATACGTCTGTCTATTCCCACATACACACATTTCCTATGATAGTCAAATACGACATGTTGAGAATAAAGAAATGGAGCTCCTAATATGATTCCTTCGTTCAGTTCTTCTATAACTTGAAATGGTACATGGAAACGAACATCCGATATAAAGATGTCTAGAGAAGTAGTGCCTTGCGAATCAATAACTTGATCGCCACAAGCAAGAGCGAAAGTTTGAGGATCTGATAGATTATTCATCGATGAGAGAAATTGCGGATGAATGATATTCCTTGTGGCACCGGTATCAAGAAGTGCGAACACAAGTTTATTATTAACGATAATTTTGATTCGAGGCAAAGGATAAAAATTTGATAAATGGTTAATGGCTTCTGATAGGATTATAGGTTGAAAGTTGGCAGGGTCTTTGGCATATTCTGGGTATTCTGACGTCAGGTCAGGTAAGTGGTCAAATGGGTTTATAGTTTGGGATTGGTCTATTGACGACGAGGCGTACTCGTAGGGCCGACTGGAGGTGGATTGCGGGAATTGCCCTGTTCCCGAACCCCCGAGAAGTTTCGCTGTTGTCGTCTCTTATAAGGATTGTTAGGACAATCGGAATGGTAATGCCATTGGACATCAGGACAGAATCGACATGGAGTAGGTGGAATTTTCTGATTGTTGGAATTTGGACGGAATTGATTGCTAGAGGTTGCCTGCTCTTGGAAATGGACTTGTCGGTTCCTGACGTCTTGAGTGTCTCTATTGTTATTCTCACTGTGGGAATTTTGCCAAACACGGCCATTATTGGAGTTGCCAGAAGATGATTGATTATAATTTTGATTTGATTTTGCTTTAGATTTGGTTTCGATTGAACGTGCCGCAGATCCTTCATCAGCTATATCTCGCTCTACCCTAGATGCTATAGATACAAGTGATTCAGTGTTAAAAATATGTGTTCCGCGTAAGCGAGAACGTATCTCCGGTCTGAGTTGGTCCAGTATGATACTGGCCTTCAGAGCTTCCGGTTTGAAGGGGTCGACCCTATTAAAAAGACATATTTTCTTGGTAATGAATACCGCTGATGAATCACCTGCATGCTGCATCTCTCCATAAAGTTTTGTGATTGCCTGGGTGTAGATATCGCCTGAATCAAATCTATTGCGGAAACGTTCAATGAATACTTCGTACGAAGTAATGAGAGTTCGATATTGATCAAACCATTTTCGGGCTTCTCCTTTGAGTTGTTCAGTTATTAAATGGAATCTGTCTGTACTGTTATTAATTCTTGCTCTGTGGCAATAGTCTTCGAAATTTCTGATGAAAGTTTCGGGACTCTCATGGTCTAAGCCATGATATTCCACGTTAGGACTACGTGGTCGGTCATAGGTAGAAGTTGTGCACTGTGCTGCGTCTTGCATAGCGTTTACAAAAGTTTGCGCCATCTTGGCGAATAGATCTTCCATTGATGGAGGATTTTCAGGGGACCTCAACGAGGGAGAAACATTACTGATCAGTTCCGGCTGCCGCTCCGGCACTACGGAGGAATCTTCCATCAACCCGGTCTCTTGCTCGTAGAAGCCACTAGGGGTCAAAGATAGCAAAGGATTGTCGTTCATGACTACGATTCATGCAAGAGATGAGGTCAACCGAAGCACAGCCCCACGTTGGGCGCCATATCAACGTTTAATAACTAAACTAATTTGCTAAGGCTGTGTCAACGTTAGTTAACCATTCGTTATAACCAGTGATAGTGGGAGGGAACGACCGATATTCGTATTAAGTCAATTAATCGCTATCACCACATCTGATTTAACTCTTGGCCGTTGAATTCAACGCAGGTCGTGGCAAACCCTTAATATATCGAAGTCTCGAAATCGATAGATTAACGGCAACTGTCGACAATGAATGCTTCCTCGTATACAGGCTTCGCAACGTCCTGAACTAAAGATACAACACTAGCTAAACACTTTGCACAATACACAATTCACTTCTGACACCTGCCCAGACAGGTCTTGCTCGTTCACTCTTCTTTGGCTCAGCCGAATGGTCAAACCGACGCAATTGCGAGGGTCGTTAGCTATGGGGTCAACACAGATACTAGACTAATACTAGAACGCAATAAGAAGACATGGATAATAAATAAGGGTATATATTAAACAATCATCATAGTACATATAGAGCCTCACCTAGCAAGGTCTGCCACCATAACCACGATACCCCCACAAGGGGTCAGCGACCGCGACGGCCGTGCTTAAAGACGAGTGATCGATTGCCGAAAGAGAATTATTACATGGACGCGACTGGCAATTTAGTGAGTGGGTTTTATAGATTTACTGTTAGAATTATAGACTAAAAATTTAAGGTAATATTCTCCAAAAGGGGTATATGCCGTTAGACGTCTGTGGATATTTCAGAAAGGGGAAATCTCTTCGAATGCTATCTCACAAGGCGGTCACCTGGTAATAATGGGGAAAGCCCCCGGTACCCGTGCGTACCGCACTGAGGCTTATCCTGGCTTGATTTAATCAAAAATAGCTTATTTCCATTTTGCGAGATCATTGGGAGGTCTCCCACTATAGATATGGAAAAGACCCGAGACCACTTCACGTCGCCACGTGGCGTCGCAAAATTCCGCTATTTCCTAATTTTATTCAGTTCCTAAAATTTCAAAATGGTGCTATCAGACACGATCCCGGTAGAGACGATGACCAATGGGTAGGCGAGGCCAGCTCAACCATCCTTGGAAGCCGTAGGTCACGGACTCACTAGGAATTCCAGAACGCGAGGGTAGAGTGAACCTATGGGTCCGTAGATCAGTGCGACCACGAAGGTGGATCAGTCTATGATAGATCAGATCAAGAGCTACCGATCTACGGTAGATTCACTCTCGCGCCTTTGTGGAGTATTCCTGTGATCTGTTAGACCAGCTTATGACAATGATCATCTGCGCTATGATCATTGTAGTGGCGCAGTCCGTCCTTCGAGGAATCGGTACTGGCTGAGGACAATGCATGTCCTTGGTCGTCTCTACATGCTGCATCGTGCCTGGATGCGTTCGTTCAAACATGAGATATGGGCCGAAAAAGATAAAGGGAATTTTGGAAACTGTACTGAAAATCGTCTTAAAAATTTTATAAAAAATCCTGATATGCATGGTTTCATGCATATCAGGCAAGAAGAAGGAATTTTGGGTTTAGGAACTGACTTGAAATTCGACATATTTTTGATAAAAAAATGGTGTACATGGAACAGATGTTCCATATACAAGCCTTAGCTTGTGTGCTTATGTCTAATTGGGATCTTTTGCTTAAAACTACTTTTACAGCATCTCCTGGGTTCGATAACATTACCAATGCAGTTTTATCGACCAATAATATTGGCCAATACTTCACCGAGACAGATTTAATCTTCAATGTAATGGATATGTGTAGGTATCTTTGATAATTATCGAATTAAGTTTTCTGAATTCAACGCAGAATCGATATCCACCGGTTTTCTACTTTATCATTTTAACTGAACCACACTGAGAATTAGATTCTCTTTAATGCCATCCTCAATAAACTCAGTTATCTTTTCTCTAACCATTAATTTCTGATATTGTAACAATCTGTATGGTTTATAAAATACAGGTATATTCGTAATAAGATCAATATATCTACCTACAAGATCTGTAAAGCCCAATTCATTTGTATTTAGTGCAAAGCAGCTTGAAAACTTTTGCAGCACTATTATTAATGAGTTTTTATTGCCATTATTCAAATGTACCAAATTCTATTTTGTGGAGTCAAGGGCGGCTATAGTAAGAATATTATAAGTGTCAGAATTGAGTTGTATTTATTTTAACCCTAGCATATTAGCTTGGCTATAACATGGCCCTTATTCCAAAGTATTGGTGTGGTTCCTGTATGTATCAAATTGATAGGCGATATCGATCGGTTCGTCAACAACTGTAGACGGTATGCAGTAGCTCTCGCGACGAAAAAAAAACATCCTGGTATCTCATATCATAAACGTTAACTACGATGCAAATTTCCTGTCTTACGGGTATACATATATCATTCATAGTGAACTTTTGTACATTCTTCCCTTGGAGGTATGTGTTGCTTAACAGGAGATATCACATTAAAATCAAATCAAATGCTATATTATTTAGGCAATCGTCGTGAATAATGTAAACACAATGTAAAAAAAAAAAAAAAAAAAAACACAACTTAAAACTTATGATGAAAATAAAAAATTTCATTGACACCGAGAATTTACAATAGCGGTTTTAAATTTGATTTTGTTATATAGGGGTAATCTACTGACTATTTTCAAAAATCAGTTTGGTCACTTCTGTAATATTTAAAAAAATACAGCGATTTCTTTTGAAAAAATCGCATTTTTCTCATTACTGACCTGTAACTTTCCACTCAGGGTCCCTATTCTCGAAACAAGGGAATGTGGTCCTATGAGAGAATGACGTCAATATGACGTAAGTTAACATTTACTATTGGTTGAGTTACTATTATAGAGAGAAAATGACGTCATTTTCTCATGAGAATAAATTCCCCTTGTTTCGAGAATAGGGACCAAGGTGTTTAATGGGATATTTTTATTCGTCACTTCCTTACGCATAGGTATTGTTAACTATAGCCATATGACGGTATTCATTTAATCTTACATGGCGTTTAAAAAATATTAAAATTATGGAATATCCAGATTTACGATTTTTTTCGAATCGTAAATCTTCTAACTGATGTAATTCTGAATCTGAGATATTGATCCAAAATGTGTCCTGATGTTTAGTTCCAAGTTAAACTTAACTTGCCCAAACAGTTTGACGTATTTTGTGTCAGAAAACTGGGAATCAAGAGAAAAATTTGGATTATTAAATATTTTGTCGAGACATGAATTATTTCTGGCGTTAGCATTGATTGTTATGGGTTCTAATCCAAGAAATTGACATACATTGCATACCATTAAAATAAAAAATTCGTACTAGTTATATTAATAATAATAATATTAATATCAATATTATTATAATAATTACTATTATAATGCATGAAGTTAAATTATTTTTAAAATTTCACATCGATCATATTAGAATTGATTTTAAAGTGACATGTCAACACACTACGATTCTTATATGATCTGTGGTGGAGCATGTATCAACAATGGTATGCCTGTCTGTACGTGCAACATGTTTTTGTCAAATAAATCTGACCATGGCCTTCGAGATACGCTCGAATGCAATACTGAGTTATATTCTGGGAATTATACAAGCATGTAGTTTTTGTCGTTCAAGATCCTTAAATTGAACTCGCATATTTCGAATTGTTTGTCATATTATCCACGGAGAAATATAGTCCTGTTAATTAAGGCTGCATTTATTTTGAATATCTTCAGGTCATGCGTTTCTTTACAATGAAACTGTAGGATACAAGCAAATTCTGGTTAAGTCTGCTTATAAATTTCTATAGGATAATTTTTTACTATATCAAATTATTACTATAATGCTAAATGATTTTTGAATATATTGTTGTAAACGTAACCGTACTAATAAAACCAAAGACATTAGCAAAAACTACATATCGAAGACAATGGTACCAGTTAACCGTGTTAAAAACGCGTGATATTATATGTCGATAATATTGACATAATTTAAGTTGTACGGTTTTATATTTTATTTTCTCCAGAGTTCTAAACAATATAATTGCAATATTAATATTGATTTATGTGCGTGCTTGTTTCAGGTATGTCAAGGAGGTCCTGTGCTTGATTTGGTAAATGGTTTATTAGCGAAAAATCGAAGAATGGCTGAGGAACATATTGCTTATATACTTAAAGAAACCATTAAGGTAATGGTAATCATTTTTCAATTATAACTAAACATAATCTGGAATAACTTTATCTTCATATCGTTTTAAAAAAATTGTTTTTTGAAAATAACTTGAAAACTCTTTACACAATTTGGGTGTACCAGACTTAGTATTCTATAAATACACCACATGTAATTACGACCCCCTTTATCCTAGAAGGCTCTAGAAGAGCCTTGTGCGGGAGGGGGTTACGCATTTAAAGACAAGGGACACACATCCAATATCAGTGTTTAATGGAAAAATCCCTTTCACTAATAATTTCCGTCCATGTTAATATTTTTGAATTTGAAAAATTACCTGGTATCCTCAATATTTTCTACTTCTTATTCTGTTGCTGTTTAGAGTCCACAAAAGTTTTCTTTCTCTAATACGTTTTTATGCCATTATTTGCATTGTATTGCCAAGACCCAATACTAAACTGTTTACTAGTTAGAATTTAACAATCTTTATTTATTTAACAGTTTACTGAAAAATGAATGATTAGTCTAAAGTAACTGCAATAATTTTAGCCCTATGGACAAAGTTATCATTATTTAAGTTTTTGGGGTTGGTAAATATGAATTTAAGGTAAAAAATTGCAAGTTTAAAAAGGGAGGAACCAAAATGGCGGACTGAAATTTTGTAATTAGGTATAATTCATACAAAAAACGTTAGATTGTATATTCAAACATATGCTAAATAACAGTGATTACTGAAATATATACTAATTATCTCCGATATCTCTGTTTTCATCTTCGCCTATTTTTAAAACAGAAGAAGCGTCCAAACAATTATCATCACTGCACTCCGAACAAGCTACACTGCAATATAATCCATGCTTCCTGCATCCACAAGCCTATCCTATCTTACATGTACAAAAAATAGTTTTCAGTATGTTTTCAGGGACTGGTGGTTGATTCATTACTATTGGTCTCTATGTCCCTCAGTCATGTTTCCATTCCCATTCTATCAGTGGAATATTCCCACCCATAATTGCACCTGTAAATCACTCTCTTCAAATTCTCAGAAACTTCATCAGACTTAAGCACGAATGATGCTAGTCGTATACATCTGGTAAAGCATGTAAAAAAGAATATGCTCTTTACACATAGGCCAGTGTTGTTTTTGAAGCTTTTAGGACTTTTTGCAAAACTTTTCCGTTTGCTGTTTTTTTTTTAAATTAATGTCTCTCTCATCTGGAGTTAGGGTAGATAACATACAAGACCTAGGTAAGACTCAGAAATTGCAACATCATCAGATTCTATATTTATAACTGTTTGACCTATGAATGTGTCGGCATCAGCTTCTCCTTGACAAGAAGAAATATTGTTATCTGAGAGTTCTTTTTGTCAACAAGTCTGTTCGTATTTTTGCTATTAGCAAGAAATTTCTCTTGCATATTTTTTGCGAGCGGCGATTTCTTGCAACCGATTTTGAGCAATTCTTATTGTATACTCGAGTAAACTTTAACTTGGCGTGTGGATGAGTTGATATTGTGCGTATTATTGTATTTTCTCTTGCACACAAAATTGAAGCAATGGCCCAAAACCATTGTTTACGTATAAACATACGTGAACAATGTTTTTGGGTTATTGCTTTAACTTTGTGTGCAAGAGAAAATGAAATAGTATGCACAATAACAACTCATCCACACGCCAAGTTAAAGTTTACTCGACTATAGCCATCGAATACCACATACACTTACTTCTCTGCATTTTCAAAAATATCTCACATAATAGTGTAATAGAAATAGTGTTAGAGGTGGAACTAATTGGAACAAAAATGATTCTTATTGTAAATGGTAGGTAACACGCTCCTAATCAACATACTAAAAATATACACCCGTACTGTCGCGCAAAATGCGTTTTTTTGGCCGCCATCTTGAAAAATACATAAAAAATTAAAGGAAACATAAAAAATCATGTGTGGTATGAAATTACAGGAAATTTCATGCTGGAAAAGAATATGATATTGATTTTTAAAAGTAAAATATTTACAAAGATGAAGTAGGGGAGAAATGATACCTTCATGACCCTGTTTTTACACCTTAAATGCTTATATTATGCTACATTACATTACACCTATACCTGATGCTGTGGGGATAATTTTGATTTTCTTTATTATCAGTTTCAGGTAAGTAATCTTTGTTTCGAGGGATGAAATCTTCATAAGAAAAATGGAAGACGAAACATGCTTTTTGTGTTCCAATGTGCGTTGTGACGATACTCCCTATGTCGCATTAACAACAAAAGGCTTGACGTTAATTATCATCACGAGCAAACTAAGAGATGATAAAATTCATGAACTTTTCATTCCTATGCCTACTGGTACTGTTAAAGTACATAGAGAATGTCGACGAGTATACGTCAATCCTATCAAAATTAAACATCGCAAGATGATATTCCTTCGACCAGCTCGAGAACGCTACGAGGAAGTGTTGGATCGTTCAATTTCAAAAAGAATTATTTGTTTTGTAGCCAGTTTATTACGGATTATGAAAAGCGTAAAAAAATGGCAATCATTCTTGTGCGTACTTTCCAGTTTCGCGAGATAATTTTGAAACTATGCCAGTACTAGAAGTGATCTATTGGCAGCAAATTTACACGCGAGGATGCTTTCAGTCATAGATTTACCTGCTGCAGAAGCTCGATATCACCAAGTGTGCAGTGTCAATTTTAGGAACGGCAAATTCATTTCTGTGAAGTATACGCCTAAAGATAGTGGAGGATTGCTCACATCAGTAGGCCGTCCAGTTGACACTGATAGTTCAGATGCTTTTATAAAGACATGTGAGTGGTTACAAGAAAATTGTGAAGAGTCGATATCTGTCAGTGACTTAGTGAAAAAAATGCGTAGTTTTTTACCAGAGGGAAGTATGAGCTTTACACTTCTAGACATTTGAAGAAAAAATTGCAAAACTGGTTTGGAGACAACATCATAATATCAGGCACGCGATGGCGAATATAACATGATAACATATGGAAAAACTGTATCAAACATAATCTTTGACTATCACAAACAAAAAAGGCTTGATGACCTTGATGTAGAAAAATTTAGATTAATCGAGTCTGCAGCAAAACTGATCAGAACTGAAATAAATATGTTGTACAAAAATAGGGAGTTTTATCCTAGTGCATCAGATATTGCATCCGTTGAAGAAAACAAGACATATTTACCCTGTTTTACTAACTTTGTTGGATATCCTAATCGGTGGCAAACGCAATGATCTGAAGCAGGTTTTAATAGGCTAGGCTCTAATGCAAGCATGCAGGCCTCGTTCTCTGATTTGCCCTATTACTCTTGCTGTAGGCATACAGATTCACAGAGATTTAGGGTCTCGTTTCCTAATTGATGATCTTTGCAGCCTTGGATTCAGTGTGTCTTATGATGAAGTACAGTTTTCTTGTAACCACTCATATGTCTTTACAAAAGCATCTGAACTATCAGTGTAAACCGGACGGCCTACTGCACTGCACACTTGGTGATATCGAGTTTCTGTAGCAGGTAAATCTATGACTGAAAGAATCCTCGCGAGTATATTTGCTGCCCATAGATCACTTCTATTGCTGCATAGTTTCAAAATTGTCTCGCGAAACTGGAAAGCACACACAGGAATGACTGTCATTTTTTACGCTTTTCATAATCCGTAATAAACTGGCTACAAAACAAATAATTCTTGTTGAAATTGAACGATCCAACACTTCCTCGTAGCGTTCTCGAGCTGGTCGAAGGAATATCATCTTGCGATGTTTAATTTTGATAGGATTGACGTATGCACGTCGACATTCTCTATGTACTTTAACAGTACCAGTAGGCATAGGAATGAAAAGTTCATGAATTTTATCATCTCTTAGTTTGCTCGTGATGATAATTAACGTCAAGCCTTTTGTTGTTAATGCGACATAGGGAGTATCGTCACAACGCACATTGGAACACAAAAAGCATGTTTCGTCTTCCATTTTTCTTATGAAGATTTCATCTCTCGAAACAAAGATTACTTCGTAGCGTTCTCGAGCTGGTCGAAGGAATATCATCTTGCGATGTTTAATTTTGGTAGGATTGACATTCTCTATGTACTTTAACAGTACCAGTAGGCATATGATTGAAAAGTTGATGAATTTTATCATCTCTTAGTTTGCTCGCGTTGGTAATGCCGTCAAGCCTTTTGCTGCTAATGCAACATAGGGAGTATCGTCACAAAGCAAATTGGAATACAAGAAGTAGGTTTCGTCTTCCATTTTTCTTATGAAGATTTCTTCACTCAAAACAAAGATTATCTACCTGAAACTGATAATAAAGAAAATCAAAATTAGCCTCACAGCATCAAGTATAGGTCTAATGTAATGTAGCATTTAAGGTGTAAATACAGGGTCATGAAGGTATTATTTTCCCCTTTTCCCCCCTACTTAATCTTTGTAAACGTTTTACTTTTAAAAACCAATATCATATTCTTTTTCAGCATAAAATTTCCTGTAATTTCATACCACACATGATTTTTTATGTCTTCTTTAATTTTTTATGTTTTTTTTTCAAGATGGCGGCAAAAAAACGCATTTTGCGCGACAGTACGAATGTATATTTTTAGTTTGTTGATTAGGAGCGTGTTACCTATCATTTACAACAAGAATCATTTTTGTTCCAATTAGTTCCACCTCAAGGTGCTTTTTCACTTATTTCTATTACACTATAACGTTCACAGATTGTCCTCAGCTCTAAAATTTTCTTCTTCTAACATTCCTCCTTCAATTACATAAGTGAATTTTTCAATATTATTGTTAGTTCTAGAAATAGGTACTTCATAAAACGTTGACTTCTTTGGCTTCCTCATTTCATCACTTTCAAAAAGAACAAGAGGATAAAGAGTTAATTCAAAAGTCATGTCAATTCTTCTCTGATCTTTTTTGGCACATAAATGCGCCGAAAAATTAATATTGGATCAATAATTGGGATTAGGACTACAATGACATTTAATCTAATCTTGTTTATAGAGAATAAAGGAATAACTTTATCTTTCTTTGTTAATTTTAATTATTTATTATTTAATTATTTCAAATATTCACTGTTAATTTTTTTTATTTTTCTGCAGATCATTGTTGAAAGCATCATAATAATTTATTGTTTTGTAGCCAGTTATTCCAGTAGCAATATAGATTATAGCAACAGCATCAGGTTAGGGATTGTGTTGCAAGAAAAATAGAAATATTTTATATTAAATATTAAAAAAAAAAATTCGAGAAAAATAAACAAATAAACAACACAATTTGATCACTAGCGAATTCATTTGGGGTTCAAATCTAATAACCCATTATTCCATTTATGTCAAACAAGAAACGCTCGTCTCATAGAGTCAAACGTCATTTTTATTTTTCCCTTACTTTTTTAAATCGAACATGAATGACATAGTCAATTACTTCTTTATGTTCATTTTAAGTATATATTTAAAGCTATAAATTACTTAAAAAGCCCCTAGTTTATAACCATAATTATAGGTAATTTACAAAGAAGTATAATATTTAAACTTGAAAATGTTACACACTTAAGCAAATGTGATATACGATGCACTACAATTTCAGCAAAAAGCATAATTGAAGTTGTTTAATGTTTTGTAAGCATCCGTTTTTGTAACTTAAGTACAAGTCCTTATTATAGGCCATTTGAGATAATCCTTAATAACCCATCGAGGATTCACATAAAATCTTGTAAATGCAATTTATTTTAATGCGTAAGACGAGCTGTTTATTTTTCTATCCAACAACATTTGACTGTTTTCGAACATAATTAACAAGAGTGAGATAAATATAAGACGAAAAAAAATAGCTTACAAAGTTCTGAAATTTATAATATAGTTAACGTTGTTGAAAACATGAAAAAATAATCTAAATAAAAAATAAATACAGAAAAATGAGAAAACAACTAAAAACTCTCAATTGCCAATCAAGTTCATAACCTCCGATGTCTTTTTCCGAGTCTTTTTCTTTGATCGTTTATGAATAATCCTCATATTAAATTATAACAATTTTTTGAAGACAAAAGGTTCGCTAATATTTTGTAAAATATCGAACTTCTACCATCACTGCTTGACAATTTTGGGCATGTTATAGTGAATTATATTTCCCGCTCACTACAAATAATAGGAATATTGGAATAAAATGCAACATAATATTCATATAATATATCGTTGATGACATAAATATTATTAAAAGTGTACTTAGATGCAACATTTACCGAAATCCTTTATAACATTAGTTAATTATAATAAAATAGTTTACCAAAACTTCCCAGTAGCGAATAACTTACTGCTAATAACAGAAGAAAATACCCAAATTATTTAAGATGTTTTTGAATATAATTAAAAGTATTTTCAAAGAGGCCATGTAATATTTTTTATTTTATGTACTGTGAACTAAATCTTTTGATATTAAAAGAAAATATGTTTAAGGCCCTTGTGTTCCTTCATGAAAACAACGTTATCCATAGAGATGTAAAAGGAAGTAATATACTGCTGACTCTTGAAGGTGAGGTTAAACTTTGCGATTTCGGATTATCCCAAATAATTGAAGACAAGGATCAAAGATTGTCGGCAAGACTAGGCTCACCATCTTGGATGGCACCAGAGTTGGTTAAAGCTAATCCAACTAAAGATAATGCAAACTATGACAACAGGGTAAGTGAGTGAAACTGAGTTATAAAATATAACAATATTATGTGCAACCGTCCTTTATTGTAGTTTGGCCATACACAATATATTATTATACTATTTTTATCTATATTGGAATAGCTTGATTACGCAAACAATAACTGTTTACTTTTAATTAAAAGAATTGTAGTGTATGATTTGCCACTAAGCATAGCCAAAAATATAATTTCAAAATACTGAGTTACTACGAAATTCAATAGGTGTTCTTAAATTCATATGAAGCTAAAATTATAAATGTCCTTATTTATGGCCGAATTTGATTTTAGATTCTGCCTGTACTTTTGAATAGTGAATGTGGTAGAAGATTAAACCTGTAGATTTTATGTCCAAGAAGTTAGCTACCTGCAGAAATTGATTTAAAAATATTCCTAAGTGGTAAAACATATTTAATAGAATACATTTAGTTAAAAGCTGTCGATTGAAAATTAGTAATACATTAAAAAAAACGAAAACTTATTGAATGATTAAATCAATCGATAATTTATCTCATTTTAATTGATTCCATACTTTTGTACTATTTTTTATTTTGTTATTTCTGAATTGGTACATATTGTATCTTAAATTCTGTTCACAGTACAGTTGCCTCGAATCAAATACACCACTCTCTAAGTAGAGACTATAGACCATTTACGGATAATCGTAACTTTTGCCACATATTATTTTTATAATCCACTTTTGAATGGTTTCTAAGATTTTCAAGAAACAATTTGTTACTCCTCCCCATAATGATCCCATACGTAATATATGTTTCGGTCAATGCATGGTATATTACTTTAAGATGTTTTTCTTTAAATATTTGCGTAAAATATGTGAATTTTGGAAGATAATTTTTTAATTTTTTTTCGATATTATTAACATATATATATCACATCTTAGATGACTATCAAGGCTGAAGCATAAATACATTGTAAGTGTAATACATTTTAGTAAACCATCGATATAACTTGAAAAAGGTAAGAAATGCATTTTGCCTAAATTGATTTTTACATTATTAATTAACGAATAAAGAAATCTCACATGTTAATGATTCCCGTACTATATCCTTAAAGAAAATAGCCATATCATCATCACAGCTTAGTATCTCACCATCATGGTATATTGAAATGGTCGGTAACATAAATACAAAATAGAATTGGTCCTAGCACTGTGCCTTAACATGTAGAAACTGACCAATTAAATTCGACCATGAAGCAAAATTACCATCATAGATTTCCACTCATTACAAATATATTTTATTAAAAAGTTAAGGTATTACCGTGTTAGTATGAGCGGTGATTAGAGTTAGAAACTAGTGGGAGGCCCCCATACTATTACCTATTCTCTGTCCAAGAGAGCAATAGCATCACTTTTCTACTATTTGCCACTAGCCTGGGTGGAACTGATGGAAATTTTGTATAATGTATAATAATGTATAATACAATCTTAAAGCTCTGTTGTATGTCTTTTTTTAAGGAATTGGGATCATAATAGTATATATATTTAAGCTTATATACATTTTCTTAGGTAGATGTTTGGGCAATTGGAATCACAGCAATTGAACTGGGAGAGGGTAAAGTTCCCTTTCAAGATATGCATCCAACAAGGGCTTTATTTCAAATTATTGCAAGTCCTCCACCTACATTGCAGAAATTATCTTATTGGTCGGAAAACTACCATGACTTCATTTGTGAGTAAGTATGTCTGGTGAAGAACTGTATTACAGTGATATTATTACAGTGAAAATTAATAGTAGTGTGACGTTGTCAATAAAAATAAATATTTATGACAAAAAATTATTCTGAAAGATCGTGTATTCTTTAGGCATCATTAGAAATTTTATATTATAATAACATCAGTGCAGAAAGCAGAGCTGACCCCTATGCAACCCACAATAAACATAAGTGAATGAATAGTTACATAACAGTTTAGCAAGGAATATAGCTTAAACTAATATTAATTATTATTGATTCAAATTAACTAATACTAGTATTATAGTAAATACAGCATTTTATCTCATGAGCGTGCATGTATTGGGTGTACGCTTAAAGTCAAAGAGGGGAGATCACAAAGAAAAATCACATATGAATCTCACAAAATTTTAAATGAAAAATAAATTTTGTTTGTTATGGAGAAGATTTCAATATTTTATATTGTTTATATATTTTGAATAAGAATTTCATTTCTTTATAGATTTTATATAAAGTTGTACAAGGATGACCACCAAATTTAGACTGCTCATTTTAATTCTTGTTTTTAAGGTAAAACTTAATATAAACTAAACTAAATCCAGAACGTAATTTTTTGGTTTCTGATGATATTTCCAAATTCTAAACTTTTATCTTTCAAAATACATGTGGTAGACCTTATACATCTATACTCTCATGAAAGGCCCTGTATTCTTGTACGTGAATGTATTACTATTTCACTTAAATTAGATATTATAGATAAATTGAAAAAAAATCTAATTTTATTTATGATGAGATAATAGAAAAGAAAGCATTTTCTTCTTCTTCTATTGAAATTAATTTAATATGACGTCATGAAAATTATATCTTGCAGGTGTTTAGCAAAATATTTTGAGTATCGTCCATACATAATGGAAATTTTAGAGCATCCATTTTTTGAACAAATACCGGATAATTACCATCACGTAAGTCAAAATGTGGGTAACATTTTGGCATTTCTATTTGGTGTATATTTTACAGTTGTCACTGGAAATAAAATCTATTTTGTTGGAAATAAATACTGATGCTCCCAAAAGAAGTATTGAAACTAATATAAATGGAAAATTTTTCAAAAAAGGTGTTGAAGGAAATATGGAACCTATGTATGAGGAGGATTTAGCAACACTTCAATCAATTACAGAGAACCACGTATTGATGTTGTTAGAGACCCGATTGGCGATGGGAGAAAGTTATTCTTTTATTGGAGATATTTTATTGTATTTGAACCCCAATGGAAAACAAGACTCATATGGAGAGCAGGTAATACAATAAAATACACGAATTGTTTAATGTGTTTCCTTACTTCTAAACGCATTTTGTATTATAGAGAATTGTTATTATAAAAATATAGTTAATATTGAAACCAAATACAGGAATATCTAAAATACATGAATATATATTGTTTAATAGGTAATGTTTTTATTTACTTCTGAGTTAGAACGCATTTTACATTATAGAAAATTAATAAGAAATTTAATCGTACCATATACTCCGAAGATGAAACTGGTGCAGCTGTGGATACGTGCTTCGGAGTTATTGCTTATCATCAGCGTAGCGTAGCTAAATAAAGAATCTAAGATCTGATTTAATATAAAAATAAAATTTACAATAGTTTACCAAAATATGCACTTTTCGGGAAAAGTATCATATCACTAATAAAGAAAGCTATGAAACCAAAAAAACTCATAGTTTACTTTGTGCAATTATAGATACGATTCTTTATGCGAACAGTGAAACTATCTGATGTAATTTGACTGTTCACAGTGTTCACCAATGTTCAAATATAAAAATAAATTGGACTAAATCACAAATGTATAGATTTTGCGACAAAACTGAATCTATGATGTTCACTCAATGATGTAAGATCCTTCATACATCTTTGTGGAAATGTATAAATGGTTGCCTGTACATTGGTAACCTTAGTCGAATTAAAGTTTATTACGTCTTAAGAATAACAATAGTTATAATAAAATAAACAATATACAGAGTGAAGCAATAGTGTAACATGTGGAGTACTTATTACAATTTTTTGCCTTTAGTTGTTTAAAGAAACCTCCAATTGTTTAATGAATAATATGATACTTTATGGGTTAATAAATCGAAAATTATAGTTGCAAGTAGCCATATAAACGTACATACAAAATATTTTCGTTTTTCAATTTTACTTCATATCGGCGAAATATATACAGTATACAGGGTGATGGGTTTGAAGAAGTTCTTCGTTATTTATCTGGGAAAAAATTATATACCTACATAATATGTACAGAAGTATTTACAAATTTATTGTATTTTCTGAAGATGTGGTCCCAATACTTACGTTATTTGCAAAACAAATTCACCAAATAAAAAGGAAGGATTTTGTTACAATGTTACTTTTATTATGTCGTTTGACCAATGCCAAAGACTATATTATACAGAATACAACATTAATACTTGCGTTGCCTCCACGAGCTTGTATAACCACGTCTATTATTCTTCTAGGCATAGCCTCAATTAAATATTCTAATTTTTTGGAATGTCTTCCCACTCCTATAAAATGTCACTTTGTAGTTGCGAGATTGCGTAGATTCCGAATTTTTCTACCAAGCTTATTCTACACATACACGATTAGATTCAAATCCGGGCTGCGTACTGTCCATGACATGAGGGTGAAATTATCTTCTAATATTTCATGTATGTACCTTTCAACAGTTAGGGACCGCCTGGGTACAAGATATAACTCGATGCGTGACTCTGTAGATATTCTAGCCCACATAACCGAACCTCGTTGGAATCTAATTCTGAGGTTAAAAGTACAATTCAAATAACTCTTCCCTCTACGCCAATAAATTCTTTCTCAGCTATCTGAAGACCTTAAGCTAAATTTGGATACACCTGTAAACAACTTACACCTCTAATTAACTTCATTCCAAATTTTATATTCTTTTAGAAATAGCAACCAGGTGCAGCTCTGGTCCTGTAGCGCCTTCTAGATTTGCTTCATTTATCTTCATTTAGTTCTTTCACTTCATTTACATTTCGTACATGCTGTAACCCAGATAACACAAGGCTGCTCCTGGGACGTCCCAAAAACATCAAGCCAGAACATTTGAAACATCCCAGGGACATCCCAAAACAAAGTAGGGACGTCCCAGCGCAAGCCGTTTGGGACTGTTCAGGATATCCCTGTCACGTCCCAACAACGTCCTTTCAGGTCGTGTTTGGACAATATTAGGACCTGATAAGGACATGCTCTAATAGCATACCAGATATAAAATCTACATCCAACTGGATTCAAAATAAAATAGTAATTGACAATGAAATTATTTCCACAAACACCAAAAAGTTTATTACAGTCGACGAGCTTGGCCAACATGGCATCATTGGCAGATGCTTAAAACTGTTTATCACCTCCCAATGATGTCAACTTGGTTGGCGAAATGTGGGTCAAGTTCAGTATAATAAGTATTTGAGTATCTACTTCAGTGTCAATGTCGCATCAAAAGTTCAAATAACCCTTTACAGGAATACTGATCATTTATTCAAAGGAAGGAACATCACAAATTAATAGGCATAATGAAGCGTAAAAGAATACAATAATCAATCTGTAAAAGACCACTTAACTTTTAACAAAACACCAGACCAAAAAGACACCAAACACCAAACAAAACATGCACGCAGCCATATTGCTCTTCCGCTTGCACACGCGTAGAGCTTGGTCCGTTACATTTATTAAGCGGCGGCAAATTTAAAATATTTGAGTACCCAACAGACCTTGAAAATTTGTTTACCAAAAGTTTCTTTGGCTTTATCACAGAAGAAAAACTTTTAATAGTAATTCTAATATTATACATAATACCAAACATACTGAATATCAGGTTAAACGATTAAAAATTAGATTGTTTCCATATTTTTATAATTATTCTACTCTTTGTTTTTGTTGAATGATTCCTGATATAATATTTATTTAATAAAAACATTATCACTCCAAAATAACAATATTTTTAGGTTTAAAAAATAGTTTTCAATATTTTCGACCATCGAATTGTGATTGAGCATGTGCATTTTACATTTGTTTTTTTATAAAATACCTTACCCAGAATTAATATCTAAGTCCTTAAGTCCTTGGGACGTTAGCCTGGGTTGTTTCACTATTTGGGACATCCCAAGGATTTTCTTAATATAACTCTACAGGGACGTCCCTGACGGTAAGTCCCAGGGATGTTTCCGTGGGATATTTCAGTCCTTGGGACGTCCGAGGGACATTTTGCCGCGACGATCCCATATGGAACGTAAAAGCTCATATATGGACATCCCAGGGACATTTTGTGCTAACTGGGAATTCATTTCTAACCTCTAAGACAGTTACATGGCGATTTCTTAAGGTCAAACATGTAATGATCGTCTTGATTGGTAGTTATCCCACGGATTCCAGAACGTCTTGTGTATGCACTTACCTCCATAATGCGTCTATAAACAAGTTGTTCTGTACTGCGTGAGACCATGAATTTATAACAACGTAACGTTGGCTTTTCCATCATCAATGAAAGAGACTATAAAAGTTACAGTTTCTTTTATTATTATACCAGGAAAAGTATTGATAATCAACATGACGCTAGAATCATGGACTTATAATATAAGTAAATTATTACACTTTGGTAAGTAGTTAACGGATAACTAGCAAAACATCAACGGATATACTGATAACAATCAATCAGTAATTTAAAATTATATTTTTGAATTTTAAATATTAAATGAATTTGAATTTAATTGAAATAAATGTGTTTTTTCAGTTCATCTTAAAACCTGAAAACATTTTTTTACAACATAACGAGCAACCAAAATATTTGATGCAAAATACATTTTATTCTCTTTTTTTAGTTTCAAATGTTCCTGTTTTGATCATGTAGGCATATACTTTGTTACTGGAAAAATTTTAATCCATAAACATTTATAATAAGTTAAGTATTTTAAAACGATTTATTGATTGATTTGAATTTAGCAATAATTGAAAGACGGATGGTAATTTATTACCTATATTTGTTATTTAATTTATATGATTAAATCCTTCACATTTTGTTCTTAAGTTGTAGATTTTATCGTGTTTCCTTGTATATGATCATATCACACGATTTAGCAATATTGTATTCTTTTAAATAACACATTTAATTATTGAATACCTATCATTTGAATTACGATTTAAAGTTATTGACCACGTATTACCTTTTCGTAATATAAAGATTATAATCAGAAGTCACATGCACATAATTTAGAAATGATTTTTTTTTGGTAACACGTTTAACGTTAACGTTAACTAATTTTGAATTAACATAATAAAAGAAATTTACAATATTGGATTCCTCAAGCTGTCATTATTAAGGTATTTTGAATACTAGATAATATTTAATAAATGGTATAATATATTTTATAATGTAAAAAAAGTAAAATTATTTCTATTTGTTGCGGAAAAAGACAAATGTAAATATGATTTTCCTATGACCGATAAATAAAGTAAACTTTTAGACACTCATTATACCGGGTGATTTATTTAAAACGAACCACTTTTAATAACTCGACGACCGTTCAAGATTTTTGTAAATAGTAAACGGCATTTTCTTGATTGTCAAGGGGGGCACATTTTAATGGAAAGAGGTGTGATCCAAAACCCACCCTCTTATCCCACTTCAGGTTTGTAATTTCAAATGAAACCCCTAATTTTTTTCATAAATTTCTAATGCAGAACTTTTTTAGAATGCAATCGTAAAAGGAAAATTACATTGAATAGAAAAATTTGTTTAATAGGTAAATGCAAAAAACTGAATCTTTACAAAAAGGCGATGGCTTAACAACGTTGACCATAAAAGTATAGGTAATGTGATGATATTGTTTGCATTTCTAAGGCTGGTAATTAAAGGAACGTTAAAAGTAATCTCCAACAGTCCCAACCAACACCCTAAGCTACCCCCATTTCAAAATTATTTAATGTGATATCAACTCATTAGTAGGATTATTACAGTCATTAAAAGAAATGTTTCTTAGTTGTGCAACGCGACGTAATAGCGCTATTAAATGACTAAATAAAGAAAACGTCACCAATTATGCTAATTTAATTTTGGAATAAGCTATGAGGTTATTAAAATAGTTTATGAGTCTGAAAATTATTTACATTTACACTAAAAGTTCAGTTTTGTGTTGGAAGAAATCCAAAATTAAAATGGCATTGTCCGACAATTCATGCCGTCTTCTTTATTTAATCATTTAATAGTATTCTTTTATTTGATCATAATATATGTCTCTTTGCACAAATATGAAATGGAGCCAATAATGGCTACAATAATCCTATGTAGTCCAATAAGTTAATATCAAAATAATGTTGCAGTGGGGTAGCTTATGGTGATGGGGATTGTTTTTAACATTCTGGCAATTACCAGCCTTACAAATGTAAACAATATCCATCACATTACCTAGACTTTTATGGCCAACGTTCTTACGTCCCTTTTTATAACGATTCAGTTTGTTGCATTTATCTCAAAAATGTTCCTCTTCAAGGTAACATTTTTTTACTATTGAATTCCTAAAAAGTTCTGCTATTAGAAATCTATGAAAAAAATTGTGGATGTCTTTGAAATTACAAACCTGGCTTGGCTGAGGGTGAATAGAATAGAATAGAATATAATAGATTTTATTGTACATTTTTTATACAAAATGTATGGTAAGTCGTTTGTAGAATAGCAAGTCTTGTAAAACATATAAACACGTTTGGTCATTCCATAAAAGTAGATAATTAATAAATAAGTACCTACACTGAAATAACAATGATATAATGGGTTTTGGATCACACCTTTCTCCATTGAAATGTGCCCCCCTTGACAAAAACATCTTGAACGGTTCTTGAGGGTGGCTCATTTTCAAAATATCACCAGTGTTTTCCAAGCCATGTATATTGTCATTAGAAAATGTAACGCAACTTCCTACCTTATCCTGGAACTCCAGCAGTGTCAAACATCACTATAGTTTCCATTTGATTAAGAAACTAATAAGTTACTTTAATGTTTTTAGTTTCATCGAAAATATCAGTTCAAGTCGAGATCTGAAAACGCGCCTCATATATATTCTGTAGGTGACACTGCCTACCAGAACGCACTTCACCACGTCGTACCACAACAAATAGTTCTCTCAGGTGAAAGTGGGTCAGGAAAAACTACAAATTATTTACATCTGCTAGATCATTTATTTTTCCTCGGAGAAAGTCCAAGTATCAATTCTGCAAGAATTAAAAACGCAGTAAAGTTAATCCATGCACTTATACATGCGTCCACCCCTTCGAATGATTACTCAACAAGAGCTGTTTTTAAAACTCATGTATCCTATGGACGAAATGGAAAACTTAGCGGAGCGAGCTTTAAAGTACATTGTCTAGAGAAATGGAGAGTATCTTCCATTGACATGTAAGTTAATTAAAATAAAAGTATCAACATTAATGTTAATGCTAACAACTACTAACTATCCTGATGAAACTAAAATAGTAGTCATAGGTATCCGTTAAATCGTTTTTATTTTGATGGTGTTTAAAGTAATTCATAATCATGCTTAGCTGTTGTACTAACGATAATAAATATTTCTCATTATATGTATTAAAAGATTTCCTAGTACTCGATATCTACTCTTTGACACTACATAGTGTCTTAAAGCTAAGCCTGACTTAAAGTGATAATTTAAGAACAGTTGTGTGTTATTACCAAATGTTACACTTTTTAGGTCACAAAGTAATTACCACATATTGTATTATATTTACGATGGATTAGTATCAACAAACTGTGCAGAAGATTTCAAATTAAATTCCAACAGAGAATATCGATATCTCAAAATTGAAGAAGAATCAAAATATTCCCAACCTAAAAATAACATTAAAACCAATGTTATAAAATACAGAAAAATTGTTAAATATTTACATGAGTTAGAATTTTCAGAAGAACAAATAAATACAATAGAGTCTGTTATTGCTGCAATTTTGAACCTTGGGGAGGCACATTTTATCGAGAATGGCGAATATTTAGCGGAATTAGATAACAAAGAGGTAATTCAATATTTCTCAGATCTCCTGAGGATTGAGAGCAAAAAAATTACTTGGTCTCTCACCAACTACTGTCTGGTACGTGGAGGAAATGCAATTAGGAAACGAAATACTTGTGAAGAGGCGAGAGATACAAGAGATGTACTTGCCAATAATTTATATACAAGACTAGTCGACTATATTATAAGTATCATTAATACTAAATTGTCGTTTGGAAAAGCAATTTTGTAAGTAATATTATCAAATTTTTAATAAATACTTACTATACTACACCTATTTTTGGTCTATTCAGCATCAAAGTTCTTAAAATAAAATTCATTTCATCCTGTATGCCTTATAATATGTAATATGTATAATATATAAAATGAAAAAATACTAACAACACTTAAAGCTATCACATCTACACCAGGTTCATTCACCTGAACGACCTGCATTTTTGAAACGTCAGGTTAACCCCTTTTGTATCGTAGTTTTCTTATAACCTGTTAAAATAGAAGTCTATGTAATATCTAAGTTTAATGTATATCATTTTTAGTGGGGAAAAGTACTTAGTTAAAATTCTAGACTATTTTGGGTTTGAATGTTTTAAACAGAACACCTTGTCCCAGTTTATGGTGAACTGTTTAAATGAACAATTACATTACCATTTCTTACAACGAATATTCTGTTGGGAATTACTGGATTTACAAAGTGAGGAAGTAGAATACACACCCATTAACTTTTACAACAACAAGGTTACCTTAAACGAGCTCTTAGGTAAACCAGACGGTGTTTTATCGATTATTGATGACGCTTCGAAGAAAGGTCACAACGGTAGATATGTCATAGGTAAGTGTAGGCATCTTCATTAATATGATCAAAATTACGCCATATCAGATAAAGAATCAAGAAATCATTAAATTATCGGTTACTAAATTATAGGTTTCTAAAATAATACTTTAGAATAAATAAATTGTTAGATAATTGTGACAAAATGTTAATATCAAATGTCTCAATTTAAAATTAATTTATATTTTAACTTATGTGAGTTATTTGACATATTGTAATTTATACGTTTTATGTTAAATCTCATCGTCCTATAAATCTGCTGGTTTAAAATATATTGATTTTATATACATTTGGTTCGAATTTAACTCTAGTGATACTTATAATTACTAAGAATATTAAATTATATTGCAATTCACCATATATAGAACAGCCTACTACACTTGTTGTAGTTTACGCTGAACTTCGCCATTTGGTGAAAATTTATGTAACCATTGCACTTGTATATTAATCAATCTTGCCAATAAAGACCTTTATTATTATTATTATTATTATTATATATATATTGTTCAATGGGTAATGTAATTATGGTAAATATTAGTCGCACCTCGCACCTAACAAAATTAAAAATCATTAAAAAAACATTAAAATTATTGGAATAAAACCTGAGAGGTTATATCCTGAAATAAATGTACGAATTTTTGAATCTATATTGAAGAGTTATAAAAAGTCGTTCTCTAATGTCGACCATACCATTATTCAGAAATCAAGACAATTATTTAATTTTATTAACAATTTTAATAATCTGTGTAATAATTTTTAACTGATATATGTTTTAGGTATTATACATGAACGGGACAAAAGCTCAGTCATGGTAACTGATACATTAGAATTCTCAGTAGCTCACTACACTGGAACGGTTTCATATAACGTTAAAGAATTTCCAGAGAAAAATAGAGATTTTCTTCCACCAGAAGTAATAGAAACACTTAGAAATTCTGAAAATCCAATAATTAGTATGTTATTTATGAATAAGTTAGACAGAAATGGGAATTTGTGTATGCCAGAGGAAGAAATTCAAAGAAATAAATACACTTTTCCATCTAAAGTAAAATTGATTAAAATGTAAATATCATTTGCCTATTTACATTTATCTTTTTAGACTTCAAGCAATAATCAGTTTTCTCAAATAAAGAAAATGCGTACGCAGGCAACTATATTTAGAGCACTTTGTTTAGACTTGTTGAAGGAATTATCAGTCGGTAGCGGTTCTGGAGGCACTCACTTCGTGAGGTGCATACGAACGGATCTCAAAAGAAGAGCACACCATTTCCAGAAAGAAGTCGTTAGACAACAATTAAGAGCTCTAGCTGTTTTAGAGACAGCGAAAGCTAGGCAGAAAGGATATCCACACAGGATCTCCTTTCCTGAATTTTTGAGAAGGTAAGTAATTTGAGGGAGTGCTATATCAATGTTAATTATATTTTGCTGTAAGCAAGCCAAAGTAATTACCATACCATTTTTGAATAAATTATTGTTAACATTTACACGCACGCATTTTTTTGTGTATCTAATTTTTTGTGATGACAAGGTCGCAGATATATAATAATTGTGTTACGTTAAATAAGTAGGAATTTGAACAAATTTAAGGTAATAATGAAAGAACATTCGAAATAAAAGAATTGTCAATTTATAGATTTGCGAATTTGTCTTCCGCAAATCTATAATTATTTGTCCTGGAACCACCGGTATACCAGACGAGTCCCTTCGACAAATAGGATGAAGTACCTTGACTGCTTGACGCCATTCATCGTGGTTAATTTTTACTACGAATGGCTTTTCAAAGGAGTATCTTGGAAGCATGCAGTCAGTGTCCATCATTAAGATGTCACCGGCTGCAGCCTCCATAATCTTTGAGTATCCATACTGTTCCTGGTTGGCATTCCAGTAGCCAACGGACCGCACCCTTTGGGCAATGACTTCCCCTTTTATATGAATATATCAAGGGGGATCAAGCCAAGGATGACTTCCATGGATGCTGTCGGCGTGGTGCTCATAGGATCCGTAATGCACGGGCATGCCCGCCTTTCTAAGCTGAATAGTTTTGTGATAGTCGTTCTTTGTTTAGCCTTTGATACTCAAATCAGGACACCGTAGGCGATCATGGGTCTGACCACAGTAATGTATAGCCACTGTACCATTTTTGGTCTCATGCTCCATGTTTTTCCAAACGTGCTTCTGCACCTCATAAGAGATGCTTACGCCTTGTTTGTGACCTTTGACGTTGGTTCCACTTGAGTTTAGTATCCAGAATTATTCCTAGGTATTTGACATCTGTGTCTACCACTTTCTGTATTCTGAGGATGATAGGGTTCCAATTGCCAACGCCTCTTTTCCTGGTGAATGGGGTGGAAATACTGGATTATTATTTTACAACAAGTGTCATCAATTCCATGTCTTTGAGCGGCCAGGATGATTGATTTGAAGGAGGTGTTGTCAAATGCACCCTCAGTATCAAGGAAAGCACAAAGTGATATCTCCATGTTGTTCATCGACTCTTCTACCCTGTTAACGAGGTTGTGAAGAGCTAATTCACATGATTTCCCTACTGATAGGTGTGCATACTGTTTATTCTTGGGTGGGTTTTTGATTAATACCCCATCCCGAATATGTCTGTCGACAGTTTCTCCAGCGTGGAGAGACGAAAGGCTGATTGGTCGATATGACATGGTCGTAGGAGGTGCGCCCTGGTTTTGGTATGACGTTGCTTCATAATATGACTTTTTTTAGCCAGAAACAATTTTGAGAAATGACTTCTTAGGATAGATGTCCTATTTAGATAGTAAGATAAGGAGTTCGCAACACACAGGCTTATATTCTTATGAAATGTTGGTAGAACTAAGTTAAATTGAAATCTGTTTTTATCTGAAGTATTAGGTAATTTTTCCTGGGAATTTTATTTCGACCCCTCCCTCGGTAAAGATAATATTGTCAACTTCAATTAATAATAAAGTTATTGTACATACTACAATTTAATAACACTGTTATGTATACTTTTTTTCGTATAATTGATAATAGGTACCAAATTTTAGTCCAAATTATGAAATGTTTATTATTATAAATGACTGTCTTCTTAAATATGTGACCTTAAATAAGCGTTATAAAATAAAAGTGCAATCTATAAAAAACTAACTATTCCTGACTTATACTTATTTCGTTATAATACGGACAAAAATTATAGTCGTTTTTTTGCACAGAATTTATTACTTATTGTTTAAAATTTATTTGTGATCTTTAACTTTACTTTGTTTCTTTTTTGTAATTTTTTGTCACATATTATTATTCACTAGAATTTCCAAAAAAATTATAAATATGGATGTACAGCGTGATTAACCATAAAAGTTGGGTTGGTTTATTCGGGATCGATTCGAGAATTTAAATAACCATGTGAAATAATTTCCAAGATAAATTTCACACATTACATTAAAAAATGTCGACCACTAGATCGAATAAGTTATAGGGTTATACTTGATGGAATGGAACACCCTGTTGAGAGTTGCCATTATTTTGTACTGATTTCCATCATCATTTTTCATGGTTCTGTTAATATTTCTAATTTTTATAATTTAAAAATGAAACACTGGGCATTGTGCAAGTATCAATCTGAATTGTGATGATAGTTCGATTTTTTTCCTCATAGGGCTCCTCGTAGTCCTCGTCTGTCTAAACACCGAGGGCACTGCATCCTCCTGGGCTTACTGTGCTCTCCCTTTGCGAATCTACTCCACCCATTTCAGAACCTCTACCACTGATCAAGTAGTACAAATTCGTAACTGAACGAGTTTTAATGGCTTTCGGTCTTTTGAGTCTGCCCGTAAATATTTTATCTTCTGCGAGATAATGCCTCGCACTTGAAAGTGATATGATCCACTGTTTCAGGTTCCTTTCTGCATAACTTGCAGTTTTTAAGTCGCCATCATATTTCCCCATTATATGCAAGGGCTTCTTAACAGAGAAGTAGAAACCCTGTTATTATTGTTATTCTCAAATGAAATCTGTTCTTTGTGAATATTTTTTCTTCATTTTGTTTGGAACGTGGACCCAGTCTTTTATAGGTCCTCTAGCTGCGCTTTTGGAGATTCCCACCACAGGTTCTGGGCCAAGATAAATGTTAACTGATCCATGTCTAGCAAGTTCGACAGCTTTTTCATAGCCTGAAATCCCAAAATGTCCTGACACTCAAATTAATTTTGCTCTGTTTCGCTACTTGCTGCTGTTATCAAAAGAATTTTATTGTGTTATTGCTGTTTGCACGATGATGTTAGAATAGATACACTAACGGTATACCTCAATAATAATAAAAACACAAGAGTATAGGACACTTTATTTGGGTTGTCCCCTCCCAAGTTGAAAACTTTTCAATGCATGCTTGATATTATTGTAAGAATGAGGATTGCAGTAACCAAGTTACATGGTAATATTTAAAGTGAATCACCATGTACGTATGTGTGTGTTAGTATGCGGGTGGGTATGTGGATGAGTATGTGGGTGTGATCGAATTCATTATTAAATCCTGAAGGACGACAACTTTGGCAAATTGTCGCCTAAACGCCTGCGGACAAACTATTGATTTTAATCTCAAAACTTGTAGCTACTATTTCCTGTTTATAATAATAATAATAATAATAATAATAATAATAATAATAAAACCTGCTGATAGACCGCTGTATTACACAGGATTCTGTGCAGTACAAGCGGAATCTGTCAATGGCCTGGATTGATTATCGCAAGGCATTTGATACAACATCCCACGAGCTTTTGTTACACTTGCTCGGATGTCTTGCGGTACCAGCACCACTAGTGAGATGCATCGAACAACTGTTACCGCTTTGGAGAACTCGCTTCACCATAACATCCGGTGCCGAGCGAGTTTCGACAGAGTTGGTGACATTTAAGAGAGGAGTGTTTCAGGGTGACTCTTTGAGTCCGCTCCTCTTCTGCATCTCACTGCTGCCGCTATCTGTTGGACTCCGCCAAACCCGCGGGTATCAGTGTGGGCCACCCAGCAACCGGAGGCATAAGGTCACCCATCTATTTTATATGGATGACCTTAAACTCTATACCTCCGGAGAGCGAGAACTTCAAAATGCTCTCAGGGTGGTCGAGGAATACACGCGGGCAATTGGAATGGAGTTTGGGTTGGACAAATGCGCAGTCGTCCACCTCAAGAGAGGACGATGCGGGGAATTCCACGAAGATGCGCAGCTCGCAGACGGAAGCATCCTACGACATTTGGATGCCGGAGAGACCTACACATACCTGGGTGTGGAACAACGCCACATCCAGGATGTGAACCAAATAAAGGATTCTCTCCGTGGCAAGTACAGACACCGACTCCGAAAGATTTGGTCTTCTGAACTTTCGGGGAAGAACAAGGTGTCTGCCACTAATATGCTTGCCGTTCCGATTCTGCTCTACTCCTTTGGAGTAGTTAAATGGCGAGTAGATGAGCTGCGCCAATTGGACAGGGATACCCGCAAGATGATGAATATCCATAGGAGTATTCATCCTAGATCGTCCGTACCTCGTGTGTACCTCCCACGTCAACGGGGGGGCCGAGGACTCTTGAGTCTGGAGTGTATGCATTGCAGAGTAGCACTGAGTATGGCATGCAACATCCTCAGGAGCTCGGATCCGCTCCTACGATTAGTGAGAGATCATGAAACCGTGGGAGTTGGCGCTTTATTGTTTAAGGCAGCACAGAGGGCCGCAGATGAACTCGATCTCGTGTTCGACTACAGGCGAGGAGGCAGGCGAGGTGCTGATGCAGAATCAGTTACTGAGCTTCCGCCGAATCGTCTGACAGCCCAAATTAAAGCTGCCGAACAGAGGAATCTGTTCAGGCAGCACGTCGATAAACCCCTGCACGGTGTTTTCTATAACAACATAGAAGCACTGGGTTTATCGACGGAGCTGACCTTCGCATTTTTAAGGTCAGCGGGGCTGAAGTCGGAGACCGAGGGATTCATTGTGGCCTGCCAAGATGGTGTTATTAACACATTGGTCTATCGGAGTCGCGTGATGGGTGTAGAGGTTCCTGATATCAACTGCAGGACCTGCCGTCAGGCGCCGGAGTCGCTCATGCATCTATTATCTGCATGTCCGATTTATGCGACTTCGGCCTACATCCGCCGACATAACGCGGCTTTACGAGTGCTATACTACCATCTTCGGCACTCGTACAAGATAGACCAAACACCAGTGCTGCCTTATATCCCCGGAGATATCGAGTCCGTTGTCGAGAACGAGAAATGCCGGATTTACTGGAACTACTCGTTCCCGACCGTCAGGCGAATTCAAGCCAATAAGCCTGACATAGTCCTCCTCGACCATCAGACCAAGGTGATGTATGTCATCGAGTTCTCAGCACCTGCTGAGACAAACATCGCCTTGAAGGAGGAGGAGAAACGGACTAAATACAGAGATCTCCGGTACGAGCTCCAAGTGCTATATCCAGGCTACTCTGTCAAGATGGTCGTCCTGATAATCGGTGTACTCGGAGGTATGAAGCCCACGCTGCTCTCCGCATTGAAGACCATGCCTGCCTGCCAAACATCGGCAGAATGGTTGGCTGGTCAAATGCAGAAAGCGGTCATCCTGGGATCCCTTCGTCTACTTAGGGCACACGAGTCTGGAATCTACAGTGACTAACCCTGCGGGATGTGGGGAGTTGCTGTAGATTATTCGCTGGCGCTCTCTCTGTGTGGTGTCGGAGGCCACAGGGAGACTGTCCAGCATTAGGTTCGGGAAACCGAAAAAAAAAAAAAAAAAAAAAAAAAAAAAAAAAAAAAAAAAAAAATAATAATAATAATAATAATAATAATAATAATAATAATAACACACATGGCATGTAACATCCTAAGGAGCTCGGATCCGCTCCTACGGTTAGTGAGAGATCATGAAACCGTGGGAGTTGGCGCTTTATTGTTTAAGGCAGCACAGAGGGCCGCAGATGAACTCGGTCTCGTGTTCGACTACAGGCGATGAGGCAGGCGAGGTGCTGATGCAGAATCAGTTACTGAGCTTCCGCCGAATCGTCTGACAGCCCAAATCAAAGCTGCCGAACAGAGGAATCTGTTCAGGCAGCACGTCGATAAACCCCTGCACGGTGTTTTCTATAACAACATAGAAGCACTGGGTTTATCGACGGAGCTGACCTTCGCATTTTTAAGGTCAGCGGGGCTGAAGTCGGAGACCGAGGGATTCATTGTGGCCTGCCAAGATGGTGTTATTAACACATTGGTCTATCGGAGTCGCGTGATGGGTGTAGAGGTTCCTGATATCAACTGCAGGACCTGCCGTCAGGCGCCAGAGTCGCTCATGCATCTATTATCTGCATGTCCGATTTATGCGACTTCGGCCTACATCCGCCGACATAACGCGGCTTTACGAGTGCTATACTACCATCTTCGGCACTCGTACAAGATAGACCAAACACCAGTGCTGCCTTATATCCCCGGAGATATCGAGTCCGTTGTCGAGAACGAGAAATGCCGGATTTACTGGAACTACTCGTTCCCGACCGTCAGGCGAATTCAAGCCAATAAGCCTGACATAGTCCTCCTCGACCATCAGACCAAGGTGATGTATGTCATCGAGTTCTCAGCACCTGCTGAGACAAACATCGCCTTGAAGGAGGAGGAGAAACGGACTAAATACAGACATCTCCGGTACGAGCTCCAAGTGCTATACCCAGGCTACTCTGTCAAGATGGTCGTCCTGATAATCGGTGTACTCGGAGGTATGAAGCCCACGCTGCTCTCCGCATTGAAGACCATGCCTGCCTGCCAAACATCGGCAGAATGGTTGGCTGGTCAAATGCAGAAAGCGGTCATCCTGGGATCCCTTCGTCTACTTAGGGCACACGAGTCTGGAATCTACAGTGACTAACCCTGCGGGATGTGGGGAGTTGCTGTAGATTATTCGCTGGCGCTCTCTCTGTGTGGTGTCGGAGGCCACAGGGAGGCTGTCCAGCATTAGGTTCGGGAAACCGAAAAAAAAAAAAAAAAAAAAAAAAAAAAAAAAAAAAAAAAATAATAATAATAATAATAATAATGTTTATTGTGCAAAAAAAAAAGACATTTACACAAATGGTGAGAGTTCGGCAATGCCGTTCTTCCACTCCCCCTATAAGGAAACAAAATTTGTATTCACAAAATACCGTTAACATGTAACTAAATGTTAAATCTAACAAAAAAATAGTTATTGTATCTCAAAAATAGAGTTAACAAGAAAAAAAAAGTAATAAAAAAAAGTAAAGAAAAAAAAAGTAATAACATGTAGAATATGCATGATATCCTAGCTAAAGTTTATATTAGGTTAGTTTTATCTTAATTTTATTACGAAAACTAGTTAGAGGTTGATTTAACTCACTTTGTACCTCGTTTAATAATTGTGGAGCTTTATAAGAAAAGGATCCTTCAAACTTACTTGTGTGGTGTTGAGGTGTACTAAATGAGTTACATCTAATATTAACTTGATGCGAATCAGATCTTCTACTTAGTAGATTGAATAAATACTGAGGACTTTCATACATTATTAATTTATAAAGAAACATAATATACTGATATTTTACCCTAGTTGCTACATTAAATTCACACAGTCGATCTAAATGAGGAGATACATGATGTCTATAAGGTATACAACACACAAATCTCATGCAAGCATTTTGTATTTTTTGTAGTTTTTGCTGATTATAATTTGTTAAAAAATAATAATATACTGAGCTGCAGTAGTCTGTGTGGGGGAAAACAAGAGATTTTACCAGTAGCAGTTTGGTTTCCTCCTTTAGTTGAAATTTTAAATGGTATATCGATTTTAATTTGTAATATGACAATTTTACGACGTGGTTTACATGATCTTGAAAACAGAGAGTTTGGTCCAATAATAACCCCAAATTCTTTGCAGACTCCACCCAAATAATAATTATATTAATTATGAATTCTTATAATGTTCCTATAATGTATCTTACTTTGGGAATGAGTTAAATAGTATATTGAAACATGATCCATTCCCTAATAAGTGTAGCAGAACTGAATATTTTTCATATAGACGTTCATTTCATTATACTAAACCCAAAATTGTTGTGCAAGAGAAAGTTAAATATTTAAAAACACCGTAATAAACCTAAGATTCGAGTATACTAATTAAAAATATTTGTTTTCAAATTGTCTACATTTTTTAAAATAGTACATTTTAGTGTTTATATTGAATAATATAGCTTATTTTATACCTAACCAAAATAATATTATAATTATGCATAAATGTATTACTTATCTTTCAGGTATAAATTCCTGGCTTTTGACTTCGATGAGAATGTGGAGATAAATAAAGATAACTGCCGATTACTTATGGTACGGCTTAAAATGGAAGGATGGGCCCTTGGAAAAACACACATTTTTCTCAAATATTACAATGAAGAATATCTTTCCAGATTATATGAGACACAAGTGAAGAAAATTATTAAAATTCAAACTATTCTTAGAGGATTTCTTGCTAAGTGTAGAGTGGCAAAGGAAATAAAAGAACAAAAAAAAGAATGCAGTAAGAAAATAGATTGATTAACATTTTAGTTACATACATATAATATTCAAACAATAAGATACACCACAACTACAGCTACAACTACGACTACAACTACTACATACAATATTGTCAATTTAACGCCTTGTAAGTAGCACAGAGATGTGCTAATGTTTAAACCGTGGGCCGTACTCTGATCCTATGTTTATTTTCAATAGTGTCGTTACTATATTTTAACGATAATCCTGTACTTAATCTTATATTTATATTAAGTTTAGCACTAATATCAGTAATATTAATACTAGCGATAATGATAAATAACCAGCACTTGCCTTCACAACCTGAACCAAAATCATGAGATAGGTAACTTGCTTAAAATAGAACAGAATTAGAAAGATACTAATCAAATTTAATTATTGTTAATAATATAGATTGAACATGTCAAATAGGATTTTTATTATTAGTATATTATCATCTGTGCACGACTTCAGAAGGCCACGCAGTGAGGTTCCGTATTTCGAAAGAAGAAGGTACTTATTTAAATATAGGCGCGCTATGCTTTTCTGTTATTTGAGTTCAGACCACCGTGAAACTTCAATGTTTAATTTACCATCATTGCACGACATTTGCTTTTATATTAATGTCTTATCGCGTTTTACTCATCGATATGCCACAAGACCACTAAAAGTTTTAGCTCCTTTTCTCCAGATCGTTACTCAGAGGCTGCATTATTTGAGTAAATATATGTAAGTAAAATCTTTTGAGTAAACAGGAGCTTAGTAGTCCATCAACCAAGAGTTAGACTACTATATTGTGTAAGAAATAGTTACTAAACTATACCAAGCTACCATTATCCACAAACTAAGTTTGGTAAGATTTATTTTTTGTTTATGAAACTAGTCAAATAATTGTAATTAATATTTTATTAACTAATTTAAAATTACTGTAGCAAATTACCTACGCTAGCGATGGCATCATCTGATATTGCTGTAACTCTATTGGAACGCGACAGAAGAGTTTATGCAATGATAAAACTTCAATGTATTTCCTATATGTAACAGGCTCGTCTGCCATGAATACAAATAAGTGGAATATCAAAGTTGTTACGGATGTCATCTATAATCGTATGGAAAGAAAACACAATATGTCTCATGAAAAGTCAATAAAAATAATAATGAGAGCACTTAAAGTTTTGAAATCAAACAACCGCGTAACAATCTTATTTAATTCAGGTGGCTATTGTTAAGTTACAGATGAGCATTTACGGTTTCTGTATCTTCCATTTAAAAACTTAAATGTAACGTAAATATCCCTTACCAGAAATGTGTGTAGTACTACGTGGAAACAGTGATACAGGTGTCTTTGTAAATACTATAAGTGAACAATGACAAAGAGTCAAAGAGATAGAGAGAGAGAGAGAGAGAGATTATAATAATATATCTCCAAAATTTACATTTCTACAAGATTGTAGAAACTATTTAGGAAGTTGATAGATCAGATTAATATTAGCGCAATAACATTGGAAACAAACTATTATCTTGCTACAGGAAGGGAAGAGAGAATTGGTAGCCAAAAAGACTTCCTTGGAATAAATAATTTAATATTGAGAACTCAGAGGTCTCTGTTTCTGAATTCGTTAGATCCATTAGGTTTCCCAGTCACGACCGGTGATCCCATTAGATTACAAATTTCAATTGAAAATGGAGTCCATACATATTCATATTTAAAACAGCTGGTTTTACAACAGATCTTTCTAATTTAGCAAATGAACTACGTTGTTCATTTCAGTACCATTTGCAAATACATTTAGCATCATTATCAACGGGGCACCAATTTATATCTGGTTATTCATTTGCTTTTCTTTTTAATGATCTATCTAAAAACGCTTAATAACGAAAATAAACAAAAATCTGCATTTCCTTTCTTTCATTTTGATCCTGAACGAAACCGTAAGTTACAACTAGTATTGTATGTTCTTTCTATTATCAGTATTTATATTTGATTTTTGTTACTGTTAAGTTTATGATAGTTTATCGATGTTATTTTGACTTACTGTTAATTATTTAATAGAATCGGTTAAAGGTGCGGATCCTGTAATTGATACATTGTTTTGAACTGGGATACACTGTTGAGTAATAAAGTATATTTACTTATTAATTTATTTTATTTACTTAACCTAATTACTTTATGATGTACACAATGTTTTTAGTTTGTGATTAAATACAAAGTGTCGAAGTAAATATGATTGTAGTGCATACCATCAACATAGGGAATTTTTTGGAAATTTCTATGGTGATGATTACTTTGAGGAAACTGATTGGTGAGCAAGTTGGCGGCAACACTATGTGGTTATCTACAATTCAATTAAGTGGTATTCAAAAAATAACGTAATTTTGCGAACAACATCACTTGCCGCCAATTAAATTTTTCTAATGAAATTACTCCTTTGACTAGGGTAGTTAGAGATTACCAACTCCGCTATAGTTAGATGGTAGTGTTAGTGGCAACACTCCGTCGATGAAACTTGCGAAGTCTACGCTAAAAGCAAATCATCATATCATCTTTTTCATCAATTCGCCACTATTAATTTTTTTTCTATCAAGTTTTTTTATATGAAATCTCTTTGTATAAATATATCATTTACAGCCTCTCTGCAAAGAATTAAGAAGTTCGAAAAAAATTATACAATTTTTAGGGGGATACAAAGTTCTCAAGACTGAAAAGGTTATTTGGTAAAACACGATTTTGCAAATCTGGTGAGTAGATATATAAATTTTCCTTAACAATTTATATTTATTGTCCTGTATTGAATTAATATACAATTTGTTGTCCTGTATTGAATTAATATGCAATATGGTCTATGATTTTAAGAACTTGAGTAGGAATCAAGCAATAAAGTTTAGTACACGCTAGAATTATAACTCTTAACAAAATTTCAAGGTTGAATGTAGCAATGTCCCTATAATTGGTAGCAACTATTAAAAAATAAGGACTTAACAAACTATCAGAGTACGGCCCATTTAACTTTATTATTATATTCTTCACAGCTAGCTAGCGCTAGCGCGTTTCTAAAATCGCTAATAACAACTGTAAAGCAAAAATTTTACGTTATTACATTAGTCATCGAATACCGAAAACGAATTCTTCCAAAATGTTTGCCAACTAGTCTTCTACTAGTCATCTGTGACGGTTTGTAAGCACAATAATTCAAGAATGGAAAATCTGATAATATTGAAATTTAGACGGTAGGGGCATAGTTGTTAAAGGAAAATTTCTAGTGTTGTTAAAAAATCCATTAGCAATTTAAAAAGTTAGGGGCCAAAAAAATTGTCAAAGAGATAGTGACAATCTCTAAATGCATGGCGTAAAGTGGACCCCGTTGCGAAAAGAGGTTATTGAATTGGAAAAATTGTCGCAAATAATAAATATGTTCACATGCAAAAAAATGGCAAATATTTATTTTTGTTAAAGCTGACAAAGCTATTTTTAGGTTTGTTACAATATAAATAAATACTGCATTTTTACAGCAAATCCTAGATAGAGTATAACATTTACCAGTTCTGTAACAGACAGGATGCTGGATCCTTACTTGCGAGTCAATGTTTAAAATCATTGTATCTTTTATCCCCACATTTACATAGATTTAGACAAAAAATCTAATAGATCCATTGATTTTGATTTATTGTCGCCATTTCTTACATTTTTTTTATATTCCTTTCAAATATTTATTATAGCGAAATCAAGTATTGTATATAATATGACCTTAAAGATCCACTTTCCTGTCTAGATAAATTATGAGTAATCATTTGATCGCACAATCGACTTTTTTTATTGCATCTGTGGTCAACTTTTGGGCATGACACTTCAACACTTTTATTACCTTTGAGACTAAAGAAGTCGTCATGGGATTCACAATCAAAAAATTTACGTTTCCCCTACTCATCGTATCATGGAAATCAAAGTCAGATGCAGTTTCTTCTAACAAGTTAAAAATTAGATCAGACAGTTTTATTTTTTATAAATCTTATAAGCTCTATTTACTCCTCATACATAGAATCGTGAATATAAAACTAAATCATAACTTAACCTAAATGAGAGATCATTTAAAAAAGGAGAGGTTATAAGTTAGCGAATTGATCTTTTTAGTCTATTTTGAGGGTTAATAATTATTTAAAGGTAATAATTAATATAAACTAATTATCATACATTCAGAGACAACGAATAGACACCCCATGTTCTGAAATAATTTTCATTTTTTGAAAAGACAGTAGGTATATATTCTCCAACCGAACTTGTTACACCAGAGCTAGTATTCCTTCAATAGTATTTTGCCCACGTTTATAGTAAATGGAGTAATATTGGAGGGATACAACTAGTGAACATTACTATCGTTCATTAAAGATTTTCACGAAAGTTGTGTCTCTGTCTCTTTATTAAGTTACCTACTTGCTTTGTGGGCGAATTTGTAGATGGAGAAATGCCTTGAAATTTCAAAGGCAAGAATTTTATGTTGGAACTCCGGAAGGAGTGATGTATTAAGCACTCTGGAATTAATTTAACGCGACAGATGCTTTGTCAGTTTAATATGATTTAAAAATTATATTAATTCTTTAAAATACTAGTGGTATAAAGTTATAAGCTTACACTTTTCGTAAAATTTAAATATATTATGGCCCCATTGACCTTGTATATCAATAAAAGTATATTCGTATTGCGTAGTATAAATGTTAACTAAGTTGGCCATCCTAAACCAATTTTGATAAGTAGGCATTTAACCCAAGTAGGTATTTATTTTACAGTGACAAAATTCTTTCAGTAAAATTTCTAAATTTTAGAATTTAAATTTAGAAGTTACTCTGAGATTCTAGATTTTAAAAGTGTTTACATATGATCGTCCATAACTTTTGCCTGTAATTATTATACAACACGTATGTGTTGACCTCCACCTGTCTTGACACTTAACTTAATAGAAAATATTACCGCAATAAAATTAAAATTCCGGTATTAACTTTACTAGACTAGAAGAAACTGATTTACTGAATTACCACGTACATTTTATTACTGAATTGCTTTGTTGTTGGACAGGGCGAAAGGAAATAACAAATAAATTGTTATAAAAATTTAAATTTCGGTAAGGTTGTACTTCCTTGTACTTTTTATTCCATAAATTAACAAATTGTCAACATATTCAAAGATTTTTGTAATAGTGGAAAATGCAATGAACTTTTATAAAGCAATTTATAAATTGTTTACTTGCAGTTGCAGTTTTGGATAACTAATGGAATTGAGAATACTAACAAAAATTACAATGACATCGCAATGAACAGATAATTAAAATGGTTTCTTAAAACTATGAAAAGACATCTTCTAGATTCTGATCAATACAATTTGTTGACAGTATTTGGATTATTTTCCTTACTGAAATGAGAATTTAACATAATATATTAACTTATTGATTTTTTCTGTTATAGTTAAGGAAATAGATAGACGAAGAAGAAGCAGTGATATGACACAAGACGAAGCTGCTCTAATTATTCAAAAAGGTACCTAATTAAAGTAAATACCAGGATTCTGGAGTGAATTATTAAACAACTGCGATCAGCTGCAATTTAGAGAATATGTATTAATAAACTAACTAAATAGTTTTTTTGGAAATAAAAGTCAAAATATCTCACAATTACTTTTTAACGTAACCAATTTCAAGGAATTTTAGTATGATCCTATCTTCAGACATACAGAATATTTAATAAAATGAGTCTCTATTACATTATAAAGTAGTTATTAGATATTAAGACATTTATTTACGTAAATCTAACTTTCCGGTCACTTTGGTACCTTAAATAATTTTAATAAATTAACATTAAATACCCGCCATCTGCCAGAATTGAAATTAAACAAAATCCTATGGAATAATTGTATTTTTGATTCTTTATTATTATTGAAAAGTAGGTAGGTACCTCATTGTATTGGTTAACTGAAATATATTTAATTTTGACATTATCTTAGTAGTTTTCAAGTTAGCGCCTAAGTTTAGCAAATTTTAATCTTATAGTTTATTTAGTAAAGCACAAATACCATTACCTACTGTTCATTTTGATATTAGCACATTAAGAATTTTTGAAGAGAGGTATCAAAGAGCTAACTTGTATAATGTAAAATTTAGACAAGAGATAAGAAATTTTAAATTATTTTACAAAATAACGCCATTTATTTATAACGTTTTCATACAAAAACTAAATTTGAAGTCACTACACTGAGTGAAGATAGGATGCATTTTTAAATATTAATTTATTATTCCACATTGGTAAAAGTTAAGCTCACCTCACCTATCACTGCTTGGTATCTCAAACCTGGAGAACTTAAATCAAATCATATACACTTCTATTCAAAAAATTTAATAAAAATAAAGTCAAGTTGAAGGCTATAATAATAAATTGCATGAAAATCTGTTATAATATGAGACGAGACGAGTCTTAGTTATTATTCTTCTTAATTATTTGGAACGAAAATACTTGTGCATCCTCCAAATTTAACTTGTTTTAATATCATGCAACTTTAACAGGTAAACTTGCCATTTACTTTTTTATATAGAATCATGATGTATTTAGTACATTTTCTTTTTTCTTAGTTAGTAAACAATGTATTGCATTTAAATCTTCATTTCCATCATACACTTACAGATATGCAAATAACAAAGTAATTCCAATGACGTTAGTACCAGTTAATTGTCTGTCATACAGCTAAAAAGGGAAAAAATGAGCAATTGATACGCAAGATATTGATAGTACTCGTATACATGTTATCTAATATTATGATAATTATAGCTTACAGAAAATCTAACCAACGTAAAGGAGTCTCCTATATGTTTGAGCAACTACAAGAAGAAGATTGTAAATTTATAAAACCATTTGCAGTCAAATGGAAGAACCCAAGTATCTTTCATGTATTAATGTGCTATAGAGCTAGTAAGCTACAGGATTTCTTTAGTTTTTCTCAACAGGTAAATGAGCAATTGAAATTAATTTAACTACCATATTGTTACACATGCAATATGTGGCAGCTAAAGTAATTAATTTATTATTTGAACTCAATTTGTTATTAAATAATTCATTTATTTTATTACAGGTTCACCTGTACAATTTAAAACAATTTCATATGACACATGAAATTCTAGGGGGTATTGATTTAAAATTTATTGATAAAAAGGCGACAGTTTCTTCTTGGCTAGGGGAAAACAAGAAAACAGTTTTAAAATTGCATTTTCGCCTCGATGAAATTCCATTTTATGATACGTCTCATATGTATGACTTCCACACTAATTTGGGGTAAGTCTTAACCATCAATGACCCAAATGTCTAAATACTTAGATTTTACTTATTACGAAAACAAAACGCATCCTCTTTGGAATACGATCCTGAAAGTTGATTTAGAACATATTTTTTCATCAAATATTTCATGTTTATTTTTATATTCAGTTTTCAAAACGACAACTAAAAGCTGGTAGAGTAAGATTCCAGGGCCCCCAGACGTTACTTATATTCTGATTAAGTTTAGTTTGGGGAATGAGTAGTTCTGTAGTGTGCTTAAAATGTATGTATACCGGCTAGCTTAGGTAGGCGGCCCTATTACAGGTAAAAGATGGGAAAGGTACGTCAAAATATTACTCACTTTTCTTAAATTCTAATTGCCGGTTTTTACATATTTTCTACAGAATATTGTTATAAATCAATTTTCAATATTGCCAGACACTTCCCTTTGGCGGTAACTACTAACTAAGTCAGCAAAAAAATATCAGAAGTTTTCTTATAATCTAAGTCTCAAATTTTATATATGATGACTTAAGGGACTATTTCAATACCTTTTGTAAACAGCCAGACCAATCCGAAGGGCCAAACATACCCCCAGACACAATACAAGTTCCGCTGTTAGTATGAGCGCGAGGACATTCTGTGAGTCGGATGAACACCCAGGTACTTGGGGAGTCAACCAAACTACCTCCCCTCCTGTTTTCGAGGATGCTGAACATGTTGGTGATGTTGGTTCGGCTCCCCGAGTTAACCCTACCCCCCAAACGGTCAAAAACCACACCCAAAGGGGGATCTCGTATTCGTCGTCTTCCACCGGCAAAACTTATGTTACCCCCCGTTTTTGAGGATGCTGAACACAAGGATAATCCCTCGAACGACCAAAACCACCCTCCCAGGGGATGAAAAATGTGTCTCGTGCTACAAACGAGAACACCCGCGTTATCTTTTGATTTTAAGTATGCTGGACAAGAGAAAAATATTATAGTCATCTCAACCCCCACGAGTCCCTCGAATGGGACACAAACTACCCCTTTGATACGTAGTTTTATAAAGTAAGTGCATGGTTGAATACGTACCGGATGATGATGATGATGACAGGTCTCTTGATTGACTGTTTAGCTGAAAAAAAAATGGACGCATACTTTGTGGCTAGGTGGGAAAATTAGGTAGGTATATGGAATAACTCGCACTATTTCATTTTTTTATTGTGTTAAATCATAAACATTTTTATTGAGGCATAAAATAACTTATTTATTATGTATAAATATAAAACATACTCAATCAATATAATCTACGTAAGTTACAAGTGGAATTTATACAGATAAGTCCAGGATGCTTCGAGCACGACAGGGATTGGGACGAATATACGAGTGGCCGACAACTCGCCTCAGTTCGAAATTTGTACATTAGGAGGAGGACGCGGCAGTGCGCTGCGGCCACTCACTGCTCGCTCAGCAGTCAGCAGAGTAGACTGTTGTTAGTATCTTATTAAAGGCTTAAACACAATGAAAAAAATTAGAGATAAGAAAATGAAATAAGAAATAAGATAAATAATTATTCCAAGTTTTAAATACAGAATACTCTGGAGTTCTTATTCGATTTAAAATTCAACTGTTCAAATTGTTCCTTGATTTTCGATAATCATTATTTGTTAATTCTATTCCATATTCTTTATTAAGAAATTTGATTTACGTTTCGAAATTTTTCTAACTTCAATAATTCATCCTAGATAGGATTAATTATTGTAATTTAAAAAAAATCTCAAAACACATTTAAATATTTCCATTGTTTGTTTTTTCGCAACAAAAATGTGATTCTACAACATAAAATTAAAATTAATTGTCGCTGCACACCCCGAGTGTTGCAGGTGTAATAAAAACGTCAATAAAAATTATTATAAAAGAATCAAACAAGGAACAGTAGACGCGAGAGCCATCGGCTACAGCGCGGAGATCCACGATTCCCACCACTGTGTCCGCTTGCCTACAACGGGCACAAGTAAATCGCGCAAACTAATACCCATGTTCGAACCTCCTCGGTCTTTCCTGTATAATAATAATAATAATTTATACTCTCATCAGTTGCAGTTAATTAAAAAAATATGCAAAGCAAGTGTAGTTTTTGGCCGTTGAAGGGGCTCGCGGGATCGAGGTGACTTGGTAATATTTTTCTCTTGTCCAGCATACTCAAAAAACGAGAGATAACGCGGGATTTCTCGTTTGTAGCACGAAACATATTTTTCACCCATTTGGAGGGTGGTTTTGGCCGTTCGAGGGGTTGATCCGTTTTGGTGAGCAGAACCAACATCATCTTCGTGTTCATCATCCTCAAAAACGGGGGGTGACATAAGTTTTATCGGTGGAAGACGTCGAATATGCATTTCCCCCCTTTGAGGGTGGTTTTTAGCCGTTTGAGGGGTTGGTTCGCCTCGGTGAGCAGAACCAACATCACCATCATGTTCAACATCCCCGAAAACAGGTGGGGAGGTAGTTTGGTTGACTCCCCAAGTACTTGGGTGTTCATCCGACTCACAGAATGTCCTCACGCCCATACTAACAGCGGAACTTTTATTGTGTCCGGTTGAACCGGAAGTGACATCAACTTCTTTTTCTTAAATGGAATGACCATGTTTTTTTTGTGGTGTTTTATGAAACATGAAATTCTAACTGGAGCAGTTTTTTCCAATTTCAAAAATTCCAAAAAATAAGTGAGATACGAACAATTTTTTATTTTGTACAAAATGGCCGCGTCAGAAGAATGCGATGTAAGAAAATTACTAAGTAGGCTATGGAAATTATTAGCAACGTAGTAAGCTTGTAAAGAATAAAATAGTTATTTAAATTACTGTAGATACGACTATTTTTAGATTTTTCTCAAAAACCGGAATTTAATTTTCACTTTCATTTCCGTAGGGGTCTTATGGAAAATTTTTAAATGGGACCGTACTATTTTTTTATTATTCGGATATAATGACTCATAAGCTTTAATTTTTTTGTCAATAATCATTTCTTAACGAGATCCTTTGTAATAATAAAAGTGTATTTAAAAGGTAAGCACAAATTAAACAAGAAATAATTTTAATGAACCTTTTAAAAACACTTTTATTATTATTACAAAGGATCTCGTTAAGAAATTATTATTGGCGAAAAAATTAAAGCTTATGAATCATTATATCCGAATAATAATAAAAAAATAGTACGGTCCCATTTAAAAATTTTCCATAGGACTCCTACGGAAATGAAAATGAAAATTAAATTCCATTTTTTGAGAAAAACCTAAAAATAGTCGTATCTATCAGTAATTTAAATAACTATTTTATTTTTTACAGACAAGCTTACTACCTTGCTAATAATTACCATAGCCTACTTAGTAATTTTCTTACATCGCATTCGTCTGACGCGGCCATTTTCGGTTCAACCGGAAGTGATATTTTCGTTCCTGTTAGTCTAAAAATAGCCCACTTTTGTCTTATTCACTTATACCAAAAACGAAATTTTTAAATTCAAAAACAACCAAAAAATTGGGGGCGTACTTTGACTTGTGGCCACCCGGTATATTTTAAATTAAGTTAAATTAAATTCAAATTAAATTTTAAAATAAATGGTATTTATAACTGTGGAAAGTCATTTTGCCTAAATGTGTAACTTTTTTAGGAGTTTTGAAAAGGAGGACGACTGGGATACTCCTTATCGATGGAGAGAAATTCAGATCGAGGAAAGTTTAAAAAATAATGAAATAAAAGTAAATCTAGAGGGACCTAGAGGTCTTGCAAATATACAGTATATACGAGATCCAGATGTACCAATAGTAAATCTGCCGAGTCCACTCGAGGAAATCGAGGAATATACGGAAGATGAAAATATTAACATAAATGAAGGAAACATTGGCTTAATGAAAGAAAACAGTTCAAGATTTATAGATGAAGCACCTGTGGGAAGAAACCAAGCACGAAATATTGATAGCTTCGATAAAATTAAAGCCGAAAAAGAAAGTTACAATATGAATACAAAACCGGCAAATAAGGATTTTGACTATATTAAAGCTACACCAATGACTGCGAAATCTAAACATTATGTCGACCCCATAGCGGAGCTAAAAAATATTGGACGTAGTGGTAATGTCAGTGATGATGACCCTCCATTTAATTTCCAGGGAATGTTAAGAAAAACTAATTTTAGAGACTCCTTGAAAAATGTTAAACGAGATTCTTCCGAAAATGTAAGAAATACAGCAAGTGAAAGGAGAGATTCTTTAAAAAATGCAATGCAAGCCATACGTAGATTTTCCCTTACCAAAGACAAAGAACAAATCGTAAATGTAAATGGTAATAATTATATAGAGGAGGAACCAATTTTGACTAAATCAGTATCTGTTGAAGTATTACCAGGCGTTTTTATAAATGGTTTAGAAGTTGAGCTCTAATATTATTATATATTTATATGATCTAAAAACAGCATGTTCTTATCTTGTTTTATTTCTAAAAATAAAAACTTCATATTAGAATAGTTTTATTTTTTAGTTAAAAATATAATTCTCATATTATAAATTTTTTGAGCAAAAATAATGCTGGAAGAGTAGTCTGTAATTTATTTTCACACATAATTGATCCAAAAGTGGTTAGATGAACTTGCCATACATATAAGTAGTCTTCTTAATATATCCAGTAACGTAACACAAGCAAAGAGTCAGGCTTATCTTGTTAAAAATATAAAATCTAACCATCGATGGTAAAATTAAAAATACTTTCCAAATCAGGTCAATATATAGTGTTTATCGGTTTCAGGATATTAATCCTTTATTTACATATACAAAAGTAGGCTGATAAGTAAGTCATAACTAAAGTTGTACAGTAATATTTATTGCCATGCTTGTACGGTAATATTACAATATAGATCTGTCAAGAACTGTCAACAGATGAAATAATAAATAATGAAACTATAGGGCTATTTATTAATACAAACAGACAGAAAACTCCAAACAATAATAATTGCTCCTCCTTCTTATAATATCTATTAATATTGTCTTTATTTTCTACAACCGATAAACTATTGAACAAATCAAGGATGTTATGAATCACAACAGCCTTAGATGTCTTAAAATCCGCGCTCTACGAGCTCGAATTTCAAACCGACATCTGCGTCAGTTATGATACTCGTAACATTCCTAGATATGTTTATAGCTACTATAATACATGGATAAATAAATGTAAGGAAGATATTATGATTTCTGACTTTATAAATTGCTTAGCAGGAATATTTCACTAAAAATAATGAAAACATCTTCCTCCGTACCATTAACAAACTCTATGGTGCCTCGATTAACAACTCCACTTGCAGCCGGTCGACCAATACCCAAATACCATATAACAACTCCATACAAATATGATTCTGAATGTTATAATTGGGTAAAAGAATTATAAAGAGACGCAATGACCTAATAATGCTGATTTCGAGATATAGGTGACATTTCTGCATCATCTTTTCAGCTCTTGTCTCTGTTATTAAAATTCAGACTTGCACGGAAAACAATGTTACTTCCACAACATTTTATATCACACTATTGTCCATACAAAGTGACAATTGCAACCACACTGACAATATCTAAGCCAAAGCTACGAAAGCGTTACCTATCTGTCTCGGAGCCCCAGCATTGGCCTTTCACCTCTTTATAATAATTAATTCACTCAACGGTATTTTAGATAGGTAGCAAACGTGTTTATCCTTGTTTCTCTTCCCACTCACGTTAATATCTCATTAGGGTTGAGGTTTCAATCAATTTGAGTGGTGGTTTATTAGAAAAAAATCTGTATTGTGGATTGCGCTAAAAAGGATTCTAAAAATTTTGCAAATGCGGGAAATTAGGAAAGCTAATTTTAGGGCTGATAAAGTCGAATGTTGCCTGACATTACAGCTATATTTACCTTAATCATCAGAAGTCTCAGAATAAATAAAGGGTTGTTCTTCCATGGGGCATGTTGTATTTATAATACGATTATTTAATTCTAATTCTAATTTCTATGGTGTGTTTTATGTTTTATGGTGTGTTTTTAAACTTTTAACTATAAAAACATTCTTTCTACTTTCATATAGTATCTCTTACACAGTACCTATAATAATGCAGATATACTAACAAACAACAAAATGTATTTTTAGTAGATGAAATCGGCATGCTGCTATCACAAACATAGTAATATACTGTTTAATTTATATTAAAATGACTGGTTTTTAAATACGGTTGTTTGTATAATGATATTGAAATTTTATTACATAAATTAACAATAACTGTACATCGGATACGCTGGATCTCATTAAGAATCTTTTACAAAATGTCAAGATCATGACTACCTATCCAAATTGGTAAGACGATCAGAAACTCCTACCTTTATTGTTTTTAAATAGATAATATCTTGACATTTAAAATACAACAGAAGTCTGCGAGGGTTTTGGAAGAAAAGAAGAATAATAATACTTTTACTAACATTTCAATATGCTTCAAGTGTAGAAGGCAGCAGTCATGGAAAATTTCCTTTCAGAGTACCAAGGATTTGTATCGGTAACTACATCAAATAATTTGGTTTTAGGAAATTTATGTAGTCTATACGTGTTTTGAGAAGTTATGCATGTAGGTATATTTTACCTATATTTTTTATAAAGAGCTACTTCATTTGCATTTAAAGATACAGTTAAATTGCATGATTGTCGTCATGACATTTTCTATATAATATGAAGTATAACACCTACATACGTTGCCATCTGAATTGAAGAATACTGGACTGTGTAACCAAATTCGTTTCAGCTGTCGTTACAACTGTCTAAATTCAACAAATTAGTAGTTCGCGGTTCAATTTCAGAAGTCATCCTAGGATTTCGTCGTATTCTTCGGGTTATAGAGAATGACAGTGGTTAATTCGCCGACACTCATGTTATGGAGTAATGTCGTCTATAAAGAGTTTATCAGCTTGGGCAAACAAGAAAACTATATTTCAATAGAATAGAATATTAAAGTCAGCATGTAGATTTAAGGCAGGTAATGTTAATAAAGTGCCTGATACAAGAAAATGTAATTAAAAGAAGGTAACATAGTATTTAGATTTAGGTGTTTAAAGAAACGCCGATCATGGGTAACTCACATTTTATTTTAATACTCTACAACTGCAGCATAAAGATAAGACATAAAAACATAGACAAAACAAAATGTTTCTTATATTGTGAGTCATGGGCGGCATAACCTCGGTGAAGTCCTTTGTCTAACATTCGGCCATCCTGACCTGATGGTGCCCTCGCCAACTGTGTATCACTCCTTTAATTCGTCCCTCAGTGAAGTCCTTTGTTTAACATTCGGCCATCCTGACTTGGTTTCCCTTTTGGCAACGTCTTTTTGTCGGCAGTCTAACGTACTCTCCGGTTTCGTTGTCACTTAAGTCTTAAGTCACTCATTATCATTAAGTAAATAAACTTACAACAAATTAACTTATCTGTCAACTTATCAAAACTTTATATTATTTAAATTATGCCACTGATAAACAATACACAATAATTTTAACAACCAATATACGTGAAACTTCAATCCCACTTCTGAAATATTAGATTTAGGTTTTTAATGAAACGCCGATCGTGGGTAACTCATATTTTATTTTAATATTCTACAACTGCAGCATAAAGATAAGACATAAAAACATAGACAAAACAAAATGTTTCTTATACTGTGGATTGAGTCATGGGCGGCATAACCTCGGTGAAGTCCTTTGTCTAACATTAGCTCATTTCTCGTAAGATATTATTAATAGTAAAATTAGTGTTGATGTGCATCAGAGAAATCAATACTAGTCTAAGTAAAATTGATTTTATTAATATTAATATATTCTGAAATAACAGCTATCGAGTAAACTAAAAGTGAATAATGTATCTAAATGGATTTAAAATCGCGAAAATGTCATCTAAATATACAAATAGACACATACTGATTCTACAGTGCCATCAACAGTTGCGAAGAGTATAAGCGAAGAAATAGTCTTCCTACTTACAAGAATTGGGCTAGATCTTTCATGATACAGTAAAAGTGAAGAGTAATAATTTCTTTCATTCTCTGACTTCCCAAAAAAAGATATTGGTGATATTGTATAAAATGATTTTATCATGGACTTATAAAAGTTAATGTTAAATTATAGAAGGAATCATTCGTTTCTACACACGCGAACTTAGTTTATTAAGAATAATAATAATAATTTTGTGTAATCAAGGCCTATGCCGAGAATATAAAAGTTTTAAACAATTGGGAACACGTTGATTGTTCCTCTGGAGACTAGACAGAGTGATGGCATCAACCACTACCTAATTTTGTTCATTTAGATAATTTAATTTTATGTTCTACATAAGCGCTTGAACTCATGAGTAACCTTAAGAACAAATTTAAAATGTTAATATGTTAAATATTATATTTTTTAATTAAGTTACAGAATTTCAATTCAAATAAACATTACTGAATTATGTTACACCTTTTATTCTAAAATGAACTAGTAATTGAAACGGATATTAAGAAAATATGGTCCATATTTGTGTCTTTATATTTTTGAAACCAGATGATTATGCTGCGGTTTTTGTGATTATTAGCTAAATTTGTTTACCACCGCAAATAGAATTTTATATTGTGATTATTTCTTTAATCTATAGGGGGATCCGAATAATTATAAATCTATTAAATTTCATTGTTCTGTGAATGATATCCTTAACTTCTTACATACTCTAAAAATTTAAGCGTCCTCTACCTCATATAGGAAAGAGTAAAAAAACAGATTCTTGGATTTGTGGTGGGGGAGGATAAAAGGATGATAAAAAAATACATTTAGGACCACTCCTTTTCAGAAGTTTTTGAGGCAGTATTATTATGCATAAGGACCTTCTAATTTTTTTTCCTTATGAATAAATGATAATTAAAATTGATACAAATTATTGAATATGTAATAAACTGATAAAACAACAACAAATGACACGAACTAAAATAAAACGTAAAACAAATAATTGTTCATTACATTACAATTTACAACCAAAATAAAAACAAAAATTGCCATTTTGCTGTTTTCTAACAACAATTACACATGTAAATATTTATTTTTAAATAAAAATAGTTATGTATGATACAAGTGTTAAAAGTGACATTTTATTTTGTGAGTGGGGAATATTGCGGAACGAGCGTAGCGAGTGGAGCAACCCCACGACCAATTTTTTTATGAATTTGGGAGAACGATGTTTAACAGATAAAAATATCTTAATAATCAATATTGATTGATCAGCACAACCCACAACTTAAAAATCTATTTACGATTGATGATGATCAATGAATTTTGTTAATGAATGTAAAAATTTACATTAAGATTAATTATTTGGTTATTATATGGTCCAACCATATATTTTAAATATCCACTTCAATTGTGCACCAGTTTATCAAAATTTAGTTTCAGTTCATTATATTATTTAGTAATTGCAGAGGAAGTTAAATCTAATTATTTCATATGTAAAAAATGGTTTACCTTCAACATTTTTTGTCAAAAGCAGGAAGTTATTTGTCGACCCAAATTCTATATAAAACTTTTTATTTGAAAAAATTCACATCCTTCTGCATTATCTCACGTTTAATAATTACGTGTCTTATTTATGACATATATATGTGCATCATAACTTTTGTTTATATGTATTACACTTCAAGGCAGAAAATTACATCATCATTTATTTTAAAAAATAAAAGTTACAACTCATTTTTCATATTTATGTATCAAGGAATGTAATAAACTCCATTTAATAATTTCTTCGAGATTACCATGAGGAAAATTATATAAATTAAAAAGGCATAACAACAAAATTGAAGATCTAAAAAATAAATCAATTATTACATATACGTATGTGAATAGTTAACTTACATCTCCTTCCATTTAAACAGCGTTTATACTTGTCTATATCCAATATAACGTCATTATCTGCATTGTAAATATATTTAAATTTAACGCGACACCCATCACTGTATTCCACTTCACACATTTTTTCTTTGTAGTTATAGTTTTCCACTTTTTCATTTAAATTATAATAAAAATTACAATAATTATATATGCAGCTACTGTTCTGTAGAATACATTCTACGCAAGGATGAAATTTTTTACATCTTTGGCCTTTACAATAAGGACACTCTTCACAAAATTTTCCTGAATATTCATATGAAGATTCTGAGTCATTGTCTAGGGGTTCCAAGCGATTACACTGGCAAGCAGAATTTAAACATTGTCCATGTCCAGAACATATTTTTTCATAGCCAGGCTCAATACAACTCTCATTATCTGTAAGTTAAAGAACTGATTATTTTTAAATAATTAGAAATGAGCTTTAGATATTTGGTAATATATTAAACATCAATAATTTAGGAAAGGATGGAAATAGTTAATTCTACAGGAAAATAAACTTAGAAGATATTTTAATTACAGACTTATTGATATTCAGACTATTCTACCTGAAAAGAATTGAAATTTGGATGTATAGATTTTCTAGTGCATAGAATTTTTAAGTTAAATATCGAGAAATTTTAAAAATATATTATAGTTGTTTCTTAAGGTATGTTAAATATTTTTGTCTTCAAATTCTTGCCTTTACCAACCGCTTAATGTAAATTTAAAAATATATCTTAAACGTTTTAGTCCAACAGTCAGGTAGTTTTACGTGGAAATATCTTGGGAAGTTTTGATATTTGGCATAATTCTAGAGAGGTGTCTAGTACTAAGATTCACATATTGCACAAAGCAAGCGCTGCCGCCCAGGCCGCCATATTGCCAATATGGCTTTTAAAAATACATTTTCTTCAAATATCTCCATTTTCCGCCTTTTTTGAAAAGCCATACCATCGTTGAACTTGGTGGTAAGTAAGTCTTCAATAAATTTTGCCTTGCAGCGGCGCTTGTGGGTGGTACAGAAGCTAAATTAAATTTACTTTTTATTAATGACTTCAAAAAACATAGCGACATTTATCCAGAGGCATATTCTCTTCGTTTATGGAGCCATATATCACAAGAAGAATTTCAGTTGAAAATGTTTGCAAATAATAATCCAAATTTAATTCAATCGCTCTGTGTTAATTTAAAACACATAAATTTAAGCATATCGGGCTACAGTAAACGTCGATAGGGAAAGTAAAACGAATTTGTATACCTTTAATCGACTGTTGTGTCAAAATTATTGATTTTCAAAGAACATATATAACATAATTTGTAAGAAATTTGCTCCTCTTTCATTGTCGTAATAAGTATTTTAACTCTAGAGTGCAAGGTAAAGTAAGGCGGTATTTGAAAAAAACTTTTTTGGACTCCATCTTGGCAATATGGCGGCACCGGCAGCAGGTAATAATTTGTGCAAAATGTGAGTTTTAGTTTTAGAAACTTAAACCTACAACCATGCAAAATTTCAAAACTTCCCGAGTTAATTCCAGGTAAGGCCTTTTGATATGACCTGACGGTTGGGCTATTAACTACCTGTGATTTTATTTAAGTCGTACAAAATTATTATTATTTATATTTAAATAGATATAATTTCTCATGCAAATTTCTACTTAGTGCCAGAAAGTTTTCTTGATATCGGTTCTAATTATATATATTTTTATGGTTTCTGCTTATTTAACATATAAACTTAAAGCACGAAAATCCAAAATTGATGTTAATTTATTTACTTAAATTCAAATTTCATTAAAAAAAATGTACATATTCACGAAATGTGCGAAACAACTTTATTCCAAAAATTATTTTGAGAAACACATTAGTTTCTGCCAATAAAAAAAATAAAAATATTTACGTTGAAAACTTTCAAACTACGTTCTACTTCTTGTATTATTTTCCTCCAATGACTCATCATGTTCCTTTTGAAATGTTAAACAGTTTACTATTTACCATAAAATATAATATCTGATTTTAAAATACTGTGGAAACTCACCATTAATACTTCTATCGGATGAGAGAGTAACAGCATCTGCAGTATTTTCTAAAGAATTATTTTCCGTAATATTGTCACCACTAAAAAATAACTATAATACACCTGATTTTAATAAAAACATTTATAAAATCACAAGTTTACTTACTTTATAACATGTATTGTTAAAATATTTACAAAAGCTACAGGGCCTAATAAATAATAATAAAACGAATAGAAGTGGATAACCCCGATTATACATAATTGAGTATTACATATAGAATAACGAGGGATTTATGTGTCAAAAATATTTATTACATGTTTCGGATATACGAATCGGAATTGTTTCAACAACGATAAGATAAAACTAATATAATCTCTTATCTTTATATATCACCATTAGAAATTATTATTTTGATTATTTCCCTCATCATAAATCTAACCAAAAGAAACATGAAATTTGTACCATGTGACTTGTTTAAATTAGTGATTATTTTGCAAAAATAATCGGTTATTTTTCTACCTAATTGTTCATTTGTTTTATTTTTGACATGTAAAGTAAATGCACGTAATCCAATTTAATTTACTCTTAATTGAACAAAAAACAAAATAAAACATATTACAAATTCAAGAATAATTATTTTTGTTCATAATTACTATGTAGAAACAGTGTATACAGGGTGTTTCAAAAGTAAGCCATCAAAAAGAAACCACATATTCCCGAGGTCAAAATAAATCGATTGGACCAAACTTACCTCTATACCAAAATGCTTCATAAGGGAGCTACAGGCCCCTAAATGTGGGCCCCTGAAGACGGTTTTTATTTATTATCTCCGAAACTGTTCAAGTTAAAGTAATGAAATTTTGCACATCCACTAAACTTTCTAAGCCTAACAAAATGAGGTAAATATCATTTCAATATTTTTACCAAGGGTGGGTCAAGCTGTAGGGGTGGGGGGTAAAAATTACCGCAACTTTTTTATTTGTTAATTTTTTTGAGTTTTGACTTCAAATTATGAATTGTCAGAGTTTTCCACAAACGAAATGCCCTCTTGTGCAACTTCGATCGGAGACACCGTTTTCGAGATAAATTCATTTTAATATTCAAATGCGCTCTAAAATGATTAGGTAAGTGGACTAATTTTTTCCTTTTCGCGTCGAAACAAAATTTAAGAGCCAAATCAAACCAAGATTTTCTTATTTATTTTAAAAACTGCTCAAAATGCTTAAATTTTGTTTCGACGCGAAAAGAAAAAAATTAGTCCACTTACCTAATCATTTTAGAGCATGCATTTGAATATTAAAATGAATTTATCTCGAAAACGGTGCCTCCGATCGAAGTTGCAGAAGAGGGCATTTCGTTTGTGAAAAACTCTGACAATTCATAATTTGAAGTCAAAACTCAAAAAAATTTACAAATAAAAAAGTTGCGGTAATTTTTACCCCCCACCCCTACAGCCTGACCCACCCTTGGTAAAAATTTTGAGATGATATTTACCTCATTTTGTTAGACTTAGAAAGTTTAGTGGATGTGCAAAATTTCATTACTATAACTTGAACAGTTTCGGAGATAATAAATAAAAACCGTCTTCAGGGGCCCACATTTAGGGGCCTGTAGCTCCCTTATGAAGCATTTTGGTATAGAGGCAAGTTTGGTCCAATCGATTCATTTTGACCTCGGGAATATGTGGCTTCTTATTGATCGCTTACTTTTGAAACACCCTGTATATGTATTTTTATAAAAATATTTTTAGTATCAAACTGATAAGAACTGCCAGACAATTTGTTCATTTGGGAAATAATCTTGATATATACTCCTCAACCTCTAAATCTTATCACACAAGCTGCAGATAGCTACAATTTTTGCAAAATTTTGCTTTTAAACGAAAATGTTCTCGACTTTTAAAAATTTACTTAAAAGCCCTACGGTCTCGGGTTTTTAATGTGAATTATTAATTCTCAAACATTTTCTAAGCAAAGTTTTACTAAAATAAGCTTCCCGCAGTTTATCCAATGAAATTCAGATGACTCGGGATATAACCCCTGATTATAATACGCTAGTTACATAGCTGGAGTGACGCTACCCTATCAGCCAAGTCAGACATGTTGGATACCCTAGCGTTAGCTGTTCGGCACGTGTAATAAATGATTATGAACGACTTAAAGAATAAAATCCCAAATAACACTGGTTCGTTTAATAAACGACTTATACCGGGTGTAAATGGAATTAGGCTCACCCCTATAACTTTTTTGATTTTTCAGATATCATTTTGAAATTTTGGCAGTTGCAATAGTAAGTAAATTTGAATTAATGCATGTTAATAAAATGATTCTAGCACTTCCGGTTTCACCGGAAATGACCGTAACATCTGTTTTATAAACGGAACACCCTGTATATTTTTACATTTTTGGATTCAGGGATTTATTCTGCATACGATGGTTTCAACTTCGAGGAAGAAACATAACCTCAAACATTTTTTTAGGATAATTTAAGTTGGTATCTAGGGAGCCATGACTTCGGAAAAACTTTCTTTCTGAGCCGTTGAGTATTGGAAAAGTAAAATCGTGATATTAAGTGAGCTAACTTTGCTTTTATAGCCATTTAAACATCTCGGAAATGGTTTTTTCGATTTAAGAATTTTTTTTTAAATGGAACCATTATACCTCATTATGCTATTTTAATAGAGATTTTCTTTACCTACATTTCGATAACAAACACTTTAGTTCATAAATAACTTACAAAAATACTTACTTGGTTCAAATTTATTTTAGTTTAATAAATTTGTTTTTTTTTTCAAGGCATTCCCGATTAATTTCATATCAAAATTTGAACTAAGGTCATAATAGTTATTTATGTAATAAGGATCATAAAGACAAGCATTATGGTACTAGCCGTTAGTATCATCAGACGAGGCGTTAGCCGAGTCTGATGTATGAAAAATCACGGCTGAATATGAACCTGTGTTTGCTCATTATGAGAAATGGTGTACCAGTAAGAACACGAAGAATGTGATAGGTGAAGGTTCAGTTTTAATTGCTATTTTACAATTTATAATAATTAGTTAAGTTAAATTGTATTTTGAATAAAATGTTTTGATCTAGCACATATATTTTCTTCTAAACTTATTTTATTGATGGTACAGATATAGAATTTTTACACAAGTCAAATAAAATTATTGTAATAGTACTTTTTGAATCTCATTATGGCACTTGGGCTTTCTGGAATTTCATTATGATACTTGTATCATTATGATACTTGTATCATAATTACGACACTATAATCAAATGACATAATGATGTCATTATGACATGCCACCAGATAAAGTATCTTTTGTAAGTTATTTATGAACTAATGGTGACGTGTTTGGTATCGAAATGTAGGTAAAGAAAATCTCTATTAAAATAGCATAATGAGGTATAAAGATGCCATTTAAAAAAAAATACTGACTTATATCAAAAAAACCATTTCCGAGATGTTTAAATGGCTATAAAAGCAAAGTTAGTTCACTTAATATCCGGATTTTATTTTTCCAATACTCAATGACTCAGAAAGAAAAGTTTTTCAGCAGTCATGGCTCCCTAGATGCCAACTTAAATTATCCTAAAAAAATGTTTGAGGTTATGTTTCTTCCTCGAAGTTGATACCATCGTATGCAGAATGAATCCCTGAATCCAAAAATGTAAAATTATACAGGGTGTTCCATTTAAAAAATAGTTGTCACGGTCATTTCCGGTGAAACCGGAAGTGCTAGAACCATTTGATTAACATGCATTAATTCAAATTTACTTGCTATTGCAACTGCCAAAATTTCAAAATGATATTTGAAAAAACAAAAAGTTATAGGGGTGAGCCTAATTTCATTTACACCCGGTATACAGGGTGTTCATTAAGTATGTATAATAAATTTAAGAGACGATTATTTGAGTGATTTTAAGACAGAAAGTTCATATAAACATGGGTCCAAAATGCTTCGTTTTCAAGATACAGGGTGTTAAACTTTTTTTAAAAATTTCACCAAAAATACTTTTTACAAAAATTACAATTTAATAGCTTAATAAATTGACAACAGCTGTCATATTGTTTGCCAAATGCTGCAATCGTTTTCCAATGCAACCCTTGATTATTTCCTACGTTTCCCCATGTTACTTGTGTGGTCCAGGGATATGCAATTAATTGAATTTAATTTTCTGTCTCGAAAACTAAGCAAGATCCCAAAAAAAATGCAAGAGATATAAACGTTGTATTTTCAGTTGCTTAACCCAAAAAAAAATATAAAACTTACAAAATAGTCAGTGGGGTACATTTTTTTGTCAAAAATATTCGTTAAGGTGCCGCTCGGGACACCACTGGACTTAATAAATGTTATCAAGTTAGTGCGTAATTAGCCCCTTAACACTACAAATAACATTGCCAAATTACAACAAATTTGGGTAACGGATATTTAAGATATTTACGAAAAACCAAATTTTTTAAAAAAGTTTATCTTGAAAACGAAGCATTTTCGGACCCATGTTTATATGAACTTTCTGTCTTAAAATCACTCAAATATTCTTCTGTTAAATTTATTGTACATACTTAATGAACACCCTGTATAGTATATTTGGTATATTTTTCGTTTTAGTTTATATTTCCACCAATGATATACGTTTATATTTAAACCTTTATTAGCCCACCTCTAAATAAGTCGTTTAATAAACATATTTTAGACGAATGTAATTTTTAGTCATTTTAGATCTATTCCTTAAATTTAAATTTTTTTATTTGAATTTAAACATTATTAAACTGTACTTTCTTATGTAAATGATAAAGGTAATTAAACGGATTTCAATTATATACGTTTCTTTTACATTTAAAATGACCGTAAATGTGTAGTATATAATACACGCATATGTTTGGTAAAAAGGAGTAGCTTGATAAATGCGTATTTATCATGGTATGTTTTCAGTTTCACTTATTTAAGTATATTTTGTTTTCTATTCATCCAAATAAACCGTTCTATTTTTTTTTTACCAAATTTTAAACAATTTTCTGTACTATATTCATTATTTAGCCCCATTCATGATATAATTCAATACTCTACCACAAGTGGCGGTAGCAACACTGAGGGAGCTGCGCACGCATTGTCATCCTGGGTGTTGTCAGTATTCTCACGGGTATGAAACTCGCATTACAGATTGTAGTGGAGTTCACATGATATCAAATTGTGATTTCCGTTTGCATTTCGAGGTTAAAAGCTAAAACCTACTTTAAATGATTCGTTACCTTCTGGAACATCAAAATCCGATGGTCGTCAAAATGTCGTCCTGTACGGGGTGGCTGTAGGGGATGAAATGTGAAAAACACCCTAAAAATTTTTTTTCCACTATTTTAATCTACAGAACATGAGGATTACTGTTATTAAAGCAAAATATGCTTTAGACTAAGGCATATATGAGAAAAAAATATTAAACAATTCGAAAAGCACGGAGTTAAATGGGCGACGTCTATATTTATCGTACGCTGGTGAAAAGTGTCTTATTGAACAGGCAATGTTTTCGCTTAACACCGCACTAGCTACTTTATTCTCATTATGATCAAAAAACACCCTTTAATAACGTTGTAGATTGGAATTTCAGGATGCTAAGGCACTTTTTATTTTTTTAATATGACCGTTCCCCAATTTTTGTATGGGTTTTTTAGGAGCGCCCGCACAATATCTTTTATGGTCGACATTCGTTTGTTTTCGTACCGGGAGAGATCTTTTAAGGCCCATTATCGCCTGTTTTCGCAGTAAAGACGTGCATTTGACTAATTGTATGAAAAATACGAACTAAATTGTATTAGGTATGTAATATGTATTTTATTTAAACGAAGTATTATTTTTTATATGAATTTATTTTGCTTTAAATAGTTTATAGTACAGTTACTTGGTGATCTCACTTCTAACTAATTCTATAGCTGTTTTAAATTAAAATGTTTTTGGATAGTTTGATTCAAAATGGGTCAAATATCAAATATTAAAAAGGAATAAGGGTGCTTTTCGTTGAGGGTGAGTTTCACCCCAACTTAGGAGTTTCGAAAAAATAAAAAGTGACTGTTGGAACGTGTGGATCATCGAATTCTACTCCAAAAAACCTCTCTATAACGTACTTTTTGCTTTAATACTCGCCGAGTTAAAGGGATTGAAAACGTTGATTTTTAAGCAGAAGACACTGATTTTTCAAAGGTTTTAAATAGGCAAATTACTCAAAGAGGATCATATTTTCGAAAAAGTTAGCTAATGAAATAAAAATAATCCATGAAATTAAAATTAGTTTAGGCTCATCGTAGTCGAGATACAGTTGGTGCATTTGAATGTAGACCTGAAAAGGGCACGCGCTTCAAATAAACATAACTCTGGTTTAAAAAACCTTTTGACATGTACCTTGAATCAAATTGAAACTTATTACAGTAGCTTAAAATTGTGTTTTGGCTGCTAAATCAAAAATGATACAAGGAAAATAAAGGCAAAATTTTGATTTTTGACAAAAGTGCCCGTTTTTTTGGTTCAGTAAATTCCAAATTGAAAATATAAAATTCCAAATTATGTTTTTTGTTAGTCATAAGTATACGCTCAAATTTTTTTGACCGTGATGCATTATCTAAAAGATTTTACACTATTTTAAAATTTTTTGAAATAATGAATTTTGTGGCTTTGAAGTTAAAAAACTTAGCAGGGAAGAATCTTACCAAAGAATGTTACCAAAGACAAAAAATGATGGCAATAAACTAAGGAAAATGCTACCGTTTTTATTATTTTTTTTAATTGACGTATTTAAGATAAATATAGAAAAACTGACAACCTTTGTACTGTTTTGACCTACCTGATCTTAAAGAGGATTAGAAGACCTTCAAAATGATTGTTTTTGATGATTTTTAGCGTTAATTGCAAAGGAAATATGACCGAAATAAGAAGCGCGCCTCATTTTAGCAAATTACGATATTGCTCGTTTTGCGGTAATTTATTAGTCTCTGAAATTCGTTAATTATTGATATATTAACTTTAGGGATGGTTTTCATCCTCTTAAGGGTATGATCAATTATTTTTCTTATTAGGGGATGAGTTTTATATCGACCATATTGAGGGTCCAACATAAATTTTTTAATTTCTTACTTCACATTCGTGATCAGCGACACCAAAAACATAAATAAGTTTAAATAATTTATTCTCAGTACTTGGTTAATTATTGATTTTTTTATTTTAGGGGTGATTTTTACTCAATTTTCTTATTATAATAAGTAAGTAAGTAATAAGTTTTATGTCCTAAAATATACGAATTTGCAAAGAAAAAGTTGTACTTGCTCAAAACAAACAAAATATGTTTTTCCATTGTACCCCTATTATATCGGCCATATTAGGGGTATCTACAATCGCGAATTCTAAAATTTTTAATTGAGATTCGTAATCAGCGACCTCAAACACTTATACATGAATTAACTGACATTAATAACTGACTCTTAATACTTAAGTCAAGTATTAAATTTTGAACTTCAGGGGGGTTTTCACCCTCTTAGGGGTAAAAGCACATCTACATATTCCTTTTTAATATTTCAGATACTCTAAAGTTTAAAAAGGCGCAAAAAAAATTTACATGCAGCTATAGAATTAGTTCGAAGTTTGGGTACTTTTTGGCGCATTCCCGCAGGACTCCGGCAATCTTCAGGGTCGTCCGAGAATGTAGGCTTTTCCTACTATAAGATACACAATGTACTATTCTAGTTACATGTAGATAAAAATGGTGCCATTCCATTGGGCATTGATGATTTAGTACTTACTGAGAACAGGGGTAATCTTATTGTCAATAATTTTCCACCCATTTTCCAGCGGATCTGCTAGAAATAGTTTTGGATTCAGAATATTAATCCAGATAGGTGTATATTTGGTAGTTGATTCGTAATAGGACAAAAGCATTATATGGCTTCTTCAAAAACCAATAAACAAACATTTACCAACGAAAGAGTCTTTTACTAACACCTATTACGAGTCAACTACCAAACATATATCTATCTGGATTAATACCTAGCTAGTCTGAATTCAAAACCACTTCTAGCAGATCCAGTGGAAAATGGGTGGAAAATTTATAAACAATAAGATTACCCCTGTACAAAACCATCAGTGCCCAATGAAACAAAACAATGTGGGACAAAAAGCCCTTTGTAATAATCCGAAGACCAAGGAAACTCATCTTATTTTTGAAATAGTTGAAGAATCGTTAGAATCAGAATGCGAAAAATTTAATGACACTATGTTTAAACTGTTTAAAGCATAATAATATCATATAAAAAGTAATAATTTGTTCAAGTGAAATACATAATATAATAATTAATATAATGTGATTATACAGTTTATTCATATTTTTCATACAATTGGTCAAATGAAGGTGTTTATTGCGAAAACAGGCGATAATGGGCTTTAAAAGACCGTTATAGAGGTTTTTTTTGGAGTAGAATTCGATGATCCACGCGTTCCAACAGTCACTTTTTATTTTTTCGAAACTCCTAAGTTTGAATCAAACTATCCAAAAATATTTTAATTTAAAACAGCTATAAAATTAGAAGTGAGATCACCAAGTAACTGTACTATAAACTATTTAAAGCAAAATAAATTCATATAAAAAAATAATGTTTCGTTTAAATAAAATACGTACCTAATACAGTTTAGTTCGTATTTTTCATACAATTAGTCAAATGCACGTCTTTACTGCGAAAACAGGTGATAATGGGCCTTAAAAGATCTCTCCCGGTACGAAAACAAACGAATGTCGACCTTAAAAGATCTTGTGCGGGCGCTCCTAAAAAAACCCATTCAAAAATTGGCGAGCGGTCATATTAAAAAAGTAAAAAGTGCCTTAGCATCCTGAAATTCCAGTTTACAACGTTATTAAAGGGTGTCTTTTGATCATAATGAGAATAAAGTAGCTAGTGTGGTGTTAAGCGAAAACATTGCCTGTTCAATAAGACACTTTTCACCAGCGTACGATAAACATAGACGTCGCCCATTTAACTCCGTGCTTTCCGAATTGTTTAATATTTTTTTTCTAATATTTGCCTTAGTTTAAAGCATATTTTGCTTTAATAAAAGTGATCCTCATGTTCTGTAGATTAAAATAGTGGGAAAAAAATTTTTAGGGTGTTTTTCACATTTCATCCCCTACAGGACGACCTTTTGACGACCATCGGATTTTGATGTTCCAGAAGGTAACGAATCATTTGAAATAGGTTTTAGCTTTTAACCTCGAAGTGCAAACGGAAATCATTTCTAGAAGGTTTTGGTGAGGCCGTGGACTCTACTATTGGTCAACAATTTTACTAGGCAATATAATAGCTGGGCACACACACAGAGGTATATCTGCGGATTTTACCCGGCACAGTCAAAGTCTGTTGACAAATCTGTACGTTAGTGTGTGAGTACGCGCCAGTCTTAATTCATGTACAGACTTATCTGAAGACATAAACCACATGTTAAGTATGTTGATGTCATATTTGCACAGTCTTCTCCCACAGGTTAAATCCGCATGTTTAATATTTTTATTCAAAAAGATTAGCTGAAAGATACTCGTTTTATGGGGATTTTAGCAGAGTTTATAGGCATTTATAAAAGTCATCCAACTTTATGGAAAAATGAAAATCAAATACACACATTACAAGTATTGTAAAAAAGTGTATCCTGATGTTGGCCAAGATTTTGTTTAAAAAAAAAATACTAAGTATAATCAATAATCTTAAAAGTTGTACTATCCATTTTTAAATTGTTTCTAAAATCGTCGACCTAGTTTTCTCTCAATTGCTTCAATAACGGCAAATAACTTCAAGTTTCCTTTTCTAATAACAATTTTTTTAATCGATTTGCTTCGCCGTTTTGTAGTTATAGAGTAAAATGCAACTTATTGTTTATATTTTTTCTGATCATTTTCTCACTAACACAACAAAAGAGTACAAAATATCACCAGAAACGTTAAAGACTTCCACTAAAAACTTTTGTCAAGACCGAATTCCACAGTTTTGGTAAAGTCTGCAGATAAGTCTAAAGACTTCACCCATTAACAGACAGTTTTGTCTGCGAGCGATTAAGTACGCCGGAATTGTCTACAGGCATGTCTTTTAAGTTAGTGTAGTGGCAATATTTAGTCTGTCACATACCAAGTCCGCGAAAGAGCGCAGACTTAAACTGCCGTGGATAAAGTCCGCAGATATACCTCTGTGTGTGTGCCCAGCTAATTAGCGCATTTCAAACAAGCATTTGGTTACTCCGGTCGCAACTGTTTTCATACCGTTTTGTATTTTGCTCTTAAGTTTGGATTACAAATAATGCTTTTTTACATTCATTATTTGTTTTCCGTGTTCATTTAATTTTACAGAATTGACATATTAAGGAATAATTTATATTTTCTTAAAATGGTAGCTACCAGAAAGACGACTCAAAACTAATAATCACATATCATAAACGAGCCAATAGGATTAAAGCATTTTGTCCTGCTCAGAAATCAGATATATTCTGTGGAAATCAGTATTATTGACAGACAACTTTTAAGAATTCTTTACCCGTTTTCTATTTTAAAATTTAGTCAAATTTAATTGATGCTTGTTGATATGCTTGTGAAATTATTATATTTGTGAGTCATGTTCAAGCAAAGAATAATTAATCGTAAGTATTGCACTGAATATTATAGGTTAGAAAAATAACTGAATCTGATTAAAGCCAAGTTTCATCTTAATTTGCTAGGATCTTTTGTCTTCTACTTCTATATGAAACTAGAAATTATTAAACCTACCTACTTATGTACAAATGAAGGTATTTAAAATTGTATAAAATAACTAGTAACAGCATATAGGTTTTCTTCTCTTTGCATTTTTATGCCCTAAAAGCATCTTTATCTCTATTCTAAGTGTGTTAAACATAATAAAGATACACTGAAGACATACAAGTGCAATGAGGCAGTAGAATCGTTGCTGTACTTTTTAAAGTTAAATAGAATATTCGTTTGTTTTTTAGACATGTGACTGCCGTTCAAACTGCCGACAAACACCTAAGAGGATTATAAGAGTACTTTGAAGTTCCCCTGTGAAGGGGAAATAATTGCGAAGAAGGTTACTTCTTTAGGAGACTTAGGTCTGTTTTTGCAACGCCACTCCTCAAGAGAATTTTAATTCAACAGATTTGAGGGAAAACGATTGTTGGTCTAGATCAGAGCGATGACTTTAATGAAGACAGTCAAGCAGCCAGTGTTGTTGGTTATATTCTTAAAAAAAAATTAATATTAATGTCTAATTTATTTTTTATAAAGCATTTGTATATAACGTTTAAAGAATTTGGTGACGAAAACTTTATTTTATCTAAATGTAATGTAATCTTTTGGTATCGCCAGACCCTAAATCGTATATTATCAACAAATTTTTTACGTGAAAAATATTCTCGATTACAACTTTCTCTTCAAAAGAAAGGTAACAATGTATATTTGGTGGAAGATTCCATTCAGGAGAAACAGAAATTGTATGGAAATCTTGTAAATATGAATGAATATTAACTTCGTTAAATTAATGTGGAATTAATTAATTTTTTCTGTAACCTCAAATATTTTGTTATGGTGAGTAAATTATTGTTCCTTATTTTCAGGTTATATTTAGCTTTGATATATTTTCTAACAGTTTCTATTAATACCAAAACCACTGTAATAATTAATTTGTTTATAATTAATAAATAATAAGTATAAAATGTTGTATTTTAGCCTTTTCCTTCAAAGAACCAATATTTAAGCAGCAAACGCAATTTTGTTATAAGAAATTGTGTTTGCCGTTTAAATACTGGTTTTGACCAAACTGAAAACATTAATTTGAATAGGAAGTGAAATTCAAGCAGCCCGCCTCTGTTTGTAGTTCATGACTAGGCGAGTAGGTGCGCCACATGTTACTTCTTGTCATTGCTGTTGCCTTCTCTTTCTTAGGAGCTCTCGTTTCTTATTCTATATGTTTTTTGAGTATTCTAGAAGCATCATGGTCGCGTCGTGCGTGCTCCAAAATATTTCCAGTGTTTTCTTTCAAAAGGTAGGTAAATTTCATTATTTTTCAATCTAATAATAATTGGAAACCCTATAACACTTGTATGTCCTGTACCACATCTAGCTTTCACTGTATTCTTTTAGTAAACTAACGTGCAAACAAGTAACAAAGTGTGCATTGTTTCGGTTATTTCGATCTTGACCCTCAACTATATAAGATTCCGTTCAGTAAGTAAGTTTATGGTTAGACATGTAGACATGTAGAAATTATTTGTTGACAAAGAATTTAAGTTTTTAAAATGTATTATTTAAAAATTACAGCTAAGTCAATTATTTAACTTAATTATTAGGTGCTCAAATTTCTAAATTAAATACATCCCAGGTACATCACCAATATAGCGGTTGTCTATGACTTGTAGTTAATTTGTAATATCAATAATATCAAAATCAATAAAGGGTTCCTAATAATATAGTACACTAAAATGTTAAATAGGCTGATAAGGGCAGATATACACAAAGTAATAATAGCTAAAATATTAAACGTATAGAAAAGATTTAGGGAATGACCTAATCCTATTATTTATGTTTTATTTACTAATTAAGCTTTCTGTTTTTAGAAAAATCGTTTAGCTGCTGTTGGTGGTCCTTATGTAAGGCAGGCGACAATAAACAATATATAATTTTTATTTTCAATTAAATTCAAATTTATTCTGTTTATTTATGTTCTTAAAATAAATTTTTACTAGACTAAATGCGTTTAATAGTTATTTATGTATCAAGGCATTAAAGTTAATCTTTTTATCATGAATGTGGAGTTTAGTTGACGAGGCCCGTAGGGCCGAGGCAAATAAACCACATGAGTGATAAAAAGGAACTTTAATGCCGAGGTGCATATTACATTTTTTTTTAAATCCAAAAACTATGAAATTAAGATTAATTAACTCTATTTTTCAAATAATTTTCAGTGACAGTAAGAAATGTCATAATTATTTAAAATTTCAAGTGACATTAGGAAATGTCATAATTATTTTTAAATGTCAAGTCGGAATAATTTTTTATAAGAAAACCATTATTTTTAGCAATTATAATAGTGATAATACAATTCTGATGTAAAAAACTGTATTTATTTACCTTTTGTTATAACACAATTATTATTACAAGCAATAAAAAATTAATGTTTACGTTTATCTGTCACCTCGGCCAGCCTCGGCCAACTACAAAAATCGCACAATAATGGATTACTTTAATGACTATTTCTATCACTTTAATGACGATTTTGAGGTACTTTAATGCCGATTTAAAAAAATGTATATTACCTAATTGAATATTATACGTTTCTGTAAACACTGACGTACTTTTCACAACACCAAAACACTGTACACTACAGTCGACGCGTGTTTCGCCAACCATGTTGACATCATGGGAAGGTGATGTCAACATGGTTGGCCAAACACGCGTCGAGTGTACTGTGCAGTGTTTTGGTATTGTGGAAAGTACGTCGGTGTTTACAGAAACGTATAATATTAAATTATTACCAACGTTTATTTTTGTAAGTAAAATAAAATATATATAAACGAGTATCCGAAACTATAAATAAACGTAGTAGTTTCAGGTTTATTTATAGTTTATCATAAACGTTTACTCAGCGGACATTTCTACGCACATTTTGCGTCTAAGATTGAACGTAGGGGAAGGTGGGGTGGAACGGGGCAGAGGGCAGAACGGGGTAACCATTCTGAAAACTGAACGCGCCACCAGGAATATCTAAAACTTTGACGAACTGGTTTTCTCTACACTATTTCACTTGCTATACCGACATTTGGTCAAAATACGTGCGTTAAGTTAGTTGTGTCGTTGATGTATGGAATTTTTTGTCGCAAATATAACTTTTAACCATTTAGATCAGTACGGTAAGTAGGCTTTTTGGGTATTAAGTTAAATACGATTTGTCATTGAAGGTAATCACTATTTGGCTTTAATTTTATGTATATATAGTTTTACTCTATATGTTATTTTAATAAAAAAAATTAGTTTTAACTGAAAAACTGCCCATGGGGCAGAATGGGTTGGGGCAGAATGGGATACCCCATTGTGCAGCAAACTACAGCTGCCTTCTTTCAAATTTTGAAGTAAACATTTTTTTATTTTAGATGGTTCGCAATTAGGCGAAAAACGGACAGACAAGGTCCAAATCAGGTGACGGATGGATTACATGCTCGGGTTATCGTAAGTGACGATGACGAAGCCGTCCTCAGTCCTCATATGTGAATATCGGCAGTAACTGTTTTGTTCATTTAGATTTAACTTGTTTATAAAAATAACTTTTAAGTTTGTTAAACAAAAAAATATTATTTATTATTAATCTTATGCTTGTTGCAAAAAAACAAATTATTTAATATAAATTATTAGTTCCCCGTTCTGCCCCGCCCCTGGGGCGAAATGGGGCAAAATGCATTTTTTTTAAATAAATTGTTTTAGGTTTTTAAAATCCTAATTTTGCAACTAAATGGAACAAAGGCATTTAACTAATACTCCAAAGAATTGATTTCAATTGAAACATGTTGAAATTTTAAACTCTTTGTATTTTTAAATCGACCTAAAACCTTAAGGTACCCGTTCTGCCCCCCCTTCCCCTATATATACGTATCATTTAGACGGTTAATGTCCGACTTTTAAACGTTTCAGTGTTACATGGGTAACTGTGCCAGTAAAAATGTATGGTACTGATATATTATCATTATCTTACTTCATGTCTACACTTTTAGTATTAATATTAAAAAAAAATTAAAATTATTTAAATTAATGAAAATGTATAACCTTATGAAATTAAAAGTTGAAGTCTTAAGAGATCTTGGAAATGTTCAATATTTTCGACCACCCCTGTCTTTATTATTGGACTAAATTGAAAAACCAAAATTTATTCTCGTGAATTTTTTTATGAGAAATCCGATTGTAAGCTCGAATAAGCGATAGAAATTATAATATACGAGGTATTGTCAAATAACTGATTTTCCAAGTGTTTTTCACCCTGTATATTATTACGGAAATCGTATTATTATGGTTATAAAAGGATATGCCATTCATACACCTAACTTCCGGTTTAGCCGGAAATAGCTAGCATCTGACAAAATTTTGGCGACAACCTGTATATTATTCATTAAACTTATTTCTGGGAATCACTCCAAATTCTAAAAAATAAATAGAAATAAGAAAATGGCCAAAATATGTCAAGATAAAAGTGTAGTATCAAAGGCAAACCTCAACAGTTTGCCCCAGAAAACCACTGTATATAGTTCCAAATGAATATAAATACAATGTTGTTATCTAAAATTCGTATCAGTGGTTTTCTAGTATTTTACACTAGAAAATATAATAACAAAATGTATATTATATATATTGAGGTTTGCCTTTGATACTACACTTTTAATCTTGACATATTTTGGCCATTTTCTTATTTCTATTTATTTTTTAGAATTTGGCGTGATTCCCAGAAATAAGTTTAATGATTATTAACTATCCGCCACAAATAAACTACAAACTGTACCTATATTATGAAATAATTGTAAAGTAGCGAATCTCCTGATTTCAAAAATATATAACACATGTCCATTATCTTTATATAGCAGTTTTATTTTTCTTAAATTTCAAGCCAACAGTATTAGGATTAGCTTATTTTATTACTTTATCGTATTTTGTTTCTCGAAAACCACACAAGATAATGGATATGTGTTATACATATATTTTTGAAATCGGGAGATTGGCTACTTTTCAATTATTTCATAATATGTATACAGGTTGTCACCAATATTTTGTCCGTTAGCTGTTTCTAGCTAAACCAAAAGTTAGATGTATGAATGGCATATGCCTTTATAACCACAATAATGTACCATATCGATTTCCTTAATAATATACAAGGTGATAAAAATTTAGAAAATTGTTTTTTTGACAATACCTCGTATATTAGAGGTCCTATCGTATATTCGAGCTTACAATTGGATTCGTCATAAAAAATACAAGGTAATAGAAACACTGTGATATGCCACTTGCAGAATTATATCTGCTATTTATTGCTTTAATTTCAGATAGTATTTGTCTCAAAATCAATGCATAATGGAGTTCAAACTAAGACACTCTTGTCGAATATTCGAACTCCTTATATCAGTTTTAAAAATAATTATTATACCAGTAATCTATTTCTTAGAGAATAAAATCTATCTATTACCCCTGCCGTCGCTTCAACCAGTTATTCGATTTACCTCGCCTTTCTAAAGAAGTACAGACTACTCCATCATTCCTCTCTTCTATAAGGGGTATTATTCTAGTCCTATACTTACCAAAAATTTTAAGTCTCAGACACCTGTTCCACACTAATCAAAAAAGTGAAAAGGTGTTTCTTTATTAACATCAAATTCTGAGGAGGTAGGATATTCGTTAACACCCATCAGAAGTACTTGTTCACTTTACAATGGGTCAGAAATCCCATGAGATAATGAGCCAGAATTTAATGTGAATATTCCATTAAAAGTATCAAGTTTGTTTGCAGTCACCATTCAGCTACGTTGCTTCTCTAATATCTCGTAGATAAAGTAATAACTAAATACTTTTCTTTTGCACCAGATACTGTAGTAAAAGCAGCTGCAAATAATTTGTTTTTTTATTCTGAATTACTTTGCTCCACAACTGATATAGTCATTTTCCAAATTGTATTGTTCATAATAGGATGAGAACTTAATTTTCTAAAATATTGTCAATTATATGTGACCAACACATCTATTGTACTTGATAAAACCACGAATTGATAATTAAGTAATTCTAATTGAATGGAAATACCACTTTTATTGTAGAAATTACTTTCAGCAATAATTAACATTCGCAAGAGTAAACAAAATCTACAAGTTATCAACTGCTGCCTATTTCATAGATATTTTATTGGGTCTTAAAAAAAATACTAATCTGCTAATTTCTTAGAACTGAAAACCGTAGATCACGCTAGAAGTTCTCAGAAAGTAGACCGATGCTTTTAATAATTTGTAAGCTGCTTGTGGTAGTCACAACTCTTGTAGTAGTAAAATAATTTAGCTACAATTTTATATGTTTCTAGTTTTCCAAAAACGGAATTTTTCTGACGTAATATGAACTGGTATTTATGTAAAGAACATATTCGGAAACAATAAAATACCCACTAAACATTATAGTTGTTTCCAATTTTAATAACATTCTTCCTATTCTTATTAAAATGACAAGGGCACATATTTTTCACCTTGAGATAAATATTATTAAACAGTAACTATATTAATCATCCCATATATTTTGTTTCAAGTTACTTTCGGTACTTACCGACTTTATTTAATGGTATGGTATACCAATTCATACACTTGTAGCATTCAGGGTCGTAGGCAGGTTGGGTGATGTGAATGTTCAAACACCCCCTATAATTATCTTCACGGTACATGTAACCTAACGCTGATTTCGAGATTTTATTAAATAAGAAGAACCAAATCAGCAGTTTTTTAAGAACAGCAATATTATTTAAATTTTGTTTAAATTATTTACCCGTTTTAAATAAAGGATTGGATATTTGATACCTAATTGATCTGTGCTGAGATATCAACTAAAATGAAAACCGATCAACGAATTACAAAACCCATAGATTCGGGTTTGATTTCTATTGATATCCGTTTATTTTCCGCTGATTTTAGTGATTTTCGTTGATTTTCGATGATTTCCGTTGATTCTGGTAAATTTCTTATAATTTCCATTGATTTCCTTTTATATCACTGATTTGCTCCTTGCATCAGTGTGAGAGTTTCAATTATTCTTCAATACTTGCAATCATTGCAGTACAATTACCATTTTGTAAAAACTGGAAGTACAGTCGGCGCCACCCAAATGTGAACGCATTTTGGTTGTCATGGAAATTTCTTCTGAATTTCATTGTAGTAAGTCAGACTTTGTTTAGTGGCGTAACACAGAGAGGGTATAGTGACAGAAAATAATATTACTTTTATTATTTTCTGTTACCATAATAATAATTGGAAGGACGAGGGCCGACACGAATAATATAAAAGAAGTTAGCAAAATAATTAACTAATATTACCTATATGTTAGTGGAAGAAGGTTAAATATTAATTATTCCTTTAATTCATTCATGTTTAACGATTGTGAGAAATAAAATGACACAAATTAAGCGTGTTAACAATAATTAATATATTTCAACAAATAATAATTTACAATTCAGAAAAACATTAATAAAATAAAAATGGTAAAACTAATCTCTATATTTAAAAATCAGCACTTCTTCAGGCCAGATAGCTTAAGACGTCTTTGTGCTATTCTAAAAAACCCTGGCAATAATGTTTCTTCTCGAGTTTTCACAGTGCTTTCGAAAGGATTCTGATTGATAAATTCGACCAGAGCATTGTCTTTATTCTCATTGGAGACCTTCCCTACACCTTGCCTTATAGGTCCTTGCAGTCTTTGTTCTTCTTGCCATCGCTTTTTTTTATATAAAATACTTATACAACTTTTACTAACATTTAAATCAGCAGCCACTTCACTCAAAGACTTATTTTCTTCCAATTTAGCTATAGCCTTCGCTTTTTGCGCTTCAGTTAAATGCCTTGGCATAGTTATCTTTGCTTTTACTATTGACAAATTATGACAAATATATTTGACAACTATTTTCAAATTTTACGGCGACTATGATTTAAAGTGTAAATTACACTATACAATTTTGCCGTTCACATTTGGGTGGCGCCGACTGTACATATGAAAACGAATGAAATTGTTTAAGAGTGATGTTTTAGAAACGGAAAAACAATGTAAACTAGAACATTGTAAATGTAATCGTATAACATAAAAGTTACATTTAATGTAGGTCAAGGAATAATAATTTTGTCCCTGGCCTGTTCAAAATAATCATAAAATTAACATATTTTAATATAAGTATAATAGGTAGCATTTTTAAAGAAAATATACCTATGGGGTAACCATACGTTTTATTATAGAGGATGTAGGTGTGACTCAACTATTTTGCTTTTATACATAATATAATTCATACTGATGACAGTTTCTGTATTCCGTTAATTATCGGTAGGTACTTATCTTCCTCTGATATAATTTATATCATGGTTCGACTTTTATATAGTTTTACACTTCCGTTAATAAAAATATTGTGCTAATACCAATTAGGTGATTTATTTTCTAATTCTAATTTTGTAATGCTAGTAAAGTTCGTTTTTCAGAGCCAAAACCTGACCTTGCCGGAATTAAGATTGTGTTTCATTATGTAGTGATTTATTTTGCATTTCCTTTACCTACACGTATGTATATGGAGCGGTAAGACAGAGGCGCTACAAAGTTAATTTAGTAATATAAATGACAATAATTTAAAAAATATTATTAAAATATTTTTCAGTTATTAAAATACAGATAAAATTAATTTGATAGCAATTATTTGTGATACAATCACATTAAAATATTAATAAAATACAGATAAAATTTATTTGAAAGCAATTATTTGTGGTACAATCACATTAAAATATATAATAAAATCAAAGAATAATGAAAACTGTAAAAGATGCCTTAAATATGGTTGACGAAACCATCAGTAGAACATATTTGAAAAATGAAACGAACAGCCTTATCAGGTTGTATCCAGTTTTAACAGCATATGGCGTTACAACTAATTGCCACAATAGCTATACTAACGAATAAATTTTTTTACAATTAAATATCTAGTAATAAAATTATTACTAATCAGCCCTTAATTATCTAGTCCATAATGGAACAATCTGGGTGGCTGTATACTCACCTCACCTCACTCACCAGCAAACCAGAAATTAGTCTACGTTGGTACAATGCACACTATCCGACAAGGAAATTTACCTTCTTGGAATTAATCCCTCTAAATTGGTTTATTGCATTCAATGAATTTTTATTCGCCTTTCTGGTTGAAAAATGCAACTAAAATTAAAGCAGTTGGAATAATAATAATAATAAATTTTTTGTTATTAGTTTTTGTAAATTATTAATACATGTTAATAATATATGTAATTTACAATATAATGTATAAACCTGACAGGACGATAATTACAGTACAATAATAAACCTTAACAGTGAGTTAACTTGCTGTCTCGTACTCAAAAAATTCTTGAAGGGAATAAAAACATGTATCACTTAGAAATATAGAAATAAGTTCCCTCCCTTTTGATGAATATGTTTACATTAGTTTGTTGTTTTATCATAGTTGGTAACTTATTGAAAACTATTCCACACAGATAGAAAGTACCTTTCTTATAAATACTTAAATTAAGTTTTTACTGTTATGAATATGACTGTTACCTCTAGCGTTATGGTCATGCACACTATTATTTTGTGGAAAGTGTGTTGTGTTAAGTTTAACGAAAAGTGCATCCTCATAGATTTAACAGACATGGTGTGAAAAAATTTTTTTTTCAATCTCTGTTTCCCGCGCACCTACCAGAAGTTTTTGTCTACCAGCGTAATTAGGGCATGTGAACTAACTACCAATGCGGAAAAATATAGGTAATATTTCGATTTAAAAAAAATACCCCCTCCAAATCCGCCCACCATACCATAAAGTTCCAGGGAGAAAAACTCTTGTATTTATATGGCCTCTAATATTTGTTCGTGAAATAGTCTAATAAAATACCACTAGTGATTGAATTTATCCTATAAGTCTGTCTTCTATTTTTAAACTCAATTGAGTTGCTTGAAAACACCTCTCGTCCTGGCAACTCAGTTTCGTTATAAATAAATCGCCAGACTTATCGAGAAAATTCAATCTCTTGTGGTATTAATACTGATAACACAACTGTTCTAGAATACTCACCAAAAAGCAGAATGAAAAAATCCTTACCTTGTGGCAGTGGCATGCAAAATACTATCCTATACCCTATACCATCATCAAAAAACAATAGACTCCGCCCCATTAATTTTATGGTTGCGCAGAACGGTGTGCACAATAGTCAGTTTTACACGATGAAATTAAAGAAAGTTGAGATAGCTTCAACAAAATTTGTTTATTATACGTGTTATATTTTATATTCGCGAGTGCATGAACCCTGCTTTACTTTATCAGAGACATTTATTTCTGATTTCCGGTCGTCTGTCTAGACCAGCTGATCTGATTGATGGTTTGTTGTTGACATTTGTAGTTTTTAGGTTAGGTGCTTTCGCGAGTTATTTACACATATTTAAAAGAAAGTATGAGGTTATTTCAGGCAAAAAAAATTAGTTTGTGATTTACTGTAACAATTTCACATAGATTACTCCACTGGATACACCCCAATGACCCCCATGCACTACTCAATAGCCAAATCTGCCGAGTCGTTTACTCTTGGTTTCCACCACTGTACATATTTATTTATTAATATCTATCGTAAGATTACTTTTGGTTCTTTTTACGAATAGTCGTGGAATGTTCAAGCAATAAAAACTATACAAACTATATATTATATAATATAGGTATCTACATCTTGTTTTATTTTTATTCTTAATCTTTAAAAAGCCTATCATTTGCTAGAAGGCAAGAACTTAACTACTTATAAGTTTTAACATGTCCAAATAAATAAACACATACCTACCTACTTCTTCTTAATTTTCACAAGGTTTTCTATCTATTACAGCTCCTACGTATAAGCAAAGTTTACTAATATAGTATTCAGTAAACTTTGGTATAAGAAAGTTATGAATGATATCAATATAATATAATAATAGAATGGCTTTATTCATCGTTACAATACATTTGGTACTTAAATCAGTAGAAAAAAATAGACTTTAAAAGCCCTACATATACATAAATTTGTAAATAATATTAAAACAACGATAATAAGATAAACGTATATAATATAATTGGAAAAATAATATATGATGTCACTTTTATTTTTTACACTGAACAGTCAGAACCGGCGAGCAGTTCCTATTTCTCATTCAAAAAAAAACCATAATTTACTTACAGTAAGGCCAGCATTCACCCAAGTCTCATCTAAAAACTACAACTTCTATGTTCTTCCCTTAGGGCACTATTACGTGACCTTTTTGAGAACCTATAATGCCAAACACAATTACATTACAACACAAAGAAATAAAAAGTCCGAAAGTAATCGTCACAAAGTACTCCGTTTAAGATGAGGCAAATAATCATCTTCATGCACCGCTGCTAAAATTTTGTTTGCAGTTGGTGGTTCATTTCTTTCAAAAAAGGAATGGATTATACGCTTGAGAGCACTTTTAGTTCCTTCATCAATATTGTCCAAAACTGCCCGTTGTCGGTGTACACTTTTGGTGGCTGATGTTGGTGTGTATGTTTGTATTCATGAAGAATATTAGAAACACTTGGAACACTCACACCTGCTGCCTTTGCAGTGAACTCCATGCATTCCATCTTTGGTTTCTCCGGATTCTCCCCATCGTAGGCCTTAAAAATGTTCAGAACCTTTTCCTTATCTTCCACCGAAAAATGTCTGGATAATCGTTTTTTGGGTGGAGAAATTATACCTCCTTCAGCCATCATAAACCTTAAGAAAACCCGTTTTAACATTTAATCAATATTAATCATTTGCATTTACGTACCTTATTACTTTAACTCCCAGATGAAATGTGAAATGTCACAAAAACGAATAACACAGTTGACAGTCACGCCGGCGCCCCATTTATTCGCGTTTTTCATACGTTTTCGCCTTAAAGATGTTCAACACGTTTTCCTTATTCTCAAAAAATGCCTGGAGATTCGTTTTTTCGGTAGAGAAATTGGGCCCCCTTCTATTGAGTTTTCGATTTGACCTTAAAAAAAAACGATGTTTTAACATTTAATCAATATTAATACTACTTACCTTAATACTTAATACACAAATAAGGTTAATCCTTATACGTACCTTCACAAAAACAATTTGAAATAATTTCACATAGACGAATGAATATGACAGTTGACAGCACAGGTTTACAGTGAGGCCGGCTCCCCATTTATGCGCGATTTTTAATATGTTTAGCGTTTATACGTTTCGCGACAATGATAACATAGCTGATTGGTCTATTGCCAAAATACATAAAAGTTTTAATGTGTGACGCTAATATTGTAGAGTCGGCCTTTGTCAAATTTAGTGGTTGCTTTGTAACTCGGGTTCTATAAATTCGACCAATAGAGAAATTCCATTCAAATTTAGCGGGCATTTTTGGGGAGGAGTCTACTGCTTTTTGTTGGTGGTACAGAGTACAGAGGCTTTATAGGGACAGAGACGACAATAAGGCCACGCCCACCAAAATGCGGCTAAATTTTAAGAAAAATGAATGGCGCTTTTAAATTTATAAGATGATGCAAGCATATTTTAATAGTTTAATTTTAGATTGGTTTTATTTAGTTCACTATTGAAACATTCGTATTATAATGTTATAATTATTAATGTAATTTAATGAAAGTCTAGAATATTTTAATTTATTATAATAACGAAGAAAATTAATTATGTATTTAACGTTCATAACTAACCTCAAAAATACGCATTTTCTAAAATTTTCAGATGTTATGTAAATTTTTCTCAAATTTCTGCTTGATTCCCGTACTATCAACTAAAATTTTGTTCAGTGCATACTAATGAACTTTTAATAGCCTTAATCTAATATAATAAGATGCTTTTTGTTGGTTAGAAATCCAACCTATAATTAGTAGTCTATTTTCAATAATCTACAACATTGAAACTTTATATATAGGTATCTACTATCTGAGTGAGTTTTTAAATGTTATAATGGATCCATACTAAAACTGCCGAAATTAAAATTGAAAATAAATTTGCAAAAACTAAAAATTTAAGGTTATGTTAGTAATATGATGCCCATGATCCGTACGTAAGCACATTAATTTGAAAAGATTAATAATTTTCTTAACTGAATAGAAGGAAATCCAACCTATAATTAGCAGTAAATTTTTAATGATCTGCAATATTGAAACTTTCTATATCTACTGTCTGAAAGAGTTTTTAAATGCTATAATGGTTCCAAGCTGAAACTACAAAAATTAAAATTAAAATTGAAAATTAATTTACAAAAACTAAAAATGTAAGGTTATGTTAGTAATATGATATGCACATGGTCTGTTTAAAAATTTTAGCCTCATTTTATACCACGTGACCTCTACTACCAATCAAAATGCTGACAACCTATTGTCGCCTCTGTCTCTATAAAGCCTCTGTAGTACAGAGTATAGAAGAAAAATTTTCAAAATTCCAAAAGAGTGCCCATATCTCGAAAACCATACTGTTTTCAAATTTTGATATTCTGATAGGTTACGGCATGGCCAATTACCATTTTCAGGAGTATCCATTATTTACGGGACACCCTGTATCCCTAGCAGCACGATGTAGTCCCATGGACGTCCATTGAACGTACGCATTGGACATACAGAACGTCCTATGGATGGATGTATACAAATATCCGTGGACATCCTGTAGACGTACAATTATGTTACAGATGTCACAACATTAAACATATATCGAAGGACATCCATAGTACGTCCGAAATAAATATTCAAAAAATATCCGAAGAAAATCGCAGATGGACGTTCTTTCAGAACACCCTATGGACGTCCCCCAGTAGTACGATGTAGTCCCATGGACCATGTATGTCGATTAATAAATAAATAAAAAAATATTAATAAAATACACCACATGTAATTATGACCCCCTTTATCCCAGAAGGCTCTAGGAGCCTTGTGCGGGAGGGGGCTACACATTTAAAGACAAGGGACATACATCCAATATCCGTGTATAATGGAAAAATCCCACTCACAGTATTTTCCATTGCCACGACCGGGAATCGAACCCGGGACTTTTGGGTGAGAGGCAGGAACGCTACCATCTCGACCATCAGTCATACACATACGTACACATCAGTCATGCACATACGTACAGATTGAGACATTCCAGTGAACGTACACATTGGGACATCCCATAGATATACACAAATATCTGTGGACATCCTATGGACGTATACAATTATGTTACAGATGTTTCAACTTGGGACATATATTGGGCGATTATGAAGGACATCCAGATATTGGAAAGACATCCCAAAAAAATATATCAAAGCAAAGTTCTCAATTCTCATCAAAGTGGAATCTGCGAACTGCAAGCAGCCCCATAAACTGGATCAAGGTCTGATGCTAGCCACATGCATAATGGACTTTATAAAATTTAGGTCCTTCCAGGATATCCATAGTACATCCATAATGAACGTAATGAGTGTACGTCCCTTTATGATGTCCATGCATGACATCCATAATGGGCTTAATAAAATTTACGTCCTTTCAGGATATCCATAGAATATCCACATTGAAACTGATAAAATGCATGTCCCATTAGGATAACTATAGGACATAATAAATTTTGTGCCACTTTAGGATATCCATAGGGGCCATAGGTCATAATGAACGTAATAAAATATATGCCCCATTAGGATGTCCATATGACATCCACAACAGACTTAGTAAAATTTACGTCCATTTCGGATGTCCATATGACGTCCATGAACGTCCCTGGATGACTCGGACCTTCTCTGGACGTTCATTGGACATTGAATGCGACTAGGGATATTATCAGAATCTTTGGTACAAAAACAAAAAAGTACAAAAGGATTTAACTCGACAATAACTTAAATGTTCAGCTTTCATTTGCCACCTCATGCATTTTCTTATTAAAAGAAATACGTGTTTTTTTAAATATTAAACCTTCTAACTTTTATCAGCACTGTTAAAAATGTATAAAATTTTTAAGTATTTTTAAGTATTATACATATTATACACATACATGCATACACATACACATACATACATATACACAGACACAGTTTTGATTAATATTTTATCTAACCGCATATTGCTAAATTTTTAACAACTAAACATGGTTGAGATAAAACATGGTTAGTTTTATCTCGGCTCGATTTCGTACTGTACTGCGCAAGTAGAAAAACTTGTTGAGTGCCACTAAATAGGTATATGTTTTCTGCAAAGTTGGAACTGTCAACTGTCAAATAACAAATTGTCAAATCTGCAAGAATGTTAAGTTTTGGTTATTTGAATTTATTAATTTAGTCTGGTGGTATCAGTTTTAATTGAAAAATGCACAAAGGTCATGGAGGACTCCTTTAACCACGGCGAGAAATTGAAGAGGATCAAATCTTTGACAATGTAGCAAAAGATGCTTGCCACTCTTGCCAGCTATGCTATTCATTCTCTCATTTGGACAAGAACTTACTTACATTTATCTTTGTCTACGAGAAATCAACAGAAAAATACAAGCTAACTCTAGAAAAACTAACAAGATCACAAAATTTACAGGATTCAAAAAATAGTTATATTATGCTTTATATTATGTAGTTATTATTATGTTGTCCCATGTCCTTTTTAATAGTAAGTAGATTTCAACTTTGTTGAATATCCCTTCATTACTTTAAATTATATATTCTTTTAGTGAATATTATGAACAATTATGTAAATAACATTATCTAACATTCATAATATTCAATGAAACTATTTATTATTATTAATTATAATTATATTAAATTATTTTCAATTACTAAAGTCCACAACTGTGAAATGTTACAACTTTTATTTATTAAAAATCATGATTAATTTCAAAGCTAATTTCATATTATGTCAAACACGTTCTAATTAAAAATGCAGGTAAACACCACGATAATAAGCACGGGCCATATATAAATAGGTAGATTTTCAATTTGTGGTACTTGATTTCAAGATTAGAAGAAACGGCAAAATCTGTCATATTATTCTACTTTATATTTAAAATTCGCGCCAAGATTTCTACTTGATGACGTAGTCCTAGCGGTAGTCAAAATGTGCGCCGTGACATACCATCTTATATCTCTACCATGACAACTAAATTTAACGTTCTCTAGCTTGCAAAGGATAGTATTTAGTATAGTTTTCTAATTTAAAATATTATCATTGTTACCTACTAGATATAGTTTTTTCTTTATTTAATAAAATCCTAATATTATGATGCATCAATAACTAAATTTTTTTTCCACATTTTACATTAATATTAATAGTTTGCACAGTGAGCCAATTTATTTATTATCTTAATGTTCCTTATACACTATATGTATGTCAGAAATTATGATACATACCTATAAAATAAATCGTTTTTATAACGTAACGAACTTAAATCATACAAAAAGTCGTTAGTGCCGACTGTTTTCATCGTTCTAGATTATAAAGTATTAACGTATTATTTGATTTAAACAACTGATCTAGTAGATACGCCGCTGGCATCTTTTAGTGTGGGAGAAATTATGGTAGTCTCAATGTGACATTTCTTTATTCTTATGTATTTGTATATAAAGGAAACAACAAAAATTAAACATTCATTCTAAAATTGTGTTTTAGTATCACACTTCCATCAATGAGATACAGTATGTTGAGAATAGTAAGTACTGTCTTATTAATTTTTACAATACTTGATAAATCAAATCTACTTTTCCATGCTAACTTTAAACTAAATTTAGAAGAATAGTAATATTAAATTATATAGCTTGAATATTTTTTATTTAATATATTTTAGGAAATAATTAAAACGTGCAGATCACACGTAGATTATACCTAAAAAAATTTAAACCGATTTAGTTAAGTATTTTCAGTATTATTTGTTGCATGTGATATTTTTTAATTTTCTTCGTTTCTTTTTTTGGTATTTATTACTACCCGCTAGAATGTCTTAGCGTGTGGTAATAAACCCCCAAAAAATAAACAAAGAATATTGTAATATATTTCAAGAATTTTTTACTTTAGACAGTATGTTACAATTACTTAAATATTTTAACCAAATTTTATTGACAATAATGTACATTAAAATAAAACAAACAGTGAAAACATTTTGCTTTCCAGGTCGCGGCTTTTACATTTGTAGCTACAGCATTTGCTGCAAATGTGTATCCATACGCAGGTCAGCCCTTTTCAACAACTCCGTACAAAGTGGCCCAACAGTACAGCCACATTCCTCAGTACACTCAAAGTTACAACCCCGTCCCAGAAGTTGTAATCACCCCTACAACTGCTGCTCCATTTGTTCAAACATATTCGACTCCTTCTCCATACATCCAGTCATATGCTCCTGCACATCCTTATATCCCTATTCTCCGTCACGACCAAGAAACAAGAGAAGATGGAAGCTACCAATACCAGTAAGTAATCCTTTATAATTTTATATAAAGTTAATAACCGAGCCATTTTAAATTTTATTCACTTATAAAGAACTTAAACCTAATGGAAATTTGTGCCATAATTATTACGAATAGAAAAAACTAAATACAATAATTGTCCAGCAATTAAATAGAAACAGATTGTTTTTCAGTTAAACCAACTACGTCAAGTTATTATTTAATATTTGATTAGAAAACGTCAACGTAATATACTGCTATAAAATGTACCTTTTTGAATAGTTTATAAATATAATTTTATAATTAAAAATAATTTCCAATATTAAGATATCTCAAACTATAAATTTTATGTGATAATGTTAATAAGCTTATATTATGGTCTCTCCTTTCAACACTCTATAGACAATTGTATCAAAAGTATGTCTATGCGTTGTCAAACTACTTATAACAGCAAGAGGGGTCACCACAATATCGATATGATGTTTTATTATTTTTTTCTTTTTTGTCATTATTATTGTTAATCGTTAATTTTGTTTTATCATTGTTAATAATATAATTTCATCCAATAAAATGATTAAATTAATGTCTCTTCAAAACGGCTTAGTCAATTCCTATAAATTATTGAAACCTACAGGACCATTCCGAGAGCATCTCACATAATATGCTCAATCGAATTTGGATTACGCGAATAGGAAGGGCATAGGATGTAATTTTTATCAAAGAAATTATTGGCTATTTAAGTACTATGTAGTGTTGCATTATCATCCATGTAAAATAAAGTGAATAAAGGTCTTTTGTGAATGTACAATTTTCAAAATGACGTTCATCTAGTTCTCTCCAAACTTTGATATGCCCATTGCCCATTGGCTCTTCATATTTTAAATCTTGATTCATTCTTTAGTAGACAGGAATATTTATTAATATATTTTCCAGTTTAGATTTTGTTTGCGAAAAATTATCCATCGTTCATGTGGGATGTTTAGCTGGTAGAAAGTAATGTAAGGTAATTTATTAGATGTTGCCTTGCCTATGCACAGTGTTATCATTTTGTTTGGTACACATTTTAATCAGAATTTGTGAGTTTATTAGAAAGAAATGTTTTATACAGAAGTTGCAGGGTGTTTACTAAATTTTTATTTGACAGTAATAAAAAACAATTGATTGCCGATTTTTTCCAGATATGGACATAACCTATGTTTTTTTAGTTTTGATTTATTAATCAAAAACAAGAACATTGTAGGTAAGTATCCCTACTAGATTTTACTCTTTTTGCGTTAGCAAAGAGGGCTGTGGATGAAAACAATATCAAAACAATATCAGTTTCTATTGTTTTCATCCACGGCCCTTTTTGCCAACGTAAAATATTTGAACTCTAATAGGAATACCCAATCTTTTTATTTTTGACTAATAATTCAAAACATCCTGTATAAAGCTATCAAGTATGCTATATCAGTGTAATCAGAAAAAAAAACAAATCTAACTGAATAAAAACATATACCGGGTGACCACGAGATGAGGTTACACTCTATAACTTCTTTGTTATTAAACCGATTAATTTGAAATTTACAGGTGAGGCATAACATCTAAATGTGCAACTTTTGACACTTGGTGGCTTTATTTCTTACTTCCGATTTAGCCGGAAGTGATATTAACTTTCTTATTTCAAATACAACTCTACCTGTTTTTGTAATGTATCTTATTCGTTATAAAATTTACAATACAATGATATGTCACACAATGACATTTCATTTTAAAATGGCCGAAAAATTAAATTTTTTCAAAAATATTAAAATGTCAATTTAATAACAAATAAGTTACAGAGTGTAACCTCATCTCGTGGTCACCCGGTATATAGGGTGTTCCATTTAAAAAAAATATAGGTTATGTCCATATCTGAAAAAATCGGCATTCAATTGATTTTTTATTACTGTCTAATAAAAATTTAGTAAATCCGCTGCAACTTTTGTATAAAACATTTTTTTCAAAATCTCTAAAATAAACTCGAAAATTCTGATTAAAATGTGTACCAAACAAAATAATAACACTGTACAATCTATAACACCAAAACAAGCCGCAACATCCCTTTGTGTTTGTCCATCCCGTAATATACCGATTGCCTGACTTAATTGATCTTTAGATAATAAGGGAATTTGCTTCACTATTTATTGGAACAAATATCACACTAGTCCAAATTGTTGAGAAACTTTACATTACAGGTCGGTAATAAAGGCAAATGTATGTTCCAAACTATTTGATGTAACGAAAAAAATATACGTAATAGATGAAACCAGAACTAATGAATTGAGATACAAAACTCTAAAATCTTCACCTTACATCTCGTGCATGAAATTGAAATTGAGTAAGCAAAATAAATCAACTGAAACTAAGTATCTTTTAAAATAAAGTCGATCAAAGATACGCCGGAATTAAAAACCACTTCCTCAAGGTTATACCTAGAAAACTAAATAAAAGTCATGGTTATATGTTGTGTAGTTAATAGTTGCAAGAGTTTAAAGTCGACCCTATTGCTTGGACCACTTCAACTGCTAGAAAACTAGAACATTAATTGTTAATCTCGAATCGCGTAATACAATTACATATATTTCGCGCTGGAAACTAAAAACTAAGAGTTTTGTATGCTTTTATTGAAATAAATATTTTTTTCATTAAACTGTCAGTTACGCAAACAAAAATTCAATATTTTGATTCTAAGACTTTGACAGAGGTAACAATTTGTAGTAGAAGAGTTTTTGGGTTCTCTTCATTTGAAATGCTTCAGAAGAAGACCACGCCAAGGTGATAGAAACGTCAAAAATTTAAAATATTTAATGTGGAAGTGAACACGAAAACTTTTCTATAAAAAATTCGATTATAGCGCGACTGATAATTGCATACAACTGTTGAATACAACCTGAGAGCAACATAATGTTTAATGTAAGATATCTGGAAACATATAAGAAAAAAAATTTTGCGACACAGGAAATATGTAACACCATATAACGTTTTCTTCAATTTTGGATGATTTAACAGGAAATAACCCAAACATTTTAAATTGTAACCCGTATATTTTTCTATTCTCTTTGATTTATCTTAAAATTCAATGTGTAACCCATGTATGACAGCATAGCATTTGTTTTTAAAATAACTTTTAAAAACCATTTTGAAAAACGATGAACTGTGAACTGTTGTTATTAATGCTTAATGTGCTATGAGATAGAACGAGCTCTTACACGTAACTTTGTTTCATATTTTTTAGCCTAAATAGCTGTAGAAGCTAAATAAGATGTTTCTTATTTTCACAAAATTTCTCTAAACAACTCTCTGTGTGACTGTATTATAAAAGCTAAGATAGAAACCACAATTTCTTGTTTGACCTATTTGTAAATTTTCCGAAACGTTTGCAAAATATTTTATTTTTGTTCATAATTTATTTACACTTGGAGTAGTTTTCCACACACACCAAAACACTTTTGCACACACTCGACGCGCGTTTCGCCAACCAAGTTGGCATCATCGGGAGATGATTAAAACTCAGTTTTAATCATCTCCCAACTTGGTTGGCGAAACGCGCGTCGAGTGTGTGCAAAAGTGTTTTGGTGTGTGTGGAAAACTACTCCAAGTGTAAGTTCTACACCAAAGGTTCCAACCCCTCTTCAGGAATTCATAATTTATATCAAAAAAACAATATTTATTTTGATTGTTCCTATGACGTTAAGTAACAAGCTCGTAGAGGTTATTTTAAAAAAGATACAGATATTTTTTAACCCTGCCAGGACGGAGCTCAAATTTTTACGTCGTTAACGTACTGGGGTACAATATGTACCCCATCATTTTTCTATATTGAATGAAATCAAATGCTATATGAACAATATTTCAATAATATTATCTTTATCTTCAGAAACATCAGATGTAATATTTTTATCAACAAAGTCATCATCACTTTCTTCCAACCACTCGAGAGCTATTTGACGGTCTCGCTCATTTGTGAGGTCTAATTTTTGTCTTTTAGACATTCTTACAAAGTACAAAAATAACCGAACGCAACGAATCACTGCTAACGCATCGAAACTGACTGTATGGCACGATTTTGCGGTTAGAATTGAAGAGTAATGACGCACACGCCTGAAAATTTATGCAACCAAAATTGACGAAGTGGGGTACAAATTGTTCCCCACAGTCAATTTTTATTTGTAACATCAAAATAATAAAATTAAACATGAAATTAATCTGTCCATTAGAACAACCTGGTTCTTACATATGCTTAAAAAATCAGGGCATCTGGCATGCGGCTAATTTGCTAAATATTTATAAAAACGTTAACTTTGGGGTACAGTTTGTACCCCGGCCCGGCCTGGGAGGGTTCTAACTATAAAATATTCAAGAATATGCGGTAATAAATACCAAACAGGGAAGGAAAGAAAATTAAACAATGCTTCAAATAACTGTTAGAGAATACTTTTATCTTTTAGTTTTGTCCATCCATCTTATAATTAATGTAATATCCTATTTTGCTTCAATATTAATATCTAAATTATTACATAGTACCTTAACATTGTTAATATACTACAGCAAAAACATTTATTTAGATTTAATGTCATGTTACGAAGATGAATAAAAAAATATTCAGAGTAGAATTTAAAATAACAAAATTTTACTGAAAAAAATTGTTTGGAATAAAAATGGGCACAGATTGGACAATATCATCTTAATACCGAATGGACTGACTGGATTCCGTAACATCAATTTTAATATAGAAAAATATAAATAATATACAGTGTGTCCACGGATTGAGTGCATATAAGGTGTAAATGACAAAAAGTTCTAGAGTTGGGTTTTCATATTCTGGGGATCGATCCTGCTTAGTCTCAAACTAAGATATTGGAAAAATGAGCCAAATCAATTAATATACAGGGTGTTTTTAGACCGAATTCTAAAAATTAGTCAAGAGTAAACTGTCTTTATTTTTGAAGATATAACAAAAATGTATTAAGAAAAGTTATTTAGAATTAAGCGTTATGGAAGACTTTCAATTTTTATACAAATTAGCCTTTTTTGATTTTCTTTCATCAACATGAGATTTTTATTTGTGGTTTTAGTGACGCATAGTAAGTAAGTAAGTAAGTAAGTAAGTAAGTAAGTAAGTAAGTAAGTAAGTAAGTAAGTACTTTATTGGTCATAAATACACAAAAGTGTTTTGACAAGTCAGAAATACACAAAACAATATATAGTTGCAATATAATAAAGTAATAAAATAATTTAAAACTTAAGTCATAATTAAAATAATATTAAAACTATTGTATACTGTACGAGTATATATAAAGACAAACAGTAATAAAAATTAATCATTAATTAATGACAAACGACAAAAAATATATATATTTTGAGACAATAACAAAACAATATCATATACATGAAGAGTAACTGAATATAACTATTTGTTTTTCAAGAACTTTGTTCAGTTACTCTTCATGTATGCGTCACTAACACCACAAATAAAAAATCTCATGTTAATGAAAGAAAATCAAAGTACTTTACTGTACTTTACTGTGGTGTATTTATTTATATTTATTTATTTATAGGCGTCCTATTTAAAAACTACTTATTTATCCAATATCTTTTTGTGATTATGAGAAGTTCAATTCTTTTTCTGCATAAATTTTTAAGTCCAGTGCAAAAGTTATAAAATTTTAATGTACAAAGGTTATATTGTACCTCTAATTTTTCTGTTATTTCGATCAAACTCACAAATTAAATATACACTATTTTAAACAATTTAAAAAAAAATTAACCGCCTCTTAAATTGCAAAAGTAACTTCTTGAAAATTAAAAATTATAGCTGTAGCTTCGTTCTCAAGTATTACCATAATTTGGTAATTTGGTAACAAAGACTTTATTAAATTTATTCAGTTTATGTAAATGTGGTTGCCTACCATTAAGCAGATGATTTCGTAGGATACCTACCTAATATTAAAGATAGGTATATGGTGGGTATGCTTCTGATAATAATTATGTCACTATTCGCTCATCTTCATGTAAAATGTAATTAATGTATGTTTTTGTGTGCAATTAGGTCAATGTTTTGATTCTTGGTTTAGTGGGATAGAGACCAAATATTAAAACAAGAAATTGTTATTTAAAAAGTACACTATTGAGATTCCTTTTTGTCAGTTTTGATGTTTTTACACTATTAGATGTTAACTAAATTGACGACAAAAATGATTTTAATTGTGACGTCGACTTTTTAAAAAACAATCTGTACGTTGTTTTAATATTTGGCCTCTATCCCACTAAACGAAGAATTAAGCAATAAATATAACAGGTTATTAAACATTACCTAATTTAAAATTAAGTTAATGTGCTACATATTACAATTTTCTATTTTTACTTGCATGTCGTTCTTTTCAAGCGCTGCTTTACACGATTTTTAAGTAGGTACATAATTACATTTTACAATTTGGGTAGTACCTATTCTAAATTATTCACGAGATATCAAGTTTTGTTAAATTTACTTCTTGCCTTCGATTTTTTTGCAGCTTTGCAGATAAAATTATTTTTCTAATCTAACTGTATATACCTAATTGTGGACAAAAAACAACCTACAGTTGTAATTTTCATTTGATAGATGTCATGGTAGGCGCATTAAAAGGACAACCTGCTAAATTACGTATTTAAGTGTCAACACAATTAATCAATACATAAATACCAAATACATTAATCAAATTTAATTATGGAATATATGCAATTTTGTTTCTTTCTATAAATGAAAATTAAATAAACTTGGTTGGAATTATTGGAAGCAAGACAAATTTAACTATACATATATTAGTTCAAATTTTGCCAAACTAAACATCAAATAATTATACATTGTTATGTTAATAACAAAGTACTTTCAGAATATGTAAAATTATACATAATATTTCATTTAAAACAATGTAACTTTTTCAACCCCTCGTATTAAAGAAAATATTTTAGGGCCTTAATGGAATCTACAAGAACTTTCATTCATTTAAATCTCCGAGGGACATATCGAATTAATTTGTATTTTTTCCTCCACATGAAAGGAAATAATATAACATGATTACAATTGTGTACAATGTGGACAACAATCTTAAGTACCTACCTGATCATTGATTAAGGAATGAATAAGATACGCGACTCCAATGTAAAGTGCGAGGCTAATTTTGGCAGCGAGAATCCCGGTAAGTTGCGAGCATTCCTGTGATTCACGTAGTATATGCTTTTGATGAACCTGTGTCGTGTCTGGTTTTATATAATTTATAATCTAGTGAAAACAAAAATTGAATGTTCAGATTGATTTTAGTTTAAAATTATGTGACGGTTAAAAGTCAAACAAACGTTGAGAAATAGCTGGCAGAGAGAACATACTACGTTAATAATTTTAAACTAAAATTAATCTGGACATTAAATTTTTATTACCACTAGATTATTAATGATATAAAACCAGACACGACATAGGTTTGTCAAAAGCATACTACGTAAATCACAGGAATGCCCGCAACTTACCGAGATCTCGCCGCCAAAATTGGCCTCGCACTTTACCATTGAAGTCGCGTATCTTGTTCATTCTTTAATCAATGACCTGATCTATTGTGTGTGCTCTGTATTGTCGACTAACATCAGCATTCTAGTAATATTTGCATAAAAATACAATACTAAAATATCAAAATCTGATCAGTTGTGCCCCTTTATATTATTCCTTTATTTCATGGTATACTCGAATATAAAGGTGTGTGTTGTTTTGAATTTATACTCTCGGTGACATAATATCTAAAGCTACTCTAATGGCACGTGTTTTTCCTAAAATGTTCCTTGAATAAAATTGGCATCTATACAATAATATGTTCAATAATACTGACTAGTAGGTTATATGGGTTAATAGTTTGACAATTTGGTCGCTGAGACTAAGCATAAACATCACAATTATCTAAAAGTAAAAGTGGACGTTAACCTTTAAATAAGTGGATCTAAATGCATAATTGATATGATAGTTGTTCCTTGACAATTCATTAGAATTTATATGCGTTAAAAATGCAGCATCAATAATATATTACATTGATTATTTCACTCACCTTAAAATTATCACATAATCTGACCAATCACAAACCAAAGACAGCTTGTATTACAGCGAAAACACCGACTGTCTTTCAATTCTAATTGGTCTATCAGCGTGGTGTTTTCAACGACGTAACCATGGACACGGATGGCCGTAACCATGGATACGGATGGCAAAGCAAAGTTTGACAGTTTAATAAAAATTCATTATAGAGACAGACGTCAAAATCATAGACCTAAATAATTACGTCCTACGGACTCGTGGTGTTTCCAAGCAACTCAGTTTCGTTAGAAATAAATCGACAGACTTATCGCGAAAATTCAATCTCTTGTGGTATTACTACTGACTATCTGATTTTACAAATATTAGCTTATTTTTTATATTATCGACACTGACCGACAACACTGATTAATAATGTGTAGGTATATGTAAAAACATTACATTTTTATTTTCGGTATTGCAATTTAATTTATGCAAGTATATTTTAATTTCTCATAGCCAAGAATATCAAGTAACATGTTACAATTTACCACTAAAATTTCTATTTATGAAAGTCAAACATAATTAAACAACAGTTTAACAAATATATACATCCAATGTTAAAAATGTGTAATATTTAATATTAATTAATATTAATCCTGAAAAAACAGTCGCTGTGTATTGGTACTCGTCAAATACATTCAAAAATATATCTTAATATGGCTTCAGTCAGTGAGTAAAAATAATAAAGAGGCGCAACTTTCAAGGTTTCGAGAATTTAGTGTTGTATTTTTTTACCAATAACTTCATGATTGTTTTTAATTTTAAGGGCTAGACAGCCACATTACAAATACCTTCCCATAGCACTAAAAATTGGGGACAATCATGAAGTGATTGGCATAAAAATACAATACTAAAATCTCGAAACCTTGACAGTTGCGCCTCTTTATATTTTTTACTCAATGCTTCAGTGTAATATTAAATGACATAGTGATAGACTGGTCAGATTCCACTAAAAGTTTAGGTGTCATATTTGACAACAACTTAAATTTTGAAAAACATACAAATAAAATAATCAGTACATCATATATGAAATTAAAAATGCTATATCGACTGAAACAATCATTATCCTCAGATACAAAGCTAAAACTAATACAAAGCCTCATCTACCCCAATTTGGACTATTGCTCTAGTGTATATTATGATTTTTTAACACAACATAATAAAACTAGATTACAAAAACTACAAAATGCATGTATGAGATATGTATTCGATATACCTTATACCCATCATGTTACACCATTCATAAATAATTGCAGAGAATTAAAATTGCATAACAGGTTCATATATCTATACTGCGTGTTTCTTTACAAATTAGTGAAAAATAAAACACCAAATTATTTGTTTAATAACTTGCAGTTAAGATCTACTGTTCATAGTATAAACATACGAACGAATAGTTTTACAATACCGCAACACACAACATCAAAATATGAAGCATGTTTCTCTTATAGAGCACCTACTCTATTAAACATTATAATTAATCTTTTAAGTTTATCAGAAACCAATTTTAAAAATGAATTAAAGGAACTCTTGTTTCAAAATCAATTATAATGTAACTATATTCATAAACATTGGAATATCTTAATCATTGTGTAATTGTGTATACATTCTTCAATCATTGTATATTAGTATTAACTCAAAAATTTGATTTGAACAGTGTTATTCTTTATAACTAGGTACATATATACTTAGATAATAATTAGTTTTATATAGCTTTTAAATTAACTTCACTTCAGGCGATGTGGAAGATCGCAGATGTATGCGAACATCGACCAAATTGTGTGATTACTTTTAATACTACCTATTGTACTTCCTTATAATATGTACATTGTTTTGTAATCTGCACAATAAACCTTATTCTATTCTATTCTATTCTATTCTATTTAACGTTGTTTATTTGAAAAAAAGAAATTAATTTTTCTAGTAACACTATTTTCTCATCATAAACGATGGTTTGCAGATATGAGACTGGCAACGGAATTGTTGCAGAAGAACACGGAGGTGTTAAAGACTTAGGCTCAGGCGCTGGCAGTGTAGCTCAAGGATCTTACACATATACATCTCCCGAAGGTAAAGTAATATCTATTAGTTATATAGCTGATGAAAATGGTTTCCGTGCTTTTGGTGATGCCATTCCAACTCCACCGCCTGTACCTATTGCTATTCAAAGGGCTCTTGCTTACATCGCTGCTCATCCTCAAAGAGTGGAAAACACTTACGAACAAAAATATTATTAGATTTAATTTATTGTATATACGACCGTAAATGTAAAAGAAAATAAATGTGTTAATGGCATATTGTAATTATTTTTCAAAATATAACAAACATGATACTAACTCAAAGATAGATTGCCAATAATACCGATGCTTCATTAAGGTACTAAAATACATGAAAACTTATATTTCTATTTATCAGGTGTTTTATACCCGATCATCTCTCGACAGAAAATATTGGATCAATGAATAAGACGGCTTTTGAAGTCTGTGTTTAAACTTCTTTTAAAACTTAGTATAGCACATTATAAAATCGCAACTACTTAATGCAATAATAATTTAAAATAATATGCCAATGTAAAGTGCACACAAACTAAACATAATTATGCTTTAACCTTTAACCCTATCAATATAATTTAAGATTATATAATAGATATTAGTCCATAGTAAAAAGAGAGGTAATATTCCGACGTTCAATTTCTCGATCCCTTTTCTTAGCACGACATGGAATCGTCGTTGAGTAAGGAATTATCCTTCATCAAACGATAAGAGCTAATATCTATTTCAAAACAATAATATTTAACGAAACCAACGCCAACGTGTCTAATTAAATGTTAGACAGGTAAAATATAAACTACAATAACAAGGTAAGAATGAAACATAACATTACAGTGTGTCCCACTTAAGCTGGCGCCGCATGTTTAGGTTATACTTCAGGTATCGGCCTACTACAATGTTTTTACAATGTTTTTTATACTCTCAAAATTCGAGAGACCATATTAGAGATTTCTTATTAAAAGTATGATATCATAACGCTAATTAGGACAATCCAAAGTATTTTTGTACCAAATTTCATTTAAATTGGCCAAGGGTATTTAATTTATTAAAAGTCAAAATTGGAAATAATTTTCTAGGAAAATGCCTTGTAAAAAAACAATCGAACGTATAAAAAAATCCTATACATTTATACCCAAGAAAACCAAAGAGTATTTATGTTATTGCAGGTCAAAGTTGGAAATAATTTTCTAGTAAAATGCTAAGCCTTGCAAAAAACACTAAATGAGGAAAATTTATTTTCTATTTATACACAAGAAAGCTAATCATATTTCAAAAGAATTACGGTACGCTTTGAAAACTTAATTGTAAATTGATGACGTAGAGGCAAACAATCATGATCTAGACTATAGTAGGATCTATCACAACAAGATTAAATTATTTACTCAAATTGGCATAGTTTCTATGAGATTTCTGTTAAGGGTATTACTTTTTCTAGCCTTGTACTTGTTTGACTACATTCTGTAGTTCTTCCCTTGAAGTTTCTTGATGCACGTGTCGATTTCTGATAGAAAGTTCATCCAGATCTCTAATGATTTTTATGACCAATAAAAACAATCAATCAATCAATTCTAAATTGGTCTATTTTGTTACATTCAATAAAATAAGGTGATGTGAGAACAGAACCGTGGATCTTGGTGACCTGATTAAGAAAGACGCGTCCACTTAGCTGTTGGAAAAATTTGCATTAAGCCATTCAACTATAGATCTGGAACTATGAAAAAACTTTAATCTAACTGAAAATACATCGCATTTTGTTTTAACAGGAGTAATTCTTCTAGGGCGAAATTGAATAAATTCAACGCTGTTCAATATTCCACAAAAGAAAGGAAGGTTGTACGTACAGGGTCATCACGTGAAAATGTTAGACTCTACTGTAACTTTGTTGCTTTTGAATTTATCGCAAAAGCAAAAATTGCTTTACTGACTAATTTTTTGCCAGGAATTCAAATTTTTATAGAAAAAACAATCGATCATCGCATTAAAGCGATATTGCTATTGACATTGTGTTTTCTTATGTAGCACCCTGTATTATATTACATGTTTCGATTATCCGTTTTTTCCTATAATTACATCGATATAAACACTAAGCTATTATCTTTTATTTTTTACGAGATATAGATAATTACACATAATTTAAATTACAACAATTAATATATTGTTTGTAGTTTATTTGTGGCGGATAGTTAATATTCATGGAACTTAATTCTGGAAATCACACCAAATTCTAAAAAATAAATAGAAATAAGAAAATTTCCAAAATATGTCAAGATAAAAGTGTAGTATCAAAGGCAAACCTCAACAGTTTGCCCCAGAAAACCACTGTATATAGTTCTAAATGAATATAAATACAATATTGTTATCTAAAATTTGTATCAGTGGTTTTCTAGTATTTTACACTAGAAAATATAACAAAATGTATATTATATAATATATAGATATATATATTTATATGATATGTAAAAAACAATTATAAAACAATAACTTATCTTAACAGAACGTTTCGAACCAAAGTCTAGGTCCTTTTTCAACTGTGATTACAAAAAATGACTTGTCAAAAAAAATCACTTTGACACCTGACACTGATTATTAATTAATGCATAGATCACTAGATAAAGAATTCTAATTTATTTTGATATTTCTGGGGCAAACTGTTGAGGTTTGCCTTTGATACTACACTTTTATCTTGACATATTTTGGCAATTTTCTTATTTCTATTTATTTTTTAGAATTTGGCGTGATACCCAGAATTAAGTTCAATGAACAATTAATATAATTATTTTTAATAGATATTCTTCAAACTGTCTTATTTGCTTTTCTACACAACCTATTTTACCGAATTATCTAAAAAACGAAGAACTAGATATAACAAGATGTTACATAAAAAAAACAAAGTTGATTTCTATATCTCTGTAATGCGATGCTCGATTGCTTTATCTATAAAAATTTGATTCTAGGCAAAAAATTAGTCAGTAAAGCAGTTTTCACTTTTCCGATAAATACAATAAGTTACATGATGACCCTGTACAAAATTAGATATAAACTATTTATTTTTGAAAAATATTGTCCTTTGCATTTTATAATAATTGATCCAAAAGAACCAATTGCCATTCACGAATATTTTAAGACAATCAGTTCGATATCAAAGAAATGTAGAGCGACAAATCAAACACTTAAGATATAAACTTCCCAAAAATAAAAATGTTAAACTAGAAATTTTTCGAATTATTTTATTATTTGCTACTAATTTCTAGCACTCCAACTACTTTTCATTATTTAACATTGCTCAATATAATATATTATAATAAAATATATGCAACATGACTCATAGCTTCAGTTGATTCTCAAAACTACGAGTATAAATATCTCTAACACTTTCTTTACGCGGGAATTATAAAAATATATAAATAGTGCGTTTTTAACTAAACCAAGTTTGTATCTATTTTTAAATTAAATAATTAATTTTATACGCTGATTATCATATATATCACATATAATAAATGTTCAATTAATGCATTAATGCCATAAAAACAACTTTTGCAAGGACACTGTTTGAGAATACATTTGTTATTCAAAAAAATTTTTTCCGTTATCTTAATTCAAAATCCTGCCGTGAATCTTCCAAACAAGAATAACAGGAACTGGAAAATTTATCTACGTATATGTACATACATAGAAATACATTTTAATAACCTAATATAAAATTAATAAATTAATACTCTTGGTAATTTGTTACATTTTCAAGTACTACTAACATTAAAATTAAATAAGAAAGTTAAGACTGTTTTTTATATTGCAGTATCTGTTAATGATTTTTTTATTTTTGTAGCTACCAGAGAACAAAACCGTCAACATTTTATGAATCTGGAACAGTAAATCGGTAGAACCGTTGAATTGTCTAAATTCTGTTTGGAAAAATGTTTTTTGATTTGAAACTATTAGAGCTAATAGTGGGACTGAGAAGAAGAACGAGAACGCATCGTCATAGGATGAGAAAACTATTTTTCGCATTTACCAGCGGCTTTCTAAACTAGTACCTAAATTTCAGCCGAATCAAACGTTTTTGCACCAGTGTGTTAGTCGCCTATTTTCAAACTGTCTATCATTTTCTTCGTCTAACCACCACATTTCTTTTGTAAATACATACGATAACTCAAGACAGATAGATTAAGTGTTAGTCTAGCTAGATAAAGAACCTTATTGCTATTAGGTACAGGGTGATTGGTTATAATTTAACTCCCTTATTTTTGAATTTAGAAAAAAAAGTTTCAAATAAAAGTTGTACAAGCTAATCTGAAGTTTTTAAGGATGCTACACAAATTTATACAGGGTGTTCGAAGAAAGCGTAACCGACTAATGTTATGTTTTTTTATTGGAACACCCTGTATATTATTGGATTTTCGAAATCTACGACTTATTGCGCTTCCGGCGATATAAATATGTTGTATACTGAATTCAATCCTGTCCAAGATATATTGGTCGGCCACGCTTTCTTCGAACACCCTATATAAATTTGTGTAGCACCCTTAAAAACTGCAGATTAGCTTGTACAACTTTTATTTGAAACATTTTTTTTTTAATTCAAAAATAAGGGAGTTAAGGGGGGTGGCATTTATAACCAATCACCCTGTACCTATATAAAATAGGACTCTTTATCAAAAGAAGGTTCTGAAGGGAGTGGCAACTTTTGAAGTGAAACTTATGTTGAAATATCTACAAATATGTAGGAGGAAAATAGTGCAAAGTATTCTAAAGTGCGCCTCAATAACTAACTTAATATCATTGGAAGATGATGTGGCCCTATTCATATTTAAACAATTTATGGTAAAACAACACCGTAGTTTTTTACAAAAGTGTTATTAAATAAAGTTAATTTGAAAGAGTATCATATATGAATGTGGAACAATTACATAAAAATTTACTAAATTGACTGCGAACATTATCATGAGTAGTTTAGAGTAAAAGCGCTAAGAAATTTACCAAGCGAATAATTTATAAACAAATTTCGTCACTTTAATTCAGATCTTATAGTCTCCACTTACGCCATCGAGGCTGTCGAGTCCAATGGAGATAAGTTAAAGAAAAACGGATTTGAATTGAATGAAAGAACATGGTCACATTGTGAAAGATTTTCCGGGTTCTCTTTTGTGTAGCGCTTATTTTGATATTTGACATTTCGACCAGATTATCGAAACATCAACCAGTATCCTACAGAATGAACGAAATATCCAGAAGAAGAAAACTCAAAAATGTTTAAACATTAACCCTGCGAATTTTTTTTTTTTTTTTAGTTCGGTGGTCGGAAAATCTTCACAAGACATCCGTTGAGCACAATGCTCGCGTGGGTAGTGTGGGATTTTTACCCACTAAAAACCTTTCCACCTAGCTGTCTGGCAGCCGAAATAGATCTGTTTTGTTCGCTAGGACGAGCAAGACTACTTCTCTCTTTCCTTCGCGTCGATCAGTTTCGTTCCCGTATCCTGGCTTTGATTTGGTCACCACCGGGAGTGCCTCCTCTTCTTCTTCCTTCCTTCCCTCGGTGCTTCTTTCTTGGTCTTCTCTCTTCGCTTTCTTGGGTCTTTTCTCTTCGTTTTCCTGGTCTTCTTTCTTCTCTGTTGCTTGGCCTATTCCTTCAGTTTACGTGGAGCTGCGTTCTCGGCCTTTTGTGCCGAGGGACATCAGCTGGGTCGTAGTCCACTGCGTGCTGGACGAGCGGATTTACGTGGTCCTCAGCTTTTTGAAAGATCTGGACCGCTCGGGCGCGGATTTCGTCGAGTACCGTTGTGTACCTCAGATCTCTCCTGATGTCTGCATTTCGTACAAACCATGGTGCATCCACAGCGAAACTTAGTGCGATGTTTTCCACAGCCTGTATCTTCTTTAGGTGACTTTTCGCCGCGTAGCCCCATACTACCGAGGCGTACCTCAGCTGGGGGTGTATGACTTGCCTGATCAGCAGTAGCTTGTTGTTCAGGTTGAGCTCGCTGCTCCTGCCTATCATAGGATACAGTTTCGCTCGTGTCATCGTGGCTTTTCGTGCAGTGTTTTCCACATGTTGTCTCCATGTCAGGTGATTATCCATCATGACACCTAGATACTTTTCAGTATCGTGCCACTGGATATCCTCGCCGTTCATGGTTACATGTCCCACTGGTGTCACTCGCCTTTTGGTGAAGAGTATCGCTCTACTCTTTTCGGGGTTGATTCCCACCTTCCACCAGTTGCACCACTCTTCAAGGGCGGATGCTGCTCCTTGGAGGTAGCACGTGACCAGTCTTGCGTTCCACGACCTTGCGACCAGCGCAGTGTCGTCGGCATAGAGTGCCAGCGCTGTCCTGTTGTCGTGGAGTAGATCGGACGTGTAGATACTGAACAGGTGCGGTGAGAGGACTGAACCTTGCGGTACTCCCGCCTCCATTTGTCTGTACGTTGAGTACTCTTTGCCCACCTTGGCTCGCATTTTCCTACGAGTAAGGAAGGATCGCACCAGCTTGATAATGCCGGCCGGGTAACCGGCGATCATCATCTTTGCGTAGAGCCCCACGTGCCAGACCCTGTCAAAGGCTTTAGCCACATCGAGGAACACTACGCCAGTGACCTCTCTGCGGTTACACCCTTCCGTGATGTGCTCAACTAGACGAAGCACTTGTAGCTCTGTCGAGTGTGCCGATCTGTAGGCAAATTGCTCATCAGGTATGACGTTCAGTCTGTCTGTCTGCTCCTGTATCCTCTTATCCTTTCTGCCACCTTACTTAATCCTGTTAGGAGACTAATCGGCCGCCAGTTCTGTGGAAACTTGTGTTTCTTCCCGGGTTTCGGTATGAAAATGACGTCTGCCTTTTTCCACCTGTCCGGAAAGTATCTCTGTCTCAGGACTGCGTTGATAACGTTTACCAACGCTGCTACCGCCTTTCTTGGTAGCTTCCTGAGTGCCAAGTTTCCTATCCTGTCCCCCCCTGGTGCTTTTCTCACCTTGAGGTTTTTCAGGATGTCCTTGACCTCTCTTGGACTAGTAGGTTCTATGACCTCTTCGTCCGGGATGTGCGCGAGCCCACTGACTCTGCGCTCCATCTCTTACGTCCAGTCCACGTCCTCGTCCTCGAGCTGGTTGTCTCTGCACTGTCGCTCTATGCTGTCCGCAAAGGCTTCGGCTTTCGCCTGGGCAGTGTAGACAACCCCGTTTTCCCCGTGGATTGGCGGCATCGGTTTTCTTTATGATCTCAGTGCTTTTTGAGTTTTCCAAAAGGACCGATCCTGAGGGTCAAGCGATGCGAGGTGCTGGTTCCACCTCTGCTGTCTGGTTTCTTCCAGTGCAGCTTTGACCCTTCTGCACAGTTGGTTGTGCATTGTGCAACCTCCTGTCTTCCGGGTCCAGCGTCCTCTGCGCTTGTCTTTTCGCCTGTCTCCTATCTCTTATCAGTTGTCTCCTCCGGTAGATTGCTCTGCGGGAGGGCACCTCTTGGAACTGCTGTCTCTGTGGTACTCTCTTCCAGTGCTTGTTGGATGCTGTTTTCGAGTGAGGCTGCCGCCTCCTCGATGTCCTCCGTGCTCTCGATTCTCGGTATCGGTGGCATGTCTCTTTGCAGAATAGCACTGAACCTACTCCAGTCCGTCCTGCGTTTGATGACTGTGCCATCTCTACGCTCGTTACCCTCGCCGAGGACAAGGAGAATCGGATTATGGTCCGACGAGCCTTCGTGTAGGACACTTAGCTCCTGTCTTTCCAAGACGACATTACCTAGTAAGGCAATGTCGAGCACGTCCGACGCGTGGCCACGCTAGTCGCTAAACGTCGGTTCAGCTGGTCCCAAGGCGAGTACGTCTCCGCGCCCGCCCAGAAACTCCAACAGCACTCTTCCTTTGGTGTTGGTCCTTCTGCTATTCCATGCGGGAGCTTTGGCGTTGAAATCTCCTATGGCTAGGATCTGCTCACCGTTAGGTAGAATTGCTTCTAGATCGGTGTTTGGCAGATCTCTGCCTGCTGGTTGGTAGTAGGAGACTACCGTGATCCTTTTCCCTTCTTTCGTGATTTCCACAGCGACTGCTTCCATCTCTTGTAGGTCCGGCAGATTCTTCTGTACATGTTCCAGACCTCTTCTTACGAGTACGGCTACCCCACCGCCTCGTGCGTTCCTGTCTTTCCTATGTACTTCGTATCCTATCATCCTTATTGTCGCGTCCGGTCCTATCTTCGTTTCTTGAACCGCCATCACGTCAATTTCGTGTCTCGCTAGTATCTCTTCTAGCTCGCACTTTTAGCTACGTAAGCCATTGACGTTACAGGAGGCTATCCGGAGAAACTGACCCCTTGCCCCACCTTGCGCTTGCATTAAGCGGCTTTTGTAGGTGGCACTTGGGGGAAGAATGCTCTCATTGCTGAGAACATCTCCTGGATCTGCGCTAGTGCTGTTGCCAGGTTACTGACAGCCAGCACTGGGTCGAAGGCGGCCTCTTCCTGGAGCTTGCCTTCTTGGTTTGGTCTTTTGTCCTTGTTGCCGCTTGCTGCTGCGGTGAAGCTTAGACCCTCACCGACCTTTCGGGCGGACTTTGGGGCTGGCTGCTGTCTCGCAGGTGCGGCTCTTTGCGCTTGTCTCCTGTTTGGGGGTGTGCGTTCGCATCCTCTATAACTTGCGGGGTGACTACCTCCGCAGTTTGCACATATCACCGGTTCATCCCTGTTCTTTTTACAATCGGCGGCTCGGTGTGGTTCCCCACACTTCACGATCTGTGCGGCGCAGTGGTTTTGGACATGTCCAAACCTCTGGCACCTGTGGCACTGACTTGCTTCACTCTTCGCCTTCTGTTTCTCTACCTGGACTACCAGGCAGCAGCATCTTGTCACTTGCATAATTCTTTCTCCTTCGTCCTTTGGAACTTGAACTAAGAGTAGGGGCATCGGTCTTCGTGTCCTTCTGCTAGTTATTCTCTAGACCGAGATGACGTTAACACCTTGGTCCAGGAGGTCCTGCTTTACCTGTTCTAACTCTATTCCTTCCGGTAGTCCCTTGACCACCGCCCTGAATGTCTTATCCTCAGGTAGGGAGTACGTGTAGTACTCCAGATTCTTGGCTACTAGGTAGCGGATGAGCATTCTGAAGTCCTCCACGGAGGAGGAAGTAACGGCAATGCCGTCGCCGATAAGCTTCGCTTTCGAGAAGCCTATCCTGGCATTTTTAAGGTCGTCGCTGATTTGGGACCATTTTTCTTTTTTTCTAATTATTATTGGAGGGATCTTGTCGGATTTCTCCTGGTTACCCTCTTCCGTCCTCGCTTGTTTGGTTGTTTCATGATCTTCATCGTCGCTCAGTGCTGTGGGGCCTCGATTCATTTATTGATGAATCTCATTTCTGTTTATAAACACAAATGGACGTCAAAGAGGTTTATTTACTCTCAACACATTTTTCCTATGGGAATACTTTCTTTCAATGCAAATTATTTTTTTCTAAATTAAATTCCAAGAGTACTTCACGATACTGATGATTGTATAACGGGATGCAAATATCTAATTAACTAACAAAATGAAGATATATTTTATCATGTAAAACAATATTTACTATAATATAAGAAAAAATGGTAATAGACAGCTAGTTAAATAGATAAATGGACAGATATATTTTGGATAAATATTCTGTAATTGATTGTCAACGATAATCTCTCCTGATTGTCTTATGTGCGTTGCTCTCAACAAATGCCTTGGAGCAGCCAAAACGAAGGAACACCATAAAAAAATATCTTCTGTAAAGGGTACCTTTAATACTGGATACCCTAAGGGAATATTGAAACTACTGAAACATTCGCTAAAATCTGTTTATTTATCATATTTATGTTTATGCACTAGGTCTTATGCACTAACACCTAACTCTACTAGGGATACCTCTGAAACCGGAATTTATTTATAGGTTTTTTTTGGTATATTTCCTTAAAATCGATATCATGCGATTCAATTAATATTATGTTTTTCTACGTTTCGATAAAATATACAAAAAATTAAAATAGAAATTCAAGGAGACTAGACGAAATAAATGAATCCTTTAGTTTATGGCCGGATAATAATATTAGAATGCCTGTTACAGCGTTAAAGGTCACAGATCCCAGAATGTGACCTTAAATTTTATATTCGAAAATTCTGAATTTGTAATTATACTTTAAATTAGAAATTCAGAAAACAAACTTATTTTTTAGGCATATTTATTATAGCTATTTAATGCATGAAAATAGCCAACAGGATATTACTATTTGCTAATCATCAACACCAAATTAATTTGCGTCGTTCAAAAAATAATGAAGTTGCATAGTTTCCGGACAAAATTGAGAAATGGTCAAATTTATTTTGATGATCCTTTATTGGTTTTCTAGTTAATATACCGAGTTATCATGAACACATTTTTAGAATTCAATTTGGAAATTTATATTTATACAAACGTATATGATTTGCTGCATGTGTCAGTAGCCACCGTTACTTTTCTAATGAACTGTACAGGGTGTCCCAAATTGCTTGATTTTGACTGGTTTTCCTATTTCCAGACCAGGTAGAGGAAAATTGACATATGAGTCTAGAGCTCGATTTTTGTGAAACGCCGATTGGTGAAAACCACATTTCGATATCTCTAACCGTTTCCAAGATATCGGCAAAAATTGACATTTTACAGATTCGAAAAACTGTCAACTTTTTTATTTTTGGATATTTCTTCAAGCGGTAAAAACTTTCTACAGGCACTTTTGGACGTAGAATAAGATGCATTTGTCAAAAAAAATATATCGCTTTTCGATTGTTTGATATCAAAGCTAACTTTGTTATTTCAAATGGAAACCATAGTTGGCTTTGACTTTAGAAAATAGGAAAAAAAATAAGCTTTCCAAAAATACATATGCCAAGATATGTCTAGTCATCCTTGCTGCCAATATAACACATTTCTCTTTAAAAATGACATTTTTTTACGTTAAAAAATTGTTTCGGAATCTGTAAAATGTCAACTTTTGCCGATATCTCGGAAACGGTTAGAGATATCGAAATGTGGTTTTCACCAATCGGCGTTTCACAAAAATCGAGCTCTAGACTCATATGTCAGTTTTTCTCTACCTGGTCTGGAAATAGGAAAACCAGCCAAAATCAAGCAATTTGGGACACCCTGTACAGTATAAAATTTTTATCTTGAATAACATATTTTTTTTAAATTGTAACGCCCTAGATTTTTCATTTTATTTTGTAAAATGGTTATTAATGTTCTCAGTAAAAATTAAATAAAGCGAGCAATAAAAGCATAAACTTCATTATGCATAAAAGTCCCTAGAATGCTAACATAAACATAGCAGACGAAGATGCCGATGTATTAATAGTCACCACAGCTAAATCCATGACCTCAAAGTATAAGGCAGTGGCAATTATTGGCGAAGATATTGACTTGCCCGTTTATACTCACCGGTACTGCAGCTACGATCAAGACCGTGTAATTCCGAAAACCAGGAAGAGGTAATTCACCTTATGTACTGCTCATCGTTCAAGTACAATTACACAATAAGTAGCTTCGACACTACCTCCAACATCTTAGGTTTTCGGAAAAACAAGTTTTGCCACTCGTTCCAAAAAACAAACTTTTGCTTGACCAAGCAGAGAAGTTCCACGATCCTGATACCACAACTAGACAAATTTCTGAGGTATGAGAGATGATTTTGGTAGCCTTGTATTGTGGAGATTTGGTGCAATCCCTCACCTCTGTAAGGTACAATTAAACTACAATAAATTTATTTCAAGTATCAGTACTAACCTTAATCTGGCAAAGCTTCCACAAACGCCGGATGCCACCAAATTCCATGTCTTCCGAGCATATCACCAGGTGATGACGCGGCTCGGAGAAAAATAGAACCCCTTGACTGGGGTTGGAAGAGTAGAAACCGAGGTCTACAACCTATTACTATAGAAATAGATGCTGTTCCTCTGAAATTTTAAAAAATGGCTGCAGGCTGCGGGCCTAAAGTGTTTTATTTCTTTCGAGATGTGCAGCGGCCAAACGTTTAAAAACCATTCAGAATTTATTCTAAGCGACGACGAAAAAGATGACATCTACTCACTCTCTGCTCTTGAAGAAGAATCGTTAAGAAAGTGCTAAGAGAGGAAACCATACATAGACGGCGAATACATAAAAAGTCATAAGTATTATAAATGCATCCGAAGACCTATTCCGGGATTTTAAGAACAGTGCAGAGATTCTGAAAAAATTAAAGAGTTACCATTGTCTGCTAAAAGTTAAAGATATACAAAATGTCTTTTAATATAACTAACCAGCAAGTCGAAAAATCTTTAATTGTTGACGAGTCTTGTGAAATAAATGACACAGAGTAAATTTCACTTTTTGTACGATTTATTTCATCTACGACTCCTAAAGAAGAACTTTTAGGATTACTTCCACTCAAAGGTCAACAAATTTAATTTATATTAATAAATACAATTATTATAAAGTATGATATTTAGTTTTATTCAGTGTACCTAGTTTTAACCGACTTCTAAAAGAACAATTTTGGCTCCCAAAAGAATTCTAAATTGTTGTACTGCTGATATTCTGCTCTTTTCAATAATAAATTTTCCGATCACTGTTTAGTGACTGTAGGTAGATCCCAGAAGATATTTACGATTCTTTGTATTAACTCAATTATTAAACTCAAACGTTTGGTATATAATTATATTTTTTTAAACCATAAATTTAAATTCGATTAATATCAATAGGTAAGAGATAATTCGTAATAGGTTAAAAATAGCGTGAGAATGTCGGGTAAAGGTACAAATTACATAATAACTTAAATCTAATTAATCCTGAAGACTCCTATATTTTATCTGAAAATATCATTAATGCTTAGCCATTGTTGATAAAATTACAAATAATATTCTTTTATATATTATGTCATTGTATAGTGCTCGCTTTTAACTTTCACAACATTGGAATCTCCATTACGCGATCAGCAATATAATTATCTCATTTGATTTTTCAGTTATATAAAGATACTGAAAATAAGTACTTATATTGTTTTATTTCCATACCATCTAAACGTGATTCTTTTAACGCATTCTTGAAATAAATGTTTTTTTTTTTTAAACCGGCCAGAAAGTAGTACTTTGCGGCTTATTTTTAGGCCAGAAAATGCAATTTATCGAACTGCGACCGGTAAAATGATAGTTGCTATGGTGAGAGTCCCGTAAAAGTTTTACAGGCCGCTCACCATATCAACCGAGTGTTTGTATTCTTTAAAACTATAAAATAAGTAACTTGGCATATTAGTTGAAAATGTGATGTTATTTAATGGAATTTCGAAATGACGATTGCGAATTAAAGGTACAATACTGTGCTCGTCTTAAAAAAAATATATTGTACGTAACATGTCCCAAAAGGGCTTTTACTGGTCTCGCAGGCTTCCAGGACTCGCCTGCGAATCGCCCTGGAATTTGCCCACTTGTCCTTTCGGGACTTGTTACGTAAACTACTATTACTTTATTGTGCTTTTACTAAATAAAGGTATTAATAACCTAGGAATTAGTCTTAAATAATTTGTTGTTTACAATTTATGAATTTCGAATATTTTGGGAATCGAAGAAATGCCAACAGTTGGGGTACACATTAAATAAGCAAAATACAGGAGAAAAACAAGATACAAATTTTGCAGTTTCTTTTCAGATATCTAAAATATGTATAAACCTAATTATGTTGTCGATGGGAACTTAACAAGAAAAATAAGCAATCGTCTTTCCTTTTTTGGTTACTTACATCTAGGTATGCAAAATGTTTAAAAACATGCCGACAGTATGTACAGGATGGTCCATAGTTACGGTGATTATTTATTCAGAAGCTATTAGAGTATAAAAGTTTTATATTAAAATTGATAGACTTCAGTATTCTTTCCTGATCCTAGTATATACAGTGTAGAAATTTGGTAACGCATAATTTCAGTAATTCCGTTGATATTAATTTTTTGGAAAAAATCTCGAAGGGGTATAGCGATTTTAACTGCAACAAATATTTTCAGCCTATTTTCAGTTTCTTATGTCATTTGTTTTTTAAGTTATGACATCATTGACTTTTTTAAATGACAACCTATATTTTTTATTATTTATTTTGGTAGTAGTTTTTATTCCGGTTCCAATCGTATAAAATTTTATAACTCAATTTGTGCGCAGAAAATAAGTTTGCCATTAAAATTCAATCAGTTTGTACGGGTTTGTTTGATTTATTTAAAATAATATTCAAATTAAAAAATTGAGTAGACTAACAATCGGTCCCTACAATTAGTTGATGAATATTAAAAGCATCCTATTTTTGTGGAACGTCAAACATACTCAATATTTCTTGTTTGTTATTAATATAGTATGCATAAAAATATAGGCTGCACTTGCTAAAATAATTTTTTATTGTTGCGTAATTGGACAATCTCGTTCCACAATCAGCACAAGTTTCTAACTGCAGCATGAGCATAGCTTTTGACACATGAAATAAAATTTATTTACGAAAACTTGCAAAACCTTGCACGAACATGTGTGTGCGTACGCTGTTTGTGCGCGTAAATTTGTTCAAGTTAGTGAGTACGCAGCTTAGGATATTGTATAAGAATCATTCATGGAATAGTACAATTTTTCTATCAAATACTTCTTTAAACATTTTTTAAAACAATTAATCTCATTTATTTTCTTTAAATGGTCAGGTAATCGATGGTAAGCACTTAGACCAATACAAGCAGACGAGTTAACTGATATTTTATATTTATAGCAGATATTAAATATATGAGCTTATAGAAAGGTACCTATCTGAAAATCACTATAGGCTACTAATATAGACAACATTCACCTTCCGAGGTTCGCGGCAATATCTCAGTTATTTTCAGAAATGTATGTTTTAACTAAACATTTTTAGATAAAAGTGTATATTAATTTGGCATGTTCTATCAACTGTCCAAGTTTCCCGATTCTGGTACACTGTAAATACGAGGAATAGCCTATAGTAAAGATTTTTTTCTAACATTTCTTATTTATATTTTAATAATAGAGGTCGCCTGCCCTTTGGTACTTTAGTAAAGTCGCTATCTGTCACAGAGACATTGTATGTCCTACACAGTTAGTAGCAACTGACCCCTAGAGGGATGATTTTCTCCTCCACTGTTATTTATATTTTATAATACTAGTACACCTCACCTAGTAGAGTAGATATTGTATTCTGTCCTATGATATCAGTTTTCTCTATAGACAATACGTCATAATTATTAGTTTAGCTCTAATGTTAACCGCATTAACTAATCTAGCATCTTAACTAGATAATGAGTATAGCTTGTGTTACTATGTATTATTATAATCTCACAGGCAATGTGGCATTTTAGATGGAAAATATCATCAACTAAAATAGGAGTAGACAGCCCTGGTGTGAAAGCCTAAAGCAGTGCTATAAATCGATCAGTGATTATATTGAAATTTTATTGGTGAACCACAATTTGTAATTGAGTATGAAAAGGCAACACATAATAAGTTAAATAAAAACATATCCAGCTAAACAAACCGATACCTACGCGACGTCCGAAAAAAATTATTTTTATTTATTCGCAGACATTATATACGAATAACGTAAGGGGAAGGAGCGAGCATAAATTAACGGAAAGTGAACACACAAATTTAGTCAGCTCACATAAGGATTGAAAGTTGAAAAGATGTGATTCAAGTAAGCTTCCAACAGACAACTGTGTGAGACACGAAAATTACACTGCACACAAAGAAGAAATAACCAAATAAGACATGAAAAACGCAATACAAGATATACTACACAAATTAGGGAATGTAGAAGGCTCAAACGAAAGAATAGGGAGAAAACTGGATAATATATGCAGAAAGAACTATTAGAAACAAAAAAATAAAGCACAGGAATAAAAATAAAACTAAAGAAAGCAGAAACAGAAATTCAAATACGAGAAAAAAGAATAAAAACACTGACTGACTGATGACTGATGGTCGAGATGGTAGCGTACCCGACCCTCACCCAAAAGTCCCGAGTTCGATTCCTGGTCGTGGTAATGGAAAATACTGTGAGAGAGATTTTTTCATTATACAAGGATATTGGTGTCCCTTGTCTGTAAATGTGTAGCCCCCTCCCGCACATTTCTGACTTCTGGGATAAAGGGGGTCGTAATTACATGTGGTATTTATTTATTTACTTTAAATAGACAAAGAAAATGGAATGTAATCATTTACGGAAACCAAGAAGTCAGAAATGTGACAAGAAATATCATATAAAATAAAATTAGAAAGGATATTTCTAAAAAAAGCAAAAGAGCTCACAGCCACAAAAATATAGATTTCTGAAGATTACACAAAATAACAAGAAGCAAGAAAACGCATACCTATCCCTCACCTATAAGATTCTAAACAAAAAAAACAAAAGCTGCAAAGGTAAAATCATTTCTGATAAATTCATAATAATAATTAATACTTATATAATAATAACACCACATGTAATTACGGCCCGCTTTATCCCTGCAGGTTCTAGAAGAGCCTTGTGTTGGAAGGGTCTACACATTTACAGACATGGGACATACACCTAATATCCGTGTATAGTGGAAAAATTCCTCTCACAGCATTTTTCACTGCCACGACCGGAATTCCACCCGAAACTTTTGGGTGACCAGGAAGGCACGCTACTTCTCGACTATCAGTCATACATATAATAAATGACGAAACTTACAAGGAACAATACTTTGAAACAAACACACATGAAGAAGAGGAATTGAATAACACAAAAAAAGGAATTAGAACAATTAATAAACCAACGTACGCCAGACAGAAAAAATGAGACCGAAGATAAAATGAAACACAAATTAAGAAAACTATAATCTGCCAAAGGGAGACGAAATGATAATACTGGGAGATGCAAACGCCCAAATAGGAAAAGAACGGTATCTAAGGGAAGTGATAGGAAACGGAAATGAATGAATGAAACATATGAGACTGACATAGACTAACCCAAATATTAAGTTGCTAAATATGACTTTCCAGTTCCCAAAATTCGAACATCCCAAAAAGCATAAAATTACTTGAGTGGCACCCAGCCGGGGATAGTGAACTAAATCGACCACATAATAACTACAAAAAAAAAATAGCAAAAGAGTAACATATAGGTACAAGAGCCTATACACGGTGGTGAATTTTTCGATGCCCACCATTGGTATCTCGGAAACTATAAGAGAGAGGATCGGTTAAATTAGACAAAAGTTGCGCTATTTTATGCTCTACAATTTCCTGCCAAGAAGTGCTGGATATCTTGATTCATTTGCGGTTTATCCTGAAAAAATTGAAAAACATAATAATATCTTCTATTATAGGTACCATTCATGCGAATTTAATAAAATTTCGCAAGGTTATAATTTTGTCCACTACCAATTGAATGGCGTTGATAGAAATTTTCTTAGCCTTCTAGATCTTGAGCAACGATAGTCAACTTTTTTTTTCTTATGGCCGCCATATTGGATTTTTACACCATTAGTTAGAGAAAATTATTCTCTTTTCACCTATGTCACCAAAATGGACTGATTTTTAAAAACATGTTGATATTCGAATTAATATAAAAATAATTTATAAAATCCAGTAGTATGCTTTGGAAAAATAATTGCAAGCAACATTGTAATCCAAAGGCTATTATTAAACTGTACACTCGTAAAAAATTACAGAAAAATGCCAGGTTATTTAAACTCCTATTAAATATTACAAACAACTAATTTATTAAAGAGTCAAGAAAACAAATAATATCTACTATTTTTATTTTATAAATTGTTTGTAATGTTTAATAGGAGTTTAAATAACCTGGCATTTTTGTGTAATTTTGCTACGAATGTACAATTTAATATATGATTGATGGTCGAGATGGTAGAGTACCTGCTTCTCACCCAAAAGTCCCGGGTTCGAATCCCGGTCGTGGCAGTGGAAAATACTGTGAGAGGGATTTTTCCATTATACACGGATATTGGATGTGTGTCCCTGGTCTTTAAATGTGTAGCCCCCTCCCGCACAAGGCTCAGCCTTCTGGGATAAAGGGGATTGTAATTACATGTGGTGTAATTACATGTGGTGTATTTATAATAGCTTCTGGATTACAATGTTGCTTGTAATTATTTTTCCAAAGCATGCTGCATTTTATAAATTATTTTTACATTAATTCGAATATCAACATGCTTTTAAAAAATCAGTCTATTTTTTTGACATAGGTGTAAAGAGAATTATTTTCTCTAACTAATGGTGTAATAATCCAATATGGCGGCCATAAGAAAAAAAAAGTTGACTATCGTTGCTCAAAATCTAGAAGGCTTAGAAAATTTCTATCAACGTCATTCAATTGGTAGTGGTCAAAAATATAACCTTGCCAAATTTCATTAAATTCGCATGAATGGTATAGAAGATATTATAATTTTTTTGAAATCACGATTTTCAATTTTTTCAGGATAAACCGCAAATGAATCAAGATATCCATCATTTCTTGGCAGGAAATTGTAGAGCATAAAATAGCGCAACTTTTGTCTAATTTAACCGATCCTCTATCTCTTATAGTTTCCGAGATACCAATGGTGGGCATCCCACCGTGTATAGGGGTGCACAGGCTGAAACAGCAATAATAAAAGACCTTAAATTACAAAAGCAATACAACAGGACTAGAAACTTAAAAAAATGGAATGTACTCGTAGAACAAATGAGAACAACAAAATAGGGATAACTACGAAATAAAACGAAATGCGGCAAATGTATTATACAGGGTGTTTCATGAGGAATTGCACATAGTCCAATGGTAGATAGGGCCCATCAAGGTTAGTAACAAACCACTATTTAAAATCATTTTAGCCAAGTATTTAGGGTTGTACAGGGTGATTTATGAATTTTTACCAAAATTTGCTTTCGTTGCCCTTTAGAATCTAATTGTCCAATTCAATTTATTTTCGGTACACATTAAGTACTATCAAATACCAATAGTTCGCCATAATTACAAAACCAAAATTCCAGGTCCGTATTAGGAAAAATTACATTTTATCTGTGCCCCCTAAAAAGTTCACCCTGTATATGTTTTTTTTAAATCTTATTACTGAAGGTTGAAAGTACATAAACTACCAACAAAAGTGGAATACTTCGTTTTCTTGTCACACTTACAACAGATACAAAATAAACACATTAAATTTAAACATTATCTTGTTAAAATTCAAACTTTCAGTAATTCAATGTTAGTTGTCAAAGTTCCTATCAGTTTAATTTTCTAAGTAATTATAACTATTATTAGTTAAAAATAGTATGAAATACCAACAGTTAGTCGCAATCAACAAGACTCCAGGACCGTATTGGGAAAAATCATCATCTCGTCGATTCCTCCTAAAATTTTCACCCTGTATATCTTATTCTTAACTTTACTTGCAATAATAATTTAAAAGTACATAAAGTGTCAACAAGTAGTGTAGTGTGATCCACACTTTTCAATAATAATTATGAACGTCCAACTACCGGCACATAAGTTGTGTAGTAATTAAAGGGTAATCTAGTATATTCTGTTCTAATTTGTAATGTAGAATATTTTCATGTTCAGTTCTAGTTTTAAGAAATGAACTTATTTTATTTAGTGTGCAGCTAAAGACATTTGTGCAGGATTTCTGCGAAAGTTGGTCAATTCTTTCTACAGTAGGAATATAATAGACTTTTTATCTACTGACACTGTTAACAAAAGGAGTAGTCGGCTGTGGCAATAGTTTGACAGGTATAATTGTTGATGAGGTATAACTTTTGTTTCTATATACGTTACTAATGCCATTAGTCCAACTTGAGAGCAGCAATTAGTAGACCGAATTGAACAGTATTGTAACATAATAAGAAACTACCCGGATGTTATACGAAAATCTGTGGGACATTTAGTAGTTAGACAAATAAAATGCCGTGAAGAGGGAGGTTTACATTTTGAAAATAAGTTATAGATTTTTACTTTTTATTATATTAATATGTATTATTTTGTTTTGTTACGTTGTTTTGTATTCATGTTGCGTTTTTTATTTTGCTTGTTCGGTTCTGTTACTATTAAATTGTTTTAAAATTCAATGAGTATTATTTACGGACAGAATAGCTGCTCTAACTGAAACCAATTTATTGAAAATGTCAGTTTTATCGAGATAAATTTTGTTGGTTGGTTTAAAACATGTTGAAAGTGTAATAAGAAAACGGATCACACTACACTACTTGTTGATACTTTATGTACTTTTAAATTATAGCAAGTGAAGTTAAGAATAAGGTGTACAGGGTGAAAATTTTAGGAGGAATCGACGAGATGATGATTTTTCCTAATCCTGGAGTCTTGTCTGATTACGACTAACTGTTGGTATTTCATACTATTTTTAACTAATAATAGTTATAATTACTTAGAAACTTAAACTGATAGGAACTTTGACAAATAACATTGAATTTCTGAAAGTTTGAATTTTAACAAGATAATGTTTAAATTTAATGTGTTTATTTTGTATCTGTTGTAAGTGTGACAAGAAAACGAAGTATTCCACTTTTGTTGGTAGTTTATGTACTATCAAGCTGCAGTAATAAGATTTAAAAAAAATATATACAGGGTGAACTTTTTAGGGGGCACAGATAAAATGAAATTTTTCCTAATACGGACCTGGAATTTTGGTTTTATAATTATGGCAAACTGTTGGTATTTGGTCGTACTTAATGTGTACCGAAAATAAATTGAATCCGACAATTAGTTTCTAAAAGGCAACGAAAGCAAATTTTGGTAAAAATTCATAAATACTTGGCTAAAATGATTTTAAATAGTAGTTTGTTACTAACCTTGATGGGCCCTATCTACCATTGGACTATGTACAGTTCCTCATGAAACACCCTGTATAAAAAGAAAAGAACTACTGGATAAATAGTAATCAAAAGAGACTGAACAAGAACGTCAAAGCTCTAATGTGAAAAAATCCTAGAAAAAATAAGATATCACAACAACTAAATCTAGAGGAATCAAAAACAAAACCGGCAAATTAGCAAATATCCAAAAACAGAAAAAATAAGACATATGGAAACAACATTACAATGAAATATTATGTAGAAATCAAGAGGAGGAAATTGCGAAATGAAGAAAAACAGCTAGAAAAAGAAGCATTAACCATTAAGAAGACTGTCCCGTCGAGAAATACTGGAAGAAATAAGAAAACTAAAAAATGAAAAAGGCTCAAATGAAGACGAGATAGAAACAGAACTGCCCACATATGAAGGAAACCAATTAAATACACAAATAGGCCATGTAATCAAACAAATATGGATACAAATGTCAATCGATTTATATACTAGCATATTTACACCAACATACAAAAAAGGAGGAAAGAAGAACTGTAAAAATTATAAACTAACAGCTTTGTTAAATACAGTTTACAGCCTTATGAAACTTAATAAACAGAACTATCAAAATCGCTTCAAACCAGGAAAATCTGCAATAAACGATATACATACATATACACCAGCAAATAGGTATTCCAAAAGATGTGGGAACATAACAAAGAAATCCAGACAGACTTCATAGACTTCAAAGCTGATCAAATGATAGTAAGGAAATAATAAATGAACTTGTGTTAGGAATACCTGAAAAATTAAGAGCAATGATAGAAATGACTATGAAAAACACAACAGCGAAAGTAAAATTCCAAGGAACAGCCACGGAATCGTTTGAAACAATTAAACATGGGCAAAACAAGGGGACTCATTATCCCCAACAATGTGTAATTTAATATTATGCTATGCGAAAGGCAAAATTAGATAAGAAGAAGATTATGATAAACCAACCAAACCAACTGTAAATAACATACGCAGACGACGCAATAATTATGGGGAACAGAAAAGAATATTTAATAAAAATTATAGATTAGCTAGACAAAGAGGCAAAACAATTCGGTATGAAAATAAATGAAGAAAATACAAAACAAACAAAGGCAAAACAAGAGAACTCATTACCCCCAAAAATATTTAATTAAATATTAGAGAGCGCTATGCGAAAAGCGAAATTAGATAAGAAACAGGTTATGACGACGTAATAATTATGGGAAACAGAAGATAATAGTGATTAAGAGCTATATATCAATAAAATTATACAAAGAGGGAAAACAATTCGGTATCAAAATAAATGAAGAAAAAACAAAATAGAAGAAGGAATAGAAAAAAAAAATTACCGGGTAAATGAATAGTGGGCCACCCCTGTAACTTCCTCGTTTTTAAAGATATCGGGATAAAATTTTGTATGGTGAAATTAAGGAAGATTCCCAACTTTTTGAGACTTATCCGCCATATTTGTCATTTCCGGAAATGGCCCCAATAGTCTTTTCTAAATGGACCACCCTATATGTTTTTACATTTTTGAAATAAAGATCACATTTTGGATACAGCTATTTCCTATTATAACGGGAAGTTGCAGAAAAATCAAAATATTTTAGCAGGATCGAACGCCATGAAAATATTAAGTATAACAATTTCCTAACTCTTTACTCTTAATAATTTCGAATATACAGATAGTTTAAGGCCGTGGTGACACACCGTGTATTTATCTGGATAACTTTGAATTCGAATGGTATAACAAATACTAATTTAAGGTATACAACTGTATTCCTCTTGGCCCCCCCTCAGCAAAATCCACGTATACCAAACCAAAACAGTGAACACTATTCTTTACTTTAGGTGATTAAAATCTATCATCAAAAGCTTAAATCATCTTTCATTTAGTTTTATCACTTGGCTTTGGCTCCCCCCTCAATTCAGTTCTGGTTACGCCACTGAGTTTTCTTTCTACTGTTAAACACCGAAGCTATAGAATTATGCTAGGTACATCCTGTTTATTGACATTAGTATAATGAAGTCATTAAATACTTTTTTAGTACACTAACATAAAGATAAGAATTCTTTCATAATAGTCATTATTGAAATCACTATTTCCGATAATTACAGAAATATAGAATACAAAATTCAAGTCTAGTGGAATTATTCTCTTCAAACGGAACACCGCCATGATTATTAGTATTTGTAAAGGTTATAAATTGAAAGTTAAGACAATAAGGGGTCAGACTAATGGCCCCTGGCAAAGTTGCAGATTTTTAAAGTTAGCCACAGACTGCACCGAGGACTGCACCTACCTTGCACTATGCAGCTCCGTCAAATAGAAAGTCTGCACCAACTTATTATGGAGAGTATAGGATGGCCAGCTGATTTTTTATGATCTTTAAACAGGTGTTTCTCTTGAACCTATAAATTCCACACAGCTTTTAGTCGAGATAATCTCTTAAATATTTAAAATAACACGTTGGCTACTTGAATGTTGCAAATTTATCATTTTACTACATATTATGGAGTAGGGCAAGCATGGCTAAGTGTTAAGAAATATATTGAAAAAGAGTCATTTGATATACATCAAATAAATGCTCGAATAAAGGCAATAAAAGCGTTACTTTTATCCAAAAATTAAATCAAATGTAATGGAACTTCAGCTATTTTTATGGAATTAGGTAACTAATAAACGCATTGAACGTTATTACGACCTATTTAATTAAAACTTCGTTTTGATATAGACAATATTTTTCAAATGCAATGACTGGCTATAATATAAGGATACATTTATTTATACTATTGTAATAATTAGTTTGAAAAAGTATTATTCTTCATAAAAAGTTATACTTATCCCGAAATGTCATTAGACTTAATCTAATTGAGGATTTATTATATGTATATTATATGGGGTAGTCGAAAACTGAGAAAGTCAAACATCGCACCAAAGCTAATTTCGAATATTTCCTAAATTCTCGACTTTTTGGGAAAAAATTGTGAAACGTAACGAATTTTTGAATTTTAAAAAAATTTACTCGCCACCTCGTATTTATTTAAAATTTTTACCGAAATTTATCAATATTTAGAAACTATATTTTTAAAATTCGATAAATAAGTTATGAAACATGTAATTCCGTTGCATTTTTTCTGTTTGTTTTTTTACATATCTTCAACCACTCATGCATCTAACAGAAACAGTAAATCTAATAATAAAATTTATATTTTAAATACATATACATACAATTTTCACATAATATATCACATCATCTTTTCATTTAACAAGTAATCTTAGAAATATTTTCGTTGGCCAATTAATGGTGTAACTTCTGGATGAGCCTCATTGTACTTGAGAGCTCTTAATATAGCTTCTGGTGTTGGGGGAGGCGTTGGCAATACATTTCCACTTGGTTGGAATCCATTCTGATCAGCTACATACTGGATTACGACGGGAATTCCTTCGGGAGATGTGTATTGGAAACTTCCTTGAGCAGCAATTCCAGCGTCTGGACCAGATCCTACCAAGTCGCCTTGTTCTTGTGCGGAAATTCCATTTCCCGTTTCATAACTGCGTAAAATAAATTCAAAGTAGACAATATTTAAATAACTACCTTTTGAACAATTTTGTTTCAATTTAGTTCAATTTTACCATTTAGAATTCAAGGTACATATTTTAAATATATTGTAGTAGAGTGTATATGGTTTTGAACCATTTCCGATTTTATTATGGAACCAAAATATTTCTTGTGCTAATTCCCCTTGTACCCTCTTAAATAATTATACTTACGAATATGAATAATGATTGCCATCGGGAGAGATGTCACTCACTGAACGAATGATAGGTATTATAGGATATTGTGCCTGTGCATAGGTTTGAGGCTTAGGTACGATTGGTATCGGTTTGTACTTTGGTGCTGGAATTGGCTTCCTAAGGGCTGCAAAAGGTGAAAGGGGAAAGGCAGCATTGGCTGCTATCACCAAGGTCGCAAATACCACCTGAAATGTTAAAGATTATATCGTGCATTTTTATCTAAAATGTTGCTGATTTATACAAATTTAAAGGTTAACAGTAAAATTGCAAATTCATATAATTCATATCATGGCAGATTTAGTTATGCATTATTCAAAAACCTGAAGGAATATTACAGGTTTAGGAACACGCCTTTGTGAATAATAAAGTGATGCTATGCTAATGTTGTATTAATTAAATTGGCTTCTAAAAAACTACATATTATTTTTCTACATAGTTTCAGGCTGGAAATTTTAAGGTTTTTTTTTCTAAATTATAAATGTATTTAATAGCAATCATTTGTCGTTTCCATGAGTGGGTTTGCGAAAGAATTAATTATTTGTAATTTTCGATTCTCATATTTTTATAATAAATGGAACTACCCTCAAATTGTAATTCATAAGCCAATATAATTCACAAAGTACTTTTTATAAACATTATTATGTCGCTAATTATATAGGATACAATTTTGCACTGTCTATTCTTTTTCTTTAAAACTATAAAACCTTTATAATTTGCTGAGACACGTCTATTTGGTCACAAGGGAAGACTTCTATTATTTTAATTTTTAAATATGTTCTTATATTTTACAATTGTTGGATACTATTTGGTATAGTTGGATTTTTTCAAAAAAATTTTGTGCAGAAATAAAAAGGATTACCTACTTATAATTAAAATCATTCGTTTTCTTTTTCTATTCAATTAAATTTTCTGTACTGTAATGAATTTTTAAGAAATTTAAATTATTATATTATGGAACCACTGCACTTTTCATAATCATAATTCCATTGCAAATACAACGGATTTTAAGTTTTTGAAATCGGTTGTGATTTGAGGAGTATGAGTAAGAAAACAAATATGACTGGTATTTTAGAGTACTACCTTACTTTTGAAATAAATCAGAGAAGCGAGTAGCCATTCTATGCAACAACTTTTAAAATATAAAAAGAAAATACTAGTTATTCTCAAGTACCTGTTATAGTATTTGTTTTTGAGCCATGACTTCCCCAAACCTCAACCAAATTCAAAAGCTAAAAAACCGTTGTATTTGTGGATGCTGGAGGTTAGGCGGGTTGAATATCATTTGAATATCATTTGTGTAATAAGTAAATTGTGTAATTTCACGAATTATACAAGCCAAAGATTATTAGCATTGAAAAAGGAAACACATTAAGTTTCCGAAATATCTGCGAAACATCATTGTTTTTTATTTTAGTTTATTTATATTTTATGTCAAAAATAACAACCTTAACTGTTCCTTTGACGTAAAGTCACAGGTGTAAAGTTTATTTTTTTTAAACTCCAGATATTTTTTAGATTGTCTGGGAAATGCTTAGAAATATGGTGGTAAATCCTAAATAAGGACAGAAAGAAAACAATCATTATTATTATACTCTTCGTATTTGCAAATGATATTCTAAAGTTATAACTGTCGGCTGTAGAGAGAAACCATTGTATTCATTATAGAATTCTCAACAATTTTAAAAGTTACTGTTCCCACATCTAACTGTCTATCCATCTGTCGTCAATCATGTATTTAATATTTAAAGTAAAACTAAAAAGTTTAAGATTTGTTATTCTCAATCTGCGAAATTAAATTAGCACTGAAATACGTTTCTACAAACACAAGGATATTACAAGTTATACTAAAATGCCCCCCTTATATCCAATCGTTTACCTTATTTTTACTTAAAATTTCTGATAAGAAACAACATCCTACTTCCTTGCAAGAATTACCTAACAATTTGAAACGCTTATTTTAGTTTATTATGTTGCATGTGTATATTGTACTACCAAACTTAGGAACTAGATCATTTGCATACCGCGAATGGATTGACTACTGTCTTCAAATAATCAAATTAATTGCTGTAAAGCTACAATAACATTAAAATTAAAATATAAAAAAGGTCTGTATTAAATTTATGATATGGTATCGCGCGACATAATATTATAATTATGAATAAAATTAAAATTTTTGATAAAAACAAACGTTTGATATTAAACAACCCATAGAAAAGCCAATTCATTCAAGAAATATTCTAATGGGGTCAATGTATTTATTTGGAGATCATGGTGTTAAAATTTGTCAAAATATTAATTTTGAGTCTGTACTGTTTTACTCAGTTTTGTTTTAATGAAATTATTTAGCAAATTTCGTAAATTCATTAAGCACGTTGCCACGCAAAACGCCTCCATGGTTAATTCTTAATCAGTTTTGGGGTTTACATATTCCGATTTACCAAGCGTGGGTTCGATTATATTGAGTGGGTTATCAGCAATCAAAGAAGCATGTGTAACATCTGAGACAAATTAGTCATCTACAAATTCTGTTTTTTACTCGTTTACGAGATAATTTCGACATTCGATCATAATTCGGTAGTTAATTATTTGTTTAAGTTTAAGCTTAATTTTGTTATAATATGGTTGTCTTACCAATTTATACATTTTGACTTAGTTAGATGAGTACCAGAACAAGACTGATAATTTCTCACCATTTTGGTATATTTATATGAAATGGTAATAAATAAAAAGTCTCTTAATATCATCCTCACAAGAAGGTTACACACCCACTCTAAAATATCTTGGAACTAGTTTTATGTATTATTTTTCATCAGCGCAAAGGTAAAAGGTGTAGCAATAATTATTACTGCAAAAAACTGAACTGGTGAATATATAAATTATTCACATAAAGACAGTTACTTGCTTAGATTATAAATATGACTGTCGACCTAGGACGTTTAAAGAAGAAGCACAATCTTCATGTACCGTGTCAATAGTGCACATTAAGTATAGTTCAGTTACCGTACCTACATGCAAAATTTATTCGGTTCAAATATCAATAAAATATTGTGATATTTGAATCAAATCAGCTATAAAATGTTATGTGACAATAATTTACAAATTTTAATTTATACTTTTAGCCAAAATGGTATAATTGATAGATTAAAATACAGAAAAAATAACGCTTTCTACCTAAATATGAAAAAATAATTTGCGTTTTAGTTCTGTTCTCAAAACTTAAGTGTTGTTAAAATTTAAACATTCTACAGAGTGTGTTTTATACAGTAATATATGTTCTTGGAGCGTGTCAAATATATCAATATACAAGGTACCTATTTACATTTACACATCTATCTTCAAACAGTGGCCACAATCGTATACATTTTAAATATGGGATAGCTATGTCACGTTTTGTTTAGAGAAAAGTATGCAGGTGCAGATCTTATTCTTTATCATTATAATATATTCGGAAAAATTCCTAATTTTACAACTAAGAGTCACTTTGTGCTAGAAAAAAATAGATTATACATTTTACTAATAAAATGCATATTACAATAGGATTAACTTAACAGGGATGAAAAACAAACATAATTTCTCACTAATATGACACATCTAGATTTAAAATTAATCATTTTAATTTTTAATCATAAAGGGACACTTACACCAAAACAACTGCACATAAAGAATCTAATGACGTTTTCATGTATAATATACCGACTTAATATATTATATATTCATAGTAAATTATGTGCTGTCTCATTTAAACTTTATGAAATAGATACTATAGTCATTGACAGACATAATAAAGATTCCATCATATCGGAAGTGTGTTGCTTCTGGTTCAAAGCTAATTACCTATTCTTGTACTGGGCACAGTATTCTACTATCAAAACGTGTAGCGTTGTAAAAATATAAATTTAAATAAGCGAGGATATTTCAGAACTAGGAGCATATATCACTATTAATTAATAGACCTGCTTTAAATGGCTTGAACTGGATTTTGTAATTTATGACTAAAAAAATCTACAGAAGTTCTCAGGTTGTTGACATATTTCAAAATTTTACAACATAACGATATACAATACTTAATTTGTAATTAACTTCAATCATTTTAGAAACTCAAAACAGACTCGGCATCTGATTTATTGCTCAACTGCGACTTCTCTTTAAAATATTTTTTAAAAATATTTCAATTTTTCCACCACCTCCTCTAGTGAAATTTGGTTTATAATTTAAAACATTTTATATGTATTTTCCAAGTGACTGTTAAAAATATATAAAGTTCTGTAAATTTTAATCCAATATTTTATTGAAACATCGTAAAAAAATATTTTCATTTCCTACCCGAGATGAATGAAGTACGTTTTTCTCGTTCGTGAGAATTTGCCAATTCGCTTCGCTCGTGAGCAAATCCTCATCTCACGAAAAAAAACAGTATTTTCATCTCTTGTAAAATATAGTATTCTTCACCAACTCAAAGTCATTGTCGTGAAACCTTGAACTGTTAGATAACAGTGTTGAGACATTACAGTTTATTGTCGACTCCAAACCACTTCTAGAGCGTCGATAGTTCTCCCTCTCTGAAGCGAATTACAAATAAATGTTTTACATTGCCTCAGGATGGAATCGAACTATCGATCATCACAATCAAGCAAGTAGTTATCAACAGTGACTTGATTACTGCTCTACGTAAACTGTAAAACTCATCTACAAGTTTATTTTTACAATTTTTAACACAACTTATGGTGATTTACTATACCAAATACCGTGGAAATAATGATCCAGACATGGTCAATGAAGAAAATGTTTAATATAATGTTGATCCACCTCTAATGCGTCTAAGGATTAATTGTGGCTATAGCTACATTTGGAATGGGCCAAAAAACGCATTTTTCAAAATTTCTAATTAGAATAGTTGCAAAAAGTTGCTTACTAGTATTCCAAAAATAAAGCCTAAATGATGTTTGGGAATATTTTAATATCTTCTGCCCTGTTAAATTTGTCTAAATCTAAGAATATCAAAACTATGACTTAAAATAAAAATTAACTATATATAAATTATTAGTTTATGGTTAACAAGTAAAATTCTTATGAACTTACACAATCAGTAATGTTTTCTATCTTTAATCATCCAGGTATCAACCCTTGTGAGAGAACATTTTGAAGGAATAATACTGATTTTTATTCCCAAATGCCGTCAGATCTCTATTAAGAGCAGTTTTTCATTTGTTTCTTATCAAACAACCCAGAACAGAAAGCATTACAGGTTGAATCATCTTATATGTCCAATATTTTTTAAGACTGCAGTGGCTGCAAATCTGTCAGATAATCCAAATCTTTCGCATAATTTAGCAACAGTAGGAGCTTGATTCTATTCTAAAAACTGTATGTTGTTCTAATGCAACATTTAGAAGTACTTGGCACTTCTGGATCTATATCTGTCAATTCCAGCACAATATTTTCTCGTCCCTCTCTTTATCTCGCTTTCTCCATTTTTTCTACTTTTTTCAATAACTTCCTTTCCTTTCTATTTCTAGTACAAAAAATATTCTTTAAGTGTTTTACATTTTTCGTGGGCACCAATATCGAACAATTTTTCGCTATTTCTCCGAAACTCATTCACCTTTAACTCATAGTTGTTGTCATTCCTTTTTCCTTTCACGTATCTCAACAATTAGAGATATGTATCGTCATATATTCGAATTTGTCGGAGGACTCGTTTACGAGAAACTGTACGAATAGAATTGTAGTGTTAAGTGAAAATGTAAATATAGACTGGTATCGAGATCATACCAAAAATGGGTAAATTCCTTGAAAACAATGCAATTTGAGCTTATTAATATTCTATAGAATCTGCTATTATGAATTTAAAAGTGATATCTAGTCTCTACAGAAGATACTTTGGTGTTTCTATAACCTAATTATAATATCATTTTTGTATAACTAGCATAAGAACTTTTCCTTGATAATACAATTCCATATTCTATTGCACACTCCCTTCAGGGGGCGGTAGAGGACAGAAGATATTATAGAAATTTTGAAAAATTCGTTTTTCGACCCACCCTACTACATATATAGGTATATCGCTTATAACAGTATAATTATCCTAAAAAGAAATTACAAATCGAAAACCTAATAGACTACTAATGGCAGAACAACGTGTTGCCTTCCACTTTCGTTAAAATATATTTGTTACGAATGCTATCAGTGTAGACGTACATATCATGTGAAAAAACCAAAACACACCAACAGTCACCAAACATAAAATTTATTAGAAATAGACACACATAGTAAAGTAAAGTTCATATTTATACGGCACATAAAAAGAGCCGGCTTGTTTGAAGTTTTTATCTGCATCAAACAAGCCGCCGGTTTTTTATGTGTTTTATAAATATGAAGTCAACTTTAAATAGATATCTTTTGATAAAAGTGGATTGTATCATCGACTAAGGGCGCAATTCAGTTAGTTTTCCTTAATTCTGATGTCCACCCCAGAAATCCGTGGTAACGAATCTTTTTGAGTAGCTACATATCGACGTCTAAACATTGATTCGAAAGATAAGGTTGGTGTTTCTTGATTACGAAATAATCCTGTTATGCACATTTTGTCGAGTATGTTATCAAGGCTGTAGGTTCTTCTGTGTCCTACATTATTAGTCTGTGCTAGTGCTAGTAACCTTTTATTTTCATTGCAAACTACATCTTTTTTACAATAATATTATTTGGTCACTGTTACGATCTCCACGATATTTATATATCCGCTTATAAAATAATTTTTTCATTACTTTAATTCTAAAAGGGATCGTAACCTTTAATACTACTGGTCTCATCTATCATCAATGTTACCAGTGCTTATATTAAAAATAACCTGAACTGAAACACATTTTCCCACACGGTAGCCGTGTGGGAAAATGTGTTGATACGTACTTACTTAGTTACAAAGATCGATGGTTCGAATCCATCCTGGGGCAAATTAAAAATGTATTTCTGGTTTGCATCGAACTTAGATGGAGAAATAATTATCGAAGCCCTAGATGTGGTTCTGACTCCATAATAAACTGTAGGGTCTCGTCTCTCTTTACTTAACACAAGATCTTAGGATTCTCCGCCGAGAGGCGGTTAAGGCAAATATTTGTTTAAGAAACATTGACCAGTAAAGACTAATCAAAATTCAAAGAATCGCATTTACAGTATTCCATGTGAGTGTGACAAATATTCTGTGAGTGAGTCATTCAGACTTTTCAATGTAAGTTTAATAAACACAAATGTAGCATTAAAAAGAGTGACGATTGAAAAATCTAAAAATTACGAAAACGCTATTTGGACATGGGCATACATAGGATACATTAGAATGCAACAAAGGTTGCAGACAGTAAAAAGAAAAAAATTAAAAAGTCATTTTCACTGGCCTATTGTATAGAAAAAGATACATTAGTTTCTTTAAATTTTCAAATACATGGGTGCAATCAACAACAATGGAGTAATTATCTCAGTATCTTTAAAAAAGTTGCACCGCGAAATTCTCGTAGATTTTCTGAATTGTTGCATAGATTAGCTTTAAAAAATACTACGATCTTTTAAACGATTACTTGACACTAAAAATCTTCCAAGGCAATTAATTAGTTATTAATAAGCTTTTACAGAAACATTAGATATCAAATTAATCAATAAAATTCAGATCATATATAGAAAATTTTACTTTTATCCACACTGTATCAATTTAATTTGTGTGACTTTTAACATTTATTTATTAAATTAAAATACCACGGAAATACTCTTTTGAATAAATGCTTTATAGTAAATATCACAAAACAAATAAGTCACGAAATGCAGATCTGCTGCCACTGGAAGTAAATAATAAGTATTTATTACCCTTTTGGGTGTTCCCAAGAAGCATATCGCTGTAAATGTTTCAAGGACATTATTTAAATTAGAATATATGGTAATATGTATAATTAATTATATGTCCCATTTTTCATTTTTGTTTAACAATATTCAACCAGTCTAAGGAACTTTTGCAATCAGAAAAGGTTGAGGACGTTAATATAGATTAAGGAAGATACAATAATATTGTTGTATAAACAGTGAAATACATCACAAAATTCCCAATGAGTTAGTACAATAATCCACAATACGACTCTGCGTAACATACTTTGATTTAGATATTGGTTGTATCTCACACAATATGAAATTTTGTTCTAAAAAGTTGAACGGTCTTTAATGCAACCGATAAGTAATTGACATAGCCTTATGTCTACGAGTGTAGACGATTAACGATCGGCTGGGTATTGGTAAGTAGTACATTAAGTTTAACATTTTGTAGAAACTTCCTGATAGCAACAGATTCGAGTATTATCTTGCTAGTAAATAGAGCTCTCCAAAATCTTAAGATCCATATGATGAAGCAACGGATTCCAACATGTTATAAATGTACATTTGAACATTTTACACTTTAACAGTTGAAGTAGAGAGGCAGTATCTATCTTGCCTAACACAAAAATCTTAGATTTACCCAGGGGTTACTTCGGTGACTTGAGAGACAGTTAAGAATAAGTACAAGAAAACATTTTAGGTATAGAATAGAAAACACTGTTTTTTTTTTCAAAATATCGGTTCAGTCAACTTGACTTCACTTTGGTTATTTTAATATTGAAAATACTTCTAGATAAGTATATATGGGAGCCGTCTTCACAAAAATGGAGCATGGAAGTGCAACAGATCTGCCGGTCGGCTAACCGGTCGGTGTTCGGCGCGATAGTTCTCTCTGTCATAACGCAATCAATTTGATGCGAACTAAATATACTCATTTGGTTACCTGTCTGTGGAGAGTGAGGCAATGGGCAATACCACGACGGACGAGGTTTTTAGGATTTCAATGCAACGTTTTTCCTTGCGTTTTTCTCAAAATCCAGAAGTTCAGGATTTTAAAACTAAATATTGATCAGATTTGGTTTGTTCAACCTTCAACATATATGCACTCTCGTATGCACTATTATGAGTTACTGGCTTCAAAATCATTAGCAGCTGTATTTTCTTGGACACTGAGGTTAATTATGTAATTTATCGACTATTTCAATATTTGGAACGTAAAAGTCAAGTCTTATTCGAATTGCACAAACATGTTCTATATCTTAGAAGACACCATTTAACGAATTTACTGATGATGATGAGGAACAATCAACTAAAAAATCTAACATCAAATCAAATGCTTTTGAAATGGATTGATAACTTTAACATTTTATACTTTTCGTCTCGTCTATTTTTACTATTCTCCATAAATATTATGATCTTATATTGTTAAATATTGTTACAAAGTCATTTATAAATATAAACAATGCATATCAAGCAAAGAAAGATAATTGTAAAAAATTATTACAAATGTTTTCTTGTTTGTCTCCTGTTGTTAGTAGATATTATTTTAAACATCAGATTGTACAGGGTTATTCATTATAAATTACCCACCCCTTATCAGCGTTATTATTGCCTATAGAAAAAAAGTTTTAAATAAAAGTTGTGTGGTTATGACTGAATTTTGTTAAAATGCCATCAAAAGTACAGTGGCGTGCAGATTTCAGGGGATACAAAAAAATAATACATTTTTTTAAATGGGATACCCTGTATATTATTACATTTTTGGAATGATCCTTTTTTCCTGATTTCAAAAATATACCATATGTTACCCCTACCAAATACAGTTTTTGAGTTATTAAACGTCGAATATCTTAGTTAAACTAGTTACTGTAAATATGGAAAGTTAACATTATTAATGTAAGCTATGAAAATGACACTGTAAACCATTTTGATAATTTTATTAAAGAAATGTCATTTATCAAACATAACAGTTGTCATTTTCATAGCTCACTTTAACAATGTTAACTTAAACTTTTTTTCCATAAGCAATAATAACGCTGATAAGGGGTGGGTAATTTATAATAAATAACCGTGTACCTATTAATGTTTTATTTTATTATTAGTACTAAGATTTTTTTATTGTAAGGTATCTATCTGTTCCAAATAAGGCCACGTAAAGGGTTTAGAACCCCATCAAACCTTGTTCTATATGATTATACAATTTTGGTTTCATGTTGGTTTCATTTTACAATATTTTATCCAAAATAATATCAATCAATGAATTCTTATATTCATGTGAATTGTGGCCTTATTAGGCACAACGTGTACTAAATAAAGCCAACACCGTGTATCAAATAAGGCCATATATGAAAAAAATAGGGAAAATATTAAAAACAGAACTGTTTATAACATTTCTTTGTTGAAGTACTTGGTCCGCCTGGCCTTATTATGCACACATAAGCTCTGAAACAACATTCTCTCACAGTTTTTTCGATCAATTTTATAAAGTTTACTTACCGTACGATCGTTTCTTAGACAGTAACTAATGCTTGGATGTAAACACAACGTTAAAATTTTTGTTGGAGATAAAATATTACTTGGTATATAAAGCACAAAACTTATAGCGCAAAGCCACAGAAAAAGACTTTCTACACTATGCCCTCTAGGTATTTCTAACGGAACTAATGTTACTTACAGGATGGGTGGTCAATGGTCATGATATTGAGAACATAAATGGCACTGCGTGCGATTGGCCATATTAGGTATATGGCCTTAGTTGGGATAAGTACCTTATTTGTACTCCATGGTAATGGAAATAAATGTTTTTCGATAAAACGTGTGTGCTTATTTTATTTGTAAAGTATAACATTTCTACCAAAGCTTTACTTTGCTGCCAGTGCTTTTTCCCCCTGTGACATTAAACAATAGCAAAAAGATCGAATTGTGTAGTATTTATTTCTAACAACCACTAACAGGCAAGAATATCAGTTTTTTTGTGCATTATGAAGCAATAAAAATAATCAATAAATGAAGAAAATAGTTACTGGCTAAAGTGTGTGCAATCATGTATGAAACGCGCATGCTGCACATGGCCTGGTATGGTGTTCTTATTGTTTGAACAGTCTTTCTATGTCCACGAAACCATGTGAAACGTATTAAGTATATGTGTTTTATTTTGAAAAAACGTCCAAATAAAATCAAGAAATTCTCTTCACGGCGCGGTTAATTGAAATATACAATATAAAAACATAACATGACTATTTAACAGGGTGGCCTGTGGAGATTAAAAAAAAATTGTATTGTGGCAGTTAACGTGATTTAGGGCGTTCAATTAAAAAAATTGTCGTGAATAACTAAGCAAAATAAATAGCTTAGTAGAATCTGGTTAAATACATATTTGGAACGCCCCTTAGAATTCAGAAGGTAATTCCTATCGCCTAAATGTTATTAAACAAAATTGACATTTTAATAATATTTACAACTTAATTGTCAATATAACAAAACAGAATTTAACAGCGACCTACTTCTTTAAAAAATTTCCCACCTCTAGCAAACACCTACATAACATATCATGACCTTGGTTGCCTCCGGTTCGACAACAATATGCTTGGTAACCTATTGGATTTAAACAAAACGGCAATAACTTATTCCTCCGATGCTTTAGTATGTACATAAGTATGATTCATATCTATCAGCTCAAAACGTTTTTGAAAGCTATTTGATTCTTATTTACACGGATGACTCAAAAAATTCGAAAAATGTTGTTAATTTCTGATCCATTTATATAAAATTGGTATTGCTCAATGCTCACGGTATACATGTAACTATCTAAATCACATATTCCACAACTACATCCTTAATCACGAACTTTATGGTTGCAGATGGAATTACGTAAAGAAGGGCTTCGACAACCCAAATGGCTCATCAGTTTTTGCGACCAACAACAGTAAGCTATTCCATTAAAATTTATTAGTAATTATTATTTCTCTGTTTGGCAGCTTTAATTTGGGCTGCCAGACGATTCGGCGGAAGCTCAGTAACTGATTCTACATCAGCACCTCGCCGGCCTCCTCAACTGTAATCGAACACGAGACCTAGCTCATCTGCGGCCCTCTGCGCTGCCTTAAACAATAATGCTCCCACTCCTACAGTTTCGTGATCTCTCACTAACCGTAGGAATGCCTTCGAGCTCCTGAGGATGTTGCATGCCATACTCAGTGCCACTCTGCCATGCATACACTCCAGAGTCAAAAGTCCTCGGCCCTCCCGTTGACGTGGGAGGCACACACGAGGAACGGACGACCTATAATGAATACTCCTATGAATATTCATCATCTTGCGGGTCCAATTGGTGCATCCCATCTACTCGCCACTTGACTACTCCAAAGAAGTAGAGCAGAAACGGAACGGCAAGCATATTAGTGGCAGACACCTTGTTCTTCCCCGAAAGTTCAGAAGACCAAATCTTTCGAAGTCGGTGTCTGTACTTGCCACGGAGAGAATCCTTTATTTGGTTCACATCCTGGATGTGGCGTTGTCCCACACCCAGGTATGTGTAGGTCTCTCCGGCATCCAGATGTCGTAGGATGCTTCCGTCTGTGACCTGCGCATCTTCGTGGAATTCCCCGCATCGTGCTCTCTTGAGCATTACAACACCTCAGCGGCTAAACGTGTGATATGTTTACAGTGTGTAAGAGCTTTAACACACGGCGCCATAGCGATATCATATAGCACGCGATAAATGGTCGGAATAGAGTACTTATTTTTCACAAACGACGATAGATAGATAAAATTTTGAGAAGTAGAAGTAAAATAATTATTTAGTGTTACCGTAGTTTCACAACAGTTTGTTGTGAAGTGTCATAGAGAGAAGGTATAGAAGTTTTATATTAGCGCTGATTCTTAATCGAAGGGGAAAATATGGTGTTCTTTATACGCTTTTCGAAAAATGAAACATGAAACATTTTTTAATTGCATTTTTACATACATGCAACGTCGCTTGAATGATGTTGAACAAATTGCGACAATATATGGTACGTCGTGTAAAAACATGCATAAATTTTGCATTGGCTTCGTCAAGTATCGCGCGATATCAGTAGAACAAATCACCTGCTCACCCTCACGCCATATTGCGTCGGCGTCACCATAGCTTTTATGGTATCGGCTATGTATGAAAACAGCAGATTTAAAAACACATATATTTGGTGTAAAGCAATATTGCAACCATTTATCTCGTGCTATACTTATATGGTATCGCTATGGCTCCGTGTGTAAACGCTCTATGGTTTAATTTACATAGATGGCATAGAGAGCTATTTACATTAGTGATCGTACGTAAAATAATATTTTTCTGCTTTTATTTACTAAAAATGTGCATATCTAGAAAAATTATGTGTTATTGAAACCATTTCTTCTCTGCTTTTATTTACTAAAAATGTGCATATCTAGAAAAGTATGTGCTGACACCACTTCTTCACATATTAAACTATTGCTTCAATGACAATCATTATTAAATATTGAAATAAAATATAAAAATATTTCCAATATTTCATTCTATAAATATTTTCAATGGTAATTAATTATTTAAATTTGCAAATTTGCATAGTTATCTATGGCTATATATGGAATTCTATTAAAATCACGTTTTTTAGGATAAAGGATATGTTTTATGTTTTCCAAAGTAGCCAACATTTAAAACTATCTGCTGCATACATTGCCCACCTACAATGTTTCAATATTTTAATTTTCAAAATAATATGTAGAAACTGTTGTCGCTTTAAATAACCTGTAACAAAATTATAAACAAAATTTACTACATAAATTTAGGGTGTATCCGAGAATGCTTTTAAGATACAAATATGGAGAGTTGTCAAAAAATGCATAATTTTTCGAATAAATAACGAAATGAAGACAATTTTTTATGAGTATGTACATTTATTAAATTTAAATTCAGTTATAATATTTTCCATATTCTCGTAAAGAATTCCTTCACATATTTTGATACCTCTACTAATGATATTAGGAAACATGTCACAAAAAATGATTAACCAATATATTTTAATAATTTTTAATTTAAAAGAGTTCCAAATATATGGCAAACATTGGTATATTTTTGTTTGGACAAAATAATAAACAAGTGGAAATTTAAAGTTGTTTAAAAATACTCGCTTATCCTTGTATTGTAACTGGACATAGAGCAGCCACATGTAGATGACGTTAAAATATGACGATTTTCCCTATAACATACCCCTGAGGGGATATTGTTCTTTAAAGTCTTCGATAAATTGTGGATAAATAAATATAGTTTTAAAAGTGTTTAATATACAATTTGGGCATGTTGTAAATCTAATTTCGCATTAAGCAGAGGTTAATTGAAATACTGTAAGAACTTATTAGATGTGAGCCATTGTACATCTTGATATAATTAGTTAGTTTAATTCATTATAGTTTGACCTGATCTTGAGACACGCTATATTTTAATATCTTTTTTAAGATCCGCAACAAGTTTGATGTTTAATCAATAATTTTATATAAATTCATATTCATATGTTTAAAACCAGATCCAGTTGGATACTGGTAACAAATGTGCATATATAATAAGTTAAATACAACATTGTATTTGCAGCAATGCATTTGCATATATTTTTATATAATATAACGATTTATATAACATAATATGAATATTATATGGACATTGAACAAGTTGAAACATAAGGTTAATGAATTTACGAGAGGATGGGTTCATCCTCTGTTTCGTATAATACTAAACAATGTGGGTTCGGCGTAATTAAAATTTGATTAATCTTTAATTAGTACTTTCAACTTGTTTTTTTTTTTCATTAAATACCTTACTACTAGTATAGGTCAGTCAGTGAGTACACTGAAAAACGCTAAAATCGCCAAACTAACGTGTAGTTCTGAATTTTTGGTATGTTGTTAGGACCCGTACTAGTAGTGTAAATCCAAGTTTGCAGCTTCGAAAGACCTGTGCTACCTTCGAGGCACTTAAAAAACCGGGAAATTTTCGGACTTTTTTTGTTTTTTTAATTATATCTCCTAAACTATGCGAAATGGCCGTTCTAAGCTTTTTTAAAGCAGATTAAATTTGCTACAATTTGAGACCTGAACCAGCTCTGTACGTCAAACAGTACTCAAGATACAACAGGTTCAAAATTGGTCATGTTTTCGAAAAAATTTAGTTTTTAACTTTTCGTCAACTTCCGGCTTCCTTCGAAAGCCAGGGGATTGAGACGAAACAGGCAGTAGAGGATACTGACTGTGATATCATTAAGACAGCACTCCAAAAAAGCACCTCTTTTGAATCAGTGTTAATCGTTGGAGCGGATGTGGATCTCTTAGTTCTTCTTAATGGCTTCTCCTGTGTACAGAGCTACGAGGCACTTTGCTCCTTAGTCTGTTATGGTTTCGTGGGTCGCAGTAGGTTGGAGAAATTGTTCTGCGATGGTTATCAGTTCGGGATATTTCTGAAGAGCGCTCCACAGTTTACTTTTCCAGTACCAGAAAAGGGCGAAAGTGGTGTCGCACCCTGTGAACGCGTGCAAAAACAACACAAACCCGGGGGAGAACTCCAACTCTCCCCGTTTGAATGAAGGAGTATTGCAATGAACCCAGTCACCTCTGCCACTTCCCTGGAAAAAAACATTTTTGCTAGTGGATCCCAAGTCATTAAGAAGAACTAGGAGATCCACATCCTCTCCAACGATTAACACTGATTCAAAAGAGGTGCTTTTTTGGAGTACTGTCTTAATGATATCACAGTCAGCATCCTCTACTGCCTGTTTCGTCTCAATCCCCTGGCTTTCGAAGGAAGCCGGAAGTTGACGAAAAGTTAAAAACTAATTTTTTTCGAAAACATGACCAATTTTGAACCTGCTGTATCTTGAGTACTATTTGACGTACAGGTTCAGGTCTCAAATTGTAGCAAATTTAATCTGCTTTAAAAAAGCTTAGAACGGCCATTTCGATGTAACTCATAGTTTAGGAGATATAATTAAAAAAACAATAAAAGTCCGAAAATTTTCCGGTTTTTTAAGTGCCTCGAAGGTAGCACAGGTCTTCCGAAGCTGCAAACTTGGATTTACACTACTAGTAATGGTCCTAACAACATACCAAAAATTCAGATCTACACGTTACTTTGCGATTTTAATGTACTCATTGACTGGCCTAGTAGTAGTAGTCAGTTGTTACACTTGAGCGATATCTATTAAAATATTTAAAATATTAAATAAAATGAATGCCACCATTTTTTTTCATCGATCACTGAATGTACCGTAGTTAAAAGGAAAAATACTCAAAAACGTATTAACTTATTATAATTTAATTCAGAATTTGTGCAAAACGTAGTGTCTCTAAATTTCATAGTTAGTCAATGCATATTGTTTATATTTTTTTAGTACTATTACTTTATAGTCCAAACCGGTCTTCAGAGGCGAAAAATCGACAAAATTCTTAGCAGTAGGATGAATGCTCGGAAAATTTAGGATTATTGAATATAAATGGGGAAAAATCGATAGAACCCCAACAAATAACCAGAAGTAGGGTAGGGGTGGGAAAAGGGGTGTTTTTAGGGGTGAAATGTGGTTTTTTACGATTTCTGGCAAAACTAGATCTATCGAAAAAGTTAAATGCAAAAGTTGTTGATAATTGAAAGATCTACAACTTTTATTTTAATCATCTTTCAACATAACCTCAAAACTAGTGAAAAAAACGCCAAAAAACAATTTTTTGATTTTTTATTTTTAACTCCCACAAAAATATTTCGATTTTAATGAACTTTGGTGAAAATGTATATTTTTGTCTCAAATATGTAGATATGTAATATTTTTGAAGCGAAATATTTATTTTTTGATTTTATTGCGAATTTAATTTGAAAAAGGCCTAATTTTTAATAAAAAAAGTTGCTTAACAAAATTTTTATTTTTGAAAATTTCAGGACCGAATTTTTTTTGTTGAAATTTTTACTTTAAGATGGTATAAAGAAATCAAACTGTTACTATGGAAAAACATTGTCAAAAACGGGAAAAACCAAAACAAAGATCTTTTCAAGATCGATTTTTTCGTAAATGTCACGAAAATAGGATATAGCAATTGGATTGGACAAAAATAAAAGATAAATAAGTATTTTTTAAGTTAGTCAATTAAAAAAATGAGAATCCTATCTTGATTTTCATATCATGGGCTGTTTAGAATTTTTTTAAGAAAGATCCAGTTAGTTCAGTTACTTATTATGCCCAAAAAAATATGAGACTCAAAGTTGCGTACCAGAGGTCTTTCAATATCACGGCACACTAATCATCAATTTCTGCCATAATATGAACCTTATATCATGGCCACCTATACTTAATAGGTACAATAAAATAGATATTTACTGTCATTTTAAAAACAAATGCCATGATGCGATAGATGGTTAAAAAGAGAATTTAAAGACAAATTAGCTAGGTAAAAAAAAATACAGGGTTAATTCCGCTTAAATCGGAAGCTGAAGAAAATGTTTGATTCATCAAAAGGACAATAATTACATAATATACAACTAGTCCTAAATTCAAAATTTTTACTTTTTAAATAGCAAAGTTACAGACACATGTCTTCTGTGTCACCCGGTATTAACATTCTACAACTTTTTATCCTATTTGAACAGGATGTATTATTGACACGTGAAACTCAGGAATGTACGTGTACAAAACTGTATTACTTAATTGCATTTAACATAAACATAAACACACCACAGAAATTAGACAACCCCCAAATCCAAAGCCAAAGGCTGTCCGGAAGGGGGCTACACATTTGAAAAAACGCAGACAAACATCCATACCCACCGACATTGCCATTTGCCGGTGCCCGGTTTCGAACCGGGACTCGATAGGCAGTGTAGCCAGCCATGTCTGTTACTCACGCCTTAGCCCACTGCGCCACCGAGTCGGTGCAATAAATAACCGAAATGTATATCAAAACACACTTTTTGGTGTACTCGTTAAGATTCCACTATTTCCGGTTTAACAGAAACTGACATTTTTGGTCAGATAAACTGAAAGATATAAAATTTGAGTGATTTCTGTAAATCGATAATCGATTTCAACGTGGGGGTGATATTGTCAACTGTCTCGTTCACCAAAGTTGACTATGAAATCGTTTATATTAAAACAGATGTCAAATGGATTCAACGTTCATCAAAGTGTAATTTCTAAATAATTGAAGTTAATGTTTTTAAGTAATTTTAGGGAATTTTTTCATCCTTGTTTTTTATGTTAACTGGTTAAGTTATAATTCGTTATATTATTAGAAATAGTGATTAATATCACATTCGAGTTTAAAGACTGAATCTTACAAAACTATTTATAATTCCACTCAAGGGACTTAAATAATTTAACAAAAACGGAAAAATTCGAATATTTTGTCACTTGGCGCATCCGCCAAAACTACTTAATTGCCTTAACGCATTCGAACCTATATAACCGAAAGGCAATACGAACTAAAACTTTTCCATATATCCGAAATCGAATACATATGGATTCTGATGGTGAAAATGGTAAGGTTTTCTATGGTTAGGTATTAATTTTCTATAGATTAGGCAATATCAATTGTTGCCAACATATTACCGCTTAGGCTAATTAATTTAATCGGAGTCAATTTTAAATTGTACTTGATTGTTCAAATTTTATGTTTAAATATTCATATGTAAGTTGTTAGTTTGTCTGAATTTAATGAGATATTTTGTACGATACGAGGAAAAGCTCCTGTTTGAAGGATATCGTTATAATACACCATAAACTATTGAAATAATCTAATAATAATGACTTTGTATCATTATTTCATTAAACGTTTTACTTGCAATGTCTTTCTTGGTGTACACAGTACCTATAGGTTGCTGAAAAACCCTATTGCCGTTCAACGCAAATTATTCAAAATCGAAAATTTATATTCAAGGGGTTGTAGCTTCCTTATTATGTGGTTTAAGACATATGTTTATTAATGAAAGTCCATTTTTTTTTTTGATAAATTAACGGCCTCCATAGTAGATTACCCTGTTATATCAATCGATAAAATTAATTTTGCAAACATTCTAAGGCCTTGTTATTTTATGTTAAGCGAATGATTTATCCTCAAAAGTCCAAATTTATGAAAATACCTAAATAATAATAATAATAAACATCTGGTAAAATTAAATCCCACTTTTAAGTACGCTGAACCTATGTAAGAAAATATAACAAAAATTTTATGTTTCTTTTGATCTAGATCGTCAAGAAGATAACTATTATAGATGCGAGAATAAAACGCTAATTTTTATTTCTATTGCATTACAATTATTCGAGTGACTGAACAAGTAAACAAACTGCTTTGTGTACATGTGTCAGTATGCATGCGTAACTGTTTATAATAATATCAGTTGAAATATATATATTAAAAAGTTGTCCTTGAAAAATGTATATAAATACATATTTTTTTAGAATAATAATCTTTAATATAAATTTAGTTCTCTAATAATACGGTGACATAAATATTATAATATAATATTCATGAATTCAAGAAAGAAGTGATAATTTGTTAGGATATGATAATTTTTTATACTAAACTGTTTTTTATTAATTTAATAATCCATATAATTAGCGACATTTTTTATAAATGTAGAATTGTGATTTTATCTTTTACATAAATAAGTTTAACATATTAAAGATATAAGACAACTTGTCATTATTTGACTATTCACTATTATAAATATGTATAGCCAAGCACAATATGTATCTTTATTATCATAAATATTTTAGTTCGGCGGAATTTATTGGTCCATGCACAATGTTCTCTTATAACACTATTTTTATATAACAGAAAAAACTTTTTTGTTGAAAAAAAATATCTTAAATCTTATTTTTGGTGTGTGATATTTTCAAAAACATGATTTAAATTGTTAAGTTTATTAATTATCTGTCTCTTATTAAGCTGATATCAATAAAAAAATATGTTCTAATTTTTTATTGCAATAAATGCCAGCACTTATTTACTTTCAATATTAGAAATACTCTGTATTGTTACTTCTTTCAATATTAGAAATACTCTGTATTGTTACTTCTTTCAAGATGTAACAATACAGTGAAATTAATCGTCATTCTTAGACCTACTTTAGTAAACTTAATAGCGGCGTACTATATAGTCTAAAAAGAAGTACCTACACAAAAAGTGGCCTTATCTTACAAAAAGTCATGGAAAATGTGTACCTGGCATACTTAGTTCTTATATGTATAACATTCTGAGTTTTCGACCGTGATTCGTTGCCGCTCGCACTGCCGTATTGGAAAATGAATCAAAAACTCTTATTTCCGGTGGGAGTTACATGAAAAATAGCTACTTACTTATTATCAAAATTTTATGGCATGAAATTTCCTTTATTTAGAGTAGAAAGCTCTTTTTTTGTCAAGTGATTTCCCCACAGGCCAAATCCACAACACTCTTCTCTCAAGGATGTTCATTGTTCAGTGTTTTAGCATTTCTGATCGTCTAGATAGACCAAGTTCATCGAAGTCAATATCATACCGAGAATTTTCCTCCTCCGCGTTGGTCTTATTTTCTGTGGCATATGGCATTATCATTCATGTCGATAGTGAGAAACTGATTGATATAAGTAGTTTCCTCACCTCTATTATCAAATGATGATAACATTTCTGGAACGTTTTCTCATAATATTCCGTTGTAAAAAGCGCATACAATAGACCACTTTAATTCTATTTACCTAAATCCGCATATTTTTTTATACAGTGAGGTCGAAAAGTAAGGAACAAATTCAATATCTTTTAATTATACAAGGTGTCCCAAAAAAGCTGGGCTGTGATCAACTTTGATTTTTCAAATGGCAACCCCCAATTTTTTTTTACAATTTCGAATTCCTTGTAAAATTTTAAACATTTTCCCAACGTCCCATAAATGGGACGTTGGGAAAACAGTTTTTTGGAGATTTTTATTTGATTTTGGAGATATCTCGATAATTACTCGATGGATTTCAATTAAATTTGGAGGGTAGTCCCAAAATGACCTTTCCAATAGAACCCTTAAAATATTTTTAGACCTGCCGCAAGGGGGCGTTACATAGAGTCACTACATCGCAGTTTTTCGCTTCTATTTTTTTTATACAATTATCTTCTATGTTTTTTTTTTTTATTCTGATGCAGAATTCATTTTTACACCAAAAATGTCCTCTTGTCTATTTTTCATATCATGCACCCATTTCGAGAAAAATGCGAAAACTGACTTACAATACTGCGAAACTACAAATTATCTCAATTGCAATATTAAGGGTTCTATTGGAAAGGTTATTTTGAGACTACCCTCCAAATTTCATTGAAATCGATCAAGTACTTATCGAGATATCTAAAAAAAACTGTTTTCCCAACGTCCCATTTATGGGCCCGTACGGGCCTTAAAAATCGAAATTGACCAAAACGAAAATACACGTGTCTCTTTATTTTAAGGCCTCTATCTCTGTGATTACTTTTTTGCACCATAATTCTGAATCACCCTGTATATATGCACAAGATGAATTTCGATGGTACATTAAAAGCGGAGTCTTTAAAAAGGTCTTTATTGGAGTAAGGCCAATTTAATTCCTTTTGTATTCCCATTTTTGTGCAAGTTGAATTTTTTTCATTGTTTTCTTTTTATACATGCAAATGAGTCGAAAACCGAAAAAATTAGCAGTATCGGGCTGGGGCTTCACGAGGAAAGCGCATAATAGTGCATTTTTTATGCATTTCGAGTGAATCGCTACACTATTTTTGAAATATTTCCGGCTCTATTGGTTGTAGAAACATTTTAAAAAAACGAAAATACTCGTAAATGCCTATCAAACTGTTGTGGTTATATTAAAAGTACATCCTAACCTCAGAAAATCCAAGTTGCTCAGTTTATTTTTTTTTACTAATAATGCAATAAGTGTGTTAAAAATCTTTTGATCTCTACCAAAATTGGAGAAAACATGTATTTTCATGCTATAAATAGGTACCTACGTGATTAAATTAAAAAAAAAAAGATTGTTTTTACAGTCACAATTGAACATTTTCGAACAAAATTAAAACGCTTGCCATTTAATGTAAAATGGTCGTAGGGTAAATTTTCTTTTTTAAGGAGTAGGTCTTTTAATGTACTTTTTTGTGAACATATACCAGAATCTGTTTATCAAGTTAAAATGTTTTTTTTATTAAAAAAAAAAATTTCATTTAATTTTTTTGACATTTTTTCATTTCAAAACAGAGCTTTCGTAAGGTGTATTATTATATTTGCCAACTATTTTTACTATACATACATATAAAATACAAAGTATAGAAAGATATATACCTAAGCTTTAGTATTTAGTCTTTCTTTTTTTAGCATAATTTGAGTCATTTAAATCACTATTTTCACTTGCATCATACATTAGAATCATAAATATATTCTTCTATTTCACAAAGTGATTCGCACATGCTAGAATCAAATATTTGCAAATACGACTCACTTGAATCAGTTTCTTGAAACGTTTGTGGCAAACAGCTATAATACCGGGTGTAAATGAAATTAGGCTCACCCCTATAACTTTTTTGTTTTTTCAGATATCATTTTGAAATTTTGGTAGTTGCAATAACAAGTAAATTTTAATTAATGCATGTTAATAAAATAATTCTAGCACTTCCTGTTTCACCGGAAATGACCATAACATCTGTTTTTTAAATGGAACACCCTGTATATTTTTGAATTTTTGGATTCAGGGATTTATTCTGCATACGATGGTATCAACTTCGAGGAAGAAACATAACCTCAAACATTTTTCTAGGATAATTTAAGTTGGCATCTAGGGAGCCATGACTGCTGAAAGACTTTTCTTTCTGAGCCGTTGAGTATTGGAAAAATAAAATCGTGATATTAAGTGAGCTAACTTTGCTTTTATAGCCATTTAAACATCTCGGAAATGGTTTTTTCGATTTATTTTTTGGAATATGCAAAGTATACAGGGTGAGTCACCAAGGGCGCCTTGGTCGATATCTCCTTTAATATTTATTATACAGAAAAAAGTTTCAAATAAAAGTTGTAGGAGATCAAGAGTGCCATATTTTAAAATTATTTCTAATCATACATGGTGTTTGATATTAGAGTGGCATATCAAAAGTATGTTTTTTTAAATGGGACACCCTATATATTTTTTAAAATTTTTATTCCTTCTTTCATTACCCTTTCGAATATATCTGGTTTTTTAAATTCCGTTGCGGCGTTGTCGAATTATTCAACATTTTTCAAAAAAATTGTCACTTGCAGACCTCACTAATGAATTCTGCATGAGCGGTATTTTCACAGACTAAGCAAACTTTTTTTGTTAAGTATTAAGCAATGCCATGTCCTAGCCTCCAGATATTTTAAAGTTGAAATTATTTGTACAGGGTGTTTATTACGATGATACAAAAATGGCTAACTTTAATCTATCATAAATTCATTTTTTTAAATGGAACACCTCGTATATTTTTACATATTTGGATAGAATTTTTGTCGCTCTACGATTTTTATTAACCTATAGTTATACCTAAAACCAACTGTTATCAGTGAAACTGCATTTTAATAAAAACATCAAGTAATTTCTAGAAATTCGAATATCATAGGAGGCATTGGCACGTGTTTTTTTTTGTTTTTGCAAGAAGGAACTATGAGCATTATTGTTTCAATTAATGTAAGTTTCATCTCTTATAAATGAAAGGAAAGTTGTCATATTATTCTACATTTACATACTTGAACTGTGTGAATTTTCCAAATATCTAGATGGCATTCATCACTGACATTTGTTTGTAACAAATTTGAAACGCTTTTAATTTGTAGACTTTATTGTTACGTTAATTTCTACTTAAATTAGAATTTAAAATGAATTTTTCTAAGCAAGAAAGAATTAATATGATTTACTGTATCGGGGAGAGTTGTGGTAATTTTTTGTTGGCCTCTAGATTGTATGGTCAAACATTTCTACGATTTTCTACGAGGTTTAGTACAACAGAAAATATGTTTTCTTCATTTACGACTGGTTTAATTCACTTCGGTTTCTTAAACATAACTTTTCCGCTTTCATCGAATTTAGTTTTTAATTTAGTAAAGGCGCGACAATTCAGATGTCTTTGGTCTGGATATTTTTGACCGTACAATCTAGAGGCCAACAAACAATTACCATATATAGGATTCGTAGGGTCAAATATAAAGAAATAAAATAATAAATCGTGCACCAGTTTCATCTTTTGGGGTATATGGCACGGTTTAGTTTTTTATTTAATTACCATAACTCTCCCCGATACAGTAAATCATATTAATTCTTTCTTGCTTAGAAAAATTCATTTTAAATACTAATTTAAGTAGAAATTAACGTAACAATAAAGTCTACAAATTAAAAGCGTTTCAAATTTGTTACAAACAAATGTCAGTGATAAATGCCATCTAGATATTTGGAGAATTCACAAAGTTCAAGTATTTAAATGTAGAATAATAAGACAACTTTCTTTTCATTTATAAGAGATGAAACTTACATTAATTGAAACAATAATGCTCATAGTTCCTTCTTGCAAAAACAAAAAAAAACACGTGCCAATGCCTCCTATGATATTCGAATTTCTAGAAATTACCTGATGTTTCTATTAAAATGCAGTTTCACTGGAAACCGTTGGTTTTAGGTATAACCATAGGTTAATAAAAATTGTAGAGCGACAAAAACTCTGTCCAAATATGTAAAAATATACGGGGTGTTCCATTTAAAAAAATGAAGTTATGATAGATTAAACTTAGCCATTTTTGTATCATCGTAATAAACACCCTGTACAAATAATTTCAACTTTAAAATATCTGGAGGCTAGGACATGGCATTGCTTAACACTTAACAAAAAAAGTTTGCTTAATCTGTGAAAAAACCGCACATGCAGAATTCATTAGTGAGGTCTGCAAGTGACAATTTTTCTGAAAAAAGTTGAATAATTCGACAACGCCGCAACGGAATTTCAAAAACCAGATATATTCGAAAGGGTAATGAAAGAAGGAATAAAAATTTGCAAAATTATATAGGGTGTCCCATTTAAAAAAACATACTTTTGATATGCCACTCTAATATCAAACACCATGTATGATTAGAAATAATTTTAAAATATGGTACTCTTGGTCTCCTACAACTTTTATTTGAAACTTTTTTCTGTATAATAAATATTAAAGGAGATATCGACCGAGGCGCCCTTGGTGACTCACCCTGTATATTTAATCATTATTTAATAAAATAAAAAAATAGTATATTGTTTTATTAGGGGTAAAAATGATACTTTTGTGACGAGTCTGTAGGTTTGCCGGACGAACCAAGTGAGTTTGGCAATTACATATGAGTCACAACATTTACTTCCAATAAAACGTGCCATTTTTTCTTCAAACATCGATTAGCAATAAAAAATAAAGATAAAAAAATCTCGAATTTCGCCACCAAAAACGCATTGTGTTAATATACAATCAAATGGATATTGTTTATAATGTATAAAGTGATATTTATTATAACATATTTAATGTTACATATATGAAATATTTCAGTTTAACATTACAAATTTTATTTGTATAACATTCTGTAAACATTTAAAAAAAAATGTTAAAGATACATTTAAGAGAATGTATTACAATACATTTACAAGGTGTATCGTATGATATAAAAATATCTTCTAGTAACATCGAGTTACTAGAAGATATTTTTTAGAGATTATTAATATTAATAATATTTCATTGCTTGAGGTTCAAGATGCGATAAAGAAGCTGAAAAATAAAATGACCTCAGGATTTGATTTAATACCTTCTTTTATAGTGAAAGATTGCAATGTTGTGCTTTCAGTTCCATTATGCATATTGTTTAATCTAGCATTAAAAACATCAATGTTTCCAGAACAATGGAAAATAGCAAAGGCATGCCCAATATTTAAATCGGGTGATACATCAAGCATATGCGACTACAGACAAATTTCCATCTTATCCAATTTTGCAAAAGTTTTTGAGATTATTCTGTATGGTCGCATCTACATGTCCACAAAAACTTTCATATCGTCATACCAGCACGGCTTCATGGCTGACAGATCAACGGTAACAAACTTAGTAATTTTTTCTCAGTTTACTGCTAATTTTTTGGACGAACAAGGGCAAGTGGATGCGGCCTATACAGATTTCTCTAAGGCTTTTGATCGCATAGATCACACAATTTTACTAAATAAATTATCTGACATGGGATTTAGCTCGAATCTGTTAAAATTTTTTCAATCATATTTGTCAGATAGGCAACAGTTTGTTTTTTATAATGGATACAACTCGAGAACATATACAGCTACATCTGGTGTCCCACAGGGATCTAACCTGGGGCCTCTTCTATTTTTACTGTTTATAAATGATTTATGTTTAAATTTAAAATGTGAAAAGCTTGTATTTGCAGATGACCTAAAGCTATTTAAAAATATAACTTCAGAAACTGATTGCATTTTGCTACAGGAAGACCTTAAAAAAGTTCAGAATTGGTGTGTTGAAAACAAGTTACACTTAAATGTAAACAAATGCAAAATAATTTCGTATACAAGAAAAAAAAATGTGTTGTACTTTAATTATAATATCAATGACGTTCTTTTAGAGCGTTGTACGTCTACAAAAGATTTGGGCATTTATTTTGATTCAGAACTAAGATTCGTTGAACACATTAATACTAAGGCGAGAGAGGCAATGAAGATGTTAGGCTTCATTATAAGAAATTGTAAGATGTTTACAAATATTAAAGCTCTTGAATTATTGTATTTTTCGTATGTGAGATCAAAATTGGAATATGGCTCCATTATTTGGAATCCTCTTTATTTGGTTCATGAAACAACATTAGAAGAAGTTCAGAGGAAATTTCTAAAATTTCTAACCTTCAAATCGACAGGGCGGTATCCTGAGAGAGGTGTTAATCATGATGACCTGTTGAAAACTTTTAAGTTTGACAGTCTTGCTTCGAGAAGAATCTGTTGTTCCCTAACTTTTTTACATAAATTACTACACGGAAAAATTGACTGTCCTGACATTCTCTCACAAATAAATTTCTACATTCCAAGGTTGCATTCTCGGCAAAATCTCACTTTTTATTGTAAACGAGCAAAAAGCAATATAATGCTAAAATCACCATTGTTTCATATGTGTGAAAATTTCAATAAGATAAGTCACGCTTGCGACATAAATTTTTGTTCCTTGAACGAGCTCTTAAAATGTGCAAAAGATTTGTTATAACTGACCTAATGTTAGATTATAATGTACATTAATATTGTTATAATTTAGACTTTTAGTGTACCCTGTTTAATATACAGTTATCAATTTCGTTTATGTAACTTTACCTAGTTTAATTTTCTAGTTTATGTAACTTTGTCCTGTAATTGGGTTGTAACCTGTTGGGCGAATAAAGTATTATTATTATTATTATTATTATTATTATTATTAATATTGTATAAACATTTATTAAATATTTTACATTTTAATATTTCTCAGATATATCAATGTTAGTTATCATAACAGAAATATACTATTTCATGAAAACATTAAAATTGTTAGGTTTAACATTACATAATATGGTGATTATATATGTTGTTTAGTGGGATTATACATATATACTTTGTATTTTATATGTATAGTAAAACAATAGTAAATTTAATAATACACCTTACGAAAGCTCTTTTAATTTACATTCGATAGCGACAAACAGAGTTGCACTTAAAAAATTTATCCTTTTCGAATAATTATTTTAACTGTCACATAATCATCATAATTGAATTGAATTTCGTTTTCTACAAAACTTATATGAAAATCTGACTTAAAAGGTATGAGAAAAAGTCAAAAAAGTTAATTAATTTTTTTTTTTATTAAAATAACGACATTTTAACTTGATAAACAGATTCCGGTATATGTTCACAAAAAAGTACATACTTAAAAGACCTACTCGTTAAAAAAAAAGTTTAGCCTACGACCATTTTGCATTAAATGACAAGCGTTTTAATTTCTTTCGAAAATGTCAATTGCGACCGTAAAAATATACATATATATTTTTTTTATTTAATTACGTATTTACAGCATGAAAATACATATTTTCTTCAATTTTCGTAAAGACCAGAAGATTTTTACCCCACTTATTGCATTATTAGTAAAAAAAAAGATAAACTGAGAAACTTGGATTTTTTTAGATTAGGATGCACTTTTAATGTGACCATACCCCAACAGCCTGATAGGCTATTCATTTACGAGTATTTCAGTGTTTTTTAACTTTTTCTACGACCTATTTAAAAAATAGTATAGAGATGCACTCGAAATGCATCAAAAATGCACTTTTATGCGCTTTCCTCGCGAAGCCCCAGCCCGATTTGCTAATTTTTTCGGTTTTCGACTCATTTGCATGTATAAAACAAAAAACAAAAAAAAATCAACTTACCGATTACATCACTTTAAAATTTTAATTTCCCTCCACTATTGTAGGAGGTAAAGCCGCTAAAGAGATCAAAAAGACACGGAACTGTCTTAAGCTACTGTATTGTGGCCTAATGGGGAGACCCCATAAAAAATACACTCTTTACACTTCCTAGGTGGGGTGGAAATATATAAACAACAAAAAATATATAACTAAAATTTCAAGAAAAATATTGATTATTTTGACAAATTGGAAAAAACTCCTTTGTACCTCGAAAACTATTCGTCTGAGAAAAAAAGTTTTATTTAAAAAATGTAGGAAATTTCTCCATGCAGTTTTGATAGTAGCTATTTTTCACGTAACTCGCTCTGGAAATGAAATATTAGCGACAATGTTATTTAGTTCGCGTATTCTATTGGATATGACGTAATAGGGTATAATTTCCAAACCGAAACAGGGAAACGAGCGCTACGTTGCCATGTTTCTAGATAATTTAAGAAATTCTATACTGCCGCAAGCTATTTTCTTTATATTTAAATTTTATATAGTAAGTTTTCCATCTTTTGGTCAAAAAATTTGACAAATACCACTGACAAATGACAATGGACATCACTGTGACGCTATCCAAGGATTCTATTGGGCTCAAACGACATCGTACGTTATTACGTCACTCTATATCTGGCACAATGCTTTATTTGAAATCTGTTCTCATTTTGAGCATTTTCATTCTACAATTAAACAAATAATAGTCGGTAAAATGACGTCGAAGTTATATTTATAATATATTTGAGGATCATACTACAATACCATATGATTACTTTTCGTCATTTTTGTTGTTGTTCACTCGCCCATTGGCATTGTCAAAACGTGACATTTTGAAATTTTTTTGGCAATTATTATGAAGTCGTCAAAGTTAAATAATTTTGTTGTCATAGTGATTGAAAATTTCCCTGGATGGTGTTATCAGAGTAATGTTGAAATGATTGGGTGATTTGTGTCACATGACAAGAAATAAAATTTAATTGATTGTTAGAACTGTCAAAAAATTTTCACTAGTAATCTCCCTAGTGCTTGAATTATTACCGGAAATTTTTCGAGTGCACAAATTTATTGAAAATTTTCTTAAAAAAATTGTGCACTAGAAAAATTTCCGGTTATTAATTCAAGCACGTGAGGGATACGGTAAGAAAATTTCACACCTAAATTAAATAAAAAAATAAATAAGGTTAGAAAAATCGAAGAGATTCGGTAAAAAATTATCGCGATAATTTTTTGAACAATTGTCACTTACAATGCAATTATCAGCTATAATGAACCAAAGGAAATGGATAATAACGCAAAATTTTTTCTAATATTGAGCCGATAGCTTGTTGATATGTCAAACCGTGAAAGTGACATTTCGATTAATCTATCGGTTGCTTTGTTTTCCTCATTTCAGAACCGTGATATGACATTTTAACAAAAATTTTTCGTTGCATAGCAACATTATGACATAAGTGATCATTACTCATGGAATGTTTTCATGATTGGTTATTTTCGCACATGTGACTAGAAATGGACGGATTTTATTGAATCTATATTCGGCCAAAAAATTTTCGCTCTAAGTTTTTATTGGTCCAAATTTTCATAATCTTTATATTTCATTGGTTCTTACAATGTAAAGAAAATAGTCGTTGTTATTATATAAAAACTTATAGAGATATTGGCAAAAACTAAAATTGAAAACAAAATGCGGCATATTCTACTCGTAAGTAATAACTTAACAATTTTCAAATCACTGCTGTGCTATTATAAATTGTGTATCTACTGGCAGATTCATATTAATTTTTATTTTTATAATGTTGGAATATCTTGAAAGATACTTTTGATGATATAAATTTTTAAAAATGATGTAACTGAAATCGACAATGAGCATCCTCTTAATTGGTCTATTAGTTCTCAGGTACCCATGAGAGACAGAAAAACAGACGAAGAAGAGATAGTTTTAAAAAAATAACGTTTTTGATCCAGTATGATGCAAAAATATGCCTCTATATATCTAATACAAATGTAGAGTTTCTAAAAAATTAGTTGTTATATTATATTGCATCATTAGCAGGTTTGTCTAGCATAAGTATAAGGTTCAGTTGAGTAGCATTGGCTAGACTGCGCCTTAGGAGTAATTGTAATTATACAATTTTTCTGAATAAAGACAATTTATTATTATTATTTTTTTTTTTTTTTTTTTTTTTTTTTTTTTTTTTTTTTTTTTTTTTTTTTTCGGTTTCCCGAACCTAATGCTGGACAATCTCCCTGTGGCCTCCGACACCACACAGAGAGAGCGCCAGCGAATAATCTACAGCAACTCCCCACATCCCGCAGGGTTAGTCACTGTAGATTCCAGACTCGTGTGCCCTAAGTAGACGGAGGGATCCCAGGATGACCGCTTTCTGCATTTGACCAGCCAACCATTCTGCCGATGTTTGGCAGGCAGGCATGGTCTTTAATGCGGAGAGCAGCGTGGGCTTCATACCTCCGAGTACACCGATTATCAGGACGACCATCTTGACAGAGTAGCCTGGGTATAGCACTTGGAGCTCGTACCGGAGATCTCTGTATTTAGTCCGTTTCTCCTCCTCCTTCAAGGCGATGTTTGTCTCAGCAGGTGCTGAGAACTCGATGACATACATCACCTTGGTCTGATGGTCGAGGAGGACTATGTCAGGCTTATTGGCTTGAATTCGCCTGACGGTCGGGAACGAGTAGTTCCAGTAAATCCGGCATTTCTCGTTCTCGACAACGGACTCGATATCTCCGGGGATATAAGGCAGCACTGGTGTTTGGTCTATCTTGTACGAGTGCCGAAGATGGTAGTATAGCACTCGTAAAGCCGCGTTATGTCGTTGGATGTAGGCCGAAGTCGCATAAATCGGACATGCAGATAATAGATGCATGAGCGACTCCGGCGCCTGACGGCAGGTCCTGCAGTTGATATCAGGAACCTCTACACCCATCACGCGACTCCGATAGACCAATGTATTAATAACACCATCTTGGCAGGCCACAATGAATCCCTCGGTCTCCGACTTCAACCCCGCTGACCTTAAGAATGCGAAGGTCAGCTCTGTCGATAAACCCAGTGCTTCTATGTTGTTAAAGAAAACACCGTGCAGGGGCTTATCGACGTGCTGCCTGAACAGATTCCTCTGTTCGGCAGCCTTAATTTGGGCTGTCAGACGATTCGGCGGAAGCTCAGTAACTGATTCTGCATCAGCACCTCGCCTGCCTCCTCGCCTGTAGTCGAACACGAGACCGAGTTCATCTGCGGCCCTCTGTGCTGCCTTAAACAATAAAGCGCCAACTCCCACGGTTTCATGATCTCTCACTAACCGTAGGAGCGGATCCGAGCTCCTTAGGATATTACATGCCATACTTAGTGCTACTCTGCCATGCATACACTCCAGACTCAAGAGTCCTCGGCCCCCCCGTTGACGTGGGAGGTACACACGAGGAACGGACGATCTAGGATGAATACTCCTATGGATATTCATCATTTTGCGGGTATCCCTGTCCAATTGGCGCAGCTCATCTACTCGCCATTTAACTACTCCAAAGGAGTAGAGCAGAATCGGAACGGCAAGCATATTAGTGGCAGACACCTTGTTCTTCCCCGAAAGTTCAGAAGACCAAATCTTTCGGAGTCGGTGTCTGTACTTGCCACGGAGAGAATCCTTTATTTGGTTCACATCCTGGATGTGACGTTGTTCCACACCCAGGTATGTGTAGGTCTCTCCGGCATCCAAATGTCGTAGGATGCTTCCGTCTGCGAGCTGCGCATCTTCGTGGAAATCCCCGCATCGTCCTCTCTTGAGGTGGACGACTGCGCATTTGTCCAACCCAAACTCCATTCCAATTGCCCGCGTGTATTCCTCGACCACCCTGAGAGCATTTTGAAGTTCTCGCTCTCCGGAGGTATAGAGTTTAAGGTCATCCATATAAAATAGATGGGTGACCTTATGCCTCCGGTTGCTGGGTGGCCCACACTGATACCCGCGGGTTTGGCGGAGTCCAACAGATAGCGGCAGCAGTGAGATGCAGAAGAGGAGCGGACTCAAAGAGTCACCCTGAAACACTCCTCTCTTAAATGTCACCAACTCTGTCGAAACTCGCTCGGCACCGGATGTTATGGTGAAGCGAGTTCTCCAAAGCGGCAACAGTTGTTCAATGCATCTCACTAGTGGTGCTGGTACCGCAAGACATCCGAGCAAGTGTAACAAAAGCTCGTGGGATGTTGTATCAAATGCCTTGCGATAATCAATCCAGGCCATTGACAGATTCCGCTTGTACTGCACAGAATCCTGTGTAATACAGCGGTCTATCAGCAGGTTTTTCTTGCAACCTGCCAGGCCCTTCTTGGCACCACGCTGTTCGTTTATCTGTTGGTAGACCGGATCAACAGACCTCAACATCCTGGTATACAAGATACGAGTAAATAACTTGTAGCAGGAGTTGAGGCAGGTAATCGGCCTATAATTTTTTGGGTCAGACAGATCCCCCTTTTTGGGGATTAGCACAGTTCGCCCCTCGACAAACCAGTCCGGAATTTGCTGCCCCTCGTTCAACCATGAGTTGAAAACTCGGGCCAGATGGCGGTGGGTGGAAGGAAACTTCTTCCACCACCAGTTGTTTATACCATCTGGACCCGGGGCAGCGAAGTTCTTGGTTCCAACAAGTGCTTGTTGAACCTCTTCCGTACTGATTGCCGGGCACACTTCGTCTGGCTCTTCTAAGACTCTACGACAGAGAGCCTCGAAGTGTGCTATAGCTGGAGTGTCATTATCGAATGGACTCGCGACTTCGTAGATTCCTTTCCAGAAGGCTTCGACATTATCAACATTTGGCGGATTTTCGACAACACGCTGTGGCTCTTGGAACAGGCGAGACGGGTTTGTTTGAAACAATTTGTTTTGTTCCAAACTCCGCATTCGCCTGACCAAAGTTTTCTTAATAGCCATAAGCGCTCGAATTCTATCTAGACAGTGCTGCTTGATGGTCTGCAGCACTGTGCGATTTAGAGTGTGGTGTTGGCGTCTCAGTCCGGCTGCCACTCGCCGGACCTTCGGTGTAAATGGTCTACCTGCGACTATATAATCCACCACACTCTGGATTCGAGAAGCGTGTTGCCTTGCTGATCGAATTTTAGCTTCGATCTTCTGTACGCGCCGCTTAGCTTTCCCGACCCTATCAACTGCGCTTGCCAGGCGCTGTTGTGGAACGAGTTGCTTGGCGGCAGCGTACACCGCGCTGTTGATCTGCCAGATGTTGGCATCTTCTGGAAGCTCCTCACTAATCAACGAATCCATTCGTGCCAGGTCTTGTGGCTTTGGGTTAACCCTGGTGTTAAGGTTAACCCTCGTCCTTAAAGCGATATCGGTGTACTCAGGAGGATGTTCCTCGTCAGCTGGTATTTGCCGCGGTGGAAGTGCGGCAGGCACTTCCTCACGCTGACGAGGTGCCCTTACGTAACCTGTTCTGCGAAGGAAGGATACTTGATCTCTCAGATGTTGTTGAGAGAAGGCGCGATACTCCGGGTGCATATCGCACCACAACCGGTGTAATCGCGCCATGTATCCCCTGCGCCCAGGTTCGCTGCTCTCGTAGCAGGTCAGCAGGTCATCCCTTAATCCCTCCGTCCACCTAAAGCGTCCATGTACGTTTGCAAAGTCGTCATCGTTAAGACCGTCCGGTATGGCCCCTCCCATCTGTCTTTGACCCCCATCCGAATGGGGTCGATTGTGAGGGGCCTGTCCTCCGTTTTGGTCGAGAACCAGAGGAGATGAGTCCCCAGGATGGTTAGCCCTGAGGACCCACGGCCGACATTTGTCAGAGAGGGTTACCCCTCCCTGTCCGGGGTGCACCGCGAGGAGGTTGCCGGTCCGAATTTTGAATTATTATTATTATTATTATTATTATTATTATTATTATTATTATTATTATTATTATTATTATTATTATTATTATGATTCCAACGAAAAGGATTACCAACAAATTTTAAGACGCATAAGTATGTGGTTAAACTACTTTAAACGGCTTTCAATAAGGTGTTTTTTAACCGTTACATAAAAAGTTTTATGCCAAATGCACGCATCCTACACACCCTATATAAATATTATATTCAATCATCTTATTTTGCTATCTTGTATAGTGTATAATCCGAGGTATAATCTATCTATTTCAGCGCGGTATTTTTGTATTAATTTAATTCCTATTAGTTGTCAAAAAATACCCTCTAACTGTTCCTTTGACATTACGTCAAAAACGTAGTGGTTATTTCTCAGTTTTAAACTGGTTAATTTGAATGTTTTTTTAGATAAATCAACTTTTTTTGGATAGGAATCTCAAGAAATGTGGTAATAAATCCCAAAAAAGAAAAGGAAGAGAAAAAACTTATGAAATGCCACAATTAACAAACAATATTTATCCTATCTAATTCACTTTGTTTTACTTTTATAAACAGGAAACGCTCTGTATATCTTTAATTTCTTTTTCAGTTGTAACATTTATTTTTACATTTTATAAACAAAAATATTTTAACAATATACATGAGTAAATTTACATATAGTAGATATTTATTTAAATGAAGATTTTACAAATATAAATTAGTATTAGTTATCCGTGTTTTCTGAAAATTATATTCTTTACCTTGTAATGCTTTTAATCTGCATATCTCATTGTAAACCAAGTTTATATAAATACCAAACAATGTGCTTTAGTTGAATTGTGAATGGTATGCAGATTCCTTAAATCCAAATACGGGTTCAATGTTCAATACAACCAAAGGTGATGATGTGTATACATACCATCATCTTTGACACAACTCACTGTTTGAAATAGTCAAGATGTATCACACTAGAATGTGTACAATATCAAACAACATGCAATTCTCCAAATTCCAGGTGTTGTTCCTTCTTTCAAAAAAACATGAGAAACCCATCGGCATTAGTATTACAATGTCAAATAGATAAGAGTACTCTTTTTTTATAAATGACTTTATTTAGGCTTTACACAAGCATAATAATAAAAACCTATCCAATTTGATATACTCACATTGATGTTTCATCTCTAATTTGAATTTGACGCGATTTGGGTCTCCCTGAAGAGCCAGATAATGGCGAAAGAACATGTACATCTTCTTGGGGACATCGTTTTTGGTTGGTGACCATAATGGATGAATTTTGTGGCGAGTTAAAAAAATTTTTTCAATAATTTATTTTTAGACGTTTTGAATTTTGTAATTTTTAATCCAATTTTTATCATGCATTAAAGAATATTCAATAAACTTAATAATTGTATGTTTAGAGATGAAACATTAATGTGAGTATATCAAATAGGATAGGTTTTTATTATTATGCTTGTGTAAAGCCTAAATAAAGTCATTTATAAACAATGCATATCAAGCAAAGAAAGAGATTTGTAAAAAAAGATAGAAAGGAATAGGCCTTACCTAAAAGAGAGTGATATATTTCTATTACTAATTAATTTTTTATATCAATGTCATGGTAGAATGTAATTAGTTTATTTTGATTTATTTTTGACATCAATGTCAATATTCATTGAACTTAATTCTGGGAATCACGCCAAATTCTAAAAAATAAATAGAAATAAGAAAATTGCCAAAATATGTCAAGATAAAAGTGTAGTATCAAAGGCAAACCTCAACAGTTTGCCCCAGAAAACCACTGTATATAGTTCTAAATGAATATAAATACAATGTTTTATTTTTTGATTTGAATGTTATGGATTTTGTGATTTAATTCAATGCTGTATGACATAGTCCTGCAGAGTATTTTGTTTTCACATTATTCGACAATAATAACGTTCTAAAATGTTTTCAATGATTTTCTTTGAATTCAACAGAATTTATATTTGCATGTTCAGAAGTGGAACATCAATAAATATATTAGATAATTTTGTTATAATAGGGCCAGTATAAAACTTAAATAAGTTTGTTTATAAGAAATGAGTCTCAAAAGAGAAAGTAGAGTAGATTGCAAAGGGATGTGAAAAAATATAGAAGACATATCAGTTATAGAAATGAAAAATTTGTTTGTTATGGTTACAAAATGTTTTATTAATGTCAATGAATACAATTTTAGGTATAAGTTTTCAAGATAGAGGTAGAATTTGAATTTGACGCGATTTGGGTCTCCCTGAAGAGCCAGATAATGGCGAAAGAACATGTACATTTTCTTGGGGACATCGTTTTTGGTTGGTGACCATAATGAATAAATTTTGTGGTGAGTTAAAAAAATTTGTTTTTAGACGTTTTGAATTTTGTAATTTTTAATCCAATTTTTATCATGCATTAAAGAAGATTCAATAAACTTAATAATTGTATGTTTAAAGATGAAACATTAATGTGAGTATATCAAATTGGATAGGTTTTTATTATTATGCTTGTGTAAAGCCTAAATAAAGTCATTTATAAACAATGCATATCAAGCAAAGAAAGAGAATTGTAAAAAAGAAGAGTACTCTTTTATAATACAAACGGATTTATGTCGTTCTAAAAAAAGATGGTGGGGCCCTAAACTAGTTTCCTCTGTCCATTCAACTAGCAACTCCAGAGAGAACACTTTACTCTTAGATTCGCTGCCGTATTTTGGAATATAGAAAATCCATTTGTATTTAAACTTAATTTAATCTATGGTAGCATTATTAAAAATAAAATAATTTATTTCATTCAGTAAAAATAATAAATAGTAAAAGTATCATGTTCTTTGAAAGAAGAAAAATGTGACTTCCACCCCTGTTCGTTTAGACGTCAAGCGTTCGTCCGTGGTTTAAAAAGTTACACGTTGCTTAATAATCGTACATACTCCAATATGACACAATGCAACTATTTCAAAGAGTGCGCTATGGTGTGCTCATGTTTGAAATTTATGCTTCCGGGTTATCTTCCCCAAAGCACTTTCCCTTAGATGCCATGCCGAAATGTTAAGCATTCAAAATAATCAACGAAGAGACCTCAAAAACCATAGTACAAAACAATCTGTTTACTGATTTAAGCCAAATAGTAAAATGGCAGTTTATTTGTACCTAAGTAGGATATAACAAGTAACAACTTTTATATTTTTTGAAGAAGTTGACTAAACGGGTATCTTATAAAGTTAAAAAAAGGTAACATAACCAGTTTATAACAGGCTGAAGTAAATAATCGCTCGTCAAAAAATATCCAAACGATTTGATTTTTATTTATGTGTTTATCTAAGGTAGCATGAATTTACAATTTATTCTAAATATTATATCAATTAGTTCAAAAAATATATTACACCAATTAATTAAAATATCGTACCATTTCAAAAAATAATAATAAAATGGATCAGAGTTATTAAATAATCGAAGAAATCAACTCACGATACTTAAAAACATGAACTTTTCCACTATTTCATGTTTTTGTATTATTCTCCTTTTAATGTGAGCTAACCGTTTTTTGAAAACCCTTGGCTTTTCACATATTTTACATTAAATATTTACAACTTACACGAAAATAATTCTGTTTTATTTTAGCCTGGATTTCGCTTTAAATACTTACGTTTCAGTTACATCCTTAATTTGGAAACTAATGTCTTTATCACTTTTCCGACTATATTTAATTACATAAAACATGGGACCTATATCGATTATGCTTAACCCAACTTAACTGAAACCACATACGAGTATACTTTTCTACATTAAGTTCAATAATCCTACCCGACTTGTTTTCATGTTATTCAAATTATTCATTTATTTCATTATCACTTTTTGTTTTCCTCAATCTAGTTGAAGTCAAACTGAAATTTTATGTATTATCTTTGGTTATTAAATTAATGATATGTTTGTGTTTTCTTCAAATAGACTCTAGATGTCAAAATATGAAATAACTTTAATATTATTATACGCATATTTATTTAAATTTGTACAATTAACACATATTTACAAAATCATCTTAGTTCCTGGTTAAGGTATTTTCATAACAAGCGATTTAAAATATCATTTACATCTATAATGCAACGATAAAAATTAATACTGAATGATATCACCGTATTAGAATATGTTTATTCTCGAGGAATCTTAAAATGCTCCTGATTTAATAAGTGTGGGTACAACCTATAATCGCTAAATTATTAAAAATATTAACATAACTATCATGGACATTCTATATAAATATAAGCTTCAAATATTTTCATTATAGATCAGTTCTGTGATCAGCTGTGAACGAATCTAAGTCAAAAATGATGAAACTGGTGAGTTAAGTGCCAAAATAATAAAAGTGATTCTCGATTTCTCAAAATTAAAAGTGAACAATCGTCAAAAAATTTAACGTGAATAATATGACAAGGAAAATGTGTTGTCAATAGAAAACTTTAACAGTATAATCTTGGAAGAGTGTCTGTTATGATAAATTGGCTCTTGGTGTACTACTAAAGAAAATTTAAAGCTTTATATTTATCTTCATAATACGTTCTTTTTAGCCAGTTACATTTTATTTCATATAATAATAATACATAACACAAAATTCTACGATATTCCGAGTGATATTTCGGTGACTTGAAAGGTAGTTAAGAAAACATTTTTATTAAAAAAAATTAATAATCCAGTTCTTTGTATCTGAAAAATAAAATTTCTAAACATTTTGAAGAAAGTATTAAAAATTAAAAATTGTGTAAGAATGCCATGAATCAGTTTAAATTATAATAGTATTTTATTCGAAGTTAACTGTTAAATACGGTGGAACATACTGTCAAAGCTTTCCCTTGATTACACTTATATTTTTGCACAATAAACTGAATTTTTAGATCTTTTTATTCTTGGAGTCCGCTATATTTATACACACTTTACGCCATGCGTATAATAATATGGACACGATAGCACAAATCCTGAACAATTATGTAAAATTTATTTCAGGTAATTCTCAGCGCTGTTGTAGCAGTCTGCGTTGCTGCACCACAATCACCAAAAACAGATGTACGTTATGCTGCCATCCTCCGCTTAGACAATGACATTTTTCCTGATGGCAGCTATCGTTATGCGTAAGTAACAGTGCGTTGTAATCATTCATCAACAATTTTGTTAATCATGTACGAGATGTAGAAAAAACATTAGATGAAGAAGCAAAATCACAAGCAAAGAGTGTTGCAAAATTACATTCAAAATCTTTTGCCGTTGCTAAAAATATTAACCAAATACGCAACCGTAAAGTGCTGTTACACTGACTTTTTGTAACACTGTTATGTAACATGCTATAGAGTGAAACCTACAGATTGTAACTGCGCTATCCACTCTAATAGATTTATTCCTTGTAATGAACCGTTAATTTAACAAAAATGAATCTTTTTATGAGTTTCAAATATTTCATTTCGCATGTGTGAATTATTGTACACTGCCTTGAGACAGAGACCTCTATAATCAGATACCATTGTCATAATTTTACTTGGCGTCAAAGATGAAATAATTATTTATGGAGGAAAGTTGTTCACATTCAAAAAATAAACATCAACATTTGATTTGAATATTTGCACATTTTAACATAATTAAGCAAAGATAAAACGCCACGATGCGATATGACAGAAAAAAAAACAAGTTTAATACATCATCATCACGAACTTACCATATGTAACTAGATTGCCATTGGTTAATTCTATTCAACTTCCACATTAGTTTATTGTGTTTATTTTAAGTAAGAGAAGTTTCTCAAATTTTTTAGCTAGCTTGGAATAGTTCTATCCACCTTAGTTAATTATTATCAAAATTTAAGTAGCCACTGAATTAAGATATTTTTTCCAAGTACCATAAAGGCCGGACTGAAGTAGTGTCTAGGATTGATAATATGACCAACCAACTTTGACAATATAACAATTAAAAAAAAAGAACTAAACTACTACCGACCACTAACAATATATTGGACTGACTCGAAGGGGGTAATATGTAAAATTAAATGTTTACATATTTCCATCAATCCTACAAATAAATTAAATTATATCTACCTATAAGGTTTATACTTCACTGTAATTCGCCAATTCACTTAACAAAAACTTAATTCTAATAGATGTATAAATTACATCTTATCAGTGTATTCTTATCCTCAGAGTATTGCATAAAATAATTTGATATTATCGGCCAAGCAGAGAAACATATATATGAATCTATCCATCTCTGTATCTAATTTGAATTCCATTCAAATAGGCCACGTGTGCTCATTCGCTTTGCAGCTTATACTATTTCAATATTTGCATAAATTTCTTAAATCTTCTTAAAATAAACTCAGTTTAATTAATTCGTGTTACTTATTAACGTTTAAATTTAGAACATATATACATACGTGTAAGCTTTCTATTCTGTTTTGTCAATTTTTTCCAACAATATTTGGTCCCGTTCTTTATGGTGCGCACGATAAGATATGTTTTAAATCATTATATGTTTAGGTACGACACTGAAAATGGAATTTCTGGTGAAGAATCAGGTCAGCAAAAAGCAATAGGAAATTCTGTTGGAACAGCTGCTCAAGGATCTTACCAATATACTTCTCCTGAAGGAATACTAGTTCAAATACAATACATTGCTGATGAGAATGGATTCCAACCAGTTGGAAATGTTTTGCCAACCTCACCCCCAATCCCTGAGTCAATTGCCAGGTCGCTCAATATTAATAGTGCTAATCCACAACCTATAAACCCATACAGAAGGCTTTAAAATAGTGTAGATATAGAATCATAAATTAATTATTTTAGTATAACGTTTATAGCTTAATATACCTCAAATATTTTTATGTAAATGTATTTTAACAACTCGAATAAGCAAGTTATAATGTTGTTATCAAAATTATTACAGTAAAGAACAAATATAGGTATAATGTTTAAATTATAAAATATTAAATATCACAAAACAGAACATTTATGTTATTTCGATCCCAGATTCCTTTTTTAAAATTGTGGGAAAAAAATTCAAAAATCAAAGTTTTTTTTAAATATTTCCAAAACGGGAAAATATAGGTTAATGAAATATTGTGCGAATATTAATCTTTTAACTCCCTTTCAGACTGACTGAAAATTATTCATCAAAGTTTTAGGGGTGGGTAAAATTAGGGATGCTAATAATTGGCCCAATTCGTTTAGTATGCAGATTTTTTGCCATTCTGAGACCAGAATCAGAAAACTTGAATTTTTTTAATAAGAAAGTGCCTTATTTTTTTATAGGATACATCGTTTTCGAATAAAATAAATTAAAAGATTTTACTTTTTTACTTCGTATCTAAAGTTCCTAAAATAATTATTTGTAGTTGCCCAATAAATTTTATCAGTCTGAAATAGCGTTAAATGATTAATATCCGCACAAAATTTCATTAACCTCTTTTTACGTTTCGGAAATGTTTAGAAAAAGCCTTCTTCAGAAGATCATCTTTAACACTCTGTATCTGGAAAATGAAGCATTTTCAGTTATAAGTTTATATGTCCTTTTCAACTTATTTTCCAGCCTACTATCACCTCCTAAAGTTTGAACCCTAAACTTTGGACCATCTGTCTCGACGTAGTTTCCACAAACACCAAAACAATATTTTTGCACTTGACGCGCGTATCGCCAACCCAGTTGGCAGCATCTAGTGATGATTAAAACTGACCTTAACCTAAGAGTCTCCTCTATTTATTCCTACATTATTGTCACAGTTCGATGAACCGCGACGAACTGTGACTTTAAGCCAATACCATTTAATTCTACATTAAAAAATTGCAGCTGCAGAAATACAACCAGCTTTATATAGTTCAAAGTGGAAAATATTAAATTCTCCATTTCCCAGAAACCTCTGACGATTTTGATGACATTGGATATACTTAGACTTCTTATAGGTTACAACGACGTTAAGGAATATGACAGAAATTATATGCTAAATAAGCTTTGGGTTATATGGGTTGATTGTTATACTTATATTATTTTGTTAGTTGCTCAAATAAAATTGGCAAATTGGACACTGATGAAAAGTTTTGGACTTGGTTTATTTATTTATTTAAAATACTGCTACCCAGGCCCAGGCATATAATCATCCAATTAAGGCGCAGGAAGGGCACAAGTAAATGTATTACAATACACAATATACACTTAATAATAAAATATTTTACAAATAATATATACATGCTATTAAGCTATAACAAAAATACGGAAAATAAATAGAAAATAAAAACGAAATATACTTATAATAGATATGTAATAAAATAAAAGTAAACAGTATACAGTATATTAAATATGCATCAAGAATGCCTCAATAGTCAACATACATTGTTTTATATTAATAACACTACATTTAAAAAGGTGAAGATTCGACTGATAGTCTAAATAATTTAAACACATAGTATAAACCGGAGAAAAATTCAACAAATTCGGTCTTGGAGTGGCTAAATAAAATAAGCCGTAAGAGCGAGTTTGAACAGAAGGAATATTAAAGTACAAGATAAAGTATTAAGTATAAGTAATACGGTATTCGTGGCTTATTTTTTGGACAGTAAAATAAAAACACTTTAATTCGATTGACCGGTTTCTCCTTTAATACAAGGCTTCATCAGAATCTATAATATTTAATACAATATAATTTCAAATTAAATGAGAAACAATAACCAACACTTACCAATCAACACAGTCATTAAAAAACACTACTACATACATACATAACCCACGAATACCGTATTATAAATATATAAGTGGACACAAAACTGAAAGAAAATAAATTAAGTATAAGTACCATTATTTTAACAGTTGATACATAGGCCTAAACGGAATAAAATGTCTTATACAGTATGTGTCAAAAATTGAACGGTTTTCCAAAAAAAAATGTAACTTTGATTTTTGAAAGTTAATTACATGGAAAATAACAGAAAATAAGTTAAGAAAATTTAAGAGACGGTGCAGGTCGAATATGCAAATAGAAAATTGTAATGAGAATAATTTAGTGTAATTTAGTAAATTTTTAAAAATTTATTAAATTACACTAGGTGAATAAGAACCGTCAAGTTTAAAAGATAAATATTTTACATGCCGTCTCTCGTTCCAAATTAGAAATATAAATATCATATTGTGGATTCCAAACAATACCAGCATATTCCAATGTTGGTCTTATAAATGCATTAAACAGAAGAGAAAGTATTGAGATGTCTTTAAAATGCCCTGATTTTCTCATATTAAAGCCTAGATTTTTGTAGGCATTGGCAGTGATGTTATTTATATGTGCAACAATATATCAGATTATTTTTTCTCGAAAAGTCATCTCATTACATTTTGATATATTTCAGGGTAACTTATTATTTTGACACCATAAATCAATTTTTGAGAGATCCTGTTGTAAACGATCACAGTCCTCAACGGAGTTAACTGATGCAAACAATTTAAGATCATCAGCGTATAAAAAAGCATAACTTTGAATATTCCGGCAAATATCGTTGATAAAGAGTATAAACAACAGGGGCCATAGAGCGGAACCCTGTGAATAAAATCCGTGATATTTCACATTTAACATTATTTTACTAAGATAGGATCCAAAAAAGACTAGAAAGGCCAGGGCAAATCCAAAAATTGACAACTTTTGTAATAGGAGCCCCAAGTCTGCTTGCCCACCAAGATCCAGCTGACCCGCTATAAAGTGTGTAATAGTTACCAGATTAATAGATGTAGATGAAGGTAGTATCAGAATCAGCAAGATTGTCTATAGGGATACTCCACTAATTTGACCCTTACGTAAAGAAGAATATAGTTCTGAATTATTATATAAAAGAAATCAAATGGACGTCACTTATGCTGATTTCTCTAAAGCTTCAACCAGATTAGAAATCCTTGTTATCGAAATTATGATGGTATATCTATATAACTCCATGAAATTATTCCGTTTTAATTTTAGTGGCGAATGTCAATTGTGTAATATCATAGCGATAATTTAATAGGTCACCATTTCAGGGGTTCAGCAAGTTTGAAAACTTACTTATTTGATTTTTGATATATTCATTAGTAACATTAAAGATATTTAACCACATTTGTTTTACTAAATGAGTTAAACGTATATATTAAAATTAAATCAGGTTCTAATTATATAAAATTACAACGCAATTTAGATAAATGAGACGCTTAATATTGATATTCATCTACTGTTAATAATAGCAATTGCAATGTCGTGTCTAATTCTCGGCGTGAAATATTTTTGTCTACAAGTCTTTTATTCAAATTGCTTTGGCGCCATTATTAAAATATCACTCTCTGGTTAAAATGCTCCTATTCTAGTAAGTAGTAAGTAAGTAGCCTTAAAAGAATTTTTCGAAACACACCTTTCTTTCATTTTTATTAAGATGAATAACAACAATAATACTATTAGATAGATAGACAGACAGATAGCTTTATTCCTTCCTTTGGCCAAAATTACATTTGGATAGAATAAGTCAAAAAAACAAAATAGAAATTAAATACAAAGAAAACAAATAATACATAATAAGCAAAATATACAATTTGTATATAAAGTTGTACCATACGTACACATATAATATCATATGCCTATGATATTTACACACCTTTAGGCCGGGGACAGACTAGCGTTCAAAACGCCGCGACCAGGACGCCGCGACCTGGTCGCACTAGTGTAATGCATTGTATCATATGGAGCGGTCAGACTAGCGACCTGGTCGCAGCGATTGATTTGAAAACGTCGATGTGAGCGTTTCTTGGCCGTGGCGACAGCGACTGCTAAAACGCTCTAGAACGCTCCCTATGTTAGTTTACGGTATCCGTCATACAAGCGTTCAGGTCGCCGCATATCGCAGTCTCTATGCAGTGCACGAGGCGAATTCAAATATGTAAAAATATATAGGGTGTTCCATTTAAAAAAACCATACTTTTTTCTGCCCCTCGTATACGGTTGAAGTAGGAAAAAAAGTAGTAGCATATTCAAAATATACGGAAAATTCTGTGTTAGACTAGTTTTGAAAAATTAAAATCGGTGGTAATTGACCGATATAAGAGGGGGTATAGTTTTATAGGAAACACCCTGTACATTCATCAGAAATTACATTAAAATGTTCAGAGAGTTTTTTCCCTATTGAAGTAGCGTAATGTTCAGCAAAAATAATAGACAATTTTCTAGTATCTGTTACAATTTCATTGTTATACTTCAGAGAAATTTTTTCCTGCGTTTTAGGGTTTTTTAAGTTTGAGTTTATTATTTTCCTTAAGGCTTTGGTTTTGTTATGAGAGTTATCTATGATTTTTCTATTGTATGATTGTCTTTCTTTTATAATATTGTTATTATACTGTTTTTTCTTAATTTTATATTGTTCATTTAAGTTTTCGTCATGCATAATTTTTTTCAATTTATTTAATTCTTTAAGATTTTGTGATTCAGCTTGAAGTTCAGGGGAGAAACTGAATTTTGGACGAGTTTTGTTTAATGTTGTGACAATTTTAATAAACCGTTTTGGAAATGCAAATTCAAAACAGTGAGTAAACTCTGCCCAGAATAATTCAAAGTATATGCTATTCACATTTTATTTACATGAGGGAAGGCTTTGGAAAATCTGAATTCTGTTGGTATGAATGACTGTTTTAATTACTGAGGTTAAGTTGAAAAGTCAAAAACATAACCACAAATTCAAATTGATTCTACATAGTTGCCAGAGTGAGACCCTAAAGACAGCACAGCAATGTTATCAATAAAAAATTTAGCAATTCAGCCAAAAATAAGTGACAGTGACTATCAATTAAATCTGATACTTCAATATTTTGTCAATAGTAGACAACCCTGAGACAACCTAAGAAAAACATATCATAGCCTCCCCTCATGTAAATAAAATGTGAATACCATATATGCATCGATATCATTTATATTATTTTACAATTCTCTTTCTTTGCTTGATATGCATTGTTTATAAATGACTTTGTTTAGGCTTTATACAAGCATAATAACAACAAACATATCCAAATTGATATACTTATATTGATGTTTCATCTCTAAACATGCTATTATTAAATTCATTGGACTTTCTTTAATACATGATGAATATTGGATTAAAAATTATAAAATTCAAAACCTCTAAATACAAATTATTAAAAAATTTTTTTTTAACTCACCACAATATTCATTCATTATCGTTTTTTAATTGGTGACCATAAAGAATGAATTTTGTGGTGAGTTAAAAAAAATTTTTTAATAATATGTTTTTAGACGTTTTGAATTTTATAATTTTTAATCCAATATTCATCATGTATTAAAGAAAGTCCAATAAATTTAATAATAGCATGTTTAGAGATGAAACATCAATATAAGTATATCAATTTGGATATGTTTGTTGTTATTATGCTTGTATAAAGCCTAAGCAAAGTCATTTATAAATCATTTGTATTATTAAAGCAAGCTAAAGTTTCAGGTACATTTCTAAAGTAAAAGCTAAAATTACCTATTTATTGAATTTTCGCTGTAAGTTCTGCGAACGTTTATTGAGCCTTCACTTTGGCCTGTATTAATAATAGTAATATTAATGATGATGGGGGATAAGTGTATCCCTCTGGTGGTCAGTTGCTACTACTTGTCAAGACATACAATGTGACAAATAGCGACTCTACTAAAGTACCTTTTAGAGCAGGCGATCTCTAGCCCAAGTGGACTAAATTATAATAAATAAAAATGTAGGTAACAAAGCATGATACAATAAAAAAGAGATAAGATATCGCGCAGCTCGTGACGTCAGTCGGTGAGCTAGGACGCCATTAAACGCCCGGCTGTCAGGAGTCAAGGTCGGGAGTCAGGTAGAATTGTCAAGTTGTTGCGGATATTTTTGGGTTTAAAAGTTAAAAAATCGTCGAAAATGAGAGAATAGCCGTGTGGCTAAACTTCGCCTTGTAAATTGCTAAATGTAATGTACACTTGTTGTACTTATACATTTCTGTCTCAATAAAGTCGTTTTATTATTATTATTATTATTATTATATAAAGTTTTTTTTAGTTCCCTGAAATAAAAAAAATGCAGGGTGTATGGAAACGCGGTTTCAGAAAAAATAGTATGTGTATCATCATAGTAGAAGCATATTTTGGTACTCCGCGTTGCTTGCGCCTCGATAAGCAATCTGCACGGTTATCCGGGAATGTTTAAGTTTTTCCTACTAAGCACACAATGTACTATTTAGCATCAATTCTCTTAGTAACTAGAAAATTTTTCGAGAAGGTTTATTTACATTTTTTACCTTAATTATTATCATTTTTATATTTTTTTAACTTCCTACATATTAAAGGTAAAATTTGACGTCAAAACTGGTTTTTCTTAGTACTTATACTTAACTTTCGGCAAGAAACAATTTTTGAGAAATTAATTATAAATAAGTTTTCTATAATGCTGCATATACTGTCTGGCGATCGCACTGTATTTTTACGTAAAAACATTCCTCAAAATTCTTAAATATCAAATATATTGAATGTATATATGGTTAATTTATCCTTTTTTACATTTGACTTGCCATTTTTGTAATTTCGAAAACTTCGAATAACAAGAACCCCAAAATTATTAATTTGTAGGGCCAGACATATTCAACAATTACAAATCGAAATACATGCCTACGAAAAATATAAATTGGGAGTTAATTTCGTATTATTATACTTATATTCACGTATAATATAGAAATATCTGCATAAAATAAATCAAATGTAATAATCAGTGTTATCTCTGGGCTCTAATAAATTTCATCTAAAATGTAATAATTTAAATAGCCGTCATTAACTTAGTATTACACTATAAGCGGTGAACCCATATTATGAATAAAAGCCATAAAACAGAGTTCCTAACTAACAAAATTTGATATTAAATTCGAAAACGCAACATAGATTTTAAAAATTACTCACTGTGTGACGCCATGCGCAAACCGGACGAAATTTGAACGCTTTGATTATCTTGTGTTGTTGTATCATGGTAACAAAGTACTCAGCGAACAAAAGCTCCGACCTGCATTGAATTACGCCTACAAATTCAAATTGGTAGCCAAGTTTATTATTTGTCTCTTCTTTACCAAACACAGACCGACCGGTTTCGAACTTATTATGTTCTCGTCAGTGTGCCATAGGTAATCGAAAGGACAAATAATAAAGGCAAACCATACTAGTCTTGATGACAGACAATAAATTAATAATGATGGGGTATAAGTGTATCCCTCTGGTGGTCAGTTGCTACTACTTTTCAAGACATACAATGTCTCTGAGACAAATAGCGACTCTACTAAAGTACCTTTTAGAGCAGGCGACATCTAGCCCAAGTGGACTAAATTATAATAAATAAAAATGTAGGTAACAAAGTACTCAGCGAACAAAAGCTCCGACCTGCAGGTACTTTAGTAGAGTCGCTATTTGTCACAGAGACATTGTATGTCTTGATAAGTAGTAGCAACTGACCACCAGACGGATACACTTATCCCCCATCATTATTAATTTGTTGTCTGTCATAAAGACTAGTATGGTTTGCCTTTATTATTTGCCCTTTCGATTACCTATGGCACACTGACGAGAACATAATAAGTTCGAAACCGGTCTGTGTTTGGTAAAGAAGAGACAAATAATAAACTTGGCTACCAATTTGAATTTGTAGGCGTAATTCAATGCAGGTCGGAGCTTTTGTTCGCTGAGTACTTTGTTACCTACATTTTTATTTAATATTAATGAGCTCCAAGTGCTGTATCCGGAGTCCAAAATTCTGAATCGTGCATGGCAAGATGGTAGTCCTAATAATCGATGTACTGAAGGTATGAATCTCTCGACACTCAAGACCATTCCAGAATTTCCAAAATCATCAGAGTAGACGGGAGTGCAAGGCACGATGAGATTCCTCTGGCGCGACATGCATCCGAAGTATGGCTCCTAATTTCAACAACATCAGGCATCTTTCCTGTGCAAAACAGGTTACGTTAACTCATTTCGTCAGCGGAAGGAAGCACGAGGTGCATTTGGTGCCAACTAGCAGCCGGCGAGAAAAATCTAGTTGAGCTGCAGCGCTTTGAGGTCAAGGGTTAATCTCAATCATAGTTAATACAAAACCACAAAGACCTGACAAGAATATATTGATTAGCATTTGTATCTAGTACTCCAAGTCAATAATATCTTATCAAATCTACTCGGTTGTTGGACCCGCCATGAGGATCTGGGTCCTCCTCCCAGTAGATAAGTCGAGAGATCAACGTGATATCAGAACGGGACTGATATAAGGGGATGCTGCTTGATGCTACCTGATAAATCAGGAATCCATATATGTATCTACAAAAAACGCCAATATCGTTTAAATTTCAAAATGACCTAAAACACTTTAATAGTTATTTATGTATGCAAACCGAAACCGGTATAGAGCTGAGCTCCGTTAGGAAGGTGGTTAATCGTATGTAATATCATAAGTGCTTAAAATTTTATCGATAAATTTTTTTCGAGAGCGATATTGCCTAGTAATATTAAGAGTGTAAATTGGCCACTTAATTATCTAATTAAATCACGAGCGCTTTAGCGCGAGGGATTTAATTTTTGATAATAAAGTGACCAATTTACACGAGTAATATTACTGTTGGCAATATCGCTCGAGAAAAAATTTATAGGTAAAATTTTCAAGTACGAATGGTATTTGCGGAGAATATTTCACGAATAAATTATTTAAATACAAAAACATATCTTTAACGACGAAATGTCAAAGTAACGTATTAAGTGACAGTTGACATAAAGAATGATTTTATCGCGATAAAACTGTTTCAGGGATTTTATCGATATAATACTGCTGTCATTGGTCCAAATTTAAAAATTGTAGTAGTTTCATTGGTTAATAATTTCTGAGTGAAATAATCGCGATAAATTAACTCCTATATGAAAAAGTCTATTTGACAGTCACGTTTTGTCACTTTGACAGCGATAAAAAAGGTGCATCGTTTTTTATCACCGATAAAAATGCCTGCTCCTCAAAATCAGTGTACATCTAGTAGTCGCACGTCACTTTAAAATCAGTACACCAAACCAAACCATTTATAACAACTGTATTTTTAATAACTGTTCCTTTAAATAATTGTATAAATAAAAATAATTATTGTTGTTCGTTCACATATTCTGTCGTTAATTTATCTTGCCAAAAAACACTCGAGCTTTTTTTTTATGGATAAATTTCTTTGTAACTCAAAATTTTGCCAACCAGTAATTTTGTTCGAAAAACTGACATTTGACAAAATCGCTCGACCTCCGGTCTCGCGATTTTTTCATGTCAGTTTTTCTCTTAAAATTACTATTTGGCAAAATTGTTTCGTTACGAAGAGAAATTTATCCGATAAAAAAAAGCTCTTGTGTTTTTACTGTTGATAAATTAACTCTTATATGAAAAAGTCTATTTGACAGTCACGTTTTGTCACTTTGACAGCGATAAAAAAGGTGCATCGTTTTTTATCACCGATAAAAATGCCTGCTCCTCAAAATCAGTGTACATCTAGTAGTCGCACGTCACTTTAAAATCAGTACACCAAACCAAACCATTTATAACAATTGTATTTTTAATAACTGTTCCTTCAAATAATTGTATAAATAAAAATAATTATTGTTGCTGTTCGTTCACATATTCTGTCGTTAATTTATCTTGCCAAAAAACACTCGAGCTTTTCCTTTATGGATAAATTTCTTTGTAACTCAACATTTTGCCAATGAGTAATTTTGCTCGAAAAACTGACATTTGACAAAATCGCTCGACCTACGGTCTCGCGATTTTTTCATGTCAGTTTTTCTCTTAAAATTACTATTTGGCAAAATTGTTTCGTTACGAAGAGAAATTTATCCGATAAAAAAAAAGCTCTTGTGTTTTTACTGTTGATAAAACTGTTTCAGGGATTTTATCGATATAATACTGCTGTCATTGGTCCAAATTTAAAAATTGTAGTAGTTTCATTGGTTAATAATTTCTGAGTGAAATAATCGTATGTAATATCATAAGTGCTTAAAATTTTATCGATAAATTTTTTTCGAGAGCGATATTGCCTAGTAATATTAAGAGTGTAAATTGGCCACTTAATTATCTAATTAAATCACGAGCGCTTTAGCGCGAGGGATTTAATTTTTGATAATAAAGTGACCAATTTACACGAGTAATATTACTGTTGGCAATATCGCTCGAGAAAAAATTTATAGGTAAAATTTTCAAGCACGAATGGTATTTGCGGTGAATATTTCACGAATAAATTATTTAAATACAAAAACATATCTTTAACGACGAAATGTCAAAGTAACGTATGAAGTGACAGTTGACATAAAGAATGATTTTATCGCGATAAAACTGTTTCAGGGATTTTATCGATATAATACTGCTGTCATTGGTCCAAATTTAAAAATTGTAGTAGTTTCATTGGTTAATAACTTCTGAGTGAAATAATCGCGATAAAACTGTTTCAGGGATTTTGTCGATATAATACTGCTGTCATTGGTCCAAATTTAAAAATTGTAGTAGTTTCATTGGTTAATAATTTCTGAGTGAAATAATCGTATGTAATATAATAATAATAATAATAATAATAATATATGTCTTTATTCATGTTACAAATAATATTTACAATATACTTCAGAAAAGGATGGCGGTATTCATACACCGTATGCTCTTCCATACAACCATCAACATAAAGAAAAAAAAAAGGAAATACAAAAATACAGGACCAAATTATAGTATAAGTGTATTATAAGTACAAAAGTATATAAAGTTCATGTAGTATAAGGACACAAAATAATTAAATAAATATTTACAATTATTTACGATTAGTGCAGCCAAACAAATTAGCCAGCTTACACTATAGGTTTTAAACTCTCTCAGAAAATATCAGATCTTTTACACTTTTCTTAAAGGAGTTGATAGATGAGTGGTACTTGACATTAGCAGGTAGAGCATTAAAAATTTTAACTGCATTATAACTAAACGACCGCTGAAACTGGGCGGTTCTATGCCTGGGAACACTCAGCAAATCACGATAACGAGTAGGGCGCACATTATGTAAGTCACCATTTCTAACTAATTTATCTACTAGATATTCAGGCTTAGAGTATTTTAGGATCTTAAAGATAGTACATGACATATGTAACTTAAATTTTTCATTAAGATTGAGCCATTTCGATTCCAAAAAACAAGCCGAAATGTGATCATATTTACGTAGATTGTAACCAAACCTCAAGCAGGCATTCTGAATCTTCTGTAAACTTTCTTTATCACGATAAAGTAAAGCAGGCCAATACACAATATCACAATAGATTAAGGATGATAGAATAAGAGAATCACATAACTTTAATTTTACATCCAAAGTAAGAATCTCTTTGTAGGTATATAATAACTTTAACTTGGCATATGATTTTTGTACAAGGTGGTTAACATGCTTTGAAAATCTGAGGTGAACATCTATCCAGATACCCAAATTTTTACAGTAATCACTAGGAAGTAATATATTACTGTTCAGTTCAATTTTGAAATCAGGATCGTTTATGATACTCTCCCGTTTACTACCAAATACAAGCAATTCAGTTTTCGCTTCATTTAAGAAAAGACTATGAGCAGAAGATACCTCAGAAATAACCTTTAAGTCAGCATTAATATGAGAGACGGCCGTTGATAAATTTTGAAAATCAAAGGAAAAATATAATTGTGTATCATCGGCATATTGATGTGAGTGACAATGTTCAAGATATTTATTAAAATCTGCTGTATAAATGGAAAATAGTAAAGGTCCTAGAATGCTACCCTGTGGAACACCTCTGATAATATCACTATATTTGGAAAATTCATTATTTAAAATAACTCTTTGACGACGAGCCGCCAGATAATTTTTAAAAGAGGAAACAGCTGTATTGCAAAAACCAAAATATTCTAACTTGGTACATAGGGTAGCATGATCTAAGGTATCAAAAGCCTTACTGTAGTCTAAAAGAATTAAACAAACATTATTATTGAGATCAATTTCTTTAAAAATATCATCAGTTACCTTTAGAAGAGCGGTACTAGTACTATGTTGAGCTCGAAATCCAGATTGAGTAGATGGTAAAATTTTAGCGTTATTGAGATAGGTAGTTACTTGTTCAGCGACAATTTTTTCAAGAATTTTTGATAATGTCGGTAAAATACTAATTGGGCGAAAATGGCTAACAAGGAACGGATTAGGAATTTTAGGGACAGGGATAATATTAGCATATTTCCAAGCCGAAGGAAATGAGCCGGTACGGAGACAATTGTTAACAATGAAAGCTAAGTGGTTACTTAAAAAAGGAGTTATGAGCAACATCATTTTTAAATCAACTTCATCAGAGCCTTTTGCATGAGATTTCAGTTTGGATATAGTTTTATCAATTTGGTCGGAAGTTATCTCAGCAAAAGTGAATTCGTTATTTAAGGAACTCTTCTTATTTAAATATTTATTAGAAATTAAAAGATTATCATTATTACCAACTTGAACAGGCAAATTTGAAAATGAATCTAGAAAATCCTCAGGATTTCCAATATCTAAAGGAATGGAATTATTACGTGAATTAATATTGAGTGATTTCAATAATTTCCAGAACCCCTTTGGATCAGACCTAAATTTGTAATTTAAGAAAGCTTTCTTTTCGGATTTAACAGATGTATTTACAAAATTCCTTAACTCTTTGTATTCATTCCAAGCAATAGCTGATTTGGTATGCTTATATTTTAAATATGCTTTATGCCTAAGCTTCATTAATAATTTCAAGTTTTCAGTTAACCACGGAGCGGGCAGTTTCGTAATCCTAGATGTTTTAACTGGTGCATGTAAATCAAACATTTTTCCCAGATTCGTGCTAAGAAAATCTACCATTTGGTTGACATCATCTAAGTTAAAAATGTTACCCCAATCTACAGAATATAAATCATTGAGAAAAAGATCATAATCAAACATAGAATAATCTCTATAGGTTTTAAATAAAATAGGTTGGCGGTCTTTCTTAATTTTTATTTTGCAAGAAACCAAATAATGATCTGATATGTCTTCCATTTTAACCACATTTATATTCGAACATGTATCAGTACTGGATGTTATTATTACGTCTAAGAGAGTTTCAGAAACGTCAGTCACCCGAGTGGGTTCAGTTATGATCTGTTTTAGGCCGTATCTCTCCAAGAAATTATTTAAAAGTATAGTACCATAACCATCTTTGTTTAAAATATTTACATTGAAATCTCCCCCAAATATAACATAATCAAAATCAGGTATGACTGTTGTGAGAAAGTTTCCAAGGGTATTAAGACAGTCAACTAAGTTTGCATTAGGTGGCCTATAAAGAGATCCAAAACAAATTTTTTTACCTGCTACTTTGACATTAACCCATAGTTGCTCTAAAATATTGTTATCATTGTACGGTGTCTTAATAACTCTACACTGAATACCATCCTTAATATAAAAAGCGACTCCGCCTCCACGCGAGGGGCGATCATTTCTTAAGAGAGAATAGCCATGCATACTTACGCCACTGCTAGGAAAAAGTGGGTCCAGCCAAGTTTCCGACAAACCAATAATGTCAAGTCCCTCATCCACAACAAAGTCGCAAAACATATCAAATTTAGCACAAATAGATCTAATATTAAAATGAGAGAAACTGAGAAATGTACACGTCATTTATATTCATTTACTTTTTATAGAACTCCCTGAAAATAAAAGGGAGAGAGAAAAAAAAAGAACACTATATAAGAATAAACATTAATAGTTAAAATTAAAAATCATAATATTTATAACAATAAGTTGAATTAAAATAGATTTCTCATTCCAATATTTAAAGCAAGTTACCAAACAATTGTTTTGTGGCAAGTGGCAGAAGAGAAGAAATAAAATGCAGGATTTTTATAAGAATTTAGTAAATAACTCATAAGACAACACAGGAAAGAAATATAAAAAGTTTTCAAATAAAATAAATAAAATAAATCACCTTAAATAAAAAAGACAACAGAAAAAAAAAAAAAAAAGTGCTTAAAATTTTATCGATAAATTTTTTTCGAGAGCGATATTGCCTAGTAATATTAAGAGTGTAAATTGGCCACTTTATTATCTAATTAAATCACGAGCGCTTTAGCGCGAGGGATTTAATTTTTGATAATAAAGTGACCAATTTACACGAGTAATATTACTGTTGGCAATATCGCTCGAGAAAAAATTTATAGGTAAAATTTTCAAGCACGAATGGTATTTGCGGAGAATATTTCACGAATAAATTATTTAAATACAAAAACATATCTTTAACGACGAAATGTCAAAGTAACGTATTAAGTGACAGTTGACATAAAGAATGATATAATCAACAGTAAAAACACAAGAGCTTTTTTTTTATCGGATAAATTTCTCTTCGTAACGAAACAATTTTGCCAAATAGTAATTTTAAGAGAAAAACTGACATGAAAAAATCGCGAGACCGGAGGTCGAGCGATTTTGTCAAATGTCAGTTTTTCGAGCAAAATTACTGATTGGCAAAATTTTGAGTTACAAAGAAATTTATCCATAAAGAAAAAGCTCGAGTGTTTTTTGGCAAGATAAATTAACGACAGAATATGTGAACGAACAACAACAATAATTATTTTTATTTATACAATTATTTAAAGGAACAGTTATTAAAAATACAGTTGTTATAAATGGTTTGGTTTGGTGTAGGTACTGATTTTAAAGTGACGTGCGACTACTAGATGTACACTGATTTTGAGGAGCAGGCATTTTTATCGGTGATAAAAAACGATGCACCTTTTTTATCGCTGTCAAAGTGACAAAACGTGACTGTCAAATAGACTTTTTCATATAGGAGTTAATTTATCGCGATAAAACTGTTTCAGGGATTTTATCGATATAATACTGCTGTCATTGGTCCAAATTTAAAAATTATAGTAGTTTCATTGGTTAATAATTTCTGAGTGAAATAATCGACATAAAATCACGTCTAGAATTTGCCAGTTTTCGTTTGTCAGGAGAGTTTCTGGAGACCCGGGCAACATATATAAAGTGAAAGAACATATTGTTCTCAACTTGTGTATTTTATAGCAGAAATAAAATATGAAATAAATGCATAGACGAGAAGAACCTATATTTTTGCATGAAATTGAAATTACAAAGAAATAATACATAATATATATTATGCAAAGTGTGGATCCACAACTACATCGTATAATATGAGGGGAACAAAAATCATTATGTTGTTTCCCTATTCCTCTATCAACTCTATCAAAAGTATTTGATCACAGTGCTGACCTCAGAATATATCAGATAGTTATTATTATATCAAATTATTTATTAATATAATATGTATTCATGGTTGAAAAAACAGCCTAGCGCCATTGCTCGGTACTTCGCACATCAGGACGTTATGGCCATAAACTATTTTTAAAATAAAGTACCTATTCTTTGCCTTCTGATTGACTCTTAGTATCGTCTTAGTTTACATTTTATTTGTAATTTTCTTTTTCTAATATGTTTTATCTTATATAGGTATTTCTTTGGTTAGGCAACGACTTGCAGCTATGCGTAACGGGTTGCATATACCTAAGCTTTGTTCTGCTATGCAGTTGAAGAGTTTGCATGTAACAATGCTCTCATCGTGAAAATGCTGGAATATATGACTTCCTTACTCATCTTTTAGATGGCGCAAGTTACAAGTGTCCGATATTCATCGGATCCAAACTGAGATACATTCGATATTTACTACGCTAGAATTGTCTTCACTTGGGATATCTCTGATATACCCGTACCAAACCTGTACAACACTGATGAGACCTAACAGGTCGAAACAATTGTCTGTTGTTGGTAAAAGTGTAAGAAATGCACAGTGATAGCTAAATATCGAATATATCTTTTTAGATATATGTTTTATCAACAACAGAAAATAAATAATAAAACTGTTATTCGTATCGCGTGTACTATTTATCTACCGCTCTGCCAAGGTTCATTTAGCTACTTAATTATTAACTCTGTATATACAAATTGAAACCTATTGAACACTGAAACACTATTGGAACGTATACTTGAAACAGCATTGCATATAGATTTAAGCTATTTCATCAGGTAGTACTTGAGATGTTAAAATAAGGATGTGGAGGCCGCTTTGCTCTGCCCTCAACTGATTTTACTGAGATATCAATCATACGTTAACCTGCTTTACTTAGACAATTTTGAAGTTACCTGTGCAGAAAATATTAGGTACCTGGGTATGACTTAGGAACGATACATGAGATAAGACATTCAAATTAATAATATCACACAAAAAACTTCAGATACCTACGTTTTACGTATATTTAAGTAATTTCAGAAGATTTGTGGTATAGAACAATTAAACGTATTGTAATTTGGTCTGGTGCAGTACCACTTACCTTACCATATTTTAGCATGGAGAAATGTCACAAAGCATTATCAAATTAAAAATTGAACAGAAACAAATGATAATTAAAACAACATTTATCTCGCCCCAATTGTATCTTTCCGAAGATTTACAGGGACACAAAATTGTTTGATTCACGCCAATCATTTTGCCGATTGATTCTGACCAATCAACAGAATCATAAATCATGTATATTAAAAATAGAACACAAACTCTAAGTGTAATTTTGCTTTAAAGTAGGTACCAATATCTTTAGAAACGATTTGTCAAAAATGCTATTTATTTTTATCTCCATATATAATTGTAGAGTCATGTAATTAACAGAATTAATTTATTTAGTTTATTTAAAAATAGAATAATAAATTGATTTCAAGAAAAACTAAAATATATTCATGAACTAATTGATATCCAAAATTGTGGAAATATGATTTAGATTACGGCTGTTTTCTATATGGTTCAGCTACAAAGTCACGACTGATAAAATTAGATAGACTCCAAAGGCATTGCGATTAGTACTCGGGGCATTTAAAAGGACTCCAACTCTAGCTCTCTTGGCAGAATGCAATGAACCGCCATTACATCTAAGAAAAATTTGTCATGAAATATTATAGTCGCTCTGAAAATGAACCAAGTAGGTACTTACAAAATTGTCTTAGCTTTAACAATTCCATACTGGGCAAATAAAACATCACGCATCCTAGCAGATGCCTTTGTTAAATCAGTAGATTACAGTTATATCTCTCAGGAGAGTAATTTGCCCTTTTTCAATTCATCATATGATATCTCTTTCCTTAAACCCACAGTCGTAGTACCAAAGTATAATCAAATAAACGATAATGCAACCTATTTGAAGACTATATCTAATTTGTCGAGCCCCTGTAAAATATTTGCAGATGGGTCTAAATCGCCTACTGAGGTAGGCTGTGCAGTTCTTATTCAAAATACAAAGGAGCAGATAATGATTAAGCCTAACGCCAACTGTTCTATATACACTGCAGAGTCAATAGGCGTCAGCCAAACAATGGACTGGGCACTGGAAAACTTCTACAACTTTAAAAACTTTTTAATCATTACCGATTCACAATCCATCTTACCTACGAGCGCTTTCTAACCCAATAATGCATAATGTTATGATTTTGGTAATCTTGGAAATAATGTTATGATATCAAATTTATTTATTAATCTTTTATTTTGCGCGCCAGATATTATAGATATTATATCTATAATATCAAATTTATATTTTTATTATATTTACCTTATAATACTCTCTCTCTCTCAGGAGCAGGTTCAATTATAGCACTTTCAAATTTTATCTTTCAATACTTTATAATTAAATAATAAAATTCAATTGTTTTCAAATTTCTATAAAATTTATATTGGAGCAAATTAGAAAATCAGATACAAATATTGATCTAAAATTATCTAAATTACCATTTAAATTAAATAAATGGACTCTTTGTCCGGGTAGCATATTCACATCCTTTACAGTCGTACGGAAATGGCAGTATTTGGCGCAATCTCATTGGCCGTTTCAAGGCCACGACTTGGCGCGGACGCAAAATGTCACATTTAAAAACAAATTTGGCTTTAATCTAATAAAAAAAATTCCTTTATCAGGGAAATAACACACATATCTAACCTGCCTCCGGCTATCGCCTCCGGCTTCTAACTCGCAATAGACCTCATGTCATGCCTGATGCATTTAATTTAAAAAAATTCCTTTAACCTAATGAAAAAAAATTCCTTTATCAGGGGAATAACACACATATCTAACCTGCCTCCGACTTCTAACTCGCAATAGACCTCGTCATGCCTGATGCATTTAATAAAAAAAAAAAAACAAGAACGTGGGGATTTCAACCCGGAACCTTCTGCTTGCCAAGCCGAGCTCGTTCCGCTAGGCCATTACACCACTAACGAATTGCGAGTAAAGAAGGAATAAGTTCAGTTAGGTTTGGTTAAATGTGACATTTGGCCTTGAAACGGCAAATGAGATTGCGCCGAATACTGCCATTTCCGTACGACTGTAAAGAAGGTAAATGTTGAGATAACGGAATCTCCGATTTTCGGAATTTTTTTGCTTTTAACATACGTAATTTTGTCTCCTGAACAATAAACTCTAAAAAAAAATCGCCGCTCGTCAATAATTTTCGAGATATTTGGCCCCAAAGTCTCTGAAAGTCGTATTTCTCCACTGCCATAATCACTTATTTTCACCAAATTTTTCATTTTATGCTTATGAACACCTCTAATACAGACTTATTTAAACACTTTTAAATAATTTCAACTTATTCCAATCAATAACTATTTTTTGAACCTTCTTATAAAAGCCATGAAAACATAACCTAAAAACATTACGATAGTGGCGCAGAATCTATGTTATGCATAAACTAATGTTCCTTCTTTTTAACATAAAAAGATAGGTACTGCACCCGCCCGCCCCCGGGCGGGCGGGTGCAATATATTTTTATCGTTTTATCTCAAAGAAGGAACATATTAGTTTTATGCGTATTCTAGATTTCAAACATTACAAGTTCCGCGAATAAAACGAATATGTTCCTTCTTTGATATAAAAATATACTGCTACAATTTTTATATCAAAGAAGGAACATATTCGTTTTATACCGTACCCTAGATCTTACGGCACTATCATAACCTCGAATGATCTTAGTGTTGTTTGAAATTTTGGGTTATGTTTTCATGGCTTTTATAAGAAGGTTCAAAAAATAGTTATTGATTGGAATAAATGTGTTGAAACTATTTAAAAGTGTTTAAATAAGTCTGTATTAGAGGTGTTCATAAGCATAAAATGAAAAATTTGGTGAAAATAAGTGATTATGGCAGTGGAGAAATACGACTTTCAGAGTCTTTGGGGCCAAATATCTCGAAAACTGTTGACGAGCGGCGATTTTTTTTTAGAATTTATTGTTCAGGAGACAAAACTACGTATGTTAAAAGCAAAAAAATTCCGAAAATCGGAGATTCCGTTATCTCAACATTTACCATTCTGCAATAGAAAAGTTCTAAATTTTACTTATCAAATCCACTTCCTTTATTAATATTCCGTCTTGTCAAACTTCGACATCAAACAGGTATGTCAAAACTTCTTTGCTTTATATTTTGATTTTCTTCTACTATTCTTTATTTATTTATTAAATTTCTTGTAGTATATTAACGTTTATTGCTTTTATTTATTTTATTTTAATTATTATTTTATTTCAGGTTAAATTCAACCTCAGCCGCAGGAACGATGCGTACCCTTCAACGGTTGGAAAGCGACTGTTTAAAAACGGAATCCATTATTATTTCTGACTTTCTTGACATAAAATCGTACACAGCTTTTTTGATTTTGATAAATTTTATTTTTCAATTCGCTTTCTTTGCTTGATATGCATTGTTTATAAATGACTTTGTTTAGGCTTTATACAAGCATAATAACAACAAACATATCCAAATTGATATACTTATATTGATGTTTCATCTCTAAACATGCTATTATTAAATTCATTGATTTTATGATTTTAAATCCAATATTCATCATGTATTAAAGAAAGTCCAATGAATTTAATAATAGCATATTTAGAGATGAAACATCAATATAAGTATATCAATTTGGATATGTTTGTTGTTATTATGCTTGTATAAAGCCTAATTGATAAATTTTGTTTGACAAATATTTTCTTTTTCAAAATTTTACTTTCTGGTAAGTTAAACCTCTTTTCTAATATTATGTTCTAAATCCTTGTTTTCTAAGCTTCCTTTTGATATGCCTTTTATTTGCTTACATTCCATATTCAGAATTTTAAATGTCAAATCACTATTTTATATATAACATTTTTAGCATTGCTTATTTTACAATTAATTAACTCTATATCATATCCTTAATCAACACTAAACAATTTTTGATACATTATATTTACTTTCAAAACCTTTTACTATATTCTTTTAACATATCTTTCACATCATGTGTGAAACTTCAAAAATTGTTCTGTATCTTTTATATTAATCGCTTATACACAACAAAACTACATTTTAAATAAACTTCATGTTCTCTTCATTGAACACCTAAAAAAACTCTTGCATATTATTTGTAGTTAACACTATATTACAATAATTATTTATTACTGCCAATAACATTCAAATGAATTCTATTATTTATTTGGTATTCTCATATTGTAATTCTATTATAAAATAAATATAATTCAAAATTTTCATTATTTTCTATACTTCCTACAAGATATCATATCAATATATATATAGAAATAAGATCCTAGTAGACATACCTACTGAAGAAGCAGCGAAAACTGAAGCAAATGAATAGGGAAGTCATATATATTTGGGCAAAAGGTCATTCGAATATTAATGGTAATATTGCAGTGGATAGGATTCTACGACACTTTTTCCACTGGCCATTTTTTCCTCTGGCCATTTTTTCCCATAGTTTTTTTTTCCACTGGCCATTTTTCCCCATAGTTTTTTTTTCATTTGTCATTTTTTCCCATAGTTTATTTTTCCATAAGTAATTTTTTCTCATAGTTTATTTTACGATTGTCACTCCATTTTTTCCACTGTCCATTTTTTCCCATAGTTTATTTTTCCACTATATTTTTATTTATTGACAATTTATTGACATTTGTTTTCTGTCAAACGTATAATTCAACGAAGTAAAATGGTCGAAATAGAAGTCCATATTGTCCGCTCATACGAAGAAGAAAAAAGAAAGCAGGATTGCAGAGTATCTTCACAACGTGGGCAACAGCATCTCGTTTTAATTCACGATTTTGGAGACATAGAATGTTTTTGATAGTATGTACCAAGATCTGAAATATCTTAATATATTTACGTATAAATTTTTTTTTTATTGAAAATTTTTGTGGGAAATTTTACTGGAAAAAAGGTCAGTGGGAAAAAGAATCAATGGGAAAAGTGGCCTATGGAAAAAAGGGCCAGTGGGAAAAAGAAGCAATGAGAAAAGTATCCTATGGAAAAAAAGGTCAGTGGGAAAAAGAATCAGTGGGAAAAGTGGCCTATGGAAAAAATGGAGTGAAAAAAACGACTGGGAAAAAGTGGAGTGGTAAAAATGTCTCACTACCAGTGGGATCTAGCTAAAAGAGCTAGCACATGTGGTAGTATAGTTGAAGAACTCCTACCCTTTACGTATGTCGTTTCGTATATCAGATCAGATATACAGAGAAAATGACACCTTGAGTGGTCCTGTATATGTAGGGATAATAATTATCATTATTGCAAGATATATAACACTTTACCAAACACTGTTTGTTTAGAAAAACCACTTTATAGCAGAAATGTTTATTTTCAGTATGTTCGGTGCCTATTCGGGCATGGATTTAAGTCATTTGTTTAAGATGAATTTGGTCGAAAATCCATTTTGCGAATGCGATGGCAGTTTAGGTGATCTAAACCACTGGCTGTTTGGCTGTCAACATAATAAATTAGCAATACATTTTTTAACGAACGAACTTATAAATCATGGTATGCATTTGCCACAGAACAGTACATCACTTTTATATACCGTAGTTAGAAATAAAATTCTAGAAACGAAATTCATTAAATTTATTAAATTGTGTAAGACAAAAATTTTAAGTTTGGATTTAGGGAATTTAGGTCTCTAGTTGGCGTTCCTATGTAACTATCTTTTGTTAATCCACCTATTTTCCGTTACCTACCTTGTTTGTTAGATAAAGACGTCATGACTGGCACCTTGACCTGAAGTGTGCCCCTTGTACTCCTGATTGTTATCTTATCTTATATAATACGTGGGTGAATGCACGCAGTCCAAAGCCATTTAATAATTAAAAAAAAATTATTTTTCTTATTATTAATATACAACATAATACGTTCTGTCTCTTTTTTTCTTTACGTTAGTCAAAACAATCTTATTTTATTTATTATTCATTCTCGTTCTGTAAAATTATGTTACTTTTTCTAAATAAAAAATCTACGAACAAGGTTTCTTCCTTGATATATCTGTATTTGCCTGGTGCCTTTTTCTTTACAAGCTTTGTATTGTGCTGTATTTTATTCATTTTGGCAAATAAATATCGTTTTTTTATAATATATTATATTATAAAGGGTGTTTCTGAATTGCTTCACTAAATTATAACTACATGATTCTAAAGAGTGTTTTGTTAAGCTCGATAGAACTTTAAACTTAAATAAAAATCACAAAATTTAACTTTTGATAAAAATCTGTTTTTATTTGAAAAATCGACACATGGCATTCATATTTAAAAATGATATAAGGCCACCGAGGCTGATATTAACGGAGCGCATTCTGTCACTCCAATTTCAGGTAATTTTTTCGAGCAGTGGTGGTCGTATGTCATGAATAACACGAACAATGTTGTCTTCCAAAGCGTCCATTGTTCCTGGTTTGTTTCCGTAAACCATGACTTCACGTAGCCCCATAGAATCCGGAGGCGTCAAATCGCAGGACCTCGGCAATATATTAACAAGCCCGCTAGCCAAAAATAAGCCTCATCGCTGAACTCAATTTTCCGATAAAACAATGGATCAGCTTGCAACTGCTCTAAAGCCCAATTATTAGAGAAAGAACGACGCAAGCGATGGTCTTGTGGCTTTAATTCCTGCACCAGCTAGATCTTATATGGGTGTAGGCCAAGATTTTTGAGCAAAATTTTCCACGCAGTGAACGGCCGCAACTGCTGCGACCGATGACGAATCGACAATTTTGAATTCTCTTGCACACTTTCGTTTACAGCGACGGCATTCTCTTCAGGACGCACATTCCTTCAACGTATTGATGTTTTTGCATCATTTAGGGAGTATGTGGTACGAAATCTATCCACAGTGCGACGAATTTCTTGTTCAGATGGAAGATTATGCGCGCCGTTAAAATTCACAAAATCGTCTATACGTTTCGCGAGTCGACGACCAACTTTCAAAGAAAATTTGAACAATTTACTAGCGTTTGCCAAGCGTAAGTGCATTCATGGTGATTTGCCATACATGTACTAAATACAAATATCACTTATAGCGCGCAAACTGACAGCTGATTTCACAGCCATCGCGATTGAAAGTTCTATCATGCTTAGAAAAACACCCTTTATATTAAAAAATAGAATAATATTTGTAATACTATATCCCGAAAACTTCCCTTCTGCAGAAATCTATTCGCCCATGGTTGATAGTGTAAAAAATTAAATCCTCCATTTCTCAAAAACTACAGAATATTTTGTGACACTCGTTACACTTAAACATAACATAAACACACCACAGAAATTGACAACACCCAAATTCAAAGCCAAGGCTGTTCGGAAGGGGGTTACACAGTAGAAAAACGCAGGCAAATACCCACCGACTTAACCTTATATTATGTTAAAATAACCTCTTGGAATATAACAGCAACTAGTATCACACAAAGAAGTTCTATGGGGTTATAAAGGTTATAGTCTGTCAATTGCTTAGAGCCTTTGTACTTATAACGAAAATAATTGAAATCGCTGTGATCAGTTTTTTTAGGGTGCTTCACTAATTTGATCTTTGAAGAAAAAACTATATTTCCTAAAATATTAAATAAGAAAAATTAAGTGAAATTCGCTTATCTAAATTCCTCCGAGGCTTTCGACTACCGACTCACGAATTGGTGATATCGAAACTAAATGGGCTTGGCATATGACTCCACAATTTATTTCTTTGGCAGGTGCCAAATGTGCAATATCATGGTGTAAATTTATTAAGTTTTCGCCGCCTCCATTAATAAAATTGGTTCTTGTTATTTTTATTAGTGACATAAACGCTATTTAATAATTGCAATAATAATAATAATATAGTGTATGTATTCGAAATATGTCTTTATTTTTCATTATATCATACAAATGTTACATTCACAAAATCTAAGTATCAATGTCGACAAACGTTGGCGTAACCACCCGATTTTGTTGTAACTTTTCTATATGATCGCGAAACGAACTGTGATACTAGGGTCACTATGGAACAAATTAGAACAAATAGACATCTAATTTTCCTCAGAGGTTCAAATCAATCTGTTGCTATTTCTAAAGCCAGAAACCGTCAAGTTAATTTTGTATAACCCTTTTAATTGATCAAAACAGTTTCTACAACTCTGGAATAAACAGAACAAACTGAAAACTATTAACATTACCCCAAATTTTAAATAAATCAGTTTCCATGGTCAACCGTCCGAATGATTTTCACTATCATCTAAAGTCATTCTGAAATTGTCTAGTAATTACAACAAATTAAAAACTATTTTTTCAAGTTCAAGCAGATTAATTGCCATAGTATTAAACTAGACCAAGTCGTTTTCGTTTGAATTCTTATTTGGTGCTCTGATGGTGTCCCAAGTTAGAACAAACCGAGGACTTATAATAATTAGTCCTTGGTCTGCGGAGCATAATTATTATCCTCCAAGTTTCAAATGGATAGATTTTAAACGTCAAGAACCGTGAATTTGACTTGATAAAACCCATTTTGCTTAACTTCCTTATTTGACAGACTGATAATAGGAGAGCCCTCGACCAGAATTTCGAGTTATCACGACACGGGTAATTTCATGAAAAATGTTTAGTTCGAGTCAAAAGAAACAAGTTTTGTTTATGAAGGAAAATCCCAGGATGTTGCGCAAAGGGTGAAAATAAGTGTTCAGTCGGTAAAAAAAAAATTACGGTGATCAGGCAGACTCGCTCAAATTTCATGTGAGGTTTTTAAATACTTTGACTTCTCAAAAGTCTTTTTCAGGGCACGTGTCAGCGCGTGGCGTCGTATTTCATAGGCGTCTTCGTGTTGGAAAAATCTTTTAGGCTATATTTCGTAGCGGTTCTTCGAGTGTTAAGAAAGTTATTAACATTTCAATGCCCCCGTATCGGAGGATTGTGTAATATTCGTGAGATTAGAAAGAGATGCGAGAACAATGACCGCTTCAGGAAATTTTAACCCAACTTCAAAATTTTCGTCTAAACGTGAAAACTCCACTTTTTCGTTCACTCCTACTGCCTCGAAAATCACAGCGAGACCGTGCGATTTACGATGTAGTTCTAAGTTGGATTTCTTACCAGAACGGCGGCCCGGCGACGATTTTTCGTTTGGAAATAGCGTTTAAGGTTTTCGTGTTTTCGCAATTTTTTTAATTTTTAAAATTTCTCCAAACACGCGTCCGGGCCGAGCTTAATAACTGGCGCCTCCTTCGAGATGGACCGGTGGCGTGTTTTTTTTTTTTTGAAAACTACATGTAGAAAATCGTGAAGCAAGCATTCTTCTCGATTTTGCCTCATAAGAAAGTTATGAATTTTTTAAAAGAGGTCGGATTTTAGCTATTTTTCAAACATGTACCAATGTACCCTTTAGAAACGCGCCACAGTCTTTCCCTTTGGATCTAGAGGACGGCGGGCAAGAATAAGAAAAAATTAAGAACTCTGTTTTTTTAGGTCCATCTCCGATATTAGCCGAGATACGAATTTTTTAAAAAGGTCGATGTTTTCGAAAAACTGTACTTTTCCGGGGGGCCTTGCTCCCCTCCCCGGAAGATTTTTTCGACTGAACTTTCAGGAGAGCTAGAACCAATCTTCCTCTCGAGTTCTTGAAAATTTCGTTGCTTAATATCCATCCACGGCCGAGCTCGGATAATCGAATAACCATTATGACCCATTTATTTTACATCTTCTATAATTTTATTCACCAGCAACGAGATAGACGTCAGTCGCAATAGAATTTTGTTTTCATATTGACATGAACTGTTGAAAAAATATGGAATCCTCGTGTCGCGATGAGGTCGATAATCCTGGTTGGAGAGCTCTTCTACTATGAGGAACTCTGAAAAAAATAAAAGTTGGTTGTCATGGTCAAGCTACCTTTACAAACCTTTTTGACTTGGACACTAATATAATAAAATGCTTTATCATATTCTAAATTAAACAGGATTGGGAAGTGACTTCAATAATAAATAAAAATAAAATAAATACACCACATGTAATTACGACCCCCTTTATCCCAGAAGGCTGAGCCTTGTGCGGGAGGGGGCTACACATTTAAAGACAAGGGACACACATCCAATATCCGTGTATAATGGAAAAATCCCTCTCACAGTATTTTCCATTGCCACGACCGGGATTCGAACCCGGGACTTTTTGGGTGAGAGGCAGGTACTCTACCATCTCGACCATCAGTCAATAGATCCAGAATTCAATATTTTTAAGAAATATCAGAAAAATTAACCAACCCATGTCTTGTCAGCTTCTAATAAGAGTCCTTCTATATCTATGATTGATTGGATTTATAATATTTGCTAGCTCATTAATGTTCGTAATATGGTGATATCAGCAGCTTCAAGCATGGTTGATTTCTTATGCAGTAGTACGTAGTACTACTTCATAACGACTAATGCTGCAATATAAGCCACAATATATAAGCACCTGTATCCAAAAATATCCGCAGATTGGTGAGTTTAGTTCAGTTGTGAAAGTTCTAATGTTACAATTGTTGTCTTCTTCAATCTTTCCATGTCTACGACACCCCAAGCAAATTTAACTAAAATTTTTAAATGTATATTCTCTGTGATTTCAAACACGCTACATTTAAATAAATCAAATTCTTTGACCTTTGTAATAAAATTCCGTTAAGCTAATATTCACAAATACAGAATGCATCACACCTCCTTTTATGCAAATATTTAGGTCTGTCCTTGTCAAGGCCTTCACTAATTCTTCTTCGAGGGAAAACATTACTCTAATTTATTTTCTCTCGTTTTTAATACCAAGTTTTGAATACCTAAAAGAACATAACGCTCGTTCTAAAATAAATACTTGACGATTAAAATTCATTCGATATAACAACATAATTAGCAATAAAACGATAATTTGTGGGTTTTATGTAAATTTACTTATCACAGTGTTTTCTGTGCAAGTATATCATATGCAACTACTTTCCTTTATCAAAAAGTTACCAGTTTTACATATAGGTCGTCAAATACAATACTGATTAATATAAAATTTTAACTTTTAAATCGTTTCAAATATCCACCAGTTTAAATGTAATATTTAAACTACCTAGTTTTTTTAACTAATTCACTAATTCGGAATAACTTGTATTATAAGATATCAATGTCAGAATAAGATAAATTTTATTGTGTATAATATACGTTTTATTTAAATTTCTATAATTAAGAATAACATTTAAAATTTGCAAAATTATCTTTGTTGAAAACGCATGGATCTCCGGTTTAAGTGATTTAGATGCTCATTTACATTTTTAATGTAACGACTAAAATAAACCCTGAATGATGTAATCATGTTAATAAATGGTAACTCAATAGCAGGACTCTCCTGAACTATTAAGTGTGGGTATTGGCTATAATCTGTAAATCATTAATAATATTAACATAGTGGTATCATCTGCTTTTAGTATAAATACCAAAATATTCCTCAAAAAAGTATCATTGTAGATCAGTTCTCTAAACAAATATAATAAAATGTTCAAATCGGTGAGTTCAGTGATAAAGATCAAGTGATTGTAAAAGTTACAGAATGTGCAACAATAAAGTTTTTAATTATATTCCAGGATTAACACGTTTTAAACTATTTCATTTCAGGTAATCTTCTGTGCCATCGTAGCTGTAAGCTTCGCTGTGCCACAATTCTATGGAGGAAACCTACGATATGCTAGAATTCTTCGCTTAGACAATGATATATTCCCTGATGGCAGCTATCGTTACGCGTATGTAATTTAATTTTTATACTTACGAGCTTTAAAAAAATAATTACTTCCAAAGTATGTATATCTATGCATACTATCATTTATTACAAATGTGATGTTTAAGTAAGGACATTATTGAACTATATTGTTAAATTCACTTTCTAAACGTTCTTGAAATGGAACCTTTGCTCCACAATTGACACCCAATCCTTCATTCAAAAATATTTCTTCTCGCAACGCAAAAATCGATAAAACTGTCTTACTCAGCGGTTAAAATATACTTGTTTAGAACTAGTTTAATTTGAGATTTAAATTGAACTCATGCACAGTGTACGGTCACACTGGGACACAATAGAATCATTGAAAAAACTACGTTAATAGTATGTTAGAAACTTTTGTATTTTTCTTGCCAAATACAATAATTGCAACTCTTTAAATTTATTAATTTCATACAAGTACAATAAATTCAAAATATAAAATAGTACTTCCGTTCTACTAATTCTAAACAATATTTGCGTCTTTAGATACTTATTGCATTGTATGCAAAAATGTGCCAAGATTTAACTATTATGATTTTTAAGGCGCCATCGCCATTTGTAAATATTTAGGTTTCTTTTTTAAACTGTTGTGTACTCATTTTTATACCTGTTTTTAAGTTACCTGCACAATTTACGTAAATCGTTGTTTACTTCTTACTTCTTAATTAAATCTACGACATTAAAAATGAATTAAAAAATTGGAAAATATAACAAATTATAGAAATGTTTTAAAAACTAAGTGTGATTTCAATTTAAGATTCAGTAAAAAATGACAAATACAGGTCTGGAGCTTTTTGTAACACACCAATATGTTTTTCTCGCCTTATGAACATTTATATTATTAATTCAATTGAACTGTATCACCCTCGGTATCACCATTTCTGATTTAAATATCTCATAATAATCAATTAACATCTTTGAGATTGGCAAACTAAATTATTTTCTGGCTGAAAATAATCCATTCTTAGACACTATTTTTAAATAAGAACACTGCGGTGTATTGTGCAGGACAAAATAAAACAATGTCGCCTGCATTAAATCACCAAGAACTTGTATTTTAAAGCGTATATATTTTTTTAGTTATGACACCGAAAACGGAATTTCTGCTCAAGAATCAGGCCAACAAAAATTAGTAGGAAATTCTGCTGGAACATCTGCTCAAGGATCTTTCCAATACACCTCTCCTGAAGGAGTACCCGTACAAATCCAGTACGTAGCAGATGAAAATGGTTTCCAACCCACTGGAAATGTTTTACCAACTCCACCTCCCACACCTGAAGCTATTCTGAGATCTCTTCAGTACAACGCAGCCTATCAACCTTACAACAAAGTCTACTAATTTTATTATAGAATCTTAGCGAATTAATAAATATATTCATATTTTTTTTATAAGTTCTGTTTTACTTTCAATTACACCGATAAATAAATAATGAGCGTCTAAATGTCACATAAAAAATATCTTTAAGTATAATACTTTGATGAGTTTCAACAGTAAAGTGTATCTTTGTCAAAGTAGGGTATATAATGCCAAGTACTACTATTATAAAAAATGAGAATGGCTATTGAAGTAAATTTATAAATTTTAATTATTGAATTAAACTACTTGAAATTATGATAAAGGCAACAATCATTGTAAACTGAACTTCAAATATCTATACAGATCGGTTCGTCTAAATAAGAACATACCAATTGACTTTCATTCGTTGATAGGAGTTGAATCAAAATTTTTTAGTTAATAAAGTGAGAGTGCCAAAATATGTAAGTAAAAATTCTTATTTTTAGATAAATCAGTAATACACCATCTCATGTCCAATACGAGACTAAAAGGATGAGTAGTGGCGTTAATTGAAATTAATAATATTTCAATAAACGGTAGTGGTAAGGAGTGAGGACGGCCGCTATAATTTGCGCATTGACATTCCTTTAGCGGGCAGGCATTAATTAGTTTCTTTGCATGTAAAATATACGCGCTGTTCGTATAACAATAGTCCGTACTGTATATAATATGTACAAATAATTTTAATAACCTACAAGTGTTGTGAAGTGAAATCATACTTGAATAACTAATATAAATTGTGCGTGGAAGTATTTATCGTAGAAATTGTTAAAATTGTTAACCAGTCATTCTTATGGCACTATTTTAAATAGAATTTGATATTGACGAATATTTATTCATGACGGGAGCTTTATAAGTTATTACATCGTTAACTCTTTCATGTTAAGTTTTCCTACGAGAATTCTCGATCAAGTATTCCTGCACCCCTTTGAGCCAGGGGAATCCCCATTCATAAAATTTCAGCTCTCCAGAACTCTTGGAACTCACAATGTTTCCGATTGAACAAAAGACTGAAGACAGAGGAATTGATATTCATTATTATAATTATAATAATTTTTGTTTAATTACATGGTAAAATGTATGGTAAAATTTTTGGCTGTGATCTTTGGTCTTAATTATTTATGTCGCTATATCAAGATTGTCATAATTCCATATATGGTCCATAGAATTAATATTTCATGACATGGTACAGAACACTAGCAGAATTAAGACCTACCCAAAACCAATGGATTAAAACTCTTTATTATATTAAATTGAATAGTTTACAGAGATATTTAAGAGCCCAAAATTGTGTTGTTTGAAAAAGAGTTGCACTTCTCGTGTTCCAATATTTCCCCTATTAGTGTTTGTTTGTTGTTGGTAAAATGAGTGTCTGCAGTTAATCGGATAGAATCTTATATTTTATACTATACGTTATATGACATTTAGTGACCCTTGCGTTAGAAGTTTAGTTGGTAAAGATTACATAGACTGTAAAATCAGAAAGTGTATTATTGAACTTGTTTAAAAGTAACTATGTGATGATGTATAAGTTGCGGGCTGTAAAAAGGAATAGTAGAAAGTAGTGATTTTTCATTAGAAAGAAAATGAGGATAGAGCAGCAATATGAGGTTTATTTTCACATTAAAGAAATCTGTAGTCTTCAGAATCTTACGTGCTGATTCAAGAACTATGAGACAGATCCCTACTGAACTAAATAAACTACAAGAATATGCAAAAACGTAAAACTCAGAATATATACTAGGGGTAAGGTAAGTCTTCTTATTTCTGTTTTTCCTTCCTTTATTTATTTACTACTAACGTTAATGTTCGTTACGAATACCATTTAATGTGGACATAAAACTTACGTAGATGTGAAGAATGTCCTATGATTGTGATGAATATCCCTATGAATGGCAGTCTTTCGAATTACAAAAAATTTATGAGCGTATGTTAAGTTTCCCGATAAAATAGTGGCATAACATAATATATGAGAGTGAACTAATGAAAAATGATAATTTTTAAGAATCAAAACTCGACATAATTGTATAGATTTTTTCGGTTTTAAGAAAATTCCAATAATACCTCTATCAACAATGTGAAGTTAACCATTGTCTCTTTATTCATTACCGTACATAAATTAGTGGAATCAATAAATCGAAGCAGTGTAGAAACATTTCCGAATGCAGTGAAATAAGCTTCTCCCCACTTTTTCGAGGGTGCTGAACACAAATATCGCAGTTAGAGAATTTTTTATCCCTACGGCAATAAACCACCCCTTTTCACGACTTTCACAGGTAGTCGCTCGGGATGCTGTTTCTTGGCGGTAAAGTGTTGATGATAACATCGGTGATAATAAAAGGAAGCAGCATGATACCAGGGGGCTGATTCCACCCTATCTGGGGGTGTAAAAGTAATATTATCGATTCTGGTGTTTTCCACATTTACCCCCTGCTTCCGAGGGTGCTGTACAAGAAAAAAATAATTTCAAGAGTGACAAACCACTCCTACCCAAACAAACAGCCAAAACCACCGTATATAGCGGTTTATTGCCATAACGCTCAACAACGCGTGCTTGGAGGGAAATGCCTGGGGATTTATTGGAATTATCTAAGCGAGGAAAGAGTGCGGACATGGCCATGAGGAACCTGGGGTTGTCCATCCTGCCAGGGGTGAAAAATTGATTTATTTCCTCTTTCCGAATGAAATCATGCTAACCGTTTTCGAGGATGCTGATGAAGACAAAAATATCGACAAGAGTGTTTGAGCATGACAAGTTGATATTTCTTCTGAGAGCGAGATACGAGAATGAAAGCGTATACAATTCGTCTTTTTTTTTAATAAATTATGCATACACAATATGTTCTTGGGTACAATGAAGTATTTTTTACAATACATTAATATAACTTACGGCGCTTAGTACATTATTCATGCTCATCGAAGTGAACATGACATTCGACGATATTGTCTCCTTCATCACATGCATCGTCCATCTCTGAATGAGAATCGGCAATAGAAACTGCAGGGACAAAATTTAACAGATTTAAGAAATTATCATAAGACAGCGAGCGGAAGTCTGACTTGACCCACTCGTATCGAATACGAAAGCCAAGCAACAGTAGATGCGGTTAGTATGGGTGAATGGGTGACTATCCGGGGAAAGACGCATTGTCATTTCCCCACTTCTAGCGGCTTGTATATCAGCTATATCACAGAAGCTATACAACTGAAGGCGAGAGTTGTAATCAGGATATACCATCCCTCGGAAGGGATGTAAAGCAGTCGGTCCCTTGTCCGTTAAATGTTAGGGAAGTAAAAAATCCCTACTCTTAGTAAAATAAGAGGCTCAGCAAAATTTCCAAGTTGGGGGTTGCTCGTCTCTACGTCGGTGATTGGCCCTGGTAGCGAAAATAGGCCGACGTTAAATAAGTGATTAAAAAGAAAAAAATTGAATTATTTTCTAAATTGCAAATTTTATCTACGCCAGTACAAGCGCACGGATTATGGATTCTGCGTGCGATGAAAAGCTCATTAAGGCACTGTTGCTTGAGGCAAAATTTATTAAAATTAAATTCAACATAAATAGTGAAAATCTTATTTATTATCTGCAGGGTCTTAAAACTCCCAACGCCGATTACTCGAAAACTTAAAGAGGTATTACGTTTCTGTAAATGGCAGATAATTGGTGGGATCAAGTGCTATATTTCTACATATAATAGAAGCCAACGCCTTTAACGGTCTAGACTCCTCAGTTATACAGTTTTTAATTTTTATACCACTTGATACTTTTGGAAAATTTTTAAAAAAGTCGAATTAGGCAGATTTATCCACAAATTAGAATTTTGATATAAATTTTAATTCTAAACAACTTTTCTTAGTCTTCTTACTCTACTCATACATAATTTTCAGATTTTTTAATTTTCTGAACACCCTGTAGGTATATGACATGTTAACGTCGTGATAACTTAGATAGGTACTTTGCTGATTATTGATAGATGTATTAATCTGCAAAAATAGTGAATAAATAACAAAAATAACATATTATAAACACAAAAATATTTTACGTATTACTGTCATTTTTCAACTCAATACGATAAATATACATATAGTACTTATGTAAAAGGAATGTATACTGACATTCACTACATATAGAAACAATGCAACAGATGAAAACAATAAACAATAGTATGTAATAATTTTCGCGTGATAATTATGTCATAATAATTTTATTATGCAAATATCGACAATTCGTTAAAATTTAATCAATTTGTAGGTCGACCATAATATGAGATCGAAAACAAACGAAATTTGATTAAGGAGATGCCAAGAAATTACGAAATATTATGTCAGCTCTGTTTGTATTTATTACCTACAGGCCTAGCTTTAAATAATTCAGTACTTATCTTAAAATTACCTTGTGGTGGTAGGTAATAAAAGCCAAACGTTTATTATTTGAAATAAAACAATGATTTTGTTTAAAGTTTAAGTATATTCAATCCATATATAATATACATAAAATAGTAGGATGCAATGGGAAAATTTGATTAAGTAAAATATAATATACGATGATGTTACCGTTGATCATAAAATTTGTATGATGCAGTTTGGTATAGATCCGGTCAATCAATTTGGTATCCTAACAATCTCTATAAAATAACATTTTTAACATACAAAAAATATATTAGCTAAGAGCTGTCTCTCAGATATTTGTGGAGGTCCACCAAAGCTAATCCCATGTAAAATTTATTTTTTGTATACTTTTACTGTTTAAAATTGCTAATAATGCCATGTACATCTTCTTGGGGATATCGTTTTTTTTATTGGTAACCATAATGAATGATTTTAAGTTAAAAATTTGAATTTAAATTTTAGAGTTAAATATTTTTTATAATTTCAATATTTTTTGCTTTGGACGCTATGAATTCTGTAATATAATCCAATATTATATGAAATAGCCTTAAACAGTTTTTACATTATTCGACAATAACTGGTGTTTTAAAGTGGTTTCGATAATTTTTGCCTCCAACAGATTTTATATTTGTATGTTCAAAAGTAAAGCATCAATATAAATATATCAAATTAGATGTTTTTGTCATTATTATGTTTGTATAAAATCTAAATAAGATTATGTTATACAACGATGCTATAATGATTAATTTTATTCTCGAGTATGATTAGAAGCACGAGCGAGCGAAACGAGCAGGTGTTGTGATCATCCGAGGGAATACAGTATTCATTATAGCGAGTTGTATACTATACTTTATCTACGATTAATTTTTAGAAATAAAAAATGATACAATTGCAGCAAAATGTATAATAATGTTGCTCTACAATTGATAAATTGAATAGATGATGAAATGTTAACATAATTAGAAATTAGAACTAGTATTTGCAAAAGTAATATTTTTATCATCAATTATAGTAGAGTTCGAGAATATCTATATTTTTCTCCTAATTGGGCAAAATAGGCCATCCTCATCATTAATCCCTGCGGGAATAATATATGGCATTATATAGCAAAATTGACATATATAATATAATATACATATTATATATTATATATTACTCGTAGATAAAGTTTATAAACATATTACACTATTTGGCAAGTTTGACAAGCAATTTATTATTTGTTAAAAACTTTATATGCTACCGTAAGGACATAAAATGTATCATCTAAAATATATATGGAATAAAGAATTTGAAAAGGGAAAACGAAAGGAAGGGTATATAAGTATGTCAAAATACACCTGAGCAAATCCATAATAGTTTAAAATTTTGTTTTGAAAACGAATCTTTTCACACGAGTGAGACAGTTTGGTGGGACGAGCTTAAGGCGAGGCCCACAAGTCGAATGAGTGTGAAAAGATGTTTTCATTATACCATTCTGATATTATGATTTATCATTACTCTATTCTTCATTGATATTACACCAATATCGGCCTAGGCCGATAAAATTTATCATTACTCTATCCTTCATTGATATAACATCAATATCGGCCTAGGCCGATAAATGAATTGAAGAAAAATGCAAGGCTTACAAATCATCATTAAATATTAAAGTATTTATGGTATAATGAAAAATACTGAACGACACACGGCCGATACGCAAATAACAGACGCGATTGATAATAAAATCTCGGCTTCGCCTCGATTTTACAAACTTCAATCTTGTCTGATATTTGCTACATATCGGCCTTATGACGTTAATAACTATTTCAAACGTGTTGTTTACAATATTTTTTCTACATCATGTGAAAAATGATAGTTTCGAGTCGTGGTTGCTGTGGGTTTTTTGTAATTTTCGAGGGCAGTCGTAGAAAAAATATTTAAAGTGTGGCTGAATACACAGAATACTTTTGCTGGATAAAACAGCGCAAAAGTTGTTGCAAAAGGTAACAGCCTTGGAAAAGTTCATGGCGAATGTGGGTGGGGAGGCAAAAGCCAGTAAGAGAAAAACATTAGAAGCCGTAGCGTAATCAATCATGCAATATACAGTGCCGGCATGGGAAGACTCGCTACTCCCAGACCTGGATCCTATAGTAGGGCCAAAAAGAGTAGTCAGTAAATCAAAACATTCACCGGCAATTCTTCAAAGTATTTAGCTGTTATGGAATACAGAAGCGGCAGCTTTTTTACCATATAATCCCATATAATTGAGAAAAATATATCAAGTTTTATCCGCCTACCAGAGATGAAAACCACAACTAGTTCCCCCTGAGTTTACTGACTACTCTTTTTGGCCCTACTATAAGCTAAAGGGGAAACTGGAAAATGAAAGGTGGCTATAAGAGTATACATACAGGACCGTTTTGAAGTGGTGTTGGCAGAGACATAGATTTCTCTGGGTGTTGGTCTTCAAACGAACTAGCAAGAGTCGTTACGTGCCTTGTTGACTCTGATTTATAGGTCTCCATACCTGTAACATTTACTTGAGTATAATTATTTCTTTTTGTTGTAAGTGATTATATTATAATCAAACAGTTTTTTTGCTTTTGCTATTAGATAATTTACACGTTATATTTTATTTAATTGTATTGAATTCATTGCTAATTTTAAGTTATCACTAAGGCAGATTCGAGATTTATTGAAAACAGTAGCTTTTATCAGAATCAGTTGCAAATAACTGTATCTTTTGATAGTTATTTGATAACTCCTCTTGAACATATTTTTTAAATTTTTATTTAAATCAGTTAATATTACAGATTATGTTTCTAAAGAGTGCACGCAAGTTCGAGAGTGACTCATACTAATTATGTTATAAATAAATAAAAAACTCTATACTTACATTTTTTTTTGGCTTTGGGTTTCCCATTCAGCCACGAAAACAACTCTATAAACCAAAGGATCAAATATTTACCTATAACCTCTTGGTTATCTAAATGATTATTGATAAATATATCATTATTATTTACAATACTCTACGTTTCTCTGCGTTGGTTGCCTAAATCGCTAATCACTGCACTCAGTTGCAAATAAAAATGAAATAATCGAATCTTAAGTAATACATATATCATCCCAGCAATTTTCAAATAAAATACGAATTACATAAAGTAAATATTTATTTTGTAATTTTTAAACAGTCTTCTCGATAATATTAATATTAATATTTCCCATCCTCTTCCGGGTGGGCGGCATTGTACTGAAGAGATTTAAGGATCGCTTCTGGAATTGGTGGTGAAGTTGGTATAACGTTTCCAGCGGGCTGGAATCCATTTTCATCAGCTATGTATTGTATTTGAACCAGCACTCCTTCAGGTGAAGTGTACTGGTAAGATCCTTGAGCGGAAGTTCCGACATCGGGTCCTACAGCTTTCGGTTTACCCGATTCTTGGGCCGATATTCCGTTTTCAGTATCATAACTAAAACAAAAAAAAAAAGAAAATGTCTTTTTGATTTCATGTCTTCAGGTATTCAGAACGATGGTTTGAATAAATAACACTTAGGTGACAGATTTTAACATAATAAATATGTATTTTTTACAAAACAGGTATTAATTTCAGTACTTCGTAATAAATACAATTGAATTATAGATAAATTATAGCTATTAACATATCTAGGAATGTTATGAGTATCATAACTGCCGCAGATGTCGGTTTGAAATCCGAGCTCGTAGAGCGAGGATTTTAAGACATCTAAGGCTGTTGTTGTGATTCATAACATCCGTGATTTGTTCAATAGTTTATCGGTTGCAGAAAATAAAGACATTATTAATAGATATTATAAGAATCAGGAGCAGTAGTGATACATTTCAGTATTTAATTATTATTAGTTTTCTGTTTGTTTGTATTAATAAATAAAACACACCACAGAAATTAGACAACCCCCAAATCCAAAGCCAACCAACATTGCCATTTGCCGATGCCGGGTCTCGAACCCGGACTCGATAGGCAGGGTGGCCAGAGCCATGTCTGTCACTCACGCTCTAGCCCACTTCGCCACCGAGTCGAATAGCCCTATAGTTTCATTATTTATTATTTCATCTGTTGACAGTTGTTGACAGATCTGTTTTGTAATATTACCAAGCTGTTGGCATGGCAATAAATATTACTGTACAACTTTAGTTATGACATGACTTACTTACCAGCTTACTTTTGTATCTGTAAACAAAGGTTTAATATCCTGAAACCGGTAAGTCTATTAAATTTGTATTTTATATCTAGACAATTTTATTGCAAATGAAATTATTTGGTTATTAAGTGACGGAAAGTAGGTAATAATTTTAGTTAACTTGAATAATCTTAATTAGAGTACGTTCACAAGCAAATTTACACATAAGTCTGCCAAAAATAGAACTGTAAGACTACTTACTGAAGTAGGCAGATCAATTTCCATCAGAAATTAAAATGATTAGAATTAAACAAAAATTCTCACTTCCTATACTTACGAAGATTATATTTAAAAATGTTAATAATGCTTAAAATAATAATAATAAATTAACACCAATGTCATCAATTAAGTGAATACGGATTTGTCATGCATCGAATCATTATTCTTTAATAATTTTAGTAAAGAATTTAATAATATAATTGCGGAAATAACATTAAAATATACTATTGTTTCGCATGGAATAAAGACGTAAAGAAGTTTCTCATTATGCATTATGCACACTACTGGCTGGAATACAATTCGGTAAACACATATGTACTAAGAAAGTTGTATGTTACGAGGTATGTTACAGTAGATACATTGCTTTTGAAATCAAACCCTTGATGAAACTTTGATATTATAAGGAAGAAATGGTAGAAAATTGTCCAACAGATCAAAATCTGTCAAGTTATACATATATAGCTGAATAGAGGAAATATTGGAATGCCCATTTACTTATTCAATTTAGCTGAGATTGGGTGTTTTAACTACGTATCATAGATTTTGCTGAAAATCACAAATAATTATTTAAAATGTTTACAAATATTATGTCGAGTTCTGTAGATACATCCGGTTGCTGCTGCAAATCATTAGTAGGTACATTCCATGTCCATAAGTATATATAACACAGATTTTTATATACAAGGAGAAATTTTAGTGATGATCAAAAAATGCAGTGATCAACTCTGCGTTTCGGAAAAATCAAGTAACATACAATTGTGTTTTTTTTTTATTATAATTTGTTTATAAAAGTATAAGCGCGTGGTTGTTGGAAATCACCATATCGTCAATAATTTTTATTTATTCAAAGTTTGATGGGCAGATAAGACAAAAATGCCCAATACGATGCCGTAATAATTATAATACGACCAATTGTTCGATTAATACAACAGGGCTGTAATATTATTCATAAGAAAATAACTGTAGTACAATTCCCTACAACTAATTTTACTTACGCATATTGGTAGCTTCCATCAGGGTAAACCTCATTATCCGAACGAAGGATGGCGTATTGTGGACCTGTTTTGTATGCTGCTGTTGGTCCAGGATTGTAGTATTGAGGTTGCGGTTTATTAAATAAGTGACTAACGTCGCCAAAAGCCACAGCTACAAGACCAGCGAGAAAGACCTAAATATAACAGAACTTTTATTTAACTCTACCAAACAACTGATGGATTAATAATAGTTTGTTACGATCACAATGGCGTTTCATTAACACCCGCAGTATATAAAATGACAACTTCCTAAAAAAACCAAGCGGTATGTAATAATTAGGCTACAATTGGCATACAAACAAAAGACGGACGTCATCCAACAATGCATGAAAGTATTACAAAATACAAGTTTTCGAACCTACTTAAAGATCTTATCTTTTCAACTTTGAAAAATAAATGTTCGAAACGTCAGTGTACTATTGCTAGTTTAATTTATATTAGTTACAAGAGTTATAGAATTACAAAAATTCTGAACAACGATTCGATTGTTGAATATTTTATTTAAAAAATATATCCTGTTTCCGGATAAATAAAAGACTCATGAAATTTTTTATTTAAGTAAATTGCAAATTTAACATTATTAAATACACAAAACGCATTATAATTTTTGACGGAGAGAAATATTGGAATAGGATAAGTTTGTTTTTTCCTGACATGCAAGAATTTATTGCAGGTGCCTATTTATACAGAAAGTATGTAAAATTTGAAAATATAATGTTCACGCCTAAAAACAATAAACAATGGTATAATGTAGGTAACAATACTTTTTGCGTATGAAATATATCTAGTGCGTGGTAAGGATGCCATAATTGTTATGCAAATATCTACTATTCTGTAAGATTTAATCTGTTCTAAGCCTACTATATATGAAAGGAAGCGAAATTTTAATAACGGGTTTAAAAGAAATTGCTAAACACCCATAAGTATATAGTATGTATAATAGCCCCTAGATGTATCTAGATTAAAATAATCCTGCTCTTATGTAAGAATTTGTGGATACAAAAAACTGTTAAACTAAATATAAAACGATGCTTTTGCTCATAAAATCGACAGATGACAATACTAGTAAAACTATAATATAGTAATAAAAATTGTATTTATTCAATTTCAATTATAATTCAAAAACTAACAATTAAGGAAAAATAAAGCATCCATCATTTAACAATTAATGACATTTAATATAATCCCATGTCTGGTTGAATTTTGAAGTAAACCAAACGAAACAAATGTTTCAAAGGCTATGTATAGGGTAAAGTAAATTTAACAATTTAAGAAAGGAAGTTTATGTATGAATATAAATAGATAGATAAGGGTAGATAAATCATCTAGTAGTTGTAGTTAGCAACATCTGTAGAAGATACTAAATAATTCTCCTTTTGTAATCCACCAGATGTTTTGTATATATATATCAGTTATTTTGCTGCAATTAATAAAGTATAATTAATAAATTGCAGTTATAGATGCGAAACATATAATTAAACTCGTAAAATAACAATTATTATTGTTATATTTGATGACAAATTTTCTTTCTTTCTTATTTGGGATTTACTACAAATAACTTTTATACCATATTCGATGAAGAATAAAAAAAATTTTTGTATGTTTAAAACTTATTTTTCAAACCAGCACTATTTGTGAATCTGATGGGTTTGTGGTAATTTTAACTTAATTTTACCCAAAGTAAAACAGGATGGGCCAAAGGTGGGCCAGGTTAATTTTAGGTATAGACATAGCCCACCGAGTCCATCCCATAGTGACGGCCCTGTCATTTTGACCTTTGTTTCGCACTATAGCTACTCATTTGTGTCACACAGACTCGTTATACAATATGTTCTACACGCCCATACCGTTATGATAATCACTTGCTAATATATGCTAAATATGTTTATTGCGAGAGTAAAATTATTATAATTTAAATTTCAAACGTAGTTCCATCCCGCAGCATCCATTTATATGTATTACGTGCATTATCCGTACCTATTTCAACTTTCTCATCACTTCGCATGGTTTTATTCAATGAAAACAATCAATAATACGAATAAAAATTAAAAATAGATACTGCACTATACACTACTTATAAATAATACTTCCTAATTAAATTATTAGTGTTACTAAACTTACCAATTTCATCATTTTGTTCGTTTTGTTGGAAGAACTGATCGATAATGATATTTTTTTCGGGGCATCTGCGGTATTTATATCAAATGCTAGAGTTGCATCAATACAATTTGAAGATGTTACTGACATTATAACTCTTAAGAATTCAGGGGCGTCTCTCGCTCAATTTTTTATGTACAATTAGAAGGACAAATATTTCCTAGATCACAAATGTATTGAAATCGTAACACATAAATAGACATAATTAATTATTTTTATAAAATGACATTGGAGAAAGTAAATATAGGTAAAAAATATAATTATATTACACAGGAAAAAAATTATTGATATCAAAAATTGATTGATTAATTCGATCATAAAGTCTCACTTGCAAAAGTTTAAAACTAATTCATCGGGAAAATCACCACATTCATTCATAATATTATGTGCTTCAGAACCAGTATATAATTTAAATAAATTAAAGTTCGTTGCTGAACTGAGTTTATTATGTCACTCTTTTTAATTTAGGACTCGTTTGAAATATAAATATAAATAATATACAGTATGGTTCACATTGGGAATGGACATACTATTATTGTATTGTCTAAAATTTATTTCTGACATCGTTTAATTTTATATCATTTCTTATTTGGTTTTTATTACCACATTCTTGAATATTTTGAAGTTCCAGATAATCTAGACAATATCTGATTTTTTTTAAAATAACCTTTACGCCTGTGACTTTACGTCAAAAGAACAGTTAAAGATTATTTTTTTATATACAGGGTGTTCCAAAATTATGCGGCCAAATTCTTACAGCATGTAGAGGGGCTCAAAACAAAACGAAAATGTTCTATACATATTTGGTCAATACTGCATATTAAAGGAGTTATGACCTTCCAAAGATGAAGAGAATCAATTTTTTTTATGCTATAACTCAGTATCCGAAAAAGGGAGGTACACCAAAATTTAGACGTTACCTTTTATTTAGGTTCTCGACCATATCCTAAATTCATTTTTGAAAAAACTGTTCGGGAGCGGCGCGTATGGAGATTAGGTTAGGTATATTAATAAATATTTTTGAATCCGTTCGCGTTATTAAAAGTTTTACTTTAAAATTTGATTTTTCAATCATTATTACAGAAAAATGGTATACCTTTCACATTTTAATAGGATGCGCCGTTTTCGAGAGAAACCACTTTTAAATTTTAATTGCACTTCAGGCTTCAATTAGTGTACCAGAATAATATTATTATAGTAGGCTTCTGTCAATCAAATTTTTATCTGTCAAAGTGAATGTACTAGTTAATTATCTTAAAGATATTGAATCTTTAAAAAATGGAAGCCAATTTTACGTATAATGAACTTGCAGATATGCATTTAATACTGGGCCAGTGTTTTGGAAACAGTAGGGCAGCAGTGAGGTGTTACTCGGAAAGATTTCCAAATAGAAGAATCCCTAATAGGAAAACTTTCCTGTCTATTGATCAGCGCTTGAGAGAAAAAGGATCAGTTATAAGAAAAAATAGAAATGCTGGACGACCAAGACTTGCCAGACGTGTGCAGACTGAGGAACAAATTTTGCAGTGCATCGATAATGATGGGACCTTGAGTACGAGAAGGATTGCAAACATGACCAATACTTCTCACCAAGCTGTATGAAGGGTGCTGAAAGAACAGCAATTATATCCATATCGGCACACCTTTGTGCAAGAGCTCCTACCCCGAGACTTCGCTCCAAGGTTACAGTTTTGTGAATGGTTACGCAACAAGAATAATGTAAATGAAACATTCATAAGAAAGATATTATTCACGGATGAAAGTTGTTTTACAAGAAGAGGCATCCTTAATAAACACAATAGTCATACTTGGAGAGATGAAAATCCCCATTCTGCTAGAGTTGGCCATTACCAATATGACTTCAAAATTAATATTTGGGCGGGAATATTGGACAATTTTTTAATTGGTCCCTTTATTTTACCGGAACGTCTAAATGGAGCAGAATATTTAAATTTTATAAGGCATAATCTTATTGATTTCCTGGATGGCATTCCCGTAATTTCACGTCATCATATGTGGTATATGCATGACGGTGCACCAGCACATTACACGTTGCCTGTAAGAAATTGGCTTCACGAAAATTATGGACATCGGTGGATTGGACGTGGATATGATGCCCCCATTCAATGGCCTGCAAGATCTCCGGATATTAATCCCATGGATTTTTATTTGTGGGGTCACTTAAAACAGCAAGTATATGCCACTCCAGTAGATACTGTGGATGAATTGCGAGAACGTTTAAACTGCGAATCAAACATTATAAGGAACTCTGGACATCTAATTTTTCCAAGAGTTCGTTTTAATTTATTAAAACGAGTGAATGCCTGCATCACAGCCCACGGAGGACATTTTGAAAATATAATTTAGTGTTGAATATTTATGTTATAGGGTTTCTAAATATTTAATTAGTGTCGTAATTATTTATATTATAAAAATTTTTATTCCACAATTGTTTTTATATTATTTACTTTCAAGTAACTAAATAATGCTTAACAAAACTCCAAAAAATAAATCATAAAATTTCAATTCTTTTTGCTACAATTTCCCTTAAATAACTAGTACATTCACTTCGACTGATAAAAATTTGATTGACGGAAGCCTACTATAATATTATTCTGGTACACTAATTGAAGCCTGAAGTGCAATCAAAATTTAAAAGTGTTTTTTCTCGAAAACGGCGCATCATATCAAAATGTGAAAGGTATACCATCTTTCTGTAATAATGATTGAAGAATCAAATTTTAAAGTAAAACTTTTAATAACCCGAACGGATTCAAAAATATTTATTAATATACCTACCTAACCTAAACTCCATACGTGCCGCTCCTGAACAGTTTTTTTCAAAAATGAATTTAGGATATGGTCGAGAACCTAAATAAAAGGTAACGTCCAAATTTTGATGTACCTACCTTTTTCGGATACTGAATTATAGCATAAAAAAATTGATTTTCTTCATCTTTGGAAGGTCATAACTCCTTTAATATGCAGTATTGACCAAATATGTATAGAACATTTTCGTTTTGTATTGAGCCCCTCTACATGCTGTAAGAGTTTGGCCGCATAATTTTGGAACACCCTGTATATAAAATATAAATAAATTAAAAATAAAAATAATGATATTTCGCACATTTCGGAAACTCAATATGTTTCCGTTTTCAATGTTAGGACTTTTCCTTATTTGCATAACTGAAATTACACAATTTGAATGTTTATTTCATAACCATAGATAGTAAGTCGTTATACTACGTTCACAGAAATGTTGATCAGATTAGATATTATACAATGTGGTTACCGATGCTAAAAGAAGATCTTGAATATTTAATCTACTCAACATTTCCGTGATTTATGGATTTTGCTCAATATTTTTTAGGATCATATTGATCATATATTTTAAGCTACTTGCCAAAATCAGCACGTATTTGAGTGTATAGTATACTTTTAAATGACAATTTACATCCATACCTACTCAAAAATGAAAAGTCCAGATCAGAATTAAGAAATTTGTAATGCCCACATGAAAATATTTACCCTGTATACGTAGTTTTTAAAATTCTAACACTAAATGAAAAACTATATACAACGATGATCGAAACTATTTGGATTTCCCTTCACAATTTTGACGAATTTTACAAATACCATTATTTGTGTCGAAATAGAAAAATTGCACAAAAAAAATTCATAAAATTACACTTTCTTCTCTGATTTGAATGAAACATTTCATAATAAAGAATTCTGCGAATACGCCCTACAAATAAAAATTTGTAACCCGAATCTGGAATTTCCTATTTTTGAATTAGTAGCGTACTATACACCCAAACTACGAGCTGATCTGGCAAGTAGTTTAAGATATGTGACCTTAAGAAATGCTAGGAAAAATTCATATATCTCCCTCCTGTAGGGCCATTTAAAAGAAGCCCAATTTTTTTAATAGTCTCTAACTCTAATATCATCGCCGTTCATCGCCCTTTGTTAAAAAATTTCTTTTTTTTGGCTGCTAATCAAGAATGCAAAAATATTATTAGGTATTAAGCAAACCACACATACATTTTTTTTATCTAATATGAAATGCAATCAAAATTGTATTTTATTTTTTAACCAACTTAGAAAAAGGAAAAAGTTCTCAAATCGACCCGTGTTTTTCAACTTATTCAATTATTACTCCATATTAGCGAAAGCGATAGCTTTACATACTGCAGGGCAATACTTGACGGTAAATCAAATTTGGTTTTATAAAACTTCGTCGAGTCTCAGATCGAAAACCAAGATTTTCATGCACATTATAGATATTATCCTCAAGGCAAAACGATCTAAAACTCGACAAACTTTGCTCCGCTCATAAAACATAGAAGTGCAAACCCAGTGTCATTCACCAATAAAGCTAGACACTACTTGGACGAAAGAAAACATTCAAAGCCAGCCAAAGATTGCCCACTCCAGACTGTGAGAATTTCTCACCTTCACAGACTTTGTACCATCTATACCAAGGACCCAGTTGAGTAATGACATACTCATAGAGATTAATTTAACCTTCAGAGTAAAAGGGGGCATCCAAAACCCTACAAATTTTATTCCGGCGTGAGAAATATATAGGTAGAAATAAGCTTGTATTTACTACGAAATAGGGTTGCGATTTCACCCACTACAGATATATTACATTACTTCTAAAACAAAAATTCAAAAACACGTTTCTTGCGAAGATAAGTGTACACATCTCATATCATTATTTTCCTTTGTTGGATTCACGCTATTATAAAGTTAAAGAAATGACTTCACTAGAACGAATGAAATATATTCTTTTAAATTAAAAAATGGTTGAGCCTTCCTCAAATTAATGGTAGATATTAATTTATGTCCTTGCTGCCTTATACTAATTATTAATAATCAAGTTTTTGCTAAGTGAGCTACATACATGTGCTCAAAAAAATTGTCGTGGGTGATTAATTAGAGTATCGAAAAACTCCTAGAGATGAACTTACAGGACTTTGTTTGGGATTCAAATTGTAATAAGGTGTTTACGATTAACATTAAAAACATCGGATAATCTTTGAACAATGCAAAAAAGAACTAGGTTACATGTTACATATAACAATAATAACAATTAGTTTATTCATCTGACTCAAAATTTACATAAATATTATAATGCACAATAAAATATCTCAAACACTAGATACAAATAAACTAAAGAATAGGCAAAATTATAATATAAATATATTTAGTGATTATTATCTACAGAAGAAATTTCTATATACCTACTAATTCTACTTTTGAACTATGTAGGTACAGGTGTTTATTGTGAAATCGTTTATTGTATTTCGTATTTTGTAACCATCACCTGTTCACTAGTAATTAAGTTCGCACAACAATAAGGCCTTGAGAAGATCATTCATAACTCACTTATAAAAGTTATCGAGAAAAAATCAAAACCATCAAAAGAATACACCGTAAGGACATGCTCATGCATTTATTTCCACATTCGTTGCGACAAGTAACTAATTCCGTTCCTTTTATATTGTCAACAATTGTACCGAATTAATGAGTTGAATATAAATTAAAAAAATTGCGACGACATATTTTGTAAACATTTTTATTATTAGTAAAAGATTTTCTACAAACCACTAGTAATATTATGTAATGCTAAGGTAACTATGTACCTACATGTTCGTAAACGATTTTAGCGTCGTATTTTTATTATTTAACTTAATGAAACAAAGTTAAATTGCAAGGATATATCAATTCGAAAAAGTGTCTCTATGTATGGTTACTATGTACGGTCACCGGTCACCTTTCAAATATAAAAAAATTTTATTTAGTAAATTTCAAGGCTCAGTAAAAAAGTGTTAATGAATGAAATGATCTATTTACTTGGTTGCGAAGAGCATTTCCATCTTGAAACGGATTAACTACTGGTGACACAGTCTTTCCCTTCCCTTACATAAATATCTTTAGACCAATCTTCACGTTAGAGCACAAGATGGATTAGCTGCAGCTTACGATATACGTAGTAGTGGTCTCTGAAACTTACTACTAAATATTTGCAACTTTTTATTCGTCATCTCTTCGAGTACTCGTTGAAACACACTAGTGGGATCGCTTCCAGCACCAAAAATGTGAGAGTTCCACTTGCATAATAATTCTTACGCACACAATTTTGATCAGATCAATGTTTTTGTAAATCAGTGAAATTTCAGGTTATTTAACTTCACTTTTTGAATCGTTAAACTTTACAAACACTGAAATTTTGTATTTATTCCATTATGTTAATTGTCAATATACCTGGTTAAATTCTATTTTGTTGTGCTTGATTGCTCTGTTTTTCTTGTGTCTGTTTAAGAATATTATTTATGTTAAGATTATTTTCTCTCTTTAATTTTTGGTGCCAATTTTTAAATTCAGAAAAAAGTCCTGGCACACATTTATCCATGGCCTTATATAATTGTGCTGCCGGTGGTACATATAATTATCATAAACCCTTTTGAAATTTATGGGTAAATGTCTTTATAAACTGAGATCTAATCCATTTCACCACCATCGCATTATTTAAAAAAAATTTGAGGTATTTACTCGACAAAACGGAACTATCATGTTGCTTGGTATGTCCAATTTTTAATTTTCAGTGGCAGTTTATCCAAATTTGATTTTAATAAGTTAAATAATGGAAATTTATAAATGTCACCCGTTATAATTTGTGCCTATAACTGGAAAAAATTGGTTGAAAATTTTTTATATATTATTTACAACCAAACAAAACCAAGGAGGATCAATAATGTTTGTTGGAGGCTGTGAATCACAATGGAATAATATTCCTTATAGTGCAGAAAATATTTTTATTGTAACTAATTATAACTAAATATTTTGGTTGTTTTTTTTTTATATACAATTTCTACAACAATTAATATATCAATCTATATAACTAGCTATAGTTACAAATAATGATAAAATATATAGTCATCTTCTAACGATGTTTTGGGGGAGTATAATGGTCTTCAACACATATGTCCGAAACATTATCCAGCCGATTGTTTGTCCATTACGTAATGAAACTGGGGAAAATTTCATTCTTATGGACGACAACGCCAGGCCTCGTGCGAGAAGGGTGTAAGAAGTTTTGGTAGAAGGAAATAAGTATTCGTGATTGAATTGACCAGCAAACTCGCCCGACATGAACCCGATTGTGCATATGTGGGATTATGTTAATAATATAAAATAATATCATTGGTTCTTAGCGAAACGTTGTGTTTTGAAATAACAATGAAAATTAAATTAAATTAAATATTTATTTTATAATTATCTAACAGTCTTTATTAATATTAATATTTCCTATATGGAGCGTAAGTTGGTTGTGCATAGGGTTGCTCTTCTTCAGGGTGGGCGGCGTTGTACTGAAGAGACTTAAGAATGGCTTCTGGAATTGGTGGGGAAGTTGGGATAACGTTTCCAACAGGTTGGAACCCATTTTCGTCAGCTATATATTGTATTTGAACAAGTAATCCTTCAGGAGAAGTGTATTGGTAAGATCCTTGTGCCGAAGTTCCGACATCGGGTCCTATAGCTTTCTGTTGACCAGACTCTTCCGCAGAAATTCCATTTTCGGTGTCATAACTAAAAAAAATAGGTATATTACTTTATGGATTCACATTTATTTTAAATATTCTTAAACTACTGCTTATGTCGCATTGGTCTGAGGATAAAAATAAAAATTATTGTATCATTTCAAAAACATAAACCGGTCAATAATTAATATATTGCATTCCTATGTTACGAATTTACTTGATATGGATCCGTTACGCATTGACCAAAATACCTAAATAAATACCCTATATAAAATTTACTTATTTTAAGTTATATCTAGATGGGCCACAATTGGAGAGCCTTTATTATTCGTTGGTCCGATAACAGATCTCTAAACTAGGGAGGCACAAACATAAGTTAAAAATTAAACTTTATACCAAAATGGATTAAAAAATAATTTTTGATAAAAGTCGCACTTTTTAGCAATGCTATATTTTATTTTTTGTTTTTTGTTGAAAAACATTATCAAGTATAACAATAAATAAAATAAATATAAAACCTATTTGCCACACATATAAAAACAAATCAGTCTATATAGCATGCCACGACGCGACAAAACTACAGCACAGCGAAACTAACTATTTGCCCCAGGTATATGAAGCGTTATCAGTTATCAATTTTAAACAACATATTAAAAAATTATTACTAAGTAACGACAAATCCACGGTATAATTAGCAAATAGAACAAAATATTAATAATATATTTTTATGTTAATGTCAAAGTATACTTTAATGTTTATCTCAAGTTGCTAGTGTATTTACTTTAATTAGACAGTAAGTACAGTTCATTATCCTTCAATTTCTATTATTTGTTAATATTATAACTGCATTACCTATTTTTACTTGTTTCATCTATTTTAATTATTATAATATTTATTACTTTTAAAAATTTGTACCAGGTATTTGTTACGCACGTAACATTTTACCCCTGCTAACTTTTTTGTTTTTTCACCTAGAAAAAAATGATGCAGACCAAAGTTGCAGGAAATTTCCTTGCGATTTCGACGAACTATTCAAAAAACACAATTGAACCTCATATTTCGGAAGTACAAATCAAACTTATGTCAAAAAATGACAGCAAGTTAATGGCAATTGTTGCTAAAAATTCTTGAATGATGATTGTAATTATATTTGTTGGATTGGCCACACTGACTTTAGTAATTTTCAAATTTTTGAAAACTTTTTGTTACATAGGTACTTTTCCCTATATCGATCGATTCAGTTCCCGGTGAGACACCCTGTATTATGTTGTACTAATATTACACAGCCTTATAGCCGTTTCGGTTTATCGAAATGTAGATAACAAGAGTACCTTTTTTAAGGTTTAATAATCTGAAAATTTATTTTTCACAAGAATTTTTGAAAATGCGAAAGATAACACAGGCACACAGAAAAATGTTCAGACCCAAAGAACAGACCCCACTACCCTTATGTATTTTGTATTTGGCAATAAAAAAATTTTAACTACACAATTTTAACCCCTATTTGGGGTTGAAACTGCACTTTTCCTAATCATTTAAAATTCCCCATTAGTCTTATGTATTTTGTCGCGCTGCAATCGATTTTAACTTTTTTGATGAGTTAATTTTTTGGCGATGAATTTAATTTTTTTTCCTATGATATCAAACTCTCTTTCCAAACGACCTTCTTCGAAGCAACCTCTTAATTCCTCTTGGGTTTTCAGACATCTCATAAAAATAAACAAGAAAGCTCGATATCATAGGAAAATAAAATTTAACTCATCACCAATAAATTAACTCGTCAACAATTTCATTCTGTCAAATTCGGATTCAGCGTGTCAAAATACATAGGGGTAGTGGGGTCTATTCTTTGGGTTTCAAAATTTTTTTTGTGTGCCTGTGTTATTTGTAAATTGATTAGTTTGTATGTTTATTTTTTTAAATATATTATTATTATTATTATTACCATCACCTACTATTATTTTATTTTATTTTAATTGTCGATCAAATACTTTTGTACTGTGATAGCCATTTGCATTAGCAGTAACTGACAGACAACCGTAGTTCATTTATAAAGAAAACTAGATTCCATTGCACATTAGCCCAATCTTCGAATTCTTTTGTTAAATAGAAACAGAAACCCTCAAAAGGTGCCTCTTGTGGAAAGTTGTCATTCTAGAAAACATCTACTTAAAATACCAGTTTTAAATATGTCTCATAGAACTAAAATCGATTTAAAGGTAATCATTGGATAACGCTAAATACTTTAAACCATGTATTTATTCTAAAGTTGAATTCTTCCCAATCGACCCAATGGAATTCATTGATATCTCTATATTCGCAACATCGTATCCTAAAATGCGAAACCACAGTCTGGAATGTAATCAGAGCTTGCGCTACATCATTCTATCCTACTGTATTTTCCAACATGTCCAGGTTCACTGCTATCGACATTTTATTTCTTCTCAAATGCATGATTAAAGACAACAATAGAAAGGGAGAATTGGCATTAACGGCATTGAAAGTATAACTGTATTACTAGATAACTTACCAAACCTAATTGTGCTATTCTGTAACCCATTTTACAGCGCTGTAAGGGATGTAAGCCTTTGACCTTGAGTTATTACATCCAATATAAAATAGTTTCTATTCTATACCATAAAATTCAACTGTAAATTTGTAAAGTGTTATAGAAAAACCTAACCCTAGATTTGGTGAATGAAATTTTTATTTGTAGTTTGCATTTAAATAAACTGCTGAATATTATAGAAAGTAATAAAAAATTAAATTTGCCATTTACATCCTGCTATAATTTTATAGAGGTGTATGTTTATAGCGCTATAAGAGAAAGTTATAGAATGGCATCATATAAGTCATTATTTTTGTAAAACGTAACGTTGATGTAGTATTCTGTAAAATATTCAATAAATATACACATAATATATCATCCTTAAGAAACGGACCATTGTGGGGTGTATAAAAAGCTCGATAAAAAGCGATGTAACAAAATATAATTCAACTTACGCGTATTTATAACTTCCATCGGGATAGAGTTCATTTTCTAAACGAAGAATAGCATACTGAGGACCGGATTGGTATGTTGGCGTAGGTACAGGATTGTAGTATTGAGGTTGCGGTTTATTAACTAAATGACTAACTTCACCAAAAGCCACAGCTATAATACCGGCGAAGAAAATCTGAAAGTAGGACTATTATAATACTTATAAGATAAAAATATTAATAGATATTTAATTATCAATCTACAAAATCACAAAAGAAGTAAATAGTATCATCTGTGTCTCTGGTCTTTAAATGTGTAGCCCCCTCCCGCACAAGGCTCTTCTAGAACCTTCTGGGATAAAGGGGGTCGTAATTACATGTGGTGTATTTATTATTATTATTATTATTATTATTATTATTATTATTATTATTATTTATTATCTATTAAAGAAATATTTGATTAGCTACATTAACATAAGTTCTACTTTCTCCTTACTCTGAATATGTTTAGATAAATAATTAATAATAATTTAAATCTTCTATAATTATTATAAAACATTATCACTTAATTTCTTCAGCTAACTTACCAATTTCATCATTTCGTTTGATTGAATGAAAATTTAATGATAACTTTTTGTGGACAGCTCTGATATTTATATAAAATGCTAGACCTGCGTTAATATATTAATTTATGTTACTGACACCTGCTCTCACCATTTTAGAAACGTCCGTGTTTTTCTAAACTAGCAAATATTCTTTGTCACATAATGTGTAAGATAAGTAATATAGATATACTGCTCGTATAAATGGTTAAATGTTTAAAATGGACCCTTTTTCAATTTTCTTTCTCAATAAGTTTAGATACATTTCGTTTACACAACTTATACCCCTCTCAATCAGTTATATTTGTACTCGTATTTTCACTAGTAAACTTCCTAGTGCTTGAATTTTTTAAGAAAATGTGTGCTAATTATTAACAATTCAATCACGCAGGGGATTCGGTAAGAAAATTTCACACCTATATACAATGTGTCCGGGCGTAACGTTAGTATATTTCAAAGGGTGATTCCTCAGCTCAAAATATGAAGACAAGTTCATATCAACATGGGTCCGGAAATGTCTACTGAGGGAGCTACACTTTTGAGCTGAGGAATCGCCCCCTGAGATATATTAACATTATTCCCGAATGCCCTGTATAGTTGCAGGATATCTACATATGTATATGCAATGTTAAATAAAATATTTCCACACAAATTAGACAACCCCCAAATCCAAAGCTGTACTCATAACGAGTTAATATATGTATATCTACTGTAATGTTTTATATTATGTTTTCTTCATTAAAATGGGTGGAATCCTATTTCTTTTTTATATTTTCAAACTCTCCAACAGTTTATTTATTTATTCACAATCATATACGCTTCAATTGCCAGCTTATATAAAGTTGGGAAGTAGGCAATTCTTAACTTTCATTTCCAGCTAGCCGGGAAAGTAGCTTGACCGGCTAGTTAAACGTCATTCTCCCGGCAAGTTAAACGTCACTTTGCGACAGCAAATCTGCTGATTGTCTTTTCTGCAGCAGCTTTCAAATCTGGTGGAGTACACTCTCTAAGTCACGATGGTCGGAATTAAACATTTTTTTTTTAGAATTTTGAGCCAACTTATCAGAAATTATTGATAATAAATACTTGTGGAAATAACCCAATTTATTTGACAGAAGAACCTTAATGTCTCGTTACCTAGCAACGCTCAACTTTTATCACTGCAGACCTATTTATTTTGAATAATTTCCTAATTCTTATTCAATTAAATAAAAAAATTGTATACTAAGATTATGTTATTCTACTCTAATTGTGAATAATAGTTAGTTATGATACGAGTGTGAAAAATGCATGTTTAAGGCACGCGTATGAAAATTACACAACGAGGCGTAGCCGAGTTTTAAAGTGACGTTTTTCGCACTAAAATGACAGTTGAAAGTACGACATTTCGATTGTGAGTTAGAAAAAATAGTATACATACCTCGTTGGTTGTCTTCATTACAGACATACGTTTATATCTGACCTCAGCGTTACGCGCCTCTGTCAGATATCTACCCTCGGCTGTAATGAAGTACTTCCCAGCTCAGTATGTAATGTACTATTATGTGACATCAAATATGATCATATGTCTATAATATTACAGAAAAATTTCCACTTAATAATTAATTTCGCTCAGGGTACCCTGGAGGATGAAAAATTTCCGGAATGCGCCATAGAGAGCGTATATCAAAGAAATTAGGAAAAAATTGGTTTAAATAAATAATCGATTGAAATTGCAGAAAGTCTGTCTAAATCATCAAATAAATTGCCATTTGTTTACATATGAATTTTAATAGGTTTGTTCCAACAAAACTTGCAAACTAGTCAGAACTGATTCGATTGGTTGAAAACAGTTGGTGATTGATCAATTGACCAATTTAGATGCAGCTGGTTGACTCTGACTAGTTTGTGATTTGGTGTTGGAACAGACCTTTTAAGACCTTACCTAACAAAATTCGCAGCCGTTCAAGTGTACACATAATATTAATATTCACAACACCTCCAAACCAACTCTTAATACACAGGGCGAGTCAGAAATACGTACCGTAAATTGGTAGGTGGTGCTTTGCGTAATACTAAGAAAAGTTAAATACCAGTACAAGGAGAATTTCATTACAAACTGGAGTCTCTCAGTCATTAATTATGAGAATTTTGAAAGAAATGGCATTGCATACTTTCCATCTACAAAAAGTACAATCATTTGGGTACAAATTATGAACCTAGAATTGAATTTAGCAAATGGTACAAGTTTAAATTAACATTTGGGCTGGAGTAATTTGTGGTCATTTTATTTTCTTTTACGGATGAAGAAATTCACAAGCAATTAGGACTTTGTGAATTTCTTCATCCATATCTGTTAGTGGACGTAATCCTAATATATACTTTTCTTTTACGTGAAAATTTTAACTGAAATCGTTACCTATGTGAATTTCCTTAGAGAACATTTGGCATATAGTCCAGGAAAGTTAGACATAAAAAGACGGAATAAGCGAACTTTTTTAGGCCGAGATTTTTTTATAGAAAAGTGTAGGTTTTGAGGTCAGAAAATATATGTCATACACGCAACCACCAGCAACATACAGCGTTTGGAGATATAGATGTATATGTATGATTTTTCCCGTTTTTTGACCAAAAACTGCCAATATCTCTAAGAAGATGCATGTTTTTGAAGAAAAGTTTCAAGTAAAAGTTGTTCATAATTAAATTTCCTACAAAATTTCTTCTTTGAAAAATTTCGATTTTCCCAATGGTTTTCCCGTAAAAGCGGAAAAACCGCATGTAAAAAAAGTGAATTAGAGAAAAAATTGCGGAAAATTCTTAAATTTGGTCAACGTACTCCAAAAAATGTACAGTTTTATTACGAGGTTCTCTGTCTTCATTATTTATAAAAGTTCTGTAGCAACTACGATGGTATCTTGCTTTTGCAGCTACTAAATCTGTACATGATTCTAAACGCTCTCTGACATGAGCATATTTTTCAGAATTGGATTCTTTTATACGATCAAGAAGAATATCTGGCGTATTCTTAGCAGCAAAACTTATATTCATTTTCGGATTTTTTTTAATTAGTGTATCAGAACAATTTTTGTTACAGTAAAGACATTGATTTTCAAATATGAACTCTCCTGCTGAACCAATTCTATTGCTTGTACTTGCTGCATGGCCTGTTAATGCCTTCGAAGAATTGGAATGTCTCCGTTAAGAATAATATTTTTTTGCAATTAACATGAACAAGTAATTCTGCTCTATCCTTGATGAGTTTTTCTTTGCCATCTTGCATCCTGATACTTGCTTCAATCATCGAAGTTCTTGCCTTACCTCCAACTCGCACACTATTATCACCTAATGCGGAATCGTACGCACAAATCTTCCATATTGTTTTTTTTTTTTCAAAAATATAAAAAATATAATGACTAATAATACAACAACACTTTCTATATTAATTAGTTTACTCACTTCCTTGGTAAGTGTATCACTGACAGATCGCTAATTTGACAACGTCACTTACAAATATCTCAAACAATTTAGTAAAGTGTCAAATTGCCCGAGCGTACAAGAAAATATACAGTTTTTCCGCTTTTGCGGTAAAACTATTGGGAAAATCAAAATTTTTCATAGAAGCAATTTTGTAGGAAATTTAATTATGAACAACTTTTACTTGAAACTTTTCTTCAAAAACATACATCTTCTTAGAGATATTTGCAGTTTTTGGTCAAAAAACGGGAAAAATGATACATATACATCTATATCTCCAAACGCTGTATGTTGCTGGTGGTTGCGTGTGTGACATATATTTTCTGACCTCAAAACCTACACTTTTCTATAAAAAAATCTCAGCCTAAAAAAGTTCGCTCATTTTTTCCTTACTTTCTTGGACTAATATCTACTAGATAACGTTCCTGTTCAACAGAGATTTTCTATGTAGTTCATGCATAATGAAGCGTCACCTTATTTTTCAAGACAAGCTAGAGATTGGCTAAATGAAAATTTTACTGGCAAGTAGCGGAGTAGATGCTCCTGTGCACTCGCCACCACGGTCGCCTGACCTGAATCCTATGAAGATTTTGCATCTGGGGTATTTTAAAACAAAAATTGTATTACCCTACATGAGCTTAGAGGAAGGATTGAAAACGCTCGCAGAGAGTCGGCTAAATCCAGATGCGTTTTACGGAAAACAACGAGTCAAATAAGAAAACGTGCTCAAGAATGTATTCAAGCCCAAGAACGTCACTTTGAGCAGCTAATGAAATAGGTTTTAAATTTGATTTGTCCTATTCTTTATTTTTGCTTGGTTAGTACCATGTGCGAGTTTTAATGGACTCTAGGAAGATTTCCCTGTTAGTTTCTGTGTATTCTACATAAAATATCTTTGTCACCCTATATGGCAGCAAGAGGGGAGCTAAGAGAAAATAGTATTTAACTTTTCTTAATATTTCGCAAAGCTGTACCCGCTTACCAATTTACGGTACTTACTTCTGACTCACCAAGGTTTTGATAATAAATAAAAATTCTCTATAAACCCCTTCGTCCCGCATAAGAATGTAGAGCTTTATATCTAGGTTAAAAGTTTTTTTTAAATAATGAAGTCAAGGTATTTTTTACTATCTATTTTGAACTTGAATACTACTTCCCCGTCTGATATCAGCATCAAATCTGACGAATATTATAATTTCTTGTATTTAGTATATTCGATGCTCTCTTAACCTTTAATTAATTGAAATTTAGATGACATTTCTATGCTCATTCATATTTACATATAATATCAGTTGCATAACAATATCAATTCTCTTGACATAATCAAGTTGATGTCTTCTTGCAAATATTTAGCAGCCTCAAAACTTTTACATATTAGCAAATGCAAATGGTTTATTGAAATCTGGAAGTATAATACTTTACGTTCTAATTATAACTCTAATTCACACGTGTGAAATATTCAACAGTTTATAAGAAGCTGTATCATTCACTTAGAAATACTAAAAACGTTCTACTTTTCATCACCGGAAAAGTTAAACTTTTCCTAACTGGTGAGGAAAAGTTCGTTACATCACCAGTTAAGAAAAATAAAGAACTCTCAAGAAGAAATAGGAACAACGTATATTCAAAACATAATACAAGTTTATAGGAATTATTATTTTTTAATTATAAATATTAACTACCTATACATTTTGTGAAATTTGTTAAATTAACTACTGAAGAAGTTTTATTTGTTGAATTTGCCACATTATGTGCTGCATTATGCACTAAATTAATAACGTTTGTCATTTGTCACTTTTGACATTAAAATTAAATATGTAATAACAGAAACAAAGGTAACTATGATTACATGAATTCTTAATTTTTTATGATTTGTAAACATTTTATTTAAAGAATTTAATTTTTAGATGTTTAAAATTAGAAAAAATCTTGTATGTAACACGTTACGAAAGACCATTTTGTGTAACTCGTGTCATTTTGCGGGAACTCGCTTCGCTCGTCCCGCAAACAACCACTCGTTACACAAAATAAAGTCTTTCGTAACTGGTTACATAAATAGCTATTGTTTTTATAAAATATGGGTCGTGTTGAAAACATTTCCTTCAGTATATTCAAGAAAAATTTTACAAAATATCTTACCTTTTTTATTTTTTGTTAATTCTCTTTCACGATATGTTGAGATAATTTTGAATTTTGAGAAATTTGTATAGGTATATCTCGTATCCTGTTTTAAACAACTGACTAACAACTACCCAAGTGTCACTCACCGATGTTTCTAAAAATGGGTTCACCTCTGCACAGCATTAGACACGTGTTTTTTTTTTTAATTTTGGCTCACATAAAGCATTTTAAGACTAGAAAACGCCCCTGGAATATCAACATTATATGATGTAGTGTTAATCATCAGCAACTTAATCCTAGCAACTTTTTTATCATGTAATAAATATTTCACCACATTGTTGAATAAAATGATGAAATAAAATACCTGAAATTTTCGATTTTGATTTTCGGATTACGGATTTTTCAATTTTGGAGGCTTTGGATTTCTGGGTTTGTGGATTTATGGGTATGATTTATGAGTTTACTGTTAGGAAGGTTAGAAAATGAAACTAAAAATAATACGAAAGAAAATATATTGTTTCACATGAAGATGATATTCCGAAGGCCTATTCTAACTTTTAATGCTTTATTTCCAAAAACTGGGAAACATTTATACGAATCGTTCTTTTCTGGAACGTGTAGTTTTCAAGAAAATCGACCGTTTGCACTCATTGAAGGCCTCAATAGCCCTTTTCATATATAACATTGAAAATGTTTAACAAATCGGTAATAACGGTAATACGGGTCCCAGTAGCGATTTATTGCAGTTTATGCGAATTTTTGCAAGTTTAATGCAGGTTAGGTGGATGTTTTTGGTATCATTTTGAAGATCTCGTCAAGTGTACTACTGGAAGTAGTTTAGAAAATTTAAAATTCGAGGATGCGAAAATACGGTGGTTGAAACTTTTTTTTGGATACGAAATCATTCGGTGCTGTTAAATCGTACACTTTTTGAAAGATCCAAATTTGATTTTGGTCTAATTGGAAAGAGGATGAATCAGCACTCATCGTACGGGCTGAGTTTGGAGTCTGTGATGCACAGGGGTGTAAAGTTGACATACGTTTTCTTCAACCGTTTTTTTCTTTTGTTGATGTTTTGTAGAGCAAAAAATGTCGATCTGGGGTTTTAGCATTATATGGACGAATCTGTGGGTTTTTCAAAATTTCCTGGTAGAGTTGAATTTGGGGGTTGTAAAAAATGGAGAACGTCATTATTATCAGAAAAAGATTAAAATTTATATTTGTGTGAAATCGGTGTTCTGAGACTTTTACTGGTCGACTGTAATTTTTAAGAGAATCCGGGATGTGGTTGTGAGGGTGGTCGAGGGTGTTTTTTTTTTGTTGGCGTTTGCTGAGAAAAAAGTGTCGTATTGCGTTTTTGGCAGTATGTGGACGAATCTGTGGATTATTAAGAATTTTCTGGCCGAGTTGAATTTGGGGGTTGAAATATGGGAAAAAAGTTATATAATGAGGTTATAAATAATAAAAAAATTAAATATAATATATAACTTTTTTTATTAGCAATTATTGCCACAAACCCAATGGCGTTTATTTCATTTCAATACGATAAGTATTTACGGAGATACAATTTTTTTAATTTTAATATTGCGCTGTCGATCCGACGAAATTATGTGACGTCACTAACGCCGATCGTGTAGTTGCCGTGTATCGCGCAGTAATATTACAGCGTGCTTTTCTGAAATATTTATAATTATAGGTTAGATTTCTAATCAACATCTTGTTTTATTAGATCAAGGCACAAAGTAGTACCTATTATTATACTCTGTGATCAAGGCAACTAAAACTTAATTATTAACGCTCTGAACAAGATAATATTTATAATTATAGGTTAGACTTCCAATCAACAAAAGGCATCTTGTTTTATTAGATCAAGGTAATTAAAACTTAATTAACAACGCACTGAACAAGATAATTGATAGTACCAGTACCAGGCAGACATTTTGATGGAAGCGACTTAATATTCGAAAATCTTTTAAAAAATGCATATTTTGAGGTTAATTGTGACGTCACGTTATCAGCATCGTTCGAATAAGCGATTAACGTTAGTGACGTCAGTGGTCCAGTGACATCACTAACGCCGTTGCATTCACCTAAGGAAAATAGAGGCGTGTTCTATTTTAACCAACTTTAGAAATGTATTGTGAAGCCATTTTAAGTGGTAGGGAAAAAAAATGCAATGGCATTATTTAAGTTAGACATAGATAATTCCAAAAAAGTAAAAAAAGGAAAATCGTTTATAGAAAATCGATATTTGTGTGAAATTCGGTGTTTTGAAACTTTTTACGGGTCGATTTTAATTTTTAAGATGTGATTTGGGGACTTGAGGGGGGGAAGGTGAAAATTTTGTTTCGTGCTGAAGTTTTGGTGAGACAAAGTGTCGAGTAGCGATTTTGGCAGTATGTGGACAAATCTGTTGGTTTTTAAGAATTTTTTGGCATAGTTGAATTTGGGGTTTGAAAAATGAGAAAAAATTATAAATATTAATATCTTGAAAAAGTTAAAAATTTATATTTTGTGAAATTTGGTGTTTTGAGACTTACAGATCGCTTGTACTTTTTAAGAGAATCCACGAGGCGGTCGGGGGTGATTTTTTGCTGGTGTTTCGATGAATAAAAAATGCGAAATGCGTTTTTGATAGTATGTGGACAAATCTGTGGGTTTTAAAAACTTGTGATGGTGGCTATTTATTACGGTGTTTTTTTTCAACATACTTACGTAATCTTTTTATTTCTACGGAAATCTCGGGCGCCAGTCCTTCAATTTTTAAGTGCGAAGAACTACACTGTTTTTTTGGCTCTCCTAATTGGGAGAACAACCCTGAGTAGCGAAACAGCTGGTGATACGGAATTGCCAGGGGTCGGAGCTGGAGATCTATCTATAATGGATTTCGATCATGCTGCTCAAACGGGTTAATCAGAAATAAATGACAGAAATAATAACTCGTGAATTTTACCTCTTTAAAATAACGTGTTTATTCAGTAATAATGATGAACAAATTAATTTACTCTAAAACCTCCACGACTATACAGTCGAGTATGTATAAAACTATTTTTAAAATGATTAAAAATCAAGCAAGCTGGCAATCAAGTCTTTACGCGATTTTACGGCGGAATTTTCGGATACGTGAGATTAATAAATTACTGTGTACGACAAGCAAACGGACCTTTCCACTAGGATGGATTATAAACGGAGGGCAATCCGTTAGCTATAGATATTTACGTCTTTTACTGATATTTGAAAATACGGCGAACTGCTGCCACAAACGTAGAGCTATTTTTGGACTGACTATTTTATTTACAGCAAATTTTTCTGGTCACCCTGGTACATTGACACATCACAGATCACCCGAATGAGAAAATCTAATCAGTGGATGCACATTTAAGAATGACTTTTCTAATTACAGTGGGTTTTCCGGAAACCCTTTTACATGACAACCTATCAGATCACCCGAACGAGAAAATCTGACCAGTTGGTGTACAATTTATGCAATAATAAAAAGAATAAACCAACGGAGGTATTATGAATTAGCTCTAGTTTACTTTGGTAGCAAAATACGGCGATACTCACGGACAATAAGACCTCTCAATATCTATACTTAACTGAAGGCAGTACCTACTGAATGTAGCAGGTCACGATGAATTCTTACCAATGTGATATTCAAAGAAATTTACTATTAAAACTCGGAGCGGCGGTACGGAAATATTGACGGCTTCGGATGGATCTTTTACTGCTGGCGGTAGATTGGATCTGATATCGACGGGAGTGCCATTTTGCATTTTTATTACCTTTCTGATGTAGCTAGCTGTCGTGTTAAAAGAGAGGTGGTCACCGACTTTAAACGACGGACTCGGATGCACCACCCAGCGTAACTTGCAGAGGTGCAGCGGATTATGCAACTAGGCGCATCAACTCAGAACGCATTTAACCGGAAATGAGTTTTTTACACTTTCTATACTATATCGCAAAAAAGAAACGGATTAAAACGGACAAGGATTAATATTTTAGTAACGAATGATTTTTATTTCAAACTCGGCCTTTATTTTTAGTAATTCTCGGATGTTACTTATACGAGGGATTGTCGAAAGTTAATCAATTAATTACTTGATTGCTTGTTTACCAGCGGACTTTTTAACAACTCATTTATGCCTTAACTAGAACAGAATTTACTTACTAAAACAGCGGCAGGGTGTACCCAAGTGACGGTAATATTTAAAGTAAAAATGAGCATTCCTTGATTGAAAAAATCACTTCGTTACAAACTTGGCCGAGTTCAATTTGGGGGCTAAATAGGAAAAATGCTATAGTTATTGGAAAAAGCTGAAAGTCGATATTTGTATGAAATTCGATGTTTTGAGACTTTCTACGGGTCGACTGTAATTTTTAAGAGAATTCGGCATGCGATTGCGGAGGGTCGAGTGTGAAAATTTTTTCTTTGTGCTTAATCACCTCAAAATCGATATGTGGCGAGTTTTAAATTCTTAAACAAATTGAATTGAATAATAGATAGATAGATAGATAGATAGATAGATAGATAGATAGATAGATAGATAGATAGATAGATAGATAGATAGATAGATAGATAGATATTGGCCAATAATTATACATATTACATGTATGTGTGGCAAGTCAACTTTACAGAGTATATAAAAAATAAAATACAAAATACAAAAAATGTAAAATATATAAAGTATACTTATAAGAATTAAATTGTGAAACATAATATACAAAGTGCCGATAAAATACAAACAAAAATAATAACGAGCGTATGGTCATTTTTTCACCTATTTTCTCAATTTTTAAATAAGGTTTGCGCATATTTTTTTATTTTGGCCCTTTGTTAAATTATGAATTTGCAAGTGTAGGTATATAGCATGGACTACAGATTGTATTTTGTCTGAAATTGTTGGAAAGCGTTGCTACTGGCAGAATGAACTTAAAGTAATTCGGTTTATTATAGTCTTGCCTTCGGGTGTGACGCAATAATTGTTATTGGCAACACTGTGTTCAGAATGTGTGTGAACGTTTCATCGAGGGGTGATCGAAGCAATAGAGAGAGAAATCTATATCAGCAGGCCACCTATCTCTGTTTCCTGAAGTGCGAGGGAGCCAAAGAACCTCCTGATCCTAATATAGCTTCTCTCTCTAAAGTTTCTGCGGAAAAAAACAATCGCTTCCTATTGTTGGGGGTAATCTTGCTTTTTAATGTAAAATAATAAATAAACAGTTTACAGACTTAACTTAATAAAATTTTCAACATTTTTAAAACTTTTCTGTATTTCTATCCCTTGTACATTTTAAAAATTTTGTAAATATCACGTTAGAATGAAAGTTAGCCAAGTTCATTTTCAATGTTTTAACGAAACTTGCTAAATTGTAACTTTGTAAATTTTTTAATCCGTTGCCCATAACTTTTTTTCGATATGGTTATCTAAAAACAAACTTTGTAGAAATGTCTCAAGTAATATAAGTAATCTACATTTATATTATACAGGGTGATTCTAAAATGTATGACCAAATTGATACAGCGTCATCAGGAGACCAAAATAGGTTGATTTAACCCAATTTACCTATATACAAAAATGCACCCCTAAGAAGTTACAGCCCATTAAATTTCAAATAAAAAAAAATTTAATTATTGATTATTCCCAAATGGCTGTAGATATCTTTTTCTAATTCAGTGTACATTCATTACCAATAAACGCCAATGTTTTGAGATTAACAGCAATAAAATACATTAATGGGATGGGGTAATTTAGGGGCAGTCACCCTTTATTTCACACCCTTATTTTTCTGTGCGTTAACGTATAGTCGATTTTCCAGTATCATTTGATAGATAATTTAATTTGAAAACTTTTTTCTATCTTTTATTTTTTTTGATAATATCAATAGTTTGCAAATTAAACAAGAAAAATGAAGAAGATGCATCGAACTATTTTTAACCTCAGTAGCAAATATGTAATATTATTATTTAATGTACAAGTAGGCTGGTTAACAATTAATTAAATTAATAATTAATTAATAATTAAATAATAATAATTAATAATTAAAGTTTTTTTTATTTGAAATTTAAAGGGCTGTAACTTCTTAGGGGTGCATTTTTGTATATAGGTAAATTGGGTTGAATCAACCTATTTTGGTCTCCTGATGACGCTGTATCAATTTGGCCATACATTTTAGAATCGCCCTGTATAATAGGGACCTTGCATATAATTTATTTTACTTCCAAAAGCTAATAAACCACATCTTTTAGTAAATTTAAGAGCCTCTTCGCATATATTTTTGAAAAGAAAAGAAAAATTCCAGTCTAATTTTCCATTTAAAATTCAAACACAGATCTTTAAATTGACGTCACACGAAAACGCCTTGCCATTGGTGGTGATGTCACGAAGCAGGTCGCCATATACGTTTTTTGATGCTTCTCGTCTAATGGCACTTTAATAAATGTTTTTGCTGGTGTGGAAATCGTAGTACTTTTACAATCGGGTACCATGCAATATCGATTAACCATTGTCTTTCAATTTGACGCTCTATGAGGATTACACAGCTCAATTGCATTCAAGAAAATTAAGAAAATAAAACAACGTGCAAACCGTCCAGTGTAAACAATCAACACCTCCTAAAACACGCAAGGCCTCAGCGCTCGTTATTATGCATCACTACATCTAAGCTGAATATTTGTTTACTTTAAAGGATAACCTGAATTGAAATTTACATGTAGGGTGGTATTTTCGATTTAAATATTTAATTTAAGTTTTCAGTGCATAACGGTTGAAATTTAACAATTAATCACTTTTTGCTTTCAAAAAAGATTAATAAAAGTATTAATAACCTCAAAACATTGAACTGTCAATTTCGACTGTCAAACACTTGTTGAACTACGCTGTTGGCAAGGCTTGCGCTGCTGACTACCCAAACTTTGGGTCCCAAAGTCCGTCCAGTCTAGACTATATGACGTCAGCGGAACCTGCCACGTGACGTCACACTACCTTGAGATGGCCATGCCTCGTTTTGGCGCGCCCGATTTAATTTCAAACTTCGATTGCTTATAAAATTATTATAAGTAAACGCTTTAAAAAAATACTTTGCGGAGGTGATATTTAGATATAAAGAATCATTTTTACCATATAAAAAAAAATTGTGCAAGGACCCTATTACATATACAAATCAATATAATTAAACCATTTTTAAAATAGTGTTTATTTAACATTATTAACCATTCGATGTCCCATTCTCTTTGCACAACTTTACTGGACCTTTCAGACCTAAGTTATATATTTTTTCTACCATGCAGTTTCATGTTTAAATGTTAATTGTTTCTCTTTCTTTTCTTTTTTGGGATTTATAACCCCATTTCTTGAAATTCCTATCCAAAAAAAGTTGATTTATCTAAAAAATAATCAAATTAACCAGTTTTGAATTGAGAAATAATAATAAAACAATTCTTATATTATGCCTTGTTATTCTACACGTTACATAAAAAATTTTAAACTTTAACTTTGAAAAAGAAAACATATATCATATTGTGAAAATAAAGAATAATACTCATAAAATTTCTTTATTGGACGTCCAATAAATGAATTTTATGAGTATTATTCTTTATTTCCACAATATGAACAATTACTCATATGGGATTAACCTACCTAACTTACGAAAACGGATATATACTCTGTATAATGAATGTTTGCGTGTGCGTTATAATTAACAACCATATGAATCAAATCAATTCAAGGTCACTCTTTTCTTCAGCAGTGGCGTGCATGAGAAACAGAAAAATAACTTTTTACTTCTGCTCATCACCCAACAACCAATGAAGAGTTAGAAACATTTTTTTCCCGTAGATACTCTTAAAATGACAATTCATTTTGTACAATAATAACAGATATAATTATTTATAGTTTATACAAAGTCAATTGAAACTGAAACGTTTCATCTGCACCGCCTTAAATATAGTCGGTACTTTGTCGGCACTTTTAAGTTATAAAAACGCTTGGATTCAATTGACTTTGTAAACACTATACCACTGATTAATTATAAAATAAATAAGATCAGAAGTCTATTTTCATAAAATGATTAACTGTAACTAGCTACATTTTTGTATCTACGATGTTGGCACCACGTTATCAATCTGTGATTCATGATACTAAAACTTAGTATCATGTCTGTGATTTGACACTCGAGTGAGGTTACGTTGAAAATATATGTTTACGTTTATCTACCTTCTACCTACTGGCAGTAGGTAAATAGGAAATTTTAAGACTAATTTACAAAGTTTTGCCTACTATTCGGTAAATTGTCTGTCTTTGCTTTACATCGAGGCTTGTATTTTATTTTATTTGAAGCTTGGGCTCTTTGAGAAGATGTTTTGATGCTGCAAACCGTACGCAAAATATGTACAAAACATCTGCAACGCTGTGCAAAAAAAGTTTTCAATAAGCCGAGAAGTATTAAAATAGCTATTTATAAAACTAGTTGCAAAATGAGCGTGTTTTTTGCACTAGATGTGAAGATTGGACCATGAGCGTAGCGAGTGGTCCAACTCATCGTGTGCAAAAAACACGCAGTTTTGCATCGTCTTTTATACAATATTTTTTGCAATTTAGTTGTTACGAAAAAAACAAAATTTTTGTTACGGTTTCTTTACGTTTAAGATAATATAATAAATAAGATAAGTGTTTTCTCAATAAAAATGTTGTACGTTTAATATTTATGTTGTATTCTTAGTAAAAATAAATGGATCTGTCGCAATATCTGTTTATGTGACTAAACTCATTTTAGCACAAGTGTTAAAATGAAAACTCATTTTAGCACAAGTGATAAAATGAAAACTCATTTTAGCACAAGTGTTAAAATGAAATCTCATATTACCACTTGTGCTAAAATGAACCACTTGACAATGACAATCAGTGTCAAAAAGATGACTTTTCGTAACTAAATTGCAAAAAGTAAATTTTAATTTACCTGCTGGACTGCATTAACAGAAATTAAAGGGCCCAAGTTCTCTTTTTCTCATGAAATAATCAAGTAATTTCGCAACAAGCCCTCTTGCTAGCGAATTTAAGCGTTTTTCAGGCATTTTGAGGTTAGTTCATAAGAACTAATTTAATTTTCTCTCTGTTGTAATAAGTCTTTAAAAAAGCAGAACAATTTTAAAAGGAATCGATTACACGTAGAATTTGTCTATAATAACCACAAATAAAGGCAAAGAGGACGAAAAAAGCAAAAATACATCTACGTCACTGAATTAAAATGACAGTTAACCGTTGACTACCGCTACGTCAATTATTATTCTTATCGACGTCTCTTTTTAATTCCGATTCAATTTATCGGTCGGATGTCCTAGTTAGTAGCTGCGATTAAGAAGACATTCGTAACTACATAACTTGCTCATCTAATGCGTTTAGCAACCGCACGTAGGTGATACCTTATTTCATACTCGCGCAAACATACATTATACAGACTATAGTTTCCGAAACGTCAGCGCACTATTTTTGTATTATCTTAATTCCTATATATTGTCAAAAGAAACACCCTCTAACTCCTCTGACATTACGTCAAAGGCGTGGAGGTTATTTCCGAGTTTTAAACTGGTAAATGAATATTTTTTAGATAAATTATCTTTTTTTAGATATGAATTTCAAGAAATGTGGTAATACCTAAAAAAGAAAAGGAAGAGAAAAAATGCAGTTTCATGGAAAAACTGCTATTCTGTTTTTTTATTAGAAAATTATAGTGAGCGCCTATCAAAAGATTAAAACGTCAGATTTTTGTACACTCATTTTAATTTGTAGGATATTTTATTTACTACATTCTGCAGGGGGCGGAATCAGAAATTATAGTAGTAGAGCTTATGTCCAAAATAAGAGAATCGTGTGCTTGGAATGAAGAAAGCAAATTTTCGAATTTGTATTACTTTAATTCCAACGCCTAAGCAATTGTTATAAGTAGTACTATATTCACTGTTTACTATCGTGGAAAAATAATATTTCATTTTAATTTTTATATATAGGTAAATTAAGAAATATTAAGTATATACTTTCTTATATCATTATTGAATTTAAGTTGCGTCACGTGAAATAAGTCAAATTATTTTCCTTGATTTTTATAATATAGGCTATTTAAACAATGCTCTGAATAAATGTCAAACAAGGTTTGGTGTCATGTGATATTTTGATCTAAACAACTTCGTTCATCAGTAATCAACAAATTATCACCATATATTTGAAGCGCAATAAAAATTACAAATTTAATAAATTATTGATTTATTTCGTAAATTTCTATCAGTCAATTAACGTTAATATTTCCTATAAGGAGTGTACGTTGGTTGTGGATTATAGACTTGTTCCTGTTCAGGGTGGGCGGCGTTGTACTGAAGAGACTTAAGAATGGCTTCTGGAATTGGTGGTGAAGTTGGTATAACATTTCCAACAGGTTGGAATCCATTTTCATCAGCTACGTATTGGATTTGAACAACTAGTCCTTCAGGAGAGGTGTATTGGTAAGATCCTTGGGCCGAGGTTCCGACGTCGGGTCCTAAGGCTTTCTGTTGACCAGATTCTTGTGCGGAAATTCCATTTTCGGTATCATAACTAAAAAAAAATGTTTATTATTTTATGAATTTGTACTATTGCAAATTATTCGTAAAGTAATTATATCAAAATATAATAAAACTTACGCATATTTGTAGCTTCCATCGGGGTAGAGTTCATTATCTAAACGTAGAATGGCATACTGAGGCCCCGATTTGTATATTGGTGTTGGTACGGGATTGTAGCGTTGAGGTCGAGCCAAAGCCACAGCTACAATACCCGAAAGGAAAACCTAAGAGTGGGCGATTCATAATATTTATTAGATTAAATAATATGTAAATGGGTATTTATCATCCATTCATAAAATTAGATAGAAAAATGTTTTTTAATTTTTGCAATATAATATGCGTGGGCTATACCTATGGTTACAGTATACTAATATATTCTACTTCGTCCTACTTTCAATATTTTTAGGCAAATAAAATAACTAATTTGATAATAATAGAATAAGAATAATAATAATAATTATGGTCTTCATTTAACTCACCAATTTCATCATTTTGATTGTTTCGCTAAATCGACTGATTGATAGTGATACTTTTTTCAGAATAGCTCTGATATTTATATAAACCGCTAGATTGCATTAATATTTTAATTTAGAGATGTTACTGATGCCACTACCTACTTTCAACATTTCAGGGTGTCCGTGAATATTCCTTACATGTATCGATGAGAAGGACAAATATTCGTTATTTATGAGTTGTACAGAAATTGACACAACGTGTATAAAATGATAACGTAAATTAATTTTTTGTATAAAATAGTTAGAACAAAGCCAAAAATTGTTATACAGGGAGCGGCAGAATAGACTTTACAATTTAAAATTGCTCTAAAATCAATATGCATTTTTTAAGCGTGCGATGTTTCTATCCATTAAATAAAGCATGCTTTGTAGTTTTTTTGACAGGTGTCAAAATATTGGATCGGCAGAATTTACTTTATAATTTCAACTGGAAATAAATATTTTATTTGTGAAGTAACAAGATTTAACAAAGAATTTTACAAAGAGAATGCGAGTTATTCTTAAGAAAAAATTGTGTGGGTTAAATGGCCCCCTTCCATCTTCATACACTCTTCTAACCGATGAACAAAATTACTCATTATCGCTCGTAACACCGCGCCAGAAATTCCATGAATTTCGTCGCTAATCGCTTCCTTTAATTGTTCGATGTTTCGTGGCTATCGTCGAAATACCCGACTTTTGAGAAAACCCCACAAAAAATAATCGAGTACAGTCAAATCGGGTGATCTGGCGGGCCAGTTTATGTCACCACGGCGTGAGATTAGACGTAAAGGAAAAAGTTCTCTAGAGGCAGTTAAACTTATATCTTTTGATTTTTTTGCGTGTTTACTAATCGCGGACGATCTGAATATTTAGAGTTGACAACGGATCCTCCAGTTTACCATTTTCTTACCCAACACATAATTGTTGGACGCGACGGAACATTTCTCACGTCAAAAGTTCTAACATCACGTTGCACTTGAATAATACTATTATTTTTTATAAAATTTTCAACACAAAAAATTCGTTGGTCTACACGCCAGTCATTCATTTTGACAACTATCAAAGAAACTCCAAAGCATGCTTTATTTAATGGATAGAAACATCACACGCTTAAAAAAATGTATATTGATTTTAGAGCAATTTTAAATTGTAAAGTCTATTCTGCCGCTCCCTGTATATTATTGAGATTTCATTTGAAAAAATTATTAATCAACAGAAAACATAATATTAAATTATTTAAAAAATAGAAATCCTGCATACTATAGGTTTCACTTTTTAAAAAAGTAGAACGTTTCATAATGAAACTTTAAAACTAGTTTTAATTTTAGACAAACGAGATTATTTCTAATACAATATAATTAATTGGTGTATTCGTTTCGATATTAAATATTAAATATTCTTTGAAATAGATGCCGACTCGGTGGCGTAGTGGGCTAAAGCGTGAGTGACAGACATGGCTCTGGCTACACTGCCTATCGAGTCCGGGTTCGAGACCGGGCACCGGCAAATGGCAATGTCGTTGGGTATGGATGTTTGTCTACGTTTTTTCAAATGTGTAGCCCCCTTCCGGACAGCCTTTGGCTTTGGATTTGGGGGTTGTCTAATTTCTGTGGTGTGTTTTAATGATGACATTAAATACAAAATAGGGGCAGGATCCTTGTACTCACTGCACTGCCGATAGAAGTACAAAGTTAGTAGGCTACAAAATGCGAAATATCATCTCTTCAATCTAGGTATAAAGTAAAGAACGTAAGACTAGAAAGATATTTAGCAAATTTCGTGAATCGCCACGATTAATTAGAATTTGGGACAGCACAGTGTTGTTTTGGCTATACCAAGAAATGTCGAATTATAAAATATAATTTATCATTCATTTAAATAAACCGATATAGTACCCTCTTGTCAAACAACCCACGAACAAAATAACACTAGCCATGCGCCACTCTCCACGTTTCCTAAAGCTGTGACTGTGCAAACCCGTAGTACATCAAAAACACTAAACACATGATTTTATATTTTGGCTCATAAAGCGTTTTAGAAGTCACCTTTGGAATATTTTCAATTCGCATTAACTTTGATTCCAACTAGCCGTGACTGACATGTCTAACATCAACTTTTTTTATATAACCTAACTTAACTCCAACCTTTTTTATGGGGTGGAAAAATCTTAAAAATTAAAAATTGCTGAATTTCCTCCCTCTAGTGAGAACCTACCAATTAAAACCCCTCTTCCGCACCTTTTCCCCGCGGTGCCACTTGGTATTCCGCCGGTATAGCAATTTTTTTTGCATTATTCCGTGTTCATTGTCATAGATATGAGTCTCGAGGCTATGTCCCATTGCGTCCACACTTAAGCAATATTTGTACCAAATTTTACTTCTTCAACGTATGTCCCTGACTCTCCTCATTTTCTACCTAAGACTTTTCTATCGTTTCTATCCTTTCATCCACCAAGAGGTTCAGCGGAATTCTACCACTCTGGCCGCCTCCGTTGAGAACGTCCTGTATCCCTGCATATTCTTAAGGCTTGCTTCCTCTGCAAGCTTTTTGTTTTTCCAGCACCTTTGCTCAGATGCAGGATTACTGAGTTCATTACCGTACTGAGAGTCCTGTTAAATTTCTCAACTCTACCCACATTTTTCATCCGGTCCTGGCACTTTCTTCGGTTTCATCTTCCTGTAGCCTCGTTCAGCTCCTCGGTCGTAAAAGATCCTGCTTAAGAGTTCCTTAACGATTTCAACCTCCACATCGATATCCATCCTGGTATTAGGAGCAATCTTTTTCATAACTATTTATTTTGTAGCCATGTCCTATAATATGTCGTCTTCTACAATCTACATCCTCACATATCTTACTTACCAATGATATTTGGCGTCGTGTACAGCTATCTTCAGGTCTGTTTATTGGCGCTTTCATGATCGTTAGCTGGAGCCGCCACATCTCTGTCCAAATTGCTCAATCTGTTATTTCCTAGGACCCCCAGTAAACTGCTCTCCCGGTGTTATTTTCTTCCCTTCCTGGGCATCGTTCTCTAGCTGATTCGAACTCCTTTTCTAGCGGCTGTGTCCGCTCCTTTACATTCCCAGCAGTTGGCGTTGTCCTCTTTCAACATTCTATTATTTTGAAGCTCCCTTGGGCTGGTGTATGTATATTTGTGGTCACTTAATGTTTCCTGCTCCAGTACTAACCACTCTGCCACTTGTCTGGATATCTTTTTTGTTGTGTACGTAATGTCAATGAATGATTTACTTTCTCCTCTTTCCCAGGTTAGAACTGTACCCGTGTTCTGACACACTAGCCTATTTGCCTATTTGATCATTCCTTCCAATTCTAATGACTTAAAATCGCCCATTAATATAATGTCTCTTGGATACCTCTTGTCCAGAAGTTTCTCGAAGTGGCCCATTTCCACGTTCGGTAGCCACTTCAAATACATTCGATAACAACTATAAACCGAATTTGAGGTAGGTCGATCCATGAAATTTAGCTCCCTTGGCTGATCCGCAAATCGCCAATTCTGCAATTCCCGCATCAGTTCTTTTATCCACCATACGTACACTGGGATTTATTTTCTTGTAGTATGACTCAGATACCACAAGTATGTCCACTTGAAATTATACTGCCACAGCTTCCAGGATATCGTAATTGACAGCGCAACTATTGGCATTAAATTGCAAGATTTTCAGCTCGAATTCACCAGCGCCTCTATATGTGGGGCAACTTCGATAGTTTTATCATATCATTGTCTGATTATTCTATTGTATCTAGCTAGTACATATAGACGTCCATAGTATCGATCATTTCCCCGTTTCCTCTGACTGTCGTCGTTTGTCTCAGTCTTTTCAATAGCTCTACTTCTTTCATCTCCAAGAATTCAAGGAATCTTTCTGTGCATTGCTTATACTTATGTTCTCCATCATTCTTACACTTTCTAGTAAATATAGTGCTAAATCATACTCCCCTCCTTATAAAAGGATTGCTGTCTTTAACCACTGCGTGCTTCCTCTGATCAATCCTTCATTAACATCTTTCGCCCAGTTAATTCTTTCCTTACCTTTCTTCGAATTTCTTCTGAATCCCCTTGTCTTCACACTGTCTTCAAATTTTTACTGGGTGTATACTGTCGTAGGGAAAGAGTATATTACATACCTAGGTAGAAAGTGTTTCATTTCTGTCGAGAGCTAATGCTCAAGACATAAATGAAACTTTCCACCGAGGTTTGCATACTATTTTATTCACAATCATCCTCCTTAAAGAACAGAAAGCCAATAAATAATTACCAAATGCCCAAATGAGAAGGAAGTTACCACTTTCCAACCAGAAATGTCACATTTCATTACAATTCTCAAACGAAGTTGAAATGTTATACTTTCTAACTTTTGACATGTGAGACAATTTGGTTATTACTTTATGAGTGTAATAATCTTTCATTATACTTCTTGTATATGAATTAAGAAATGATACATATACAGTGTGTATTAAGCATAAGTACCCTTACTTTAACAGATGATACATTGGCCTAAAAGGAACAAAAATGTCTTATACAGTATGTGTCGAAAATTGAACGATTTTCGCAAAAAAAAATAATGTAACTTTGATTTTTGAAAGTTAAATACATGAAAAATAATAGAAAATAAATTAAGAAAATTTCATGAATTCTAAAGATTTTCTATGTACTACATTATATATCTAAAATCAATCGTTTCTGAGTTATTACCATTTATTTGCATTAAACAGGCTAATTACACCAGACATGATTAGAAAAAATCAAGAAGAATTTATGAATCGTTTAGGTTATTCTCAAGTAGCCAATTGGGGCCATTTTGAACACATGTTAAAATAATTTTGATTTGTTGCTAACTTAAAAACAAAATACTTAAATATTTAATATTAAAAATATTTTCTTTTTAAAAAAAATTTACTTCAAATATCAATAACTCAGAAACGATTGATTTTAGATAGGTATAGAAAATTTTACAAGGAATTCGAAATATTTGCAAAAAAAATTGGGGGTTGCCATTTGAAAAATCAAAGTTGATCACAGCCCAGCTTGCAGAATAAAAAATATTTTTAAAATTGGCCTAATATAATGTATAATTATAATCGACCTGTTGGAGCGACTTTTTCAAAACTTAGGCGTTTTGAAGATATTGAATTTGTTCCTTACTTCTCGACCTCACGGTATATGTACTCTTCGATTTGAAGTCAAATTATATATTCTTTATTTTCTAATTTAATATTTTAACACCATTAATTCAATGAGTAATAAAAATACAGATTAAATAAATTATTGATTTATTTCGTAAATTCAGTCAGTCAGTCTATCAACGTTAATATTTCCTATAGGGAGTGTACGTTGGTTGTGGATTATAGACTTCCTGTTCGGGGTGGGCGGCGTTGTACTGAAGAGACTTAAGAATGGCTTCTGGAATTGGTGGTGAAGTTGGAATAACATTTCCAACAGGTTGGAATCCATTTTCGTCGGCTACGTATTGGATTTGAACAACTAGTCCTTCAGGTGAGGTGTACTGGTAAGATCCTTGAGCCGAGGTTCCAACATCGGGTCCTACGGCTTTCTGTTGACCAGATTCTTGTGCGGAAATTCCATTTTCGGTATCATAACTGAAATTATTTTATATTGTTTTATGAAATTATGCTTTTGCAAATTATTTGCAAAGTAATATACTGAAATCACAAGTTAGTAAAACTTACGCGTATTTGTAGCTTCCATCGGGATAGGCATCATTATCTAAACGAAGAATGGCATACTGAGGACCTGATTTATATGTTGGTAAATTATATTGTTGAGGCCGAGCCAAAGCCACAGCTACAATACCAGCAAGGAAAATCTAAAAATGAACTCATGAGGTTAAAAATGTCAAATGGTATTTTATCATTATATTATAAAACCGAAGAATAAAATGTTCTTGCTTCTTTGCAACACAACCTATTTGCGACATGTTTTATTATGTATTAATAAATTCTACTTTTTTTTAATATATTTAGGCAAATAATTCATAATTTAATAAAAACACAAATACAGATTACTCCACTCTTCTATAATTATTCTAGAAAAGTATTGCTCCATAGTTAATAGAGTTAAATGTAAGAATAGGTCATATTATCCTAATTTCCACTCTATACTATTGAAGATTTGTATGTTTTTCGCACTAAAGTCGTTTACTATTATTATTGTTAATAACATTATGATCGACTTCTTGTTAATTATTATTTTCATATAACTCACCAATTTCATCATTTTGTTTGTTTAGCTAAAGCAACTGATCGATAATGATACTTTTTCAGAGCAGCTCTGATATTTATATAAACCGCTAGCTTGCGTTAATATTTTAATTTAGAAATGTTACTGATGACACTACCCACTTTCAACATTTCAGGGACGTCCGTGAATATTTCTTACATCCAGGAGAAGGATAAGTTTCCGTTATTTATCAACTATACAAAAATTGATAACAAGTTTTCATAAAAAGAAACCGTTGAAAATGAATTCTTTGTACAAATAGAGCAAAGTTAAAAATTGTTTTGTCATATGAATATCTCATTAGAGAAAAACAAATCATTAGAAACAGGTTAAACATCAATTAGGTTATTTAAAAAATAGAAATCACGCTTAATAGGTTTCATTTCTTCAAATAAGCTGCATATTTCATTCATAAAACTTTAAAACCAGTTTTAATAAATTTAAACAAAATAGATTACTTATATAATATTAAATAATTAATGAAGGCAGGTGTATCTGTTGCGAAATTAAATATCCTTTTTAAGGATGACATTTAATATTAAGTTTAACTCGTACACGTTTAAAACAGTCAGAATCTTTACTTATTAAATATTGGAGACAATGTATACGTGAAATTGTATTTGCTAATAATGGAAAAAAATAGCTTTCCGTAGTTTTATACTGGAACTTTGAAACTCTATAAAATATTTTTCATAGCATCGAATTTTACGGTTTCTCTGACAAGCTATAAACGCGGCTGTCCCATTGTAACATCTGTCTATTTGTAATTTGTAATATATTTAATAATGTTACTATCACTTTCAAATCAAGTACAATTTTTAACCTACTTCAAAATAAGGACGAAGGATCTCAACTCGTTCCTTATGTTTGTTTGTTTTTTTTTTTTTTTTCGGGGAGAAAGTCATTACTTCGAATTGGTTTAAACGTATGTAATGACTTTTTTTCGTTCACTTCTTTTAATTATAAGAATGATGACATGAACAGACGAATGAATGGACGAAGATTTTCTTAAAATTCGATGAGAAAGAAAATAGTGTGAAAATTCTTGCTCCACGGACAATATTCATAATTCTAGAAATCTACTTAGGAAGCAGTATATATATCTATTATCTTATGAAGAACATAATAATACTGACCGATTCTCATCTGCTGCAAAAAACTACTCATTAAATATTACGTAAAAAATTGTTTTTTATTATTGTTATTTATTTTGTCAATATTACAAAGAAGAGAAATATTTCGTAATCTCAAGCCCATTTTATATCATCAACGAGCTGCAATAAAATTTGATATAATGCTTTTTGGATTTCTAAATAATAATATCTAATAATAATAATATTTATTTATAGAACCATGAGAAATACTACAACAAATACATATAAAGAAATATCCGGCAAACCCACAGGGAGAATTTCAAAAGTGGGTAAAAATTTGACTGGACGAATAAATAAGAGCAATGGAATAACATAAATTTTGAATTGACATTTTCTATAATTCATAAAATAATATTGAAGTATTCGCTACTTAAATATTTTAATTTTATTAGGTACCTAATATCATTTAATGCATAAATTTTATCAATTAGGTAAGCTCTAATTATTCTTATTAGCTTAGTTTTAGGGAGTTAATTTGACAACAGTTTAAATAAAATACTTAGTCTAAAAAAGTTATTTGTCCCATCGTTCAATTTCCTTTCTTTTCTTATTTGGAATTTACTACCACACTTCTGCACATTTCCCAGACAATCTAAAAAAATATCTGGATTTTTTTTTAAATAACCTTTATATCTGTGACTTTACGTTAAAGGAACATTTATAGGTTGATTTTTTTGACATAAAATATAAATAAGCTGAAATAAAAACAATGATGTTTCGCAGACGTTGCGGAAACTTAATCTTTCACAAATTACACAAACCAAAATTCTCAACATTGAAAAAGATTTTTACGAATTTGCTTGCTCTTATTTGGCGTTCGATCAATTAGACCCATTTAATCCTTAAAGTTAAAGTTGAAACTACAGACAAAATTTAAAAAAATTGAATCGTCTCTTCTTTAATCCTTGTTAATATGGTAGGTACTAATAAATTGGGGAGAAAAATAATCAATTCGCATGACTTCTTCGTATATTATGAGGTGCTCGTATTACCATTGACCAAACTATACATTAATTCTACATGGACTCCTTGTTTACGTAATTTTCATATTTACCAAATTATTAATTGTTTTCCTTGCGTGCTATTTTATCCATGATGATTTCTTTTGAGCGAGCATGAAATATTTTTATGGCGAAATTCTCTACAAAATAATTTTAATAATCTTAAATAATTCAAATTCACCGTTTTGTAACTTGTATTGTGAATGTGTCTGATATTTCTTTTTGAAAGGGAGTCCTAACAGTAGAGTCCGGCCGCTATAAGGACAAGCCAGGGGTGTTGCCAACGGCTGCGCTAGCTTTGGCGATAACATGCTTCTACAAAGTAAGTAGTGACGTGCATTTATCAAACTCAACGCTGCGAATAACAGATTTTAAAAATATTATGATAATACGCTTCTGCTAGTGCGGGACTTCGATGGACGACCGCGCTGATATTCTTTGATGACGCTGGTGGCTTGTTCTTGTAGCGGCCGGAGTCTAGCATTTGGCAAAACAGTTGTCTAACATTTAATATTCCGTTTTATTAAATAATTGATATGATGTATAAGTTCTGCATTTGTTGAATATAATAATTCTAATATCCATTATTGTAAAACTTCCAGTTATTAGGCCCATGCTATTAGGCCTTATGTGAGAAGGAATTGTACCTACTAACGCATAAATTGAAGTTAACTATTTTTCATTTATATATTTATTGTTCAAGAGTTTTCAGGCCAGTCAGTATGTCATTTGATGTAGTAAGTCATATGACGTCGACGATATTTGCATGGCTTGTGGGGAGACTATTGGTAAGCGTATTGGTGAGTTATCGTGAAGATTGACTCGTGGAGTTCGCCGCCATATTAGAAAATGAGGCGCCGGTGATTTTATTCAAATGGCAACCGTTCAACTAGAACAAAATTAAAACAAGCATTTTAAAGGTGTTCAAAAGTACTACAATTTTGTCCATGTGCATTTTTTTCATACGATTGAATGGCTTTTTAATTATTTCGTGGTAAAGTTTTAATTTTGCTCCGAAAATATTTTTTTTGCCTTCTTGTATTTTTCTCTCGTAAACGGCCACATTTACGAGAAGAATACAAGATATCAAAGTTGTTGCTCTAGAAAAAAAACCTAAAAAGTGGTTCTTTTTGCCTCCCATGAATGCTACAGCCTGTAGCGCGCCGGAAATGTCGATATTTCGTCCTACACACCACCCGAGAGGCAGAGTCTTTGGTTTCCTCAGAAGGCATAATCTACAGTTTGTTGTTACATCACGTTATTTCTGATGCTTCTTGTAAGTTTTTATTCTCCTTCTTTTGGTTGATTCTGCTCCCGTAGAAATTTTTTCGTGTTTTCTGTTTGCTGTTCCAAGGTTGTGTCTATCGCCGTATCTTGGCTGCACATGTCGTCTTCTTCACACCATCTAGGAAGATCTGGGGTGTTTTCGCAATTTTCGCTGCAATTTTGACAGATAATCGAGCACTTCAACTCCGCCTTTCGGCATCCACAAGCCTGCCTACAATTTATTCCTTTGCATTTTAGTTGTAGAAATAGATATTACTAGATTGTCAACATTATGAAGTTATTCCAAATAATTAAGTGGTTTTTGCCAGAGCAGCGTCACCAACCATTTCTTCGATTTTGTATTGAATCCAAAATTTTTGGTAAAGTTTTAGATGCAAAACTTCATATACTACTACTATTACTTACTATAATGGCTAATGGCGTTATAGCTGATATCAAGCAATGGCCCTCTTTACTCTTCCAATTCAATTATGCTTGCTTCCAAGAACTTCTTACATCAAGCTTCCTTTCCTTTCCTCCCAACACAGCTTCATTTTTGAAAAGATGGTTCTACAGGGGAGGATGAAAAAATTACAGCTAACCACTTTTTGTCAAAAATTGTCCGCCCAAAAATCAAAATCGACTTATCTTTTAATAAAATTATTTTCTCAAGAGTTATTGAAGATGTTTCGTTTTAAATGAGATACCCTGTACACTAACTGTTAGTAAACGGTAAAACTTTGGGTGGTATAAATACTACTAAAAAGTAAAGTACCAAAAATTGAGGGATGAAACGTAATATTAATGTGAGTATGATGAAACTATTTAAAAACGGATCCCGTTAAAAAGTATCAAAATTAATGCATATAAATGAAAAGATTCATTCATTTGAGTATTTATTACTTAAATTGTAAATAGCATCAGTTTGTTAAAAGTTTGTGCTATACTATATTTCATTCAATCTACCGAATCGGTCTACCGCATCGTTTAATGATAATTCTATAATTTCTTACATGCTACTAAAAATTTATTAGTATTTGATTCTTTCAAAATATTTGTATATTCTTCCATCTTAAAAGTTTTTTTAGTAGAAGTTTTACCTTCAGTTCTTGCAGGGTTCTGTATTGTTTTGGAAATATAATCAGAACTATGATCCACAATCTAAAATGCAATCTTAAGATATCTTAAGTTTAATACAAGTAGATATTTTTTGTGCACAGATGCAACAGTTCTCTAAACTGACGTCATTAATACAAGAAACGAAAAAAGACTACCTTACAAATATATTTTCGTTTAAAGTATCTCAATTTGTTGCGAAATGTAATATCTAATCTAATTAGTTTTCTCTTTTGCGTATTAAGTTTTATTAGTATATTTTGATTACACTTAAATATTTTATTTTTATTTAAAAATAATTTAATGTATTAACGCGTGGAATTTTCGCAACAAATAGCACTTGAGGTTCAATTTGTGGTAGGATTTTCTATAAATTTCTAACTCAAACTCAATGGTTTATTATATGACTATAAGAAATTTGGATGTCAAAATCACGGAAATATAGGAATTTCAATTGGGCAAATTGCACCACAACCCATGTACTCGTGAACAGCGAATAACTCTTATGATTATTTACGTTTTTATTTAATTTATGTGGTATCTTTATATATTTTATATTATTATATATAAATGTTTTTTTATTATATACTTATCTTTTATTAAATATGAAATCCGAAAAATTACCTACTTTTTTATGTATATTGTTGCCCAATTCTGGGCCCACTAACATACAAATTAGTCGAAAAAGCAATTAAAGTAAGTACTTTTCTCCTTCCAATATATTAAATTGTAGCCAGATGCGGCACTAATAATTATTTCGTTTCCATTTGTAGATGAAAACCGCAAAAATACATCTTTATAGTACATACTTGACAATTAGTATAATAATTAAAGAATCTTGAGTGTTCAGACCTCTCAGCTTTCAAATCATCGGCCAATAAAGCCAATTATAATATAAGAATCGAATTCATGTACCGATGCAATCGTTCATAGTTATGATTTTTAAATAAAAATATATTTTAAGTAAAAATTGATTTATTTTGTAATTTCCTAAAAGTCTTATTAATATTAATATCTCCTATAAGGAGCGTAGGTTGGTTGTGGATTATAGTGTTCCTCTTCAGGGTGGGCGGCATTGTACTGAAGCGACTTAAGAATGGCTTCTGGAATTGGTGGTGAAGTTGGTATTGCGCTTCCAACAGGTTGGAACCCATTTTCGTCAGCAATGTATTGTATATCAATGGGTATTCCTTCGGGAGAGGTGTAACGGTAAGATCCTTGGGCAGAAGTTCCTGCATCGGGTCCTATAGCTTTCTGTTGACCAGATTCTTGTGCAGATATTCCGTTTTCGGTATCATAACTAAAAAATATATATTATTTTTTGAGAGAACGGTATTGTAATTGTTGCAAAGTATCAAAAAGTACTAACGCATAGTGGTAACTTCCATCAGGATAGACTTCATTTTCTGAACGAAGGATAGCAATATGTGGACCTGCTTTGTATGCTGGTGCAGGATTATAATATTGAGGTTGCGGCTTGTTAAATAAATGGCTAACGTCACCAAAAGCCACGGCTACAATTCCAGCAAGGAAGACCTAAAAGATAATACTTAAGATAAGATTTAATCAATCAATTATATGTTAAAGCAGAAAATATGTTTATACAGCATATCTGTTTACAAAAATATTATTTTACTTTCTCTTTACTCTAAATATTATTAAGTAACAGAAATAAAGAAATGTAATATAATAAAAAACAAACAAATGGAAATTATATTTCCACTCTTCTATAATTTTTTTAAAAAATTATTGCTTCCTAGGTAATTAGTTCTCCACTCAACTCACCAATTTCATCATTTTGTTTGTTTTGTTAAAAGAACTGATCGATAATGATAATTTTTTCAGGGCAGCTATGGTATTTATATAACCCGCTAGGCTTGCGTTAATGTATTAATTTAAAGACGCTACTGGCACTGCCTACTCTGAACATTTCAGGGACATCCACGAATATTTTCTATTTCGTTATACGATGAGAAACATAATATTTATCAAATGTGTAGAAATTGAAATGCAAATTTATATAAGAAGCGACATTATAAACATAAACTACTTATCTGCAAGAAATAGTTCGTAATCTTGTGCAAAAATATGTTATCCTACTTATAATATTATTAAAATTGAAACTTAAATTTTAGGTACTTTAAAGGAACAAGTTTTATTTTTCAAAATATTCTGTAAATTCAGTGAAAATATAATTTAAAACCAGTTTTTAAAAACGTATGCAAAATAGCGGATTTTGCGAATAATTAGTGAATGCACGGCAGTTATTTATTTGAATCTAAATATCTTTCACAATGGCTAGACAATATCTATTATTTTCAAGTTGTTTGTTCATATAAATATTTTAATGATGTAATCATTTCCAAATCAAGAAAGCTTTTATGTCAGAAGCACACTTTAAGATTTACAAATTAAAAGCATTGCTATATTAAAATGGCTTAAACAGCCTTTTTAATATTATTCCTATTCGCAGCGGAATATATTGTATTTATCAGTCGATTTTTTAAATCATTAATATCGACTGTTGTGAACAACTCTCAAAATTGTATTCTTGAAATTAATCGATAAATTAGAACTAATATCTTTGTTTCATTGTATTATATTCAACCATTCCGATGAACTTTCCTTACATTCCTATGGAATAATATCAGTTATCATTATTATTACTCTTTGTAACAGAGATTATTGCAATTATCAAAGAATTTCTAAAATCGTAAATATTCGCCGGAGAGCAAATATTTTTATACCATTATATTATACTTACTATAAAGGGTTCTCCAAACGTCTGGAAAAGGCCGATTTTCTCGAGAACTACATCTTTCAAAAAGAAATGGTTCATAGAAATATATCCCAGTTTTTGGAAATCTACCAGATGATAATGTCAGATTTTCAGTGGATGTATAGTTTCAAGGTCATTTGAAGGTCATCTTGTGTCTTTTAATGATCGTGATCGTGATCACATTCTTCGTACAAATCACTTCAACATTCAATTCCTAATGAGGATAGTTACGGAGATATTTAACGTTATCTAAAACTCTGAAGATGGTCGATTTTCTTGAAAACTACACGTTTCAGAAAAAAATGGTTCATATAAAATTTTTTGGAAATCTACTAGATAATATGAAATTTTCGAAAAATCAACTGTTTTTTCCGTACCTAACTATCGTCTTCAAGAATTTAATGTCTAAATGATTTATATGCAGAATTTGATTGTCTTTCAGATGCCGGTATAACACATACCTACATTCTCCTATTTAAAAAACACAAGATAATAACCTTCAAATGATCTTGAAACTAAACACCTGCTGAAAATTTGATATTACCATCTAGTAGATTTCCAAAAAGTGGAAAATTTTTACACCAACCATTTTTTTCTGAAACATGTAGTTTTCGAGAAAATAGACCGTCTTCAGATTTTTAGATAACGTTGAATATCTCCGTAACTATCATCTTCATGGATGTAATGTTCAAATTATTTATACGCAGAATTTTATGGTCTCTTAGATGCCGAAATAAAAAATACAGTGCTCCATTTAAAATACGCAAAATGACATTTAAATTGCTTTGAAACTAAACACCTACTAAAAATTTTATCTAGTAGATTTTAAAAAATTGGGAAACTTTTACACAAACCAATTTTTCTGGAACGTGTAGTTTCCGAGAAAATTGGCCATTTCCCACTTTTGGAGAACCATGTATATACGTCGCGTTATGAACAACTTTTAAGAGGCCCAGCTGTTTGTCTCTAGAATCGTATTAGTTGGTAACTGCTAGGAAAGAAAAAAGTTCAGCTGTTCTTGAAATGAATAATTAAATAAATAAAGTAATTAAGAATTATTTTAACCAGAGAACTGGAAAATGGGACAATAATTGAAGTGAATTAATTAAGTAAGTTTCTCCAAGCAGACAGATAGTACACAGTATACAATAGCTTGTTTCTACAACCAACAGGGATGGTAAATTATTTTTAAATATGCCATACAACCATTTAGTTATAATATAGTACAAATTTTTAATTTGTTCTCACAAACAACATAGCTCATCCCTGGATATTACAACTAAGATTCGAACTCAGTAGATAATATGCAGTCAGCCGTGTTCTCCAACAACTGTGATTTATTCTGCTGCACTACCATCTGTCATTTTGCATGCAAACTTAGTATTATGGTAGTCATCGGATCATGTCACCAATGAAACGTATTTAAAAAAATTTGTCTTGAATTTCAATTTTTAGTTGTGTTCGATAGTAGTAGCATTTTTGGTATTATTTAAAACATATTTATACAATAAATAAATCCAAAAAGCTATACATAAACTACTATGTTGTTTAAAACCAAATATTTTGGCAACCGCAACCGTCATTGTTTTTTGCATACCTTTGTAACAGTACTCCAAATAAATATTAATAATAAATAATAGAAACACTTGAATTTTGTGCGTATTGACGAAAAGCTGAAACAGTTAATAGTTTTGTGCATTTCATTAAGTAAATATTTAAAACTTTATTTTCAAGACGGTGGAAATTCCTGCATTAGCATGACTGCGTTTACTTTGTATTTTGCACGCCCATAGTGGGTGAATTATATGCAATCAAAGTTTAAACTGTTTCATAACAATTCTTAACCATTATCAAGGTTACTGGCTGGCACATCTTGTGGTTTAAATTCTAATCTCCCATCTCTTCTTCGTAATCTTGAATGTTATGGTAATTAATTGAGTGACATTTAAAATAAAGAAATGTTTAAAGTGTGTGTAAATCTGATTAACACTAAAATTGTTACCTATCATCGACATGGAATCTACTTGTATGTTAGCTAAAACCAGTTCTGTAACATCTGGTATTTAAATAATTTTCTAATAATAGGTCAGTTCTTTATTAAGGAAATATGAATTGCAGAAGATAAAACTGAATACCTGGTGAAATCGAATTTTGGTGCATTTCATTTTAACGGAAAATGACCCCCTAACTCTGTTAATTCAAAATGGCACAGTAAACAGCATTTTTCGAATCTAGAGTAGATTTTTTAATACTATACAACCGTTTTGGTTACTTTTTGACAAAAGTTTTAAATTCCCTCAAAAAATAGTACTTCCCAAACTGAAACATTTCTTGGGCACTCAAGATTAAAAAACTTGTTATTTTAAGATTTCTGATTGACTTTGATTGACTGAGTATCCGAGTCATTTTGATTTGTTCAATTATGTCACTGATCATTGTTATTAAAATTACTTATGTAAACATCATTAACCAAAACCCAAAGAGGTTGGAAAAGATAGAGGTAACATAAATAAAATTTGACAATGCGCGAAGGCTACCAGTTTTCCGCGGGGTGACTTAGGTGGGGAATGCCACTGCCACGAACTGATGTGATAAAGTGACCACGTGACTGGCGAGGCAACGAGCTCGTATTTTAATTGGTAGGTGAGAGTATTTGATCTATCTAGTCTTAAGTCTATGCCAAAACCGAATGAACAATTTTAAAAATATTTAATTATTATAGATTATTTATAAAAATATCAACCTTCTAGATATCGATATATTTTTTCTATTTCAAAAATAAAATAACTATCGACGGAATTCTAGACCACCTAAAATAATGAAAATAATGGACCACCTAAAATAATAACCTATCTAAATGTAAAGTAAATTTTCCAAGATGATTCATGTGAATACATTTCTACAAAATTGCATCCTATTAGGAATTCCGTTGACATTTACCTAATTACTTAATCATTATTACTTTCATAAGTTTTATGTCGTCATAATAATTTCTTATTGTACACTTTCTGATTCACTATAATTTTGGAATTATTATTCATATAACCATTAACTTTTCATACGTTTGTAAATACCACGATTCCCATTTAGTGAAAGGATTTTGCCCTTGTTTTAAATATATTACGACTCATCCTTTTTAATTTACAATTTTGTTTATTTAAGTTATTTCTTATTTTATAAAGTCTAATAATCTTAAACTTATAACGAACATGTTTTTATAGCACGTTGTTTTGGTTAATTCATTCTGCTCCATCAGGTTTAAAAGGAAATTATTACAACTATATATTAATAATAAATTAAGAATTTTGGACCTTCTGTTTTGTAATAGGTTTGACCTTCTTGATGTACCATAAAGTAAAGAGAAACATGTTTTGTCCTGAACAAAAACTTTCAATTTCTTTAGTAGCGTTAAACCAAAAATAACAGAAAATTCAAACCGAGTAATTTTCAATATAATAATTAACAACGTGCATTTTCAATATCTGCAAATTAAGTTGTAGTTTTGAATAAATACATTAATTATTGCCGTACATATCACGAAGTACCTATTTTGAGTTTAAGAATTTCTATCCAGAATGCCTAACCCATTTGTTAGCCTCGCAGATCTGATTTAACCAAACCTTAAAATATACAGGGTGAGCCACGGTGGGTGGAGTATTAGAAGTATATGGAGAACGGATCAACCGATTGCTTTGAAATTTTGGTTACCAAGATAATCGAGTATGATCTCTCCAACTAAAATATTTTCGAAAGTGCAGTGTTGCCACTTATGCGTAAAACTGGCAACAACTTCGTTATTTTAAATGGAATGCCCTGTATATTTTTGCATTTTTTGGATCGTCGTCTCTTTCTGAGTAACTGTTGTTAATATTTCCCTATTATCTCAAGCGGTTTTCGAGATAATAATTTTTTTCTGAATTTATTGTCAAAAATTTGACTTTTAGTAAATCGTGTTTTCTCCTACCTACGCAGCAATTAGAAGATAATTTTTTAGTTGCAGCTAGGCAAGGCCTGGGGGCATCTCCTTCATTAATCAAATGTTTTAAATTTTATACAGGGTGAGTTAGAGAACGCTTTCTATAAGTGAGTTAGAAAAATGCACAAAACTCAATTTTTTTAAATGAAACGCCCTGTATATTATTACTGATTCGGAAAGGTGATACATTTACCTATTTAAAAAGGTAATACACTCTATACCTAGTGCTCACCGTTTTCGATTTATGGGCACTTTTCTGTAACCTTACTAAGAATATTAGTCTTTTGGTAGGTATCATGACGGGTGGGCCATGAAATTTTTATTTTGTCATTTTGTAATGACAACAGACATGCTACTTTTCTAAATAAATTTGACGTTAGTGATATTTGCAGTTAATTTGAATAGCTGTAGCACAAATATGGCAGAAAATAATTATACAAACACAGTTTTAATGGATTTGTTTATTATCCATGGACAGTACAATAAGATTATCAGCAGAACTTGTAGAAAATTTAATGAAAAATATCCCAATTTGTCGCAGATGAACAACAGAAAAGTTCTACGAATTCGAAGGAATTTTATAAATTTTGGTTCGTCATTAAGAGAACAATAACAGTGTCAGTATTAGGAAAAAATAATACCTAAGGAGCAATAACAGTAACAAAGTCTAAGTAGCAATAACAAATAATATCAATAACAGTAATAAATATAAAAATCTTACAACTATTGCAATAATTGTTCGAAATGTAGACCGTTAACCTCCCTACACTTTTGTATACGACGATGGACGGCGTTTGTTGTAGCAGCTCTTATTTCAGCGGGGTCCAAGTTTTCAATCTCTTGAATCACTCGACGTTTTAATTCTTCCCTGTTGTGGACTGGAGTTTTATAAACTCTGTCTTTAAGAGTACCCCAAAGATAAAAATCTAACGGAGTAAGGTCAGGGGACCTCGGAGGCCAATTCCATGGTCCCAAACGTCTAATCCAACGATCATCGAAAAGGCGGTTCAACTCCATACTTATTTCGTGTGTACAATGTGGAGGAGCCCCGTCGAGTTGATACCAACAAGTTCTATAATTTTCAATTGACAGATTATCAAGGAAGTCTTCCACGATTGTTCTAATTATATCTAAATATTTTCTGGAATTCAATTTTTCGTCGTATAGGTAATATTTTATTTTATCATCCATTAACATACAAAACACATTGAAACTAAATCTGACCTGAAAACTAGCCTCTCTAGTAACGTGGGGGTTGTCTGTGGCCCAATGGTGACGATTTCGTGTGTTAAAAATCCCTTCCCTAGAAAATTTGGATTCATCAGTCCATATAATTTTCTTTAAAAAATTGGGGTCCTCTTGCAAATGTAAAACTAACATTTCACAAAATTTTATTCTCTGAGGATAATCTTGAGGCATGGAGGCATTGGACCCTTGTAAATTTATAATTATGCATTTTATGGTTTGCTAGTATTTTTCGAATGGATGAATATGGCAATCCTAAATCCCGTTCAGCACAACGTATGGAATACTGGGGATTTGCATGAAAATATGCTAGTACATTGATTTCATTTACCTCGTCAGATGTCACAGGTTTAGGTAACTTTTCTATTGTTCATCTGCGGCAAATTGGGATATTTCTCATTAAATTTTCTACAAGTTCTGCTGATAATCTTATTGCACTGTCCGTGGATAATAAACAAATCCATTAAAACTGTGTTTGTATAATTATTTTCTGCCATATTTGTGCTACAGCTATTCAAATTAACTGCAAATATCACTAACGTCAAATTTATTTAGAAAAGTAGCATGTCTGTTGTCATTACAAAATGACAAAATAAAAATTTCATAGCCCACCCGTCATGATACCTACCAAAAGACTAATATCCTTAGTAAGGTTACAGAAAAGTGCCCATAAATCGAAAACGGTGAGCACTAGGTATAGAGTGTATTACCTTTTTAAATAGGTAAATGTATCACCTTTCCGAATCAGTAATAATATACAGGGCGTTTCATTTAAAAAAATTGAGTTTCGTGCATTTTTCTAAGTCACTTATAGAAAGCGTTCTCTAACTCACCCTGTATAAAATTTAAAACATTTGATTAATGGAGGAGATGCTCCCAGGCCTTGCCTAGCTGCAACTAAAAAATTATCTTTTAATTGCTGCGTAGGTAGGAAAAAACACGATTTACTAAAAGTCAAATTTTTGACAATAAATTCAGAAAAAAATTATTATCTCGAAAACTGCTTGAGATAATAGGGAAATATTAACAACAGTTACTCAGAAAGAGACGACGATCCAAAAAATGCAAAAATATACAGGGCATTCCATTTAAAATAACGAAGTTGTTGCCAGTTTTACGCATAAGTGGCAACACTGCACTTTCGAAAATATTTTAGTTGGAGAGATCATACTCGATTATCTTGGTAACCAAAGTTTCAAAGCAATTGGTTGATCCGTTCTCCATATACTTCTAATACTCCACCCACCGTGGCTCACCCTGTATAGGCCAGCAGGGGCCGTTTTAAACCTATTACAAGAAACAGAGCCTCGTAGGGGCTGTATTATTTGGCCCCACACGGGCCGCTTTCTTTTTTTTTTAAACCCTATATTTCTACTTTAGTTAAAGACAGCTGTCAGCTTTATTTTTTTAATTTTCAATGTTATTGTAGAAACCCTAGATTTTTTCCACATCTTCCTACCCCGAAACCCTGTCTGATTCTACTTTTTTCCCGAAATCGTCAACTTTTTTCAACTAAAAAACCTTAGATAAAACTACTTACATAGAGGGTCAGCCTCGCAGACCTAGCATAGTATCAAATTAAAGGTCATATCTAGGATCATTCAATGTTTAGGCCTTAAACATACAGAATAAATTCATATCTTGGTAGGTACGAAGGAGAAAAGTTTATATAAAGTTTATATAAACGGTACGGAGATAGGCAGTATGTTACCATTTTCTTGTATTTGCTCGTAAAAATAATTTCTTTTGATGAAATTTTGTCTTGTAACATTTATAGTTACAAACTTTAAATAAAATTATTTATATCACAAACTTTGTAAAAGAATGCAGTTTTCTCAAAAATCGACTGCAGAATATAGAATATTTTTTCGCCGATAAGCAAGTAAGTGGGGCTATATTTCTGGAAATTTCTAGGAATTAGAAACTGAAAGGAAGGTGCGATTTTTTTGTTTGTGTGTTCTAGGTGTATTTGGCGACCTATGGTCCCTTTTTTGCTTTACCTCTATTTGGTTCATTTTAATGAATATATCTGCTTGTATTGGTCAGATTGAAAAGAAAGAAAAATTTGTTGTCTTCACTATAAAACCCCATAGGTTAGATCCTTGTAAGTTACAACTTAAAAACTTTACTAAAAATAAACGAAAACATGCCTTTGTTCTCATCTTTGATCTTTACTGTTAATTGGGGGATATTAATCAAATTTCGGGAATATACTTATGATTATGTTTAAGTGGCTCAAATATTAGTTAAAAATTAATGTTAGAACGACTGCAAAACGTATTTTAAATGAAATGACTAGCTTATAACTTGATGCTTGAAGTAATTTAAATATACAGAATATTATAGGCAATCTACAAAACTATTTTAATTGTTTTTTCTGTTTTTTGCATGCTTATGAAATATAGTAATATCTTTTAATTTTCATATATATTTTTCTCGATATTTTATAACTAAAAATCAAAAATATTAGAAATAAAATAAGAAAACAACAAAAAACACGAAACAAATAGGTTAAATAATAACAAAATAAAACTTTCTTTGTTATCACCATTAACTAAGTACGTGAAGAAACCTACCAATTGGAAAAAAAATGTTCACCTTTAATATAATAATAAAAAGTTAAGAGCAAGTCAATTTTTTAATACATTTTGCAGTTTTTCTAATAAGAAGTTTTAAAAGGCATTTGACCCAGCAAATATAATTATAAAAAGTATCTTTTCTGACAATTTTATTAAAATCTATGAATTACTTTTGAAAATATCAATAAAAAAAAAAATGTTTGCTTTTTTTATGTAATAAACTTACAAGGTCTTTATCCTACAAAATTTTATAGGGAACATAGAAAATTAATTAGATATATCTAATTATTCTTTGTACCCAAAAAAGTACATGTTAAAAAGAATCACTTCTTCCTTCCAGTTCATTAATTTCGATAATGTCTTCTAATATGATTCCTCCGAAAATTCAATTAAAAATTGAAAGATTTTTTATTCCAAGGCTTTCGAGAAGCTCATGATTTTTAAAATGGTTTAGGGTTCGCATTCCTGTTGATTATTTTCAAGCAAAGTCATTTCGCCGATATTTTAGAAGATCAGCGCCAATGTCAACGTCAAGCATTAAATACAAAAGTCGCTAATATAATTTCCTGGTTTTTATCACCAAAAAGATAAATCATAGAAAACCAGGTGTTTCTTTCTTCACATAACTGAATTGGTCAGAAAATACATCACAATAAAATCAAGGCTCTTTATGCATTAGCCAAAAAATATTCACCAATGTGAAGTGGGAAATCTTAGAGTCAAGAAAGCTCACTTCCTAATCATTAACGTAGTCAGGCCCCTCTACAACTTGACTGGTAACATAATCGAAAATTAAGATTTCTTGCGATAAAAGGACATAGCATAAAGTAGCAATTTGTTGTTACGACAAGAATTTCTTACGCTAAGTAATGTTGCTTTGAAGATTCTTACAATATTAGAGATACATAATTCTACAACATATCACCATAAAGAAGATAATAAACTATTAATGTCATTAGCAATTTCGTTAATAAATATTATTAAAAAGAAGTCCCTAAGGATCTATATCCTTAGGAATAAATACAAAATATAACTGCACAGTCTCTGATCAGAAATGCTGAAATCATGTTTGGCCCCATGCGTATATTGGTTTTAATACCTAATGTAGGTACAGAACATCTACAGATATACTCACGTTATTTGTAATGCTTAGGAGAAAAATGTATTATTACCAACTCTAGTTGAAGAAATTACTGTTGTTTTATTTATACACAATCAAAAGTGATTGGAACTAATAACAGAATCCTTGTTTACAGACCTATTTTGGGAAATGTCCACTATAATTTCTTCCTTTTTATAGGAATATTTATTTTAGTACTTCCCTTAACAAGTTATTGAAAATAAAAATATAAAATAAACTGTTATTACTAGACGCTACTCATTCAACATGATCGTGCTTAATATTTATGTACATACGTATATCTACAAAAGTATCATTATCCTAACAATTTCCAACGTTATTCAAAACATTTCTTTAAATATCGGAATAGGGTTAACCAATAGCAGGATGCTTTTCACCAATTTCAAAAAATAAAGGGCTTTAGGAATAGTAAACGTTGTTGATTTCACAAATATGAACATTACAATTTTTTAGTTAATTTTATAAAATCACACCTAAATCACAAAAGATATCAGAAAGCGAATGTATGATTGGATCTTCACAATATAATCAAGAAGAACCAATGCGGTTTTAAAACATTTCGGTTTCTTAACCACCCCCAAGTCGTCAAAAGAACTGCAGGTTTAGATCAAGAGAAAAGAAAAAATTAATTTTAATTTATTTTCGGACGCTATCGAGGCATTGATGGTTACAACCATGTACAGCGTCGTAGCTAGGGGCTGGCCACAGTCGCGGTTGCCAGGGACCTCAAAAGGGCACAGCAGACCAAAAACGCAATGACCTTGAAATTCCTGAAAAATGTTCACCTGCGGCCCTCTGCAACTCGTGCCTCGTGTATACAGCTTTTTTCCTCTGAACTTCCTATAAATTTACATTACGAGCCGCCACTGATGGGCACATTAAGAAGAGAACTCTTTTGAGGCACAAAATTTGAATTTTGTCCTGGGCTCTCATGACATTAGCTAAAACGCCGATCATGTACTACTCGGCTACCATGCCCTTAACTGCCATATGGATATATTCTTCTTGTCCATGGTATTCAGGGTATTTTGGACAATAACTAGTAGATCACGATTAAATAAGTTAATAATGGACACCTATTTAAACCTATTAATGAATACATAAAACACAGCTAAACTGTGGCTGTGAATTATAATTTTAATTTAACTTAGTCTCAAGATAAAATCAATGATTTTAGATAATATCAATGAAGAAGAGTTTCCCAATTTAATTTTGAGGTCAAAGACTTTTAAGTATTTACACTTTTAACATTTTAAGGTTTCATGCCTCATACTTTTGACATTTAAACCTTTACCAGGCTTTCAGTCTTTCGACCTTTCCACTGTTCTGCCAGATTTATTATTAACTAATAATAGTTCAATTTCTATACTAAAATTTATGATATAAATTTTATGCATTTTAAATTATAATGCGGTTTAAACAATTTTTGCAGTATTTGCACATACTTAATAGTAGGAAATAGGATGTAAACTATAATCAATAACAACAAAATATATAAATAGTTATTATTCCTAATATACCCGGTACAAATTTTTCAAATTCTGTTTATTTTCCTAATCATTGAACTTTAAAGGTTAATATATTATTAGGTACCTATTAGAAAGTTTTTCGACTATAGTGGTCACCTTGTATAAAAGGTGCTGATATGATTAATTTAAAAATAAATGTGAATTGCTTAATTTTAACTTACAGGAGGAAACTGAATCCACATATTTTGATAAGATATAGCTAATTGTTTTCACTTAATTACAATGAAAATATTGCAGTTTCTTTTAAAACCAAAACCAAATTCATTTCCTATATAAAAAGGCTTGTAATTAACTGCACAGTATTTTAATATATATTTACAAAGTAAATAACTTGGATAATAAGGACATATAATAATACATTTGCACAGTAGAAAATAATAAGTAGGTATTTAATATATTTGTGCACCGTAAAATATTAACTGCTGATCAGGTATTTTAATTTTTCATGCTCAATAAATAAATGATAGATGTCAATTATTATTTGATACGGAAATGCTCTTTCGTTTGTGTCTTACCTATCGAAATAATTTTTGACTCAGGAGACTAGACATATTTCAACCTGATGGCCAGTCCTACAATATGTTTACAGATCATGTGTCTATAAAATGAAGGGCAGTCATAACTTCCATTAATCCAATTATTGTCTTTATATTCAGACCGAATACTTTTCCAAGATGAGAAACATACATCCCAAAACTCGTCAAAAGTATTAATTTTAGTAGCTGTCACTTCGTCAATTATCCGAGTATCCCACAATATCTATGCACTTGACATGTCTTACATATTTACGTATAATTAGTTAATCTCACTGTGCAGCACACAATTTCTATTACTTTAATAGTATACATACTGAGGCGTCATATAGGAGTCAAGGAGTCGGAAGACTAGCCAACAAAATTACGAAACCTCTCCTTCCATGTTCGAGGGTGCTGAAAACGAGAAACGTAGTGGATGAAGTTTTTAGAGACCACAACCCCCTCAAATGGCCAAAAACTACCCCCCTTTCGCGTTTTCCCGTTGTAAGGCTAGTAAAACCTGTGATTGGAGGAAAATACATGTATATTTTGAAATAAATAGAAGATTATAGTATAGTTCTTATTGAGAATTCGTAATTATAACGTAATCTGATAACCACAACTATCAAAACACGGAATGCAACGTAACTAAATATTCCGTCATAATACCGCTCTATATGAAAGATAGAATACTCTTTGGATCATTTAATCAGGGTTTAAAACAATATCTCCATCAACATTGTTTTTATACACTTAATGAATTTTTTAGCCTTACGCAATTATTTAAAAGATTCTTACTTGACTTACATGTTTTTCCTTTTGTTTTCAGTTTGGTAATTCTGTGATGTTCTCACTTTGATCCCAAATGAAACCTCTTATAATTTGGTGTGGGTCCCATGTCTCTAAATTGAAATATCAAGCATCGAAAAATTCACCAGCCGCCGCTAGTGGAAACTCTAAAGGTGTTTTTCTTTCACCTCCACTGATTACACTTTCGACACCCACTCCTTTTATTCCTCAGTGCATATTAGTATTACACTTTTTCAGTTTCGGTAATTGGTGCAGCTGCACTGACATCCACTTTATTACACCAAGTGCAATCTAGTACAGGTGAGAGAAAAATTGGCAAATACGTAAAGCGCACATAATAAGTCTGTCTTGTCAACTGGACCTGAATCTCAATCACTTTGACCAATAATAATCCTAGTGCATCCCCTACGGTGAAAAACTCTGCCCTAATATGTGCAGAGAGTTTGACTTCAGAACCTAGTTTGGGGTCATATGGGGATCAGGAAAACATGAGGTGGACATCCCGGTTCGTGGGAGGAAGTCCGCCATATTGGATTTTATGTTAAATTGACGGGTCGCTGTATCTCCGTAACGCCTGATATGATTTGAACGATTTTTTTTTAGTTTGATTGCAAATTTTGTTTAGAATAAAATAGGTTACATTCATTTTTTACGTAACTCTAAGTAATACCCCCAAAAAATACAAAAAAGAGAATTAAAATTATTCTTTCCCGTTCATTGTCATTTCCACCCATTTTCTTGCACCTTAACAAAAAAAAGACTTGAAACAATATTTGTAGGCTGTTTTAGCTACAAATCTGCGTTTAAAAAATTAAATTTTCTTAAAGAATAAGAAAGATACGGCCATTTTAGTCCCGAGCCGACACTCCAGGCGGCTACAATTTGAATGTAGTTGCTACCCCTGAGCGTCCCTGCGCCAGACAACCTGTGGTGTTTATAAAATATAATGAAATCAACTCCTTATTTAAACTTTTTGACAAAATTTGTTGAATACACGCTTACAAAATTTAGAGTATTGATTTCATTTTTTTACAAGTAAATTTTTTTTTACGCACGACAGTAGATAAGTATTACCGATCCGAGGTCTCCCCCCTCCACTTTGCGCCCCCCACCACTTTTTCTGGGGTGGGGGGCAATTATAGTGGGGGGAGGTAATTTGTAATTGCAATAAATGTAATTAGAATAATTAGATTGGGAGGTAATTTGTAATTGCGTAATTAGTAATTTGTAATTGCGTAATTAGTAATTTGTAATTGTGTAATTGGATTATTTCGCTGTAATTAGACTAGTATAATTGCAATATATCTAATAAATGTAATTAGTCTGGAGGGGGGATAATTAAAACCCAATTGTCGCGAGAAATGAAAGTAATTGGATTATTGCGCTGAGAAATGAAAGTAATTGAATTATAATTGCGTAATTAGTAATTTGTAAATGTGTAATTAGACTATTTGCGCGTTAATTACACTATTTTATATAGTCTGGAGGGGGGTTAATTAAAAAAACCCAATTGTTGCGAGAAATGAAAGTAATTGGATTATTGCAATTAAACTAGTATAATTGCAATATATCTAATTGAATTGATACAATTGTATATTAATTAGTGCATCAATTGCTAAATTATGCGCTCTTAATTGTCAAAAATATATGTCATTCAATATCGCTAACAAGGGATCTGGTATATTAGCATTACGTCTCGGTATAGTAATTAGTGTAATTGTATATTAATTAGTGTCATATGCAATACGCAAATAAAGTAATTAGTCTGATGTAATTGCATCAAGTTAGTGTCACACAACAGTTTGAGTACCTACAAATTCATTGTTAGAATTCTATAAAGTAGGCGTCGAAATATTACAATAAATTTGACATCGAAATGCATTTATTTTCTAGGGGTAAAAGAACAAGCGACATCGCATTTATTTTCTAATGATCAAAGATTAAATCAGCTTTTAGTTTTTACTGTCGCATATCTCGAAACAAAATAGTTGGTTAAATTTATAGCTCCCATTTGCTCGACAGACAATAGGTCTGCATAAAGGACACAGCTACGTAGGCCAGGTGGCTCGCGCGAACGGTACCTATCTGAAATCGAGGTAATGCCATTAGGGCGGTCGACTTAAAACCGTCAATAACACAATTTGGTATTTAATTTCTAGTCGAAATGCATTAATTTTTCTAAGGACAAATATATTGCACAAAAGATTAGCCGTCTCTTATCTAAACAAAAGATACGTCGATTTTTACAAAACAAAGCCACACAATTACCTGAAATTTTAAACTTAAAAATAACAGGTGAGAGTGTGATTCGAATAGGATAGAAGGTTCATTGACTCATTGAATATCCGTACAAATTCGTTGCATCGAGGTAAGTTATGAATGATGATGGCTCAACAGTTTTATTTTAAATACACAATTACATTTTTGAGAAAATAAACATAGACACTTAGTAGATCAAACTTTATGGTGTGATAAACTACCAAAATAATATGAAAAAAGTTCATATGTAAATGTGGGCCGGGAACACATAGTTTCGAGATACATGGTGTTAAAGAAACATGCAAAATTTTGTTGTTGTTTGAAACACTGAAATGATGGCACACTATATTGCGCTCTAATTAGACTAGGTGCAATTTCTCGAAATTCTATGGCTTATTACCTTATAGAAAAGCAGTATATCTTAAGATATATTTACAGATCAGTATACATCCAACTTGACGGCGTTTTAACAAAAGCAAGCGGAAACGATGACTACTTTGATAATGCATTAAAATGCAATATTTTAACGGAAATTACAGCGATGCTTTAATAAAGCTCTGGAAATGTTTAATACAGGAAATTCATATCAACGGAAAAAAATTAAAAGCCTCCTATTATGTTGCAGAAATTATTGATTTAATCATGAATATCGATTCAAATAAAATGCAACTAGTTACCGTATCCAAAGATTAGATATAAATAAAGTTTCTTTTAAAGTTTTTGCATGACGGGTGCATTTACGGTATACATTGTTCATTGATGGTACTAAGTCGAAAACAACATGCAATTCACACTTTACCGATAAAAAAAAAAAAAAAAAAAAAAAAAAAAGTCAATTAATGCTGCTAACAAGGTTTGGCAATATATTAGCGTATCAAAGGTAGATATTGATATAGTTTTAAAACTAAAAAAAAAAAAATGGTTATCTTCGTATGCAGTTAATGGTCATATTCTTTTATTACAAAATATTGAAATTATATGATTGCTGTGGCTCTCTACGGCCCTGAGATTTGAGATGAACATTAAACACAAATAATACAAGGTTTCGTAAATAACCCCTACTTTATTTTATCGATTTCAATTCAAACAAATCTAAATAATTATATGCCTCTTTTAATCTGTTTTACTGAATAATGGGGATGGCTCTCTTCAACCGTCTGTAAAACTATTTAATGAAACCTAGTTAAAAATTCAGTTCCATAAAGAAGCTACGATAATTATGACTTAGTTAATCACGATCCATTTTATTATATTTTTTATCAGTTTAAATACACTAATGTAAACAAACAACATTACTCGTCTGTCAAAATTTGGTACCAAAAATACGTTTTTTTTTATTATTTATTCCCCAGTTCGTAGCCTCCGAGTAATATCAATTCGTACAATTAAAATGCATATCTTTTGGATAATTTTTAATTACTACTATTAGTACATTAAACCAATAATTCTAACGGAGCGTTTTTAGATGCCACCGAAAAAACTCCAGCACAATTAAAGTGCCTTCTTGACTATATAGAAAAGGATGATATAATCCTATGGAAAAGAAGACAAAAGGCAACCCGCCTTTGTTGCACTGACGAGAAATTTTTCAGTCCTTTTAAAGCAATAATGTCACAGCTTAATGGATCCATTTGAAAGTTAAAATATAGCTATTAGATTCATGCTTTGTTTTGCAGTCAAGGGTCGATAAACATAAATGTTTTAAATAGTAAAACTATTCAAAAACCATTTAAATACAAATACGCTTGGCAAAAATAACAAAAGGACACGGTCAAGATCTTTCAACTTAAATAAACAATAATAAAATTTTCATTGATTTACAAATTTTAACATACAGGGTGCCCCGAATTGTACAGATCAAACACATGTTCTAAAAAAATATATATGGGGTGTTCCATTAAAAGACACACTTTCTATACTTTCCAATGTTGCTCTATAAAGAACTACTGATAATAATTGCAGGTAATTGATGTGTATATTGATGCAATGTACGTACAGATTGACATATTAGATATAGAAATAAGTGTGAGATCATAATTAGAAGCATGAGTTACTCCTACTAAATAAAAGTCAAGTTCTATGATGAAAACGACAGACTTGTTAATGAAAAAGTTATTGAGCGTTATAAATTTCGATGTATTAAAGAAACATTTAATCTAACAAATATGAACCATTCTTACTATAAAATATCAGGATGTTTTGTGGAGTACCTATTTAAGAATATTATTGAAAAAATATCAACAACAATATGACATATATAATATTCATTTTATTTTTTATTGTCATATTTATTACACCAACTATTTTATGTATATGTAGTAAACAATAGTTAATTTTTCATAAATGAAATACACATTAAAAGTTTACATTCAATTTATTTCCTATTTTTATTACATAGCTAAAAATACCTTATTATAATTAGATTTCTGTAATTGCAATGTATACGCTTGTATACTAAAATATAAGGGCAGGTAGTTACACCATTCAACAAAGCATCAATGTTTGTTAACTGTATAATAAATAGGCGAAATAAATCCACAAAAATCACCTGTTAGTACAAGGCCCATAAAATATTTTTTCTTTTGTAAAAGGGACATTAAGGAAGACATTATAGTCAGTAAATATTGATTGTTATCAAATGGAATCCCTGTCTTTCGATCGACCTTTCCCACGAGATTGATTAGATATTTATATCGGTATTTGTTTAACGATCAGATCATTTTTTGCAAAACTTTATTTTCCCATAGCTTAATTAAAAAAAAAAAATGCCTCGTCATTATAATAGATCTACAAATCAGGCGGTTTATTGGTAATAATTACAGATGAACTAACTAAAGATGATGGACAATAGGTCGGCAATACACAAAAAAAAAAAAACATATTTATTTACTGTCGCATAAATTCTCGAAACAAATAGTTAAAAGACATGTCAAATTGCATGAAACATGACCATAAGAGAACAAAACCATTGAAAATAAGTGTTGTGAAGTTTATACTTAGATTTGTTCGACAGACAATGGGTTTTGAATAAAGTGTACGTACGCCTCGGCTCATGTAAGACAACGAATGGTGGTACCTATCTGAAAATAAAATCAGTCGTCATTTCATGTATAACAAACGATAGTTGTCTCAATTTATTTACAAGCGTGTACCACAATTTCTAATTATGACAATTTCAGAATACGGGGGACAAAGATTTTAGCGTTGAAGGCAACCAACATTCTATGCAAACTGTTTTACACAAGAAGGACTGTTTTAAAAACAACTCGAGCACATACCAACATATTATAACATTTTTGGAATCAACTAAAAATGGTCATTCAAAATATGCAAAAACATATAGGGCGTTCCATTAAAATGGTACACTTTCTAAAAATATATACGGGGTGTTCCATTAAAAAGGCATACTTTCTATACTTTCCGATGTTGACATTTTATTATATTTTTTATCAGTTTAAACACACTAATGTAAACAAACAACATTACTCGTCTGTCAAAATTTGGTACCAAAAATACGTTTTTTTTTATTATTTATTCCCTAGTTCGTTGAAAAATATCAACCAATCTGACAAAGAAGCTAATGTAGATACATAAATAATGTTCTTTTATTTTTATTACCATATTTATTACATCAAATATTGTATGTATTATGTAGTTATGATGGTATATTTTATATTATATTATAAGGTTAAATAAATGAAATACACATTAAAAGATTACATTAATTTTATTTCCTATTTTTTTATTACACAACTAAAAACAACCATAGTATAATTAAAACAGTTTTATTTTAAATACACAATTACATTTAGCGGCTCGCTAGTGTGAACGTGTACGACATGATTGATGTAATTAAATTGCGTTACCCAATTTATTGTGGATTACAGCAATAATGGTATAATTTCCCCTTCTTTGAAGTTGATGGTGATATATCAACATTGTTATTGGATGCCACATTTACATCGTTTACCTTACAATAGCAGCAAAACATTTTTCGAGGTATTGGACCGTCATTAGCATCAAAACTGCCTTCATGATCTTTAAGGTAATGTTCTGTGCAGTATTGATATTTTATTATATCGACATCGTTCTGAAGATGTGTAGGTAGCTTATCCCATACTAATGCAATTTCATGTGAAGCCAACCCAATCATCACTTCTTTGGGCATATCTACAAGTTGTTGTTTGCTCATCTTCAATAGACTACGCAAACGGGAGAATGCAATTAGTGAGTGGCCCATTCGCTTGATACCTTCTCGATCCATTGCTGGGGTTATAGTTTTCAGCTCCATGGCGTTTTATATTTCTTTCGTAGAGAGAAACTTTAAACACAAATGTCCACACCACACTGTGTTAAAATTCTGTACACGTTTGTAGTTATATAATATTTGGTTGACCCTCCTTGAATCGTTATTGAAATATGTAACTAATTCTATAGGTGGGGGTAAATCACCAAAACTATCAATGTAATTTACTAACTATACTATATTCCAAGTATAAAAAAAAAAAAAAGATGTAGTCACAACACAAAATCATTTTATATTGTGAATCAAGATAGTACAATATATTTCTTATTTCATGTACGCCGACAGCTGCAAACATATAGGGTGTACCGACTTTAGTATTATACTATTCTTTGCGACTCTACAAATCAATCGAAATCGAATCAGGATGGATTACAATTGGTTCTATTCGAATTCTTTCAACTTCAACATACAAAAATTAATTTTTCATTGATTTACAGCATATTAATTTACAATCTTTAACATATAGTATAGGGTTTACCACTATGGTACTTTCCGAATTCATACTAATATTTGATAGTTGAAGTGTATTGCTATCGGGTCCATGATTTTTGTTTTGCTGTCAAGCGTAAAACGACCATAAATTAACACAATGGCATTAAATAGTAAACGGCTTCTTCAAAAGCATTCAAAAGCATCCAAAAGCCATTTTAAATGTATTGCGCCCTAAACAAAAGAAATACCTACAGCAATTTGGTTGATATAACAGCTGCCAAAATCATAAATTAAATGCAAGTAAATCTGTTTTTATGTTATTTGGTCCTAAACAAAAAGGGAAGGGGGGTTACCCGAAGTTGACTTATTAGCACTTAAAGAGCTAATAAATCAAAATATACTATACAGGTTTTAGAACAAAGGTCCATTTCATTGTTAATTTTAAATAAACCTTACATTATTAAAAATGTCTTTGGTTAATACAATATTTGGAAAACAATCGTAAGTGGGGATTAGAAAAAAAAAATAGAAATAGAAAAAATTTATTTACCATAAAAACTGTTACAAGAACAGATAAGGTTTCATCCGTTAAGTGGTATAATGCAATTGTAGTTGTAATCAGTGTATGTGTATTCCAAGTAGTGGGGGTAGCTCGACTACTATAAAAAGATGTAGTAGCAACACAAAATCATTTTATATCGTGAATCATCTACAGCTAGCAAGTCAGCCTATTGCAGTGATTTCAAGTGTGCAAATTTACTCGTAATTCTTTCATTGTATTCATTTAAATATGGCAATTTCCGAAGTTGACTTATTAGCACTTAATGAGCTAATAAATCAAAATATACAGGTTTTAGAGCAAAGATCCATTTCAGCGTTAACTTTAAATAAACCTTATCTCATTAAAAAAATGTCTTTGGTTAATACAAGATTTGGAAAATCAATCATAGTAACTTTGTTTGAGGAAAGCTCAATAACGACTTTTAAATCATTTTTACCGAAACGGCTTGTGGGAATTATATGTCCAAACACTATCGATAAAATAAATTCGTCAAATGGTAAAACTACATTAACATATTTAGGACAAAGTTCTCCGGCTTATCCTGGAGCAAAATCTAGTCCACTAATACGTTTCGGTATTTAATTCTTAAACAAAAATAATCATAATAGTATTTAAGTTAGTTAAGTATTAAGTAGAAATGGAACAATGGAGTCTTTTAAAAATAGAATCACTTGTTAGCTTACAAAGATTCAGATAGTACAATATATTTCTTATTTCGTGTACGCCAACAGCTGCAACGTAAGTCCAATTAGTACTGTTTTATATATATATTTTTTACATTTTTATTTTTAATTTCTAGGTACTTAGGTAGCAAAGATGTGGATGCAATATTCAACTCAAACATGAAGTCTGATAGAAGACATTAAATCCGCCATTGAAAGATTGTCTTGTAAACTAGATGACATAAGGAGGGATTCACAACATTCTTTAAATTATCACATAAATGTCTGCTTCGATGCTGAAGTAGTTCGACGTATTAAAATATCAACCAATCTGACAAAGAAGCTAATGTAGATACATAAATTATGTTCTTTTATTTTTATTGTCAAATTTATTACATTAAATTTAATATTGTATGTATATGTAGTTATGATGGTATATTTTATATTATATTATAAGGTTAAATAAATGAAATACACATTAAAAGATTACATTAATTTTATTTCCTATTTTTTATTACACAACTAAAAAACAGCCATAGTATAATTAAAACAGTTTTATTTTAAATACACAATTACATTTTTGAGAAAATAAACATTTGCAAGTACACCGTGATTATTGTTGATAAAATGTTTTTACTTACTTGCTCCTGTCATACATTGATTATTAGCATATTTTCCATAGATATTAAATTAAAAAAAGAGTAATTGTACTTGATTAACGTAAATAATTTCACACCCTCATAACTTTTGCTGTTATAATCTTTCAATAAAATTCACATGTATCTAAATGTTGACATGTTGCAATCGTTGTCTTCTCGATGAAGTAATGAACAGATTAAATAGCACAATCTTTGTACTAGATTAGAATTAAATAAGGGATACTATTTACAAGGTAAGTAATATATTAAAATTTCACTTTTAAAATTTATTATCCTTACTTTATCCTTACTTTATCCTTACTTTATCCTTACTTTATCCTTTATCCTTACTTTATCCTTTATCCTTACTTTATCCTTACTTTATCCTTACTTTATCCTTACTTTATCCATACTTTATCCATACTTTATCCGTACTTTATCCTTACTTCCTTACTTCCTTACTTTATCCTTCCTTTATCCTTACTTTATCCTTTATCCATACTTTATCCGTACTTTATCCTTACTTTATCCTTGTTTTATCCTTGCTTATTGCTTTATCCTTATATTATCCTCATTTTACCCTGAAATAAAGATTACATTTATGCAATATTGCTTTTGTGTATTTTTCTATTAGTAGTACTCTAGTTTATTTACTTTATGAAATCTGAATGTGACAAAGCGACAATACAGTAATTTAATTTAGACAATATGAGTGACTCACAAAGTTTGACCAGGAAGTCCAAGATGCCCCTCCAGATAGTAGCATTGACAGACCTATAACACCGCCATCTTCATCGTATTGGATAGATGAGGATTTAGGTCAGGATCTGGAAGATCAAGATAACTCCCCAGACAGCAGCACTGATAGACCAACATCACCATCAGCATGGTCAATGGAAACGGTGTTCTACGATCCAGACGGCCAACCATCACCGGACCAGAGTCATTGGTCAGATTATCAGCTCTTAATAGGATGCGATGAGGAAGCAGATTAGACATATGTACATATAAATTAATTGTAAATGATTTTTAATACGTAGTTTTAGATGATGCACTGCAAATAATTTAATAAATAATTTTAACTAATAAATTAATTGTAAATCATTTAATAAATAGTTTACTTAATAAACTCAAACAATACTGTAGTAAATTGCAGTTATTTCCTTAAATGAATATTCTCATATGATTTTTTCTCGAACTCAAGCTTATAATAAATTTGGTTCTATTCATAAAATACATGCCTCTAATGTGATCAAATACATCCAATAACTCTACTATTATGACGACACTGTAAATAAATAATACATAGGACACGTAGAATAGTATAGACTATTATTATCAAATATCATTTATGTATGGAGTCCATAATTTTATAATTTATGTGCAGGGTAGTTCTTTATATTGTGATCAACATCGGAAAGTATAGAAAGTATGCCTTTTTAATGGAACACCCCGTATATATTTTTAGAAAGTGTACCATTTTAATGGAACGCCCTATATGTTTTTGCATATTTTGAATGACCATTTTTAGTTGATTCCAAAAATGTTATAATATGTTGGTATGTGCTCGAGTTGTTTTTAAAACAGTCCTTCTTGTGTAAAACAGTTTGCATAGAATGTTGGTTGCCTTCAACGCTAAAATCTTTGTCCCCCGTATTCTGAAATTGTCATAATTAGAAATTGTGGTACACGCTTGTAAATAAATTGAGACAACTATCGTTTGTTATACATGAAATGACGACTGATTTTATTTTCAGATAGGTACCACCGTTCGTTGTCTTACATGAGCCGAGGCGTACGTACACTTTATTCAAAACCCATTGTCTGTCGAACAAATCTAAGTATAAACTTCACAACACTTATTTTCAATGGTTTTGTTCTCTTATGGTCATGTTTCATGCAATTTGACATGTCTTTTAACTATTTGTTTCGAGAATTTATGCGACAGTAAATAAATATGTTTTTTTTTTTTGTGTATTGCCGACCTATTGTCCATCATCTTTAGTTAGTTCATCTGTAATTATTACCAATAAACCGCCTGATTTGTAGATCTATTATAATGACGAGGCATTTTTTTTTTTTAATTAAGCTATGGGAAAATAAAGTTTTGCAAAAAATGATCTGATCGTTAAACAAATACCGATATAAATGTATCTTAACGTATCTTTCTTATCTAATCAATCTCGTGGGAAAGGTCGATCGAAAGACAGGGATTCCATTTGATAACAATCAATATTTACTGACTATAATGTCTTCCTTAATGTCCCTTTTACAAAAGAAAAAATATTTTATGGGCCTTGTACTAACAGGTGATTTTTGTGGATTTATTTCGCCTATTTATTATACAGTTAACAAACATTGATGCTTTGTTGAATGGTGTAACTACCTGCCCTTATATTTTAGTATACAAGCGTATACATTGCAATTACAGAAATCTAATTATAATAAGGTATTTTTAGCTATGTAATAAAAATAGGAAATAAATTGAATGTAAACTTTTAATGTGTATTTCATTTATGAAAAATTAACTATTGTTTACTACATATACATAAAATAGTTGGTGTAATAAATATGACAATAAAAAATAAAATGAATATTATATATGTCATATTGTTGTTGATATTTTTTCAATAATATTCTTAAATAGGTACTCCACAAAACATCCTGATATTTTATAGTAAGAATGGTTCATATTTGTTAGATTAAATGTTTCTTTAATACATCGAAATTTATAACGCCCAATAACTTTTTCATTAACAAGTCTGTCGTTTTCATCATAGAACTTGACTTTTATTTAGTAGGAGTAACTCATGCTTCTAATTATGATCTCACACTTATTTCTATATCTAATATGTCAATCTGTACGTACATTGCATCAATATACACATCAATTACCTGCAATTATTATCAGTAGTTCTTTATAGAGCAACATTGGAAAGTATAGAAAGTGTGTCTTTTAATGGAACACCCCATATATATTTTTTTAGAACATGTGTTTGATCTGTACAATTCGGGGCACCCTGTATGTTAAAATTTGTAAATCAATGAAAATTTTATTATTGTTTATTTAAGTTGAAAGATCTTGACCGTGTCCTTTTGTTATTTTTGCCAAGCGTATTTGTATTTAAATGGTTTTTGAATAGTTTTACTATTTAAAACATTTATGTTTATCGACCCTTGACTGCAAAACAAAGCATGAATCTAATAGCTATATTTTAACTTTCAAATGGATCCATTAAGCTGTGACATTATTGCTTTAAAAGGACTGAAAAATTTCTCGTCAGTGCAACAAAGGCGGGTTGCCTTTTGTCTTCTTTTCCATAGGATTATATCATCCTTTTCTATATAGTCAAGAAGGCACTTTAATTGTGCTGGAGTTTTTTCGGTGGCATCTAAAAACGCTCCGTTAGAATTATTGCTTTAATGTACTAATAGTAGTAATTAAAAATTATCCAAAAGATATGCATTTTAATTGTACGAATTGATATTACTCGGAGGCTACGAACTGGGGAATAAATAATAAAAAAAAACGTATTTTTGGTACCAAATTTTGACAGACGAGTAATGTTGTTTGTTTACATTAGTGTATTTAAACTGATAAAAAATATAATAAAATGGATCGTGATTAACTAAGTCATAATTATCGTAGCTTCTTTATGGAACTGAATTTTTAACTAGGTTTCATTAAATAGTTTTACAGACGGTTGAAGAGAGCCATCCCCATTATTCAGTAAAACAGATTAAAAGAGGCATATAATTATTTAGATTTGTTTGAATTGAAATCGATAAAATAAAGTAGGGGTTATTTACGAAACCTTGTATTATTTGTGTTTAATGTTCATCTCAAATCTCAGGGCCGTAGAGAGCCACAGCAATCATATAATTTCAATATTTTGTAATAAAAGAATATGACCATTAACTGCATACGAAGATAACCATTTTTTTTTTTCAGTTTTAAAACTATATCAATATCTACCTTTGATACGCTAATATATTGCCAAACCTTGTTAGCAGCATTAATTGACTTTTTTTTTTTTTTTTTTTTTTATCGGTAAAGTGGGAATTGCATGTTGTTTTCGACTTAGTACCATCAATGAACAATGTATACCGTAAATGCACCCGTCATGCAAAAACTTTAAAAGAAACTTTATTTATATCTAATCTTTGGATACGGTAACTAGTTGCATATAATTTGAATCGATATTCATGATTAAATCAATAATTTCTGCAACATAATAGGAGGCTTTTAATTTTTTTCCGTTGATATGAATTTCCTGTATTAAACATTTCCAGAGCTTTATTAAAGCATCGCTGTAATTTCCGTTAAAATATTGCATTTTAATGCATTATCAAAGTAGTCATCGTTTCCACTTGCTTTTGTTAAAACGCCGTCAAGTTGGATGTATACTGATCTGTAAATATATCTTAAGATATACTGCTTTTCTATAAGGTAATAAGCCATAGAATTTCGAGAAATTGCACCTAGTCTAATTAGAGCGCAATATAGTGTGCCATCATTTCAGTGTTTCAAACAACAACAAAATTTTGCATGTTTCTTTAACACCATGTATCTCGGAACTATGTGTTCCCGGCCCACATTTACATATGAACTTTTTTCATATTATTTTGGTAGTTTATCACACCATAAAGTTTGATCTACTAAGTGTCTATGTTTATTTTCTCAAAAATGTAATTGTGTATTTAAAATAAAACTGTTGAGCCATCATCATTCATAACTTACCTCGATGCAACGAATTTGTACGGATATTCAATGAGTCAATGAACCTTCTATCCTATTCGAATCACACTCTCACCTGTTATTTTTAAGTTTAAAATTTCAGGTAATTGTGTGGCTTTGTTTTGTAAAAATCGACGTATCTTTTGTTTAGATAAGAGACGGCTAATCTTTTGTGCAATATATTTGTCCTTAGAAAAATTAATGCATTTCGACTAGAAATTAAATACCAAATTGTGTTATTGACGGTTTTAAGTCGACCGCCCTAATGGCATTACCTCGATTTCAGATAGGTACCGTTCGCGCGAGCCACCTGGCCTACGTAGCTGTGTCCTTTATGCAGACCTATTGTCTGTCGAGCAAATGGGAGCTATAAATTTAACCAACTATTTTGTTTCGAGATATGCGACAGTAAAAACTAAAAGCTGATTTAATCTTTGATCATTAGAAAATAAATGCGATGTCGCTTGTTCTTTTACCCCTAGAAAATAAATGCATTTCGATGTCAAATTTATTGTAATATTTCGACGCCTACTTTATAGAATTCTAACAATGAATTTGTAGGTACTCAAACTGTTGTGTGACACTAACTTGATGCAATTACATCAGACTAATTACTTTATTTGCGTATTGCATATGACACTAATTAATATACAATTACACTAATTACTATACCGAGACGTAATGCTAATATACCAGATCCCTTGTTAGCGATATTGAATGACATATATTTTTGACAATTAAGAGCGCATAATTTAGCAATTGATGCACTAATTAATATACAATTGTATCAATTCAATTAGATATATTGCAATTATACTAGTTTAATTGCAATAATCCAATTACTTTCATTTCTCGCAACAATTGGGTTTTTTTAATTAACCCCCCTCCAGACTATATAAAATAGTGTAATTAACGCGCAAATAGTCTAATTACACATTTACAAATTACTAATTACGCAATTATAATTCAATTACTTTCATTTCTCAGCGCAATAATCCAATTACTTTCATTTCTCGCGACAATTGGGTTTTAATTATCCCCCCTCCAGACTAATTACATTTATTAGATATATTGCAATTATACTAGTCTAATTACAGCGAAATAATCCAATTACACAATTACAAATTACTAATTACGCAATTACAAATTACTAATTACGCAATTACAAATTACCTCCCAATCTAATTATTCTAATTACATTTATTGCAATTACAAATTACCTCCCCCCACTATAATTGCCCCCCACCCCAGAAAAAGTGGTGGGGGGCGCAAAGTGGAGGGGGGAGACCTCGGATCGGTAATACTTATCTACTCACGACGTTTTCCATGAGCAAATTATTAAAAAATTATCAGTAGTAGCGCGCAAAATGTTTGTAGGCTTTAAAAATTTCTCCTCATTATCTAATTTATACCCAAAATTAACGCCAATTAATGGAGCAAAATGTATACCCTTGAAACAATTTTAGATATAAATGAGTATAATAATATGCCCTTTTAATATGTTCCAAACAAGAAAACGATGTTGGTGGCAAATTTTCAGGGATAAAATTTTTCGTATTAAAATAAATCCAGGACAGATTTACATGAAGATCCAGGTTTTATAGTTTGCACTAAAAACTCCTCTGCGCGATTTATACAAGATTCTAAGCTGTCCACACCAAAATTTTTTAGAAATATTATAGGATATATTTTTAGTATTTGCTTTTTAGAACGAATTTTACCAGTGTAATCACATCCAGTTAGAATGTGAGCAGCTGGAAGAACATCGCACAGTTCCTGGCCATATTCAAAAATTTTATGAATAGGTCTTAGATTGTCCCGTACCCAAGTCCGAAACCATATTTCCTTTTTTAGTGGAAAAGAGGAAAAATAATACAAAAAGAGAATAAAAACGTCAGCGTCGGAGGATAAAGTTACCGCACGATTTTCATTAGAATTCACAATATGTGGAATAATTTTGTGATCAGTTTCTTCCAGTGTTATTAGGTTCAAATTTTCCTCCAAATTATTCTTAACCATTTCCGATTCACTGTTACTTATATACAGTGTGTCCACGGATAGACGCATGAATAGGTGTAAATGACAAAAATTTTCAAATTGGACATTACTCTTCTGGATTTAGCCCTTGCTTCGTCTAAAACTAAGAAGTGCCAAATATGAGTGAAATCGCTCGTATACGGGGTGTTCTAGCGACATATTTTTAAAAATGCACTAGAATAAACTACCTTTACTTTTGAATATACAACAAAATTGTATTAAGAAAAGTTGTTCAGAATAAAAAGATATGCCTAAATACAAATTTTCAAGAAGATTGGCCTGTTTTGATGAACTCATTTTTTCTCAATTTTATTATTTTTATTTGAACAAATAAATTAAAATCAAGTATGTAGTTAACCATAACGGAACAAAAATCCGATACATTGTTAATAAAGTAATGAAAAAAAGAATGCATAATAAAGGTAGTTTAATGAACTTTATAAAAAAAAAATATGTTTTTTAAAGTCGGCCGATTTTCCTTAAATTTTGCTACCCAACATAAATCTTTATTCTGAACAACTTTTCTTAACACAATATTGATGTATCTTCAAAAGTAAAGGTAGTTTATTCTAGTGAATTTTTAAAAATATGTCGTTGGAACACCCCCGTATACGAGCGATTTCACTCATATTTGGCACTTCTTAGTTTTAGACGAAGTCCATCCGTGGACGCACTGTATAAACAAGGAAATATCACATTCGCCCAATTAACAAGAGAACTAAGACACATATTAAAATTAACATTGCAAGTTATAAACCTATTTCTAAAAACATTTTGTAAGTTTAATTTATTTTTTGATGACCAAAAACGGGTATTGAAGTTTCATCTCTAATATATCCCAGCTCTATTGAATTTTGTGGCATATATATTCTGTTACGTTCTTTACTTTTAATTGAATTTGATAAATAACTGTCAAAAATAATATCAATACGTAAAGCATCTTTGCAAATATTTGTAATGTAAGAGATACAATTTTGAAACAAAGAACCAAAGCTTTTAATTTCTCTCATTTTCATATTGCGAATAGTCGCCATAAAATCAATAACACAAATACTTGGCATTGATGTCCAAGAAGAAGGAGAAGTATAATAATTATTTTTATCTAGCACATGAAGTAAATCTGATTTAGTAGCTTTTTCCATTTTACCATATTCTCGAAGGCGCTGAGTAGTAGGTACTTATATCCCTATAGTGTACATTGTTCAAATTGTAACCGCTTGGAGTGCCACCGCGGAACTAAACTAGATATAACTTTCTTATTCTTTAAGATAATTTAATTTTTCAAATGCGAATTTATAGCTAAAGCAATAGGCTACAAATATTATTCTAACTGTTTTTTTGTTACGGTGCAAGAAAATGGGTGGAAATGACAATGAACGGGAAAGAATAATTTTAATTCCCTTTTTTGTATTTTTTGGGGGTATTACTTAGAGTTACGAAAAAAATGAATGTAACCTAATATATTCTAAACAAAATTTGCAATCGAACTAAAAAAAAATCATTCAAATCAGACTAGGCGTTACGGAGATACAGCGACCCGTCAATTTGAAATAAAATCTAATATGGCGGACTTCCTCCCACGAACCGGGATGTCCACCTCATGTTTTCCTGATCCCCGTATGACCCCAAACTAGGTTCCGAAGTCAAACTCTCTGCACATATTAGGGCAGAGTTTTCCACCCTAGGGGAAGTACTATCCTTGATAATTTCGATGTTAACAATGGTTTGAGTGGTCTTATTAATTATCTTCATCTTATAGTTTCAATGACTAATGATTAAATTATTTAATCGGAATAAATGTGATACAAACATTGTATTATTATTAATATCATTTATTCTGCAATCAAATTGACAAATTATTTATGCAAATAAACTTCTAAAAGACATAATATTGAAAAGTAAAAACAACCTAGATAATAAATGAAAAATGGCCCAAACCTAATTTTAAACGTATATTCTTTGCAGAAATGATAAAGTAATTAAAATCAAAGTAAACGAATAATGTCTGAAAGTTATTTTTGTGGGATTCAATTTTCAATCACATGTAATGATTTTATCCAAAAAATTGTTTATTTTAAAGAATTCTCTGCGTCAATAACTTAAATTAAAGGAAAAGTCAGGGGGTGATTTTTAACACAAATGTAAATGAAATGCAAGATAAAGATATGCTAAATACATAACGAAATTATTATTTAAGCAAAAAGAATAGTAGATACAAGGATTCAAAAATATATAATATATTCTTAAAATAATTTAATTAATGCAGACTTTTTCGATAAGATTGCTGACACATGCTGGTTTGGAATGTTGTCATAAGAATTATAATAAATGCGTCTTATAATAAATATTTTAGAAAATACATGATAGTTGAAGGAGTTATGGCAAACTAATTATTATTATCCAACACAAAACTAGTTAGAACAACGCTTAAACAGCTGGATGCATTGGAAAATCCATATATCTATTTTTTAAGTGATTGAAAAAATTTAACAAAATAATAATATATAGGTAAAATGTGTCCTGCGTTAATCTTTTCTGATTGTAGATTGTTCTTTTCATATAATAAATTTTATTTTTATGTAAACAGTTGCATCTTTAAAATGTTTTATATTTTTGTTATGTTGTTATTCTATAATAAAAAATATATTTTGTATTTACAGCACATTATACCTACAAGTTCTGCTAGTTAAAGGTGGGATGCCATAATAACGTGGTTACGAGAGATTGATTATTTCACTGATTTTAACCTCTTTTCGCGGTCAATAAAGTACCTTCAAGATCGAGAAAAATGTATTAATTATTGTTTTATTGAAATATTTTATAAAAATCATTATTTTGGAACTTCAACACTGGCTTTTTAATTTTTCTTTTAAACATAAAATATCGCGCGTAAATAACTCTACTGCCCCTTATAGACTAATATAGAGCTAATTTATGCAAAAACAAAACGAAAATCAGGAAAAGATTTTAAACTTCCAAAAAAATCAGAAATTGTAGCAACTGTAGCAGGTTAGTTTCCGGTTATGTTTATGTCCATTGCAGGAAACGTAAATTTGTGCGTGTGCGTGTGTTGCAATCTTAACGAGTCCCGTGTACAAACATACACAATTATTATATTTTTATGTGAACGACCCTGTCCTTTTGATTTCAATAGTCGGTTTTCAACTCAACTTCAAACAGATTTGTTTGTAAATAGAACCGAAGGTGGGCGTACCTAAATGTGACATTTTGTGTTGTTTTAATTAAATTTTAATTTATAGGCAAATTTTTTATTTTTATTTCAAAATAGTCCCAAGTCGTTGTCCATGTAGAAGTAAATGTGTGAGACTTAATTTAAATGTATAATTTAAATTAAAAACTCCAAAGAAAACGTGCATTCCTAAATTTGTATGCTCCAGATGTATAATGTATACTGTCCCACGTTCTTCTAAACAATTACAGAACATAATAATAGTAAATAGGTCTGAATGAGTTCGTCGAGCCTTAGAAAACAAAAACAAAAGCTTGAACGTGTCTATTGATTTAAGATTTAATTTAAAAGTAAAGCCTTTGATATGGTATGACCTACTGATGAACTGCTAGTGTCATTAAATTATTTGAAAATGAGAAAGCCTACAACTATTAAAATATATCTAACCAATAGAACACAGTATGTAGAAATAAATTCCTCAAGAAGTCGCTCTGAAATAATTGTTAGGTGTGGTGTATCACAATGGGCAGTACCTGAGACCTTCAATAATAAGCAATACGAATGATACCGCTTTCTTCACTTCTGACTGGAAATATTTAAAAACTAAAATGGAACGTAATGAATTATAAGATTATTTTTTATCAATGCAATCTAATGATCAAAACAGTCAATAGTGTAGAAATAATTAGAGGATATTTAAACACTAATGTAGTAATTCCAAAAAATAAGACAACTTGTCAAAGATGTATCACACACCTCAAGTGCGAGAGCATCATATAATTCATATAACACAATATCTAAAAATATTTAACATAAGTATATCAGTTCTTGGTAAAGAAAGATCAAAAACAAATAATACATTATAGTTCAATATTTTAAGTTTCAATACTGATTAATAATGTACAGGGTGGGCCATTGAAAATGAGACGAACAGGTTTTCGGGTAGCTCAAATTGATTTTTTTAAATACATAAACATGTCAACTTTATTTTCGAGAGGGGCATCCTATGTAATGAAACTCATTTTGCAAATCACTTCATCCCTGCGCGCTGCAACCGCATCCCTTAAAATTTTAGTAAGGGATAATTCATATGAGAGGTATTTCTCTATGTCAGGTTTATTCACTCAAATTAACCTGAGGTCGGAAACAAGAAGTTAAAGTAAATCCGGTACTTCTCATTCTCGACAACGGACTCAACGACTCAACTTTGTGAATATAAAGCAGCTTTGGTCTATCTCGAATACCGTAGATATGCTAGTGTAGCACTCGTAAAGCCTAGTTAGGTCGATGGATGTAGGCTGAAGTCATATAAATTGAACATGCAGATAATAAATGCATGAGCGACTCCGGGGATGTATGAAAAATTAGTTTCTTTTTTTAATTATTAAAGGCTAATAAAGGAGTCGAACCAACAACACGTCCAACCCATCACATATAGCGACCCAACATTTATTTTATTTTCCAAATTCCACAAAAAATATTGTCATTCCTCATGAAATATTATCATAAGACTCATTATGTTTGAACATTCATTATTACCTATTAGAAGTCAAATGTACACAAAGTATTGATTAAACCATTATATAACATTTATTATATTTTCCAAATTTCAAAAAAATATTGTCATTGCACATGAAGTATTATCATACGGTTCATTAATGGTCGAACGTTACTATACTATACTCTGTCTGTTCAAAACATAGAAATAGACTCCTCCCCAAAAATGCCCGCTAAATTTGAATGGAATTTCTCTATTGGTCGTATTTATAGAACCCGAATTACAAAGCAACCGCTAGATTTGACTGACAAAGGCCGACTCTACAAGTACGTATTAAACTTTTACGCATTTTGCAACAGACCAATCGGCTTATGTTATGATTGTCGTGAAACGCATAAACGCTAAAGGTATGAAAAACGCGAGTAAATGGGGAGCCGGCTTCACTGTCAACTGTCATATTCGTTTTTGTGAAATTATTAATCTATGTCAGCTGTTTAAGTTAATGAGATTTATTTTATATAAACATTTCTTACTTTTTGTGTATTAAGGTACGTATAAGAATTAACCTTATTTTTGTGTATTAAGTATGAAAGTACGTAATGCAAACGATTAATAATTGATTAAATGTTAAAACGGTTTTTTAAGGTTAAGTTTTCATCGAAATCTGATGGCTAACCAAATATATTGAGACATAACATATCTGTGGCTATCGCAGATTTCATTAATTTCATCGAGTAACACTGACTATTGCGTACACCATTCTACGCTACTATGAAATTAATGGGGCGGAGTCTATTTCTATCTCTTCGACAGACAGAGTATATATACTAATAGAAGTCAAATACACACAGTGCCTTGAATAATCCATGATTTTTAAAAGTTCATCAAATTGTAGTCATACTATTGGGATCATATTTCATCCAAAAGTTATTTTAAAGTTAAGAAATCCCGTATGGTATTTCTGAAACAACATTTGCATATATTATATAAGCTTTAGGAAAACCGAGGTCACTTTCAACTGTATCACAAATTATGAAATAAAATTAAGTAAAAGTTATCACTTTTGAAAAAGTACCAAAATTGCATATGACGGGTTTTTCTTGTTAAATGTAGTGGTATTCCCATTCTAAAAATACTTTATGTTCCATAACTGATCATATCATAACTTTTTCTGCGAAAACAAAATACTTAATTGTCATAGATTTGCGATGAATATGCATATTATAGGTATGACAGATCCTTCTCTTTTATCGTAATAAATTTAAATAACAAAATAATTCAAAGTTTCGTCTTTTCTGTTACTATCTTATTTTAAATTATTTTTCCTAAATTGACATTAATTCAAAAGAGAAAACCTCGGCAGTTAGTGTTAAATTTTTGATTAATAGTCAAAATTACACCTAATTAAAAAAATCTGTTAAAAATTTTGTTATAGATTTTACTTCTGATTATCTAGAAGATACCGCATATTATATTATTATATCTAAAATTATCCATTTGCTGTTTAATAAATTTTTATGTAGAGTGTAATACTCGTTTGAAATTGAATTTTTACGTTAAAAAAATACAATAACACTCAAGTGACCTTCTGTTCCTTTACTTGGAAAATTTTAGTTCATTGTCGTCGTACCCTTAAAAAAGTCATATACTGAGTGGCCACAAAAGTACTGCCTACGAGATAACCCAGTTATTATGAAGTATAGACTTTTGAAATTTGGAACGCGTCATAATTTTGCATAAAATACTACCTATTATCGACTATACAAATTTCAGAAGTGTATCATTCATAATAACCGAGTTATTCCATGGGCAATACTTTCGCGGCCACTCGGTATAACATATTTATAGAATATGCGAGGTTTTCAAAAAGGCTGCCGAATTTGTTAGATACTCTTAAATATCTTCATACTTATCCACCTCATTGCTTTAATGTATGAACGAATTATGTGCAGAATTGCTTATTTCAAATTGAAGAATAAAAAATAAACAATTCAATAGAAAAATACAAATTATTAGTCATTCGAATGCCCTTAAAGCTCGTCACCAACTTGCTATCTTCATCTGGTACACTTATAAAAACAAATAAACTTTTGAGGAAGACATTTTCAAACATTTGGAAAGCCTTAATGTATGTGACTTTGTTGTCGATGTATTCTGTTGCCCAAATATTACAAAATTCCATTGAAAAGATATCATTTTGCATGCAAATTAAATGTGTTTTGTGTTTTATTGTCTTATCATTTTATGTTACATTGCTGCAAATTCAGTTGTAATAATTATGAACTTAAAAAAAGGTTCGTTTTAGAGATTCAATTATTTTTAGTGAAATTTTGCTAACATTTTGTAACGTGGACGGACAAAACTATAACAAAAAGAAACACCAAACGCAGTTCGGTGCATATTTTATCAGTCCAATTGGGATTATCGAGGAATGGTTGAAACTGATGCGTTTTCGTTTTCACCAGATCATGCCAACTTGGTTATTGGATCACATGGCTTATTGTTTCAGTGCCAATATCACCTATCACCGACAACAATTGGTGTAAATCAAACAAATGAACTACTTGGATATCAAATATTCTACGAATGTAGAACACTTCACAGTTGACAATGACCCGTAATATTATCTATCATCGTTTGCGCAAATTGGTGAATTAGAACCGTCCGGCGTCCCTCACTTATGGATATTTAAACAAAATTGACTTAATGATCTATTTCTAAATATTTTATTTTTTTTATTTGAGCAATAGATCATCAACAGAATCCGAAGATCCAATTAACAATAAAAAGAACTAATCATGTGTCTTGTTAGGTACAAATATCTTGAACTAGTTCCTAATTGTATTTGTCGTCATTTTGCCTCTTCTGTGCCAATCGATTAGAAATCTGCTGCATTGAACATTCAATTTGAACAAATATATTTATAATAAGATAAAATAGTAAAAATAAATTTTACTATTTACGTCAAAGTTTGTTAGTCCTAATCCTCTAATGTCTTAAAAAGACATAAAAACTCTTTTCAGAGCTTATTTGCAAAAATCTACATTTAACTGATGAAAAACCAGTACTACGAATGTAGAAAGCAAATAATTTAATATTGCAATAAGCCCCACCAGACGGATTAATCCAAAAAAGAACTCCTTCTGTTATTGAGATTATCAAGAACTGGACCTTTTGTTGTCATACAGCGTGCGTTACCTGTACCATGCTGATGAAGGCTAATAAGCCAGAAACCGGTCCATGGGATGATGACGTGCGCTGCCTGATAACAGAAGGAGTCCTTTTTGGATTAATCCGTCTGGTGGGGCTTATTGCAATATTAAATTATTTGCTTTCTACATTCGTAGTACTGGTTTTTCATCAGTTAAATGTAGATTTTTGCAAATAAGCTCTGAAAAGAGTTTTTATGTCTTTTTAAGATATTAGAGGATTAGGACTAACAAACTTTGACGTAAATAGTAAAATTTATTTTTACTATTTTATCTTATTAAAAATTTACCTCTATGGATTTCTGACTTCTTTTTGGAATTCATTTCTAAATATATTTATATTGCGAAGGGAATCCATATGTGAGTAATATGATAAGTAAAGGGAAGGTGTAAAATAAAAGTCTTGAATCTCACAACTCCTTTTTAACAAGCTACCGGTTTCGGAACCTTTATTTAAGTTCCATCTTCAGGCTATGGCTAGATACAAAATGAAGGATATCATATTTTATATGAGAAACAAACATGAAAAAGGTAGGTACATAAATATAAAAATGTAAAAACATATAAACTGTATAAAATAATTATATCAAAAATAATAAGATAATTTTTAGAAAAATTAAAAGTTCTAATAATTTAGGTTTAGTTCTTTTTGACAAAAGTTTCTTAAAAATTCTGAAGGAAAAATGTTATTAATAAAGGTTATTTAAAAAAAATATACTTACAGTGATTAGTTAAAAGAGGTTTGTCAAAATTCAATTGAACTAAAACCATTGTATACAGTAAAATTAAAATTGTGTAAAACTACTTTTTAATAACAAACAACATGTAACTAACTTAACAGAAAACGTAAAAATGATTGATCGGTATGGAGTTTTTATATTATTTAAAAAATATATAAGTGTCTACCTATATTAACATTTTATTATAAGACAGAATTCTATTCTTAGAATATTTTATTTCACTTCAACAACATACAATAGAGGTAGACACTTATATATTTCTTAAATAATATAAAAACTCCATACCGATCAATCATTTTTACGTTTTCTGTTAAGTTAGTTACATGTTGTTTGTTATTAAAAAGTAGTTTTATACCATTTTAATTTTACTGTATACAATGGTTTTAGTTCAATTGAAATTTGACAAACCTCTTTTAAGTAATCACTGTAAATATATTTTTTTGAAATAACCTTTATTAATAACATTTTTCCTTCAGAATTTTTAAGAAATTTTTGTCAAAAAGAACTAAACCTAAATTATTAGAACTTTAAATTTTTCTAAAATTGATCTTATTATTTTTTATATAATTATTTTATACAGTTTTATATGTTTTTACATTTTTATATTTATGTACCTTTTTCATGTTTGTTTCTCATATAAAAAATGATATCCTTCATTTTGTATCTAGCCGTAGCCTGAAGATGGAACTTAAATAAAGTTTCCGAAACCGGTAGCTTGTTAAAAAGGAATTGTGAGATTCAAGACTTTTATTTTACACCTTCCCTTTACTTAAATATTTTTATGTTTAAGAAATGAAAATTATTTTTTGAAGTCCATTTTTATAATAATTCGAGTCTTATGCTTAAAGATATTAATTTGTTTATATCTGAATTCACTAACCCGCTGTTTTCTATTTCACCATTTTTTATTAATTTCTTTCATAAGTTATAGGTTGGTAAGGCTCCATATCGTTCATATAAAACAACAATAAACGAGAAACGGAATGGAATTACACTTGAATTAAAAATATATTATAATATTAAAATATATTTTCTCAGTTATTTTGTTTAACTTGACACCTGGCGATGTGATGTATTTTGTGGCAACTACATTAATTTGTTTATACAGGGTGTAACATAATGATATGTCATAAAAGAGCCTATTCCTTGTCCAAATTTAAGAGTATTTTATCATAAAATCATTTGCTCTTAGAGTCTTCGTTTCCAAGATACGAGGTGTTAAAAAAACAGAAATTATTTCTTTGAATATCTTTCAAACAAAGAAAATATTAAAACGAAATTTTGTACAACATAAGAGTAGAATGGAATTTAACTTTGAAAAATAAAGCCCCAATTTTAACCAGTGACGTAAATATGGGGTATGCCAGTTACGTGTCATAATACTTGGCAAAAACGCAACCGGCATACCACATATCTACGTCACTGGTTAAAGGGGGGGCTTAATTTTTCAGGGTTAAATTCCATTCTACTCTTGTGTTGTACACACAAAATTTCGTTTTAATATTTTCATTTTTTCAAAAGATATTTAAAGAAATATTTTCTATTTTTTTTTTTTAGTTAAACACCGTGTCGAAAATGAAGGCTCTAAGGACAAATGCTTATATGACAAAATATTCTTAAATTTGGACAAGGAATAGACACGTATGACATTTCATTATGTTACACCCTGTATCTTTAATTATGATTTGCGTTTTCGCTTAAGAAACTAGTTTATTATTTGTGAAAAGTATTTTAGTTTGTTGTTTAATAAGTATTATACAGGATGGTCCAGATTTTAATACATTAATTTTGAGAGGCGATAGAGAATCGCAAAATAAGGGGACTTTTCTTAATAGACATACCTCGAAAAATGCACTATAACTTAGATACAGGGTGTTGAGTTTCATTAAAAGAAACTTTATAATTTAATACCTAAGCATTGATTAAGGAATGAATAAGATACACGACTCCAATGTAAAGTGCGAGGTTAATTTTGGCAGCGAGAATCCCGGTAAGTTGCGAGCATTCCTGTGATTCACGTAGTATGCTTTTGATAAACCTGTGTCGTATCTGGTTTTATATAATTTATAATCTAGTGAAAACAAAAATTGAATGTTCAGATTGATTTTAGTTTAAAATTATGTGACGGTTAAAAGTCAAACAAACGTTGAGAAATAGCTGGCAGAGAGAACATACTACGTTAATAATTTTAAACTAAAAATAATCTGGACATTAAATTTTTATTACCACTAGATTATTAATGATATAAAACCAGACACGACACAGGTTTGTCAAAAGCATACTACGTAAATCACAGGAATGCCCGCAACTTGCCGAGATCTCGCTGCCAAAAAAGGCCTCGCACTTTAGCATTGAAGTCGCGTATCTTGTTCATTCCTTAATCAATGACCTAAGGCAAGACAAAAGCTATCTTTTTCAAATTTGGCACACCGCCTTTCTGTGTAAATCTACATCTACTGTTCAAGTCAAAAATAGTAACACAAAGGCATTGGCGCAGATATGGGGATTACCTATCCCCTTTCTAGAAATATGTAGTGTGTCACTGGATATTTTTGAAAAAATTATTAAACTGCTAAATTACCTACGTCATTCTAAAGAAAAATGCGTTCTTGTAGAATTTTGATAGAACAAGTCGTTTCCGGTTTATTTACAGTTAAAACACTTTTGTGCAGGCATAGTAAAGGAGATAATAGCCCTCCAAACATTATTCAAAAATATGTGTTATTGATATTTAATAAAAAATTAACAAAAAACAGAACGAAAGAAATTCGCATATGTATTTACAACAAATTTTCAAAGTGCCATTCTTCGGCTTCAATACACTTTTGACATCTTCTGGAAATGGAGTTGATTGCCGCCAATATTTGAGATCGATTTTCGCGTAATTGATGGCCAGCCTGACGAATAAATCGGAAACGGCTTGCTCAATCAAAATTTTACAAGAACACATTTTCCTTCAAAATAGACAATTTAGCAGTTTAATAATTTTTTCAAAAATATCCAGTGGCACTCTACATATTTCTAATAAGGGGATATGTAACCCCCATATCTGCGCCAATGGCTTTCTGTTACTATTTTTGACTTGAATGGTAGATGCAGATTTACACAAAAAGGTGGTGTGCCAAATTTGAAAAAGATGGCTTTTGTCTTTCCTTAGATATTAAATTATAAAGTTTTTTTTAATGAAACTTCAACTATCTAAGTTATGGTGCATTTTTCGAGGTACGTCTATTAAGAAATGTCCCCTTATTTTGCGATTCTCTATCGCCTCTCAAAATTAATGTATTAAAATCTGGACCACCCTGTGTAATATGTATAGGCAATTATGGGAAAAAAGTGTGGGGCTTAAGAAATCGTTTAAAAAGTGGTCCTATTGTTTCATTTTTCCACAAGTACTCACTGTCCAACAGTTCGAAAATTCTTTCCTCCCTGGAATATTGTTAACTGGTTTTTATGTATTTTAGTCTGCTGAATCCAGCTCTGACATCAGAATTTCGATATCAGCCTCCAATGATGAGGAAGGCGGAGATATTTTGACATTAAAACATTAAGAAAAACTTAATTACGATGCCATTTATGTCCAATTTATTGGCTTTGAATAATTAGAAACTTATATTACATTTATTAACAGTAAGTTTAAGAAGAGTATACACATTTTAAATTAATTTTCTAAATATTTACTTCCTTATCCTAATCTTTCTTTTATAGGAACCACCAGGGGTTTCCCGTATTAGACTCCAATAATAGTCGGTTTGTTTGGGCCCCATTTTTCGGTATACCTTTTCTGGATCGATGCAATGTCTTGGTGAAATCTTTCTCCTTGCTCATCTGATACTGCTCCCAAATTTTCGGGAAAGAAATCTAAATGAGAATGGAGGAAATTACGCTTTATGAACATGTTGCATCTCAAAATGTGGTAGGCCGAGAGTAGTTCTTTCAATATTTAATTTTATAATGTTTATCTTTTGGACGGCTGTCCTACTCACACAAAAAGCAGCAGTGTTTCGTATATCCTGAATGTAGCCCTGTCAATAATTATCGTAGAATTTAAATCTCCAATTAAGAATGGGGGTTCCTAGGTATATAAGATTTGAATGTATCCCACCCCATCCCCAGTCGACTTTGGTCTCATTGAATAGCTTTTTAAAAAAATATTCACCAAGTATTTTTTTATTTTTCGATACAAAGTGTATTTCTTGAGTTATTCAACCATTTCAGACTTTTCGAACACCCGATATACAGATTTAGCGTAGAATTTTTTCAGATTATGATAGTTGCTTAATTTACTTTGAATAATTAACTCGGAATAAATATGTTTTCTTAAAGTATCAGTTAAAGGACTGTTTTGATCTGAATATTTAAAATAAATATTAACAATAATTATATTAAATAGTATTCGCGATTCCTTCATTCAAGAATAGAAGGGCATCAGTCTAATTTAACATGAATAATGTGACATTTACTACTCCTTTAATTTGTCATCAACGCCACTCCTAAGAAGCTCTTGTATGTAATAATAAATATCTTTGTTGTTGTTGATGACAAGAATATTCATATTAGTTATTCCAATTTGAAATTTCTGTATAGGGAAATAAAACACGAAAAATGTAATAATAACAATGACAAATGTAAACTATAAAGACATGGAACGACATTGTTGTAATTGAAGCAAGAAAATGTATAAAATGGACACTGTCAGAGGGCGACATTAAATTTTTCTTCTTACTCTGTTAATAGTATCCTTAAAACATATATTACAATAAATGAATAAATGAGTAGTGCCACATACCCTGAAAAAGAAACATGATGCAGCTACGGACACGTGTTTCGGAGTTATTGCTCCTCGTCAGCGTAGCGTAGCTTGAATGGTGCACGAAAGTACAAATGGAGTACTGTGTGCTGCTACTTTCTTACCGTTTTAGTTATTGTTTCCGATCCTATTCATACGGATTCATTATTCAAGCTACGCTACGCTGACGAGGAGCAATAACTCCGAAACACGTGTCCGTAGCTGCATCATGTTTCTTTTTCAGGGTATGTGGCACTACTCATTTATTCATTTATTTTTATTATCGAACCCTGCTTAACATCACTTTTGTATATATTACAATATTGCTTTAAAGTTATTCCAAAAAACGTATTAAATATTTAAAACCAGTAGTATCAGTAAAGAAACAGAGAAAGAACAGTATCGCCCTCTGACAGTGCATTTTATACATTTTCTTGCTTTAATTACAACAATGTCGTTCCATGTCTTCATAGTTTACATTTGTCATTGATAATAATAATAATAAGGGTAGGCCACGGAGAAACTATCCAGTATCGGGTAACCGAAAAAAAAAAATAATATCAGATTTCTTTTGTACTATTTTAGGAATTACAACTCTTCAAATGTGCTTAAATCATTAATTTGTATTTACATCCATTTTCTTAAGTGGCAACGTTCTTTAGACACCCAATATTTAAATAGTACTGTTCATGACAAATCCAGTGATACAATCAAATTTAAAATCGAACGAACCCAATTATGAATTATTAAAGAAATAGTAAGCTTCAAAACATTTTTAATAAATTAAGTAAGTGTGCTGAGAAAACAAAGAAATTGACAAAGAGGTGTAACAAAAATATTTTATTTTATGTAAGATCTATACAGGGTGATTCAAATTCGAGGGCAACCATGGGTATCTCGCTTATTATAAGTGATAGAAGCTAGGTTTAAATTTGGCAAAGTTGTGCATGTTTAAGCCCAACAATATGCCGTCGAGAAATCAAAAGAATCTTTTTTCGTTTTTGAGATTTTTGAAAAAAACTGAAATTTGACGTTTTTGTTTTTATTTTTTATTAGACTTATTTGAAAAGTAATATAAAAACTAAAAGCACTTTCTTACAGCAACTTTTTCTGTTCTACATGATGATGGTTACAGATTTTTAATACGACGTTTCGTCTTCTTTAAATCATCATCAATTTTCTTATTTCTTATGGACGCCATATTGGATTTCGGCATTATTAAATAGAACATTTTTTTGTGATTTCAAAAATGTATAATATGACTACATTACGGTTATAAGTAAAGCTGAAATTTAAAATAAAAGGATTTTCTTACAGTAATAATAAGAAATAAAAAAATTGATGATGATTTAAAGAAGACGAAACGTCGTATTAAAAATCTGTAACAATCATCATGTAGAGCTGAAAAAGTTGCTCTAAGAAAGCGCGTTTAGTTTTTTATTACTTTTCAAATAAAAAATAAAAACGAAAACAGCAGATTTCAGTTTTTTTTTTAAATCTCAAAAACGAAAAAAGATTCTTTTGATTTCTCAACGGCATATTGTTGGGCTTAAACATGCACAACTTTGCCAAATTTAAACCTACCTTCTATCACTTATAATAAGGGAGATACCCATGGTTGCCCTCGAATTTGAATCACCCTGTATAATATAAATATACCTAAATATCTATATATATCTAAAAAATATTCAAATTAATCAGTTTAAAACTGGAAAATAACCTCTACGCCTTTGACGTAATGTCAGATGATCAGTTAGAGGGTGTTTTTTGACAACTAATAGGAATTAAATTAATACAAAAATACTACGCTGACCATTAAATCCTGAACAAAATTCAAAAAATTGTATATACAGTATCACATATTAACTATACCAGATGCGAAAGTAAGCGTGGCGGCCTGTCCAACGATCCCCACTACTTCCATCCTCATATATGCGGAGGGTTTAGTACGAGAGCATTATCGTGACAGCGTGTAGCATAGTTTACGGCTATATATTGTTAGTCCGAGCGTTCGGATTATAAATGTCAAAATAGTGTCATACGAGTTTGTTGGTGTATACAAATAGAGATCTAAAAACATCAAAAAAACCTGATAAAACAAATAGAAAACTTACAATATTATCCCATTTGTAAACATACAATTTCATATTGTTTTAATAAAGAATATTTTATAATATATTTTTATTGTTTTTCTCGAGCGCTCAAGTGGTGCAACTAACTCGCATCCACAAAAATAAATATTAAAGTCTTGTGGTGCAAAAAGCATGCAACGTTACGAGTAGCCGATGGGCCTTTGTCTAATACGTGTGTCGCGGACATGAAAGGCACCGCGCGAAGCTTTCGCATCTGATATAGTTAATCTGTGACAGTATCCCCAACATTATGTGGGTGAATCATCTAGACCGCTTAATGTACGATTGGGCGAGCACAAAAGTTATATTAGAAAAGGTGATATAGAAAAATCTAAAATTTGTGAACATGCTTGGGAAAACGATCACAGGATAAAATGGGATTCAGCAAAAATTTTGACCAAAGAAGCTGACAACAAAAAAAGAAAAATCAAAGAATCCGCAATAATTTTACTTAATGAAGATAAATACGTATCAAATTGTTCGGTAGAATTTTGTTCAAGTTGGTTGCCAATGTTGAGAGAAGAACTCAATAAAATTAATATTATTTAATATATTTTTCAACATTTCTATGGTAAGTATCTATGGAAATGATATAATTAAACAATTTTTATTTTATGCCGTGTTATTCTACACGTTACATAAAAATCTAAAGCCTAAACTTTGAAAAAGGAAACGGATATAGTTTCCGAAACGTCAGCGCAGTATTTTTGTATTAATTTAATTTCCATTACTTGTCAAAAAACACCCTCTAACTGATCCTCTGACATTACATCAAATGCGTAGAGGTTATTTCCCAGTTTTAAACTGGTTAATTTGAATATTTTTTAGATAAATCAACTTTTTTTGGATAGGAATCTCAAGAAATGTGGTAATAAATCCCAAAAAAGGAAAGGAAGAGAAATATAAATATAATTTTCTAAAACCTTTATTGTCTTTTAAATTATATTGTTCGAAGATCTTCATTCACATACATGTTTGTAAAAACAGGCATTAGTAGCATCTTTACCCCAAAAAGGAATCCATGACGTAGCCACAGACATGCGTTTCAGAGTTGTTATCATCCTTACTAACATAGGGTAATGGGTCTGTGTGAAATAGATTAGGGACAAACTATCAGTTATCAAGGTTGGAAAGTACAACCTAACTGAGCTCGTACTATCATGCAACTATGGCACTATGGGTGACACTTGTGGGGCTAATAAGTCCTATATGTATACTGTCCTATTGACAAAAGTAAATAAATTTATGAAAAAATTAACGGGGTCAATATTAAGAAAAACTTGAAATAATGCCATATACCCAAATTAGATAAAGCGATACCGTAAAGTGAGGTGACTTTGGACGGTTTTTAAGGTTTTTTTTGAATAACTACTGTATTTATATTTTTTTTAATTTGAAAAAATTACTATAGATGCATGTACTATTGGTGGTTATGTTTCTTCTTTTATTTTAATTTTACCCCCTCCCCCAATTTAAAAAAAAAAAATGTTTGCCGTCACCTCCATTTTTGAGGTGACTTCGGACACGTATTAAAATCCCTGCAAAAGTGATTTCAAGCTCATGTTTATGCGACTTCGGACACTCTTTTTTTTTAATTTTTAGTTTTCAGCCCTAAATGAATATATTTTGGGGATAAATATATTTATTTTTGGCTATATGAGTTAAAAATAAAACATTCTTTATGATCTGAAACGCTTATTTATTTAAGTAAAAAACACAAGTTTTAAAAAACATAAACACGGGTATTAATAATAATAATAATAATAATAATAATAATAATAATAATAATAAATTGACTTTATTTATGTATTAAAGAATATGACAGAAAAAATAATTTTAAGGGAATGGCGATGTTCAACAATGCTGCTCTTCCACATAACCATTCCAGTTTAATACATTATTTAAAATATTACATACAAAAAAACAAAAAATATATTAAGTATAAAATCAAATAAAAAAGAGAAGAAAAAATATGTGAAAAACAAAATTAACTTAATCATTTCTAATGCTAAACAACAGGTTTTTGATTTGATCTCTGAACTTAGGTAAACTAGGGGCAGATTTAATACTATGGGGCAGATTATTGTATAGTTTAGTAGCATTGTAAACAAAGGATCTCTCAAATAAGGCGGAGCGATAGTTTCTTGAACAAAGAGTCTTTTTATACACCCGCACCATTGTCCAAAGTCGCCCCCAGTTTGGTGATTTTTTTGATAATCACCCTGTAAAAAAAACCTAATCTTTTTTTTTACTTTTTATTTGTTACTAATATTAATCAAACATCATGTTTCAATAAAACATTCACCAACAATTAGCATAATATCAGATAAAACTCACACAGCCATTACTTTTCCGATGTTTGAAAAACCGTTAAATAAATGGCGATCACTAAATTCTAAATACGAGGTAAATACTTATGGACGACGTCAACAAGCTTCCACCATACTTTGAACGATACTAAACGAAAAATCGTCCCGCAAGCCGAACTGGATTTTATGATTCGGGTAGCCGCTATTAGACGAAAATATCTGGGGACTACACGATGTCCGAAGTCACCCGCGCTGTCCGAAGACACCTCACTTTACGGTACATTTATAAGTATACAAGTGTTAGAAGTAAAATTATGATTTTAAGTATAAAGTCACAAGTTTTCTGTACTACAGCCCTTAGCATTTCAATTATTTCTTCACACTTTTATAAAATGTTACATATAATTTAACAAGTCCTTTGAGACTTGAGTTACCCCTAGTAGATGCTTATTTTAACAATATTATGTTTATTGACTTTTTATACAAAAAATTAATATTATTAGTACCATAACAGTTCACATCTATGACAATATTTACATGATAATATCAATAATATTATGTAAATATCACATAGGTACATATATACTTATTAAGTATGATTTCAACTTTATATTAATTTGGTGTTGATAGATAAAGACAAGCGGTGATGTTGATTTGGTTTATATACTACATATTTTTTAAACATATTTCCTTGTGGCATTGAAGACTACAATTACAGTGCGATTCAAATTTGATCCCCAGTGACCGTGACTTATAGATTTGATTACAATACATATTTCAGTAATATAAGGACATATGAAAGTAACATCTACCGGATGCAGTTTTTCGTTCTCGTTGCATATTATACAGGGCTTTCTAGAAGTATAGAGGAGGCAACTTTCTCATCTTAAGAAAAAATATTTCCACTAGACGTTGACTAACTTTTAAAAATCTACCGGATGATAAAAACTAGATTTCGAAGGTTAAACATTTTTAAGGTTATTTGAAGCTAAATTCGTTTATATTTTATTTCAGTGGCGAATTTTCTATTCCAGAAATGCATAACCATTACATAGTGTAGTATCATTTAAACTTGTCATTCGAATGGGAGAATATTTATGGAGATATTATTTTTATTTATTTATTGATATATTTTAGAAAATTCAGAGTTTTGATTGTCTTAAAAAAATCGCTATAAATATCTAACATATTCATCTTAGGCGATACATATATGTGGTTTAGTAACTTTTTAAATTTTTTTAATGCTCTTTTAAAATACTGAACAAATAATACCCTTACAACTGTAACACTGTATGTAATTAACATTTTCACCAAAGATGTTTCCAAATTAATCTGTCTAATGTTTCAATTTCTTGAAATGTTTCTCTTTCTATCCAGTATATTGCTATAATGTTCCAATGATCCATACACAATAGTTAATGATGTTATCAGATTACTTTTATTCCATGAAGAACAACAATTAAATAACCTTCAAACTTTATACCTGCCAAAAACTGACATTGCCACATGAATCTGTTTTTAAGATTTTTTTATAATTCATCTAGTTATCAAGTAAATTGACCGTTTTCATATATTTCTATACTTTTGAGAACCCCTGTATTTTTTATATTATTTTGTAAACACAAATTACGGATCTTGCACAAGGTGAGCAATTATTGCCTCATCAATTTATTAAACAAATTAGACATAATTTTATTAAACATGTTTTTATCAATGAATTAAGTTGTCGTGAAATAGTTGAAAGTCATCTAAAACATTACATACCGTGCTAGTCAGGAAGCGTATTTCTCTCAATTTATAAATTATTTGGAATAGAAAACGGAAATTTATTTTTATTGCACACGCATTTGGCTTGAAACTAACTTAATATTTTAAATGGCACAGCCTGTATTTTTATTTTTAACATTTTTGGAATCTAGAAAATAATTGATATCTACAGAATACGCCCATTTTAGTTTCTTTTTGTCAAACATTTTAAATTATACTTATACTTATAAACCTGTATTTTTTTATTTTGCTTTCAAAGTGATGGTTGTGGTGCCCCAAGGGTATAATAAACGCCAAGCGACACCTACCTAACACTACTTAGTCAGTATAATTAAACTAATAACTCGATTTTTATCTCCTTACGATTTTTTCTATCTAGTCCATATTATAAAAGTTTATATTCCTTGAAAAGAGTAAGTATTGTATCAGAGAAACGACCATTTAATAAAAATTTTTGGTAGGTATTACAAGTGAAGAAACAAAATATATTATATGGCGCAAGTATATTGATATTATTATAATAAACACTAGGTAATAATACTACCCCTTTGTCCCAAACGGCTCTGAAAACGCATTATCTGGTAAGGACTACACAATGCACTCAGAGAGAAGTGACACATTAAATATCCGAGTATATTAAGATTAATTTCATTGTTCAAAAAAATAATAGCACCACAGCCGTGAATCAACCTGAAACTTCTGGTTCAGGGTTAAGTGTGCTTGCCTCTCAATCGAGCAGTTATATCGTATTCATATATTATTAAAGTAGTATTAGTACTTACCTATGGTAAACCCAACGAGTGGTTTTTCTATTATTTGATTTTGTTTGTTCAGTCTCATAATAACTGACCTTTTGTTGTCTTAAATTTTAAACTAACACTAATTTCAGTTTCATCTGTTACAAATCCTTTGGGTAAGTTATCCAGAGTAGACACAGTTAATTTTTAAATTCTATAAACTTTACAACGAATAATATCCTCGTAAATTCAGTCTCTTTCTAATATGAGATTGTTCACAACTCTCCAAGTACTTTACACGAATTTTTTTGTATTTTCTGTCACTCTGTTAACCAATGTTTATTTATTTATTTATTTATTTATTTAATTCAAACCCAACAGAAAACCATTTACAGGGTATTATATAAAAAAAGAATACATGAAATATATATATATGTATATGTAAAATAAAATAAAAAATTACTTATATTTAACTTAAACATTGACAGCTAACTTTTTAAAGTAATCAGACTACAATGTAATGATCAAGACAAAATATACTCATACTATATAGAAAGTACAAAATATTTAATAAAAAAGGAAAATAATATTAATGCAGCTATTAAGTCTCAGTTGATTGGTAATATTCCTGAGCAAATCTTAATAATGTCGCCAAATTACAATTATGTATGTCACAGTTGAATGGTAAATTATTGAAATAGGATGACATCAAAAAAACCGGTGATTTAGCCAAGATATTAGTTCTAGGTATCGAACAAACAAATGTCATACTTTGCCTTGAATTCAGTCGAGGAATGTAAAATTTTATTTCTGATAAGATATTGGGGCAGTCGACTTCATTATGCAATATCTTGAACAAAAAACTTAACGAATATAGAATTCTACGATGTTTTAGTGATTGCATATCAAACATTTCTAATAATAGTTCCTGACTAAAGCCTCTTGCAGGGTATGTATGATTACACTTAAAATGCAAGAACTTCATAAATTTTCTCTGCACTGACTCTAAGGCCGCTGAATGGCAATTATAAATCGGAAAGAATACTAGTGAACAATACTCTAATTTTGAGCGAACTAAGGAATTATACAAAGTTTTTAAAGCTAATTCATTTGTAAATGACTTACAATTCCTAATTATAAATCCTAGAGTTTTAACAGAACTTGTTACTAAGTTGTCAATATGGGCAATAAAAGACATATCCGAATTAAAAATAATCCCTAAATCTCTAATTGAATCACATCGTGTGAGTGCAATATTATTTATATTATAATCATACAAGTATGGAGATTTTTTGCGGGAATAGGTTACAACCTTGCATTTGGATATATTTAATGATAACTTGTTAGAGTTGCACCACTCAACTACTCTGTTAAGCTGACATTGCAATGCCTGACAATCGTCAAGGTCCGATATGACACCATATATTTTTAAATCATCAGCATATAACAGCTGCTCACTTTCTATGAACTCAGTAAGATCGTTAATAAACAATAAGAATAGCAGTGGCCCAAGATTCGACCCCTGGGGCACCCCTGAGGAGGCTATAAACAAATCAGATTTGTGACCATTATATGCTACAAATTGCATTCTGTTTGTTAGATAAGACCGAAAGAGTTTCAGCAGTGATGTGCTAATACCAAATCTTTCAAGTTTAATCAAAAGAATTGAGTAATCAATACGATCAAAAGCCTTAGAGAAGTCCGTGTAAACCACATCAACTTGCCCCTGGTAATCCAAAGTATTAGAGATGTATTGAGTCACCTCGAGTAAATTAGACATTGTCGACCTTTTACTCATGAAACCATGCTGTGACATTGATAAACAATTTCTTAATGGGGTATAGATGTGAGTATACACGGACATCTCAAAGACTTTTGCAAAGTTAGGAATTATAGCAATTGGCCTGTAATTGTCTATGTACGCTCTATTTCCATTTTTAAGCACAGGACAAATTCTGGTAAGTTTCCAACACTCTGGGAAAGTAGAAGTGCGCAAGATCAGATTGAATATTATAAGAAGAGGTGTTACAAAAATTCGGGAGCAATCCTTAATTAAAAAGCTAGGAACATTATCATGGCCAGATGTCATTTTATTTTTTAATTTGTGTGTGGCTTCAATCACCTCATTCTCATTAAAAGATGTAATATTTACACAGGTGTTTGATACACAATTATTGCTAACATTATTATTAGTGACAGGATCAATTGGTAGATAAACACCACTAAAGTAATCTGCAAATCCGTTGACAATTGAGTGTGGATCATTGTAAGAACTGGCATTACAAATCATTTTTCCAGGTATCCGAGTTGTGCCCTTTTTACCATTTATGAATGTCCAGAAATATTTAGAGTCATTAATTACACTTTGCTCAATATTATCTAAGTATATTTTATAAGCATCATTGATTTGAGTCTTAACTAACGCTCTCATTCTCTTAAAGTCGTTAAAATATTGTTCACTGTTAAATCTTTTATATTTTTCCCGATACTTATCTTTTAATTTAATATTTTTAATGATTTGTGATGTGTACCAAACCGGAAATTTTCTTTTCTTGTTTGAATACAAAGGAATAAATATATCAAAGATTGAGTGTAATTTTCGGTAGAATAATTCACATGCCATGTTAACGTTATCTGCATCATATAAGAAAGACCAGTCGGTGTTACCAAGTGCTGCATATAACGCAGGATAGTTAGCTTTTCTGAAATTGTACATCTTGCTGTCAATATTATTTGAAAAACTGTGTTCATCTTTCAACGATAGCCTTAATGAAATATTTAATGCGGGATGATATGAATCTTCATTAACTAAAGGTATATTATCATGAAATATCTTAATAGCACAGTTACTCATGACTAAATCTAAAAGGCGGCCATTGATGTTTACAATATTATTAAATTGTTCCACACCTAGAATGTTCTCGTGTTCGATATTTTTTTGGCATATGTAAGTAAATGTCATCTACAAATACTTTGAATTGTATACTAGGTCAATGCATTTAAATGACTCCACGGACTTGTTTTGGTTAATCCCTTAAAAATTAAATGTTACCGCAGCTATCCAAACCACCAACTGGCTTCTATGGATAGAGAGCTACTTTGCTATCTATTATATATGTATACTAATACAACAATTATTATTCACTTGTAGATTGTAATAATACCTATTTATAATACTATGAGCAAAAAAAAGCAAAATGAATTGGGACCTACGCTTCTAGAAACATGTAAAAATCACGGATTGTAATGGTCATTTATCTGTATGTTTCAAATTTTCAAATATAATTTATACCGAAGATATCAACGATTTTTTTTATAAAGCATTCATTATTTGTAAGCACATAGAAAATAAAGTATGGCAGGTGTTAACAGCTTATCCTAGTCAAAAATAAAAAAGTTTTAATCCAACATCCACCATTCCCTTTCCATTTAATTTTTATTTATATAGTTTTCCTTATTCCCATATCGATTCTTTTTGAACAGAGCCAAAAGCAATTTTTCCATAAAATTGCCTTTTGTAGAAAAAGTATTCATCTTAATTATATGGAAAGGTTCAGCAAAGTTGTAGAGTATTCAATGGGATCTTATGTTTGGTTAATATACCGGGTAATTTTTTTAAAATGAGCCACCCTTAATAAATCTATAACCCTTCAAGATTATTGTATGTAGTAAACGATTCATTTTCTTGAATTTTAAGGGGACTACATTTTAATATGTAGAAAGAGGTGTGATTCAAAATTCCATTAAATAATTAAGAAGTGGGGGTATCTTAGAGTGATGGTAATTATTTTTAACATTCCGGTAATTACCAGCCTTCCAAATGTAAACAATAACATTACATTACCTAGCAATTATCACAAAAATGTTTCTCTTCAAGTTCGCATTTTCCTTTTACGATTGCATTCCAAAAAAGAAAACCGCCCAAGTTTATCAATTGTGCTTCACTAGACTGTCGATTTATTCGCGAATCCTTTTGATTGTTCCATTACAAGCCAGTACAGGTGGTGTGTTGCTAATTCTGAGCGTATATACCCATATCATTCATACAGTAGTCATCTTGATATTTAAAAAATGAATTGCCAAAAAAAACACCAGAAACGTAAAAACTCGATGTAACTGTCAACCTTTCCGTTATTGATACAGCTTTTCTGAAAGTAGTATTTTGTTTCACAATTATAATATTGAGCAGATATTCAAATTCCACAGAAGACATTTAATAAAATTGTGCTATACCTAATTTAGTTTCGTTTTTTAAGATATTCATTAATATCGCTCCACTATTAACATTTCTTTCTCTAACCAAACTCCACTACCACCGTTTTTGTTTTTTCTTCTTTATCATCAGGTAGCCAATATTCCACTGCAATAAATACAACACTCCCAACTTCTAAGTTCGCCATGTCTGAATTGACTGATAATAAGGTTGAACGAAGCACTCAATGTGAGTATTCGCGTAATCACGAGCTTTGTAATATATGCTACGGCGATTACATAGCTCGGGCCCAAGTCCGTCGCCAGGTTTCAGCTTTAAAGTATACAGTTATAAACATATTAAAAAAATTCCTATAGGTAGTTCAAAATTATAAAAAAATTAAATTTGGAAAGTGGTTAGTGACGAATCCAGATTCTGATGTGTGCTCACTATTATGGACCTGAAGAAATCGTCGCCGATATGGACAAAGATCAAACATTCAGATTTTTATGGAACGAGAGAGCATGTGAAAGCAGATACCCTATGATCTCCCTAGAAAGGAATGTAAATGTCTAGAAGCATAGTTGCAGGGTTTGAGGATCAGTTGCGTTACTGTGCCTTAAAAGTTGGAATACTTTATTTTCCAATAGGATAATGCTGAATTCCGTACTGCTGTCATAACCAGGACATTGTTTTTTTATGGCCTACAAGATCACCTTATATTTTATTTGAAAATGCGTGGGACATGATCAGCTATCGGTTTCACCAGGATCCCCTTCTGTGCTTAAGAAAAATGGTAACTTGGAACACAATACGTCGAAAAAATATCAAACATTTTATTCTACGAATTCCTGACTGCATTATAGAGTATGTAAGATTACCTGTAGGTGAAATTCACTGTTGATTTTGAGTACATCTTGGTGCTTATACATAATGGAAGTTTATTAATCGGCTCATACTGTTTGTAATCCCAATGATTTAACTAAGTGTGTGTGGGGGGGGAATGGCAATGGAGAAAGGTCCTGTAGCCACAGAAAGTTCAGTAAAATTCAGAAGAAATGATTTAACTAATAATCTTTTAAATACCTTAACAATCACCAGGTGTTGAATTTTGTGACACATGGTATATGATATAATTCCGCAATCATGTTTATCCTTCTGGTAATCATTTCATTTATAAATAAATATATACTAACATTTAAAGGTATGTATATTATGTAGTAATAGGTTACTGACTCGGAAATCTACAAACATGAATAACACAATTAATAATAGCATAATGATATTCTTTAGTAAATGGGTAGGTACCTAATAAAATATTATTACATGTCTGTAATAGAACCTTTCAAAAGAAGCTACTGAATAATAATATTGTGTAGTGTGTATTTCAAAATTCTACAACCCTGAAAAATTTCAAAATGAGTACCTATATATGAGACAAATAATTACTTTTTAAATAAAAAAAATAGTAAAAAAAGATTTTTGAAAACACGCTTTTATTTATATTTATTATATTATTTTATTTATTTTCTTCTTTTTAGAGCATTTAGCTCTAAAAAGAAGAAAATAAACTTTAAATTAAATCAAACCCATCAATTTATTACATTATACAATTTATATGATATAAAAGCTTGTCGCGAGAGTTTAATATTGTATTCTTGTTTATTTACACAGGCAAATCTCGCGACAAGCTTTTATATCATATAAATTGTATAATGTAATAAATTGATGGGTTTGATTTGATTTGAAGTTTATTTTCTTCTTTTTAGAGCATTTAAATAAAAGCTTGTTTTTAAAAATGTTTTTTTACTATTAATTTTTTTTTTATTTTTTAGTTTTCGTATTCTTCTCAGCAAACCCTTTTAATTGATACCCATATTATGGGCATGAAAAATAACTAGTCCGCCATATTGAATTTAGTGCGACGTCATTTTATATTTCGTATTCTTCTCAGCAAACCCTTTTAATTGATACCCATATCATGGGGGTGCATAAAAAATAACTAGTCCGCCATCTTTGGGAGTCCGCCATATTGGATTTAAAATGACGACACTTAACTAAACATGCATTGTCATCCAAACTAAACGTGTATGCAAAGTTTCAGCTCAATCGGTTGGGGATAACTTCTTTAAAATTCAGTTGCAAGATTTGACCTAAACAAACAAACTAACATACATATACATACAAACATTGCAAGTTAAATAAAAGCTTGTAATTAAATAAAAAACCAAAAACACGGGATATCTAGTTATAATTAGCTTGTCATCAAGAGAATGATAAAAGATAATATAAATTATACAGTAATCGGCAGCCAACTACGGTAATAGCACCGGTTTTACAAGTGAAATAAATAAGCAACCGACTTGCAGCGCGATCTTACTGACGCTAGTGTTCGTCCCCACTATTTAAATTGTTGCGTACTCAATCTGTCGCATCCGTGAATATGACATGTCTAGCTAGCCATAAGTTCGTACGTGTCCGTACTTGGGTTCCGGTTACTGTACGTGTACAGGGATATTCACGAAAATTTTTCTCCACCTTAACTCTTTTATTATTTATCCAAAAAAAAATAGGTAAAGACAGAAGTTGCAGGAAACTCTCTTCTCATCTCTATACATCAGATAAATAAACAATCGCGCTTCGAGTTTCAAAGATATACGCCAAACTTGGAATTTCTTAAATAAAATGTCCTGCATATTTTTGGATTTTTATATCTGGGCTTTTTCCTGATTCTAACAATATACATATACATGGTATATATTTCCTCAAACCGTTTCGTGTAAAATTACTTATTTATTCGGCTTCATTCAGGCCTCTTATTATACTCTATCCTTTTAAGGTGCCCCATAGAAAGAAGCGTAATCTGGACTCCTCAATTGTATCGTTTAAACAAACCCATTCAGTATAATTTGTATCTAAATACTCCTTTACAGCATTTGTCTTGTGGACGGGGGCACTGCCGTCTTGGTGCTAGATAATGTAATAGTTTCTTTCTTCATTAACTGCACTTACTAACTGAAATATTTCTTTAAAAAGGTTTAAATATTTTGCTCATGTTAGGGCGCCTTCATAAAATGTCGACCCAATGATTAAATTGCGAAATACCCCGCACCACACATTTACAGACGTCGGTCTTGCCTTTGAATAGAAAATTGCCTGGGATTGCCCGCTGCCAATAATGGGAATTCTGTCTATTTCAAAAGCCACTGGTTGTGAACCTCTGAAGAGACTAGGATTCTCAATCAAACCGGACAAATAAGTAATTTTAAACGAAAATTGTTGCAAAAATATAGTCTCTGTATTGCACAGGGTGGAGTTACATAGAACACATTCTATAAATAGGTGCCCAATTCAAGTCTAATTCTTAGTATTAGTTTGATATTTTTATAATGGGGGTCAAAAATCGAAATATTCATCAAATCTCGATGAAACATGGATACATCGATTTATAAAATGTACAAAAAATTTCGTTTGCACCTCTAGTAAAATTTTGGTTTTGGCGCCTACGCCGTTTTTCCTTATTAACAAGTAAGATGACTGAAGTCGTTAGAAAGTTTTCTCCTAATTTGATCGAACTTCTATCTCTTAATAATTTCGAAAATACCAATGATGGTCATTGAAAACTGCACCACCCTATTACCTAGTTGCAAAGTATTTTATAATATAAATCATTATTATTTGAAAGTAATATAGATTTAAAGCTATATTTATATGTAAAGCGACTTCTGTAGAATTCTACAATGCTCTTTCACATGAAATCCTTTTTGTTACAACAATCTGACTTTAGTACCTATATTATAAACTAATAAAAACATGAGTTTTATGAGATTTATGTCAAAACTGGTGTTGATTCAAAACGGCAGACGATTTTATATAAAATTTAACATAATCAGCTATGCAAATTTTTAAATATAACATAGATTTTTGTAAATTATGCAACACTAAGCCAGTGGCGGCGTTATTTTCTTGTTTAGTTGGGCCAAAGAGGACAACTTTAAATTTAAGTGGTATCTTTTTCGCTGTTGTTGACGTTGACTTTGTTTTTTTCCTAGAACTTTCATTTGAACATGTTTGCATATGTAAAGAACAGAACACATTATGTATACAATGTATACATTAGTAACAAGAGTGGGTGCAAATTTTATAATATTGAACAATTTTGTTTCACATTTATAAAACGAGAAAGTATCATAATTTTGTGTTTTAATCCATAATACTATTTATTTATTTATGTATTTATTTATTTATTTGTTTATTACACAAATAACGACGCCAAGACGTAGTTCTTAATTTTGGAAATAGTTTCACATTTCAAACAATTATTACTACTGGTAATCCTTTGCAGAATTTGAAAAAGTAGTATTGAAAACACATTTCACTACTTTTCAGAAAAATATGTTGGTAAAATAGAAAATAACAGACTAACTAAAAATTAAAAAAAAAACATACACGTGCATAGTGATTGATTGACATATTAAACAGGTAATAAAATTTATGGTAAATGCAAAATATCGTCGACGTTAAGAGAGAGGGGTTAAGGAGCAAAATAACAGATGCGTTATTATAGCTTCAGTCTCATTTTTATTTTTTATTTTTCAATGAAAATGCAAAAACAAACAAATATATACAATTTACATATTAGATACAATATAATTTAATTACAAATTAAATAATATTTAATCACAATTACTTATCAACGGAATCGCTTTAATTCAGGCTCGGGATGGGCTGCATTATATTCCAATGCTCTAAGAATTTGAGGTGGAATTGGTGGGGGAGTGGGTAAATGGGCTCCTTGTGGTTGGAAACCATTTTCATCAGCAATATAGGACACAGCGATAGGTTGTCCTTCAGGAGATGTGTATTGGAAAGATCCTTGAGCGGCAGTACCTAATTCGTTTCCAATGGCTTTCTGCGCACCTTGTTCTTGGGCTGCAATACCATTTTCAGTTTCATATCTGAAACAAATTACATTTAATTAATCTAAGTAAATCAACTATTTTCCATCAATGATAAAATAAGGCAAATAACCATTATTTGCAACTTTAGCAATATATTGGAACTTTTACTCCATTCATGATGAACCTGATATGTAATGTAGATGTCACCTACACCGATTATTTGAAGGCGTTTAACAAATTGGACCGTGGTATTTTGTTTCAAAAAACTTAGTCGTTTTAGTTTTTTAAGTGATTTAATTTTACTCTTTACAGCCTATTTAGGTAACAGATATCAATTTGTTGAATACCATAGTTACAAATCTGTCCAAATCCTAAAAGAAATCTGGAGTGTCGCAAGGTTTAGCTACTTGGGTTCTTTGTGTGCCTGATCCAGATGTACACTTTCTGATGTATACCGATGATTTAAAGTTACTGCTGGAAATAACATCCATGGCTGATTGCGACGTCTTCAAAATGCCTTAAATTGAATTGAATCTTTGTGTAACAGAAACAATCTACATTATAAATGCCGCGAAATGCAATGTTATGACCTTTTATGGAAAATCTACACCAGAAATATTTGAGTACAGCTTAAGTAAGTAATAAACTTTTACAAAGGCCTCGTACTGTTAAAGATTTTGGCGTAATTTTCAACAAGAAACTTTCTTTTGTCAATTATATAAGGGCAACAACCGTTACTGCTTTAAAAGTCTGGGATTTGTTATACGTAATTTTAAAGGTTAGTCATATGCATACACTTCGCTTACTGTATTTGTCTCTTGTAAGATCGCGGTTAGAATATGCGTCGATAGTCTAGAATTCCATCTGCAATGCAGATATGACGTCACTAGAAAACATTCAAAGGCGATTCTTAAAAATTCTGCAGCATATTTGACGGAAGCATCTCTCAAAAACTAGGTACCTACTATTAGATGAGGTTGAATTATGAATTGATAGATCTTGAGCAACGAACAATGCAATTTATACTATTTTTATTTAAACTACCTAGTCAATAATCAGTTAGATTGTACAATGTACATTCATCTCTATTAATTCGAATTGAGTATCGTATCCTGCGAACTGGTAGCTTCCTCGCCTTATCAGAGGATTTAGGAATATTGAGGGCAGTAGATATTATGTTTTTATAAGCATCATTATTTCATTTATTGTATGGATCTATTTATTTTTATATTGAGAAGTGAGTTGTGTGTACAATGTTGATTTTGTTTTTATATACAGGATGGTCCGGTTTCCATGGCGAAAACTTTAGGGAACGATAGAACATCGAAAAATAATATGAGTTTGCTCTATAAACATTGCCTCTAAAACGCACCGTTTTTGGAACTTCTATTTTTATAAAATGATTTTTTTTTAATATCTCTCTTTAATATCTATTACTCAAACGAATGACAATATTAAAAATATACAAAAAGCTTATCTTGTAATTTTTTTCATAAAGATTAATTTTTTAAATCCGAAATAGCTGTACATACATAAAAAACAGAGAAATCATGTCAGAATTTGTTATTAATATATATTCTAGTTTTTTAGTATTTAAGAGTTTCTGGTTAATGATTAGATGTTTTTTCCAAAAAAAATTATCTTATTGAAGCAATATCAAACTAATTTCCAAGCACATATCGATGTTTTTAGCAATTTACTGGAAAACAGTGCATTTTATGAAAAATTACAGGAAAGGCTTTTGTGTAAAAAATATCATAGAATCTAAAAACATAAAAATATGTGTAAGGACTAGTGGCGTAGAAGTTCTGATTGGAAAAAGGGTCACTACCCCCCAGTTTGACGCCACTGTGATGTTCGGAATCTTTTGTAATAGGAAAATATTAGTGCTCCACGAGATATTTTACATTACCAAATATTTTTTTAATATTGTCGTTCGTTTCAGAAATATTAAAAAAATCATTTAAAAAATAGAAACTTCAACACCCTGTATCTCAAAAACGGTGCGTTTTAGAGGCATTCTTTATAAGCAAACTCATATTATTCTTCTATCGTTCCCTGAAGTTTCCGCCATGGAAACCGCATACAGGATGTTTCGGAAGGAAAGAAAACTATTTTAAGGACGTATTCTAGAGGTCGAAATAAGAAAAAGTTCCAATAAATAAGATTCCTTTTCGAGATACAGAGTGTAAAAAAATATAATTAAAAATCTTTTTTTTAATATCGAGAAAACGATTTTAAGATATTAAATTGAGCTTTTGTATGCACTATGCTGGCATGGAAATACTCCTTCTCGATTCAACGAATTTTAACAATCCCACCAGTAACATGCGTGACAGCAAAATATTAAATGATTTTGAAAAAATTTATAGTACGCCAATACTTTCTTTCAAAACAGGTATTGGTTTCTTAATCGGCAGCCAATTGTGAAAAGAAAAGGCCTCTTAAGTTTTTCTGGTAGGACAAATCGTTTCCGAGTAATAATTAAAAACTGTTTTTCTGCGTCACTGATATTTGTTTCCGATTTCAAACCGTTTGTAAAATAATTAATTTTTAAATTATATGTGTTCCTCTTATCTACAGGGTGATTGTCCAGGCCTTATATTTATGTAAAATTTCGTCGTTCTCCAATATCCACTTCCATTGTGTACTAGTTTTGTAATTTATTTGTAGAAAAACGTGTTTTTAATTATTTTTCTTTTACACTCTGTATCTCGAAAATGAGGATTTTCGGACTTTTTTCTTATTTTGACCTCTAGAGTACGCCCTTAAAATAAGTCCCTTTCCCCCCGAAACGCCCTGTATACCTACTTTATGCAACATTATACACATATTTGTAAATGGTTCTGTTCAGTGTCGCATCAATCCCAAAATTTTTTTTATTAGTGTCAACGTCATTGTCATATTAAGCAAAAATAAATTTTTTATTACCTAATCATGCCTTATCATGTTTTGAGTGAAGAAGAAAAAGGCTACATCATCGCCAAACTTGGAGAAGGGTGGTCTCAATAATGCATAGCAAGTGAAATTAATTGCAGCAAAAGCACGATTCAAAAACTAAACAAAAAGTGGATAGAAACTCATGATATGAGCAGGGCAATGGGTTCTGGGCGGCCAAGAAAGAGTACTCTAGAAAACGACAATACCCTGGTTAACTATGTGACTTTAAACCCATTTTTTAATTCTATTGAAGCCAAAGAGCAAACCAACTTCCCTGCGTCTGTTAGGACAGCAAGAAAACGGTTGCGAGACCAAGGTCTATTTAGCTGTGCCAGTGCTAAAAAGTCCCGACTAAGATGTTAATAAAGAGGCAAGAATGCAGTTTGCAAATACTTTTATTAATGAAAACGATCGTTACTGGGAGCGAGTGTTCTTTTCCGACGAAAAGATATTTCAGTCCTGCTACAATGGTCAACTGCGAGTTTACCATCCCAGGGGTCATAAGTTGATGAAGAATATTTGCACAAAACAGATATTAGCGGAAGGTATTCTGTCTTTTTGTTTAGTTTTTGAATTATTGTGCCTTTGCTGCAATTAATTTCACTTTGGCGATGATGTAGGTAGCGTTTGTCTGCTTCTCTCAAAACCATACTAATTAATTGTTTTCTTATAATTAAAAATTATTAACAACTTATTTCTTATTAGTTTTTTTTTAATAAATACGACCCACCAATGATTTCTTGTCAAAATAATTTAATTGACATAATTGATGTAAAAACTCATATTTACAAAGGAAAATTTTTCGAAAAAACAAACTACTTGATAAAAAATCGATTACTTTTTTAATGTTGTAACCTACAGGCTTCATGCCTGTTGGATTTGTATAGAACTAAATAAAATAAAAGTAAATACAAAATTTTTGCTACGAATTTAAGCAAACACAAGTACTGGAAATAGATGGGAAAAGTTATATTATTGAACATATTTTAGTTGTTGAGTGTAATGTCCTGAAAGAAATCAATTTTTATTTTTTTTCTTAATTTCATAAATATAATATTTTTTTTACTAATGATGAGTGTAATAGAAGGAATTTTGAATCAAATAACTGCAAATTAGCAGCAAGAATTGTTATTTAATTCAAATATAATTTTAGGAAATGAATGCGTTTTACTTTCTTCTAATAAAGAAAAGAAAAAAACTATAAAAATACGGAATTTAATTATCGAAATACGATGAGGTTGATTGATGTCAGGAAGTAATTTTCATGATTGATGTTTTTTTCCAGTATTTAGTTTTTTTGGCCAATCACGCAGAAGTAAGCAATGCATATTTTTCTTTAATGAAGTCGAATTTACTATTATGTAGTCAGACACATTAATAACATTTATCCATCGAATTAATGCAATTCTGATTGTGGGCTGGCAATCCCCGTCCATGAGGTAAGCACCTCCAACGCAACCATGAAACAATTGCCGGGAAATACTTCAGTAATGTTTTTTTTTTGGTGTGAATTTACTCAATATTGTATCTGTAATGTAACTTTTCTATTTTTTTAAATAACACATGTTTTTAATCTTATACCTAATTAATTTATTATTTAGGATTAAAATTAATTAAAATGATTTAATTTCTTTCTAAACACTTCTAAAGTCTTGGAATAACTTTTATTTGCATTATAATTTACAAAATTTTAACTAAACATAATAAATTAATGTATATATTATATTCCACGTAATCATTACTTACAATATTTACAGGACATATATACAGGATCTGAATTTATAAACTTTATTAATAATTATCCTTTATGTGGTTACATGTGGTATTTGGAATAGCTATTATATTATCTAACAAACTTTTCATTTTTAAGTAGACCACAGACACCAACGTATTTCAAAAGAAGTTGTGTGATATTATTGGCTTAATATGTAAAACTACTAAGAAGGAGCATATATTTATTTTACTTTTATTTTAATATACATAAAATTAAAAGTCACGGTTATCAATAATTGCATAACGATGAACAAAATTTAGTAAGGCACACATAGGTTGGGCTTTCAGAATTGTTTATTTAATTTATCCATATTCATAAGGTTTCCATAGGTGAGAACTATAATAATTGTGTTAACATTAACATTCAGATTTTGTGGCATTTTTGTTGTTTGTTGTTTTGCTTATATTGTACACAAAAGGCCTCGATGCAGCTAAATTTGGGAATGTTAGGTCCTAATTTGGTAAACAAACTTGGAAAAAAATCATGCATTAGTTCGTTTATAATGCTGACATTTTTAAATTACTAGCAATTAATTTATGTGCTTTTTACATTATTCTTCTTCATAATTATTGTACAATGATTCATTGGTAAATAACTACAAAAATGAAGGTGTGCCTCTTTTAAGATTAGGTGACTCAATTACAATACATCTCACATTTACCAGTATTAATTTACATAGTGTGGAGTCTAGAAAAGTTGCTACACGAATGAGAATCTCTCATTTAGTCATTATTCATGAATATACACGTTTTTTTCCACTATGCCTAATTCCTTTGTTTTAAAGTGCATGCTACAACATTCAACAATGACATTGCAAAAAAATTTAAATGAATGTTTCTTCTCATTTTGAATTGATTTACGTTTGGAAATATATCACGTGAAATCAGTTAAATGTTGCTTGATATTCGCGTTATATTTGACATGTAAACATAATGACTAAATTTTCAATTCCTATGCATGCTTATACATTTCTCTGACAAAAGCGGGTATAGTAATTTATTGTGCTCGAATATTTTCATAGATATTTTCCAACATTCATGCACCAAATTATATTATGGAATTGTTATATTTTAATTTTAATTGTTTTAATTTAGTGACTTATAAAAACCATGTTAAACCAACGTATTAAATATGTATCTAATAACATATACTTACAACCATTGGTAACTTCCATCTGGGTTAACCTCTTGACTTTGACGAAGTATACGGATTTCTTGTGGATGATGGTATTGTGGGCTACCATATACTGCCACCAGTAGAATTGAAGCAACCACCTTAAAATTATACATATTATATATTATGTAAATCATACAAATAATATATTTTATATTCGTGTTGTAAATGTAAACGCATATGATATTATTTATTTATAAATTTTGGATAACAAATATATCTTAGTAGTTTTCCTATATTAATAAATTTGTTTTGTAGTTTTTGGAAAATGATGTAAAAAATTAAATTATTTCACTTAAAGAGCTAACGATAATAATTATATCCCGAATTATATCAACACATAAAAGAAAATAGACCTATTACCATACTGATTCGCAAAATAGTAATTAAGTCTGAAAAGGAATAGGAACTTGTATTATACTAATACCGTATATACTTTAAAATGTTTATGTTTTTTTTTTTTTTTATTTTAATGGGTATCGCATCAAGCCTGTAGGTTTTTAGCGACTTTACAGTACGTATTCACTGTTACAGGTTACCGGTATACTCTCAAAAAAATTAGTCAGATCAGATTTTCTCGTTCCACTCATTTGGTCATTGTTTTTGTAAACGTCAGATAATTTAAATCTCTGTGCATATACGTTCAGAATGGCATCTCGTTCAGATTTGTCAGCTTCTTCGTTTATTTGTATCCCTATGTGAGACGGTACCCAGACAAATGTAATTTCTTTATTGCTTCATAATAATTCATATTTGACCAGCTTCAGTATGGAGTATAGGTGTTATATTCCGTGTATGGCACTCAAGGAGTCGATTATGATAACTATTTTCTGGTGGTCATGGTGGTTAACAAATCTGATGGCTTGGATTATGTAGGTACTACTGTATGTTATCTGGTAATTTAAATGCTGCACCAACACCTTCTCCTTTTGAACACATCGGTGTAAATACTGATATATCCTGAGTAGTTCTTATTAACTGTTTCACAGAAGTGTTTGATAATTACTTCGTGATTTATTTTGTTTTTTTTTTTGTATTTTGAGAGTTCTGTGTTGCAGGTAGGTAAGGTGATTGAGAGGGGAGGGTCTATTTATGTTTATAAGTATATAAACCAAACTTCAAATGTTTTGAATCATAAATAATTTTTTTTAAAATGAACTATAAACCTAAATCACAGAGGAAATGTTTATGCAAGTATTTGACATTTAGATCATCTCTAGTATAATGAAGTGGAAAATTATACCACAAGCCAAGGATACTGAATAAATTTTAGGATTTCTAAATAAAGTAAAAGGATCTTTTGACCACATTAAATGGTCGTTAATTTACATTAATCTTACGGTAATATTCATAACAAAGACTAGGAATTTTCTTAAATATGTCTGGACAGGTTTTTTATTTAGCTGAATATGACAGACGATTAAATACTTTGTTGACTAATAATCACACTAGACAATTAAATTAAATCCACAACAAATTTCCATAAATCAATAATATTAACATACATTACTTATAGAACACCTTGTACTCCTCAACTTATAACTTTATTATTTTTGAGGAAATTTTGTTGAGGATTTCAGAATTGTTAATAATCATTTATGGCACGATCAAATATTTTATTGAGTGTTAAACCACCAATAAATGTATGTTTCTTAAAGGTATTTTTTTAAGGTTAACCCACAGATTATTCAAAATACGATGCTTTGTTAATATTAAATTAAATTTTAATTTCATGGTAATTTTAAAAAAAATAATGGATTAGAGTAATTGAAGGTGTACTTAAAACACAATTATTTTAAGCTTCATATTTACTACTACTGGAAATTATGTATCATACTCAAAATGCCTCTATAATTTAGTTAGAATATATTCAAAAATAACAAATAGTTGTCCGAAGTTTTAAATGTATACCTATATTAAATTAAATAAAAATATGTTTTTTAAATTTTAAAAATTAGAGTTAAATCTATTGAGAATAATGACATTGTATTATTTATTATGGAAAATGAAAACACTATTAATGCAAAAGCAACATCATCGTATCTATTAAGAGCGAAGATTAGTTAAAATGTTAATAACTTTTGGTTTTTCTTTATACCGAGCTTTATACTATGAATTTTGAAAATATATTTATTCCCAACGAAAACGTGATTTTACTTCAATTTATTTCGAAAATATTTTACTTAACACTTTACAGCAACTTAATAAGACACTATTTGTAGCAATGTGGTGGTAGATATACCCGCGTTTTTTAATAATTTGTCTCAATATGTTTGAATCTATTGTTTTTTTTTAATCCTATTTGTTTTATTATTACCAAACTTCTTTATGATTTTATAATAATAGTCATTATAGGCTTAGTACATTCCGTCCTATACAATACTCGATACGTTACCTTTACAATAAACTACACACAACAAACAATTACTACTAAATAACATTAGGTAATCGAAGCAAATGTTAAACTGAAAAAGGTAATATAACTGTCAAACTTGAACTAATATCAAAGAAAAATGAGTATACCTACGTACTTTATAGTCCTAGTGAGAAATTATCGATAATTTAGCAAGTGATATCAAAAGTTGACGATTTTTAATTGTTAATGAAAAAACATTCATAAAGAAGTTACAAAACAAATCAACTAATTATAACGTATGAGAGGTACGATAGCAGCATGGATAAATGCATTGATACGTAGAGTCCGGCCGCTATAAGAACAAGCCAGGGGCGTTGCAACGACTGCGCTATAGCTTTGGGGATACCATGCTTCTACAAAGTAAGTAGTGACGTGCATTTATCAAAATCAACGCTGCGAATAACAGATTTTAAAAATATTATGATGATACGCTTTTGCTAGAGGGCGGGACTTCGATAGACGACCGCGCAGATATTCTTTGATGACGTTGGTGGCTTGTTCTTATAGCCGCCGGAGTCTACTTACTCGGTTGCAAAGTTCGATGGCTCGAATCCATCCTGGGACAAATTAAAAACTGATTTCTGATTTCCTTCGGACTTAAATGGATATAGAATTCACAATAAACTGTAGGGCCTCGTCAGTGTCAGTAATTAACATAAGAAATTTCCCACATTTACACACTTTTGTTGGGTGTCAAAATTTGTCAATGTTTAGAACATCAAAAATCATTTCAGAGCAAATAATACTAAATAATTTTGTTTTTTTTTTCCGAAGTGTATGTGTTGCATTTACCAACGAATTTATATGTTGGTTTACCCTTCGCGTTTGTTATTCATACTTATTCATACAATAACTTAAGAACGGTACAACCTATAGTATTAAAATTAGACATTAGAGAAGCTAGAGAAAGAGTTTTATTATTTTTGGAAAGAATCAGAAAAAGGAACTATTTAAATCAGAGGAGTTTGAAAAAATTAAACTAACATGTAGTAAGTGAAATATACAAATATAAAGTTGGTGCACAGTTTACTAAACCTCGCTCCTACAACCAAATTAGCTGCATCGGGAGATAGAAGAACCCTATTTTTACTTAAATAAACTGTATTTGAAGCAACTTCGTACTTCCTTAAAAAAATTATTTAAAAATTAAAGATTATTGACACAAACATCAAAAGGTATCATACAGAAAATATAATAATTATATTTAAAAAAATGCAAAAAATCAACTGTCTACGAAGAGTGTAACATTGCTAGTTTAAATATAAATAAATAATTTTATAACATATAATGCATAAAGAAATTTCCAAAATTCAAAATATTAGGAATACTTTAACATATTTTTAATTCAGGTAGTCATAATTAAATCGTCGTCGTCGGTGAAAAAATATTTTATATTTTTTTCGAAAAATAACTTTGCTTTAGATTATTATTTAAATTTTTTATTAAGATAATTCTTATTCATGGTAACTGAGTACGTTTTTTTATATAATGGGTAGAACCATATATAGGTATAGTATACAATAAATTTTACAATAAACTTTAAACATTTTGAAATAATTTATATATACAACGTAATATCATTAGTGAAAATACAAGTTTTAAAAATCAATAAACACGTTCAGTTCTCCCACGTATGTTGTTTATTTGTCTATCTAAATGTAAAAATCTTTTTATTTAGCCATAAAAATTTATTTGTGCATATTTTTGTCAGATTCTCGTCTTATACATTATTTGTTCACGCAAGATAAATAAAAGGCCTAGAAAAGAGTTTCTAGCATACCGTTTTTATTTAAGCCCTTTGCGTAAAGAAAAATTAAGTTTCTCAAATCAAGGATACATAATTTATATATCCTTTCAAATTAAAATGATTTTGCTGAGTAACGTTAACTTACCAACTTAAACATTGTAAATCGTTTCACTAAAGTCTATCTTGAAACTGATGTATCTCCACAAAAGACGATTGATATTTATACAGACCCCAAATTATCCATATTGTTATTTTGCACAACAATATTGTCAGACAAAATTTCTTTTTTATAAGGTCAAAACTTAAAAAGAATTAATTTGTGTGTCCTATTCAATTATGCAATATAGATGTGATGTTCATGATTTATGATTGAAATGTGTTCTTACAACGTACTGAAATATTACCTTATCATCCATACATAATTTTTAGATAAAATTGAGAATTAATAAAATATAAATTAATTAATAAGGCATGTTAATTACCACATTATACAGAGCGAATATATTTTAGTGGACTGTTACCTTCATATCCTGACCATGTGCATCTAAGTAATTTCTCAATAATTCAATCTTGACAAATAATGATTTGTCATATGTTCTGCTGATAAAATCAATTCGCGAATATATTAATAATTAATTTAATTTATAACCTATGCGTGCACACCTTGGAAAATGTAGAAAATTATTACAGTAATATGTTTTAGGAATTTAAATATCGAATAAGAATTTACTCTTTATCTAGTTCAAAGAAAATGTGTTAATCAGTGTTATTCTGTAAGCCATTGAAAAGTTTCCAATATTGAATAGATTCCAATTTATGTTTCAATCACATTTCCAAGGGTGTTTCCAATAATTGAGAAATTTTGCAATTCTGTAAACCATATTGCGAACATTCAATCTTAGTCACTAAATTTAAAACAGTTAGTACAATTATTGACAAATAGTGCGTAATAAATTTGAAAGAAGAAGAAGATTAACCTCACTTTTGTTGTTTTTGCGCCATTCTGCGGTGTATTTTGAATTGTGATTTGTGGTCGAGAAAATTTGGTGATATGGCCCCTGCTGAAAGAACAAGTCCACTGTAGTCCACAGTAATTTGCCATATATGTTCGTTACTTAAAACAGTATCCTCTTCTACGAACGGGCAAATTCACGTCTTTGGTTGGCCCAGATGAAGTAAAAATAATTTGGGGCGACAATTACAATTATCGTGCATTTGTAAGTATTTGTTTGATTAATTTAGAAATATTTTATTTTTAATTTATCACATTGTTTTGAATACTCACACTTCAATTATATTTTCGACTGCATTTATTCTATTCATTCTATTCATTATGAATTACAAACGCCTTTTGCACAAATCAGTTAATCAAAATAAACGTTTGAGGTTATGTTCTATTGGAAACTTAATAACAAGAGCAAAAATCGGTTGTTAAGATTTTCAAGATATTGATTCAATAAATTGAATTCATTGTGGTTACAGAATACGAAAATGACAAGGTCATTGGAATCTTTCCAATTAATGGGAAATATCCAATATTGAATACTTTTCAATGGCTTACAGAATAACACTGATGATCTCTCTATATACTGGATAGCTTGAAATTTTTTTAACATACCTTATATCGATGTAATTTCGTAGTTATGTAGCTCATGATCTACCCTAGGATAAATTAATTATTAAAAAATTAAGGTGGTGGTGGTAGAAAAAAAAATCAAATATAAACGAATTTTGAAATTTTATAGCTTATTTTAAAAAAACTTCGTCTTTTGAAGAAAGATATACTTATACAGGGTGATTCCTATAACGTTCTCACCCCAATTTTTTGGTTTGTATTTGGAAGTAAAATAAAAATATTTAACGTAACTTACAGTATTTCTTCCAATAATTTTGAAAATATTAACAAAAAACAATTGAATATCAAATAATAGTGAGAAAAGACAATGCAATGTTTTTTTAATGGAATACCCTGTATATTTTTACAATTTTGAAATAATATTTAAATTAGGTACCTATCTTTCCATAGAAAGTTTTTTGAAGAAAATAGAGATGTACAGAGTAACCCATTTGAATGTGTAAAGTAATTAATTTGTAGTGGCTATTTTTGGTCCGATTTTGATCAACTTTTTTTTAGGTTGTTGATCATGGAAAACTACATATTGTGGTAAATCGATAGATTTGGATCATAAAAATCAAAGGCTTGCAATTTTTCTCGGGCGAAAATTTAAAAAATCGTATTAGCGAATTTTCTACATGAAAACTAAGTACGCCGCTGTATTCAGCGTCCCCTAAAATGGGTCTGTACCAAATTTCATCCATGCATTTCCAGGTATAAATTTTTATTTTTATTTATTGTTAATAAAATTTTATTTGAGTTTTATACAAACATAATAATACAAATATATCCAATTTGACATATTTATATTTATGCTCTACTTCTGCACATACAAATATAAAGTCTGTTGGACGTACAAATTATTGAAAGCACTTTAGAACGCAATTATTGTCGAATCATTTAAAAACAGCAATCTACTTTTTATAACTATGTTATAAAATATTGATTTAAATTAGAGAATTCATAGCGTCCAAAGCAAAAAGATATTAAAATTAAAAAATATTTAACTTACCACAAAATTCATTCATTACGGCTACCAATCAAAGAACGATATCCCCAAGAAAACATGCATGCTCTTTCATTCTCTTTGGAAATCATCAGGAGTAATGAATGTAGTACTGACGGTCATAAAACTACCCCCTAAGCAAGAGAAAAGGTTTGAGTGATACTATGGAAATTAGTGTCCATATGATGTTATATATGTAAGATTAATATATGAATTTGATATTCAAATGCGTTCGGAAGATATTGAAGAAATGAGTATATCTCCCTTTATTTTTGGATATAATATCAAGATTTTTGGGAGACAATTTAGGACCACCTTAATAGATCTGCCAAATTATGCAAAAATATTAAATGAAATAGAGGATCAACCTACGAGTATCATGAAATTTTGTTAAATTTAAAAATTAGTTAGTTCAAGTATAAAGTATATTAAGTTAAGGAAAGAAAAATTTATTATATTAGATTTAAGTGAATTTTTGAACTAGCCTGCGATATTATTCTGAAATTTTTTCACTCTTCCTATATCACTATCGTATGTATGTATATCCAAGAATAGTATCTGAGTATTAAGAAATCTACTTAGGTGTAGTATAGTAGTGGCCAAATTAAAGTTTCTACCACTATTTTATATGTTATAATTATCTGCTACAATATTTCGAAATTGCAATACAAAAGGAGCAATAAGAGTTCTGTCAAAAATGTTGAAGAACCGATACATATTATTCATACAATGAATACCTACTATAAAGGTGAAAACATGAAAGGTAATGGGAAAAAATTAATACACAGCCATTATGTAGCAGGAGTGATTAAAACAATATAATGTACGAAATCCGCAAGCTGTTAGCAAGCCACTAGTGACAGGTGATCTGACTCTATTAGTAGATAGTGGCAAAAGAAATTCTCTCACATAAATGATCACGTCCATGGTCTTTACTGTATACACATGTGGAAAGATGCAATGGATATATTCAGATAGTCTCAAGCTGTAGCTTTCTCTGTATTCCCAAAGTGTGGCATTAATTCTAAAACATGTCAATTAAAGCGCAATAAAAGTGAATCATTCAAATTCTCCTGGTAAATAGGATCAATATATTCAGTCTCCTTTAGTACATGCATTTGAAATGGAATCGATCTTGCCTATGATTTTTTTCAAGAAGATATTTAGACAATCAATTTAATAATATATGTTATATTTTGTAATGTCTTGGCTGCTTTCTACGGTGCTTTTTGTCTAGATACTTACGTAATCTTTTTACTTTTACGGAAATCTCGGGCGCCAGTCCTTCAATTTTTAAGTGCGAAGAACTACACTGTTTTTTTTTTGGCTCTCCTAATTGGGAGAACAACCCTGAGTAGCTGACAGCTGGTGATACGGAATAGCCAGGGGTCGGAGCTGGAGATCTAATGGAATTCGATCATGCTGCTCAAACGGGTTAATCAGAAATAAAGAATGACAGAAATAATAACTCGTGAATTTTCCTCTTTAAAATAACGGATTTATTCAGTGATAATAATGAACAAAGTACTTTACTCTAAAACCTTCACGACTATACAGTCGAGTATGTATAAAGCTAATTCTTTAAAGGATCATAAATCAAGCGAGCTGGCAATCAAGTCTTTACGCGATTTTACGGCGGAATTTTCGGATACGTGAGATTAATATTTTATTTTGTACGACAAGCAAACGGACCTTTCCAATACGATGTATTATAGACGGCGGGCAATCCGTTAGCTATAGATATTTATGTCTTTGCTGTTATTTGAAAATACGGCGAACTACTGCCACAAACGTAGAGCTATTTTTGAACGGCTATCTTAATTTATAGCAAGTTGTCGAGTCACCCTGGTACACTGGCACATTACAGATCACCCGAGCGAGAAAAATCTATTCAGTGGGTGTACATTTAGGAATGACTTTTCTAATTACAGTGGGTTTTCCGGAAACCCTTGTGCATGACAACGGGGCAGATCACCCGAGCGAGAAAGATCTATTCAGTTGGTGCACAATTTAGCAAATAATAACACGAATCAACCAACAGAGGTATTCTATATTAACTCTAGTTTGCTTTGGTAACAATATACGGCGAAACTCACGGAAAATAAGACTTTTAAATATCTATACTTAACTGAACGCAGGGCCTGCAAAATGTAGCAGGTTACGGTGAATTCTTACCAAGATTTAATGCAAAGAAATTTACTATTAATAACTCGAAGCGGCGGTACTGAAATGTGAACGGCTTTAGCTATATCTTCAATGGCTGACGGTAAATCGTATCTGATATGATAATGCGGAATTATTTCGGAATGAACCTGAACTACTGCCGGTTTTCTCGGAATGAGAATAAGCACGGAATGAGAGTGAAGTGACTGTTCTTCCCCTTTTTGTAAACTTTATGACGTATCTGTCGTGTTAAAAGAGAGATGGTCACCGACTTTAAACGACGGACTCGGATGCATATCCCAGCGTAACTTGCAGAGGTGCAGCGGATTATGCAACTTGGTGCATCAACTCAGAAGGTATCTGACCGGAAATGAGTTACTTGCAATTTCTATACTATGTTGCAAAAAGAAACGGATTAAAACGAGCAAGGATTAACAATTTTAGTAACGAATAATTTTTATTTCCGACTCGGCCATTATTTATAATAATTCTCGGATTTTACTTATACGAGGGATTGTCGAAAATTAATCAATTAATTACTTGATTGCTTGTTTACCAGCGGACTTTTTTAACAACTCATTTATAACTTAACTAGTACAGGACTTACTTACTAAAATCAGCGGCAGGGTGTACCCAAGTTATGGTAATATTTAAAGTAAAAATGAACATTCCTTGATTGGAAAAATCACTTCGTTACAATTTATGGAAATCAAATTTGCTCCGTAACCGTTCGCTTTACACCGTAATGGAGTTTCATTAAAAATGCTCTCTACCACTCCTCTACCAATAATCTACCAACTTTATTTCTTCCTCATATCAACGCCTTGCTCTTCCCAGTACATAGATACCCAGCGCTGCAGCAGAATCTTTCACCTCAAGATGTAGTCAGATTAACTCTATATGTATATCTAATTTTTTAGGATGAGGTTTAAAGACTCTTGTTGGCTTCAATCCATCTAAACTGCAGTCAAGTGTATTTTGCATGAAATGTAATAAATATGGGACAATTACGTCATTTCAGATTAAGGGGTAATTAAAGGTCTTTCAAAAATACCCTGGTTTGAAGTATTTCTCCTGATATGATGTTTGACTCCGTTCAAGATTTTGATTTCAAATAAAAATCGTTCAGTACGAGAAAATCTTTTTATCAATATTTTCATGGAGATTGCTCAACAGAAGTTTTGTGCTTCATGAGCAACTAGGACATTATATCTTCCCACAACATGCTTGTCATGCGTGTCATATCGTGGAATTGCTTTCGAGTCAATGTAATTATGAGCTTTATCTAAAGTAGATCCGCTGTCACAATTTTTATAATAAAATTTATAGTTAAATAACCTGATTAACTGCTACAAACTGATGTTGGTTCATAAATTTCTCTAATGTATTAGCAAATTACCACTCAAATTATATAATTTCAGATTAATGGTTTTGCAGTCAATACTCGATCATTTTTTAAATTGTATTATATTGAATTTTGGACAGAGAATCAAAATCTAAAGAAAAAAGTTGAGAAATATCTTAATTGAAAAAATCGATTTTCAAGTTTCAAATGAAAGTGAAATTATTTTTATTTGATATAAAGGTTAAAATCGGTGAAAATTTTCGTGACTAGTGATAAATTAAGTTCTTAAAAATATTTTAGATATATCTACAATAAGTGCAATTAAAAATTATTGAATATAGACAATACACAAATAATAATTAATGTTCTATTAACGTCTAATAAATATATTTGCTTGCTCCTAATTATACAAAAGCCATACATGCTAGTTGAAGACCGCTCACACCATAAACTAACTACCCATTAACATTATATTTATTTGACAACATCCAAGACACAAGTATATCAAGTATATAACCTATATAGGACATCCATTCAAATAGGTGGAAGTAAGTGTAAAAGAAGTAGTAGTAATCAACGACCTTTTCTGTGAGAACATAGAGAAGAGCGAAAAGTACTAAGACAATCTAAAACATTAATTACTAAAGAAACTAAAGACAAGTTTTATTAGCACTCATAAAGGTGTGATGAATCGATTATTTTAAATTATCTGACTTGAAATGCTGCGTTATAATAATTCATATGAAGTAAAAGTAAATAATTTAGATAGCTGTATAAAATAGGTTTAAAAGCCTAAAGTCAATGATGTAATTTTAAGGAAAGATGGTGAATTAATTATTATTATAAAAAAAAATTCATTCATTCAATATTTCTTGAGACATTATAAAGGTATTAAAATGTATTGTCACAAAACGGTACACAATCAGTTAGTTTTTCTAATGTTGCTATTATTGATTATTTTTTTGACAATAGAGTATAAATATAGATAGGTAGTCGAGAAAATGGGAAAAGACAATTATATGAAATACTTTATTTAATAAAAACAATAACTAAAATAATAATAATTACAATTTAGTAACATAATTTAACTATGTCCTCTCCTTTGATGGATGTGCCGCAAGCCATTCTAAAGCTTTTTGAATTTGTGGAGGAATTGGTGGAGGAGTTGGCAAGTGATCTCCTTGTGGATGAAAACCATTTTCATCAGCAACATATGTCAGATGAATTTGTTTTCCTTCTGGAGAGGTATACAAGTAAGAACCTTGAACGACCAGATCAACGTTGTCCTTGTTAATTTTACGTACTTTTCCTTCTTCTTGTGCGAAAATTCCATTTTCGGTTTCGTACCTAAAAGAATCGTTTTTATTACTTTCTAAATCATATTTAGTAACTACATTAAATAATTTTTGTGTAAAATATAACAATACATAATTCTGACATTTTTATATTAAAAAAAATTATATGTATATTAATTTATTCTTGTGTTCCTTGCTGATGAGTATTTTTTAATTTGGTAAATATATCTGACGAGAAGTTATTATTATCAACGAAATTACACATTTCATACCTTTCAATATTTGTGCATTAAGTAAACAAATGAAACAGTTATAATCGAATATATACTACCTGCCATGTATTTTAATAAACAACGACACAAAAACTATTTTCATTGTGTATTGACATTACGGAAAACAATTATTTTTTATACTTACGAGTATTCATAACTTCCATCGGGGTAAATGTCTTGGAGCTGACGAACAATGCCAGATTTTTTCTGTGACTGTATGTCAGAATATTTTTGAGGTGCAGCAGAAACTGTTGCCACTAACAACGATGCTACAATCTGAAAAATCATGTTAATAAATAAAAATATTTTGTTTTAGGAACAATATTTAAAAATAATATCGTAATTGTATTGTACAATGAATCCAACCAATTATATTGAATGAAACAAATTTTTATGTACCTATTTTTTATGATATTTAGGATTTTAAGAAAAAAATAGCCTCAAAAACCGTAATGGCTTAGTAGAAAATTAGTAAATAGCTTCAGAAAGCAACAATTTAGTGCCAACACAGAAAATTGTGTGTTTCTTGTAAACATTTTTGGCTAAAACAACAGTAACGTGCAGAAGCGGTCAAAAATAGTTTTGAACTAGCAAATTTCTAGTTACATATAACTTTGTTGTTCGAATTGGAAACCTCTTTTGAACAAAACTGTACAATTTAGTTGATTTATGGTTCATGTTTCATATTTAGCGAGTGGTATTGACATGTTGTACCTCCTGTTTGGCTACTATGTATTGTGAAATATTTTAGATCATAAGGCGTAGGGACTGATGGGGTTTTAAATTAACTCTTACTTTCAAGTAGAGTTTATATTAACTCTTCCTTTCAATCTTAGGGAACCCATTACATAGTGGCCATTTTAATAAAATAAATTACCCAATCACCCATCTCCAAAAGCTTAACAAGAAGCAAAAGGATGTACTTATTAGGAAGCTTGTTACTTAATTTATAAAACACCCGCTGAACTGTTAGGAAAATATTAATTTTATATATTATTATGCAATAAATTACAAGCATCTTACCAACTTAAACATTTTGTGTTGTCTACCAAAGTGAACTACGGTAATGAATGAATGTATGAAAACTCATTGTATATTTATATACCTACATCTTCCCCAAATTTGCACAACAATTTCTGTTTTAAGGTTAGAGGAAACAAATGCGTTTTAATTACGAAATTGCAGATTAATAAAAATTTTAGATTTATATCTGAAGATCTATGTGCACAATATGCGTATAGTACCTCAACCTTGTCTTCATATCTACTCATAAATCATTACTATTCATTTCTTCGAAAACAGAAGATAAGATTGTAAAAAACCATGTCATTTTTATTACACATCTGAAATTAACATTTACATGTATGCGCTATTTACTATGTAGTATAAAGTAGGGAATAGATACTATATGAAATTCTGTAAACGACTCCAAGTTGATACATCTTTAACGGGTACATGATTATTAATTATATGAAACTTATACAAAATAACATTTCTTCTGAATTTAAGGGTAACAAATTGAAATTTAACATATTAAGCACTCTTAACAAATTTGAGTCAATAAACTAAACAAAATAGGTAATTAAATTATAAACATAATGTATTCATAATTAATTAGTAATATTTTATTAATTGCCAAACCTTAAGATTGACTATGCTGTTAACAATAATTTAACATTTTATGTCTTTATTAATACGTGAAGCATTGAGTTAAATCATAAAGTAATACAAAGGGTACTTAACCCAATTCTTCATAGAATGAAATGTAAGTATCATATTGTCTTAGCGCAATTTATTTTTCAGGAAATGTATTTCATCAGTGGTCAAATAACAGAATTAAAAATTGCTATGACGTTAAACTTATAGGGTGAGTCAAATTCGATGCTCACTATTGGGAGCTCGAATGAGTTGGTTAAATGTGTCGAGCTTGCGCAATTTTATACCCAATATTATGCCGTGCTGATATTAAAAATATCTTGTTTGGTTTTTGAAATACTTGTTGAAAAACTAAATTTTAAGTTTTCATTTTTGTTTTGTTCTAGCTTTGTTTGAAGAGATATTAAAAAATTGAAAGAACTTCTTCATTGCGACTTTTCCAGCTTTACAACATAGAGTCAAAGTATTTTGAATAGAACACTTTGTCAGATCGGGGGCACCCTCGACTTTGTATTTTCAAACACGGACCTGATATATTGTTTTTCCTTAATTCATTAGTATTTTTTATCCTGATACCAACGATATATGACACTCCTTGATTTGACCAATATTTTCAGTTCCAAAACTTAAATTAAATGATTAAATTCATTCATTACAACTCTGTTTTTTTAATAACTTTTTTCCATTTGTTTTGTAAGTTATACTTCATATTATATACCACGGTATATTATTGGATATAAAATTGCGCAACTTCGCCCCCCATTTAACCAACTCTCTATCTGTTACCGTTTCCAAGATCCCAATGGTGAGTATCGAATTTGACTCACCCTGCACAGGGAAGTTACATAAATTTTAACACATACCTTCAGCCTTTATATTTAGAGATACGAAAAAAGTGTAGACACAAAAGTTGTAGATTTTGTGTCAAATATTTTTTGCCGAAAAACATAAATCGAAATAGCATGGGAAAGTAGAAAAAGAGACACAACTTATGTATTTTTAAATGGAACACCCTGTATATTTTTGCATATTTTGAAAGATCATTTTCAGCTGACTCCAAAAATATATAATATGTAGGCATTTGCTCGGGTTGTTTTTAAAACAGTATGCCTCTTTGTGTAAAACAGTTCGCATAGAATCTTAGGTTGCCATGAAAAAAACTGACAAAATATTTCTGATAATTTCTGGCAGTTTACCACCAGATTTTTATGTAAAATCCCAAATACTTTAAAGTGGGTCATTCAGATGTGGAAAAACATAATTTTATTTGTCATTCATCAATTTTGATACGTACCTATCAGGGTGTAACTAAACTACGTTCGGGGAGTGATTGAATGCACGAAAATATGAAGAAAAGTTCCTATATGGACATGGGTCCACAAATAGCTTCTAAGGCAGCTACGCTACGCTAAGTTGACGCCCCAAATAATTTTTTATATCTCATGAACTGTTTGAGCTACTAACATAAAATTTGGCTTTGCTATTTAACGTTTGTAAGAATTATCAACAATAGAAAATATTAACCAGGGGACGTACTAAACTGGAGGATATCCTATAATTTCCCACCAATTTTTCGTTTGTCATTTTCTTGCATTTTTAATATCGGAAATGAATTTCATGAACAATTTTACGTAAGAAAGATTCCCTTGTTGAGGAGCCATAGGACACACTGTTTTCGAGAAAAATGGAATTATGTATAATGAATAGTGGACATTTAATAACTTTAATAACTGTTTATTTTTATATTAATTATTTGTTGTTTTAATTAATGCAATAAATGATATTCTCCCTTTTCATAACCTGCTTTTTAATAAAAATTTTTCAAAGCGTTAAACACGATCATTTGTCAAATCTCGGGGGAAGCCTAGCTAAAAATAATGTACCTTCAGGTAAGTTGAATCCGTTTTTCTCAAAAACGGCGCGTCCTACGGTTCCCCAAGACCTCACATTTTTAAAAGAAGTTGAACTACTTCCTGTTAAGGAAATATGATTTGGTAGGTATTATGGACAAAAACAATTAGGGTATCTTTTGCAGATATGAATAATCATGGCCTAAATAATAAACTTTTCAAGGCCCCAAAATAAGCTAAAGCCGTAAACGCAATGACAGCACTTTTAGGAATTAAGTTAAAAAGCGTTCCTTTAATCAAAAAATATATATATATGTTTTTCCCTAATTTGTAAATCACACAAAACTTTTTTTTCAAGTTGTTGTACTTGCTTGGTGGGATGTTGTATACTATTATACAAGAGGTACATTTATGTTAAATTGAACATGAAGAGATACCAATTAACGCAAGAAGAAATCTTGATAGCCGGTACGTTTGAAGCTGGTAATCAACATCCCACAATAACCGCACCTAATCTACAAATAAAGCTTCTGCAAGTAAATGGAGCATAAATAACTCCAAAACCGTATTTATTGGTTACATGAGGTCACATGAGATTCGAGAGGCCCCTGATAAATGAACACGTTATATAGGATAATTTTCAATGAAGGTTCATTCTTTCTATTGACGAGTCATGATTTAAGCTCTTTCCAGATTCAAAACCTGTAAGAACATAGAGAAAATCAAGTAATAAAGCACAGTAATAGAATATATTGGAGGCTCATTCTTATAAAGGAAAGAGTCGTGGGGATTACTGATTACTGTAAAGAATTGGGATGGAATCGGCGTTGGAAGAAAAATTAATCTCATTTTGCTAGAGAATTTTCTGCATCCCAATGGGTATGTCAATCAAATATTCCGACCAATTGTCCTTTCATATGCAGCAGTCATTGAATAAAATTTTGTACATGATAACACATGACCACATGGTGCGAAAACAGCGCAAGGGTTTCTTTAGGATAATGTCATTGATGTATTATTGCAATGTCCTAAGTTAAATGCAATTGAACATGCATCAAATGTGCATCAAAGATGAGTTTCATGAGCTACTGATCACTTTCAAAAACACCAACGTCCAACAACTGTTTAAACAGCGTTGTTAATACCTCAGACTGAAAAAGTAATGTGATCCTAAAGCACGCAGAGACGACGTAAGGCTGTTATAAATAAACCAAGTGGACTGCGTGGACACAATAGGTACCTATATAAATGTCTTTTTTCCATGTAATAATTCACTAAAAATTGGTAGGCGGGTATTACATATCCGTAGATTACCATGTGTGAATATAGTAAAGTGGCTATCTGCTGGCTATTAGCACTGACCGGAAACTTAGTAAGTAGTTCAAATAATTAAAATAAAATTCTATTGTTAAGAAATTATTAAATAAATAAATATAAATAATATAAATACACCACATGTAATTACGACCCCCTTTATCCCAGAAGGCTCTAGGAGCCTTGTGCGGGAGGGGGCTACACATTTAAAGACAAGGGACACACATCCAATATCCGTGTATAATGGAAAAACCCCTCTCACAGTATTTTCCATTGCCACGACCGGGATTCGAACCCGGGACTTTTGGGTGAGAGGCAGGTACTCTACCATCTCGACCATCAGTATTGAGTAAATAGATTTACTGGCCAGGTCAATTTTCTAATCATATTAAGTCCATGGGTATTTATGTAAGTGGGAAATCACCATGTGTCAGTTGAACGAATCAAACATAATATGTCCAAAGTGCAAACTTGAAAGTAATAGTAGATTTAAAACATTAAAGACAATTTTATTAGTAAAAATATTCCCTTTAGTTTATTTCTAGTTTCTTTTCAAACAAAACGGTTTTAGTAATGCAATGTATATACAGTGAGGTCGAAAAGTACGGAACAAATTCACTATCGCCTAAGTTTTGGAAAAATCGCTCGGACAAGTCAATTTTTTTTTATGTTAGGCCTATTTTAAAAATATTTTTTGTCCTACAAGATGCCCCAAAAAAACTGGGCAGTTCTCAACTTTAATTTTTCAAATGGCAACCTCCAATTATTTTTGTAATTTCGAATTACCTACTACTATTGATTTTTTCTAATAATTTCTGGTATAATTAGCATGTTCAATGCGAATAAATGTTAGTAACTCAGAAATGATTGATTTTAGGTATAGGGTGTAATATATTAGAAAATCTAATTTTGCAAGGAATTCAAAATTCCAAAAAAATTGGGTTGCCATTTGAAAAATCAAAGTTAGTAAGCAGCCTAATGTGGGTGTCCGGAAATAACGTTCATATATTTCAGAGGGTGATTCTTCAGCTCAAAATATGAAGAAAAGTATGTCAACATGGGTCCGGAAATGCCTACTGAAGGGGCTACAGCCCTCAGCCTCTTGAGATTGGGCCCGAAAAATGAAATTTGTTCTTTTATTTCCGTGTTATCGGAGATAAGAAGACAAGATTAGTACTCGAAGATTTTAACAAAAGTTGTCAAGTTTGACAGATGCCTACTTTATTTTTTATTAAGTAAGAAAATTGAGCGTCCCGCAGTGCGCGCGAACATAACATCACAAAGGTGTGTTTTTCTCGAAAACGGTAGCCCCTACGAGGTTCTGCCAGTTTCACAAAAGTCCGCTAACAGTCAAGACCAATAATTTTTGGCTATTTAAAATGAAACTCCCCCTATTAACTACGCCACTGGTGGAGAAGTCACATTTTTAGATTGGCCAAAAGATTTGTCATACTCGAAAACTTTGAGTACCAAATTTTGTCTTTTTATCTCTGATAACACGGAAATAAAAGAACAAATTTCATTCTTGGGGACAAACTTCAAGGGGCTGTAGCTCCCTCAGTAGGCATATCCGGACCCAGGTTGACATGAACTTTTCTTCATATTTTTGAGCTGATGAATCACCCCCTGAAATATATGAACGTTATTCCCGGACACCCTGTAAATGTTTTTTCGAAATATTTATTAATCTTAAGTTGACGAAGTAACCTTTTGAAATATAAGAAATCGTGTTCGATAGGACGTACTAAATTTATTTAGCGAAACTTATCTCCATCTTCCCTCAAATTTCTTAAATTGTGAGTAGCCAAATTTAATTTAAAATAGTAAATATGGTCACGTTCGTTACCTAAATCTGAACGACCATTAATAAATGAAGATGTTGTAACGTCCCAAGAAGGTGAATATATCTGGGGGTGCCTAGGTGGATAATGTCACAATATTCTTATTATTTATTTACCAGTATGATGTTGTAAACGACAGAATTTGTGAAATATACGTCCAATGTCTTCAAAAGAAGTAAATTCCCGCCCAGCTATTTTCAAACGATATCATGTTAAATGAAGCGGTGGTCCACCATATTATGAGACACGTTCCCAATTGCATAAATTAGACTTTTCCTAATCGGTGAATAGGAATAAAAGAAATTATCGAATAACCAGTTAAATCACATTTAATAAAGAATTGCTTTGAGAATTTCAAGGCAATAAATAAACATTATTTTTAATGAGCATAGTAATTATTAAATAAAAGATTAATAGATACATCAGCATAAATTACCAGACTCGCTACCAGATTTTTTTAAAGTATCTAACTTATGCAGATATTTTTTGTTCCTAATTTTTCATATATTCTACTTCTTTAATTTTAAAATAAAGGATGCTGGACCATCCTGTAAATCGATAATTTAAAAGATGTTATATAAGCAAATCAACGTAGTGTCGTCAATTACTGAGATTATGTAAAGACAAAATTAATGTATGTGTATCAAAACCTAAAAAGCGAATTTCTCCTCCTCGCCGTATCTACTACTCATTAATTCAACGATGATATTTTCATATCACGTCATCTTGTGAACAAAAAGGTGTTGTTAAAGAAGATGACCCCTATTTTATGCTTATGAAAACTATATTATATAAGATGTTTAAAAAAATATGAATTTTGTGAGATGACAAGAGATTGAATCAATTCAATTTAGATATTCAAAAATGCATCCTTATGAAGTTGCAATCATCCAGGCTCGGCTAGAGACGTTTTTCGACTTTCTCTTTCAATTTGAAACATTTTGATAATTGTTACGTGTTAATTTGTTCGATTCAATGTATTACAGAAAATGTTCAGGTATTGAGTAAAGAAATCTTTACTCAATGATTTAAATCAATTTTTCTCTCATAACTTCCAACTTTTTATCACCACACCTATGATACAACAAATTTATTACTCTACATTTTTCCAGTACATGCCTTGTTCTGTTTACCAAAAAAAATATAATATAAAAGTAGGATTATTTAAGTTTTTGTTTAATCTAAGAAACTTTTTACAGGGTATTTGCATTTCATTTGGTATTACTTCTATAATTATTTTCTTTAATTGAACTGGTTAAGTTAATCTGTTGCTAATTATTATGGTGGTTGATTACACAAAAGGAAATATTTACTTACCTACCTAATTTTTTTTAAAAGAAGAGTTTATGATCTAGTTTCTAAAATTTTCTTATCAGAGGTTAATTATTATGTAAATGAAATAATGAAATTGAATTGGAAAACTTTCACCAGAAATGGCATCATTAATTTTCATAACAAGCAATGAGCAATGGAGGAAAACCTATAATTATTACTTATTAGAACCATACTTATTATCTGATCGTTTAAATGGAGTTGATTAATTATAATTTGCTGAAAATTACGTCCAATATTCAGACGAGATTATTATGGTCGCTGCAAATAAATTTAAAGAAACCACAAATATCTAAAATAATTAAGTTTTTATTTCTTGGAATATATGTGAAGTGCATTGAGCATAATGGTAGCAACTTTGAACACCTTCTTTATTAAAGTGTGTTTAACATACAAAATTACTCAGAAAAAAAACACTGTAAGAAAAAACTGTAAGCGTTAGAGTATCGATATAAATGTGTAGAGTTATGGGGGGTGTGATCTAATTTAAATTGTTAAAGATACTCTAATAATACAATATTTTCCCAAATAGAACAATTGGACAAATAAACACATTAATTATTATCAAAATATCTTAAAATTGAAAGAATATATTATATAGAGCGAAAAATGGACAATTGTTAGATAACTACTTAAGGATAGATTTTTGAATATGGACAATTTTGTTTAAATCCATCTCCACGTCTAGAATTAGCTATTAAAATCATAATACCATTTTTTGAAAAAAATTTGAGAAATATTTTCTGATGAACAAACACAATTTAATGGAACGATTTAACTAAAAGTTTAAGGCACCAAATAATTTTAATTTATTTACACTTATTTAAATTTGCATATATTTTCTTTCAAACCTAAATCTATTGTAGACTGTCTACTATAATGCACAACAAAGAATAGATTGTATCATGTGAATGTCTGAACAGGTCAATGATATTTGAAAATACTTATGTCTTTATTCAAATAGTTTTATGCCACTGTGCTCAATATCAATCTTTCACTAGCACACTTAAAGGAATAATTGCAAGTAATATTCAGCATTCAGCGTTTGGGTAACAATGATTCATCGCTATCAAAGTAAAATATTCGTAAATAACTTTTCGATTAATGTTGTAAAATAAGTAAGAAGATTATATAAAAGGAAATTAAAAAACGGTATGCAATAAACACAATATACAAAAATAAAAAGATTACAAACATTTAAACATATAATGAACTACGATACGCACAATCTCTTCTCAAAATTCCCATAATACAAAGAATACATTTTAGTATTATATAATATTTTCAATGATATGTTGAGTAATTGAATTTAAATAATAATGTATTTTGCATTTATTTATAGTACGTGTGTGCAAATGTTAGAAGTGTAATGTTACGTCTTTTAAGAAGTAAAAAATTTATAGTACTTTAGTATCGTTAACGTTTTATTTCAAAATATCCACGTTCATATTTTATTTTTCAATCTTTCCGCTATTATCGCCCCCTTTCTATTAGCGATTCTTTCTGAACTAAGAATTAGTGTTGCGTTGGTAAAGGGCTTTATTATGTAAGGAAGTTCATGAACATTTATATCTACTATCCAAATACCTCAGACAGTATTATCTCCATTGAAATTTACATTTTTCGCAGTGAAAATGTTTGTACAATTAATCTATTATCAACGGAAGTACAATATGTATAAGTTTTAAATACAATTTACCTTGGGTATATTTTTTATTAAAACAGCTGAAACAGCAGTTGAAAATTTTATAATTAATATTTCTATATAAAGTTTTCTTTAACCAGTTATGACTGACAGTAGTTTAATTACGTAGTAAAAAAAATTTATGACAAAAAATTCTATATTCCTCCAATTTCATTTAAACATTAATTAAATTTATTCTTCTATATACATTTATAATTTATCCATTGAATTTTAAATAATAAACAACGCAATATTATAAATGTCGTGGTAGAAATTTTTATGACTTTTTTAACAGCATTTTAAAGGAAATGATTATTATTATTAGATATTAAACCAAATATGACTGCGATACATATATTGGAAATCGCAGAATTAAGACAAAATTAGTTGAAAAAAAATATATGTTTATTGAAAAAAAAATTACTTCTTCCATACTTCACATATTACATTAATCGTTCGATATTAATATATTTAAAATCCAATAAAAATAAAAAATTAATATAAGTAGAATATTTTAATAATTACACCAGTCAAATTAGACAAAATTAGGGCGATCGGTGGAAAAAATTCCTAGAGATTTGGAATTTTTTTTAAACGCTTCCTTTACACTTAAATAGAGATATATCAAAAGTCCCCGAGGGTGGGGGGTGAGCTCGAGGAGGGGAGGGGGGTTAAAGGTACCATTTTTCAGTTTTTTGTTTATCTCGGAAACGATTACTCCTATCGATTTTTCCTTTTTACCAAAATTAAAGCTAATAAAATTTACTACAAATGGTTCACCGCATTTTTGTCGTAGGACTAATCGTAAGCGAGCTACGGGCTTCTGAAGTTTGGATTCTACATAAATTTCATTAAAAGTCCTTCCAAACACATTTCATTAGTAGGTATATGGTAAGTATTTATATTTATGGAAATAGTGTGTGTAGAGCGCCCCCCAACTAAACTGGCCTGCCTGAAGGGGGACTCTTTTTTTCCCCGCGGATGAAGGGATATTGCTCTACAGGGCGACAATTTGGCAACGCAGCACTCACACTTGATTGATGGTGGATTCCTGTTAAATCGAGTCAGGTGGGGTATAGGATCAACCTTCTCAGTGATATTTAATCAATATGTGACTTACTTAAAAAAACACTATGGTGAATACTGCACAGTCGCACCACCATCACCACCGCATCAGTCGACATTGATTTCACCTACGATATGGTAGCGACGACTCAGCAACACTCTTTAGGTAATGAAAAAAATAAGGACAGATTCATCAGTATGCTGTCTCGGAAAATGATTGCAGAGGGTTTAGAAGTTAGACACTACAGGCTGATGCTGATGCGGATACAACTATTATACGGTGCGCTTTGGAGAAAGCAGAATGTGATTGTTCACCGCTTGTCATTGGCGAGGATGTGGATCTGCTGGTCCTGCTGATCGCTTTAGCTCCAACGGAACGAGAGATAAAGTTTTTCAAACCTGGGAAGGGGAATGAGGGAATTGCAGGAACTTGACTTCGCCAAGAGCATTTTGTTCATTTACGGTTTTAGCGGCTGCTATACAATTTTCCGAAAAAGTAAGTCAATAATTGCTTTATTACTCATGAGGGACAGCATCCTACATTTAATCTCCAACGTATTTTACACAAAGACTTCAACAACTGAGGAAGTTGCAAACGCCGGGGAACAGATGTTCCTAGCAATGTACAACGCCAGAGTAAAAGACCTGGACAAACAGCGTTACGCAACATTTCTAAAATCCAGCACAAGGGTGATGTCAGACCTCCCCTCTCTACCACCAACTAAAGGCTCTGTACTGCAACACTTATACAGAGTCTATTTGCAAGTTCAAGATTGGCTGGGCAACAAACTGGAACCTGCTGATTGGGTTTGGATGAAAGGAGCAGATGGAGATCTTCAACCCTTGACAGCTTTAGCTCAACCTGCCCCAGCTGCCATCCTTTCAACAATATTCTGCAGCTGCACCAAAGGTTGTGGTGCATGTTGTGGATGCCGCAAAGCAGGTATCCATTGCTCTTCAATATGCGGTAACTGTGAGGGCGCGTGCACTAACGGCCCTCCAGTTGAAGACGGCAATTCAACATATGAGGATGACCCGGAAGACTTGACACCCTCCAAAGAACTGTTGGACCCAATACATTCCCTCCCGCACAAGACTTTCAGAGTCTTCAGGGATAAAGGAGGTCGTGTTTTTTATTCAATTTACTAAGTTTTATTCAAATCATCTCTATTAAATCATCTATCTATTAATATTGTACTGAACAAGACTGTAATTCGGTTTTCAATGTTTAGGTTGAAGAGAAAATGCAGCATATGAGGACGACTCTGAAGACTTCATGGACCCCCGTGACCCAACACCCTCCTCTAATGAAGTGTTGGACCCAATAAATTCAATTTACTGTCAGTTTTTTTCAAATCACAATACTAATTCTGTTTTAATTGCGGATAAAGCACATTTTTTGAAATGATGTTTCTTTTGTCGCCCTATAACTCGCTTACGGTTAGTCCTACGGAAAATGCATTTCTGTAGGAAATTTTGTCAGCTTTAATTGTGGTAAGGGGGCAAAAACCGATAGGAGTGATCGTTTCCGAGATATAATCGAAAAACTTAAAAATGGTAACTTTAACCCCCCTCCCCTCCTCGAGCTCACCCCCCACCCTCGGGGACTTTTGATATATGTCTACTCAAGTGTAAAGCGTTTAAAAAAATTTCCAACTCTCTGCGAATTTTTTCCACCGATTTGTCTAATTTGACTGGGTTATAATGGACTAAATATAGGGAGGTTGGAGCGCAAAAAACAAATGTATATAACAAATACTATCTAATAAATGTTTTTCTGGCCCAATTCTCCTCTGGTATTCAAGTACATTCAACAATACTAGATTAAACCAAGTGTACATAAGAAAATTAATTTTTAGTTATTTTTATTTTCATGAAGGGAAATATTTTATGAAAATTGAAAAATAAAACGTATTCGGTGTATTACATTTGCAACCACACTGTACATATATATAAAAGAGAATAACTTACTAACTAACCTGAATGACTAGTAGTAGATAAAATTAATAAATTGTGGTTGACTAATATTTAATTATTGTGACAATAGAATTAATTATGCTTTCTTAATAAATATAAAAATACAAGTTTAAACTCCGACGCATTTCTTTTGGTACAACTTTTTCATTTCATATATTAAAGTTTTAAGTACATTCACTTGTACCTCTGATTAATCATGAGAGACATTATCGAAGATAAAATGTAGGTAATTAATTGGTTAATTAATTTGTGCAATAAAATATTTATTTGTATATACCTCTTCGCAATTAATGAATCCTTATCTTTAAAATTTAACACCGATGGTTTACCTAATATATTAAAGCAGAATATCAAATCTTCACCTATGATCTTAATTGAAAAGCAACTTTTTGAATACAATTAAATTAATTATTATTACTATGATAAATACTTTACCTTTCAAAGGTAAAAAAATTACCTTTGAAAAGTAGAAAAATGTCATCTAGCCTCAAGATATCTAAATTTTCTTGTATTCCTCTTCCTGGTGAGTAAAATTATAAGAGTTTGATATGGACATTATCATAAAACCTATTGGAGAACAGGCAACAAGTTCATAGCATTTCTTTATCCTAAATCTTTTATTACATTTCTCAAATTCCTGTGATTTACAGGACAGATCGATGAACAACAAATGGATTTTAATAATAAATGTATTAAACTATGTGTGACCTTTTGGGCGAGTGTGAACATGGAGCCTGCAACAGTTCATGAATTATTAGATCTCTTTGGACCCCGCACACATCTCGTGGAATTAGAATATCAATTAATTTTTTTTAATTTTGGGGAAATATAGTTTATGCTATGCTAATCACCATGGTAACTCTTGAAAATCAATATCTCAGCCGCCACAGGCATTTGAATGTCAAATCCAAAGCCATGATATTTATTGCTCCTATTTTTATCTATCTAGTCCCTTTATGGAAAATGTTCCGTCTAACATATTAGGTATGAATCCATCCTCTTAATGAATAAATACAAACGCGCTTATTCTACATACAGGATGGCCCATTTAAGTTGGCACAATGAAATATCTCAAGAGAAACATATTTTTGAAAAAGGTAGGTATATCAAACAAAAGTTATTTGTTGAATAGTTATTAAGGTATCAAGGCAGTTATAAGAATAATAATGCACGAGGTCGGCAGTGTACTTTCCGAGGGCCTCCGGCCCGAGGAATTTACGCCGACTGAGGGGAAATCAAAATGTCAATATTTGTTTTTGGTGGACATTTGGAAGACCATTTCAAGTCAACTTTAGATATCGATTATCTTTATTACAGCGCTGGTGGCAAAATGTGACGATCATTGCTCTTTACTCAATTCTGTATAAATATGATTTCAACAAATTTTGTTGCAGCCACAAATGGAAAGTCAGAAAATCGCCCCGAAAGCACATACCTACTCTAACAAGTAATTTTAGTTTGGCATATAAATATTCCCGTTTCGAACGTATGAACAGCCATTTACTCTTAGCGTAGTGAAATTTGTTTGCATCTAACATACGTAGTTTTGCTTCCTGAACAAAAAAGTCTAATAAAAAAATCGTCGCTCGGCAACACTTTTCGAGATATTTGGCCCCAAAATCTCTGAAAGTCGTATTTTTCTACTGCCATAATCACTTATTTTCACCAAATTTTTCAGTTCATGCGTATGAACATCTCCAATACAGACATAAATCTTTGTATAAACAAACACTTTTAAATAGATTCAACACATTTATTCCATCAATCACTATTTTTTTAACCTTCTTTATAAAGGCCATGAAAACATAACCTAAAATTTCAAACAACATTACGATCATCTGAGGTTACGAGAGTGCCTCAAGATCTATAGGGTAGGTAGGTACCTACCTATACTATTGCGGCCGAAAAAAGTAATCGACTGATTCTCCCATTGTAAATATGGTTCTCACCAGTGACGCATCAATCAAAATATATTTTTTCTACAAACACCATTAAAAATTAAATTTTTAACACGGCATACTTGAATTAAAAATGTAATATTATATAAACTCGCGTTAAAAATGATCACATGATTTATTTTTAACACGAGTGCAGAAAGTAAAATGACAAGTCGTTTGTCATAATGACATTTATTAACAAAAAATTTATTATAAAAAGTTATTTAGAAATATTTATATTAATTGTACAATTGGAGCATTTAGTTCTGCAATAAACTTATCAATATTTTGGCGTGTATAAATTTTTGATTTTTTTGGACGATATCCTTCTCCTTTGCGCTTCAAAAATGCGATTAGTTTATAAAACTTACTTATATCTTGATTGTTCTTAACATTTAACATAGCCTTTATCATTGAATAATGTGCCCAAAGCGTCGAAGATTTCCAAATTTTAGAATTTTGCTCGAAATAGGCCAACATTACATTTTCACTATACTTGCCTGCAACATTGTTCCGATCGCACCATTCCACAAAGCGTTTGTACGCTATTGTTGTTTGGATTTTGTGGGCAAAAAAATCTAAAGTTGCCCTTAGCTGCTTCTTCAATTTCTTGAGGAATCGATTCGCTTCCTTCTGGACTATAATTAATATTGGAACTCATCATATTGCAATAGTTTTTCACATTTGACAAGCATGTGTCAAACAACGGGCAAACTTGATTGATTTATTTTATAAATCCTACAAACTACTAGAATTATGAGGTAACCATTAAAAGGATTTGAAATCTTTTTGACTTTATTGTTCTTTTAATGGTGTTTGTAGAAAAAACATTGTATGATACACGTGTTAAAAATGACTTTATTTTGTTCGTGGAGATGCTCCACTCGCTTACGCTCGTTTCGCAAACTTCTCCACTCACAAAATAAAAATTCATTTTTAACACTTGTATCATAAATAACTATTTATTAGTATCAGTGTCATTGTGATACGTGTTGTCATATTAAGTGAAATCATCTTTTTAGTATTTTTAATACTTACTTTTATGCCCAACCATATCTTAAGTGAAGCAGTTAGAGGCTATATCATCGCCAAAATTGGAGAAGGAAGGCTAATGGATGCAATTTAAAGTGAGTGGAACAATTTGGAACAAAATTATAATATACACAATTTAATTAGTTCTATGCATAGAAGATTACAAAATGTTTTAGAAAAGAATGGCGCTTCTACCAAATAATAATATTTTTTATATTCTTTGTTAGTTTATTAAAAAATTAAATATAACCCAACCAATGAATTGTTGTAATAATAATAATAATAATTTAATTGACATAACTGATATAAAAATCCCCAATTACAACAGACGTTTTTTTGAAAAACATACTACCATTGTTTATATATACTTTATAAACAATGATACTACTTACATAAAAAAATCGATTACTTTTTTCATGCCGCAATAGAGGAGCGGCTGTAGACAGCAATGAAACCCGACGTTGCCAAAGCGAAAGATAGCAATTAATAATAGAACAACAGGTGATACACATCACATACCTTTAAATGAAGGATAAAACGAATTTAACGAATATGTTCCTTCTTTGAGATAAAAATATACTGCACCCACCCGTCATGTTCCTTCTTTGACATAAAAATATACTGCGCCCGCCCGCCGCGGGCGGTACCGCCTATATTTGAAGGATAAAACGAATTTAACGAATATGTTCCTTCTTCAAAGAAGGAACATATTCGTTATTAAAGGTATGTGATGTGTACCACCTGTTGTTCTATTATTAATTGCTAGCTTTCGCTTTGGCAACGTTGGATTTCATTGCTGTCTACAGCCGCTCCTCGCAATAGTATGTATATAAATGAATATGTTCCTTCTTTGACATAAAAATATAATGGACCCGCGCCCGCCCCGGGCGCCGGTGCATTATATTTTTATGTCAAAGTAGGAACATATCCGTTTTATTCGCGGCACTATCGTAATGTTTGAAATCTAGGATAAGGATAAAACTAATATGTTCCTTCTTTTGAGATAAAAATATGCTGCACCCGCCCGCACGGAACATATTAGTTTTATGCATATCCTAGATCTCGCGGCCCTATCGTATTGTTTGAAATTTTAGGTTATGTTTTCATGGCTTTTATAAGAAAGTTCAAAAAATAGTTTATTGATGGAATAAATGTGTTGAAACTATTTAAAAGTGTTTAAATAATTCTTTATTAGAGGTGTTCAGAAGCATAAAGTGAAAATTCGGTGAAAATACGTGATTATGGCAGTGGAAAAATACGACTTTCAGGGACTTTGGAGCCAAATATCTCAAAAAGTGTTGCCGACCGGCGATTTTTTTATTAGACTTTTTTATAAAAAAAGGTAGGTTGAGTAGGTGGTATTTTTAGCATTTTGGTTATGACTTTCGAATTTTTCCACCCTAAATAATATACATGTTCTTAAATATGAATTTATATCTCCACTAACTATTGATATCTAATAATCATTTCCGGAACGCTATTAATTTGAATTAAAAAATTGCAATAACTTAATGACATTTGCATCTAAATATGTGAATCGATATTTTTGCTGTTTATGCTAGTCTAATTGCAAAGAGTATCAACATTATCTTGGAAAATTAACAAACATATTGTTTATAAAAATAAAGAAAAAAATGGTACCTGTTTTTAAATAAATGCTATCTATGATTAGTCCTAAACCTGTGTCTGTCCCTTCCTATTCTTCTACTTGTCAGTACCGACTTCACCAACTCCACGCTAACTGACAACTGACCATGGAAAGATAGTATTTTCTATGTATTTGAGACTTAAATGTTACTAAACTTCGACGCCCTGCTGTTACATTATTACTAAATCATTTTTTTTAATGAAATTTAGAAAATCAGTTTTGCTTATATAAGTTCATCATCAAGTAAAAATATGAAATGAATTCCACAGTAGGTAAAGTACTACTTTACACCCTAAAGTGAGTGGATCATAGGAAAAGAAATAAATTCATCAGTTTGATACTCACAAATTAATTCAAAGAATTTGGCCGACAAGCGAAATATTTTCTAAATATTTCAGTTGTATTAAAAATTGACACAAAGATATTGCGGAGTACAGCTGAATAAGAATATTATTTCCATCTCCAAAATAGACTAACCAGGATCCAGATTTATCACGCAAACAAATGTTATATAATAGTAAATATTAATTTAAATTTTTAATAGAAATAGGACACCAACCTATTGAAACTTTGACCTTGTAGATACAAATAATGTGTTTATTTGGGTATATTTTTCAATAAAATATTTCGAAATAATATAATTTATACTCGAATTATGATATTAACTAGAATTTTTATTTGATTATAATCGGTCTCTTGTAATTTGTTATTCAATTATAAATGTGACGCATAATACCACCTGTAGTATATGTGCATATTTAACTTAACGTAATAAATATAAATATGGCAATTAAAAAAAAAATATTTAAAAGAAATCTAATATGAAGCAAAACTATTTTGCCCCATTATATTTAAATATATTATATATATATATATATATATATATATATATATATATATATTATATACAAAAAACATATCTTATACAGAGTTCCCCATATTAAACTACCCATTTTATTATTCGAATAAAATCCTTTTAAGTCGAGTAAAAAAATATTTTATTACACTAATGTACAGCTAATTGTATGGGATTTATTACGTACTCAAGATTTGTTAAACTTTTAAAAATCATGTCTTCTAAATGCCCTCCATCAACTTGAACTTTCAATTCTGAATGCAAAATTGTTCATCACCCGGCGAAGAAAATCTCCAACTATCCCTGTAATTTCTTCTCGAATGTGGTCTTACAAGTCCTCAATTGTTGCAAATACCCTTCAAATACCCCCACAGAACAAAATCGGGTGCCGTTATGTCGGGAGACCTAGGGGGGCAAGGCAAATTTTCAAATCGAGAAATGTCACGGTCGTTAAAAAATTGTAGCAGAATCCTCATGGAGTTTCTGGCTGCGTGAAGCTCACACATTTATTTGAAGGGGGAGGTCTTTGCAAGTCGCCCTGCAACAATTGAGGACTTGAAAAACCGCATTCGAGAAGAAATTACAGGGATAGTTGGAGATTTCTTCTCCGGGTGATGAACAATTTTGCATTCAGAATTGAAAGTTCAAGTTGATGGAGGGCATTTAGAAGACATGATTTTTAAAAGTTGAACAAATCTTGAGTAGGTCGTAATAAATCCCATACAATTAGCTGTACATTAGTGTAATAAAAGATTTTTTTACTCGACTTAAAAGGATTTTATTCGAATAATAAAATGTGTAGTTTAATATGGGGAACCCTGTATAAAAGCAAAATGTATTGATCAAAATTCCTGTCTAAGTGTTACATATATTTAACTGAAAGAAGAAGGGCATGATTTATTGTATCGGTTATCCATATCTAATATTCATCAGTATTATTTTTCTGTAAGTATGTTTAAATGACGTTTCACACATGACTGATGGTCAGTCCTAAATCTGTGGTTAATATGGTTATTATTGCTATTGTATGAAACGAATATTTCAATAAATATTTATAAACATAAATCAATAAGCCATAAATCATCTTTCTTCATAGTACTCGTAATTAATCCTGAAATACTCGAATACTAATATTTCTAATTAATTAACACTATATAAATCAAAAATACCTATTAACAATTAATTATACTAATCATTTTAATAATAGAAAATGATGATAATACCTTTCATAACCAACAATTCTACGGTAATGAATTTGTAAATTAAACTATCAATTAAACTTTTAATAATGATAATAAGTAGTTATTATTTATGACTCCAGGATAAATAAACATGATACCGGATAAAATCGTAACTAAATTTGATTGATATGGAAATTACTCGTATTAGGAAGGGTTTCACCTACGCCTATTGTGTGGTGTTTAATCCTGTACCTATTTAATTCGAGAGTAATTTTCTTACGCTAATTAATTAAAAATAATTTTGTATTATTTAACAAATAAAGAGTGTATTCTGGGAAGAGTAAGCCTCAAAAGTGTATTCTGGGAAGATTAGCGACACATGGCTACATAAAATAATACAGTAAAGAAATTTATTTCGTGGCCAAAGCACAGCGTATACAAGGCTAGAAAATTGGGGAAAAAAAATTTATTTCAGTAAAGAATACAATACACATTAACGAATTTATTAATACAAAAAATATAATCAATAGGTACATATTAATTTTTTTAACATTTCCAGAAAAGCCATTGCGAATAGATTCATACTTTTTTCACATGAAATGTACAATTTTTTTAATTTATTGATTCGACATCAGCTTATTTATGCTACTGGGGTCAATCGCTGATGCCATGGGAAAAGGTACTTCTATTCTGATACTTTAGACGAACCTCTTCGTTGTCGAAGAGTAGAGAATTATTTCTTAAGTAACATTTAAAAGACAAAGAATCGACTGCTTTACATTCTTTCCGAAAAATTATATATCAACTACATAACTCTCGTCTAAAGTTGCATAGCTTCGACTACAAGTCGCTAGAAACTAGGACGAGGACGCTCTGTTTCTCTCTTTTCAAATATTAGAGTTGACTCCTCTTGCTTAACCTTTCGTATCGAGTACAATTAAAGCAGAGCTGCACTCACCCCGAAATGTGCAATTGCTATATACAATGTTATTACTAATCGACTCTAAATGACTAAATTTAAATTATTGGTAGACTTTCTGAATTTTCAGATGTGCATTCCGAACATCTTAGGTGATACACTAAGGCCGGGGACAGGCTATCGTTCAGAACGCCGCGACCAGGACGCCGCGACCTGGTCGCACTAGTGTATTGCATTGTTTCATAGAGAGCGGTCAGACTAGCGACCTGGTCGTAGCGACAGATTTGAAAACGTCGATGTGAGCGTTTCTTGGCCGTGGCGACAGCGACTGCTAAAACGCTCTAGAACGCTCCCTATGTTAGTTTACGGTATCCGTCAAACAAGCGTTCAGGTCGCCGCGTATTGCAGTCTCTATGCAGTGCTCGTACGTCTGACTGACCTACGTAACCGCGTTTGCTACGTCAACTTGACACCCTCCAGCGACAAGTCGCACATGCGATCGGAACGCGGCGTCCTGGTCGCGGCGTTCTGAACGCTAGTCTGTCCCCGGCCTAAATGTGGATGGTGACGTTCATTCAACTGAAAATAGAGACTAATTAAGTATACTGACCTCGATGTTGGCATGTCCAGTAATTCTGATCAATTGTCCGGTAGAAATTCCTGTCTTTGCCAAATTTGAGATAATGGAATAATTGGTGATTTTAGTTTTTAACATCTAATACACTTTTAGCTGCTAAATGTTGTGTCTACTTCGAAAACGGATCGTCTTCCACAGGCAAATTCAAATTCAAATTAATTTTATTCAATTTCGATATACATAACCAAATTTTGCAAAACAATTAATCTCAGAGAGATTGTGTTTGCTTTGCAAAATATTTAAAATGTTAGTATCTACAATATAAGTACATATAGGTATATATAGCATTAAGAAAAATTAATATAATAAAATAAGAGATATCATTAAGAGAGATGAGGGAAGAGAGCTTTATAATATTTACCTAATGGTAAAAATATACTATCATAATATATAACAGGTAAGTAGATCAGTGCCATTTAAATAAATAGTGTTGAAATTTGATCATAATTTAAGTTCAAAAAATTTCTCAGTAATTTTTTAAATAACTGAGTCCGACAAATAGTTGGATCCTTTAAATTTGGAGCAACCTACTATTAGTATTCATCACCTTAACATCATACTATTATATTGTAAACCAGTAGTTAAAGTTTTGTTGTAATTTTTTCTAACTTAAGATACCTAACAATTCTTACAGTTGCTACGTTTCCACTTCACAAGGCCAGTTGGTATACCTACTGCTAAATAAATTTTCTCTAGAGCACATAGGGAGTATTCTCGTTTAATAATTTCATCATTTTGTGTATTTTAAGAGCTTTATTTTCGTTTATTAGATATTGCTTGCAACCGTTTTGTGCTCTTGCTTTTTTTCAAATTTGCGACCTTTAAAAGGTTCGAAACTCTTAACAAACCCTAAGAAATATTTTTGTCGAATTCTTTTGGCCGTTATATTTTATATTGTTTTAACTCCTTCATAATCTTTCCAATCGGTTAAAATGTTATACTTAATTGTAATTATTGTGTACTTTTGAAAAAAATTATTTATAGAAGGATGAAGTTTAATAACTATAAAAGGTTGAAAAATACAGCATATTTTATTTTGACAAAAGTCAGTGAAACACCTAAAGTTCATTCATTTTCTGTAGTCCTAGCTAAAAGTCGATTTCCTAGTTGATAACTGGGGTAAAAAGATTAGAATTGTAATAATCAGTTATAAACTAAGGCGTTATTTTCAACATTAATTTCCCAAGGAGGGTAAGTAACTCATTTACCTCCCGTCGTCACTACCAACTAGCACTTCCCGATAAAATCAATTTACGTTAGTCTACTTACCATAGTGGGAGCAGATAGATAGATTACTTTGTTAGAATGCTCTTAATACACGTCATCGTCTCTTCCCTTTTACATATTCTAAAACGACAAATTTATATTAAATATTAATAATAATACATCGTTATATTATTTTCCAAAATATTTTTTGGTATTTTCTGGACATGCTGCAGATAGCTTAATAAATGTTTATAAATTATTTCTCGCTAGATCTTAAAGACATGATCTTTCGATGACTCTTATGAGTTTAGTGTGCTCTGGCAGGTCAGGTTAGAGTACCTATATAAACACCAAATAGGGTTGTAATGTATTCTACAATATTTCGTGTGTAAAGAATTGTCTGTCTTATTACCACTGGTAAACATGGGTATTCCGACACTTATTTAAAATTTGGTGGAGGTGCTGGTGATTTGCAAATAATATTCGATCTATACCACTGAGTAAGTAACGTATATTATTCCTTTATTCAAGGTACAGTGTGGTCTCAAAAATGAGTTACCATTTTCAACATTTTTAAATATATCAATTAAGTTGCAATGGGAATGGAGAATTTCTGATATAAAAAACAAATAAAAACTTATCATCATTCCATATCGAAAAATATGGATTATAGGCCTGTGTCTAAGTCCGAAGCAAATATTAAATAAATTTTTTGTTTGGGTTGGGATGGATTTGAACGATAACCATAACCTAACAAGCAACGGTCAGCGTCGCGACACTTTGAATATACTACACCCTTTTTGAGTCCATCATTGAAAATCTTATTTTCTTCTGAGTAAAAAATCTTTATACCTACATTTTGAACCGTTTTGAAGATGAAACTGATTTGAAAGCATTTTTATTTATTGTCAATATGTAATTGAAATATGACAATAGTTTCTTAAATTTTTATTTTTCAATCAAAACTAATTTATTAAACTATATGAAAGAAAGCTCATTAATTAACATTTACAAAATATGTCCCTCATTTAACTTAATCTTAATCTCTTCAACATGAGAAGTACTTTGATGTCATTTTAAATAATGTTTTATTGTCAAGGTTTTCACATGCTTTTGGCATTTTTTTTTTTCATTTTATTACACCTGTTTGTATACACATATTTTCTGAATATTTCTCAAATGTAAAAATTTATAGGTTAAGGAATTTAGAAGACCATTCTATAAATCTACGTGTAGTCCATTCGTCAGATTACTCTTCCTTTAAAAAAATTCATATATTAAGGTCCATCTTATTGATAACATAGATTTGTTCTGGAGGCACAACAACCAATTTCAGTGGAAACTCGTTCCGTAAAGAAAGTAAATATATTTGTTTCGTTAGTGAGCCTTTATAAAAATGGACACCCAAAAGATGACGTCCAATTATACCACAGCAGACATTAACGCTATAATTGCCTTGATTGTTAACAGGAAATATAAAATGTATATTTACATTTGTAACAAAACTAACAATAAATGACACTTTTAATTTGTGGAGAACAGTGTAACTTACACGTAAGCCTAGGGTAAATGGAGGGAAATCAAATATGTATTATAACAGAAATAACATTTTTATTGCGACAAACAATTTATAAAGAATGCGAATAAAAATAAAAATTTTAAAAAACAAAAAAATAATAAATAAGTAAGTGCCTCTTTGGCAGTAGCTTACCATATAGGCGTCTCGTGTTTAACGCTTTCGCAAAAATGGTTGTCAGATCCAAAGTTACAAGGATGAATTTCAGTTGCTGAACATGTTAAGCCTATAAGAGCTCAGAAAGTAGATCTGATGTTAAAATATAAATTAGGCCAAAATCGGGAACACATTAATGTTGTTGTATGTGCAAATCTTAGAAGTGCTTTATTAGTAACTGAACATAATTTAAGATGTTCATGTTATTTATCGGTTTCAGGATATTAATCCCTTGTTTACATATGCAAAAGTAGGCTGGTAAACAAGTCATAACTAAAGTTGTACAGTTAATATTTAAAACTTGTACGGTAATATTACAAATACAGATCTGTCAATAACTGTCAACAGATGAAATAATAAATAATGAAACTATAGGGCTATTTATTAATACAAACAGACAGAAAACTCCAAACAATAATAATTAAGTACTGAAATCCAACTGAAATGTATTTTCAGGCAATCCAAGGTCCATTTTTATGTAGCCGTTGTGACATTAAAAATGTAAACATTTCTGTAATATGAAAAAAGGTAACAAATAAAAACAAACAAAATATGACTGTAACCATGGCGACAAATCAACCTATGCAGACTTGACCAACTAATGAAATGAAAACGTTATTAATAAGAGAATATCAAAAGGTAATATCTATTAATAATGTCTTTATTTTCTGAAACCGATAAACTATTGAACATATCACGGATGTTATGAATCATAACAGCCTTAGATGTCTTAAAATCCTCGCTCTACGAGCTCGGATTTCAAACCGACATCTGCGGCAGTTATGATAGTCATAACATTCCTAGATATGTTAATAGCTATAAAGTTAATAAAGTAAATAATTTTATAAATTTTTAAGTCGCCGAATTCTTGCAGTTAGGTACGAAGTTAGGTCGAATAAAAGGTCCATTCCTTTGCACGCAAAGTGTAGCACTGAATTACACTGAATAGTCCAATGTCGTTCCTTTGTAAGAAAATAGTGGAATATGCACTACACTTATATATTCCTTCGCACGGTGTAATATCCACTGGTGTAGCTTATCTCCACTTCGTCGAAGGCAGGTGTGAATTACACTTGACATGCGCAATTGGTGATGTGATAAAATGGAGCACGAAATTAAGTTTAAAATTGGTGGTAAAATTGTAAACTTGAAAGATAATCCAGAAATAATTACTTTACTTAGAAATGGTAATTATAAAAATGAATACATAGGAAATAAATTTCTTTTATGTTTTTCTAATAAACAGCTAAAAGTTCAAATTCATCGTCATTATCACTGGATGAACTACTGGAACTCAATCGATAGGTTTCATCCTCTAAGTCGTCTTGACAAATTTCGCGTCCAAGTTCTTCCATCGTTTTTGCCAGGTATTTGTTTTGTAAACATAACATAACCTACAATTTCGAACTTACACAATTTCAATTTGACATCTATTACACTTTTTCATTCCGGTGCTTTTAGCTACACCGAATTATCACCTGACTTAAGTGTAGTGTAAATTCCACTGTGATTCCACTACACTAAAAACAAAGGAATGGACCTATTGCTATGCATTTTGATCAAATTTATCCATGGTAACGAAGATTATAGCACAAGTTAAGAGATAGCGACCACGAAGCAGCAACACATCAGGTTTATACGCGCTACTGCAACAATTTTCTTTTCCTGAGTTTAATATTGAGGCAAAATATGTTGTCAGTTATTGTGTTGATAATGCAGGTGTAACGATAGGATCAAGAGAGATCCGCATTTGATTTCGGATGCATTTACCATACGATTCACCTAGTGACAGACTCGGCAGCGCCATGCTTACCTGAAATATTAAAACATGTTTTACAAAATACTAGTACCTATTTTTCACGAAGCCTAAACGCTACTTGTAATCTTATTACAAAAGCGTAGGTATATGTACTTATGTTGTTTTGAAAATATGTTTTCCCAGTTTTTTATCAATTTATTATTTAATGCATTCTTCCAATCAGAAAAATTATTAACTCCCTTTATATATTCAGTGTTTGAAATTTTAAAAAAATTAAGAAGCTATTTTTTGAAAAAAAACAGTATCTCTCTGATCAAATCGTCAATTTAAACAGCCTCCATCCTCACTGTATTTTGTCAGTTGATGCTATACTGGTGTCATATGGTCAACTGTCGATTTAATAGCATCATTTATTGACAAGAATTTAAATGAAAATTTTTTATCAAATGCCTTGCTTTTTACCAAAAAGTTTCTCAAGAATGCTTAAATTGATTCCCTTTAAATCACTTTCTTTAAATTTAAATTTTATTCAAATAGACAAGCCTGCTGTAAGTACTGACATATGTGTGGCTGAAAAAATCCTGAATAAAGGTAAGTTCATGCACTCGCGATTTGCGATTTGCGATTTTCAGGATTTAATTTGATTGGCTAGTTTCAAAAACGTTAGACACAACTATTTGTAATTCAATTGAAATTAAAATTGTTTCTATTTTTCGCGATTATCGCGAATTTTTTTTAAACTTTTCTTCATAGAGATACCGATGAACTATATTTTTTTTCATTTAAGCCCCGACCTTTTCTTTTCATAAAAATTTCTCTCACTGCACAATATCTCTGTATTTTTTTTTCTTTTTCTGATTAAATACTAAGTTATAATTGTTCTTTTACGTTGTAAAAGCCTTAACACATAAGCACTATTCATGGTATTTACTTGTTATTAAGTAATTTTTTCATTTTTTGTTGTATGTATGATTTTTTGGTTAACAGCAATAACAGCAAGTCTGACTTAAGTATATGTTTGAAATTCAAAAGTAACTAGTTTTCGCGTTTGTGCATGAACGAACATTATTTTTCGTTATAAAATCGCATATGGCAAATCGCAAATCGCGAGTGCATGAACTTACTTTAAGTCCTCTAATAGAATAAGAAAAGTCAAATTTTCCAAAAGATACTGTAAGGTTTTGAAAAAATCTATGTAGATACTTTAATAAATTTTAACGACGAATATTATAAATATTAAAAATAAACTACCCCTTATTAGTTGGTGTATTCCACACGCGAATGCTGATGTTGAAAGAGTATTTTCTAATATTACACATATTAAAACTAAAAAAAAGGAATAAGCTTTCAAAATCTCTTCTTGAAAGCTGTACTGAAAATAAAAGTTGATCTGCATGGCAAGAAACTGTGTTGCCATAATTATGCCGTTACGAATTACGGAGCACTTTGAATGTTATAATCATGTGCGAATTTATGGGAGGGTAATGTGGTAATTAAAGCACCAAAGGCCCCCGTAGAGTAGTTGTTACCTGCATACCTATTTATTATTTAGCATGTATAGTTTAGTCCACCAGAGCTAGAGGTCGCCTGCTCTTGGTATTTGCTTGGCAAGTCGCTGTTACAAAGATATTGTCGATGTCTTTACAGGTAGTAACAACTGACCACCAGAGGGATAATAATCCCTCACCACTACTATTTGCTGGGTCTGTCATCTAATTTGTTTCGCCTTTATTATTTATCTTTTCAATTACCTATGGCACACTGACGAAAACATAATAAGTTCGAAACCGGTCTGTGTCTGGTGAAGAAAAGACAATAGTAAACTTAGCTACCAATTTGGATTTGCAGGTGTAATTCAATGCAAGTCGGGGCCTTTGCCTGTTGAGTAGTTATTATCTCCATTTCTAATAGTGGCGTGTGTGAGTCGGAAAAAACGCGAAAAAGGTAAATATTTTGAGCCAGAATGAAAATACCTTCCCCCCCCCCCGTTTTCGAGAATGCTGAACACGATGGCGGCGTCAGAATTTCTCTTTGGGGTTGCGCAACCCCTCAAACCGGCCAAAAACCACCCCCGAGAGGGGTTAAACGCGATTTATTAGGTTTCCCTGCAGAAAAAAGTACTTTACCCCTGTTTTTGAGGTTTCTGAGCACGGTGGTGGTGTTGGATATCGCGTCCGACCCCTACCAACCCCTCCACCGGCTAATACTCACCCCCGAAAGGGGTGATTTTTTTTCTTCGCAATATCAGCGGCAAATATATGTTCCCCCCGTTTTCGAGGATGCTAAGCACGATGGCGGCGTCAGACTTTCTCTTTGGGGTTGCGCAACCCCTCAAACCGGCCAAAAACCACCACCGAGATGGGTTAAACGCGATTTATTAGGTTTCCCTGCAGAAAAAAGTACTTTACCCCTGTTTTCGAGGTTGCTGAGCACGGTGGTGGTGTTAGATATCGCGTCCGACCCCTACCAACCCGTCCACCGGCTAATACTCACCCCCGAAAGGGGTGAATTTTTTTTTTCGCAAGAAAAAACAGTTTTTGAACTAAACAGTTGAGTTTGTGTGCATTTAATTCATTATATTCTTCCCACAACTGTTCCATTCTAAAACAGTAATATACAGGGTGTCCCAGCCTCGCGTCGGCCAAATGTCCTGGCTCTCCTATAAGAGATATCGAAAAGTTTCAAAAACGAGATGATAGAGGACACAATGGTGCATAGTATAAAAATATTTTTAAATATACAGGGTGATCGATTTAGGCGTGATGTCATAAACTTATGCTTTTTTAAATAGAGCACTAGGTATATTATTACATATTTGAATTCTCCCTTTAAAGACGACTCAATCGATGTGCCACTTGATGGGTCTGCGATGGGTCGGTACCATGATATGGGTGAGTTTGTACCCAAAACGTGCCAACTTTGTGAGCTCACTGTGGCGTAGCGGAAAAGCATTTTGAGATCTAGTTTGTGCCAAAAATTGTCAAAAACCCTGTAGTTTACGCTGCTGTTATCAGATCTAACGAAATCGGTCATTTTATACCGGGTGAGTAAGAAACGCCAAATCTACTTTTTCCCATTTTTTTCAAATGGAACACCCTGTATATTATGACACCAAAGGAGAGCCCTTTGAAAGAGCTTTCCACGGATATAAAGGTTCAAGGGTCTATCTGTCATAGGTGCCAAGATATTTGATGGAAAGTGGCACAATTCGAGGTTTATTAAAAAATTACACTCAATTTTCAATTGTTTTGTGAATTTTCGCTGAAATCGGCTCTTTTCAGTAAGAAAATTTTGAAAATAATTCTTATACTCGGAGAAAAAAACCGTACCTACTTCAGATTTATATCGTATAGCATCTCCTTATATTCTATCTCAATGGTCACGACCCATGGTTGAGATAAAATATGGTTAGTTTTATCTCGGCTCGATTTTCGTACTGTACTGCGCAAGTAGAAAAACTTGTTGAATGCCACTAAATAGCTATATGCTTTCTGCAAAGTGGGAACTGTCAACTGTCAAATAACAAATTGTCAAATCTGCTACACAACATTTAAGGATGTTAAGTTTTGGTTATTTGAATTTATTAATTTAGTCTGGTGGTATCAGTTTTGGTAATTTTCTATATTACGGAACGTCCGATTTTTGAAATTTTTTTAGTTTTAACATACGTAGTTTTGCCTCCTGAACAAAAAATTCTAATAAAAAAATCGGCGGTCGGCAACGGTTTTCGAGATATTTGGCCCCAAAGTCTCTGAAAGTCGTATTTTTCCACTGCCATAATCACTTATTTTCACCAAATTTCTCACTTTATGCTTATGAATACCTTTAATACAGACTTATTTAAACACTTTTAAATAGTTTCAACATATTTATTACATCAATAACTATTTTTTGAACCTTCTTATAAAAGCCATGAAAACATAACCTAAAATTTCAAACATTACGATAGTGGATAGTGGATCTATGTTATGCATAAACTAATGTTCCTTCTTTAACATAAAAAGATACTGCACCCGCCCGGGGGATTAGTTTTATGCGTATTCTAGATTTCAAACATTACAAGTTCCGCGAATAAAACGAATATGTTCCTTCTTTGATATAAAAATATACTGCACCCGCCCGCCCGGGGCGGGCGGGTGCAGTATATTTTTATATCAAAGTAGGAACATATTCGTTTTATACCATACCCTAGATCTTACGGCACTATCATAACCTCGGATGATCTTAGTGTTGTTTGAAATTTTAGGTTATGTTTGGATGGCTTTTATAAGAAGGTTCAGAGAATACCTAGTTATTGATGGAATAAATATGTTGAAACTATTTAATAATGTTTAAATAAGTCTGTATTAGAGGTGTTCATAAGCATAAAGTGAGAAATTTGGCAAAAATGGCAAAAATAAGTGATTATGGAAGTGGAAAAATACGACTTTCAGAGAATTTGGGGCCAAATATCTCGAAAACCGTTGCCGACCGCCGATTTTTTTATTAGAATTTTTTGTTCAGGAGGCAAAACTACGTATGTTAAAACTAAAAAAATTTCAAAAATCGGACGTTCCGTAATATAGAAAATTACCTCAGTTTTAATTGAAAAATGCTCAAAGGTCATGGAGGACTCCTTGAACCACGGCGAGAAATTGAAGAGGATCAAATCTTTGACAATATAGCAAAAGATGCTTGCCAGCTATGCTATTCATTGTCTCGTTTGGACAAGAACTTAACCTAAATTCGTCTACGAGAAATCAACAGAAAAATACAAGATAACTCTAGAAAAACAAACAAGATCACAAAATTTACAGGAACCAAAAAATAGTTATATTATGCTTTACTATGTAGTTATTATTATGTTTTTCCTTTCCTTTTTAATAGTAAAGTAGATTTCAACTTTGTTGAATATCCCTTCATTACTTTAAACTATATATTAATTCTATTTCATCGAATATTATGAACAATTATGTAAACATTATCTAATATTCTTAATATTCAATGAAAGAATACATTATTTTCAATTAAAGTCTACAAATGTGAAATGTTACAACTTTTATTTATTAAAAATCATAATTAATTTCAAGGTTTATTTCATATTAATTACATTCTAATTAAAAGTGCAGGTAAACATTACGATAATAAGCACGAGCTATATATAAATCGTAGATTTTCAATTTGTACTTAATTTCAAGATTAGATGTTATTTAGAAACAGCAAAATCTATCCAATTATTCTACTTTATATTTAAAATTCGCGCCAAGATTTCTACTTGATGACGTAGTCCTAGCGGTAGTCAAAATGTGCGCCGTGACATACCATCTTATATCTCTACCATGGTCACGACCAAAAAGTAAATACTAACCGTCAAAGTGACGTTTACAAGAGAATATGGGTTAGTTTTACAAATATTCATAAAAATTGTCCCTTTTTACGATAATTGGCACGATCGAAGATAAAAACACACGTAGACACATACACATAAGACTGATAAGCAGTGGCGGCGCCAGGGGTGGGCGCGGTTGGGCGAGCGCCCAACCTAAATTGTTCTCGCCCAACCGTTCGCCCAACCTGCTAAATCGAGCATTTGAATAAAAAAATATAGAAAACCCAGTAGATGAAATATGAAATTAAAAAAATATAAACCATCGCTTTCAATATTATGTAGTTCTTATATAATAATAATTATACCTAAACTATTAAAAAAGAACTGTTATTTTGTTCTATACCTACTATAAACGAATTAATAAAATATCCATAATCTATATTTTACTTATATTTTCCTATCTTATTTATTGCATTTTCGGTACGCGATACCAAAGTTTACAGTAAACTTTGGGCGATACCAATACGGCCCCTTTGTTTTAAGCCGCTTCCCGTCGATCGGAAGGCCTTTGTATGTGGAAATCAAAATAAACACCGCCCAGTCGTCGGCACTACATTAAAAAATTAACACGTGCGGTCGCAATTTTTTAAGTTATCTTAAGTTGTTATGTTTGGGGCGAGATTTAGGATTTATGTAACCACTATAATAGGTACTTATAAAAATTAGGTTTGCTTTCTTACGACTTTAATTTTTTCCTTGATTTTTGAAATGCATATTTTTATGTGCCAAAAAGAAATATCAAAAACTAGACATTTTTTAAATGGTTAGTAGCGAGCCGGACCGTGTCGAACTTTTTTCAAGGATTTCAAAAATTTTAACCAATCAATTGCAAGTCAAATGAAAAAGGGAAATAATAGAGCAATTTTGAAAATATTTAAATTAATATCAAGTTTAATACAAATTTTGAGGCACTTGTAAAACACAATGACCTTGAAAATCATGAAAAATTTTCGCCTGCGGCGCTTTACGGGGGGCTACCCCCGCACCCCCTGCAGCTCTTGCCCCATGTACACATCTTTTTTTGCTGCCCACCCTCCAAATTTTTCTGCCGGGTGTCGCCCAACCGAGAAAAAAAGCTGGCGCCGCCACTGCTGATAAGTGATAAGACACACGTGTAAAAAGTCTTCTTATTGCACTAGCGGCTTTTAAAAACACATTCGCTTTGCTCGTGTTTTTAACCTAGCCGTTCTATTGCACGAACGGCCGTTCTATTTGCAATGACTTTTTACACTTGTATCTTAAATATCTATTGTAAAAATGAAAATAACTAACCTGTTAATGTTGACATTTTGAACTAGCATTAATTAACGCTTAATAATTTACTAATGTTTTGTGATTTACTAAATAACTTACGCGGTTGATAACCAGGCACATCACTGGTAAATCGCCGTCTAATGTGCTTTTAGCCACAGAACAGCAGTGGGATTCCGGAGAGTTTTGTGTTTTAGCTTAGTTAGCTTCACGGTCAGTTAACATGACCGTCAGCTAGCTTCACAATTTACAAATTAATAAACATGCCGTTAAATATATTCTATAATTCTGTGGTTAAATGTCATTTGATGCCAACACTAACCTCAACATCCTAAACCTTAAATAATAATTATTATTGATTGACGAGGAAATCTGTTTAAATAATGTTAATTTTACTAAAAAATGTTAATGATGGTGAGTTATAAGTAGTAGTAGCAGAAATAGAAATAACTATAATACTTACTTACCATTTTAGGCAATGTATTTTACCTTTTGAATAAAAATGAATTTGTCGTTGGACGAAAGGAGTGTGATTTCTTGATACCTAATGATCAATCTATTAGTCGAAGACATGCTATATTACGTTTAAAGGTAAGGTTGCAATTTGGCAGGTATGTAAATGACTTTTTTCCACCCTTAGCGATCTGTCACAATTTATTTTGCTTTTACGACAGTCAAGAAACAGCCTCAGACATATTAACAGTTGGAAATGCATGCGAAATTACAACTGACTTTTGACGTTTTTTAAGCTGAGTGACATAATGCACAGTAGATACACAAATTGGACGGCAACCTGACGTACCATTCTCCTTATACTATGCTTGCAGTAAAAAGTTTGTAGAATAAAATTTAGCGATAGAATAACTAAAAGGTATTCTGGCATTTAACAAAAAAACTTTGTTTAATATATTAAAGTATGACTGCAGATTTTATTACTAAATATTATATTTTTGTAGGATGGCAAAGTTACTCTTGAAGATTGTGGTGCAAAATACAATACCCGACACAAAGAGGAAAAATTAATACCAAATGTAGAAGTACCAATAGAATATAATGATATTATTCAGTTTGGTGTTATCAACAGCAAATACAGGTAAAACATAATAATATGTACCTACTTAAATACTAAATTTATTGGGAACAGAATTATTTACTGGGTTTCTAAATATCCCACAGAATCATCGCATTACCAGAAATTTTCATAAATTTGATCTTATTGTTGTTCTGAGTGGGTGCGCCCTAGTAATTCACATTGCCAATTGCTAAGAGTTCGGTTTGAAATATTCAGGCGGTACAATGGCACGTTCTTTAAGGCTGTAACCCATAAAAAACAATAAAATTGTCTACAGCTATAGTAACATTCCAACACCCTTGTCCCTTCTACCTAGAATACTTTCCAGCCCGTCCATATACAGGGTGTCTTCTAAAAAACGGCCAAAGCCATAACTCAGTGAAAATTTAATTATTTTATTTTTTTTGGGGGGAATATATATTGGCCACGAAACGCTCTTTTCAGCATATAAAATATGGAGGTACTACTTCCGGTTTTACCGGAAGTGACTTCATTGTCATTATTTTAAATAGCACCCTATACATTTTTTTCGAAATCTCTACTAAGCGTAAAATTTCCTCTCCGGTGATGTGTCACAAGTCAATATTTTCTCACCAATAACCTCCTAACAACTTAATTTTTCCCGAGGTAAGACAAGTTGCTATTAAATTATCAGTTGTGCCATGGAAAGAGATTTTATTGTTATAACATCATAAACAAACAAAGTGCAAAAAAACTGTGAAACTAATGTTAAATGTTGATTTGTTGACATTTGTGTTTGTTTTTGTTCTTCACGGCACAATTGATAATTTAATAGCAATTTGTCTTACCTCGAGAAGAATTAAGTTGTTAGGGGGTTATTGGTGGGATAATATTGACTTGTGACACATCATCGGAAAGGAAATTTTACACTTAGTAGAGATTTAGAAAAAAATGTATAGGGTGCTATTTAAAATAATGACAATGAAGCGAGGGGTGAGCAAATGTCAAAACATGTGTACACCATAATTAATTATTTAAGCATTTAAAAGTATTAAATTATATTTAAAGATATTTAAAGGTATTTAAAGATATTTAAAGGTATTTAAAGATATTTTTAAAAAATGACATTTCGGAAGACATTCCAATGCAAAATAATGAAACTTATTTAAAAAGTATTTAATAAGTATTTAAATGTATTTAATATGTATTAAAAAGCAATTAATAAGTATTTAAAGGTATTTAATAAGTATTTAAAGGTATTTAATAAGAATTTAAAGGTATTTAGTAAGTATTTAACGATATTAAATAAGTATTTAAAGTATTAAAATAAAAGTAATTAATATTTAAAAGTATTTAAAAAATTTAATAAATATTTAATAATATTTAAAATGTATTTAAAGACGGAGTGTGTACGCCATATTTAAAGTTTGCGCACCCCTCGCAATGAAGTCACTTCCGGTAAAACCGGAAGTAGTACCTCCATATTTTATATGCTGAAAAGAGCGTTTCGTGGGCCAATATATCGGGTGGTCCAAAAAAAAACCGGAATTTTCATTTTACCTTATAACTTCTTTATTTTTTCACTGATTTTCAACTTTTTGGACTCTTTTGACAGATAAAGCTCCAGCTAATTGATTCTCTATCAGATACTGATATTATCATCATAAATGTCATGGCAGACGTATTTAAACATGAGCAATTTTTAATAACTGCTGGATTTTTGTTGAAATGCCGTATTTACAAACGGTTTATTTTATCATCATGACTGGTCTTCTGACAATATTTTGGTGGGTAGTTTTTAAAAATCGGTCGATAAACTACGGTGCTGTACCAAAAAATGTAGAAGCGTGTTATAAACGTCTTGGCAGCAATGGTAAAAACCGGAATATTTATTATCCTTTATAACTTTTTTAATTCTTTGCCGATTTTAAATTTTTTTGGGTCATTTAAAACCTAAAGCCTTCCGTGCAATATTAAATCTCAGAAATTGACATGAATCATAAATCCAATATGGCGGAATTGGTCAAATTTACATAATATTTAAAAGCCGCTAGAATTTTTTTAAAATGGCGAATTAAATTGCTTTCTTTTATCTTGAAGTCTTGTCTTATAAGAACATTGGAACGCATAGATCACGAAAATCGGTTAAGATCTTACAAAGATATGAATAATAAAGGGAATCTAATTAAATAACGTGCTGAACCAGAAACATAATTTAAATATCAATCATTTAACTAAATATTAAATAACAATAACTATTGTCAAAATTAATGCTTAAATAATGGAATATGACCTCCATTAGCGTTCATAACGAGCTGAACCTGCCTGCGCCAACCGTCTATTGCTTTTTTAATAATCTGCTGGTCAGTTTCTTCCCAACAGTCTAAAATTCTTTATCGCAATTCGCCTAAATTATTGATATGACGATCATTCTTATACAACCTTTCTTGTAAATTTAAAAGTAATAGTCACAGGGATTAAGATCTGGACTATTAGGAGGTCAGTGTTCTGGTTCAATCGAGGTTTCAATAAAATTTGCTGCACGTTCTCTTAAAAATCTACTGTATAGTTAGTAGTTACTTGTGTGATACCTAGCTCCATCATAAAATTTAATTGCAGTTACCAAGACCGACTAATCTGCAAGAGTTATGAAATCACTAATTTGAGGTAACATTTGACTCGGAACAACTTTCATGTTCTGCATCACAATGTTCTTAGAAGAGGCTTCAAGATAAAAAAAGCCATTTTAAAAAATTCCTTTTAAATATTAGGTAAATTTGACCACTTCCGCCATGTTGAATTTATAGTTCATGTCAATTACTGACATTTAATATTGTAGTGGAAGGCTTTGGGTTTTAAATGACACAAAAAGAATTAAAATCGGTAAAGGAACAAAAATGTTATAAAGGAAAATAAAAATTCCGATTTTTACTATTGCTGCCGAGACGTTCAATTCTTTGTTTTCCATTGTTTGCTAGTTATAGTGGCGTAGCTATGGTAGGGCAGTTCGGTGCGGCGCACAGGGGCCCCGCAGAGGCCCATAATAAAATTATTAATAAGTACATTCAGTGCATTGCAATGAAAACAACTATTCACCCTAAATAAGTTTGGATATATTGATTTTTGCAAAAAAGCAAACACACTTTATTCTTATGAATAGATCTAGGATTAGTTAGACCCCTCACCCCCAGAGCCACCCTTACAATTTTTTTAAATGGAACACAATATATTTTTTATACTTATCTTTAGTTTCCCCTCAAAGAGCTTAATATTACAAAAATATATAAAATGTGGTGACTCTTTCAATAAGACAGAGCATTCCTGTGCTGTGACTGTCAGTCAATTTCTTACGTATTCCTTGGTCTTTGGATAGGTAAAAGAGGTTTGATGCTGAAGTGGCCACCTCGGTCACCGGATTTGCTTCTTTAAACTTTTTTTGTGGGGTTATTTAAAAACGAAAGTCTATGCAACTCAACCAGAGTAACTAGATAATTTACGACAAAGAATTGTTCAGTTAATTCCACAAGTTTTACGTAATGTCAGACATACGTTTGAAACGAGATTATATCATTGCGTGGATTTCAGTGGAAGTCAGTTTGAATACCTATTAAAGTAATTTTTGATATTGAATCGTTTATTATTACAAATAGCCCAGGGTCGATCTGAAGATTTATATAGGCAACCTTGAACAAATTAGAGACAAGCTGAAATTTGGTATATAAGTTTGTATTGGGGTCCTTAGAATACCACCAAACCCCACCGGTAATCCGCCGTGCCTGTCACCCCTAAACAACCCCCGAAAGGGGTGAAAATCGGACTTTTTTTAGTTTTTTGGCGATATCTTAAAAACAAAGCTATATACGAAAAAATATGAAGACAGAAAAATTAAAGAGTATAAAATTTCCTATAAAATTACGTTTAGCAGATATATTTTGCTTTACCAGTGGTGGAGTTATGATATTTTTAATAACTGGGTATTCTGTAAAAATACTCCCTAGCCATTACTTATTGGATTTTGACATTAAATATACATAACAATATATATGGGTATTTTGGTAAATACATTTAATACATCCTTACGTCAATAAATTAGAAATAAAAAGCATACCAGTGGAGTAGGTACTATATTTCTAATTTCATACATTATTTTGTATTAGCTAATAGAACTTTAACATTTTACGTTCCTATTAAATGTACCTAACAAAATAATTATTTTAAATATCCGTGGAATTTCTGTTAGAAATTGAGAGGAATTATTTTTATATTAATAATATTTAGGACATAATACCGCATAGCCCAGGGTCGATCTGAAACTTTATATAGGAAACCATGAACAAATTAGAGACAAGCTGAAATTTGGTTATATAAGTTTGTATTGGGGTCCTTAAAATACCACCAAACCCCACCGGTAATCTGCCGTGCCTGTCACCCCTAAACAACCCCCGAAAGGGATGAAAATTGGACTTTTTTTAGTTTTTTGGCAATATCTTAAAAACAAAGCTATATACGAAAACATATGAAGACAGAAAAATTAAAGAGCATACAATTTCCTATAAAGTTACGTTTAGCAGATATATTTTGCTTTACCAGTGGTGAAGTTATCGTGTTGTAAATTCCAGTATATTTTAACAAAATACACATTTCCCACAAAATAATTACGTTACATTAATATATTTTACATCTTTTACACCAAAACAGATTAAAACTATAATAATACATAAAATATGAGTTTTTTATGTAGTAAGTAGCACAGTTGCTTTTTCTTAAATAAACTAAAATACTTAACAGGTTATGTTTAAGTAAATGAATGTAATGTATGTTTTTAATTACTTATTATCCAATATATTTTATCTGCATGGTGAGATGTCGACTTCCGCCTGTAAATCCTCAACTGCCCTATTAAAACAGGTTACGACATGAGCATGCACTTTTGCAACCACCTGATGAACAGTTGCAAAAAATTTGTTTAAGGAACCCTTTGGAGTCTATATCTTGATCCATCTGGACTGGAGAGATTCCGAAATCCCTAGAAATCCATCCCCAGTCCTGGAGTGGTAAGCTATTTATTATTCAACCATGCTTGAACCTAAAAGTTAATCATACATGTAAATAAAATATGTATGTAGAGTTGCTGGATGAAATGTCCTATATCCATGGTACTGAGCTGCATTTATGATCGGTGGAAGTGAAGCCAGATTAAAATATTTATTTAAACTTTGCTTTTCTACATACTGCTGGTAGAGAATGTATCTGACGTTATTCAAATCGGTACTTGTTCTATTTTTGACGTATACGGAAATAAAAAATGTCGAAATAAAGGTCCTCAATCTGTCTTTGGATATATTTGGATTGTAAAATTCTTCAAGAAGGTCAACCAACTTCTTCTTTTTGTATTGACCAAATTAATTTTTCTCCTGGTAAACAGGCCAGATGTAGTATCACATCCGGAAATGGCGTGCATGGCAATAATAATAATAATAATAATAAACTTCTTTATTGATGGGCGAAGTTTAGTACAAAATACTATTCTTACACTTTATTTATTTATTTATTTAACATTTATTAAAGGTCCCAACTTATGCTGCAACTTTGAAGTATTAGTAATTTTATTTGGTTTTGAACTTCTTCCTGGGCGTAGCATATACAAATTTTGTTTAGCGTAATGGAGTCGTATCGAGAATATACGAAGAGAGCATACATACAGGGGCGAATGGCGACGCGGAAAACTACTCAGTTGCCTTGACATGCGGTATATGTCCTTAATATTATTAATATAAAAATAATTCCTCTCAATTCGTAACAGATATTCACGGATATTTAAAATAATTGTTTTATTACATTTAATAGGCACGTAAAATGTTAAAGTTCTATTAGCTAATACAAAATAATGTATGAAATTAGAATATAGTACTCCACTGGTATGTTTTTATTTCTAATTTATTGATGTAAGAATGTATTAAATGTATTTACCAAAATATCCATATACATTGTTATGTATATTTAATGTCAAAATCCAATAAGTAAAGGCTAGAGAATATTTTTACAAAATACCCAATTATTAAAAATATCATAACTCCGCCACTGGTAAAGCAAAATATATCTGCTAAACGCAATTTTATAGGAAATTTTATGCTCTTTAATTTTTCTATCTTCATATTTTTTCGTATATAGCTTTGTTTTTAAGATATTGCCAAATAACTAGAAAAAGTCCGATTTTCACCCCTTTCGGGGGTTGTTTAGGGGTGACAGGCACGGCGGATTACCGGTGGGGTTTGGTGGTATTTTAAGGACCCCAATACAAACTTATATACCAAATTTCAGCTTGTCTTTAATTTGTTTGACTGGATCGACCCTGGGCTAAAACCTTTTTTTAATATAAAACAATGTGTAGCTCCCAAAACTATTCACTTTAGACTTTACATTTTATACATTTTTGTAATAAGCTCTTTGAGGGGAAACTAAGGAGCTAAAAAAATTGTTTCATTAAAAAAAATGTAAGGGTGGCTCTAGTGAATAGTGATGTTTCTTTTTTGGGGTCTGCGGCATTATTCTTATCTCTTGTATTATTTAACCCTATTAAACGTCACTTTTTTGTTTATATTTGCCTAGGTAGAAATAGAGCTCAATGTGCCGACTGCTGTCATTTGAGGCTGCAATCGTGGTCCATGATGCACGAAAGCTCGAATTTGAGTACTGTGTACTGTGCTTTCTAACCTTTAGTTATTGTTCTGATCTTATTAGACAGATCCATTGTTTAAGCTACGCTACGCTGATGAGGAGCAATAACTCTGAAACACGTGTCCGTAGCTGCATCATGTTTCTTTTTTGGGGTCTGCGGCATTATTCTTATCTCTTTTTAAGTTAATGTCTATGATAGAAAATATATACCTGAATACGCCACTGGCTAGTTATTTTAGTTTTTTCAATGTATGCATCGAGGTATGCATACAAATTGTGTTGATAAAAACACGTGCTAGATAACTATATTTTCTCTAATAACAGAAACAATAGAAAATATTCTGAAAGATGCTGCTCTATAATATGCCATTCACACTTTATTTAAATTAGAGTAGGCTTTGGAAAAACTGAATTCTGTTGGTATGAATGACTGTTTTAATTACTGAGGTTATGTTGAAAAGTCAAAAATATAACCACAAATTCAAATTAGTTCTACATAGGGAGAGTTGCTTTATTCACCGGTTGATCCACCAGATGTGTTTTATCTCGTTCTAACGTCGGAGATAGAAAGAGATAAAACAGATCTGATGGATCCACCGGTGAATAAAGCAACTCACCCATTGTTGCCAGAGTGAGACCCTAAAGAAAGCACAGCAATGTTATCAATAAAAAGTTTGGCAATTCAGCCAAAAGTAAATGTCAGTGACAATCAATTAAATCTGACACTTCAATATTCTGTCAATGGTAGATAACCCTGATCAACTTAACAAAAACATATCATAGCCTACTCTAATGTAAATAAAATGTGAATAGCATGGCATATACCTGATAACATGTCAAACAATTAAAACCAGTAGTTTTTAATTTGTTTTTTTTATTTTGTAGTTTTACTTATTCGTTATTGCCCTCGGTCCATAATTTCTTGTTTAATAGTTTTAAAATAGTGTCTCATGTTGTCTTATATTTACCGAATTCTATATTTGCTTTTACAGTTTAAGAGAGACATCGTCTTCAAAATGTACACAAAATCCAACATAAAACAACTACCTATCCAAAAATTTTATACCAATTCCTTGTAAATACTACTTAACTTGTATTCAATAAAACTAACTCTATCTGTTCAAAGTTATACAATCTTTTGCTAGGTGAATTAAAAAATGTTAAATGTCCGATAGATTTCATTTAACAGGTTATATTTAAAAAACAATTAAACAAGTACATCCATACAAGGCAGAGGAAAATTTACTTGCTTCGTCCATATTTGTTTACAACCACCAGCACCTTCATTGGCAGTTGAGGTCGCCAATAAAGAAAATTTAACCTGTCACATATACATAACCTACTGAACATCAATGAATGGCGCTGCATTATCTCGGTAGAGATTTAAATATATTGGCATAAGCCAGTACCTATAAGCTATATTACATTAAAATAACAAATACAATAAATTATATACATGTCCCTCTTTCAATGTCCCCCACCTTCACAACTCAGTTATTAGTTATCCGATTTCAACCAAATTCGGATGGGTATCAATGACATTTGGTGTGATCTTTTTGAATTAAACAAAACTTATTTTTGTCAGTGGCTTGCATTTTTATTAAGAAAAAAGGGATTGCTTTTTCTAGAAGTCACATTTTTTTACAGAAAGACTAATGCAAAATTATTAATCAGCATACTTTGTAACCCCCATGTCCAAAATTTCACAACATTTTGTTTAAGGGTTTCCGAATAGCGTGCCCAGTAAAAATTCATGTTTTCATTCATAAATAATTGATAACTTGAAAATGGTTTGTATTTCGAAAAAAAAGTCATTCCTCATTTTCAATTTAATAGCTATTAACATATCTAGGAATTTTATGAGATCATAACTGCCCCAGATGTCGGTTTGAAGACATCTAAGGCTGTTATGATTCATAACATCCGTGATATGTTCAATAGTTTATCAGTTTCCGAAAATAAAGACATTATTAATATATACAGGGTGTTTCATGAGGAACTGTACATAGTCCAATGGTAGATAGGGCCCATCAAGGTTAGTAACAAATCACTATTTAAAATCATTTTAGCCAAGTATTTAGGGTTGTACAGGGTGATTTATGAATTTTTACCAAAATTTGCTTTCGTTGCCTTTTAGAAACTAATTGTCCGATTCAATTTATTTTCGGTACACTTTAAGTCCTATCAAATACCAACAGTTCGCCATAATTACAAAACCAAAATTCCAGGTCCGTATTAGGAAAAATTTCATTTTATCTGTGCCCCCTAAGAAGTTCACCCTGTATATATTTTTTTTAAATCTTATTACTGTAGTTTGAAAGTACATAAACTACCAACAAAAGTGGAATACTTCGTTTTCTTGTCACACTTACAACAGATACAAAATAAACACATTAAATTTAAACATTATCTTGTTAAAATTCAAACTTTCAGTAATTCAATGTTATTTGTCAAAGTTCCTATCAGTTTAAGTTTCTAAGTAATTATAACTATTATTAGTTAAAAATAGTATGAAATACGAACAGATAGTCGCAATCAACAAGACTCCAGGACCGTATTAGGAAAAATCATCATCTCGTCGATTCCTCCTAAAATTTTCACCCTGTATATCTTATTCTTAACTTTACTTGCTATAATTTAAAAGTACATAAAGTATCAACAAGTAGTGTAGTTTGATCCGTTTTCTTATTACACTTTCAACAGGTTTTAAACCAACCAACAAAATTTATCTCGATAAAATTGACATTTTCAATAAATTGGTTTTAGTTAGAGCAGCTGTTCTGTCTGTAAATAATACTCATTGAATTTTAAAACAATTTAATAGTAACAGAACAGAACAAGCAAAATAAAAAACGCAACATGAATACAAAACAACGTAACAAAACAAAATAATACATACTCGAATACATATTAACAAAATAAAGAGTAAAAATCTATAACTTATTTTCAAAATGTAAACCCCCCCCCTCTTCACGGCATTTTATTACCTACTACTAACTAAATGTCCCACAGATTTTCGTATAACGTCCGGGTAGTTTCTTATTACGTTACAATACTATTCAATTCGGTCTATTAATTGCTGCTCTCAAGTTGGACTAATGGTATTAGTAACGTAGAAACAATAGTTATACCTCATCAACAATTATACCTGTCAAACTATTGCCAAAGCCGACTACTCCTTTTGTTAACAGTGTCAGTAGATAAAAAGTCTATTATATTCCTACTGTAGAAAGAATTGACAAACTTTCGCAGAAATCCTGCACAAATGTCTTTAGCTGCACACTAAATAAAATAAGTTCATTTCTTAAAACTAGAACTGAACATGAAAATATTCTACATTACAAATTAGAACAGAATGTACAAGATTACCTTTTAATTACTACACAACTTATGTGTCGGTAGTTGGACGTTCATAATTATTATTGAAAAGTGTGGATCACACTACACTGCTTGTTGATACTTTATGTACTTTTAAATTATAGCAAGTAAAGTTAAGAATAAGATATACAGGGTGAAAATTTTGGGAGGAATCGACGAGATGATGATTTTTCCTAATACGGTCCTGGAGTCTTGTCTGATCGCGACTAACTGTTGGTATTTCATACTATTTTTAACTAATAATAGTTATAATTACTTAGAAGCTTAAACTGATATGAACTTTGACAACTAACATTGAATTACTGAAAGTTTGAATTTTAACAAGATAATGTTTAAATTTAATGTGTTTATTTTGTATCTGTTGTAAGTGTGACAAGAAAACGAAGTATTCCACTTTTGTTGGTAGTTTATGTACTTTCAAACTTCATTAATAAGATTTTAAAAAAACATATACAAGGTGAACTTTTTAGGAGGCACAGATAAAATGAAATTTTTCCTAATATGGACCTGGAATTTTGGATTTGTAATTATGGCGAACTGTTGGTATTTGATCGTACTTAATGTGTACCGAAAATAAATTGAATCGGACAATTAGTTTCTAAAAGGCAACGAAAGCAAATTTTGGTAAAAATTCATAAATCACCCTGTACAACCCTAAATACTTGGCTAAAATAATTTTAAATAGTGGTTTGTTACTAACCTTGATGGGCCCTATCTACCATTGGACTATGTACAGTTCCTCATGAAACACCCTGTATAATAATAATATAATAATATATTATTAGAAGCAGGAGCAGTAGGGATACATTTCAGTATTTAATTATTATTGTTTGGAGTTTTCTGTCTGTTTGTATTAATAAATAGCCCTATAGTTTCATTATTTATTATTTCATCTGTTGACTTTTGTTGACCGATCTGTATTGTAATATTACCGTACAAGCTGTTGGCATGGCAATAAATATTACTGTACAACTTTAGTTTAGACTTACTTACCAGCCTACTTTTGTATTTGTAAACAAAGGATTAATATCCTAAAACCGATAAACTTATTTACTCTATCACACCATGTCTTCAAAAGTTTCAAATGCTGCAGTTGTAAATAATTAACTTGGCAACAGTTTATTTTTCGAAAAATAGTTATTTAATATCAGAATAGTCTTCTTTTGGAATAAAATTTAGAGATAAATTTAAAATACGTAAGATCATTTTTGATCACTTAATGCCCAAATAAATACAGAACCGGTTAAAATGTTTTTTTATCATCCAAAGAAAAATCTTTACTTGCAGCATTTGAAACTTTTGAAGGCATGGGGTGATAGAGTAAAACAATTTAAATTGAAAAGGAGCAATAACTTTTTTCAAAACGCAAAGAGTTTTCAAGTTATCCATTATTTACGACTGAAAAAATGTACTTTTACTGAACCAGTTATTCGGAAACCCTTAATCAAAATGTTCTGAAATTTTGGGCGTGGGGTTTCCAAAGCATGCTAATTAATAATATTGCATTAGTTTTTCTGTAAATAAATGCCTGGGATGAAATTTTTGACCATTCGTTTTTTAAAAACGCTTCATGAATTAGCGAAATATCCTAAAATGCAATTTTTCACTCTTCATGTGTAAACGAATACGCGTATTGTCACTCGTTTTATCTCATCCACTTCAGTAGTAGCAAAATTGAAATGGATGAATTAATGCATGTTAATAATGCAATTGCCAATTTGTCGCCAAGTCGCTTAAATGTAACTGCATCGTAATAATCAACATCGTCCTCGCGATCCTTTCATAGAACTGCATTAGAGACAATTTATAAACATGTGCAAATTATCAAAGGGTTTGTGTGAATATCTAATTGAGTTGATAACACTTTACATGATACCTCAGCATTTTGGTAAAATTCTCCCCTTGTTTACCACTGACTAAAAATGAGTTTTTCTTCATGAATTCCATTAGCAATATTTTTTGTTTCTCAGACATATTAGTATACTCTTTTCCTCCCTAAGGCCGTCATGCGACCCAACATTCATCTTCTGTGCCGATTTCGCCGTTTCTCTGCTTAAACACCCACAAAATACAAATTTCGTAACATAAGAGTGAGGTTAAATCAACTATTTCAAACTAAAAGTGACGTTTATTCAAACAAATATGCAAAGTTGCAATGTTGCCACGTGCGTCACTCGTTTAAAAGCAATCGCCCGTTTAAACAGAAACGAGTGGCGACAAAAATTGCTCCTGAAGGGAGCATTCGCTGTAAACGTTTAAAAATGACTGTTCTCAAAAATTTCACCCCAGATATAACTTCTGGGAAAAGTCTCTTTTTTCGTAATACAAATGCACGTCACTAACAAAATACATTTTTTTTTAAATCGGCATTAAAGTACCTCAAAATCGTCATTAAAGTGACAGAAATAGTCATTAAAGTAATCTATTATTGTACGATTTTTGTAGTTGGCGGAGGTGACAGATAAACGTAAACATACATTTTTTATTGCTTGTGATAATAATTGTGTTGTATTAAAAGGTAAATAAATACAGTTTTTTAAATTCAGAATTGTATTATCACTATTATAATTGCAAAAAATAATGGTTTTCCTACAAAAAATTATTCCGATTTGTCATTTAAAAATAATTAAGTATGACATTTCCTAATGTCACTTAAAATTTTAAATAATTTTGACATTTCTTAATGTCACTGAATATTATTTAAAAAACAGAGTTAATTAATCTTAATTTCACAGTTTCTGGATTTAATAAAAAATTTAATATGCACCTTGGCATTAAAGTTCCTTTTTATCACTCATGTGGTTTATTACTAAACTCCACATTCATGATAAAAAGATGAACTTTAATGCCTTGATACATAAATAACTATTGTTTTATTCAAAAAGTTCACACTAAAAATCATTGATACAGATCCAAATTTAGTTGAAATCGGATAACTAATAACTGAGTTGGGAAGGGGGACGGGGGGCTTGCATTAAAAGTAGGACACGACTGACACGAGGTAGTATAGTATTATATTTATATATAATTCAATACAAATTGTACATTTGGTAAGTCATAAAAATACAAAAAAATATATGTCGTATAACAGTAAATAAAATTGTATAAAACGTACACAAGATAGAAGTGTATAACAGATAATAGAAAATAGTATATTGTTTTATTAGGAGTAAAAGTCATGACGAGTCTGTAGGACTCACTTTCGTTCGTCCAGCAATTACAGACAAGTCACAAAAGTGACTTTTACTCCGAATAAAACATGCTATTTTTTCTTCAAACGTCGATTAGCTATAAAAAAATGAAGATAAAAAATCTCGAATTTCACCACCAAAAACACATTGTGTTGATACTGTTAATATCTAGCTTGAAGAGTTATTTGAACGAGTTGGTGGTGGTGATGTGTGCTCTGTAGAAATTTCGCAAATTTTGTGAACTATATTCAAGTGAGAAAGTTGAAAATTTGCACAGTGCATTATTGTGATCAAATCTTTAGAAGCAAGGTATCAAAATATTCATATCAACTGTTATTATCTGCTATTTATATATATAGACAATTAATAAATAATAAGAAATTCCTAATAAGAAATTTGTTCAATATAAGAAGCTAGCTCAGTAAAAAATTTAAGTGATAAGACAAATTAAATAGAAATACATAGGGAATCAAAAACTAAAAATGGTACATGATGATGAGTTTATTGCAAGGTTAATAAAATCTATAGAAGAATCAAGTAAGCAAACAATAGAGCAAGCAAATAAAAAACAAACAGATGAGATCAAAGAATATATGAATAAAGAAATTAATGAAATCAGGGGAAAACTGGAAGAAGAGGTTAAAAAAAGAACTGAATTAGAACAAAATTATAGTAATTTAAAAAATAAATATGACATTCTAGATAAGGAGTTAAAAAAGAATAATATAATTATATTCGGTTTAGAAATACCAAGCCAAAATATAGTAGATTTCGTAATTACTAAATTGAATCATTATTTACAAGTAAATTTGACTGTTAACGATATAAATAATGCATATGTTATAGGAATGCGTGAGAAAAAAAGACCTATAATAGTAAAATTTATATCATACATTAAAAAACAAGAAGTATTAAAAAAGTGTAAAAATCTAAAAGGAACGAACATAAGTGTAGCAGAAGATCTAACAATAGAGGAGAGGCAGTCAAACCAAATATTACGAAAACATTTAAAAGAAGCGAAACTAAAGAAATTAAATGCGTTCATAAAACACAACAAACTTATTGTGAATGGGCAATCGTTTACTGCACAACAATTGGCTAATGAATACGACGAAAATGAGGAAAACTCAAACAAAAATCAGGAAAATATAGAAATAAGGGAAAAAAAAATAAACAGTACTCCAGCCACACCATCATCGCAAAAACAGGAGGAACAAGACAATAATAAAATAATAGAAGAAGCAGTCTTTGAGGTAGGAAAAATAGAAGAGAGTAAGAGAAAAAAAATTACAAGTACGTCAGGTCCATCGACAAATCAACAAACCACAAGAACGTCATCACGAATTACTGGAAAAGAAGCAAAGAACGTAACGCTTTATGCAACTACTCCACCTAATTTAAGAAAAATTAGTAAATAAAAAAAATAAAAGGAAAAACTTGTTGATTTAAAAATATATTTTAGAAATTATAGTTTTATGTGTTTAAGATTAAAGAAAATTTATTCAGGTCACTGTGTACATTGAGATTTATATATGTTTTCGTACAGTATTTATAGTTGATAGCTTTGTTTTTCTTTGTTATTATTTACATTTAAGAAATTAATTATATTGCAATTTTTTCAGTATAACACACCGAATTTAATTTACATTAAGTATGAATATATTTCACTAGAACTAGAGAATAAAAAAAATTTATTTTTGTTTATTAAAATGGATCAGTTTATTAGGGATTATGAAAATGCGACATTAAATACTGTGGAAATATCTGACATAAACCAATTTAATAATATTTTTGATATAAAAAATGCACAAGGAACATTTTCTGTATATCACAATAATATAAGAAGTATACAGAAAAATTTCGAACAGTTTGAGGTTTATATATCAGAATATCATAATTTCTTTAGCTGCATAATTTTAACAGAAACTTGGAATATAACAAATATTAATTTATTCAAAATTGATGGGTATGAAATTATTCAAAGTGACAATAAATTAAATAAAAATGATGGTATATTAGTGTATATTAAGAAGGAGCTTCAATATAAATATGAATGCATAAAAATAGGGTTAACAAATGCAATAAACTTAATAATAACTTCAGATGATGCTACATTTAATATCCTTGCCATCTATAGATCTCCATCTACTTCTGAAATTGACTTTGTGAATAATTTGTCAATCCTTTTAAGCAATTATGATTACAAATTGTATGATACTTTTTTCGTTGTAGGAGATATTAATATAGATATTGGCGAAAATAGGGGTAATTTCGATTACATTGATGAATATCTGAATTTACTGTCGGAACATGGTTTTATATCAGCTATAAATAAAAATACTAGGGTAACTTCTAATACAGCTTCATGTATAGACCACATTTTTGTTAAAAGTAAATATCTGATTTCGAATGACATAATTCCAGCAGTTATTAAGACAAACATATCCGATCATTATCCAGTAGTTGCTAAAATAAACTGCAAAGAAACAAAAAATACAAAAGCGCAAAATAATAACAACTCTTACAAAAAAATTAATGAAAAAAAATTAGTTCGAATTATATCAAATGAATGTTGGGATGATATATATAATTGTAATGAACCAGAAGCTGCTTTAACTTTACTTCAAACAAAATTTTTAAATGCACTGAATGAAGCCACACAGAACATCAAATTCAGCATAGTCAAAAAGAAAAAACCATGGATATCTATAGGTTTAGTTAGCTCCATTAAAACAAGAGATATGTTATATCATAAACATGTAGCCCATCCACATAATGAAGATATTAAAAAAGAATATATTACCTATAGAAACAAATTAAATGGGCTGATAAAAAAAACAAAGCATAATTATTTCAAATCTAAAATTGAAAATAATAAAAGTTGTTCTAAAAACCTTTGGAATATTGTAAATGACTTTTCTAATAATTATAAAAATGAAAATAAAACTATAAACAAAATTTTAACAGAAAATGGAGACGAAGTTATCAGCCCTATAGAAATAGCTAATAAATTTAATAAATACTTCTCAGAAGTAGGAAATAAACTTGCTTCAGAAATAATCCCAGGGCACATTGATAATATGAATGAAAATGTTCCCTACTCTATGTTCTTAGAACCAACCAATGTACCTGAAATTAAGCAAATTGTTCATGAATTAAAAAGTAATAAAGCACCAGGACCGGATGGTATAACGAATGAAATGCTGAAACTAACAATAAATTATATAGCTGAACCGTTATCATTTATAATTAATAGGTGCATAGAGAAGGGATCATTTCCTAAACAGTTTAAAGTAGGTGTAATTAGACCATTATTTAAAGGTGGAGATAAATCTAATATTTCAAATTATCGTCCTATTTCCTTGACATCCTCTATGGCAAAAGTATTTGAAAAAATTATAAAAAAACGGTTGACAAAATATTTAAATAAGCATGGGTTTATTTCAGATATGCAGTTTGGTTTTCGGGAAAATTTGTCCACGCAAGACGCTATAGCCAAATTGTCCTCTATTGTATATAGTGCTGTAGACAACAAAAAGCCATGCTTAGGTGTTTTTGTTGATCTGGCAAAGGCCTTTGACACTGTTAGTCATAGTCTTTTGCTAGATAAACTTGAACACCTGGGAATAAGAGGAAATGTACTTCAATTATTTAAAAGTTATCTGTATGACCGAAAACAGAAGGTGGAGGTAAACAAGGTGTTCAGTGATGAGATGACAGTTACATGTGGTGTACCTCAGGGTACTGTTCTTGGTCCCATTTTGTTTACCATATACCTGAATAACTTACTTAGATTAGATTCCTCTGGGACAATAATATCATTTGCAGACGACACTGTCATACTGTATATTGGTAACTCCTGGGCTGAAGTAAAAGAGGTAGCGGAAACAGATTTGAAGGAAATTATAAACTGGTTTAATGCAAATTTGCTAACCGTAAATGTGAATAAAACCAAAATAATTCCATTTACTTCTTATGAAAAATATTTACCTGATTACAATTGTATAACTGTTGAAAATAATGATGTAACAATTGCTACCTCAACTAAATATCTAGGTATTTTTATTGATTCATTTTTGAGATGGGAAGAACATGTAAAAAAGGTTACTAATAAACTCCGAGGAATTATACATAAATTTTATTTATGTAGACATATTCTTTCCCTGAATCAACTTAAAATCTTGTATTATGCCCTAGTAGAGTCTTTATTGCAGTATGGCATAGTTGGTTGGGGGGGAGTAAAAAAAACTTTGCTGGACCCATTAGAAAAAATTTAAAAACGAATTCTAAAAGTTATGTATTTTAAAGAAACACGTTATTCCTCAGATAAACTCTATGACGATCTTAAGTTATTGGATATTAGACAATTATTTTCAAAGGCAGTTTTAGTATTTTTCTTTACTAATAAACACTACTTAAACCCAATACAACACAGATGTAATACGAGAGGAAAAGCAGCTGCTCATTTGTCCTTACCTAGGGCCCAAAAAACAGTGGGTCAAAGATCTTTTATCTACATTGGACCAAGATTGTACAATAATATGCCAAATTTTCTTAAACAGTTAAATAATAAACATCGATTTAAAAAGCAACTAAAGGAATGGATTCATTCAAAAAGTCGACATTTTTTCCACAATATTATTGATCCCCTAATTTAAATTTATTTTGTTATTATTATATTATTTTTATTCTTATTCTAGGAAAACCTGTTCTCTTTTAATGTTGTGAAATCAACTCTTATTGATAAATTATCTAATATTATTATTAAGTATATATGTGTGTTGTGACTGTTGTGCATATATATGTGTATGTATAAATGGATGTATATGTATGTATTTTGTTTAAATGCTAATGTTTGTATATTATATAATACTATGTGTAAATTAAGAAGTACATAATATGTATAATTGTCTGATCCATTGCTGATAATAAATATTACAATTTATGAGTATAACCATAACCATAGACAGGTGCTTAATTGCACCTAAATGGATTTTCTGTATATTTATTTACATATTTTGTATGGTATTAAACCTCGTTTTATAGTTTTATGTATGTAAATAAATTATTATTATTATTATTATTATTATATCAATATCGCATGGCCGGCGTATTAAACAAAATACGCGTTGCTATGGATACCATATTATGTACGCGTGGCTCGATTTGACAAGAATAACAAGTGCACAAGTGTCAGTTTAAATTGTACTGCGAGTGTCTTCACAATTTGTAAGTATTTTAGTAAACATTCTTTTGATATTATTCTTTTAAACCACACTTATTCTAGATTAGAATGACAGACTCCTAGTTTTTGATTGTACACCCCCTGAGGTTGCGGAAATTGCTGCAGGTGTCATGAATAATTTATTACCTATACTAAATAATTATGGTTCTTTTAAGATAATGTATAAATAGTTAAATTATGGTGTTTCTTTTTACTTAATAATTAAAGCATACAAGTTTTGTATTATTTAAGATGTCGTTATTTATACAGGAATCAGTCGTCTTTTTCTTCCTCTCACAGCGTAAGAAAAAGTACTTTTGCCTCCGCTGCTAATGGCAACGCACAGCCGTCTAAAATGTCAAACTTTAACATCATGAAATGAGTTAAGAAATGTCATGTTTTTCTGACGTTTGAAGAAAAAACAAATAATACATATAAAATAAGTCATTAAAATACAAAGAATTTAACAATAAAAATAATCTGTCCACTGAGTCCATGGTTTATATAAAACATGAAATACACGTTGTGAAATATTATAAGATGCAAGCATTGATTACAAAATCAATTTCAATTATCACACCCAAAATACGAAGAAAAACTGCATATCAAGAGCGAAACATTTTAGATGTTTGTCCTGGAAAAATAATGGTATAAACCTAGAAACAAAAAGCAAAATCTACAAATTAATTTGTAGACCCATCATAGAATATGGAAATATAATATTTTTAAATCTGAAAAACGTTCTATCACTAAAATTCGCCATCCTAATAACCCAATTCACCATCCCCCAAATAATCTATTATATCAAGCCACGCATATAGAACCAATTGAAGATAGACTTATTCATCTCGCCCACAAATTCTGCCAAAGACCAGAAAACAAGGAAATGATTGCGCCTTTTTGTATTAGAAGAGACCCCCACGCAAGAAACAATTACAAACATCCAGAAAACACCATCTGGGAAAAAATTGAAATAATCCGAATTCATTGAAATCTTATGTTTTTTTTTTTTTTTTATATATATATAAATAATACTTATTTATGTAGTAAAACAAATAGGAATGTACAATGTAAGAACTATGTAACGGGCTGAAGGACTTCGGTCAATTGCCCTTTGATTGTCAATCAATAAAGTTCATTATTATTATTATTATTATTATAAGATAAGAATCAGCACAAAAATGACTTATTAGGACTTTCTAAAAACTCACGTATAAAAAGCTCCGTTTATCAATATATTTTGTGCTTTATTTTTGAACATAGAGACAGGCTTTTTTAATGTTTCTAGTTTCTGCTGGCAATTTGTTGTATAATACAATAATGCAGTTATATTTAGGTGAGTTTTTATAAAATGATGTTTTATGTGAGGGCATTCGTAATTAATGACCATGTCTAGTACTATTGTTATGGTTGGTTGAGTTGCATCTGAAAAGGTATCATTCAAGGTATACACGGTGGTGAATTTTTCGATGCCCACCATTGGTATCTCGGAAACTATAAGATATAGAGGATCGGTTAAATTAGACAAAAGTTGCGCTATTTTATGCTCTACAATTTCCTGCCAGGAAATGCTGGATATCTTGATTCGTTCGCGGTTTATCCTGAAAATATTGAAAATCGTAACTTCCAAACAAAATTAATATCTTCTATACCATTGTAAGGGTGCCACTTGCAATAGAGCTCTTTTCTATATACTTACGTCATTGAGTAAAAAATAATAAAGAGTTGCAACTGTCAAGGTTTCGAGATTTTAGTAATGTATCTCTTTGCCAATAACTTCATGATTGTCATCAATTTTTAGTGCTACGCGAAGGTATTTGTAATGTGGTTGTATAGCCCTTAAAATTGAAGACAATCATGAAGCTATTGGTGAAAAAATACAACACTAAAATCTTGAAACCTTGACAATTGTGAAAATGTAACATTTTATTAAAACCTCTGTATCTTTTTCTACAAAAAAGATAGGAGCAAAATTAAAAAAATGTTTTAAAGCAGACACATAAGACAAACAAATTTTATAAAATTCTAATATACAGGGTATACGTTAACGCTGTAATCAAGATAAAAATTGACTGAAAAAACAGGCATTCGTTTGACACCCTGTATAAACATGTTTTTGTAACTTTATCTTAGAGTTAAATAGGTAAGATGAAAGCCAATTAAATTTCCCTTGAAACGCTAAAAACCCGGCACAAATCCATACATTTTTGACAGTTTTACAGCGTTGTAAATCTTGGTCAATTTTAAGGTGTCCCGAAGCAAATTTTGAAGAGTATATTACAAATAATTAATTTATTAAAGAGTAAAGAAAACTAATAATACTATTTTTATTTTATAAATTGTTTGTAGTATTTAATAGGACTTTAAATAACTTGGCATTTTTCTGTAATTTTTTTACGAGTGTACAATTTAATAATAGTGTCTGGATTACAATGTTGCTTACAATTATTTTTCCAAAGCATACTGGATTTTATAAACTATTTTTACATTAATTCGAATATCAACATGTTTTTAAAATATCAGTTTATTTTGGTGACAGGTGAAAAGAGAATTATTTTCTCTAACTAATGGTGTAAAAATCCAATATGGCGGTCATAAAAAAAAAAGTTGACTATCATTGCTCAAAATCTGGAATTCTTAGAAAATTTCTATCCACGCCATTCAATTGGTAGTGGTCAAAAATGTAACCTTGCCAAATTTCATTAAATTCGCATAAATGGTATAGAAGATATTAATTTCTTTTGAAATCACGATTTTCAAATTTTTCAGGATAAACCGCGAACGAATCAAGATATCCAGCATTTCTTGACAGGAAATTGTAAAGTATAAAATAGCGCAACTTTTGTCTAATTTAACCGATCCTCTATATCTTATAGTTTCCGAGATACCAATGGTGGGCATCGAAAAATTCACTACCGTGTATAGTATATTATTATTAAAATTATATTCGAATATAGGTACTGACAATAACTAGGTATATATTAATCAGCAGCCAAGTACGTACACTTACGAACTTATAGGCAACTAGACATTTCATATTCACGGGTGCGACAGATTGAATGCGTAACAGTACAAAACAATTTAAATGGTGAGGGCTTGAGCGCTAGCGTCAATATACAGTCTACAAGTTAACACCTGCGTACTCTGCAAGTTGGTTGCCAATTTATTTCACATGTAAACCCGGCCCTATGTACTTGGCTGCCGGTTACTGTATAGCAACAGTTTTTTAAATAATATGCTTTGTTGCAAGACAAACTGTTATAATAATAATTAATATAAAACTAATTTATTTCATACATTGACATTTTGTTCTCATACTTTTAGGTTGGAGAAACATGAATTTGTAACTACTGGTACTCGTCTAAATAACAGTCAAAAAAACAAATTAAAAAGTGATCTAGAAACACTAGGAGGGCAGTATATAGAGAACTGGACCTCTGTTTGTACTCATCTTACTGTGGAGGAAGTCACATTGACAGTTAAAGTTTTACATGCACTAATAGATGAAAAACCAATTGTAAGACCAGCATATTGGACAAAATTTGCTGAGAATGTAAGAAAAAAATTGCCACCACCAACTATTGCGAATTACAACAGTCCGCGAATAGCAGAAGCACTCTTAAACCAAATTGAGCTAAGAAATAATCCACAGAGAAAGGTCTTGTTTAAGGGAAAACTTTTTGTATTCCTTAAAGAAAAAAATAAAAAACAAATGGAAGAAATCATCCGAAAAGCTGGTAAGTACTATTTTATTAATCTTCTTATTATTGCATTTATGAAAGAAAGACCCTATACCTTACTTGGCTTCGTTATAAAAATAATTTAAAAAATTGGCACACGAGAAGAATATAATTCACATTTTTTATTCAAAAATAACATTTGAATAATTTAGTAGGCTAAATATGTTTTTTTTTATAGCTATTAACATATCTAGGAATGTTATGACTATCATAACTGCCGCAGATGTCGGTTTGAAATCCGAGCTTGTAAGCGAGGATTTTAAGACAACTAAGGCTGTTATGATTCATAACATCCTTGATATGTTCAATAGTTTATCGGTTTCAGAAAATAAAGACATTATTAATAGATATTACCTTTTGATATTCTCTTATTAATAACGTTTTCATTTCATTAGTTGGTCAAGTCTGTATGGGTTGATTTGTCGCCATGGTTACAGTTATATTTTTGTTTGTTTTTATTTGTTACCTTTCTCATATTACATAAATGTTTACATTTTTAATGTCACAACGGCTACATAAATATGGACCTTGGATTGCCTGAAAATACATTTCAGTTGGATTTCAGTACTTAATTATTATTGTTTGGAGTTTTCTATCTGTTTGTATTAATAAATAGCCCTATATTAGTTTCATTATTTATTATTTCATCTGTTGACAGTTATTGACAGATCTGTATTTGTAATATTATTACTGTACAAGTTTTAAATATAACTGTACAACTTTAGTTATGACTTGTTTACCAGCCTACTTTTGCATATGTAAACAAAGGATTAATATCCTGAAACCGATAAATACATATTACGGAATAATATATTGTTATACAATTATTTAATAAACGATATTCTTAAAACAGTATACGAGTATAATTTTGCAGGGTTAGTCATATAAGAGATGTGCTTAAAGTGGGCGAAAAAATGGGTTAGATTTAAATAAGCACTTCGTAGTTCGACAATTTCTGCCACATCCCTGAACCGATTCAAAATATTTTTTGACAGGCTTTTAGAAAAAACTCGGTAGAATAGTACTGGACTATTAAAAAACTCAAGAAAATGACGATTCTTTTCTTACCAAGCTGTTAAACTTCGTAAACTATTAACCTAATTTTGAAATAATTAAAATAGTTGTGATCTCAATAAAATAGTACTGGTCCAATCCGCTACGCTATATTAAACACATACATGTTTAAATTTTGATTTGTTATTAAGTAATTATTGAAAAAATGTCAAACTACTAAACCAATATCACTGAAAATAAATACGTTATATAATGCAGGAAACAAGTTTTTTTGTTCGAAATGATACTAAAGAATATGGCATAGAGAACTTTGGCTACTGTCTCGTAGATGGCAGCAAAATCAAAATTATAAATTGAATATTTTGTCAATTTTTTATGTTATTTGAAAGGTCGTATAAAAATATTGAAATCAATTTAGGATGAATTTAAACCGCCGCAGCAGTTTGCTATGAAGGAGCATTCCCAATCATTTTCGGTTGCATTTTGCTTTCCGTACCTTACATTCCTATTGGTGCCTGAAGTACATTTATGAGGCACCACCAATAGAATCTCGTAAAGTATTAACGGTTGGTTAAGAACGTATTTTCCGTCGTTTTTCATGTTTTTCATTTTTATATTGCGATCGTGAAATTTTTAAGTGCTGAAGTTCATAAAACACCTAAACATGGCTGCACCTACAAAGGGAAACATCTTAATTAACGTCTATAACAGTGGTGTAGTGGAGCCCCAACGCGCCGGAAAGGCGTTCCGGCACTGCTTTTTAGTAACAAAATAATTTTAAAAATAAAGACAGATATTGGACCTGACAATAATTATTTTGTTATTGCGTTCCGGCTCAGCAAATTTTGCGACTACACCACTGGTCTATAATCTATAGTACGTTACTGGAAATCAGCTAGTTTGGCAAAAGTAGGAAAAAGCAAAATGTGTATTCAGCTGTATTAGAAAAGGAGGTACCCAAATTGAAACAGATTTCTACGGCAAGTTGTTCAGAATAATATGTTAGGTACCTACCATTAGTTTGATACGATTGTAAAACAATTCTTATTATTTTTGATAATGCAATCATACTATTAAATATAATATAGGTACCTATACCCCGATTTTAAACTGACAAACTTCGGGTGCAGAAAGTTCACATGAAATTATGACATACCCCTTCTAACATTTCTTCTCTATCGAGCCTCCTAACGGAGATACAGGGTGTTGAAAATTCAATTTATTTTTTGTTTTTCTTTAATAACTTCCACAATATTAAAGATAGGGAAACCAAACTTGGTACACATAGTTAGGTTGTGAGGGTCCATCTTTGCTATGGTTCAGAGTTGAACTGAGGCGTGCCAGTGGTGTGCGGTGTGGTCACGTCGACATAATTTTAAGGAGAAAAGTATGTACACTAATTTTTTCGCAATTCTGATCAGATTTTCAATTTACGGTTAATTTTTTTAAAAAACTTTCTCATGTAGAACTTTGACTGAGGCATTAGTTTTCGAGATATTTGCGTCTGAACAAAACGATGCACCAAAAACACAATTAATGAATTAAGATAGCCCTTTCAAAATTATTTTCAATCTGATTTTCTAAGGGATATACTGAACTGAACTGTCAATTTAATGTTTTTAATGTTTTTCTTCTTTTGCAATGAGGCGTTTTTAAGGCCTTTTGTAAGTCAATATTATTTCTGTCAAAAGAAAAATTTGTTTGTTACGAAATTGCATAAATAAGTAAATTATCACATCCAAATATCAAAAAAATTAACATCCCTTATTTCCGTTAGGAATGGCTACAGAGAAGAAATTTTAGAAGGGATATGTCGTGATTTCATCAGAAGTTTTTATTTCTGACATGATAATTGTGTTTTTGGTGCATCGTTTTGTTCAGACGCAAATATCTCGAAAACTAATACCTCAGTCAAAGTTCTACATGAGCAAGTTTTTTTAAAAAATTAACCGTAAATTGAAAATCTGATCAGAATTGCGAAAAAATTAGTGTACATACTTTTCTCCTTAAAATTATGTCGACGTGACCACACCGCACGCTACTGGCGCGCCTCAGTTCAACTCTGAACCATAGCAAAGATGGACCCTCACAACCTAACTATGTGTACCAAGTTTGGTTTCTCTATCTTTAATATTGTGGAAGTTATTAAAGAAAAACAAAAAATAAATTGAATTTTCAACACCCTGTATCTCCGTTAGGAGGCTCGATAGAGAAGACGGCTATAGTGAAGACGAAAAAATAATATATTTTAACCATGATCTAACTAGAACAAATCTAAATATTTATAAAGCAGCTAGAAAATTTCAATATGAAAATCAATTTAAGTTCGTTTGGATTGACACCAATGGAAAAACATTGCTAAGAAAGGATGAGAACAGTAAAGTGCAATTAATAGAAGATATCAGTGAGTTAAAAAACTAAATGAAAATGAAAATAGAGACAGCCAACCTAGACTCAAAATAAGTTACATGAACATACAAAGTGTAAGAAGTAAACTGGACGATGTGCAATGTTATCTTAAAACAAATAAATGTGATATACTAGTGCTAACAGAAACATGGCTGTATACAAATGAAACCAAGTTATACAACATAAAAGGTTATAGGGCTGTTCACGAATGTAGGTCTACTCGAGGTGGAGGCGTGTCTATATATATTAAGGAGACTCTAAAATATAACGAAATAAATCTCATAGAACACACTAAACCATATAATCTGGTAGGCATACATCTGTATGAATCCCAATTAAAAATTTATGCATTATATAGACCTCCGTCATACGATATACAAGAGTTTCTTAAAATTTTAGAAGAGCTACTGACTGGAATGAAAACAAAAACTATAATTACTGGTGATTTTAATCTGAACCTACTTACTGAAACAGCAAATACAATAGAATATAAAGGTATCCTTACTCTTAACGGATTTGTGGTAGCAAATCAAATAAGTGAGACTAGTGCCACAAGAGTTACACCCACTACAAAAACAATAATTGACCATGTGTTAGTTAATAAGGTTGACTGTAAAGTTGATGTGAAAAGCTGCTCTTATTCTGATCATAACATTTTAGATATAGAAATTATGGAAAAAATCATAATACATAAACCAAAAACTGATCTAAAACTTGCAATACTCGATGAGAAAAAATATAAATCTAATTTTATTAATCTCTCCGAAAGTACTACTGTTGACTCCTTTAAAACATTAATATCATTGATTCAACAATCAAAAAAAGAAGCAACTAAAATTGTTACAGTAAAAAGTCGAGAAAATAACGATTGGCTGACTTATGAACTGATAATATTGATTAAGGAACAGGATAAGCTATACCGCATAATGAAAAAAAATCCAAATGATGTAAAAATAAATAATGATTTTAAGAAAATAAAAAATTTAGTAAATACTAAAACAAGACAAGCAAAAACAGAATACTTTAGAAAAAAATGGAAAGCCACAGGTGAAAACTCTAAAAAACAGTGGAACTTTATCAATTCTTTGGTAAAAAATTAAAATGGATCAAAACAAACGGTCCAATCCCTAAATATTAATGATAAAGCAACTACGGATATAGATATAATTGCGCATCAGTTCAACAACTATTTTTCTAACATAGGTCAGTCAATCGTAAACACTATATAATTAGAATTAAACAGAAAACGAATGTGCCTAATTTTATGTCTATTAATTAATAATGTATTGAATGAGGGAGTTTTTCCAGATATTCTCAAGAATTGTAGAGTGACACCAATTTATAAATCAGGTGCGAGAATCAAAATGGAAAACTATAGGCCAATCACCGTTGTAAGTGTCTTTTCAAAAATAATAGAAATAGTTATAAAAATTAGAATTACTAGCTTCATAGATAGATATGTGCTCATAGACAAATATCAATATGGTTTCCAACCAAGAAGCAACACACAAAGTGCCACCACTGACTTTGTAAATTATGTGTCTACACAAATGGACAGTAAGAATACGGTTGTAACAGTATTTATTGACTTACAAAAAGCTTTCGATGTTGTGGATCACAAGATCCTACTAGAATAACTTGCGACGATGGGACTAAGAGGCAAATTGTTGTCACTTACAGAAAGCTATTTAACTGAACGAAAGCAATACGTAAGTATTGAAAACAATAACAGTGGAGAGGTGAAGATAAACTGTGGAGTGCCCCAAGGATCAGTCCTGGGGCCTCTATTATATTCTTTACATGTCCTAGACCTACAATCTACAATTAGCAAATTTAACTGGCCAATATTATACCTTTGCAGATGACACAATATTAGTTTACAGTGGTAAGAACACAGCAATATTAGAGACAACTGTTAATCAAGATTTACAAAAATATACAAATTGGTTATTACGAAATAAACTTAAAATAAATGTTAAAAAAACATGGTATTTAAACAAAAAAATACAGAATTTAACGAAATGAACATTATGGTGGGTGGAAACAGTATTGATAGAGTCGGGAGCACAAAATATCTTGGACTAGTAATTGACGATAAGTTAAACTGGGATAAACATATTCTGCATCTTAATTCCAAAATAGTACCATTGATTGGAGCGCTCTACAAGTGTAGAGAATATCTGAATGAACGAAATCGCTACCTGATATATAACTCGTATTTTTTGTCCGTATTTAGATATCTAATTTCAATTTGGGGAATATGTGGTAAAACAAACTTCAAAATGGCAGAGATATTACAAAATAGAGTAGTAAGAACACTTTTCAACTATGAATATAGGACATCAATTGAATTGATCTATAGTGAAACAAAAATAATGCCCTTGAAACTAATTCTAGAGTTAGAGCAATGCAAATACATATACAAAGTAAAAAATAATCAACAAAAATGTAACGCCGGGTTTGATATGGTAAACCAGATACACACATATGAAACAAGATGTAGAAATAATATATATTTAACGAACATAAGAACGAATGTAGCATTGAATAATCCCATTTGCAGAAGTATACAAACATATTATAATAATTTGCCATCTTCAATTAGAAACAATATACGCTACCACAAGTTCCTTAAAGATATTAAATCTCACCTTTATGCCCAACAAGTTTAAATGTTTATAAACCACACGTCATTTATATTTATATATTACATGTATTCCGATCCCAAGTAGCACAAATGTGTTTATAACGGTTATATACATTGCTACATAACAATTTGTAATATAACTGTATTATTTTAAAAGTATTTTGTAAACTCTTTTATGACGCCTATAAACACGGAAAAGGCCCAGGTTTATATAATATTTTATTTATTAAAAGTTATATTTGGATCGTAGGTGATAATTACAAATCACTTTTTAGTATTTTATAAAACCTTTATATATCAGTCTTATAAACGTTATTTTATAATTTTATTACTGAATTGGAAAACGTTTATTAGATATTCATAAAATATTAATGAAATTGTTTTACAACAGTCTTAAGAATGTTTTAGTAATAACTAATTTATATCAGTTAAGGTCTTTTTGTTATATGTGTAAGACAAAATTGATTTTTAAGATGGTGATCCCATATTACTTACTAATATGAGCAATGACGCCATTGAAGTTTATAGGGATACCTACTAACGGGTTTATTTTCAAAAAAGACATCACGCAAAATGATTTTCTACGGCCATATTTTCTTGCCAGGCCACGTTTACTGACATTATATATACATATATGTGGATATATTTTTACGCGCCTTCATTTCACTCAATTTTTGCCTTTAGAACAAATATTTTACTTTCAGAAAATTAAGACAATGATCTATAAAGTTAAAAATCGATATTATTTCACGTCCTATGATACTAGATATTAGTTTATTATTTATAAAAATGGTTATTTTAAGTAAAATTGTATTACTTTATTTGGTTTATTTGAATTGACAACGTGGCCGACGTAAACTATAGTTCAATTTGTCATAAAACATGGCGTCAACTAATAAATCATTTTTATCGTTCATGAAATACTTATAAAACTGAATTGATCTTTATAAAACAAATATGATATATAACTTGTTATATAAATACATATTTATAAGATATAATTGTTTTATTATTTAGAATGACAACAAAGAACTAATAAATTATTTTGGTGCTTGCAATGTTGCCAAATTTTGACCCCACTAATTTTAACTACAATAACCTAAATATTATTATTTAGGGTTTAATCTTGTTATATTCAATTATTGTTTTTTATAAGTTTCATAAGGTAGGAGAAATAAAGATAAAATAAATATACCTATTTGCGAGTTTTGAATTTTGCGCTTTATGTAAAACGCATAAAAGGGCTACTAAAGAGATATAAAGGTTGTACCTATTGTAGCTGTAACAGCGATAATAATTATTGATGGTACAACAAAACCAATTTTAAATACCCCCGCAGAAACTATTTTCGCTTTGGCAACGCCGTATCACCTGTTCTGGTCCATGGTTTCAGATCTCGTTTCAAATAGTAACGCAAGGTGGCGTGTGACGGCGACAACAAATTCATTCTTAATAATTGCAACAATAATAAATCGCTAATAAAACACTTTTTATCTTATAATACATTAATAACATTACTAGTGTTATATAGAATTTTGAAAACAATTATATGACAATATTACCATGGAACCTATTATTATATCATAACCGTATAGATCAGTTAACCTAGACATCCCAAGAGTAAAAGACATTAAATAAATAGTGACTTGAGAGGCGGTTAAGAAAACATTACAAAAAGACATTTATAAGGAAACACTTTTAAAATGAACAAATAGGACTTATTTGCTGTTAAATAATTACGCTTGAACTTGCATCAGCTTTGTCTGCTGTTGTATTAGTCACCATGATATACATTCGTATTTAAAATTCTTCAATAGTTAGCTTTAATCGTTGAGTGAAGAATTATAAAAAGATGTAGCATCGTAATATTGCTGGCAGCGAGCAATAGATGGCGCTTCCACAGCATCGGTTCGGAGAGCCAGTGAGGTTAAAATTGCCACGCGCTAATGATACCTCCACAATGTTTCATACTACACTGCTTTTATTCAATGCTTTAAACTTTCCTTTAAAGTAGCCACTTTGTTTTACGCTAGAAATTAGCGAACTGCTTGACATTTTTTAGAAATTGAAATTGGATCAACGCAATTGAACGTTAAAAGTTAGGTTAGTCTTATAAAAATTATATAAGATTTCCTAAATAATAATTTTGCATTTTAGAAGACATTTCTATTATTTAAGTGCTTTTTAAGTATTTTATTTAATTTCGTTTAGCAACAATTATAAAATACTTTTGTTAGAGTAGCTGTCGTAACTAAACTGTTGTCAAGAATAAATTGTTCTATAAATAGATTTTAATAAATGCTATACAACATAATAATAGATCTTGTATAAAACTAGAATGCAATTTTTATAATTGATTTATAACTGTTTCTGCATACTGCTATAAGTTAACTATAAATGCAATTATCTTAAGCGAAAATAGTCGTATAAGTTTGGTTATATAAATATTCCTAAGCAAGTTTATTACGCTAGTTTTAAAATGTTTTATTAATTAGTCTTAAAAACGTATATATAATAAAATAATAAAGTATATTTGTTTCTACAACAATTTTGTCTACAGGGTGATTCACGTTGACCGCCTATTAGAAGTATCTCGAGAAAGAAAAAAGATATTGATTTGAAATTTTGGTTATGGTCCTAAGTGGGTAGGATCTATTTAATGAAAATATTTTTATAATGGTGGCATTTCCGGTTATACCGGAAGTTGACCCTAACTTTGTTATTTTAAATGAGATGCCCCCATTTTCAATTTTTTTTTAGATTCCTCGGAAAATTTAAAGGTCACTTCATTAAAGGTTCCCTATGTCTAAAATGAATATTTTCTGAGATATTAATTTTTTTCCCAAAATATTGACGGAATAGTTGTATAATGTAAAAATCAATATCTCAGTAACAAGTAATGATAAGACGTTGAATTTTTTATTGAGGTAAGACAAGGTATTGGAGCTATCCATCATGTAATAAAATTGTCAAAATCTCAACTGCAAAGTTTCTAAAATTAACGATATCTATCGACCTCATAGAAACAGCAATAAGTCATTTTTTTTAATTGGAACCATATCTAATTAAATACACCAATCGATAGCGAGAAAAAATGCGCATCTAAACATGTATCATGTTCCTATACCCAAAATGTATGATTCTTTAGATATTTGCGATTTTCTATTTGATCGATGAAAATTGAAGAGTATGCTTTGACTTTGACTGTGGACGAAACAAAATACAACAAATTAAACAAATGTGACAGCTAATACGTAACTCGTGTTATTGTTTTTCATTATAAATATTCTGTATTGTGTCTTGTTGTGGAGAAAATGGCAAATAATTACTCAAACTCAGATATTTTTCATTTATTTTACATTCATAGACAATGTGACAGAATAATTAACAGAACATGCAGAACATTTAATGAAATGTATCCTGAATTACCATCAATAAACCTGAAACAATAACACTAGTTACATATTAGCTGTCACATGAGGCTTGTTCTGGTTCTCATTAGAACAGTTCTAGATCAGTCCCCGTCGTGCGCAATGAAGAAACAACCATGCGCTGTGTATTAAAATTGGTAATTTTAGTTTTAGGACTGCGAAAATTTTGAACCAAAACAAGCCTATTTGTGGAATTTGTTGTATTTTGTTTCGTCCACAGTCAAAGTCAAAGCATACTCTTCAATTTTCATACGGCACTCTTCAATTTTCATCGATCAAATTAGAAAATCGCAAATATCTAAAGAATCATACATTTTGGGTATAGGAATATGATACATGCTTAGATGCGCATTTTTTCTCGCTATCGATTGGTGTATTTAATTAGATATGGTTCCATTTAAAAAAAATGACTTATTGCTGTTTCTATGAGGTCGATAGATATCGTTAATTTTAGAAACTTTGCAGTTGAGATTTTTGACAATTTTATTACATAATGGATAGCTCAAATACCTTGTCTTACCTCAGTAAAAAATTCAACGTCTTATCATTAATTGTTACTGAGATATTGATTTTTACATTATACAACTTTTCCGTCAATATTTTGGGAAAAAAATTAATATCTCAGAAAATATTCATTTTAGACATAGGGAACCTTTAATGAAGTGACCTTTAAATTTTCCGAGGAATCTAAAAAAAAATTGAAAATGGGGGCATCTCATTTAAAATAACAAAGTTAGGGTCAACTTCCGGTATAACCGAAAATGCCACCATTTTGAAAATATTTTCATTAAATAGATCCTACCCACTTAGGACCATAACCAAAATTTCAAATCGATATCTTCTTTCTTTCTCGAGATACTTCTAATAGGCGGTCAACGTGAATCACCCTGTATATTGTGAGCGTTAAATGATAAATCAGCATCTTCAAAAGCTCTAATAAATCATACAGTAAATTCACTTTTAAACCAAAGCAGTTTGTGAGTGAATAGGAGATAGTAGTAAAGCGATAGCACTACACATGCGTGACTGCATGTCGATCTCAGAATGTTAGCGCTCTCGCTTTATTGTCTCCTATTCACTCACAAAGTGCTTTGGTTGAAAAGTGAATTTACTGTATAACTCTTCAGTCTAATAGTGATAATCTTGTGCTACTTGGGATACCAGCAATTTCATTGCTGTTTAGGAATTGCTTTTAGTAATAGCATTAGCAAGATTAAGGTATTGACAATAATATTTATAATTTGTTAATATAATTGTATACCTAACTATGTACATGTACATATGTATGTTTATACCTACGTGACTGTGAATGTACAATTTTATCCTGAATAAAGCTATTTGAACGAAAAAAAAGAAATGTTAGAAGGGGTATGTCATAATTTCATGTGAACTTTCTGTACCTGAAGTTTGTCGGTTTAAAATCGGGACACCCTGTGTATATATATACAGGGTGGTCCGAAATTAGTGGTCATCATTTTACCCGCGTATTCCTCGATCAAAAATAAGACAAAAAGTTCCTACAAACATGGCCCCGGAAATGCTTCCTAAGGGAGTTACAACCCCTTAAAGGTGCATCCTTGACGATGGTTTTTATTTAATATTTTCGAAACTAATAATAATAGTAATAATAATAAAAATAATAATAGCATAATTTTATTATTAATTACTAAGTACCTACCTAGAGAACTGTGCAACTGTGCATCTTACTCGTTCCATTTTGATTTTTTTGTGATTAATGTTTTTCAGAAACTCAAATAACTCGAAAGTTCAACTAGAATCTACTACATTTTTGTAAAAAAGAACCTTAGTAAATCCATATATCTACGCTCATGGTTAAGTAAAGTAGTAGTTTGTTATTCTAAAATAAGCCTCTAAATTGTATGTAAAGAATATTGGTAAGTTTGGATTCGATACTTCTTAGCATTCTGGAAATATAAATATAAATCCATATTTATTTTCAAATTTTAACACCCTGTATCTCGAAAACTAAGCATTTCTCAACCTATGTTTATATGAACTTTTTTAAATATTTTTCAAATGTCTATCGACTGTTAAGTCCTGCTACAAAAAACTGGAACACCCTGTATATCCGAAACAAAATGATTTCTGTTTCTCAGGAAAATGGTAGGTACTGCAGGTACGCCAAGAAACGTATACAAACTAAACAGCTGTTCCGGGGTGTCACAACTAACCTCAAAATTATGCATTTTTGGAATATTATGTCGCTTTTATCAAAAAATTTCTGCTGCGTTCCTGTACTATCAACTAAAATCTTGTTTAGTGCAGAATTATTAAAGTTTTAATTACCTTGATCTAATATGACTGATGGTCGAGATGGTAGTGTACCTGCCTCTCACCCAAAAGTCCCGGGTTCGATTCCCGGTCGTGGCAATGGAAAATACTGTGAGAGGGATTTTTCCATTATACACGGATATTGGATGTGTGTCCCTTGTCTTTAAATGTGTAGTCCCCTCCCGCACAAGGCTCTTCTAGAGCTTTCTGGGATAAAGGGGATTGTAATTACATGCGGTGTATTTATTAATAAAATAAGATGCTTTTTGTTGGTTGGAAATCCAACCTATAATTAGCAGTCTATTTTTAATAATCTACAATATTGAAACTTTATATATCTATTCCTCTACAAAAGCAATCCCACTGGGGAAAACAAACTCTTATATAACGATTTCAGATCTGTATATAGAAAAGAGATAAATTCCGCTAAAACTGCGTCACATGAAAATTTTATAAACAATCACGTACCCCCAACAAGCAATGTGGAAAATTATAAATAGTAATAAAAATAGACACAACAAATTTACAGACAAAATATCTTGCGATGACTTTAATAATTACTTTGTTAACATACCGGAGGACATCCTAAAAGCTATGCCCACAGTTAACAAAACATATTCTGACTTTATGGAAAACGTCACGGAACATCACTTCGCATTTACCAAAGTAACACCTCAAGAATTATTTGAGGCAACAATCTCCCTAAAAAATAAAGCTTGCAAGGATGTATATGACATAAACACTAATATTATAAAGTCGATAATCAATGTAATTATAATACCGTTAACAAAACTAATCAATATATGCATAACAGACAATATATTCCCAAATTGCCTAAAACTCTCCAAGGTTGTTCCAATATATAAAAAAAATGATATTGATGATCCTTCAAATCATAGACCAATTTCCGTTATTCCATATTTCACAAAAATCTATGAAACTATATTAAAAATCCAGCTATCAAATTATTTTGAAAGTAACAATCTTTTTAACTCCAGTCAGTATGGTTTTAGAAACAAACTATCAACTACACTTGCCATAGATAAATTAACCTCAATTATAAATTCTGGCTTTGAGGACAGTAAATACATATCGTCTCAGTTTCTAGACCTCACAAAAGCATTTTACTGTGTATCTCATGACATATTTCTAAATAAGCTGATTTACTATGGTCTCACTACGGAAAGTATATCATTACTAAAATCATACCTGTTTGGCCGCCTACAGTATGTCAATTATAATGGAAATAAATCCAAATTACTCCCAGTGAAACATGGTGTCCCTCAAGGGTCCATATTAGGGCCAATTTTATTTCTGATATATATATATAAATGACCTTCCTAACTCAGGAAGTAGAATACGGACTATTCTATTTGCTGCTGACACTAACCTAACCAATGTAAACACCAATCCAGGGGTACTAATAAATGATGTCAATGACACACAGTCAAATATACTAAGCTGGTTTCTCGCGAATCGCCTCAACTTAAAGACTTCAAAAACCGAGTTAATGATATTTAGCTTGCGAAACATGGAGGAAATAAATAACCCAATATCAATTAAATTCCTCGGTCTATACTTGGACCCGAAACTATCATGGGATGAACATACATCACATGTGTGTAAAAAAATATCTAAAAATATGTACTTGCTCAGAAATATCAGAGGCATGGTTTCCCAAAATGCATTGGTAGTAGCATACCATAGCTTAATCCACTCTGTAATATCATATGCAATACTTGTATGGGGTCACGCAACTTCTTGTAGTAGTGTGTTTTCCTTACAAAGAAAGGCTATAAGAATTATATGTGGTCTCGGTTTTAGAGAGGATTGTAAAGAACAATTTAAAAAAATGAATATACTAACTGTACCTTGTACTTACATACTACAATGTCTTGTGTACATAAAAAACAATTTAAATAACTATGTGCTTCGAAATGAAATACACTCATATGAGATTAGGAATGAGATGGGGTCATGCGTACAATTGCCGGTTTCGATCTTCGGAGCAAAGCAGCGGTGGTCGGAGCCGGGGAATGGATGGGTGACCGTATCTCATTACATTACCGAGGATAGTGCAGCGGGCTAGATCGCCCTTGAGTGGCACAAGGCGACTAGTTACTGCCTATCTCTCCTGGGTTCGAGTCCCAGCTCCGGCAGATGGCAATGTCGGAGGGAATGGGTGTATGTGGTGTGTCCTGGTTAAGTGTCAGAATAACTCTAAGCTAAACTTCGCCAGGACGTTAATATAAATAAGACGATTAAAAAAAAAAAAAAAAAAAAAAAAAAATGACATCCACCAAAACTTCCTGCACCTTAAAAAAACTAGAGATGGTACTGGATACTATGGGATTCAACTCTACAATGCACTGCCCTCAGCAGTTAAATTTTTCAATGATACAAAGTTTAAAAGCAGACTGAAAACTTATCTTATTAAAAATGCTTTTTACAGTCTTGATGAATTCTTATCAAGTTTAAAAGATAGACGTTACTAAGATTGTCTCTATTTTATTCATGGGTACTTTTTAATTGGTATTATTTGTTGTATTGTATATTTATTAGTATATTCTAAATTAAGTGTATTATGTTTGTATGATTTATTTTATCAATATATGTCCTATACAGTTTTATTGCATTATATGTTTATATATTTTTATCATTCAATATTCTTTGACTTGTGTAAACACTCCTGTGTACATGACATCAATAAATTATTCTATTCTATTATCTGAATGAGCTTTTAAATTGTATAATGAATCCAAGCTAGAACTACAAAAATTAAAATTATTTATAATTTATAAGACCAAACAGTTACAATAGTACACAAAAAATCTACAAATATCCAAATCACAAAATAATGTAAATATTTATAACTAGATAAAACAAGCTGTCAAATTTAAAAACATTATCAGAACAAAAATCACTAGTAATTAGATATGTATGATCATTTGTAAATATATGGCTCGATCTTTTATTAAACCGTATTTACTCCGACAGATTCCACCGATTGATGTCGGTCACGTGACCGATGGATGTCAGGTGGTAAATTCATAGATGATTTTAAGAACGCTCGTTTGACCGTTTGACGCTTCTTGCTCGAAGATTTGACATTTATGGTTTTTAAGGTTATAGGAAGACTATTTATTATTTGTGTAATTTTAAAGTAATTTAAGTAAGAGCATCTCTGCATCCATTACATCATTACATCTTCAAATATGGAAGGCTTAAACTGTCCTGAAGTATATTTTTAATAATGGTGAGAATGAAAACTCCTCCACCTGCCCTAGTGATAATAGTTTTACAAATAGCAGTAATAGTGACGTTGAATTGATCCTCTTATCTCCTTTTTTGTAACGTTCGTAAAAAAGTGCAAAACACCATAACCTCAAACAACGGACCGATAGCAACAAAATAAAACAACTGACAAGCTTCCCCACTACTTCTATCAAACTTAATCCGCATCCATCGAGCTTAAACTACGATAGAACCGATGGAACACCGATTGACTAATCCGGTAAATAAACAGACGCGTATTGGATTAACTCGGTAAATAAAAGAACAACTTGATGGAAGTCTGATGCATCCGGACGATCCATCGGTGAATAAAAGATCGAGCCTATAGTTATAAAAACGAATTAACTTAGATTGCATGTCATAAATGTAAAAGATGTGAGTATAATGTCCCCATCTATCAAAGGGTAGATAAATTACAACACATCACTCCACCTATCTCATAGAAGATAAATTACAATACGTCAATCCGGTTATATTGGCAAAAGCTACATATAGTTCCATCTGTTGGAATTTATAAAGTTAGCGACGGGGACCGCCGCCGTTAATTCTTTAGGGATTGCCAGGGGATATTAACTTATTGTGTCGAAAGAATATGTATTCCAAGATATAGTGTAAGTTTTTAGATAAAATAAAAATAAAGACATAATTATACTTGGACAATTAACCAATTAATCATGTGTGGAAGCAACATATTGCAGTCACTAATGGCTTTTTTATACAGTAAAAGAATTAATGGAAAATGAAGAAACCATACATGTAGAGCTAGACAATAGCTATTTGTTCAACTATGGAGGAAAGTATCATTTCCTCCCTCGGATGAGAATTGCAATCAAATAATATATTTACATTTACCCCAGAGTTGAACATATGATTTTCTTGACACCTTCACATATTAATGATAAGATTTTATCTTTTATATTTTGCTGAAATCAAATATATTTAAATATAAATTCGATGAGGCTAGTAAATCTTTTCAGTTTCCATGTTAGTGTTAGTGTCAAACAATCGTTGGTCACATTTATTATTGCAACGCGAGTTGTAAATTATATTGACTCCCGTGTCTAATGGAAACGGTCTCCCATTGATATTGGAAACCTACCGAAGGGAGACAAACGTCTATTTTCGTTAATAGAAAATCCACTGAACGACAAAATGTCATTTTCTGAAGGTGTCAAAATAGTTATTAACGTCATAAGGCCGATATGTAGCAAATATCAGACAAGATTGAAGTTTGTAAAATCGAGGCGAGGCCGAGATTTTACTATCAATCGCGTCTGTTATTCATTATACCATAAATACTTTAATATTTAATGATGATTTGTAAGCCTTGCATTTTTCTTCAAATCATTTATCGGCAGGCCGATATTGGTGTTATATCAATAAAGAATAGAGTAATGACAAATTTTATCGGCCTAGGCCGATATTGGTGTCATATCAATGGAGGATAGAGTAATGATAAATCATAATATCAGAATGGTATAATGAAAAAATATTTTTTCTTCAAGCGTATTAAAATGTCTAAATTGTGCTACCAAAAACCGAATTAGAAATTGGACATTGTTTTACTAATAACAAAATATTAATACAGAACGCCACCGTAGTGGAAATTTTTTTACTAGTAACATAATGTTAGTACGGAAAGCCACCAGAGCGGCCGGTGACGCGCTATCTACAAACCATCTGTCATATATTATGTCATTACTCATTAGTGGTTATGTTGATATTCGGAGTCACAGGCGCCTGTCGCTGTGATGAGCTAATTTGAATAATTGTACATTTATAATAAATAAATACAAAAATGTTTGCATTTTAATACGCTTGAAGAAAAAATAGTATATATTACACGGAGTAGAACGCCTTTTTTTGTATTTCGCCCAGTTTGCAGCTTCGGCTTCGCCTCAGCTGCAAATCCTGGGCTCAACACAAAAAAAGAGTGCGTTCTACTCCTAGTAATATAATATACTATTACATATCTATAGGGGTTAGAAAAAAGACAAAATGACAGTAAACAATGACATTAGAATTGCCAGTAACTAAAATGCGTAAGTGGCGAAAGGGTAACTTTTTTAATAGGTACACGTATAATTCCTTTGTATCAGTAACATGAACATGAAAACAGGATAAAAATTTTACTTAAATGAAAATTAATGTGTTACTGTTTTTGTCAGTATTAAATGTAGTATAAAAAATGTTGTGTGTTGTGTGTTTCGTCATCAACTTCGATAACAGAATTTCCAATTGATTTCAGTGAAAGTAACAATATAAATATACATGAGATAATCCTTACGCAAGAAATAGCAAATAGTGTAAACAACAAATTATAGTTTTATAGACTAATGAACAAAACTCAAAGAAGAATAAATTCAACCAGTCGGTCATTACAATAAGCTGTTGGTAACCATAATTGTTATGTTTAAATTTAAATAATTATTATTTATTACATTGTCATCTTCTGCGGTGGATAATATAATATTGAAATATTCATCTCCTTCAAGATTAATTTGTTAAAGACTTTAGAACTACACACACCTCTAAGTTACTCCTTTTCGATCTTTGGTCATTTAACATAATTTTTGCACGCTGCTATAATAACATTGGGCGCCATATTGATATTGTCTGGTAACACTGTGTTTGCTAAAAGACTGTTGGATGCATTAACAGTAAAAATATTCTCGTGATACTTTCTGTCTCTCTTTATTTGTACTACCCTTAGAACAAGACAGTTTTTACATAGTTGATTTAGCCATTTAAAATTACAGCCCTCAATGCATTAAAATAACTTAAACTAATATAAATTCTATTATTGCAATCAATTGAATAACTTTTATCATTAGAGACTTGGTAAATTAAAGGAATTCTAATTATTTATGTGTTAAACAATTATTATTATACAGGGTGGTCCGAAGTTTACCTGACAAACTTCGGCAGGTGATAGAGGGACTTATAATAAGTAGAAAAGTTCCTATCAACTTATATCCTTAGGCGATTGCTAACAAAGATACAGGGTGTTAAAATTTTGTGAAAAACAAACCATTTCTTCAATAACTTCAAAATTATGAAAGCTATTGACTTCAAATTTTAGGGGCGGCGATGTTTTTAAGCCTCTATTGTTTTACGGAATCTTGCTTTTGTACTGCTTCCAGTGGCGCCGTTACGGGGTGGGGGGAGTTAAATTTTTCGCCGAACAATTGAGGCTTAAAAAACATCGCCGCTCCTAAAATTTCAAGTCAATAGCTTTCATAATTTTAGAGTTATTAAATAAATGGTTTATTTTTCACAAAACTTTAACCCCCTGTATCTTTGTTAGCAATCACCTAAGGACCTAAGTTGATAGGAACTTTTCCACTTTAAGTCCCTCTATCACCTGCCGAAGTTTGTCAGGTAAACTTCGGACCACCCTGTATTTTAACTACAACTAGTATTTTTTTATTTAGGAGGAACGTCTATTTCATGGGAAAAGAACCCAATGCCATTGGAGGACGTCCAAAACTCTCCCAAAGAATTTCTCATCATTCAAACCCCGGATTTCGTACATGATGATAATTTAAATGATGTAATCAAACTGTTTTCAAAACAAGGCAAAAGAACCATTCCACTACAAGAAATAGCCATGTCTATAGTCCTCTGTTCATGCGAGAAAGATTGTAATCCAAACTTTAATAGGGTTGAGCAAGTCTTTCCAACAACAGGACCATTAGAGCCAACTCAAAATAATGCCCTTGTACCAGATACTGAAAGTGAAAACTTTTCTATGAGAAAATGTAAACAAGAAGATGGAGCCAATATGATAGTACCTGACACAATGGAAAATGAACTACTAAATATAACTGTACCATTTAAAATGCAAAATTTGCCCTCAACTTCAAGTAACAAAGGTACTGATAAAGATGTTTCTGAAATTGAAGACAGTAAAAGACAAGTTTTAAAACGAAGTCATGGTGATAAACTAGAAGAAAATCCATTAAAAAAATCTAAACTAGACAATATTCCTGTTAGGTAAAGTGAGAATATTTCAGCAAAAACTTATTTCATATTAATTATCTGATTTATATTGCAGCGGGCAAAATCAAATGAGTACTCTTAAACAAGAGAAAAGAGATGGCTTCTTATCTAAGGTACCTGAAAAATACTTATATTTTAGTGATCTTATTTCCAAATCTATTTGAATCGTTAATTTTTTTAATTAAAAAAAAAAACTGCGTTTCGTAACTATTAATTATTATTGTTTACATTAAACAACATGTACATCTATAATTTCATGATTTTTCTGTTTTAAAATATTAAACACATTTAAATACTAAGTAATAAGTTATAAGTGGTGCTAAATTTTGAATCTAACGTGAATTATACGTATAAAGAATCGGTGATTCCATAAAAAATCTTTATTTTTCTAAATCTAGTGGCATTTTATCGTAATTTTATTATGAACAATTAATAACAACCAAATGGAAGACACAATTTGCAGTTTTTGTGACCAAGTGATAGTGCGCCGTGCAAAAACAGTTACTTGTGATGGTTTTTGTGGCAAACTCTTTCATGCAGACTGTTTTAATTTATCAGCTGATATTTTAAAAAACATAAACAAAGTCTCTGGTTTATCCTGGAAATGCCCCACATGTTACGATGATACTAAATCAAATGAAGACAAGTTTAAGGCAGTTCTTACTGAGATTGGTGAAATGTTTAACTTTTTGAAAATTGATTTTATGAAATGGGCTGATAAAAAATTTGAAGATTTGAATAATAATAGCAAGCCTGTTGGTACAAAGCTGTATTCTGCTGTTGTTGAATCCAAATCTGCTGTAATGATTAAACCTAAAAATCAATTACAAAAAAACAATGTAACTAAAACTGAAATTCTTCAACATATTAATCCTGTGGCCTCTAAAATTGAAATCTCAGGTGTAAAAAATATTAATAAAGGTGGAATTCTCATCGGTTGTCAGGATAATGCTGGAGTTTCTAAATTCAAGGAATTGGCTCTTCAAAAATTAGGTGATAAATATGATATTAAGGACGTGGCGAATTTCAATCCAAGAATTAGGCTTGTTGGTATGACGGATAAATTTAGCGCTGAAGATATCGTTAATTTTGTGGAATATCAGAATAAGTCTTTAATTAGTGAAAAATTTGAATGTAAAGTGCTCCAAATCTCATCAACAAAAAAAAATAAAGATATATACCAAGCTGTTTTGCAGATTGATGTAGATTCTTATAATAAGATAATGTCGACCGGTAATGGTAAGCTGTTTGTGGGTTATAATATCTGTGATGTTTATGATTCTATTGAAATTAAGAGATGTTTTAACTGCACTGGATTCAATCATTTTTCAAAGAGCTGTAATAATCAATTACACTGTCCTTTGTGTTCTGATGGTCATATGGTTAAAGACTGTAAAAATTCTGTTTTAAAATGCATAAATTGTGTCAAATATAATGAAATAAATAAATCTAATATTAGTATCGACCATGCGGCTTGGGACTCTAAGGAATGTTTCGTGTTCAAACAGAAAATTTCTGAATTTAAGTCTCACTTGCAATTTTCTAACTAGCAACTACCGTGTGGCTTGCCTGTTAGAGGTTTGATGGATGTGAAAAAGAATCATTATCAGAGTCAATTTTTAAAACCTTGTAGAACGATTCCCACTTTAAATATCTACTATCAGAATGTATGCGGACTTAATACTAAGACACACGATCTGCTTAATGCTGTACACGCATGTCATTATAATATCATAGCGCTCAGTGAAACCTGGCTTCAGCCTAATGTCTTAAACTCTGAATTCATGAGTATCGATTATAATGTATTAAGGGAAGATAGAAATATTTTAAATAGTCAGGTGAAAAGAGGCGGTGGTGTTTTGTTGGCGGCAAATAAAGACATTAAATTGACTGAAATTAATTTAGGTTGTATACATAATGCTGTTCCTTCCATAGATATAGTAGGAGCTAAAATAACATCTAACTTTTATACATTTTTTATTTTTGTAGTATATATACCGCCGGGTCTGAACATAACACATTATAGCCAACTTTTTGAATGTCTTGAAACTTTTGAGCACACTTGTGCTGGTGATGTTCTTTTTGTGGGAGATTTTAATATTCCTGAGTATTGCGTGAATAATATAATTTCTGAAAAAACCATGTTAATAAACTCTTTTTGTAATTATTACGATTTAACGCAATTTAATAACGTAGTTAATTCAAATGACAGACTGCTGGATTTAGTATTATTTAATAAATATTGTGAAGTTAATAAATCGGAAGATAATTTACTCCTGGAAGATGATCACCATCCTGCTCTTAACATATCTATGTATTTGAAAGATTCTGAAAAATGTAACCCTTTCCCAGTAAACGACAAAGAGACTTTTAATTTTCGCAAGGCAAATTTTTTAAATTTATATGAGAACCTTAGTACCACTGATTGGTCATTTTTATCTAGAGTTGATGATCCTAACATGGCATGCGAGGAGCTTTATAAACATATAATAAATATTTTTGAATTACATGTAGTAATGTACCAAAATCAGTGTCTCGTCTTAGAAAATATCCACCGTGGTATACGAGTAGTATAATATTAGATATAAAGAAAAAAGCCATACTTTGGAAAGACTACAAAAAATTCAATAATGAAATTTCACGTAATGAGTTTAAATTATTAAGAACAAAAATAAAAAATGACATTAGTATTTCGTACAACAATTATTTGAAAGAGCTACAAAACAATATTAAATCAAATACTAAAAGTTTCTGGTCCTATGTAAATTCTAAGAAAAACACGTCTTCAATACCTGATTACATAAAATATAATGACATTGAATACAGCAATCCGTTAGATATTGTCAATACCTTTGCTTCTTTTTTTAAAACCTCATACTCCGTAAATAATAATTCTAATATTAACATTAATAATCAGGATTTTTCAACAAATTTCTTGCATATAAGTAAATTCAGTGAAGAAGATGTGTTTAAAGCACTACAAAAGCTGAAGCCTAAGTTCACGAAGGGCCCGGATGATGTGCCCGCTTTTATTATTAAGGATTGTGCCTCTGCATTTATTTATCCTCTAACGGTTATTTTCAATTTGTGTTTAAAATCTGGGATATTTCCAGATCGATGGAAAGTATCAAGAGTGTGTCCAATATTCAAAAAAGGAGATAAATTCAACGTTGAAAATTATCGTGCTATATCAATAATCTGCAATTTTGCCAAAGTTTTTGAAATTTCGCTATACGACAGTATTTATAATAATATACGAGGGCAGATCAGTATTTTTCAACATGGATTTGTAAAGGGTCGGTCGACAGTTACAAATTTATTTTCTATTACGCAATTTATTTCTGAGAGTATTGATTTGGGCCATCAAGTTGACGTGATATACACTGATTTTTCCAAAGCCTTCGACAGACTTGATCATGGTATTCTTCTCAATAAGTTAAAATTATTTGGTTTTTCAGATTTATTGATTTCTCTATTATTCTCTTATCTAACAGACAGAATTCAATTTGTGGAATACCATGGTTTCAAGTCTGATCGATTTTTGGTTACATCGGGAGTACCACAGGGATCGATACTGGGGCCTCTTTTATTTAATTTATTTATTAATGATATAGTTACCTGTGTAGACGTTCATTGTTTACTATATGCTGATGATATGAAATTATTTTGTACTGTTGATAACGATTATGACTGTGAGCAAATTCAAAATAGTTTAAATAATATTAATGATTGGTGTACTTTAAATAATTTGCCTTTAAATATTTCAAAGTGTAATGTCATAACCTTTAGTAGAAAGAACAATCCGTTACAATTTTATTACCAACTTAATGGTACCATCTTAAACAGACTAGAGGAATGTACAGATCTGGGAATTCTTTTTGATTCAAAATTGACTTTTAACAAACATGTTGAAAATATGGTTTTATCTGCTTACAAAAGTTTAGGTTTTGTAATAAGAAACGCAACTGGTTTTGATGACACCCAATTATTGAATATGCTTTATAATGCATTCGTTAAATCCAGACTAGAATATGGCTCCCTTATTTGGAATCCGGGGTATATTAAATATTCTAACAGTATCGAGAATATTCAACGTCGGTATTTAAAATTTCTAACTTTTAAAATTGATAAAGTATACCCGGCAATTGGTTTTCCACACGAGCAGTTGCTAAATAGGTTTTCTTTCCTTAGCTTGCAAGACCGCCGGAAACTTTGTTCTCAATTGTTTTTGTATAAAATAATTAATAATTTAGTTGACTGTCCAAATATTCTAAATATGTTAAATTTCCACGCCCCTGCAGTTTTAACTCGTCATCCACAAACATTTTATCTTCCTACCCCACGAACTAACATTCTTAGATTTTCTCCTTTATATTTTATGTGTGAAACGTATACCTCTCTGCAAGATAAGTTTGATATATTTCATACAAATATTGTAAATATCAAGAAGATTTTTTTGTTCTAGACTTTTGTGAATGATTTATGTAAAAGTTTATTTTAATGTACTTGGTGTAATGTGTGTTAAATTTTGCTTATTCTGTATTTGATTTCTGTAACTTCCCACCCCGTAATTGGTCATGTACTGTGGGGTGGTGTACCTTAAAATAAATAAATAAATAAATAATTTAGGTGCCCATTAACTACAGTAAATCCCAGTTATAACAAACCTGAAAGATGTATTAAAAATGGTCCATTATAAATCGGAGTTCGTTACATTTTATAAAAAAACACGTAGTACTTATTTTATGTTTTACCTAATAATATGAGCATAGAAAAGAACTGAATAAGTAAATTTAATAAAATTGAACATTTTATTTCTTGTTATACAAATAAAAATAGAACAATACTGAAAGTTTAAGTAAGAAAGTCTTACAAATAAAGATATGGAGACAGGCTACTTGGTAAAAGCAATTATATTTTTTGCAGACATCTTCCAGAAAAATTAATATACCTTATGTAATTTTAAGGTCCTAAAAACTTCCATATATGTTTTGAAATTGCTGCTTTAATTTTTTTTACCATTTCAGGAATAGAAGGAACGTACATGTTAATTTCCTTACCAGATTCATTTTCCTCCTCTACATTGTCACTTGAAATAATTATTATGTTTGATGTCACCAATTCTTTAATCTGATCATCATTTAGCAATTCTCTTATAACTAACTATGCCATTATTCACAGCGACATTTTCTTCAAAATTAAATGTGTTCAACTTCTTGACTTCTATTTTCACTGCATTTGATATCTCATGCAGTAACATAACCAACTTCGGGGGTCCTGTGGATATTTTTCTAACAATTTATTAAGTGGAAGCTTATCTGAGTCAAATGTTTCATTTTAGAATATCCTTATGTCTAAAACAATTTGCCACGGTTTCAATGGTGACCTTTTGCCAAGCCCATATGCTGTAGTTTTGATCTTGTGTTGGGGAGGTATAAAAATGAGTTTAATTTGCTATAGCTCAACGTCAGAATGAGCTGGGCAGGGCATCATAAGAACAATGTTTCTCTTCCTCCCTTTTAGCTCTTCATTCCACTTACTCGGGTTATTTGTCAAAATTTCTGACGTCATCAACACTTTATTGTTTGATTTGTATTTTCTCACATTTTTGCTCCTCTGAGAATATGTGTCTTTTGAAAACATTCGATCCAATTTATAGAATACCCAAAGTCTATTTTTTTCAGTTTTACTTCCCATTTCATTAGCTTTTTCTTATAACACACCACCACGAAAGGCATATCATCTTATTGCTTTTGGGTGAACCATTTAAGAAGATCTTTAGCAACCACCTCTTCATGTGAATATTTTCTCATTAGTTCCTTCAAATTAGTCAAAAAATCGCTGTTTTATGAAAAATCTTCCCATAGCTATAAGACCTGTAAAGACTGAAGTATTTGGTTTGCCCCCCCCCCCCTGCAGTTCTAAAAAAAGGTATTTTTCTTTAATTAATGACGCTCGTGGCTTGTTCTTATAACGGCCGGAGTCTAAAATTTTTAAAATTATTAATTAATATAATTAATAAAAATTAATTAATAATTTTTATATATACACAGGGTGATTTAACTTTAAATACAGAAACTGCATGAATAGATTCATTGCCAAAAAATAAGTAGAGTTTGCTCTATAAACTTTTTTCCTGGAGGACGCGCCATTTGAGATACAGGGTGGAGAAGTTTACAAAAAAAATTATATTTTCTGTCATATCTTCATAATGCGCTGACCATAGACTTAATAATACAAACATATGGACGGATCGTTGTGCTACTTTCCGTTCGCCAGTGTGAGGACGACATTGAAGAGAGATAGAGAGATATAAATTGAGTGCGTCGAACAAAGATAGGAAGATTTGAGACCACGTGACTGTTAGTTCAACAGGAACAGTCACGTGGCCAAGTTACTTTTTTACGCGGCGGATGGGAACATTTTGCCGAGAATCTTTATAAATATATTTTAGCACGTTGTAGTGATTTGTGGACCATAAAAATAGGTGCATCTCAGATATTTATGCATTAATAGGTAGGTACCTAAAGAAGGTTAAGGAACAAAATACATAACCTTGAACTCGCAGTTGGAGAAAAGTTTTTTCTTTTTTGAGAGCTATTACCCATTTTTTCCTCAGTTTATCATTGTTAGGAAACCTTTAAAGTGAAATGAAGTATTATTAATATAATATTAAGCTATAAATAGCCTAATATTCTATTAATTACGTATACAATGACAGGACAAAAATAGGTTATTTATTCTTTATTCAAGAAACTTACGTGTGAAATGAAACTTCATTGCCGTTTTTATACTTATTGTTGCACCCATAAGCACAGTAAGACACAACCATGTCCTCTTTTACAGAAAATTAACTTAAAATGTGTACAAAACTCGATAATGCGTAAAACACAGCTCACACGTCAACAGTCCACACACGTGCTCGTTTTACAACAATCAGCTGATCAGCTATCGGCGTCTCTCTCGAGGTCTCTTCCTCATCACCTCTCTTTCTAGGCTCGGTCCATAGTATTATTAAGTCTATGGAGCTGACTGAATTGAATGTAATTTTCTTACTACAGCTTATTTACTTAATTAAACCTTTTATTGAATGTAATATTACCCGCGTGGCTTTAACCAATGACGTGCTACTGAAGATGCCGCCCCATTTTCACAAGAAAATTAATTAAAGGATAATAATATATCATTATATTATAAAAATTAAATTAATATTCAATTTTTGTGTTTTTTAGAAATTATGTGCATTTTTCTATTAATACTCGTTAGCTTTAAATATCAACATTTTCAAAAAGCAACTCACATTTTTTGTTTTACCATTACCAAGTAATTAAAGTTAGAAAGTTACCCTGTTAAATTGTGCGATGAAATTTGTCTTTGAGGAAACTATCAATTAATTATAAACAAAATCTAATAGAACTAGCTAAAAGTGATAGTTGCACAGTGAACATATTTAAATAGTTGCATGTCTACTAATAAACTAATAATTTTACAGTTTTAAAGCTGTATCACTTTAATTTATATGTTAATAAATAAAGTTCTGATAATACTAATTCAGCTAGATTTGGAATTGAATATTTGATATATAAAAAAGTTGATAAAGCATTTACTAAAGATAAACATAAAACCTAAATGTTTATTAAATTCATGTTAATTAAATTATTCATAAAATGAAAATTGTGATTTTATATTGTAGAGTGTCTTACCACAGAAAAGAATGGCAGATGAGGACATTTTAAAATCAAATGATACCACAAGTGTTGAAAAATCAAATCCATTTGCATTTTTTAATAAAAATAAAAAAACTAAATCAGGTACAAGTTCTAAAACTGATAATCCCTTTAATCTGCTGAAAAAAAATAATGATATTCCACAAGTAAGTGAAGAGAACCCTTTTAAATTGTGTAGTGGGAAAAAGAAAAGGGGAAGTGATGATATATCAAATTTATCTGTATGTAAAAAGAAAAAGGAAGAAATTAAAGACAGAATCTTCTCCAGCACTGTAACGGACAATAACCCTGACAAAGTAGCAAATTTTTCTAATATTTCCCGAATAAATAGTACTGGTATTAATCCCACTTGGATGTCTAAAAAGTTGATGTCAAATTACGAAAACATTGAAAACAACTTTGATACAGAAATGCAGCAGTTTGTTGACCAATTTAAAGATACGGTTGTTGTTGAAATTATGGCTAAGCTTACTATAAGAACAAGAATTTTAGAGGATGAAATTGATGGAGATGTTTCCAAAGGAAAACATAATTTCAAAAGATTTAGAAAGGTAAGTTAAGTTAATCATTTGTATTTCATGACTAATAATATTTTCCATTTGTTGTTGGCTCATATCCTCTAAGCACCAAGAAACAAAGTATTATGCTATTAAATGCATTGTGCTGTGCATCGAGGGTAAAGCTAGTGCCTGTAAGTAGGGCTCGTAGGTAGAACCGGGTACCCGGTTCTTTAAACGGTTCCGGTTCTAACCCGGGTACGTTTTCCTAAATTTTGAGACTTGCGAAACGAAAGTCAATAAATTATTATTAAGAGTATTAATATTAAGGAAGGTTTTGTCGACAAAATTCAGAATTGGGAGAAATTAGAAATCTAATTGTTTACGAATAAATCTAAATTAAAAAAATAATAATTTGTAGGTAATAGATTTTTAGTACACATCATTAGTCGTACAAGTTCCCAATGGGTGCTCCACACCTATTTATTAACCTAGGTGAGGACCGGTTAACCTACATAGAAACCCGTTTCTTGTTAGCAACGGTTCCAGGATAGAAGCGGTTCCGGGAATAAAAACGGTTCTGGGTACCCGATTAGGAACCGAGTACTACTACCGATATCGGTATCGGTATATCGGCCGATATGTAAGTGCGATATCGGCCTATATCGGTATCGGCCTAATACAAATATCAGTTATTAAGTATTTCAATTGCTAAGGACTTTTTAAAGAAGTTAAAACACAAATACTAAATAAAAAACAAACACAGCCATTCGCAAAGATGCAACCGAAGGAGACATTGAAAATGACGAAGTAGAACATAAACAAGAATAATCTGTTGGTTTCCAATTATCTCTTCTCATTTTGATAAACAATTCTTTTCTCCTTGCAGGGTCTCTGGAGAAGCGTTTCATTAAAAAGCCCTATTTTGCATAGTTACTGCAATTTACTGCTGCACAACCAGGCATTTCGCCCCTAACTCTAAAAAGCAATAAAATTGTTTTTTTTAAATCGACATTAAAGTACCTCGAAATCGTCATTAAAGTGATAGAAATAGTCATTAAAGTAATCCATTAGCGTATGATTTTTGTAGTTGGCAGAGATGACAGAAAAACGCAAACATAAATTTTTCATTGCTTGTGGCAATAATTGTGTTGTAATAAGGGTAATTTGGTAATTATATATATGTTAAAAAAAGTTAAGTTTTGGCAAGTTATAATGTAACAAAATTAAACCAAATTGCCAAATTCGGGGATACACCGCAACACCGCATTGAATTGTATTCGATTAAGGCGGTTTATAGGACATGGGAGTTTTTTCTGTGTTCTTTTTACTTTTTAGCAGTGTTTTTATGATTAAACCGTGTTAAATGGTAACGGTATACACGGTGGTGAATTTTTCGATGCCCACCATTGGTATCTCGGAAACTATACGATATAGAGGATCGGTTAAATTAGACAAAAGTTGCACTATTTTATGCTCTACAATTTCCTACCGAGCAATGATGGATATCTTGATTCGTTCGCGGTTTATCCTGAAAAAATTCAAAATCGTGATTTCAAAACAAAATTAATATCTTCTATACCATTTGTGCGAATTTAATGAAATTTGGCAAGGTTATATTTTTGACTACTACCAATCGAATGGCGTTGTTAGAAATTTTCTAAGCCTTCTAGATTTTGAGCAACGATAGTCAACTTTTTTTTTCTTATGGCCGCCATATTGGATTTTTACACCATTATTTAGAGAAAATAATTCTCTTTTCACCTATGGCATAAATTTTTTTAAAAACATGTTGATGTTCGAATTAATGTAAAAATAATTTATAAAATCCAGTATGCTTTGGAAAAATAATTGCAAGCAACATTGTAATCCAAACGCTATTATTAAATTGTACATTTGTAAAAAATTATAGAAAAATGCAGGTTATTTAAACTCCTATTAAATAATACAAACAATTAAGTTATTAAAGAGTCAAGAAAACAAATAATACTATTTTTATTTTATAAATTGTTTATAATATTTAATAGGAATTTAAATAACCTGGCATTTTTCTGTAATTTTTTTAAGAGTGTACAATTTAATAATAGCGTCTGGATTACAATGTTGCTTGCAATTATTTTTCCAAAGCATAATGGATTTTATAAATTATTTTTACATTAATTCGAATATCAACATGTTTTTAAAAAATCAGTCTATTTTGGTGACATAGGTGAAAAGAGAATTATTTTCTTTAATTAATGTTGTAAAAATCCAATATGGCGGCCATAAGAAAAAGAAAAGTTGACTATCGTTGCTCAAAATCTAGAAGGCTTAGAAAATTTCTAACAGCACCATTCAATTGATAGTGGTCAAAAATATAACTACTAAGACCACCCTTCTCTAAGTTTGACGATGATGTAGCCTTTTTCTGCTTCTCTCAAAACCATACTTAACCATAATAACCATAATTAATTGTTTTCTTATAATTAAAATATATTAACAACTTATTTCTTAATTTTTTAATAAATACGACCCCACCTATGATTTCTTGTCAAAATAATTTAATTGACATAACTGATGTAAAAACTCCCATTTACAAAGGAAAATTTTTCGAAAATACATACTACTTGATAAAAAATCGATTACTTTTTTTCGGCCGCGATAGTACCTACCTCCGTAACCATAAAAATATTTACAATTGGTAAATTATTCGAAGAAGCTTTCACAAATTCTTGTGACGTCATTTTAATGTACTAATTTACGTTTTATCACAGATAGTCTTTTCACTCGCACTCACCATCAAACAGAATAAAATATAAAATGATAATTGACAACCAGTCAATCGCCATTGGCCAGCAACCACCTCGCCTGTACTGATAAATGACATCACTGTGTCATCAACTAAGATAAATTGATATAAACATCGTCCAAAACATGATGGGACAAGTTAGACAAAAACTACGTACCATTGAAGACCATGGCCCTTTGCCATTATTTTAGTTGCAGATTTAATTAACTTAGACGTAAGGTAAAATGTTGGTAAAGAGGTCATTTAAATAAATCACGTTTTACTTATTTATTTAAAAAAATATTTTTTCCCAAAACTTATGACATAACCCAAGCAGCACTTTTAGTAGTCTTTAAGTCGTAGCTACCATCAGTGGAACTTTAAACGTTTCCGCAACTATCGCCTATTACGTAATAGCCTCGTTATTTCTACTACATATTCATCAAAATGGGGAAGATTTATTACGTAGCAGTTACTATTCCTCAACTTTTGCTGTTACGTGTTCACAACTAGGTTACTACGTAAATGGAACGTAACCAAGCAGTAGAAATTACTAACTTCTGGTAACTTTATTGTTAATTATGAGACACCTATATGTTGCTCTCTTTCTTTGTGCAGGCTCGGATTGGGCCGGCGGGGTAGCGGGCAAAACCCGCAGGGCCGCTACCCGGATGGGCCGCTTGGCTGTTACTCAGACTTAGAGATGCTCAAAAGATGGTATCCGAAGAACAGTGAACAGTTAATAATAATTTTTATCAAGAAAATAAAGTCAGTACTTTAGAAATCATTTCAAATAAATTGCACAAATACCCTGATTATAATTTTTATAAAATATCATTTTTTTATATAATTATAATTTTTGAAATGACCGATGGTCGAGAGGCCAACGGATTGGCTCTCGATCTTGAGGTCCCGGGTTCGATTCCCGGCAGGGGCACCGGAAATTTTTCGGAAAAATAAATTATTCCCAATTCCCAGTATACTCTGATGACGCCCGACCTATCTCTGCAAGGCTGACCCTCTATATCAGTAGTTTTATCTCGGGGTTTTTAGTTCAAAGACGTTATTGAAATTTCGGGAAAAAAATAGAGTCCGACATTAGGTTGCGGGGCAGGGAGTTGGGAAAATTTCAGGATTTTAGGGGTAAAATTTGAGAAAAAAACAAAAAAGTTCAGAGCCCCTGAATAGGTTCTAGACGATCCAGCTGGTTATCGGACGAGTAGGTTCTAGGCGATCCAGCCCCTACGGGACTGGCTATCGAATTAGTAGGTTCTAGACGATCCAGCCCCTACGGGGCCTATTGGATTAGTTAGGCGAAATCGGAAAAAAAATTTTTACAAAATTATTTAGACTTTTCGGTGACAGCTGTCAAAGTGACGTTTTATCGAAAAAAAATTTTGTTTGTAGCAGCTGTCAAAGTGACGGTCTCTCGAAAAAAAAAATTTGACAGCTGTCAAAGTGACGTTTCCGCGAAAAAATTTTTTTGTGGCAGCTGTCAAAGTGACATTAAAGAAATTGTTTTTTATATCATTTTAAACTAACACTGGATAAACTGATGTCCGTTGAAAAAGATATTATTGTAGACATAGACACCGAACGATATTATAAATGATTTTTCCACCAAAAGCGAATCTTTGAAAAAATTGTTGATTCCTTAAAATTTCATAAAATACATAATTCTTGTGAAACATTAATTGTTTTTATTGGTGCAGTAGATATGGATACAGCCTATTTTACTTGCTATGTCTGTGACAAAATATTGATGTGGGTTAAGGCCAAGGGCCGGTTTATAATCACAACCCAGGCCGGAAAATTATCCCAATCTGGGCCTGTCTCTGTGTCTCGACTTGTTCGAAAAGCAAATATATATATATTTATATTACGATCAGACTTTACCGAGTTATGAAAACAATAATGTCAAAGTTAAATTTAAGGTAGGTATTAAACATGAATTAAATCATGATATTTTGTGTTCACTCCGAGTGTAGAAATTAAAACAACTACTGGTTTTGGTTATGTTACACTTCGATAAAATAGACGCGCTCTCTGAAAAATTGTTTTTTAGAAAAAAAAATTTCTTCACAAATTATATGTATATAAAAAAAAAATAGTGTAAAAATTCAAAATTTTGTAAAGAAACCATTTTTTTATTTTGTGAATAAAATAAAATAATAATGATCTATGTATAAAACATGTTCGCAAATGATCATAATTTATTAAAAAATGTTTAGAATTATATTTTTTATCTGACAATACGCACATTTAGTGCGCGTCATATAAGTCATGTAATGTCAAAATTGGATGCAAACAATTTATGAATTTATAACATCTACTGATATAAACACTTGTAATTTTGTAATTGATCAAATAAACTCTATTTATTTATAAATAACCATTTGCAAGGTATGTACTATCGCGGCCGAAAAAAAGTAATCGATTTTTTATCAAGTAGTATGTTTTTTCGAAAAATTTTCCTTTGTAAATGGGAGTTTTTACATCAGTTATGTCAATTAAATTATTTTAACAAGAAATCATTGGTGGGGTCGTATTTATTAAAAAAAACTAATAAGAAATAAGTTGTTAATATTTTTTAATTATAAGAAAACAATTAAGTAGTATGATTTTGAGAGAAGCAGAAAAAGGCTACATCATCGCCAAACTTGGGGAAGGGTGGTCTTAACAACGCATAGCAAGTATGAAATTAAATGCAGCAAAGGCACAATTCAAAAACTAAACAAAAAGACAGAATACCTTCCGCTATTATCTGTTTTGTACAAATATTCAACTTATGACCCCTGGGACGGTGTAAACTCGCAGTGACCATTGTAGCAGGACTGAAATACCTTTTCGTCGGAAAAGACCACTCGCTCCCAGTAACGATCGTTTTCATTAATAAAAGTATTTGCAAACTGCACTCTTGCCTCTTTATTAACATCAGTTAGTCGGGGCTTTTTAGCACTGGCACAGTTAAATAGACCTTGCGCTCGTAACCGTTTTCTTGCTGTCCTAACAGACGCTGGGAAGTTGGTTTGCTCTTTGCTTCAATAGAATTAGAAAATGGGTTTAAATTCACATAGTTAACCAGGGTATTGTCGTTTTCCAGAGTACTCTTTCTTGGCCGCCCAAATCCCATTGCCCTGCACAGATCATGAGTTTCTATCCACTTTTTGTTTAGTTTTTGAATCGTGCTTTTGTTGCAATTAATTACACTTGCTATGCGTTGTTGAGACCTTCTCCAAGTTTGGCGATGATGTAGCCTTTTTCTGTTTCACTCAAAACATGATAAGGCATGATTAAGTAATAAAAAATTAATTTTTGCTTAATATGAAAATGACGTTGACACTAATAAAAAAATATTGGGATTGATGCGACACTGAATAGAACCATAGTTACAACGGGAAAATCAGTCGATTACTTTTTTTCGGCCGCGATAGTACATACAAGACTATTTTATTTTTGTTTATAAATTTAAATCTTTATTATAATAAGTTATATTATGACAGGTTATAAAATACTGGTAAATCAATCATATACATACCTTTTTAGTGCTTAAATATTTTTATTTAATTAAATAATTATCGCTTTTACTAACTTCAAACATTGTTTGCATCCAATTATCTGTCAGATGACGTTTTCACTAAATGAACATATATGGTGTCATCATAAAAATGGCGAATTATTAAATCGAGTCACTTTATAGTAGTGTTCAGGGTGTTCACGCGAGAATTGAACCCCCCCCCCCCCCGCCTAGATCCTTCCACTTTGACACAATTTGAAAAATAAAAATTCGTTCCTATACGATTTTTTCCGTAGTTTTCAAATATGTCCATCATAATTTCCTATATCTCGTCATATACAGAGTGTTGTATATTTTTTTTCAACTTGTGTGACACCCTGTATCTAATCATCGTAGTTGGTGCAGTTTTTCATTCTGAACACAAATAAAAGAAAAAATCTAACCGACTCAAGTCGGGATTTCGAGCTGGCAATGCTATAGGACTGCGGTTACCCATCCATTGACCATAGGTGTTGTTTAAATAATTAACCACCGGTAAAGATTTTGTGGGGAGTGCTCCGTCTTGTTGCCAGATTACGTTGCCATATCTTCTTGGAAAGCGAATATCTTGCAGTAACTGGTATATTTAATTTCTTAGAAAGTTAAAATGACGATGGCCTGTTAAAGCGCCATCGTAATATATTGGGCCGATTATTTGATAATTGATAGCTAATTCCGCACCATACCCTGAAAAACTGCCCCAGTTTTAACCAGAGTGACGTAAACTGATGGTTAAAACGTCTTTAATAATAGTGCTTTATTTAGCAAAAAAGCTATACATTAATACAATTTTTTTATACACATTTACAGACATTATAAAAATACAATAATTCTGATTTACATATACAAATGGTTTAATATTCAGTAAGTATATTAATTTACACAAGATTGTTATATCAAATATCATATGAACAGATACTTAATTTTACACAGCTAAATTTCTTATATAATTCACACAAAGAGCTGTGAATTGTATAAGAGTACTACAATTTTTTACTTCTGATGGCAAGCTGTTATATTCTTTAAAACCCCTACAAAGCAGGGATTTACTAGCTAACAGTGAATTGTGTTTTCTTATATATAAATCGTTTTTACTACGTATGTTATAATTATGTGTATCTCCTACATATATGATTTTATTAAACAAATATTCTGGTAGGACACCATTTTTTATTTTAAATATGAACTGCAGTGTTCTTAATAGAATTCTTTGTTTCACGTTCATGAAGTTTAATGTTCTCAGCATAATATTAATCGGAGTATATCTGTTACATTGCAATATCACTCGCATTGCCTTGTTTTGCATTTTTTGTAGCATTTTTAGTTCATTATTATTAATGTAAAGTAGTAAAGTTGAGCAATATTCAAAATGTGGGGCAATTATACTTTTATAAATTGTCAATCTAGTGAACATTAATACATTTTTAGATATTCTTCTCAAAAAATTTGTTTTATTTGCTATTTTTTTTATTATGTAATTGACATGGCTTTTAAAATTTAGCTGTTCATCTAGTATAATTCCTAAGTATTTTATTTCACTTACTCTTTGTATTACTTCATTATTAATTTTAACAGCATACCTATTATCACTGTTGTTTAATTTATACTTTTTACCTAATACCGTACATTTACATTTATCAATATTTACTTTAAGATTATTGTCACATAACCATTTATATACATTTTCAAGTTCATTATTCATAGTGTTTACCATATCTTTGATATTTTTACCTGTTAAATATAACATGGTATCATCTGCGAAAAGATGTATATTACAATTGACAATAGATTTAACAATATCATTAATAAAAATAATAAACAATATGGGGCCTAGGACAGACCCTTGCGGCACTCCATAGGTTGTTTGCTGTTCACTGGATATACTCATGCCAAATTTAGTTTGTTGGCTTCTGTTACTTAAGTATGATTTAAACCACTCTAGTATTTTGCCACCTATGCCGATGTTTTGTAACTTTTTTATTAATAGGTTCCGGTCTATTGTTTCAAATGCACGCTTAAAGTCTAAAAATACTGCCATTACAATATTGTCACAGTCAATTTCATTTACCCAATCATTTAATATACACTGTAAAGTGCTTTCACAAGAATGTGCTTTCAGCGTATGGTGCGGAATTATCAATTATCAAATAATCGGCCCAATATATTACGATGGCCCTTTAACAGGTCATCGTTATTTTAACTTTCTAAGAAATTAAATACACCGTGAACACCCTGTACATGTCAACAAAGTATTTGTAACTAAATAGAGAGTAACAAGAACTGAATTATTTTCCTTCAAAGTTACGTTTACCATAAAGTGGTAGATGCGACTAACATTATAGTTACTCTTACGTGAGAAGTGGTGACGGGAACTACAACAATTTCAGTGTGTAGTTATGTTCACCAAGAAGTAACGATGACGTCATTATCTCGGTAGCTTTAAACTGCCGTCTACTATGGTCTTACAAAAAGGTTACTGCAAATGTGGTTGTATTGATAATATTATTCGTGTCAATATTATTTGCAAGAGGCACAGATGAAATACCCACAGATACTGTAAATCCCATCCACACTGACACTTCAGTTTCATATTTTGATAAGTGTATAAAAAATTAACTCGCGAATGATGAGATTAAACAATCAAATATTAGTGATGATAAAAAAAATATTACTCATGGCTTCCTTTCTGATTCAATTGTAATTTATATACATACTGCTGCGTTGATCACACTTATAATAAATAATACATAATTTTTAATAGAAATGTAATTTTTAATATAGTGTTTAATAAAAAAATAATTTTAAATATTTCTTGTTTCTTATTATGTATTAGAGACAATAAAATATGTTTTGAAAATTATTATTTACAATTACTCCTTTTGACCGCGACAATTAACTCCACTCCCAATGAACCCTACTCATAGATAATTTTATGATTTTAAATATGGCGGCACCTTTATTGCATTGCAGGTGTCAGGATCTAATGCGCATGCCTGCAGCCAAGTGCATTACTCCTGTCGCGAGACATACATGTCAGCACTTCCCCATCAACCAAATAATTTGTTAATTGTTAACTTACACTTAACCTTTCTATAAAACGCCGATGAATACCGGAAAATCTTTTTTGTTACTCCACCGCTCTTCGCCGACGCCATGTTCATCGGTTCATAATAAGAAAGTATTTGTATATAAATGTCTTAAAAGTTTATATCACTTTATCGTAGGTTTTCAAGGTGTACGTAACTTTATAGTCATCTTGAAGTAGTGGGGAGTAGTAATAATCACTTTAAAAGTGTTTTTGTTTGTGTTGTTTTTACTCGAGATGTCACTAATTAGTTGAAAAACGTTAAAGTGCCAGAAAATTTCCCGACTGCGTCACAGATACTTTAAGTGGAACACTTTCAGTTATCATTACTATGAAGTGATTCTTTGGTAATGCTGTGCAGTCGGCATTACTACCAATTCTTACTTTAAAGTTGAGAATGCTTTAAAGTAATACGGAGAAGTATCCGTGACTTTGCTTGCATACACTAAATGAGTTACTTATAAGTGAAATAACTATACAGTACATACCTGAATTCAGTAGAATCAAATTATTACTACACAGGCATACCACAAGGTGAATTTTACACTAATTCTCAAATTTAGTGATACTTTTGTAATGCTTACTATATTAAAGTTCCGATGGCAGTTTCCGTCACTTTGGTGCTGCTTGGGAAATATGTTGTATATAAAAACGATAAAAATTTATTTCCATTCCCACGTAATCCTGAATGGTAGGTAATGTTAACCAGAAACAACAAGCAATTATACTTTTTATTTACTTTATAGTTATTGAGCCTCCTACAAATGTATATTAGGATTCTATTTATTTAATAAAGTTATTATTATTATTATAAATATATATATATAGATAAATATTTTTTTAATAAATAAAATTACATTTTATATACTTAGCAGTATCTTTACAGAGTGTATTGTGTGTAAAGAGCTCTTGAGTTATTGAAGGATTTTGCAAGTTTATATTATATAAAATTAGATGAATGTGGTATCAAAAGATAGATAATAAATTAGTGCATAAACTAAAGTTATTGTGAACTTAATATTCATATGGAGCAAAACAAAAACAAACAATATATGTAATTAATATTTAATATAATAACAAAAAAGTTATCAGTGAAAAAGAAGCGAAATGGCAAAAAAATGCATGAAGTGTCTAGTTGAAGAACCTAAAGAATTTGTAAATTGTGACAGCTGTAAAAAAATTCTTTGTAAAAAATGTAGTGAATTAACAGAAACAGAATTTAGATGTATAGCCTTAAAAAAACGTAGGCTTACTTTTTTATGCGAACATTGTGAAAAGGGCATCATACTTATTCCAGATATAATAAATCAGTTAAATGATTTACAAAAACAAGTTGCTGATCTTAAAAAAGAATTACAAACAAAACATCAAAATACTAAACATGACGTAGAGGCACTGGAATGCGAAGATGTTATATCTGAGCTAATGGAACGGGAAAGAAGAGCTACAAATATTATTATTTCGAATATTAAGGAACCTTCATGTAATTCTCGTGAGACAAGAATTGAGGAAGATAAAAAGAATGTTACTGATATTCTTAAAGACATAAATGTAGATCTTACTAACATAAAAGTTTTTCGCTTAGGCAAATTTTCACCTTCTAAGAATAGATTACTAAAAGTTATTCTCAATAATTCTGATGATGCACGCAACATACTTAGAAATAAAAGACAAGTTACAGTGCCAAGTGTGTGTATATTTGGTGATCAAGCGAAAAGGCAACAAAATTATTTCCACACTATTAAAACACAACTTGAAGATCTGCAGGCTAATGGCGATGATACAAAAACTATAAGGTTTATCAATAATAAACCAACTATTGTTAAGAAATCGGCTAATTTAAACTGATAATTAATCCTAATATATCATATAACAGCGATATTGTATATTTAAATAACCAAAGCATATTATCACATAAAACTGATTTAATTGCTAGTTTGAAATGTTACAACCCAGCATTTATACTTCTTAGTGAATCAAGAACAACTAAAGAAATCGAAAATTTTGAGCTTGAAATAAGTAATTATTCTATGGTCCGTTGTGACTCCAATTCAAGGCATACAGGAGGTGTTTTATTGTATATCAGAAATAACATAAACTATTCAGTGTATAAAACCTTTGTAATGGAAGGTAATTATTGGTGCAAAGTAAAATATTGTGGAACTAACTGGTGGATAGGATGTCTATATCATTCACCTAACGCAAGCCATGCTGTTTTTCTGGAAAATTTTGAGGATATATGCGAAGACTTATACTGTGGTAATATTCGTACTATTTTGATTGGTGATTTTAACTTAAACTATTTATGCGAGGAATTTTATTCATTAAAAATAAGAAGACTATTTAATGTATATGGTATAAAACAGGTTATTAAAACAAGTACTAGATGTACAAACTTAAGTTCAACTTTAATAGACTATGTATTAACAAATTTTGAAAATATAGTTACCAATATTCATGATGAACCGAAAATTACAGATCATTCAATAATTTCAGTAAATATTTCCAATACAGTAAATAATAACAATGTTAGCAGTCATATTAAAAAACAGTTTAGAAATCTTAGCGAAGAAAATTTGTTTAATATAAATGTAAATTTAATAAATTGTAATTATCTTCTTGACTCTACTGATGTAAATTTGATCTACAACAATTTATTAAATAATTGTGAACTTGTTCTGAACAAAATTTCGCCTATAAAAAGTAAAAACTATGAGTTATTCTGAACAGGATATACCATGGTATGACGGTGAAATTAGAAAGAAGACAAAAGAAAGAGACAAGGCATATAAAATGTTCAAACTAGACCGAGAAATTAATGGTAGAGATGAAAATTGGTATAGTTATAAAAAATTAAGAAATGAAGTAGTAAACCTTATCAAACTAAAAAAACAACAATTTTATTATAACAAAATAGACAAACACAAAAATGATCCACGTTTAATGTGGAAAACTTTAAAAAAGTTAATAAACCCAAAAAAATTTAATACTAATTTTAATATGGGTATCCAATTTGAAATTAATGGTCAAATCACCCTTTCTAAAAATGAAAGGGATATTGCTGAAAATTTTAATAACTATTTTATACAGAGTATTGAGGAAATTGTGGAGAGCATAGGTAGTCAGCAATTTGAACATATTAACCATAATTATACGGATTCAAGTTTTGATAATTTTCAATTAGTTACATTTCAGGAATTACGAAAAATCATAAATAATTTAGACAACAAAGGTGGTACAAGTACCGTATTAAGTAGCAAATTGATTAAAACATCTTTTGAAGTCATTGGGCATGTGTGGTTACATTTCATAAATACCTCCCTTAACTCTGGAAAATTTCCTGATACTTTAAAAACCAGTACAGTTACTCCAATAGAGAAAGTTAATAACACGAATAAGTCATGGGAATTTTGACCAATTAATACTTTACCAGGCCCAGAAAAACTCTTAGAAATGGTAGTGTATCAACAGTTAATTGATTATTTTAATATAAACAATTTATTTTTTGTGAACCAGTCTGGATTCCGTGCTAAGCACTCATGTGAATCGGCCCTACAATTAACAATAACTGAATGGAAACAAAATTTGGACAAAGGCAATTATACTGTGGCAGTATTTCTAGACTTAAAACGTGCCTTTGAAAGAATTGACCGATCAATATTTATTAAGAAACTCACTATGTATGGTATTCAAGGCAAAGTGTTAAACTGGCTGAGAGAGTATCTGTCTGACAGGAAACAAATTACAAAAATTGGTGAGAATATGTCTTCACCAAAAGTAAATAATTATGGTATTAATACCTCAGGGAAGTATTTTAGGTCCCTTATTATTTATTATTTATATTAATGACATAAACGATTTTCATGATTGTGATTTTTTTAATTTGTTTGCTGATGATACACTACTATCGGTAACCAATAATGATTTAGATGTAGCATTAAATAAAATGAATAATTCACTTAAGTTAATTTCATAATACCTAAAAAATAATAAATTAAAATTAAATGTTGATAAAACCAAGGCAATGATTATTACCACACTACACAGATATAAAAATATAAATAGAGATACAGGCTGTCTATTTTACGAGGGCCACACCAAATATCTCGCTTAATATCTATTGTTGAGGAATAAAGTTTTAGAAATAGTAATCCCATTTTTTGTGAGCTATATTTCAGTAAAAAGAAATTTGAAATCCATAGCCTACTTTGTGAGATATATTACAAAAACCTGAAAAGTAGGAAAACTACAAACGGTTATAGCTTCCTTATTTGAAGAGATACGAAAAAAGTTGAAGGGATGATAGTTGATGGCAAAGACAATAAGAATGATAATATGTATCAAAAAATTCGAAAAACGCAGTTGGCTTTGACATACGCTCTTGTGCAAAAATTAAAAGAACAAATCTCAAAGTAGGCCATGACACCATTAATTCCGTTTATTTTTTCTCTTTCCAACGATATAAAACATGTCACAAAAATTTTAACTGATAGTGCCAATATTTACTATTTTACGAAAACCACAATTCATATCGTTAAATCGTAAAAATCAGCTATGCCATGATAGTAAAAATTCACTTTATAATAATTATAATTCAGTAATTATTTATTACAATTTAATACAAACTAACAAATCTTGATCAGTATAATAAGTTACCTGATAATATAAAAGAAGCTAATTCTTTAAAAGAATTTAAAAGGAGCATTTTGAGTTACATAAAATTAATAACTTAATTTATTATAAATATACATAATAATTTGTTTACTTTCTGTTTGATATTTACACTTTCATTTTTGATATTTTGAATTTTTTGTTTGTGGTTATCTATTTATTTATGGGTGTTATTTTGCTATACAGATATGGCATGTGTACTTATATGTATTTTATTTTTGATTTTTGGTATGGAATAAGGATTAATAGAATATAATTATTTACTTTTAATGATTTAATTATAAATAATTATTGTACTCTAGTGAGTTTGTATATTAGGAATTCCTATTTAGATAAAGTTATTTATTTATTTATTTATACTACTTTTTATTAGTGTTAATAATACTAGCTACATTTTAAGGATGTTCAAGGGTTTCGCAAAAATGCAGAGAAGTCGCTGAAAGTTGAATATGTTATTTCTGATATAGAAATGAACCGGTACCTGTTTTTTTATTACCTTCTTGTAAATAGTTTTTGAGAAAATCGAAAATGAAATCTATGATTTTAACATGGAGTCTTATGGAGATTACATGTTCGGAGTCCGGAGACCTTCTCAGAGTAAAATATAGAGGAGAATATGCAGAGAAAATGGAAAAAACTATGCAACGTAAAGAGACTTCAAGGAAGATTTTGTCTATGAAAAAGGGGACGGTTGCAATGCATTCTGATTATTAAACAGCATTTTTTTCTGAAATGCCGTGCCTCAGCAGACGCTTATGAAGTGTAACGACGGCAACGTCGTATTGAGAGAAAGAGCGCGTTAAAATATCCTTCCTAATTTATAACGTCAAACAATTTATTGAAACTTTTTCATTAAAATAATTTACTTTTTTTATCAAGTAGAACATCAAATCATGTTTATGTAAAATATCAAAATATATTTCATGCAAGCATGTCAGATAACAAGAACAAATGGACTTTCATACATAACAATAAATGTAAAATATTCTTCTCGAAGAATAGAACTACTAGGAATATTCGAAGTGAAGCTGAAATGAAGTTCTTGAATATATATGGCAAACTTTTCAGGTACTCTAGAATGCTTTTTAATATTTTCTTGGTTTTGATGAGCTGTGGTTTTCCATCACATTCACCACTCAACAGTTTGATTGCTTGCTCTTCTCCCTGGGTTTTGTATGTTCCGACCACAGAAGTAACAGAACTGTGGTTCCGACCAAAGTACCGTAGGTGATTTTTTATAAGTTAAACACTTTGTCGCAACACCAGCTGAAAAAAAAACGGGAGCACAGGAGAAATGTGCAGTGTTGCCACCTCTAACGCCTTCTCCCACCCCCGGGGTCTCCCCCGTCCCGCTACTCCCCTCTGCCCCGCCGATGAAATCCTTGAACATCCTTAAAACATCACTATAAATATGAAAAGAGCAGATAATTTCTGCAAAATACTCTTCTACCCTGCCAAATACTCATAGATAATTATTCGCAAAACGAATTGGGCCAGCGGTTGACCCGGAATAAGCTCTTTTGACTCAGCGTGGTACTTCATCACTGTTGCCGAAACGTACCTCTCTGTCTAATGTCACATATTCTGTTTTTAATCTTTGACAGCTAGAGAGTTTTAGTACAGGTTTTTGGTATGTGTAATGAGTTTTATATCAGTATAAATAAATATCCTTTTACCATTTATGATGTTAGAGATTATAGCGCAAACTTCATTATAAGAGATTTCCCTAAATTTAAGTTTAAGTTAATTGCAATATTTTTTTTCTAGTTGATGGGATTTAGATTAATTTTTGGGTATTTTTTTTAATATCAATAAAATAAGTATTAAAGTCATTAGCAGTGGAGAATTCCCTATGGGAATATACTGTAAATTGGGATTGCTTCTTTTATTATTTTTTAGAAAGGTTGCTTGGGAAATTGAGTTTTTCAATTAGTCATCATATGCCTTGTTTAATTTTGTTCAGTTGAGACTGATACAGAGCTTTAAAAAATGCTTCATTGAAATTACGATAAGAATAAGTTTTATTTATTTCTGAGATAATTGAGATGTTTCCGCATGCTTCTTAGGTGATTGTTATACCAGTTTAACTTTTTTATATTTTGTGTATTATCAATTTAATTAAGTGGTAAAATTTTTAAAATCCAATGTAATAAGCCTATATTTAATTCTAGCTCATTGGCCAAGATTATTTTCATGCATAATTTCTTTTATCCCAATGTAGTTAGAATCTATGTATCTAAATAAGTTTTCTGACATTATCGAAGACAGTTTGTCTCAATTTGTAAAATTACTATCAAATCACCTAGTGATGATACGATTATCATGAATAGCTAGTGGTAATAGTTATTTGACAAGTGATAATACTAAATAACTCACGCCGATGAATTTTGCACCACGAGCCGGCTAGGTGAGTTATTTAGCATTATCACGAGTTGAATACTATACTTTATCTTACGATTATAACAATAAATAGTAACCTTTGCACGACCGAATTCATCATTTCTGGCACAATTATTACTTGACTTAATATACCGTCAATACTATTCAAATGTCAAATCACTTTCCTCCCCTCAATAATAATGGACCATTCTATTTCACCGTTTAGGAAAAGAATTTCTATTCTATAAAATAAATATTGAATTTATCAATGACCTTTTTTAAATTTACCTAAATTTTTTCTTCAAAATAGACCTAAATCCCACAATAATCGATTAAGACATTGTCTAAAAGTTATTTGTGGCATCTATCAGTTTTCTTTCTGTTCTTATTTACGATTTACTACCACACTTCTGAACATTTCTCAGACAATCTAAAAAAGAATTTATTGTTTGGGAAAATTTTTAGATTGTCTGGGAAATGTTCAAGTGTGGTAGTAAATCCCAAATAAGAACAGAAAGAAAATTCAAACATAATCGAATTAAAACTACTATAACTACTTCTGTACATTTCTTTTATTTTTTTATTTTTCATTGATCACAGTAAGTAAGGAACATAAAGCAGTATTAGGAAAGAAGGTAGTTAAAGCATGAAACTGCTAAAACTGCTAAACATATGAACTGAACCCACGTTCACAATTACACAAAATGAACCACATGATGCTTTGGCATCAGAAACAGCAAATAATTCCACCTTTGAGTAGGTTATTTACTGGATAATTTTTTAAATTATATTATTATTTCAGGTAATGCCTTTAAGACCTCAACGAACAATTATTGCAAAGGAGAATTTTGTAGCACTAGGTCCAGGAGATACAACAGGTATAGCTGATAGCAGAAAGGAATTTCATATGTCAGATGACGAGTCTGATGGAAACGTGAAAACCAAGAAAAAGCCGCCAAAAAGATTTTATATTTGAGGTTTTCTCTTTATTTTTTTTAAGTCTCCCTTAAAATTTTATTTGTGTATGTTCTATAAAGAACTTGTCCTTCAGTCCTATTATTATAGATATGATATTTATGTATTTTATTCATATTGTGATAGTCGTAGTGTTATTTTTATATTATATTATTTCATATTTATTTTATTGTTACTATATAAAGCATTTGTTAAGAATTATAAGTATGTGAATGTGCGATTTTGTATTATGCAAAATAGGTTATTCAAAATTATTACTTCCAAATTATACTTACCATAAGATTATAATAATTTCATAAATAATAAAACTGTTCTTGCTAGATCAATGAATTATGTTTATTGTTTACTCTATGTCCATTAAAACCATTAGAAATGACAAAATTATGTTGACAAAGTATTAGATTTTCTCTTCGAGCGTATAACAATACTTACATTACATAATGCAACACGTCCTGTAGAAAGAGCCTATTATTGTACTATATATATATACAGGGTGTTCCAGTTTTTTGTAGCAGGACTTTAACAGTCGATAGACAATTGAAAATTATTAAAAAAAGTTCCTATAAACATAGGTTGAAAAATGCTTAGTTTTCGAGATACAGGGTGTTAAAGTTTGAAAATAAATACGGATTTATATTAATATTTCCAGAATGCTAAGGAGTATCGAATCCAAACTTGCCAATTCTTTACATATAATTTAGAGGCCTATTTTAGAATAACAAACTACTACTTTACTTAACCATGGGCGTAGATATATGGGTTTACTAAGGCTCTTTTTTACAAAAAAGTAGTACGCCACTGATATTTTCCCATGTTTTTAGTTTAATTCAATAAAGCAAGAAAAAACAAAAATTTAATGTCTCTTGGCACTTTTTGATATGACAAGCCGTTTTCCTGAAAATTTACATTTAATCATTTGATGCACGCATCTGGACGAATTTTAGACAAACTTGAAGGCGCTCAGAATTTCAAAAAATTTGATGGTGCCAAAAATTTCTTAAAAATAAAGAATGAAACATTTAAAATATTTATTGTAAAAGTATATTATCATGTAAATCAAAATTTTTATAACACAAATGTATTAAAACGCAACGGTCGAACTAAAATAAATTATTAGAAACACAAACACAAAAGCTAACAACATGTAAAAGTGTCTTACTTCATTACAAGCATCATTAACGATGTTTCATTCTTTCTTTTTAAAAGACTTTTCGTACCATCAAATTTGGTGAAATTCTGAGCGACTTCAAGTTTGTCTAAATTTCGTCCAGATGGGTGCATCAAATGATTAAATGTAAATTTTCAGGAAAACGGCTTGTCATATCAAAAAGTGCCAAGAGACATAAAATTTTTGTTTTTTCTTGCTTTATCGAATTAAACTGATAACATGGGAAAATATCAGTGGCGTACTACTTTTTTGTAAAAAAGAGCCTTAGTAAATCCATATATCTACGCCCATGGTTAAGTAAAGTAGTAGTTAGTTATTCTAAAATAGGCCTCTAAATTAAATGTAAAGAATTGGCAAGTTTGGATTCGATACTTCTTAGCATTCCGGAATTATTAATATAAATCCGTATTTATTTTCAAACTTTAACACCCTGTATCTCGAAAACTAAGCATTTTTCAACCTATGTTTATAGGAACTTTTTTTAATAATTTTCAATTGTCTATCGACTGTTAAAGTCCTGCTACAAAAAACTGGAACACCCTGTATACACACCACATGTAATTACGACCCCCTTTATCCCAGAAGGCTCTAGAAGAGCCTTGTGCGGGAGGGGGCTACACATTTAAAGACCAGGGACACACATCCAATATCCGTGTATAATGGAAAAATCCCTCTCACAGTATTTTCCATTGCCACGGCCGGGATTTGAACCCGGGACTTTTGGGTGAGAGGCAGTTGCGCTACCATCTCGACCATCAGTCATACTATAGTCGAGTAAACTTTAACTTGGCGTGTGGATGAGTTGATATTGTGCATACTATTTCATTTTCTCTTACACACAAAGTTAAAGCAATAACGCAAAAACAATGTATGTTTATACGTAAACAATGGTTTTGGGCCATTGCTTCAATTTTGTGTGCAAGAGAAAATACAATAATACGCACAATATTAACTCGTGCACACGCCAAGTTAAAGTTTACTTGACTATAGTACAAATATTTCTCATTTTTTTTCCTAGTACACAAATTAAATAATGTATCCATGGCAAAGAGTTAAAAATCTAAGTTATGACTTATCATAAACTTTCATTTTAAAAGTTGACGTCACACGTCGAGCCGTTTTTTAAATTTAAAAGCGAAAAAGTCTGAAGAAATGCAGCCCGTAGGTACCACCTGAAATACTTGAAATTGCAAATTCACCTATGTCATGTTTCATTGATAAATAAAATGGTTAGTATTACATATATTTTTTTTTACTAAGCTTAAACGCATTTGACCTGATCCGTCATTTTTCGAAATTAAAAAAAAATTCAAAGTTTTGATATTTTTGATTTTAACGCTTGAAGAAAAAATAGTATGTCACTCGGAGTAGAAGGCTCATTATGTGTTTCGCCCAGTTTGCTGCCTCGGCTGAGCAAACTTCTGGGCTCAACAATAATGGTCGCCTTCTACTCCTAGTAACATAATATACTATTAATTCCCTTTTGCACATTTTGACATGTCGTGTCAATTTGTTCCGCCATATTTGAACAAGGTATCACACTGTCGCCATTTTTTTTAAATTTTTTAGATTTAAAATTTTAATATTTGAAAAATTATGTAAAACATCCATTATATATTTTGTAATAAACATTTTTATGTAGTTTACAAATAGGAATATTGTTAATAAACAAACAATAATTGAAATAATTAATAGTAGTTAATAAATTAAATAAATAATTAATAGTAGTTAATAAATTAAATCTAGAATGTACCAGTGTCCATTAAACGGATATACAATCATTTTGATGTTGACAAATTGAATTAGATAATACCTTTGTTTGAGTGAAAAAATTATAAAGAGGCGCAAACGCCTAATATTGCTGGCAGCGAGCGATAGATGGCGCTTCCACAATATCGGTTAAAATTATTACACTCATACGGACAACGAGTTTACCTTCACAATGTTTCAAACATAAAGGGTTTGTGCCTTTACGATTGAGGCAATTTTAATCACACCAACAGCCTCTGAATCGATGCTGCGGAAACGGCATCTATTGCTCGCTCTTTATAATTCTTCACTCAACGGTGAAACATCAAATAAGCCTACAAATTCAAACCTACTTCCTCATGCTTATTTATCTGTTTATCTATTAGTTTTACTTGTAAATTATTAATTATTTTTATTTTAAATCACAATTACTATTGTGAATAGTCTACTAAAGGCAATGAGTATATTTTAACCAACAAAAGAGTCCGCGCAGAAGAGAAGTGCTGCCATGTTAATTATTTTATTTACTTGAAGTGTCTCCTGTCTGAAACAAAATGTAGAAGACCACAACTTCATTTCAGAAAGAAAGATACCGAGAAACTTCTACGATCATCAGCTCCATGAAAGATTTAGAATAGAAAATGTTATTAAATTGATTTAATTAAAATATAAGCAAAATAAATACAAACTTATTTATTTTCACAAATAAAATTGTAAATAAAACAGTGAAATATAAGTTAACAAACTACATTAAATAATAAAAATCTGTAATTGAAAAGATCTACTTCATTAAGAAGAAGTAATATCCTCTATATCTACTTGCGTTTCATGGATATTTAATTTGTTACTGTATAAAATGGAGCAGCTTCTAATATTTACATTGGCATGCCATATAATTATAACGTAAGTATACTTTACAGCAATATGATACTTTTTCTGTAAAGTCTGTCTGATGAGAGATTGCAGTGGTGGAAGGGACGACAAAAGCACGCGCTTTGATATTGGTTAAAGAGTCAGGTAGGTTTACAATGGCATTTACGAATACGAGTTGACAGGTCATTGAAGTTTGCGTGTATCGACTGTCAAACTTGTGACTATTAAGTAATAAATGTGTATTATTCTAAATTTAACATTACGAATTATCAACTACAAATAATATAAAAGGTATTGTCGTATTCCCTTCAACTTTTAGTAAATAGATGAGTAATAAATCCAATAGTAGCCCCTCAACAATGGCGCAGCATGTAGAAGTTGAAACTTAAACTGCGGCAGTTAAAATAATTTGAATTTCATTGCCACGCTTTATAAAATATTTTGAGCTGAGTAAACCGCTCTCCGCCCAAGCCATGCCCACCACTGCAATCTCTCATCAGACAGAGTATAGTTCTATTAAAATGATATGCCTAGAGTTTAAAACGTCCACTAGAACAAATTTTTTGTCAAAAGCAAATATTAAAAAAACTATAAATCGAATTCGGCATAAAATTCTAATTTGTAATTGTGTGAATTGTTACTATTAAATGTAGCCATGAAGATCAATCTGCATAGGTTTTACTACTTTTTCCTTTTGATGTGAAATTCCTTTGAATGTGTGTTCAAGACTTCAAGTAAGTACATTTAAATTATGTGATTACGTTTTACTGTAACATCAAATCTCTACAGAGGCAACTATAGCAAATAACTCGACAAATAATTATTAAATTTGAAATAAATGATACCATACTTTTTAAATTTAAAAAAAAATTATTCATTGATACTTAATTTTTGTTTATCAAATATGTAATGAATATGGCAAGTTCCATAATATAAAGGCTTTATAATTTATTTTTCTGAATGTTTTAAATATTTATTTAAACATAAGCTTTGTTTCATATTATCAAGTTATTTTCGCGATAATTACTTAGGATTCCCTGATTTAATAAGTAGCCTTCTACAAGAATCGTTTGCTAATTCTAGTTCTATTCGATTCACAATCCATCCACTTTCACTATTTTCTCGTTCTGCCCAAAAATACAGAGTTCCTCTTTGCTTGGAGCCTTTAATCGGAACTTGATATTTTGCACTGTTTTGTTTTGTATAATTCTCATTTTCATTTCCTAAATCTATTCCCATATCCTTTATTGGTTCGCCTAGTAAATGGATTGCTCCTTTATGACTACGTAGAGTTTTAAGAGCATCTTTATAATATTCAGTGGCTTTGATATTGGATTCTATTTTCGCTTTAAATAAAAGCCCCATCGTAACAGTTGCTACTCCTCCTAATGCAGCAATTTTCACAAGTGTTATGTTTTTAATGACCATTTTATTTTTTGTATTTGTGTAGATATTTTATTGTTATAGATTTAAAGTATAACAAAATATCTAAACCCTGGTAAATTCAGTAATTTTATATAAGATATAATTGAGGACATTGAGGTTATGTCTTTCTTCTTCTATTATAGATCTTCGAGCATGATAGCAGTCGCAGTCAGTCCAGTCACAGTTTCATGATCTTCGAGCTCGAGCATATTTTCATAGATTCAAACTTCACATCTTAATAAAATCAAAAAGTAACTAGAAATCTAACTAAAAACTAATGGCACAGAATTAATAACAATCAGAACCCAAACTCAAAGTCGGCACCTTTTATCATTTGTAGCCCGATTCGGTGACCTCCAATCAGAGACATCCTCCAATATACATCGGCCATATTCTTAGTCAAAACGTTCAGGGCCTTACTTGAATAATTTGTAGCTCTTTCATAAACAGTCTTATATGGTTGTATTATTTCATCCATTAAGCATTATTTTTTTAGATATCAGAGTTTTGCTATTTAGGAAACACTATTACCGATGACAAATATTTTCCTAAAATTATAAGGCATTTACGATAATTGGAGCGGGTAATGTATCCTGGTACATTGCGGTAATCAGCTGTTTAATGTCAATACATCTACCGAGCTAAGAATTACCGAACGCAAAATTTCAAATGGAACCTAAAGCATCACTTGACTAATTAATAAATAATTGAAAATTGAATTACTTTTTTATTTTAGGCTTATTCATAAGTCCATACTGCTCGACATGTCAAAATGGAAAGTAAAAAAACATTTATATAATAATAATAATAATAATAATAATAATAATAATAATAATAATAATAATAATAATAATCCGCATTGAAGACCATGCCTGTCTGCCAAACATCGGCAGAATGGTTGGCTGGTCAAATGCAGAAAGCGGTCATCCTGGGATCCCTTCGTCTACTTAGAGCACACGAGTCTGGAATCTACAGTGACTAACCCTGCGGGATGTGGGGAGTTGCTGTAGATTATTCGCTGGCGCTCTCTCTGTGTGGTGTCGGAGGCCACAGGGAGACTGTCCAGCACTTTCGTCCCGAAACGGAAAAAAAAAAAAAAAAAAAAAAAAAAAAAAAAAAAAAAATAATAATAATAATAACTTAGAAGAGCCAGACGAAGTGTGCCCGGCAATCAGTACGGAAGAGGTTCAACAAGCACTTGTTGGAACCAAGAACTTCGCTGCCCCGGGTCCAGATGGTATAAACAACTGGTGGTGGAAGAAGTTTCCTTCCACCCACCGCCATCTGGCCCGAGTTTTCAACTCATGGTTGAACGAGGGGCAGCAAATTCCGGACTGGTTTGTCGAGGGGCGAACTGTGCTAATCCCCAAAAAGGGGGATCTGTCTGACCCAAAAAATTATAGGCCGATTACCTGCCTCAACTCCTGCTACAAGTTATTTACTCGTATCTTGTATACCAGGATGTTGAGGTCTGTTGATCCGGTCTACCAACAGATAAACGAACAGCGTGGTGCCAAGAAGGGCCTGGCAGGTTGCAAGGAAAACCTGCTGATAGACCGCTGTATTGCACAGGATTCTGTGCAGTACAAGCGGAATCTGTCAATGGCCTGGATTGATTATCGCAAGGCATTTGATACAACATCCCACGAGCTTTTGTTACACTTGCTCGGATGTCTTGCGGTACCAGCACCACTAGTGAGATGCATCGAACAACTGTTGCCGCTTTGGAGAACTCGCTTCACCATAACATCCGGTGCCGAGCGAGTTTCGACAGAGTTGGTGACATTTAAGAGAGGAGTGTTTCAGGGTGACTCTTTGAGTCCGCTCCTCTTCTGCATCTCACTGCTGCCGCTATCTGTTGGACTCCGCCAAACCCGCGGGTATCAGTGTGGGCCACCCAGCAACCGGAGGCATAAGGTCACCCATCTATTTTATATGGATGACCTTAAACTGTATACCTCCGGAGAGCGAGAACTTCAAAATGCTCTCAGGGTGGTCGAGGAATACACGCGGGCAATTGGAATGGAGTTTGGGTTGGACAAATGCGCAGTCGTCCACCTCAAGAGAGGACGATGCGGGGAATTCCACGAAGATGCGCAGCTCGCAGACGGAAGCATCCTACGACATTTGGATGCCGGAGAGACCTACACATACCTGGGTGTGGAACAACGCCACATCCAGGATGTGAACCAAATAAAGGATTCTCTCCGTGGCAAGTACAGACACCGACTCCAAAAGATCTGGTCATCAGAACTTTCGGGGAAGAACAAGGTGTCTGCCACTAATATGCTTGCCGTTCCTACTCCTTTGGCGTAGTCAAATGGGGAGTAGATGAGCTGCGTCAATTGGACAGGAATACCCGCAAGATGATGAATATTCATAGGAGTATTCATCCTAGATCGTCCGTTCCTCGTGTGTACCTCCCACGTCAACGGGGGGGCCGAGGACTCTTGAGTCTGGAGTGCATGCATGGCAGAGTGGCACTGAGTATGGCATGTAATGTCACCAGGAGCTCGGACCCACTCCTACAGTTAGTGAGAGATCATGAAACTGTGGGAGTTGGCGCTTTATTGTTTAGGGCAGCACAGAGGGCCGCAGATGAACTCGGTCTCGTGTTCGACCACAGGCGAGAAGGCCGGCGAGGTGACTCAGTCACTGAGCTTCCGCCTAATCGTCTGACAGCCCACATCAAAGCTGCCGAACAGAGAAATCTGTTCAGGCAGCACGTCGATAAACCCCTGCACGGTGTTTTCTATAACAACATAGAAGCACTGGGTTTATCGACAGAGCTGACCTTCGCATTTTTAAGGTCAGCGGGGCTGAAGTCGGAGACCGAGGGATACATTGTGGCCTGCCAAGATGGTGTTATTAACACATTGGTCTATCGCAGTCGCGTGATGGGTGTAGAGGTACCTGATATCAACTGCAGGACCTGCCGTCAGGCGCCGGAGTCGCTCATGCATTTATTATCTGCATGCCCGATTTATGCGACTTCGGTCTACATCCAACGACATAACGCGGCTTTACGAGTGCTATACTACCATCTACGGCACTCGTACCAGATAGACCAAACACCAGTACTGCCTTACGTCCCCGGAGATATCGAGTCCGTTGTCGAGAACGAGAAATGCCGGATTTACTGGAACTACTCGTTCCCGACCGTCAGGCGAATTCACGCCAATAAGCCTGACATAGTCCTCCTCGACCATCAGACCAAGGTGATGTATGTCATCGAGTTCTCAGCACCTGCTGAGACAAACATCGCCTTGAAGGAGGAGGAGAAACGGACTAAATACAGAGATCTCCGGTACGAGCTCCAAGTGCTATACCCAGGCTACTCTGTCAAAATGGTCGTCCTGATAATCGGTGTACTCGGAGGTATGAAGCCCACGCTGCTCTCCGCATTGAAGACCATGCCTGCCTGCCAAACATCGGCAGAATGGTTGGCTGGTCAAATGCAGAAAGCGGTCATCCTGGGATCCCTTCGTCTACTTAGGGCACATGAGTCTGGAATCTACAGTGACTAACCCTGCGGGATGTGGGGAGTTGCTGTAGATTATTCGCTGGCGCTCTCTCTGTGTGGTGTCGGAGGCCACAGGGAGACTGTCCAGCACTTTCTTCAGGAAACGGAAAAAAAAAAAAAAAAAAAAATAATAATAATAATAATAATGGTCTTTATTAATGCATTAAATATTACATAATAAAATATAATACATGCATTAGGGGCGAAGTTTAGCTATTAGAGCTATTCTACCACTTAACCCCAAAAAAACGAAAGAAAAAAACACCAACAGACAGAGAATATAAAATAACATAAAAAGGGGAAAACAAAAATTTTTTTTAATTCGGATTTATTAAATCTGCTTTGACATTCTTTCTGAAGGAAAGCGTGCTGAGGAACTTAAGCTGATTACTAACATTGTTATAGCAACGTACTGAATTATAAGTGAAGGATCGCTGGAAAAGTGCAGTGGTGTGTTGCGGCATAGCATATTTAGGTATACCTACTTACATTATACATATACATAAATGTTTCCGTCCTCATCTAAAATTACTTCATTATTTTCTCAAATACTCACAAAATGCCAAAAATTAAGTTTTTTTAATCATATTTTAAGATTATACCGCATTTACCAACCGATGTAGTCGATCCATAAATTTTGGATCGGGTAGATGGTAGATGTAGCGAATACATTCGATACATTTACCGAACGCGGTTCGGTAGATATGTTCTTATTTTCGAACGCTCTGATACATTGCGGTATGTAGCGCTCCAATTATCGTAAATGCCTTATAGATCTTCAAGCATGATACCAGTCGCAGTCAGTCCAGTCACAGTTTCATGATATTCGAGCATATTTTCATACAGATTCAAACTTCACATCTTAATAAAATCAAAAAGTAACTAGAAATCTAAGCTGATTTCGAGCGTGAACCAAAGGTATAACCGCGGTTATTATTGGTTTTTATTACTTCGTTAACGGCATGAGTAACGGGACAAATCGCTAAAACTCCTTGCTAAAATACTTCAAATAAAGGTGTCACAGACAGGGAGTTCAGCAACTGTCAATAATAACCGATTCAATAACCCAGCTCTGGAGCAAGGTTACTGGTTTGGTTAACCAAAACTTAAACAGTGTTATTCTGTAAGCCATTGAAAAGTTCTCAATATTGAATAGATTCCAATTTATGTTTCAATCACGCATTTTCAAGGGTGTTTCCAATATTGAGAAATTTTGCAATTCTGTAAACCATATTGGGAACATTCAATCTTAGTCACTAAATTTAAAACGGTTAGTACAATTATTGACAAATAGTGCGTAATAAATTTGAAAGAAGAAGAAGATTAACCTCACTTTTGTTGTTTTTGCGCCATTCTGCGGTGTATTTTGAATTGTGATTTGTAGTCGCGAAAATTTGGTGATATGGGCCCCTGCTAAAAGAACAAGTCCACAGCAATTTGCCATATATGTTCGTTATTTAAAACAGTATCCTCTTCTACGAACGGGCAAATTCACGTCTTTGGTTGGCCCAGATTAATTAAAAATAATTTGGGGCGACAATAATTACAATTATCATGCATTTGAAGTATTTATTGTTTGATTAATTTAGAAATATTTTATCACATTGTTTTGAATAGGTACTCACACTACAATTATATTTTCGACTGCATTTATAATGAAAATAAATTGTCTATTCATTATGAATTACAAACGCCTTCTATCGTTGCACAAATCAGTTATTCAAAATAAACGTTTGAGGTTATGTTCTATTGGAAACTTAAGAGCGCGCCGCCGTAGAATAGAGAATGAATTTGGGTTGTGGTATAAAACGTTAGTATCCCTGCTGCACACTAGAGGGTCATACATATGAGTATATTTGGTGAAAACTTCAGACTCGAATAAACTTCTCAGCAGCAAATAGTTGAAGGTCATCGTCCATCGAGCACGCAGCAGGTGTCTTTTATTATTGCAACTAGTCAAGAATCTAAAGCTCCGAATTCGATCATGGGGTATGCACTCGCGAGGTATATGATTTAAAAAATATGGATATTATCCAGAATTTTATGCCGAATCCGATTCCAGAGGGCGCGATGTCGGCCAAGATTGCGAAATTGCAAAAAAAGTAATATTTCCAAAAAAAAATTGGAACTTAAATATTGCATTATCTGTCGTTTACATTGCATTTACGAGCTTATTTATAAAGATTTTTTAATAATTTTTATATCAATCGAAAGCCTAATGTTTGTAGTTTCATATAAGTTGAATAGAGATACATTATTTTTATTATAAACAACACTATAAATTGTTTAAACAATATGTGCTCGGGAAGTGTAGTGTAATTTTCGGCATTGAGGTACTTTTGTTATTATTGCTGATAGATATGTAGTTATGTGAGACGAAATACGTAGAATAGACCAACGAACGTTTTTTATTAAAATAATTTTTAATTCGCTGAATAATTTAGGAGATATGATTTTTTTTAAATGAAGCGCATTGTCTGGTCTAACGCGCGCGCGGTCTTGTTTCTGTAGGCAGGTCATTTACACATGATTTCAACTAAAACCGTAAAACGATATTTTGTATTATAATATTTAATGCAAATTAATTTTAAAAAAATATAATAGCAGATATGACTCAGAACTATGGAAACTAATATGTTTGACAACAAACATTTTTCACTGACAATTTCGATATTGTGAGTGTTGAATATTGTGGGTTTTTTAAAGTAAAATAATACATAAGATAATAATGGAAAGTCTCGAAAGTCATAGACTGTTTTTAAAATAATTTAAAAATTTCTACTTTCAGTTAATTTATTTCATAAAACAATAAATCTTTTTGAACTAGATGTTTGCTTAATTCTTGTGTATACATTAAAAATTATAAAAAACAGGCAATAACTAAATTTATAATCGGCATGTGATGTGCAAAATATTTTGCGCACGGGGTCATGGTAACGCAAAAAAAATAATGTCAATGAAAAAATGTCTCATTTTAGACACTGACGTTAATGCGCAAACATAACCTTTTTTTGACAGTTGTAGAAAAAAGTATTTACTCGTATTATTACGTACATTATTTTACAATTTTTTTTTTTGTAAGGTAAGCAACATTTTTGTAACATCTTGTATGAAAGTTCGTACAGATCATAAATAATGCTCACAAACAGAACAAATTAGTGCTCTATCCTATCGGTATTTAATTTAAAAAAACTACAATGATATTAAAATAATTTTCGTCTTGATAAAATGATGGTTGTATTGTAAATTCTTTGTACATGTTATGATATAACTAAAATTGGAGTATTATAGGTAAGTAGCTATAGATATGATAATAATGATAATTAATAGTCATTAAACTTATTTCTGGGAATCCCGCCAAATTCTAAAAAAATAAATAGAAATAAGAAAATGGTCAAAATATGTCAAAGGTAAACCTCAACAGTTTGCCCCAGAAAACCACTGTATCTGGAACTATACCGGGTGACCACGGATCATGGTAAACCCCCGCCATTTCCACAATTCTTGAGCTATCCAAATGAAATTTTGCAGCAGTAATTAAATGTACGTCCAAAAAAACTCATTCCCCTGTCAAAGTTACGTCTTTTAATTGTTTCTTTCATGGCTAGTCTGATAAATAGTATAAAATGACGTGTTATGGTGATTTTTTCCCTTTTTTATTACTTGCACATTGCAATTATTTTAAAAACAGTCTAAGAATGACTTTCGAGACTTTATCTTTATCTTAGGTATTATTTTACTTTAAAAAACCCACAATATTCAACACTCACAATATCGAAAACGTCAGTGAAAAATGTTTGTTGTCAAACATATTAGTTTCCATAGTTCGGAGACATATCTGCTATTATATTTTTTTTAAATTAATTTGCATTAAATATTATAATAGAAGATATCGTTTTACGGTTTTAGTTTAATCAAATTAAAGTCGTTGTAGAAAAAATATTGTTTGCAACTCGTGTGCGAAATTCTTTGATCATCTCGAGTGCCTCGAAAATCGAAATCATGTGTAAATGGCCTGCCTACAGAAACAAGACCGCGCGCGCGGTAGACCAGACAATGAGCTTCATTTTAAAAAAGTCATATCTCCTAAATTATCCAGCGAATTAAAAAATTATTTTAATAAAAAATGTTCGTTGGTCTATTCTACGTATTTCGTCTCACATAACTACATATCTATCTGCAATAATAACAAAAGTACCTCAATGCCGAAAATTACACTACACTTCCCGAGCACATATTGTTTAAACAATTTATAGTGTTGTTTATAATGAAAATAATGTCTTTCTATTCAACTTGTATGAAACTACAAACATTAGGCTTTCGATTGAAAAAAAATTATTAAAAAATCTTTATAAATAAGCTCGTAAATGCAATGTAAACGACAGATAATGCAATATTTAAGTTCCAATTTTTTTTTGGAAATATAACTTTTTTTGCAATTTCGCAATCTTGGCCGACATCGCGCCCTCTGGAATCGGATTCGGCATAAAATTCTGGATAATATCCATATTTTTAAAATCATATACCTCGCGAGTGCAAGGTTCGGCATTTTAGAAGCGTCTTTTTGGATGCTAGATTCCTTACTAGACTGTACCTAATTCCTATATTTTGAAAGCTGTTTTGAGGAAAATATTTTATTTTATTTTTGAGTTAGGTACTTGTTTATTTAATAGGTTTTTAAACAAGTGAGAGATTTTAGTTGAAATTTATTTTAGAGATAGATACATTTTTTATTTTATAAATTATGGCGCGAACTTACTCTAGATCTCGCAAACTCAATAAAATATCAAATTGCACTAAAAAATTGTGGCTGAAACGGCGGTAAGTATTACATAATTGCTTTCATGTTTATGTGTATTATTTTTCTGAATTACCTGAATGGTATACTCTAAAATAGTCTAAAATGTTTATTATGTAGGTACAGGGTGTTTTAAATTTGAAGCTTACTATTAGTAACATTAAGCTTTATTAGAATTAAAGGCTAGGTGAAAATATTTATCTGCAAAGAAAATTTGAAATCATTTTTGAGAAAATCGTGAAAAAAGGGAAAAAAATTTGCAACTAATTTTATAGTAGGAGAGCCCTCGACCAGGATTTTCGACCTCATCGCGACACGAGAATTAATTTTTTTTTTTAATAGTTCTGTCAATATAAAAAAAATTCTATTGCGACTGACGTCTATCTCGTTGCTAAAGGGGTGAAAAAAATTATCGACATATATAAGTTAAAATCTGCGAACTATTTTTCAGTTTAGATACGGAACATCGTTATGGCAACTTGTATCCAGATACAAACCAGTATATTCGATGAACGTGTTGCCGAATCCCCAGCGATATTTCCCGGTTTGCATATTATCTCTTTATTCCAAAGATGATCGAATGGTCGATTTTCTAATAGTACGCCTTGATTACGAATATCCTATTTATTCTCGTGTGTTCTTTATAATTTTTTTTTTTTTTAGGGCAGTAGATATTGATATCCATAATTTAGAAATTCCTGGTACTGATGAGACAGTAAAAGATAGGTGTGTATTTATTACTTTTTTCGTAAATTAAATAGGGTGCCACACTACGCAGCACCATCCTTAAACTTTTTTATTTTTAGTGAGCTAGCTTTTACTCATTGTACAAGTGACAATGAAGCAGGATGGATATCAGAAGACTGCCTAAGTGTCGAGATTTTGACAGATAGGTTTGAATTTTCTAGTATTTTTTGTGGGACCCCTTTACTACTTTTTGTAAATGACCCACCATTTATTTTGGATGCTATAAATGCGTATATAAAAAAAAAAGTAAGACCAGAAGCGTATATAGCTAGTGTAACTTAAATAAAGTTTTATGAGATAAAGGCCGTTAATCTTTTGAAAACCTCAAAATTATAAATATATATTATATATATATTCCATCCTCCTTCCTTATACACGGTGTCTCACCGGGGACTGAAACAATATATGAAAAAGTATGTAACAAAAAATTTTGAAAATTTTAGGAATTACTACAGTCAGTGTGGCCAATCCAGCAAAAATAATTACAATCATTTGGTATTATCGGCTATACTGGAAGTCGATACCAACTGGCTCATTTTAAATGGAACACATTGTATATTTTCAAACGTATACCGATTTTGGGTACGCCAGTGGTCACCATGAAATTAAAGTACAAACAATGTACTTATTATAAGAGCGCCCTTCATAGGTAATATAATCACATACAACGAACAACATAATTAGGCTTAACGGCAAAAAAAGAGAACAATGACAGAGGTTTTTAGATAAAAAACATAATAACATAAGAGAGAAATTAAAAATTTCTGAAATTGATTTTTCCCCATAAATCAGTGACTGAAAATACGCATCAAAAAATATATATTCTCTGTATTTAGTTTATGACTATATTTTATTAAAAAACATACTTTTCTTTCACACTGTTGACATGATTCAAATTAAAAAAATCGGACCAAACCCGCGTTTTCACGAATAAATTATAAAATCGCATACATTCATATCTATTATCCTTCTCAAATTATTTCACTACAGATACATCCTAAAAGTTCACTTGGATTCAATTGGTCAACAGTTTATTTAGCAATTATTATTATTTAAATACTGTATGTAGTTTATAATAATAATAATAATAATAATAAGAATAATAATAATAATAAAGGTCTTTATTAGATACAATAATTCGAGATTTTTGGTATTACATTCGAAATTGAAAATACCAATGACCTGAAAATTTCCAGATATAAAATTTGTTCTATTAAACGGAAAATATCAATTTTCGATATTTTTTCTCGTGACCACCGAAAAAAAAAAAAAAAAGAAATTACCATCGTGATTCGAACTTCCGACCCCTGCGCTGTGAAGCAGACGTCTTATCCATTGCACCATCACGTTCTTTGTCTCAAGGATATTACTACCCGACTTTTACCTAGTGAATGTTAGTAATTGTGGTTAAAAACTTGAAATTATTTTTTTAACTTCCAAAGTTAATGATAATTTATAAATATTAATAACACAATAACAACCTAAACCTCCGAGTGGCAATAATTCAATTAATTCGATCGCTAACGCGTAGCCCTCTCTTAGAGAGTGGCTAAACCCGTCAGTACGGAGTCTAACGGAGTGGAGTGTGTGTTTGCTGTAAAACATTAAATGTATAGTATTGTCATCAACATTTCGGTCACCGCATACTTTCTTGCCAGGAATTTCCCAAAATATGAAAAAAATTGCTGTCAAAACAATATTAATGTGTGTAAAATACTTTAAAGAAGATCGTGATGTGGCGCATAATGACCTAAAATTGCTAGAAAATAATTAAATGGGTTTTTATGTTTTTAACAAATTATTAAATTACAAGCTAATCTTAAATGTTAAAAAAATTCTTTTCATATTACGATCATCTCAGAACGGTTGTCTATTCATCGATTGCAAGTAAAATAAAAAAAAAAATTGTATTTTTCATAAAAGCTACCAGAAACTTTAACTACATAACCTCCATCTAGCGGCATTTTTGAAGACGGCGCCCTCTTAATAACAAGAGCAAAAATCGGTTGTTAAGATTTTCAAGATATTGAATTCATTGTGGTTACAGAATACGAAAAAGACAAGGTCATTGGAATCTTTCCAATTATTGGGAAATATCCAATATTGAATACTTTCCAATGGCTTACAGAATAACACTGATTTTGTTCCATCGCTTGAAATCAGCAACTAAAAACTAATGGCACAGAATTAATAACAATCAGAACCCAAACTCAAAGTCGGCACCTTTTATCATTTGTAGCCCGATTCGGTGACCTCCAATCAGAGACATCCTCCAATATACATCGGCCATATTCTTAGTCAAAACGTTCAGGGCCTTACTTGAATAATTTGTAGCTCTTTCATAAACAGTCTTATATGGTTGTATTATTTCATCCATTAAGCATTATTTTTTTAGATATCAGAGTTTTGCTATTTAGGAAACACTATTACCGATGACAAATATTTTCCTAAAATTAATGCACAGTCGAATTGGTTCATTCTACCATTTCTACCACCACTTTTATTACACTGAATACTTAAATAACTGATTATAGAGATTGACGAAATTGTCTAGAGGCTTGCGAACACTAGTTGTATAAAAAAAAATCATACCAGCGGCGTACTGTCGCTAATAATACTGGCCTGGCACATTCTCTTCTTAAGAACATGGCGGACTAACGTGCGCGAAGACGGTGCGCGAACTTTTCCCGCCAATAGGAGATGGTATTCTGATTGTTATTAATTCTGTGCTAATGGCCAACTTAAATTTTTCTGGTACGGTACAAAATTCCCTTGAATAAAGTTAAAAATATAATGCAAAAACCTGTTTCCAATGTTTTGGATTAATTTGTATTAAATTTAAAAACGTACTGAAAATATTGCCAAGGTACCGACGTACTTTTTGGTACTGAATTCAATACGTAGGTACTTACTTCGGCAACTTGGTTGTAACGATTTGTGGTTTTAGAAAGCGCGGGAATTCACCACAGAACTTAAGTCTGTGAAATTCACATGCTTCGTAGTCGTATTTTGACACAAGTATTTTATTTAAGTAAGGTTGTGTACAGGGTGGCCCGTTTAACTTGGGCCTATACCTTATCTCAGAAACTATAGGTGTTATGAAAAAAATGTCGAAATAAAAGTTGTTCGAAATCAAATGAGCTATTATATTTTAATAAAACGAGATCTCTATCTTGCTTTCATACAGGGCGATAAATTAGAGTTGTATTTTTTTAAATGGAACACCCTGTATATTGTTGCAGTTTTAGATTCTACGTATAATTCTCATTATATCGTCATATATGGTATCATATATCTAAAATGTCTATTGTTTGAGTTACAAGCATTTAAAATAAAAAATTGACAGATTGGGATCAACTTTGAAAAATTGATAATTCCGATACTAGATATTATTATTATTTGCAACTTTGCACAGACGATTAGCACATGCAATTGTGTAGAACAGTCGCAGGAAAATTTGAAATTTTTTGTACAGGGTGGTTGTAAAGTCGCTGTCAATTTCCAAAGTTTTAAACCTTGATAAGTCAAAAATCTTAAATGGAACACCCTGTATATTATTCCCTAGATTGGTGTAGAATTAAATTCCCTTCAAGCTGGTATATGGTTTCCCTATACTTAAAGTTGCTCGTTTTCATGATATTTGACATTTACAAGTTTACATTTCTTATGGTTTGTCAAAATGTCACAATGCACATTATAAAAACTCAATATTCAAATTGAGGCGGCAAAGTTGCTAAGAATAATAAAATGAAATCGTAAACAGAAAGACGAAAATTGTTTAAGCGATACTATGATATATAAAAAAAATAAAAGTCTTACATTATCGGTAAACAACTAACAATGTTTCTACACGAACACTTTTTACTGATATGAAATCTAAAAAACTAAACAAGAAATTTAATAGCGCCGTATGCCCCAAAAAAGAAACATGATGCAGTTGCGGACACGTGTTTCGGAGTTATTGCTCCTCGTCAGCGTATCGTAGCTAAAATAAAGGAAGTGATGTTTTGCGGGGTTAATAATAGTAGAAGAAATTTAATAGCACTGTATACTCCAAAAAAGAAACATGATGCAGCTACGGACACGTGTTTCGGAGTTATTTCTCCTCGTCAACGCAGCTAAAATAAAGGATCTGTATGACGAAGATCTGAGACAATAACACTAAAGGTTAGAAAGCACAGTACACAGTACTCAAATGCATCATGGACCACTATACGTGACCTCACTAGAAACTAATATTTACAACAAATTTTCTATGTACCCACCGTTTTGAGCAATACAGGTGGTGTATCTTACTTGAAGATTCGCAATGGCTTTTGCGACATAGTTTGTTGTATTCAAATAATTTATGGCCTCCCTTATTCTTTCTTGAATCTCCTCAGTTATCTTAGGCTTATATTTATAAACGATTTCTTTCAAGGTACCCCATAAAAAATAGTCTAGTGGGGTTAAATCCGGGCTACGAGCAGGCCATGATATTCCACCGTTTTGTCCAATCCACTCCCGGTAGTTTTGATTTAAAAATTCTCTGACATTCACACTTCCATGGTAAGGAGCTCCATCCTGCTGCCAGATTAAGTTCATTATGTCCTGTGCCGGTATTTGATTTTCTATAAGCTCGCTAATTTGATTTTCTAATAAATGTAAATATCTAATACTGAATTTAAATTTCCAATATAAAAAATAGGTCCCAAAATACGATTACTCCAAATTCCGCAGCACACTTTCACAGAACTTCTGCCTTGTTTTTGAACTTCAAATATTTTTATTTTATTTTCACTACCCCAGTAATGTGTATTCTTTCGATTGAATATGCCGGCAGCGGTCGTGAAAATAGACTAATCAGTCCAAAGAATGTTAACAAAAACGTTGTGTAGAAAATATCTATCCATTAAAAGACTGCAAAAATCCAATCTCGACTGAAAATCTCTTTGTTCCAATTTTTGTACTGGTACAAATTTGTATGGCCGGCGTTTGTTGATTTTGAGGCAAGTTTGAATTTTCTTGGAACTTCCAAATCTAATGCCGCCTGACGAGTGGAGGTTTCGGAATTATCTTCAAAATGAAGCAAAATATCTAATTGTTTACCTTCATTTAAGACCCGTCTAGGCTTCTCCCGTTTTTCATTAGATAATGTTCCATGCCTTCTTAAGTTTTGTATTATTCTGGCAAATATTTTCTTCTCAGGAAATTCCGTTCTATACTCTCTGAGAGCAAGAGCCGGGCTATTATTTTTAGATAGATAACATTCTAGCATGTCTACTTTTTCTTCACGTGTATACATTTTTTTGCAGAAATAGATAAGTATGTAAGTACTACTTAAAAACAAACTACGTGAAATGTCAAATAATGTGCAATGTGAATTATTTGTTTTATTCTTCATTGCTACCTGCGATAATTTATTGATGCAAAGAATACTCTTTTTAGAATTAGTGAAAATTAGAATATGAAACATGTGTGATCTACCTACTAATTTGATCGACTAATAATAATTTAAAGGAGTAGTAAAAGATTATCAAAACGAGAAGAATAATATCACCGCTTATTGACTGTGAACTATTTAGTGGCGAAAGTGTTTAGTCAGTTTCGGAATTCGTAAGAAGTAAAAATGGTAAACTTGTATGTAAGTGTCAAATATCATGAAAACGAGCAACTTTAAGTATAGGGAAACCATATACCAACTTGAAGGGAATTTAATTCTACATCGACCTAGGAAATAATATACGGGGTGTTCCATTTAAGATTTTTGACTTATCAAGGTTTAAAACTATGGAAATTGACAGCGACTTTACAACCACCCTGTACAAAAAATTTCAAATTTTCCTGCGACTGTTCTACACAATGGCATGTGCTAATCGTCTGTGCAAAATTGCAAATAATAATAATATCTAGTATCGGAATTATCAATTTTTCAAAGTTGATCCGAATCTGTCAATTTTTTATTTTAAATGCTTGTAACTCAAACAATAGGCATTTTAGATATATGATACCATATATGACGATAATGAGAATTATATGTAGAATCTAAAACTGCAACAATATACAGGGTGTTCCATTTAAAAAAATACAACTTTAACTTATCGCCCTGTATAAAAGCTAAGATAGAGATCTCGTTTTATTCAAATATAATAGTTCATTTAATTTCGAACAACTTTTATTTCGACATTTTTTTCATAACACCTATATTTTCTGAGATAAGGTATAAGCCCAAGTTAAACGGGCCACCCTGTACATACTTTGAAAAAATGCCAGTTTTGTCATTTCTGTTTTTAATGGCAATTTTATTTTATATAAGCGTATCGTGATTCGAGCTTTTTCATTTTGAACTGGACTTATATAGGACTACTACTACTACTACTTTAATGCAAAATATATTCAGTCAGTTTAAAGAATCAAAGGATATGTAGAGTACTGTTATTATGAGAAGATGCCAGGCAATTAAAATGCGCAGAAATGATTTTATGCATGCCCTTCCCAATGAGAGCGACTTGCGTCATATTCAGGGTTGTGCACAGTGGCAGCATGAGTATTCAGAGGGTTTTGTTCTCAGGCGGTCGGTGGTTGAACCAAGAAATATAATTATTCACACACGTTACCTCCGCCCCGGGCATCTTCTCATAATAATAATATTACTAATACTATACCATAGAATAACTAATAAGTAGGATGTAGGATTTATAGCAGAACGTCAACGTCGCCAACTGCCATATATTGCAGACGAACCATCTCTTCGTCGACATCGGTAACTAGAAATGCGAGGCAAATTCAAATGGATCCCAGTTTTTTATTCCTCTTGAAATAAAATTTAAGTGAACAGCGACAGCTCTCTTGGTGCAATATACTTACATTTTATTTTTAAATAAACATATAGATAGACTTAACAATTTCTTTAGTTTGTCTGAGTATTGAAAGTTGTTGGTAACGAATGTAACGATCTGAAACGATCATGCCATTCAGCACATAGGTAACTGGATTTGAAGTTCGGCTGTAACCATGGTTGCATATGGGCTGTAAAGCCTTGTACAGACTTGGATATAATCGATGGCAACATATATTGTCGGCCGACTGTATCTTATTCTAATCTACTTACGGACAGTCGGCCGATTATATCAGCCGATTTTTATAGACACAAATGCATCCTGTCCACATCTGAAATTGGCAACTTGTTGAATAAAAAATGGCATCCAAAGACGTAGTGATAATAAGCTGCTGGTGTTTGCGCTGCATATTTAATTATAAAAAATAAAAAAACAAAAAAAGACGATGGTGGCAAAGAAAAATTCTACAAGGAGTAAATTGGGAAATAAAATCACCACGGCGCCACAGAATTAATAACAATCAGAATACCATCTCCTATTGGCGGGAAAAGTTCGCGCACCGTCTTCGCGCACGTTAGTCCGCCATGTTCTTAAGAAGAGAATGTGCCAGGCCAGTATTAGCGACAGTACGCCGCTGGTATGATTTTTATACAACTAGTGTTCGCAAGCCTCTATAGACAATTTCGTCAATCTATAATCAGTTATTTGAGTGTTCGGTTTAATAAAAGTGGTGGTAGAATGAACCAATTCGACTGTGAATTAATTTTAGGAAAATATTTTTCATCGGTAATAGTGTTTCTTAAATAGCAAAACCCTGATATCTATTGCGTATGAGTTGAATTGAAGTACCTATGAAAAAAAATAATGCTTAATGGATGAAATAATACAACCATATAAGACTGTTTATAAAAGAGCTACAAATTATTCAAGTAAGGCCCTGAACGTTTTGACTAAGAATATGGCCGATGTATATTGGAGGTCACCGAATCTGGCTACAAATGATAAAAGGTGCCGACTTTGAGTTTGGGTTCTGATTGTTATTAATTCTGTGACGGCGCATATGGCGGCGCTGCGATCAGACGAGTAACGATCAGCTGATTGTTTTGTTAGTTTGTTTACATTCAATTTATTTCTTTTTCTGAAATCGCTCAGGAATGTCTACTTTCTCAGCGTAATTTCAGACCCCAAAATAGCATATTCTAGTATTTTAGTCCATTGCTAAGCAACCATCAAAAAACGAGTCCGGGAAAGTACCTACTTTTTATTCGAGTGTGTCAAAAAATGACGTTTCTCGGTCAGAAAACAAAAACGAAAGGTAGAACTTTTCTAGCTACTTCAAGTAAACTACCTGAAAAGACTTTTCCGGCCTAGGCCGGAAAAGTGACAGACAAAAAGATTAAGCGTTTTTAGTTACCTATACTTTTTAAAATGCTGGCCCTTTTTTTCTACTATAAAATATATGGTACCTAATGCATAAATAAAACTTTTATTGTATTTATTTTATGTAGTATATTTTCGATTAAATTCGATATTATAATATATAAATTGAATTCGATACAAATTTCAAGCAAACTATGACAGCAGTTGTGCAGTTGTTATTTATTATATCTGGCCTTAGTTCACAGCCGTCTGTTACAAAAAAACTTGAATGGTATCATTTGCGGGGTAGCAAGTAAATCTTAAGAACTTAATATTTTAATTTTCCCTATCATTTTAATATCCATAAGCACATTCGAATAATAGTAGAGTTTATGTCATAAGGACGAAAAATCTAGTTTTTCGGGCAATTCGTAGGAGTCCGAAAAACAGTTTTTCGTCTGTGTGTCGTTTACTGAAGTAGCTAGAAAAGTGCTACCTTTCGTTTTTGTTTTCTGGCCGAGAAACGTCATTTTTTGACACATTCGAATAAAAAAAATATTGTATGACACACAGACGAAAAACTGTTTTTCGTCCTTATGACATAAACTACTATTTTCTGAAAGCGCTCAGGAATGTCTACTTTCTCGGCGCAATTTCAGACCCCAAAATAGCGTATTCTAGTATTTTAGTCCATTGCTAAGCAACCATCAAAAAACCCGTCCGGGAAAGTAAGTTTCCCGGACTCGTTTTTTATCTACATTTTAGACAGTAAATAAGTATACGCAGACAAATTTAATTATTGACACAGTTACAACAAATTTAATGTAGCGAGAAAAACTGACATATGAGTCTAGAGCTCGATTTTTGTGAAACGCCGATTGGTAAAAACCACATTTCGAAATCTCTAACCGTTTTCAAGATATCGGCAAAAATTGACATTTTACAGATTCCGAAAAACTGTCAACTTTTTTATTTTTGGATATTTTTTCAAATGGTAAAAACTTTCTTTTTGACGTAGAATAAGATGCATTTGTCAAAAAATATCGCTTTTCAATTGTTTGATATCAAAGCTAACTTTGTTATTTCAAATGGAAACCATAGTTTTGGCTTTGACTTTAGAAAATAGGAAAAAAAAAGCTTTGCAAAAATATATATGCCCAGATATGTCTAGTCATCCTTGCTGCCAATATAACACATTTCTCTTTAAAAATGACATTTTTTAACGTTAAAAAAAGTTTTTCGGAATCTGTAAAATGTCAACTTTTGCCGATATCTCGGAAACGGTTAGAGATATCGAAATGTGGTTTTCACCAATCGGCGTTTCACAAAAATCGAGCTCTAGACTCATATGTCAGTTTTTCTGTACAGGCAGATTATAATTTTTTTAGACTCTAATAAAATATTACCAGAGATTCAGTCAGGTTTTCGCCAGAAACATGGGACCACCTCGGCATTATTAAAGGTAGTAGATGACATTGCAAGTGCAATGGACAAGTCAATGTGCACTGCATTAGTTTTACTAGATCAAAGTAAAGCCTTTGACCTGGTTAACTTCGAACTATTGATAAGCAAGTTAAAATATATTGGTTTTGAGAATACTGTTTTGGGTTGGTTTTATAGTTATCTACATGGCAGGATGCAAAGAATTAAAATTGGCAGCGACCAGTATTCCCAGTTTAGAACAACAACTAGTGGTGTACCTCAAGGGAGTATTCTCGGACCATTATTATTCTTAATTTTTACGTTCGACTTGCCCAACGCAATCAAATACTGCCAGGTTCACCTTTACGCCGATGATGTCCAATTGTACAAATCTTTCCCGGTTTCACAATCAGTCGAGGCATTCGATGCAATTGCCCTTCTAAACCAAGATTTAAGCAATTTTACTAGCTGGTGTAGTGATAATGGTCTACGTGTAAATCCGAACAAAACAGTCGCTTTGTGTATAGGTAATGAACGACATAGAAACGCTATTTGCGCTCATAATAGCATTAAAGTAAATAATGTATCAATTAATTGGGTAGATTCAGCAAGAAACCTTGGTCTTATCTTAGATAATAACCTAACATTTAATGAACAGGTAAATCAAGTTTTTAAAAAGTCATTTTTCAAATTAAAATCCATTTACCACTTAAGAGATGTGCTTGATGAACGTACAAAATTAAAACTAATTAAAGCTTTAATATATCCTATTATTGACTATTGTAGCCAAATTTATTTTAATTTCCTACCTAACTATAATCAACTAAAAATACAGAGAATTCAAAATGCATGTGTTAGATTTGTTTGTCGTGTACCTTACAGAGATCACATCACACCACATTTAAACAGGTTATCTGAACCAAAACTGTATGTAAGGGTAGAATATTTGTACATAATGTTTTTGTTTAAATTATGCAAACATCAAACTCCATCGTATTTATAATTTATACAGTTTATTAGCTAGAAGTTCTGACGTACATGATGTTAATCTAAGAATAAATTCATATACCATACCTCAACATTCAACTTCCAAATATACAGGGTCGTTTTCTTATATGGCCCCTTGTCTGTTAAACAGGGTACTAAATATTCTTAGCTTGCCTTCAGGAACTTTCACAAAGCAGCTGAAACAATTGCTTTTCACCTCCAACTAAATTTATTTTGGATTATTTTATGTGTGTTTGGTTTTAGAAGTAAATTGATACCATGCGGGGAATTTGTAGTTAAAGATTCTTTATTGATGATAGTCGTCATTGGTTTTAATGTACCAAACACGCCTGTTACAATATATCTTTTAATATACACTTTTATATTTAAACTAAGTTAATTATATTATAGTTAGGATTATTAATATCATATTAATATTATGTAAATGCACTTTTCGTTTTATATTCTTAATTATTATAAATACAGGTAGGAGTGGTAGAGTGGCTTTCGCCAAATCTCCTACCTTTTGTGTAATTTTTCCTGCACAATAAATCATATTATTATTATTATTATATATTATTATTCCAAAATTTTAAAATTTTGAGAAGTGATAAAATTTTATATGTATAACTAACTTTTAAACAACCTATTACTCCGATTTAAATCGCGTTATTAGAATTCTGTAGGTGCGATTTTTAAAGCTTGAAATGTGTACTTTATAATTAGGGGTAAAACAATCTTTAATAACTTTTATAAAAAATTTATTTAGCATACCTATCTAGCATAAGTAGGACCTCAATATACTTAAGTAAATTTGATGTAAAAAAAAATTTGGAATATACATAAACCTACACTTTTCACGAAATATTGAAAGTTTTTTCGTTAAATCGCCTCGATGTTGATGTTTCTAAAATTTTTATCATGTTTAAAATATCGAAAACATATTCAAAATATTCACGTTGTACAGAGCCATGACTCATGAGTCAAATTATAATGCCTGATTAACAGAAAGATATATAAAGCAAAAGGACATCTGCGCGGCAATCAGTACGCATCCGAAAGGCCGCCAGCAGTACGCTCACGTGTTACTGTTAACGAACGCAGCAGGAGGCGTAGAAGTAGATTTAAGTCCAAAGATCCCTTTAGTCATAAGCATACAAGCATAAGGCTTGAATGGTGTGTATGGAACATCCGTTCCATATGCACCATTTTTTTAATAAAAAATATCACAATTTTCACTTCAGTTGCTAAACCCCAAAATTCCATTTTTTGCCTGATATGCATGATTTCGTGCATATCAGGATTTTTTTATAAATAATAAGTCGATTTTCAGTACAGTTTCCAAAATTCCCTTTATCTTTTTTGGCCATTATCTCATACTTGAACGAACACATCCAGGCACGATGCAGCATGTAGAGACGACCAAGGATATGCACTATCCTCCGCCAGTACCGATTCCTCAATGGACGGATTGAGCTTTTAATCACGACAATAATCATAGCGCAGATGATTATTGTCACAAGCCGGTCTAACGGATCACGAGTGAAGAATCCACATAGACGCGAGAGTGAATCTACCGTAGATCAATTGGCTCTTGATCAGATCTCACCATAGACTGATCCACCTTCGTGGTTGCGTTGGTCTACGGAAGAATAGGTTCACTCTACCCTCGCGTTCTGGAATTTCTCGTGAGTCCGTGACCAAAGGCTTCAATGGCAGGTTGAGCGGGCCTCGCCTTACCATTGGTCATCGTCTCTACCGGGATCGTGTCTGCTAGCACCATTTTAAATTTTAGGAACTGACTTAAAAAGTGAAATAGCGGAAATTTTGCGATGCCACGCGGCGATATGAAGTAGTACCGGATCCTTTCCGTATATATAGTGGGAGACCTCCCAATGATATCACATATGAGATATAACGATATTTTGATATATTTACGCTGAGATAAGCCTCAGTGCGGTGCGAAGGGGTACCGGGGCATTCCCCCATTATTACCAAGTGACCGCCTCGTGAGATCGCATTCGAGAGAAAATCTTTTCTGAAAGATCCACGGACGTCTAACGGTGCATATTATTTTGGAGAATATTACAATAAATTTCTAGTATCTATTTCAAGCATAAAACATTAAACCCCACTCACTAAATTGCCAATTCGTGTCCAAGTAATAATTCTCTTTCGGCAATCGATCACTCTTCTTTAAGCGCGGCCGTCGCGGTCGCTGACCCCTTTTGGGGACATCGTGGCTATGGTGGTAGACCTTGCTTGGTGAGGCTATATATGTAGAATGATGATTATTTAATATATCTTTATTTATTACCAATGTCTTCTTTTATTGCATTTTAGTAGTAGTCAAGTACTTGTGTTGATCCCATAACTAACGACCCTCGCATTGTGCGTCGGTTTGACCATTCGGCTGAAGCCAAAGAAGAGTGAACGAATCCTGTCTGGGCAGGATTCTAAAGTGAATTGTGTATTGTGCATAGTGTCTCTATAGTGTTGTATCTTTAGTTCAGGATATTGCGAAACCTGTACATGAGGAAGCATTCATTGTCGACGGCTACTGTTAATTTTTAATTTATCGATATCGAGATATGGATATATTAAAAGCTTGTCCCTACCTGCGTTGAAGTCAGCGGCCAAGAGTTAAATCAGATGTTGTGATAGCGGCTGGTTGACCTAGTCGAATATCGGTCGTTCCCTCCAACTATCACTGGTTATAACGAATGGTTAACTGAATCGTTGACACAGCCTTAATAATTTAGTTATTAAATGTTGATATGGCGCCCAACGTGGGGCTGTGCTTCAATTGACCTCATCTCTTGCAAGAATCGTAGTCATGAACGACAATCCTTTGATATCTTTGACCCCTAGCGACTTTTACGAGCAAGAGACCGGGTTAATGGAAGATTCCTCCGTAGTGCCGGAGAGGCGGCCGGAGCTGATCAGTAATGTTTCTCCCTCGTTGAGGTCTCCTGAGACTCATCCTCAAATGGAAGATCTATTTGCCAAGATGGCGCAAACTTTTGTAAATGCTATTCAAGACGCAACACAATGCACAACTTACACTTATGACAAACCACGTAGTCCCAACGTGGAATATCACGGCTTAGACCATGAGGGTCCCGAAACTTTCATAAGAAATTTCGAAGACTACTGCCACAGAGCAAGAATTAACAACAATTCAGACAAATTTCATTTAATAACTGATCAATTAAGAGGAGAAGCCCGAAAATGGTTCGATCAATACAGAACATTAATTACTTCATCAACGAAGTATTCATTGAACGTTTCCGCAATAGATTCGATTCAGGTGATATTTATACTCAGGCAATCACCAAACTTTATGGAGAGATGCAGCATGCAGGTGATACTTCAGCGGTATTCATTACCAAGAAAATTATGTCTTTTTAATAGGGTCGACCCCTTCAAACCGGAAGCTCTGAAGGCCAGTATCATACTGGACCAACTCAGGCCGGAGATACGTTCACGCTTACGCGGAACACATATTTTCAACACTGAATACTTGTATCTATAGCATCTAGGGTAGAGAGAGATATAGCTGATGAAGGATCTGCGGCGCGTTCAAACGAATCTAAATCTAAGACAAAATCATATACTCAAAATTATCATCAACCATCTTCTGGCAACTCCCATAATGGCCGTGTTTGGCAAAATTCTAACAGTGAGAATATTAATAGAGAAACCCAAGAAGTCAGGAATCGACAAGTACACTTCCAAGATCAGGCAGCCTCTAGAAATCAATCCCGTCCAAATTCAAATAATAATACTAAAACGCCTCCTACTCCATGTCGATACTGTCCTGATGTACAATGGCACTACCATTCAGAATGTCCAAACAATCCTTATAAGAGACGACAACAGGGATACTTCTCAGGGGGTCGAGAACATGGCAATCAGGGCAATTCCCGCAATCCCCCTCCAGTCGGCCCTACGAGCACGCCTCGTCGTCAGTAAACTTATCCGAAACAATAAACCCATTTGACCACCTGACCTGACGTCAGAAGTAGAAGAGTAATGGCGGATCCGCGACACCCCCCACCACTTTTGCGCCCCCCACCACTTTTTCTGGGGTGGGGGGCAATTATAGTGGGGGGAGGTAATTTGTAATTGCAATAAATGTAATTAGAATAATTAGATTGGGAGGTAATTTGTAATTGCGTAATTAGTAATTTGTAATTGCGTAATTAGTAATTTGTAATTGTGTAATTGGATTATTTCGCTGTAATTAGACTAGTATAATTGCAATATATCTAATAAATGTAATTAGTCTGGAGGGGGGATAATTAAAACCCAATTGTCGCGAGAAATGAAAGTAATTGGAATATTGCGCTGAGAAATGAAAGTAATTGAATTATTGCGCTGTAATTGCGTAATTAGTAATTTGTAAATGTGTAATTAGACTATTTGCGCGTTAATTACACTATTTTATATAGTCTGGAGGGGGTTAATTAAAAACCCAATTGTTGCGAGAAATTAAAGTAATTGGATTATTGCAATTAAACTAGTATAATTGCAATATATCTAATTGAATTGGTACAATTATATATTAATTAGTACATCAATTGGAGAAATGAAAGTTTATTACGCTGTAATTAGACTAGTATAATTGCAATATATCTAATTGAATTGGTACAATTGTATATTAATTAGTGCATCAATTGCCAAATTATGCGCTCTTAATTGTCAAAAATATATGTCATTCAATATCGCTAACAAGGGATCTGGTAACCAAAGTCAGCTTTTATGCGATTTGAATAGGACAAAAGGTTTGAACCGCATACTAAAGGAGTCATTCATTGCCACTGACAACGTTATTTACTGCCGCATAATTTCTCGAAACAGGTGCCTATCTGAAAATCAAACCACTCGTATTTCACATACCCTACTGTCACTGTGCCTTTACAAATTATTAAAATTCCAAATTGTAGGTAGTCTTCGACCAGTATTCCATTAAAAAAGGCACACTTTCTATACTTTCCGACGTTGATTCTATTTTTTTATTATTATGGCGATTTAGTGATCGATTTATTATAGCTTAATTTGATTATAATTTAGAATATGAAGGTTTTAGAGCAAGGAGCTAATTCACTATTAAATATAAATTACCAACTCGACCACAAAGTATATTTGCAGTCTGGTGGGGGGATAATTAAAACCCAATTGCCGCGAGAAATGAAAGTAGTTGGACTATTTGCACATTAATTACACTAATTGAATTGGAGCAATTGTTGTATATTAATTAGTGCATCAATTGCTAAATTATGCGCTCTTAATTGTCAAAAATATATGTCTGTCAATATCGCTAACAAGGGATCTGGTATATTAGCAGAAATGCATTTATTTTCTAGGGGTAAAAGAACAAGCGACATCGCATTTATTTTCTAATGATCAAAGATTAAATCAGCTTTTTAGTTTTTACTGTCGCATATCTCGAAACAAAATAGTTGGTTAAATTTATAGCTCCCATTTGCTCGACAGACAATAGGTCTGCATAAAGGACACAGCTACGTAGGCCAGGTGGCTCGCGCGAACGGTACCTATCTGAAATCGAGGTAATGCCATTAGGGCGGTCGACTTAAAACCGTCAATAACACAATTTGGTATTTAATTTCTAGTCGAAATGCATTCATTTTTCTAAGGACAAATATATTGCACAAAAGATTAGCCATCTCCTATCTAAACAAAAGATACGTCGATTTTTACAAAACAAAGCCACACAATTACCTGAAATTTTAAACTTAAAAATAACAGGTGAGAGTGTGATTCGAATAGGATAGAAGGTTCATTGATTCATTGAATATCCGTACAAATTCGTTGCATCGAGGTAAGTTATGAATGATGATGGCTCAACAGTTTTATTTTAAATACACAATTACATTTTTGAGAAAATAAACATAGACACTTAGTAGATCAAACTTTATGGTGTGATAAACTACCAAAATAATATGAAAAAAGTTCATATGTAAATGTGGGCCGGGAACACATAGTTCCGAGATACAGGGTGTTAAAGAAACATGCAAAATTTTGTTGTTGTTTGAAACACTGAAATGATGGCACACTATATTGCGCTCTAATTAGACTAGGTGCAATTTCTCGAAATTCTATGGTTTATTACCTTATAGAAAAGCAGTATATCTTAAGATATATTTACAGATCAGTATACATCCAACTTGACGGCGTTTTAACAAAAGCAAGCGGAAACGATGACTACTTTGATAATGCATTAAAATGCAATATTTTAACGGATATTACAGCGATGCTTTAATAAAGCTCTGGAAATGTTTAATACAGGAAATTCATATCAACGGAAAAAATTAAAAGCCTCCTATTATGTTGCAGAAATTATTGATTTAATCATGAATATCGGTTCAAATAAAATGCAACTAGTTACCGTATCCAAAGATTAGATATAAATAAAGTTTCTTTTAAAGTTCTTTGCATGACGGGTGCATTTACGGTATACATTGTTCATTGATGGTACGAAAACAACATGCAATTCCCACTTTACCGATAAAAAAAAAAAAGTCAATTAATGCTGCTAACAAGGTTTGGCAATATATTAGCGTATCAAAGGTAGATATTGATATAGTTTTAAAACTAAAAAAAAAAAAAATGGTTATCTTCATATGCAGTTAATGGTCATATTCTTTTATTACAAAATATTGAAATTATGTGATTGCTGTGGCTCTCTACGGCCCTGAGATTTGAGATGAGCATTAAACACAAATAATACAAGGTTTCGTAAATAACCCCTACTTTATTTTATCGATTTCAATTCAAACAAATCTAAATAATTATATGCCTCTTTTAATCTGTTTTACTGAATAATGGGGATAGCTCTCTTCAACCGTCTGTAAAACTATTTAATGAAACCTAGTTAAAAATTCAGTTCCATAAAGAAGCTACGATAATTATGACTTAGTTAATCATTTTAAAGTTTTTTGCATGACGGGTGCATTTACGGTATACATTGTTCATTGATGGTACGAAAACAACATGCAATTCCCACTTTACCGATAAAAAAAAAAAAAAGTCAATTAATGCTGCTAACAAGGTTTGGCAATATATTAGCGTATCAAAGGTAGATATTGATATAGTTTTAAAACTAAAAAAAAAAAAATGGTTATCTTCATATGCAGTTAATGGTCATATTCTTTTATTACAAAATATTGAAATTATGTGATTGCTGTGGCTCTCTACGGCCCTGAGATTTGAGATGAGCATTAAACACAAATAATACAAGGTTTCGTAAATAACCCCTACTTTATTTTATCGATTTCAATTCAAACAAATCTAAATAATTATATGCCTCTTTTAATCTGTTTTACTGAATAATGGGGATAGCTCTCTTCAACCGTCTGTAAAACTATTTAATGAAACCTAGTTAAAAATTCAGTTCCATAAAGAAGCTACGATAATTATGACTTTTTTTTTTTTTTTTTTAATCACTTATTTAACGTCGGCCTATTTCCGCTACCGAGGCCAATCACCGACGCCAGGAGACGAGCAACCCCCAACCTGGAAATTTTGCCGAACCTCTTATCTTACTAAGAGTAGGGATTTTTTACTTGCCTAACATTTAATAGACAAGGGACCGACTGCTTTACATCCTCTCCGAAGGATGGTATATCCTCAATACACCTCTCGTCTACAGTTGTATTGCTTCTGCGATATAGCTGATATACAAGCCGCTAGAAGTGGGGAAGCGAGACCGCGTCTTTCCGTGGATAGTCACCATCCAAGTACTAAACGCGGTAGCTGTTGCTTAACTTTCATATCGCTATGAAGTGAGTCAAGTCAGTCCTCCGCTCGCTGCCCATATAATTATGACTTAGTTAATCATTTTAAAGTTTTTTGCATGACGGGTGCATTTACGGTATACATTGTTCATTGATGGTACGAAAACAACATGCAATTCCCACTTTACCGATAAAAAAAAAAAAAAAGTCAATTAATGCTGCTAACAAGGTTTGGCAATATATTAGCGTATCAAAGGTAGATATTGATATAGTTTTAAAACTAAAAAAAAAAAAATGGTTATCTTCATATGCAGTTAATGGTCATATTCTTTTATTACAAAATATTGAAATTATGTGATTGCTGTGGCTCTCTACGGCCCTGAGATTTGAGATGAGCATTAAACACAAATAATACAAGGTTTCGTAAATAACCCCTACTTTATTTTATCGATTTCAATTCAAACAAATCTAAATAATTATATGCCTCTTTTAATCTGTTTTACTGAATAATGGGGATAGCTCTCTTCAACCGTCTGTAAAACTATTTAATGAAACCTAGTTAAAAATTCAGTTCCATAAAGAAGCTACGATAATTATGACTTAGTTAATCACGATCCATTTTATTATATTTTTTATCAGTTTAAATACACTAATGTAAACAAACAACATTACTCGTCTGTCAAAATTTGGTACCAAAAATACGTTTTTTTTTATTATTTATTCCCTAGTTCGTTGAAAAATATCAACCAATCTGACAAAGAAGCTAATGTAGATACATAAATAATGTTCTTTTATTTTTATTACCATATTTATTACTTCAAATATTGTATGTATTATGTAGTTATGATGGTATACTTTATATTATATTATAAGGTTAAATAAATGAAATACACATTAAAAGATTACATTAATTTTATTTCCTATTTTTTTATTACACAACTAAAAACAACCATAGTATAATTAAAACAGTTTTATTTTAAATACACAATTACATTTAGCGGCTCGCTAGTGTGAACGTGTACGACATGATTGATGTAATTAAATTGCGTTACCCAATTTATTGTGGATTACAGCAATAATGGTATAATTTCCCCTTCTTTGAAGTTGATGGTGATATATCAACATTGTTATTGGATGCCACATTTACATCGTTTACCTTACAATAGCAGCAAAACATTTTTCGAGGTATTGGACCGTCATTAGCATCAAAACTGCCTTCATGATCTTTAAGGTAATGTTCTGTGCAGTATTGATATTTTATTATATCGACATCGTTCTGAAGATGTGTAGGTATACTTTATCCCATACTAATGCAATTTCATGTGAAGCCAACCCAATCATCACTTCTTTGGGCATATCTATAAGTTGTTGTTTGCTCATCTTCAATAGACTACGCAAACGGGAGAATGCAATTAGTGAGTGGCCCATTCGCTTGATACCTTCTCGATCCATTGCTGGGGTTATAGTTTTCAGCTCCATGGCGTTTTATATTTCTTTCGTAGAGAGAAACTTTAAACACAAATGTCCACACCACACTGTGTTAAAATTCTGTACACGTTTGTAGTTATATAATATTTGGTTGACCCTCCTTGAATCGTTATTGAAATATGTAACTAATTCTATAGGTGGGGGTAAATCACCAAAACTATCAATGTAATTTACTAACTATACTATATTCCAAGTATAAAAAAAAAAAGATGTAGTCACAACACAAAATCATTTTATATTGTGAATCAAGATAGTACAATATATTTCTTATTTCATGTACGCCGACAGCTGCAAACATATAGGGTGTACCGACTTTAGTATTATACTATTCTTTGCGACTCTACAAATCAATCGAAATCGAATCAGGATGGATTACAATTGGTTCTATTCGAATTCTTTCAACTTCAACATACAAAAATTAATTTTTCATTGATTTACAGCATATTAATTTACAATCTTTAACATATAGTATAGGGTTTACCACTATGGTACTTTCCGAATTCATACTAATATTTGATAGTTGAAGTGTATTGCTATCGGGTCCATGATTTTTGTTTTGCTGTCAAGCGTAAAACGGCCATAAATTAACACAATGGCATTAAATAGTAAACGGCTTCTTCAAAAGCATTCAAAAGCCCGGGTCCATGATTTTTGTTTTGCTGTCAAGCGTAAAACGACCATAAATTAACACAGTGGCATTAAATAGTAAACGGCTTCTTCAAAAGCATTCAAAAGCATCCAAAAGCCATTTTAAATGTATTGCGCCCTAAACAAAAGAAATACCTACAGCAATTTGGTTGATATAACAGCTGCCAAAATCATAAATTAAATGCAAGTAAATCTGTTTTTATGTTATTTGGTCCTAAACAAAAAGGGAAGGGGGGTTACCCGAAGTTGACTTATTAGCACTTAAAGAGCTAATAAATCAAAATATACTATACAGGTTTTAGAACAAAGGTCCATTTCATTGTTAATTTTAAATAAACCTTACATTATTAAAAATGTCTTTGGTTAATACAATATTTGGAAAACAATCGTAAGTGGGGATTAGAAAAAAAAATAGAAATAGAAAAAATTTATTTACCATAAAAACTGTTACAAGAACAGATAAGGTTTCATCCGTTAAGTGGTATAATGCAATTGTAGTTGTAATCAGTGTATGTGTATTCCAAGTAGTGGGGGTAGCTCGACTACTATAAAAAGATGTAGTAGCAACACAAAATCATTTTATATCGTGAATCATCTACAGCTAGCAAGTCAGCCTATTGCAGTGATTTCAAGTGTGCAAATTTACTCGTAATTCTTTCATTGTATTCATTTAAATATGGCAATTTCCGAAGTTGACTTATTAGCACTTAATGAGCTAATAAATCAAAATATACAGGTTTTAGAGCAAAGATCCATTTCAGCGTTAACTTTAAATAAACCTTATCTCATTAAAAAAATGTCTTTGGTTAATACAAGATTTGGAAAATCAATCATAGTAACTTTGTTTGAGGAAAGCTCAATAACGACTTTTAAATCATTTTTACCGAAACGGCTTGTGGGAATTATATGTCCAAACACTATCGATAAAATAAATTCGTCAAATGGTAAAACTACATTAACATATTTAGGACAAAGTTCTCCGGCTTATCCTGGAGCAAAATCTAGTCCACTAATACGTTTCGGTATTTAATTCTTAAACAAAAATAATCATAATAGTATTTAAGTTAGTTAAGTATTAAGTAGAAATGGAACAATGGAGTCTTTTAAAAATAGAATCACTTGTTAGCTTACAAAGATTCAGATAGTACAATATATTTCTTATTTCGTGTACGCCGACAGCTGCAACGTAAGTCCAATTAGTACTGTTTTATATATATATTTTTTACATTTTTATTTTTAATTTCTAGGTACTTAGGTAGCAAAGATGTGGTTGCAATATTCAACTCAAACATAAGGTCTGATAGAAGACATTAAATCTGCCATTGAAAGATTGTCTTGTAAACTAGATGACATAAGGAGGGATTCACAACATTCTTTAAATTATCACATAAATGTCTGCTTCGATGCTGAAGTAGTTCGACGTATTAAAATATCAACCAATCTGACAAAGAAGCTAATGTAGATACATAAATTATGTTCTTTTATTTTTATTGTCAAATTTATTACATTAAATTTAATATTGTATGTATATGTAGTTATGATGGTATATTTTATATTATATTATAAGGTTAAATAAATGAAATACACATTAAAAGATTACATTAATTTTATTTCCTATTTTTTATTACACAACTAAAAAACAGCCATAGTATAATTAAAACAGTTTTATTTTAAATACACAATTACATTTTTGAGAAAATAAACATTTGCAAGTACACCGTGATTATTGTTGATAAAATGTTTTTACTTACTTGCTCCTGTCATACATTGATTATTAGCATATTTTCCATAGATATTAAATTAAAAAAAGAGTAATTGTACTTGATTAACGTAAATAATTTCACACCCTCATAACTTTTGCTGTTATAATCTTTCAATAAAATTCACATGTATCTAAATGTTGGCATGTTGCAATCGTTGTCTTCTCGATGAAGTAATGAACAGATTAAATAGCACAATCTTTGTACTAGATTAGAATTAAATAAGGGATACTATTTACAAGGTAAGTAATATATTAAAATTTCACTTTTAAAATTTATTATAAACTTATTTATAATATAATAACGTAAAACATTGTAGATTTGTTAAATAATTAATTATGGGGTATAACGTAAAACATTGTAGATTTGTTAAATAATCAATTATGGGGTAACATAGAAACATGTAGAGTAGATAATAAGTATATGGGGGAAATTTTAACATTAATTTAATAAGATGACACATTTTTATACCTATATAATTTTAGGTTTCCTCCCTTACTTTATCCTTACTTTATCCTTACTTCCTTACTTTATCCTTACATTATCCTTACATTATCCTTACTTTATCCTTACTTTATCCTTACTTTGTCCTTACATTATCCTTACTTTATCCTTACTTTATCCTTACTTTATCCTTATATTATCCTTATATTATCCTTACTTTATCCTTACTTTATCCTTACTTCCTTACTTTATCCTTACTTTATCCATACTTTATCCTTACTTCCTTACTTTATCCTTACTTTATCCTTACTTTATCCTTACATTATCCTTACTTTATCCTTACTTTATCCTTACATTATCCTTACTTTATCCTTACTTTATCCATACATTATCCTTACTTTATCCTTACTTTATCCTTACTTTATCCTTACTTTATCCTTACTTTATCCTTACTTTATCCTTACATTATCCTTACTTTATCCTTACTTTATCCTTACATTATCCTTACTTTATCCTTACTTTATCCTTACTTTATCCTTACATTATCCTTACTTTATCCTTACTTTATCCTTACATTATCCTTACTTTATCCTTACTTTATCCATACATTATCCTTACTTTATCCTTACTTTATCCTTACATTATCCTTACTTTATCCTTACTTTATCCTTACTTTATCCTTACATTATCCTTACATTATCCTTACTTTATCCTTACTTTATCCTTACTTTATCCTTACTTTATCCTTACTTTATCCTTACTTTATCCTTACTTTATCCTTACTTTATCCATACATTATCCTTACTTTATCCTTACTTTATCCTTACTTTATCCTTACTTTATCCTTACTTTATCCTTACTTTATCCTTACATTATCCTTACATTATCCTTACTTTATCCTTACTTTATCCTTACTTTATCCTTACTTTATCCTTACTTTATCCTTACTTTATCCTTACTTTATCCCTACTTTATCCTTACTTTATCCTTACTTTATCCTTACTTTATCCTTACTTTATCCTTACTTTATCCCTACTTTATCCTTACTTTATCCTTACTTTATCCTTACTTTATCCTTTATCCTTACTTTATCCTTACTTTATCCTTTATCCTTACTTTATCCTTACTTTATCCTTACTTTATCCTTACTTTATCCTTACTTTATCCATACTTTATCCATACTTTATCCGTACTTTATCCTTACTTTATCCTTACTTTATCCTTACTTTATCCTTACTTTATCCTTACTTTATCCTTACTTTATCCCTACTTTATCCTTACTTTATCCTTACTTTATCCTTACTTTATCCTTTATCCTTACTTTATCCTTACTTTATCCTTTATCCTTACTTTATCCTTACTTTATCCATACTTTATCCATACTTTATCCGTACTTTATCCTTACTTCCTTACTTCCTTACTTTATCTTTCCTTTATCCATACTTTATCCGTACTTTATCCTTACTTTATCCTTGTTTTATCCTTGCTTATTGCTTTATCCTTATATTATCCTCATTTTACCCTGAAATAAAGATTACATTTATGCAATATTGCTTTTGTGTATTTTTCTATTAGTAGTACTCTAGTTTATTTACTTTATGAAATCTGAATGTGACAAAGCGACAATACAGTAATTTAATTTAGACAATATGAGTGACTCACAAAGTTTGACCAGGAAGTCCAAGATGCCCCTCCAGATAGTAGCATTGACAGACCTATAACACCGCCATCTTCATCGTATTGGATAGATGAGGATTTAGGTCAGGATCTGGAAGATCAAGATAACTCCCCAGACAGCAGCACTGATAGACCAACATCACCATCAGCATGGTCAATGGAAACGGTGTTCTACGATCCAGACGGCCAACCATCACCGGACCAGAGTCATTGGTCAGATTATCAGCTCTTAATAGGATGCGATGAGGAAGCAGATTAGACATATGTACATATAAATTAATTGTAAATGATTTTTAATACGTAGTTTTAGATGATGCACTGCAAATAATTTAATAAATAATTTTAACTAATAAATTAATTGTAAATCATTTAATAAATAGTTTACTTAATAAACTCAAACAATACTGCAGTAAATTGCAGTTATTTCCTTAAATGAATATTCTCATATGATTTTTTCTCGAACTCAAGCTTATAATAAATTTGGTTCTATTCATAAAATACATGCCTCTAATGTGATCAAATACATCCAATAACTCTACTATTATGACGACACTGTAAATAAATAATACATAGGACACGTAGAATAGTATAGACTATTATTATCAAATATCATTTATGTATGGAGTCCATAATTTTATAATTTATGTGCAGGGTAGTTCTTTATATTGTGATCAACATCGGAAAGTATAGAAAGTATGCCTTTTTAATGGAACACCCCGTATATATTTTTAGAAAGTGTACCATTTTAATGGAACGCCCTATATGTTTTTGCATATTTTGAATGACCATTTTTAGTTGATTCCAAAAATGTTATAATATGTTGGTATGTGCTCGAGTTGTTTTTAAAACAGTCCTTCTTGTGTAAAACAGTTTGCATAGAATGTTGGTTGCCTTCAACGTTAAAATCTTTGTCCCCCGTATTCTGAAATTGTCATAATTAGAAATTGTGGTACACGCTTGTAAATAAATTGAGACAACTATCGCTTGTTATACATGAAATGACGACTGATTTTATTTTCAGATAGGTACCACCGTTCGTTGTCTTACATGAGCCGAGGCGTACGTACACTTTATTCAAAACCCATTGTCTGTCGAACAAATCTAAGTATAAACTTCACAACACTTATTTTCAATGGTTTTGTTCTCTTATGGTCATGTTTCATGCAATTTGACATGTCTTTTAACTATTTGTTTCGAGAATTTATGCGACAGTAAATAAATATGTTTTTTTTTTTTTTTGTGTATTGCCGACCTATTGTCCATCATCTTTAGTTAGTTCATCTGTAATTATTACCAATAAACCGCCTGATTTGTAGATCTATTATAATGACGAGGCATTTTTTTTTTAATTAAGCTATGGGAAAATAAAGTTTTGCAAAAAATGATCTGATCGTTAAACAAATACCGATATAAATGTATCTTAACTTATCTTTCTTATCTAATCAATCTCGTGGGAAAGGTCGATCGAAAGACAGGGATTCCATTTGATAACAATCAATATTTACTGACTATAATCTCTTCCTTAATGTCCCTTTTACAAAAGAAAAAATATTTTATGGGTCTTGTACTAACAGGTGATTTTTGTGGATTTATTTCGCCTATTTATTATACAGTTAACAAACATTGATGCTTTGTTGAATGGTGTAACTACCTGCCCTTATATTTTAGTATACAAGCGTATACATTGCAATTACAGAAATCTAATTATAATAAGGTATTTTTAGCTATGTAATAAAAATAGGAAATAAATTGAATGTAAACTTTTAATGTGTATTTCATTTATGAAAAATTAACTATTGTTTACTACATATACATAAAATAGTTGGTGTAATAAATATGACAATAAAAAATAAAATGAATATTATATATGTCATATTGTTGTTGATATTTTTTCAATAATATTCTTAAATAGGTACTCCACAAAACATCCTGATATTTTATAGTAAGAATGGTTCATATTTGTTAGATTAAATGTTTCTTTAATACATCGAAATTTATAACGCTCAATAACTTTTTCATTAACAAGTCTGTCGTTTTCATCATAGAACTTGACTTTTATTTAGTAGGAGTAACTCATGCTTCTAATTATGATCTCACACTTATTTCTATATCTAATATGTCAATCTGTACGTACATTGCATCAATATACACATCAATTACCTGCAATTATTATCAGTAGTTCTTTATAGAGCAACATTGGAAAGTATAGAAAGTGTGTCTTTTAATGGAACACCCCATATATATTTTTTTAGAACATGTGTTTGATCTGTACAATTCGGGGCACCCTGTATGTTAAAATTTGTAAATCAATGAAAATTTTATTATTGTTTATTTAAGTTGAAAGATCTTGACCGTGTCCTTTTGTTATTTTTGCCAAGCGTATTTGTATTTAAATGGCTTTTGAATAGTTTTACTATTTAAAACATTTATGTTTATCGACCCTTGACTGCAAAACAAAGCATGAATCTAATAGCTATATTTTAACTTTCAAATGGATCCATTAAGCTGTGACATTATTGCTTTAAAAGGACTGAAAAATTTCTCGTCAGTGCAACAAAGGCGGGTTGCCTTTTGTCTTCTTTTCCATAGGATTATATCATCCTTTTCTATATAGTCAAGAAGGCACTTTAGAAGGCACTTTAATTGTGCTGGAGTGGCTTTTTTCGGTGGCATCTAAAAACGCTCCGTTAGAATTATTGCTTTAATGTACTAATAGTAGTAATTAAAAATTATCCAAAAGATATGCATTTTAATTGTACGAATTGATATTACTCGGAGGCTACGAACTAGGGAATAAATAATAAAAAAAACGTATTTTTGGTACCAAATTTTGACAGACGAGTAATGTTGTTTGTTTACATTAGTGTATTTAAACTGATAAAAAATATAATAAAATGGATCGTGATTAACTAAGTCATAATTATCGTAGCTTCTTTATGGAACTGAATTTTTAACTAGGTTTCATTAAATAGTTTTACAGACGGTTGAAGAGAGCTATCCCCATTATTCAGTAAAACAGATTAAAAGAGGCATATAATTATTTAGATTTGTTTGAATTGAAATCGATAAAATAAAGTAGGGGTTATTTACGAAACCTTGTATTATTTGTGTTTAATGCTCATCTCAAATCTCAGGGCCGTAGAGAGCCACAGCAATCACATAATTTCAATATTTTGTAATAAAAGAATATGACCATTAACTGCATATGAAGATAACCATTTTTTTTTTTTTAGTTTTAAAACTATATCAATATCTACCTTTGATACGCTAATATATTGCCAAACCTTGTTAGCAGCATTAATTGACTTTTTTTTTATCGGTAAAGTGGGAATTGCATGTTGTTTTCGTACCATCAATGAACAATGTATACCGTAAATGCACCCGTCATGCAAAAAACTTTAAAAGAAACTTTATTTATATCTAATCTTTGGATACGGTAACTAGTTGCATTTTATTTGAACCGATATTCATGATTAAATCAATAATTTCTGCAACATAATAGGAGGCTTTTAATTTTTTCCGTTGATATGAATTTCCTGTATTAAACATTTCCAGAGCTTTATTAAAGCATCGCTGTAATTTCCGTTAAAATATTGCATTTTAATGCATTATCAAAGTAGTCATCGTTTCCGCTTGCTTTTGTTAAAACGCCGTCAAGTTGGATGTATACTGATCTGTAAATATATCTTAAGATATACTGCTTTTCTATAAGGTAATAAACCATAGAATTTCGAGAAATTGCACCTAGTCTAATTAGAGCGCAATATAGTGTGCCATCATTTCAGTGTTTCAAACAACAACAAAATTTTGCATGTTTCTTTAACACCCTGTATCTCGGAACTATGTGTTCCCGGCCCACATTTACATATGAACTTTTTTCATATTATTTTGGTAGTTTATCACACCATAAAGTTTGATCTACTAAGTGTCTATGTTTATTTTCTCAAAAATGTAATTGTGTATTTAAAATAAAACTGTTGAGCCATCATCATTCATAACTTACCTCGATGCAACGAATTTGTACGGATATTCAATGAGTCAATGAACCTTCTATCCTATTCGAATCACACTCTCACCTGTTATTTTTAAGTTTAAAATTTCAGGTAATTGTGTGGCTTTGTTTTGTAAAAATCGACGTATCTTTTGTTTAGATAGGAGATGGCTAATCTTTTGTGCAATATATTTGTCCTTAGAAAAATGAATGCATTTCGACTAGAAATTAAATACCAAATTGTGTTATTGACGGTTTTAAGTCGACCGCCCTAATGGCATTACCTCGATTTCAGATAGGTACCGTTCGCGCGAGCCACCTGGCCTACGTAGCTGTGTCCTTTATGCAGACCTATTGTCTGTCGAGCAAATGGGAGCTATAAATTTAACCAACTATTTTGTTTCGAGATATGCGACAGTAAAAACTAAAAAGCTGATTTAATCTTTGATCATTAGAAAATAAATGCGATGTCGCTTGTTCTTTTACCCCTAGAAAATAAATGCATTTCTGCTAATATACCAGATCCCTTGTTAGCGATATTGACAGACATATATTTTTGACAATTAAGAGCGCATAATTTAGCAATTGATGCACTAATTAATATACAACAATTGCTCCAATTCAATTAGTGTAATTAATGTGCAAATAGTCCAACTACTTTCATTTCTCGCGGCAATTGGGTTTTAATTATCCCCCCACCAGACTGCAAATATACTTTGTGATCGAGTTGGTAATTTATATTTAATAGTGAATTAGCTCCTTGCTCTAAAACCTTCATATTCTAAATTATAATCAAATTAAGCTCTAATAAATCGATCACTAAATCGCCATAATAATAAAAAAATAGAATCAACGTCGGAAAGTATAGAAAGTGTGCCTTTTTTAATGGAATACTGGTCGAAGACTACCTACAATTTGGAATTTTAATAATTTGTAAAGGCACAGTGACAGTAGGGTATGTGAAATACGAGTGGTTTGATTTTCAGATAGGCACCTGTTTCGAGAAATTATGCGGCAGTAAATAACGTTGTCAGTGGCAATGAATGACTCCTTTAGTATGCGGTTCAAACCTTTTGTCCTATTCAAATCGCATAAAAGCTGACTTTGGTTACCAGATCCCTTGTTAGCGATATTGAATGACATATATTTTTGACAATTAAGAGCGCATAATTTAGCAATTGATGCACTAATTAATATACAATTGTACCAATTCAATTAGATATATTGCAATTATACTAGTCTAATTACAGCGTAATAAACTTTCATTTCTCCAATTGATGTACTAATTAATATATAATTGTACCAATTCAATTAGATATATTGCAATTATACTAGTTTAATTGCAATAATCCAATTACTTTAATTTCTCGCAACAATTGGGTTTTTAATTAACCCCCTCCAGACTATATAAAATAGTGTAATTAACGCGCAAATAGTCTAATTACACATTTACAAATTACTAATTACGCAATTACAGCGCAATAATTCAATTACTTTCATTTCTCAGCGCAATATTCCAATTACTTTCATTTCTCGCGACAATTGGGTTTTAATTATCCCCCCTCCAGACTAATTACATTTATTAGATATATTGCAATTATACTAGTCTAATTACAGCGAAATAATCCAATTACACAATTACAAATTACTAATTACGCAATTACAAATTACTAATTACGCAATTACAAATTACCTCCCAATCTAATTATTCTAATTACATTTATTGCAATTACAAATTACCTCCCCCCACTATAATTGCCCCCCACCCCAGAAAAAGTGGTGGGGGGCGCAAAAGTGGTGGGGGGTGTCTCGGATCCGCCATTACTCTTCTACTGTCAGAATGTCCATAATATGCCAAAGACCCTGCCAGCTTTCAATCTATAATCCTACCGGAAGCAATCAATCATTTATCAAATTATTATTCTTTGCCTCGAATCAAAATTATAGTCAATAATCAACTTGTATTTGCACTTCTTAATACCGGTGCTATTTCTCTCATCAATGAATGATCTATCAGATCCTCAGACTTTCGCCACTTTTCTGGACATCTTTATATTGGATGTTCGTTTCCATGTACCATTCCAAGTAATTGCAGAACTGAATGAAGGAATAATATTAGGAGCTCCATTCCTTTATTCTCAACATGTCGTATTTGACTATCATAGGAAATGTGTGTATGTGGGAATAGACAGACGTATAACCGTGTTGGAATCAGGCAACCGATAGAGCATCTAATGAAGAATTGCCGGAAACCCTCAAAATTTCTAACTCAATTTTCAAACCACTTTTCAAAGAATTTTCTGATCTATTTACGGTGGAATTGACTCAAGCAACCACCGTAAGTGTTAAACACAAAATTATTGTTAAGGACCATCGTCCATTCAATGTAAAGCCATATCCCATGTCGCCTAGTAAGAAAAAGATCATGTATGATCAGATAGAGGAAATGTTAAAGGCCGGTGTTATTGAATCAAGTACATCACCATATAGTTCACCCCCAGTTATCATTGAAAGACAAGATAAGAAACCGCGTTTCTGTATCACGCTTGACGAAGCATCTGTTTTACCAAAAATCTATGAAAGTATCAAGGACCTGGGGAAAGCTACAGTATTTACTGTACTTGATTTGAAGAGCGGATATTGGCAAATTCCTTTAGATGATTCCTCCAAAATTTACACAGCGTTTACTACTCATGATGGAGCTGCCTATCAATTCAATGTTATGCCGTTCGGCTTGAAGACTGCCCCGTGCACATTCCAAAAATTCATGGCCAAAGATGTTCTAATAACAGGATATTTGCACCATTTCTGTAAAGTCTATTTAGACGACATCATTATATATAGTGAAGATTTGGATAAACATGTGGAGCACCTCAGGTTGATATTTGAACGATTACGGCTACATAACTTGAAGGTTTCTCCGGATAAGTGCGTAATCGCTACTAATGAGATTACCTATCTTGGACATCAAATCACTTTAGATACCACTAGACCACTTGATAGACATAAATTGCAGCTTCAGAACTATCCTGTTCCTAACAATAAACAACTTCAGAGTTTTCTCGGTCTATGCAACTGGGTAAGGGAATATATCCCTAATGCCGCCATCATTACCAAGCCGCTAACCAGATTACTCTCGAAGGACGTCCGATATAAATGGACTAAGGAAGCCCAGAACGCATTTATGAATATTAAGCAGATCTTAGCAGAACCCTTGGAACTTCATAGACCAGATTTGGACAAGATGTTTATTCTTCAGACGGATGCTAGTCTACTAGGCATGGCAGCAGTTTTATATCAGTTCGGCGATGGAGGTGAAAGACATATTATTTCATATGCGAGTCATACCTTGTCTCCTACAGAGAGAAAATATCACATTAACGAGTTAGAATGTCTTAGTGTGGTTCTTACGTTAAGCGATATAAGATTTATTTAGCAGACAAACCTTTCATCGTCCGGACTGATAATAGGGCTCTACTGTGGTTGGATAAGCACCGAGATGAGAAAACGAAGTTCACAAAATGGTCGTTGTTGTTACAGAAATATTCTTTCAAAATTGAACACTGTCCAGGCAAAGAAAATCTTTTAGCCGATTATCTCAGTAGGAATCCTCAAAATTCAAGTTTGGAGCATCTCGATGAAGAGCGATTGTTTCCGCCTAAATTCAAATCAAAAAAAAATATTTTGGCTATCACCCATTTGGAACTTTATCAATCAATTATCGAAAGTCAACATGATTCTACGAACATCAGGGAGAAAGTCAGTCGTTGGATTGAACTCAGTCAACGAACTGATGAGAGATCGGTTAGAGATCAGAAATTTTATTCAACTCATCAAGTAAGAAATGGGATACTTATGAGATTGATTTCAAACAAAATTTATTTAGTGGTACCTAGACGTAAGATTAAAGATATTATTTCACATTTTCACGACAAGACTGGTGTCGGCCATCCAGGAAGAGATGAAACATTTCGGACCATATCTAGAACTTATTATTTTAACAACATGTCCAGGCTAGTAGGCCAATATATTCAAAATTGTTTAGTGTGCAAATCCGTTAAAGGACGACAAGTGCAGCCGGAAGCCCCATTACGGTGTCATAAACCTCAATACCCTTTTGAGGTGACCAGTATGGATATATTGGGACCATACAAACGCGCTAAGGACACTGGTAATCGATTTATAGTCATGACGGTCGATTTATTTACCAAGTGGACCGAAGCGCAAGCGTTCGTAAAGGTGGATGGCGAAACTTTAGTTCGATTTCTGGAGGAGCACTGGATATCTCGGTTTGGCTTGCCGAAGACTATCATCTCAGATCTAGGAGGACATTTTCAAAGTGGATAGTATACTCAGTTTAGTAAACGAAATCATATTAAAAATTTTTATACGCCCATTTATCATCAAAGATCAAATCCAGTAGAAAGGCAGGTTCAAGAAGCCAAGAAAATTTTAAAATCTCTTATGTTCAATCAGGCAACAGACACATGGGATATGTACATTGTACAAATGCTTTACAATCTAAGAACTAGAAAGAACGCTTTCACAGGATATACTCCGAGCTTTGCAGTTTTAGGATACGAACTCGCAGAAGCCGGCGATTGGCAGATAGAAAGCTATTTTCAAGAAAGACAACCCACATTAACCCGACCAGCTATCGTTCAAACTATAAGTCAAAATTCACAGCAGTATAGACAAAAATACGCCCCTAAGGAAGCAGTTACTCCTGTAGTTTTGAAAGTTGGAGACAGAGTTATGGCTAAAGATATGCGTAAAGATAAACAGGCATTTGTACCATCGTGGACTGGGCCACATAGAGTGACAGAGAAAGTGTCAAATGAGGTTTATATTATCCAGAAAGACCAACATCTATCTCGATTACATGTGAACGATCTGAGACTTGTGAAACCAACGGAGGAAGTAGGATTCGCATCCAGTGAAGACGAAGATTCCGATGACTCTTCAGTGGGCGAGCCTCCTAATGGACCAGAGCATACCAATGATCCAGTACAAGTCCAAATTCATACTCCTAATACAGCCAGCGTAGCTGTCTCGAATGTAAGAAGGCATCCTGCGTCGAAGCAGACAAAGGATAGCGTTTCCGAAGGGCCGGAAACCAGTTCGCAGCAAGCAGCTTCGCATACTGATATTTCCATTCATGATCCAGATCCTTCCACACTAGTAAATGACCAAAATTCTATTCGATCCAATGATTCCAAGCAAACACATGACCAGACTATTCCGCTTGCAGAGTGTTCCTCTGAAGCCAATAACCTTCCTGAAAATATTCCACAAAATTCCTGTAATCCTTTCAATCTCGAGAGAGAGCGAAGACTCATAATTCCTTTGACAAATGTTAAACTACCAAATTTAAGTTGTATTTCAAAAGATGTTCCGTAGAGAAGTCTCTCCTTTCGCTGTCCACACGCAAGGAGAAAATAAGAGTGATGAGAAATAGTCCAGAAATTTTAAAGTCAAAATTTATAGTCAGATACTGAGGTACCTTTTGTTTCAATTTTAACTAATACGCACTGATTTATGTTCACAGCCTGAACATAAATAGATTCCTGCTGATCCTATCCTGAGAATTAACCCTGAAATTCTCAATGCAATGATCCACCTAAGTCCCAATGGTATGTTGGCCGATTCCAGACGAACGAGCCAAGCAGTGGAGCGCAGCATTCCCAAGAGGATGGACTCCCAAGACAGAAGACGAAGAAGAAGACAGAAGACGATGATCGAAAAACCGGACAGAAGACCAGAAAACGGTGCACAAATACACTATAATGTTTTCAATATATGTTCATTCGATTATTATGTTAAGCCTATTTTTGACCAATGATTCTATAAATTACCAATGTTATGATCCATTTTATCTTTAAACCTATGAGGTCAATAATTATAAAAAATTCTTAATGTCAATGTCCAACTACTATTCGGCCAATAATTTTAAAAAATTATAATGTGTTTTATCTATGTTAACCATACCACCACCACCATGTTCCCACAAGACTTGATAATAAATCCTATTATCCCAATATCCATTCTTTCATTTATTTCCTGATGGAAATAATATTATAATTTTAATTAATCTTAAGTAGTGATACAGTGATATAGTGATCGATTCCAAAAGACGAATTTTTCAAAGGAGGGGAGTGTTAACGAACGCAGCAGGAGGCGTAGAAGTAGATTTAAGTTCAAAGATCCCTTTAGACATAAGCATACAAGCATAAGGCTTGAATGGTGTGTATGGAACATCCGTTCCATATGCAGCATTTTTTTTATCAAAAATATCACAATTTTCACTTCAGTTCCTAAACCCCAAAATTCAATTTTTTTGCCTGATATGCATGATTTCGTGCATATCAGGATTTTTTTATAAATAAGTCGATTTTCAGTACAGTTTCCAAAATTCCCTTTATCTTTTTTGGCCATTATCTCATACTTGAACGAATACATCCAGGCACGATGCAGCATGTAGAGACGACCAAGGATATGCACTATCCTCCGCCAGTACCGATTCCTCAATGGACGGACTGAGCTTTTAATCACGACAATAATCATAGCGCAGATGATTATTGTCACAAGCCGGTCTAACGGATCACGAGTGAAGAATCCACATAGGCGCGAGAGTGAATCTACCGTAGATCAATTGGCTCTTGATCAGATCTCACCATGACTGATCCACCTTCGTGGTTGCGTTGGTCTACGGAAGAATAGGTTCACTCTACCCTCGCGTTCTGGAATTCCAAGTAAGTCCGTGACCAAAGGCTTCAATGGCAGGTTGAGCGGGCCTCGCCTTACCATTGGTCATCGTCTCTACCGGGATCGTGTCTGCTAGCACCATTTTAAATTTTAGGAACTGACTTAAAAAGTGAAATAGCGGAAATTTTGCGATGCCACGCGGCGATATGAAGTGGTACCGGATCCTTTCCGTATATACACTGTTGGCAAGCTTCGACTTTGGAGTGCGAAATCTGTAATGCAACTAAGAGAGAAGGTACATAGAGGCAAAGCATTCAGTTAACAAGAGATGCCTAACCATTCCCACACTCCTACTACACATTCGCCCGATTCCGTCGTCCCCTTCGACCGCGTGTTGTAAAGAATGGAAGGTGGGAGGTAGGGGATAGCGCGTTGTCTGTTTAACTTGTAAATGCTTTAAGTTATCTCCGTCTGATGCATTTATATCGGCTACCAAGATTAAACGTTACCAATAGTGTATAGTGGGAGACCTCCCAATGATATCACATATGAGATATAACGATATTTTGATATATTTACGCTGAGATAAGCCTCAGTGCGGTGCGAAGGGGTACCAGGGCATTCCCCCATTATTACCAAGTGACCGCCTCGTGAGATCGCATTCGAGAGAAAATCTTTTCTGAAAGATCCACGGACGTTTAACGGTGCATATTATTTTGGCGAATATTACAATAAATTTCTAGTATCTATTTCAAGCATAAAACATTAAACCCCACTCACTAAATTGCCAATTCGTGTCCAAGTAATAATTCTCTTTCGGCAATCGATCACTCTCCTTTAAGCGCGGCCGTCGCGGTCGCTGACCCCTTGTGGAGACATCGTGGCTATGGTGGTAGACCTTGCTTGGTGGGGCTATATATGTAGAATGATGATTATTTAATATATCTTTATTTATTACCAATGTCTTCTTTTATTGCATTTTCGTAGTAGTCAAGTACTTGTGTTGATCCCATAACTAACGACCCTCGCATTGTGCGTCGTGACCATTCGGCTGAAGCCAAAGAAGAGTGAACGAATTCTGTCTGGGCAGGAGTCTAAAGTGAATTGTGTATTGTGCATAGTGTCTCTATAGTATTGTATCTTTAGTTCAGGATATTGCGAAACCTGTACACGAGGAAGCATTCATTGTCGACGGCTACCGTTAATCTATCGATATCGAGATATGGATATATTAAAAGCTTATGCCGACCCCGACCTGCGTTGAAGTCAGCGGCCAAGAGTTAAATCAGATGTTGTGATAGCGGCTGGTTGAACTAATCGAATATCGGTCGTTCCCTCCAACTATCACTGGTTATAACGAATGGTTAACTGAATCGTTGACACAGACTAATAATTTAGTTACTAAACGTTGATAGTACCATGGGAGTGCAGCACGAGTGCGAGAGAGAAAGCCATTGCATCAGCCATTTTGATTAACCTTTTTTTGACACCATAATCCGTTTCAGCGACCCCGAAAACCCCAGAAATGTCAATTTGAATTAAATTGCCTTAAAATTTCTCAACTTATAAAAATTTTGTTTAAAAAAAAGTTTTAAATAAGTAATAAACAATTTTCTCTTATAAATTTTTATTTTAAGCTATTTAAAAGTGATATCAAATGGTTTTAGGAAAATCGAAGCTTCCCGTAATTATTCCGAAACAATGCATATTTTCAGCCTCTATTGACTCCACTAATATGATCTGGTGCTTGAGTAATAAATATTTCAAGTTGTTCATTTGACAGAACTTTCAGCTTCTTTGGTTTATAGATGTCACCTTGACGTTTCAGGTAAACGCGTAATTTCGAATATTTTGATATATCAATGTCTTCCTTTGTACTAAGTGTTGATCTCAGCATGGGAGTAATTTGACTATAACGTAGAGATGCCTTCAACTGAAGATAAATTAGAAATCATGACATTTTCAGATCGGGAGGTCATGTCTTTTTCGTGGCAATAATCCATGAAAATTTAAAGTCATATTATTTGCAGCTGTTACTCTCTGGTGGTGTCCCAGACATCATCATCAAACTCATCATTGTCCATTTTAATTTGTAGTACGTATTGAAACGAAATAAGCACTCACATCAATAAATAAACAGTGATTGCAAAGGAAACGATGTCATAAGCAATTAGATTGCAATGAAAAAATGTTATGGATTAATAAAAATTTCTTAATTATAATAATATTAATTGCGATTTCCGAAAAAATAGTATATGTATCTCGTAGGAAAAGCACATTCCCGAACTCCGTGTTGCTTTTCTCGGCTGCGCCTCGACAAGCAATCTTCACAGTCGTCCGGGAATGTAAGGCTTTTCCTACTAGGTACACAATGTACTATTCCCGGTCTAGGCCGGGAAAGTAAGTTTCCCTGACTCGTTTTTTATCTACATTTTAGACAGTAAATGAATATACGCAGACAAATTTCTTTATTGACACAGTTCATCACGGCGACATGTACCGGCCACACCAAATATTAAGGCAACTTAAAAAGTAAAAACTACATCTAGATAATTTTAAAATTCTCACATTTTAAACGTATACCTTATTCATTAAGTACACATAAAATATGATCTGGTGCTTGAGTAATAAATATTTCAAGTTGTTCATTTTCGGCTTCTTTGGTTTATAGCTGTCACCTTGCGACGTTTCAGGAAAACGCGTAATTTCGAATATTTTGATATATCAATAGTCTTTCTTTGTACTTAAGTGTTTATCTCAGCATGGGAGTAATTTGACTATAACGTAGAGATGCCTTCAACCATTGAGTAAAAATAATATTTTTATTCAATGCTTCAACTGAAGATAAATTAGAAATCATGACATTTTCAGATCGGGAGGTCATGTCTTTTTCGTGGCAATAATCCATGAAAATTTAAAGTCACATTATTTGCAGCTCTTACTCTCTAGGTGGTGTCCCAGATACCTGTATGTCATCATCAAACTCACCCTTGTCCATTTTAATTTGTAACATGTATTGAAACGAAATAAGCACTCACATCAATAAATAAACAGTGCAAAGGAAACGATTTCATAAGCAATTAGATTGCAATGAAAAAATGTTATGTATTAATAAAAAATTCTTAATTATAATAATATTAATTGCGATTTCAGAAAAAATAGTATGTGTATCTCATGGGAAAAGCACATTCCCGGACTCCGTGTTGCTGAAACAATCTTCACAGTCGTCCGGGAATGTTAGGCTTTTCCTACTAGGTACACAATGTACTATTCTGTGAGTTCCTTAATTGTGGTTGTTTAACGTTTTTTAAAGCAGAGAAATTGAGATTGGGAATTATTATTATATAAATTGACAGTAGGTAAGTAAATTCAATAAGGTTTAGGCTATTTTCACAATATTTATCTGTGTTATTTCAGAAAAACTTAGTAGCGCGATGGGCGACACTGGCGACAGTGAAAATAAAGAACAATATATTTTTAGGTTTAAGTACTCTTTTTTCTTATTTAGATGCTACCCCAAATAGTAAATGTGTGAGTGAAGGTGAACCAGTGCTAAATGCTAAACATTTAATTTTATGTGGCATAACATCCTATAGAACACAAAGTTATAAACATTTTCGCTCTTTGTTTACAAACCAGAGTAGCCCTCATGAAATAAGTGGTAAACTGACTTTTGAGGAAGACAAAGTGGAAATCGGAAATTTCAAATGTTCGTGCAAGCAAAGCTGGATTGTCTGGGAAATGCAAGCATATTTCTGCTGTGCTCTTAAAGTGTACGAGGTTGTATTGTTCTTGAATGACAATTACACACACAACGCAATTCGTGTTATACACTGTTTTCTTCGGCATTTTGTGGAATAAACAACATAAAACTAAAAAAACCGGTATAATATTCGATAAATAGGACTAGCGTAAACAAACAACATTACTCGTCTGTCAAAGTTTGGTATTTGGCCACTAGGGGGCGATCACAGGGCTGAAATCGCCAATTATGGCAATGGTTTGATGAACGACTTAAAATTAGAAGATGGAAATGGTTTCCGTAATTTTATGAGAATGTCAAGCACTGATTTTGAAAATCTATTGCTAATGGTTGCAATTAAAATATCAGGTTTAAAATTTAAATGTATTAAATCGATGTATATAGTCGAAAAACTTGTACAGACTTGGCGATGTTTTCCACTTAAAATGGAAAACAAGCAACTCGGCGATTCCTTTGATAAAATGCCGCCCCATGTTGCTGTTGTGTCCGCTCCAAATCGGCCGACTCAAGAGCCACAAAAAAGATACAGTCGGCCGACAATGTTGCAACCGATTGTATCCAAGTCTGTACAAGGCTTAACGAAGTGATTTTTCTTCGTCATAGCCTAGTGACTTAGGTGTTTGATACTTCCACTTTTGAGTAAAACTAAATCGTTTTAACCATGCATAGAACAAGTCAAAATAAGTAGATTTTCGAACAGACCCAGAAATCATGCCTGCTCCCCCTGCCCCCCACAAAAGGGGCGACATGCATCTGCTTATATACATTTTTTTTCTCGAAAACGGTAAGGAATAGAGAAATGAACTTAGCGTCATTCGATAGAGCATACAATTTCGCATAAGACCCTTATTTTGTTTTTCACAATTTTCTTTTATGTAGGACCCCACAGAAAAAAAACATGGAGGGTGGCTGCTAACAACGACACATTTTTGGTTACAACTCTAGGACGGCCCGATAAATCGAAATTTTACAAGATATAAAAAATAAAGAAAAATTGTTTTATCAATCGATTGATATACAACTGATATAGGTTATTTCTTTAAATAAAGCCACCAGTGGCGTGCAAAGAAAAAGCTGCACATGTAATTACGTTAGGATCGTGTTTAATAATTTACTGTTCTTCTCACAAAGTGCAAAAATATATTGAAATTTTTATTGTACCTTCTAAAAATTATTTCACATTTTCTATTTTACCATTATATCTTATGCAAAAAATATGGGAGCACTCTAGCTATAATATGTTTTTGGCTATAAAACCCTGAAACGACCAAATAAATCAGAAATTGTACAAGATATAAAAAATTAGGACCATTATTTTTTCTATCGATTGGTATATTACGAACCTCAACGTTATTTATTTAAGTGGAGTGCATAGAAAAAGCGGCTCATGTAGTTGTATTAGAATATATTTTTAATACTACGTCATAATAAGTGTATTAAAAAACAATACTTTCACTATTTTTTATACAATAGAATAGAAACCGTATTAACAAAAAATATATAAATAATGGTGAAATTAACAAAAAACATTTAATAAAAACTAAAAACTAATATAGCCAAACTATACTATAGTACATAGTTGAAAATAGATAGATATAAAAAATTTATAATCTAATTGCAACATTCGACACATGAACATAATTTGGTGCATTTTAAATTTTTTAAAAAACATTGCACGTTGGCCCACAAATTTTGCATTTACATTACAATAGAACTTCTGGTGACATTTTTTCATTATTGGAGGTCTCGTTGGAGGTAGTCCACAATGGCACCCATTTGTCATTATCTAAAATCCATCCCCATTTGGATGGACATGGCAGTTCCACCACTGGTTGACAGAACTTAACCCAAACAAATCCTGCTTGATAAATATATAAATTGATGTGTATTGATAAAGCGTTCATTGTTGGGGGTAAGTTCTCAACCGTCCGGTTTTTTTGGGCAAATAAGTTCATTCGACACAGGTTGATGGTTGATGTCGTCTGTATCAGAATGCTTATCATAGATTGTTATAACCAATTTTGAAAGCATTCTCAATTGGTCATTATTTGGCTCCTTTGGATCTTTCATCAAATCAATAAAGGTGGCAGTGATATCCGGAAAGGAATCCCAAGCTTCCCAACACTTCCTTTTTCCTTTTCCAAAAAAGGAAGAAGACGTATTGCATCCCATAAATGAGTGAAAAAAGGGAAGAGCAAGACATGTTTCCTTAAGTAGATTGGCGATATCCTTACAAGATATATATTTCAGATTCTTTGCAGTGCCGAACGTAGCCATCGGGAAAATTGCGATGGCTACGTGCCGAACTCTATCCACATGTCTTGATTTTCATTTTGGTACTGAAAAAAAAATTGCCAGTACCAGTACGTCTTGCTGCCAAAGTAGGTGGAAATCAGGTTAAATAATTCTTGTTTGTTTGCTGCAACTCACAAGAAATCGTACCAATTTTTTGGAATCACTCTAATTAGTGTAACTAATTTTCTATTGCCTTTGGCTCTTTTTTCCCTAGTTTGTCCCTTCAAACTCTTCTCTAAATAAGCATCCCAAATAATATCTACCCTGGTTACTGATTTTAAAATGTTAAACATGTAGGGTTTCAAAATGTTTGAAATGTAATCACCAAAATTTGAACACGCCTTAGGTTGAAGAATACACAAGAGCAGCTCCGTCTAATAGTACAGCATCAATATCTCTGTTACAGTTGGTTTATCCACATTAGCAATATATACTTATCCAGACATCGTAATAAATCAGACTTGTTACCATGATACATTTCTCCAAGTTGAGCTAGAGAAGGGGGATATGGGTGATTTTCAAATTTAAAGAAATTGCCTAAGTCTCCATCCCGGTTTTTAGATGCTATAAGTATATAGCCGGCTAAATAAATTAACATCTGACTTTAGCTCACTCTGTTTAGATGTTACTTTTTGCTTTATTTTTTTGTTTTGAAATGGGATGTTATTATTTTTTGGGATTGGGTCAATAATAGATTTTTACGGTCTTTCTTTCAATCTTTCATTAAAAAAATCCTTGCATTGGAGAGTTCCTTTCGCTGACAAACGATTCAAGTTTTCTGCAATTACACAACGACTTTACTATTAAGGGCAAATAATTCTGAAGACGTTTCTTGGAAAGGATTTCCATATTCTTTAAAAGATTGTATAATATTAGAAACAGAGGATGTAAAACTTTTTTGGACAGAATGAGATTCTTCGTGATGCTTTTCAATTTGCCGTTGAGGAATAGAATCCTCAAGATCGCTAACTGTGGTGTCTTATATAAGAGAAAATTGTAAAAAACAAAATAAGGATCTTATGCTAAATTGTATGCTCTATCGAATGGCGCTAAGTTCATTTCTCTATCTCTTACCGTTTTCGAGAAAAAAAAATGTATATAAGCAGATGCATGTCGCCCCTGAAATAATTTTTAGAAGGTACAATAAAAATTTCAATATATTTTTGCACTTTGTGAGAAGAACAGTAAATTATTAAACACGATCCTAACGTAATTACATGTGCAGCTTTTTCTTTGCACGCCACTGGTGGCTTTATTTAAAGAAATAACCTATATCAGTTGTATACCAATCGATTGATAAAACAATTATCTTTCTATTTTATATCTTGTAAAATTTCGATTTATCGGGCGGTCTTAGAGTTGTAACCAAAAATGTGTCGTTGTTAGCAGCCACCCTCCATGTTTTTTTTCTGTGGGGTCTTACATAAGAGAAAATTGTAAAAAACAAAATAAGGATCTTATGCGAAATTGTATGCTCTATCGAATGGCGCTAAGTTCATGTCTCTATCTCTTACCGTTTACGAGAAAAAAAAATGTATATAAGCAGATGCATGTCGCCCCTTTGGTGGGGGGCAGGGGGAGCAGACATGATTTCTCGAGGTGGGTCTGTTCGAAAATCTACTTATTTTGACTTGTTCTATGCATGGTTAAAACGATTTGGTTTTACCATTGAGTAAAAATAATAAAGAGGCGCAACTGTCAAGGTTTCGAGATTTTAGTGTTGTATTTTTTCACCAATAGCTTCATGATTGTCTTCAATTTTAAGGGCTATACAGCCACATTACAAATACCTTCCCGTAGCACTAAAAATTGATGACAATCATAAAGTTATTAGCAAAGAAATACAATACTAAAATCTCGAAACCTTGACAGTTGCAACTCTTTATTATTTTTTACTCAATGGTTTTACTCAAAAGTGGAAGTATCGAGACATTTCCGAGCCGCAAGTCACTAAACTATCAAGGATGGCCTGTTTTATTTTAATAGTTCCGTCACTTGGGTATGTCATAGAACTTCATACTCGAGACAACAGAAATGAATTAGAAAAGTACAAGTGCAATTGGACAGCTTTTTGCAGAAAGGAACCAACCCACAAATTCTTAGCATTGAGATTTTAATATAATAATTTATAATGAAATATTAGTTTTTCGTAATTTGTTTGTAAATATATTGTATGTACAAATTTTTAGTCAAAATATGTTATCAGTCAAAGTGTCATTATAATATATTGGTAATTTTTTATTTATTGTCCAACTTTAACCATTAGTTTCTCAATAATTGTGTTTTGGGGTAGGTTCCTTTCTGCAAAAAGCCGTCCAATTAGAAACTGAGTCGAAAAGTGATTCTGTACTAAGTTAAAATGATACGAAATTAATTAGGAACTGAAGTGCAAAATTATCAAACTGAAGCTAAAAAATAACGACGAATTTTCGTACCTGTTTCAGCGACAGAGAATGAGACTCTGCTCGCCACAAATCAATTTCGGTCTTTTAAGTTCAAAATTTCAAAAGTGAATTTTCGATACAGTTACCAAAATATTTTCCAAATTGAATCAATACGTCTATTCATTCGATAAGTCCTCTTATCATCACATTGCGACATCAGAGGAGACGCAATGTGAATTTCACGTTATCTATTCAGAATAGTAACAAATCATATTAAACGGGTCCTCCCGAATCAAACCATTCTTCTTGTTTGATAAGCCATTAGTCGCTTCTCAAGAAGACCAATTTTAAAAGAGACAGAGATTCAAGTCTACCAGCGTATCACGAGTGATCGGCACCTCAGGCCCTCGTCCGATCTAAAAAATTCCTGAAGGGGTCACTGATGCAATAAATTAGGAACTGAGTCGAAAATCAACATAAGATCCTATTTTCGTCTTCGTTACAATGAGTTGCTTACAGAAGGCCTACGAATGGATAATCTGGTCGACGGCGAGGGTATGAGGTGTCGCATTCATCGCTGAACAATAGTAGAAATTTTAGGAACTGAATTGAAGAAATTATTTTCCCGAAAACAGTTATGCGATCCATGAATTCGATTTAGGAACTGATACGCGAACGTAAAAAATGGATCCATCGTTCAAGTTCAGCTGCTCGAGTCCACCAATCAGAGTCCTGGAAAATTTAGGAACTGAATCGAAAACGGAAAAAACGGATCCATCGCTCCCTTTCGGCACAAAATCGTCTCTCAGTGGCGATGCTGGCATCATGGTAGTGAGGCGCCAAGGTATCAGCCGTTACGAAGAGAAATTTAGAGAAAAAAATAAGTCAATTTAGGAACTGTATCGAAAATCGAAATTAACGTAAAAATGGCACCGGAACCAACGACGGCGAGCCGTTTTACACGAAATCGAACATCGCATTCAGGGGTAAAGTTAAATTAGAAAAGGGATCAAAATTGGGGTTAAAAAATATAATTCGTGGAAGAAGTCAACTTATTTTAGGATAATTCAAATTCCAATAAAAAGAAAATTTTATGTATACCCAAGCGGAAACGGAGATTACGGCCAGAAACTGAGAAAATTCAATTAGGAACTTAGTAGAAATCACATTTAACAGGTGGATGCGTATACACGGTGCCGGGAGTTATGTTGTGGCCTCCCTATATAAGACATATAAAACAGTGACACTTTTATCTATTCTTTGTAAAATGCTTATATTGCATAAATGCCTTGTGCATCTAGTTTGTTAGAAATAATCTCAGTTCTGATGTATCATTCATGATAGTCGCTTGTATTAAATTTTAAAATATAAAATTCCACTTTTGGAAAATTTGTTTTTTAAAAACGGTAATTCGGCTCTGAGGTATTTAAGTGGCGCAGTCGGATCGGATTTTTCGTGGGAAATCTATAATAGACAATCCTGTGAGTTTCAACTCTTCAACGAAAAAGTGAACTTCAAAAAAAAATATATCAGGTGCTAACCGAAAGAACTCCATCAAGGATAACTTAAAAGGATTAGCAGCCGATGCAACCGCTGATGTAAGTAGACTTTTTTGTTCATGTCAGACTCCTCTCTGTCCATTGATTCCACTTGCGAAAACAATTTGGATTTAGAGTTAGATAGTAAGATTTTTTTTTTCTCAACAATAAATTAAGTAATAATATAATTTAAAGAATTCTAATAATTAAGTTTTAACTAAAAGTAATTATAATGGCAGTACCAGTGCTAGATATGAAAAACTTATCCGTTATTCCAAATTTTAATGGATGTCCTAGTAAATTACATAGATTCATTAATGTTTGTGAGTCACTATTAAATCATTATTTTGACATACAAAATAGGGACAATTTTCAAAACACTTTGTTAATAAACGGCATTCTAAATAAATTAGAAGACCGAGCGGAGGAAATTGTTGCAATACATGGTGCTAATAATTGGGACGAAATAAAAGATGCGCTATTGAAAAATTTCGGTGATCAGAGGAATGAAAATTGTTTAAACCAAGATTTAGTAAATTTAAGGCAAAAACCAAATGAAACTCCATATCAGTTTCATGAAAAAATTATTCATTTGTTAAATACAATTTGTAATTACATCGATTTGCATTGCAACGCTGCCGAACGACAATGCAAACGTACATTCTTTACTAAACAGGCATTAACAACATTTTTAGCTGGTTTAAAGGAACCATTAGGTGCTACAATTCGTGCAATGAGACCAACCACTCTTGCCCAAGCAATACAGTACATTGATGAAGAAGATAATATCAAATATCTTCAAAAATCAAATCAATCTAATTTTGTAGTTAGGAAACCGACAGTTCAGCAACCACAAAATTATTATAACCCAACGCATTTGCAAAATTATTTTACTTCTCCAGTTCAACAAACGACAGTACAACCAAGACCACTGACCTTTCCACAACAACAGAATTCGCGATTTCCTCGTGGCCCTGTGAACTTTCAGAGACACCCAAATCCACCAGCTCAAAGATTTCCGACAAATACTCAAGTATTTGGCAAACCCCAAAATGTCTGGAAACCTAACCCCAATTCCTCACAAAATGAACCAACTCCAATGAGCGTATCGACCCGAAATACGACCTCACAATTTAAAAGACCCTATCAAAACAATTCTTTTCAAAATAATGCTTTCCGAAATAATGGTCAAAGGCCCAATACAGTTTCGAATGAATTATTTACTACCGAACATTACGATAACCAACAAAATGACGAAACACCCGACTTTGAAAGTACCGAAGAACAGAGCTATGAATATTCTTATCCCGACGATGAACAATATGAAAATTTTCAAGAGGATCTCAATCCAATGAACGAGACATAGTAGAATATCATATGTCCACAGACAAAAAGAGCTACCATACATTCAAATTTCAAAACCCTCTTTAAAACTTCTTATAGATACAGGTAGCACTAAATCATTTTTAAATCCAGAAATTGCCTCGAAATATTACTATAACAACATTTCTTATGAACCATTTAGTGTATCCACAATCTTTCAAACATCTTCTCACGACTACTGTGCAGAAATTCCGATTTTTCCGGAATTTAACCAAAATGAAAATTTAAAATTCTATCTGTTTAATTTTCATAACGTTTATGACGGACTTATTGGACTTGACAATTTAAAGCTTTTGAATGCCAAACTAGACTTCGTAAATTCAAGATTAGTTATTCCCAAATCCATAATTCCAATTCATTATCAACCGTCAGGTCAACAAATTTTATTAAAACTAAAAATTAGTCCACATACCCGAACTGTGACAAAAATCCCAGTTAACCAAAAAAATGGTGACGTAATTATCCCCCACCAACAGATGCAAAACTGTGAAATACCCGAAACATTGTCAACCGCAGAAAACGGGTTAGCTTTAGTTGAAATTTCAAATAAAACCGATAAAGGAATTACTATCTCATTAACAAACCCAATCAATAAATAGGATTATAGGAAACAACTACTGGACGGGCAAAGGCCCCGACTCCCATTGAATTATACCTATAAATCCAAAATTGGTAGCCAAATTTGTTATTTGTCTTTTCTCCACCAGACACAGACCGGTTTCGAACTCTTTATGTTCTCATCAGTGTGCCACAGGTAGCTGAAAAGACAAATAACAAAGGCAAACCAAACTGGTCTATGGCAGACCCAGCACATGGTAACTGTGAGAGATAAGTACATCCCTCTGCTTGGCAAGCCGCTATCGGTCACGAGACATCTTCGATGTCTTGACTGGTAGTAGCAACTGACCACCAGAGGGATGTACTTATCTCTCACAGTTACCATGTGCTGGGTCTGCCATAGACCAGTTTGGTTTGCCTTTGTTATTTGTCTTTTCAGCTACCTGTGGCACACTGATGAGAACATAAAGAGTTCGAAACCGGTCTGTGTCTGGTGGAGAAAAGACAAATAACAAATTTGGCTACCAATTTTGGATTTATAGGTATAATTCAATGGGAGTCGGGGCCTTTGCCCGTCCAGTAGTTGTTTCCTATAATCCTATTTATTAAGCATGTTTTAGTCCATCAGGGCTAGAGGTCGCCGCTCTTGGTGCTTGCTTGGCAAGCCGCTATCGGTCACGAGACATCTTCGATGTCTTGACTGGTAGTAGCAACTGACCACCAGAGGGATGTACTTATCTCTCACAGTTAAACCCAATCAAAACTATACCTTTTGAAAAAAATAATTACGAAGTATATCACGCAGACGTAACGACACCTATTGACGACAAAAAATTAGATGTTAATAACTTAATTCGAACTTCACATATGAATGCGGAAGAAAAACAACATATTCTTAAATTATGCAGAAAATATTCAGATATTTTTCATACGGAAAATCAATCGCTAACTTTCACTAATCAAATAAAACATAGTATAAAAACAAAGGACGAATTACCGGTGTACACGAAATCGTACAGATATCCTTTTGTGCATAAACCCGAAGTAGAACGCCAAATAAACTCAATGTTGGAACAAAAAATTATACGTCCAAGCAACTCTCCATGGTCATCGCCGATTTGGATTGTTCCCAAGAAGGCCGATGCATCAGGCAAGAAAAAATGGAGAATCGTCGTCGACTACAGAAAGTTGAACGAGAAGACCATAGATGACCGCTACACACTTCCTAATATAACCGACGTTCTGGATAAATTAGGAAGGTGCAATTACTTTTCGACACTCGATTTGGCCAGCGGATTTCATCAAATAGAGATGAATCCCGAAGATATCCCGAAAACTGCATTCAACGTGGAAAATGGGCATTACGAGATGGTCAGGATGCCATTTGGTCTGAAGAATGCACCAGCAACGTTCCAACGGGTAATGGACAACATTTTACGTGGATTACAAAATGAAATTTGTTTGGTGTATCTAGACGACATTATTATATACTCTACATCTCTGCAAGAACACCTAGTTAACTTATCAAAAATATTTCAACGTCTTAGGGATACCAACTTCAAGATACAATTAGACAAATCGGAGTTCCTGAAAAAAGAAGTGGCTTACCTTGGCCATATTGTTACACCTGAAGGAGTGAAACCGAACCCAGACAAAATTGCTGCAATCGAAAAATTCCCGCTGCCTAAAACAGCGAAAGAAATCAAGGGTTTTCTCGGTTTACTAGGCTATTACAGGAAGTTTATAAAGGACTTCGCGCGAATCACAAAACCTTTAACGCTCTGTTTAAAGAAGGACGCAAAAATTGAACATTCACCCCAGTTTATAAAATGTTTTGAAGACTGTAAGAAATTACTGACCAACGAACCAATTCTTCAATACCCGGACTTTACTAAAGACTTTATTTTAACTACGGATGCGAGTAATGTAGCTGTAGGTGCAATATTATCGCAAGGAATAATAGGAAGGGACAAACCTGTGGCTTTCGCCTCAAGAACATTAAACGACTCGGAGCAGAACTTTAGCACGATTGAAAAAGAACTTTTGGCAATCGTATGGGCAACGAAATACTTCCGACTGTATTTATATGGACGAAAATTTAAAATTGTGACTGACCACAAACCCCTAAAATGGCTAATGTCTCTAAAAGAACCAAATTCAAGACTAGTTCGCTGGAGGCTAAAACTAGAAGAGTTCGACTACGAAGTGGAATACAAGAAGGGAAAAAATAACACCAATGCGGACGCCCTATCTCGTATCGAAATTCATACCAAAGACATTTTTCAATACATGAACGAGTTCAACGAATCTCTAACAAGACCTCAACAACGAGAAGAAAACATCGACAACTTATCGATAATTGGAAACGACAGCGAACAACCCATAATGGATGACGTCAGAGAAGAAGAAGCAGGACAATCCACACAAAGAAGAACTACTGTCGACACAGAAGAAACAATATCTGCAGAAGAAACCGAAGTCAACCCGGAAGAAGGAGACACAGTACACACAAGTCACGAAGAACCAATACAAGACATGCCAACTTCAGAAAGGTCACTAAACTCTTTTGACCACCAAATAAAAATAGATTTTGTTTTACACTCGCCCGCAAAACCGGCATCTAGACAAATATTTCCATCAAAAAAACGACTTTATGCTCAAATTTCAAAAAGTCGCTTTGAAAATGATATCATTGATTTATTTAAAAATTACTTAGACCCAAAACTTACTTATGCCATTCATTTTAGTAACCTGTTATATGTACCGCAAATCTGCGAAATCTTGAGAAAGACATTTAAAAATTCCGCATACAAATTAGTAAAATGTAACTCTGTGTTACAAGACATTACAAAACAAGACGACCAGACACAGACTATAAAAGATTATCATGAGGGAAAAACTAACCACCGTGGCATCTCGGAAACAGAAACACGTATTAGAAGGTCATTCTACTGGCCCGGAATAAAAAATGATATTACAAATTATATAAATAATTGCGAAATATGCCAAATAAGCAAGTATGATAGAAACCCCCCTAAACAAAAATTAATGATATCTCCCACACCATCTAAACCACTAGAAATTGTTCACGTTGACACTTCCCAAGCGCAAGGACAAAAATTCTTGACAATAATTGACACCTTTTCCAAATATGCTCAGGCTTATCCCCTTGTAGGAATGTTAGGTACTGAAATCGTTAAAGCATTTTTAATTTTTATGACACACCATGGCCTACCATCACCAAGTAATAACTTCTGGGCTAAATAAACTTCGTACTGAATTAAATAAATTTATTTTTCAGTTTAACGATTATTTAGAAACTAGAAATGTCCTAGATCTACTTAGTTTAATATTAAACATAATTTTGCAATTATTAAGTGACATCAAAAATGCCATTACCTTTGCTAGGCTAGGTACACTTCATAATAGTATAATAAAAGTGGACGAACTTGAATCTATCTTACAAACCATTCTAAAATATTATTCTGTTGATCAATTAATTTTTTCGCATATCTCTAATAATACTCATCGATATTACGACTTATTAGAAGTTGAAGCTTATTATTCAGGAACAAAAATTGTTTTCGTAATTCATTTTCCTATAGTTCACCCAGAAACATTCTCTTATTATCACCTGTACTCGATTCCTACCCAAAACCTTACTACAATTATTCCAAAAGATACCTATCTGGTAATGAATGAAAATTTCTACCAATATACATCGGTGCCTTGTATCGAATTGCACCCCAACTATTACTGCCCTGATAACAACCTGATGTATGGAATGAAAAATGAAGATTGTATTTTCCAATTATTACAACTGGAATCCACCTACGAAAGCTGCCAACAAATACCTGTACAACTCACACGAAATGTGATACAAGAAATAGATGAATCACATTACATTGCCATATTCCCGAATCAGACGAAAATCCGAACAATTTGCGGACGTACCGACTTTACGACATTAGAAGGAAATTACCTAATTAATCTTCCCCTTGGATGCCAATTCGAAACCAATGACTACAATTATATCAACGAAAAACTTATAACCAACGGTCAGCCGATGCTTCTACCAGAAATCAATATCCCACATAGGACAGCGGTGACCACCTCATCAAAAATAATCATACAAGATGTCCAACTGGATAAAATTCATGAACTTCAAAGAGAACAACGAAGACTTGGACCAGTCGAAATTCTACATAGTGAAAAATCATGGAGAAATTATTGGATAATCCCAGTCTATATTATCCTTATTTCCATTGGGCTCCACTTCGCCTACAAATTCATCCAACGAAGAAGAGTAGGAAACCCGCAACCAGCTACGAGTGAACAACCCCAGACGAGCACTCAGGCATTTTTCACCCCATGAAATATGCCTCAATTTAAGGATGGAGGAGTTATGTTGTGGCCTCCCTATATAAGACATATAAAACAGTGACACTTTCTTTGTAAAATGCTTATATTGCATAAATGCCTTGTGCATCTAGTTTGTTAGAAATAATCTCAGTTCTGATGTAACATTCATGATAGTCGCTTGCATTAAATTTTAAAATATAAAATTCCACTTTTGGAAAATTTGTTTTTTAAAAACGGTAATTCAGCTCTGAGGTATTTAAGTCGGGTCACTTTCATATTATTACCCATGTGTACGACGGATGAAAAATACGATTTGTTGATGGGTATATAGCGCAAGCTCTAACGAATTATATAATCGTTACGAAAGGAGTGTATTAATCTAAATATTGAACGAAGTAAGTGTTTTCACACGTTATTGTCCATTATCCTTAAAAATCCCATTAAATTCATTTCTGTTGTCATAAAACCTTTCGTAGTATTTTCTTTAAGCAGCGTTTTCCTCCACGGTCGCCTACGACTGGCGACCGCGACTAAGTAGCTACGACCGGTTCGCGACGACTTCTCCAGTGCTGAGGTGTTTTCCTCCAGTGAGAATTTACTTGGCTTGGCGACACAATGATTTGAAAAAATGAATATGGATAGATGGAAAACGATTCTATTATTGTTATTAAATTACCAAGATGAGGAAATATTACAACTTTGCTTACGTCTTGCTTCTTTCCAAATAGATTCCTTTATATTTTGCAATTTATAACTTTTGTGTTTAGGATTATAAATCTTTGGATGACTGGATATTAAATGAATAAGTTGTTCGTCTTCTGCATGTGAAAATACATCCATGTTTTATTAATACTTGTCGGCAAAACACACGTATCGCGGTCTGTTTAACATGAAATTCGCAGCGAAAGAGTCGTTTGTCTGCTCCCGGAGCAGTCTGGCGACCAGTCGTCGAGCGAATGGCGAATGAAGTCCAGTAGCAACGACTGAGCAGCCCGTAGGAAAACAAACACATTTAAAAAGCATTGCAGAAGTCATTGCGAATCGGTCGTAGCTACTTAGTCGCGGTCGCCAGTCGTGGGCGACCGTGGAGGAAAACGCTGCTTAAGGCAAATTGGTCGCCGACCTCCAGGTCTCGCTCCTAGGAGCTGCAAGGCGCTGTGTGGGTAGGCACGTAACTGCTTGGACAGGCTGGTATTCGCTGGGTTATTGTATCGTACAAAATTGGTTTCTCAATAAATATAATATGTGAAACGTGACGAATGTCTTTTCTTGTGTTAATATAATTAATACCATTTCTCTTTCAGTGCAATTAGTAACATTTAACGACGAAGGCCGTCGTCTAGGACGGTGCGATTCGATCCACGAAATCGCGTCGCAGCGTCAGTGTGGTAAGATCTGGCAGGAAGGGGACCAATATCTATAAAAAATCTGTATGGGCAGACATTTCTGATAGTTTTAAACGAAGCTCGGAGAGGCGCATTGAGAGCTTGGTCGCACGAACCCCCAACATTAGTTTGACGTCTTTCGAACGCACAGCCGGAGACGTCGACAGGTACACCCTGTAATTCTGTTAGTATGTAAGTTATGTTTAAGGTAAAAATGAATTGTAAAATCAGTTGGTAAACAAGCCGTAAATTGATTAATTTTCGATAGTCCCCTGTATAGCTAAAATACTTGAATTGTTCAAAAATAATGTTCAAGCCGGAAGTAAAAATCATTAGTTACGAAAACTTGTTAAAATATTAATCCGAGTCTGTTTTAAGCCGGTTCTTTTTGCGATATAGTTTAAAAATTGTAAACAATGCATCTCCGTTTTCAGTTAGCCTGGTTGAATATGGCAAGTTACATAACACGCTCGTAGTAAACCGCGTTCTTAATTCGAGCCACCGGTCCGGATTCCACCCACCGTATGAGCGCGCCGCCGCCTGCGTCAGCAAGAAAAAGCTAATAAATTCACCGGGAACGTCAAAATCGCGATCAATCGAATTATCGACACCCTGGCACCGAAAACGAAAACCGACCAGAAACATTTTCCTTTATCGTGAACCATCTTGGTAAGAACAATAGTAGTCCACCGTTATCCAGCCGCACCGCCTTCGAATAAACACCTAGATTCGCCATTGATTTCATCGTGTAAGTACCGACGTCTTGTAGAACTACTTAATTAAATCAGAGTTCGGTTTAAAGTTTCCGTTTATTTGTATTTAATGTTAAATCACACATTCGCCGGTTGAGCCCTACGGTGGTCTGCTCAGATAGTAGAGCCTAGCCATCAGTGGATGTATTTCAAAACGTGGATTTACCATACTCAGGCAAAATAATTCGGTAACCTGCTCAGGTGGCACCAGTGGATGATTTAAATCTTTATTTTCCAGTAAGGAAGGAAACAACTTCCTTGTTAGCATAGCTCTGTATTTGAGGCAGTAGAAATCCGCGTTTGTTAAGCAGTATCCAAAACCTTGAAAGTATTTTAAAGAATAGATATTCAATTTTGTCAGACAAATCGATACTGGAATCTTCATGCACTTTTCGGAACTGTGCCCAAAATGGTAACCAGTCCCTGATGTTACCGCCGAATTTTTTAATTCTATACTAGGTAGCTTGAATTTACGCTAACCTGTTTCCCTAGATACCTATGTTGGTGCTAGTTAAGGATGAGCCTTCACTTCTAGCATCAGCTAACCTTATCTCGCTGCGCTGTTCCAAGCGTTGCTCACAGTGTAATCGTCATATCGAATCTTCAGCAGAATCACAAGAGTCAACTTCAATTTGAAGGTCATCTTCACTTGCATCCTGTTCTATTAAAAGAGGATTTTATCTATGATTACTGCTAAACAGTGGTTCTAGCTCATTTGCTACCTTTGTAAAGCCTCCAGCTCGAAGAACTTTACGAAGGTTTTTCTTTTGTTCCATAATAAAAACTGTCTAAACTCTGTTCAAAACCACACTCGCCCTCGTGTACACGAATCAAACGATGTAAAAGCTTGCCAAATAATATCGTAAAAGTTCAAAATTCGTTAACATACCTTGTCCCTAGCCCAATACTGCACTTTTTTTTTAATGTACCACGATAACACTCAATGAGTTTAGATATTTACTTTTTGATAACACTGTCCTGCCACGGTCGCCCAGTGAACTCTATTTAAGTACCATATAGAGTTCACTGCGGTCGCCAATACAAACTATACTGTCACCAAAACTAAATGACAACTACTAGGTACCTATTTTATTTTTGTAACTAAAAAAAAACACAAAGCATAAGGCATTTATTATACAGGGTGGGTGTTTGGGTAAAGGTATTCAGAAACGCATGTAGAAATACAGGGTGTTTCCTACAAAACTATACTTTCTTATTTCGGTCAATTACCACCGATTTTAATTTTTCAAAAACCAGTGTAACACAGAATTTTCCGTAGATTTTGAATATGCTATTACTTTTTTTCCTACTTCAACTGTATACGAGGGGCAGAAATAATTATGGTTTTTTTAAATGGAATACTCTATATATTTTTACATATTTGGATTCGCCTCGTCCTTCTGATTACAAATATATATGACACTAATATATTTGCTATAAAAATGGCGTAAATAATTTAATTTAAACTTAGGGCGTTTCCTTCAAAACTATACCCCCCCCCCCTTATTTCGGTCAATTATTTACGGATCAAAATTTTCAAAACCTATACAAAGAATTTTTCGCAGATTTCATATATGCTATTACTTTTTTTCTCCTTTCAACGGTATACGAAGGGTGGAAAAAAGTATGGTTTTTTTTTATGGAATGCCCTGTATTTTTTTGCATATATAAGTATTATAGCGTAGCCTCCGGGAAATTGCGATGGCTACGATTATAGACTATCTGCGAAATGTCTACTAGCGCCAGCCATGCGTGGAATTTTTCCGCATTTTTGTACTGTGACTTTTGTATTGTTACAAGCGTCAAATTGGGTTTTTATTTTTTATGGAATAAAAAATATATTGTTTTCTTCGAGGTTTTCTTCGTCCAACGGTTTTTAATCGTGAATATATACAATTTTTCACAAAGTAAATATAATTTTCATTAGCATTGTATTTATTTTACCATTGGAAATGTTTTTGTTTTCGTATAGGGGGTTGAAAATCAGTTTCATGTTGCATATTATGAACATTTATTATACCGGATGGTCCAAAAAAACCGGAATTTTTTATTTCTCTAATAGTTTCGCCAATTTTTAACCGATTTTAGTTAATCAAAAACTAAATTATAACTAAAAGATCACGTTTGAGGTAATATAAATATATTTTAATTGTTATTAAAATTGTAGATGGCGTTAGTCATCAAACTTGGGCCTTCTTTAAGATCGGCTGGAACTTTTTTTGCTAAATAAACAATGAAATGATTGAGGAAGTATAATAGAATAAACATTTGTGAATATTTTAAGACATCAAACACTAAAATCGACCAGTTGGTTCCGAAGATATAGTCCGTAACATAAAACCGTTTTATCACAATTTTGTTGATATTCTATGCCACTCGTCTAAAACCAATATTTATTTTAGTCAAAACGGCATTAAAATATATTTATATTACCTCATAACGTGATCTTTTAGTTATTAATTTAGTTTTTGAATAATTAAAATCGGTTAAAAATTGGCGAAACTATTAGAGAAATAAAAAATTCAGGTTTTTTTTGGACCACCCGGTATATGTTTTATTGCCTATATTAAATAGATAGATACGTAAACTATAACATAACTTTAAGTGTATAGTCAAAGCCTGTAAGTTAGCAAAACCAAAACATTTCGAAATTCCCGCCTTGTAACACGCGAGAACCTAGAAATGAACCAAATCAGGATAATATATTCTTAAGGTCAAACGCTATTTATTTTCAAATGAAAACTATAGAGCCATCTAGGGAGGAACAATTTAAACTTAAAAGTGATTGCCAATAAACCTATGGGATTGGGCAATATGTATATATATATATATATATATATATATATATACAGGGTGGTCCGGTATCCATGGCGGAAACTTCAGGGGACAATAGAGTACCAAAAAACAATATGACTTTGCTTATAAACATAACCTTCTAAACGTACCGTTTTTGAGATACAGGGTGTTAAAGTTTTGATTTTTTTAAATATATTTTTAAATATCTCTCTAACGAACAATAATATTAAAAAACTATTTGGTGATGTGAAATATCTCGCAGAGCACTAGTATTTCACCATTAGAAAAGTTTGCGAACATCACCAGTGGCGTCGATCTGGGGCATTGTGACCCTTTCTCCTATCAGAACTTCTACGCCACTGGTCCTAGACACCAATTCTATCTTGTTTTATATTTTCTGATGTTTTTTGCACAAAAAGTCACTCTTGTGATTTTTTCGTAAGATGCACCATTTTCGAGTTAATAGCATGTAAAGATATTAATGTTTAAAAAAAAAATATTATTATTAAAAATTTATTAACATTATTACATTTTATTAACAATTTTTGAGCTCTAGTTAGGAAGAAAAACATCACAAAAATAACAACAGATTTAATAGCATCTTACGAAAAACTCACAAGAGTGACTTTTTATGAAAAAAAAATCCTAATTTTTTTTGCACAAAAAGTCACTCTTGTGAGTTTTTCGTAAGATGCTATTAAATCTGTTGTTATTTTTGTGATGTTTTTCTTCCTAACTAGAGCTCAAAAATTGTTAATAAAATGTAATAATGTTAATAAATTTTTAATAATAATAATTTTTTTTTAAACATTAATATCTTTACATGCTATTAACTCGAAAATGGTGCATCTTACGAAAAAATCACAAGAGTGACTTTTTGTGCAAAAAACATCAGAAAATATAAAACAAGATAGAATTGGTGTCTAGGACCAGTGGCGTAGAAGTTCTGATAGGAGAAAGGGTCACAATGCCCCAGATCGACGCCACTGGTGATGTTCGCAAACTTTTCTAATGGTGAAATACTAGTGCTCTGCGAGATATTTCACATCACCAAATAGTTTTTTAATATTGTTGTTCGTTAGAGAGATATTTAAAAATATATTTAAAAAAATCAAAACTTTAACACCCTGTATCTCAAAAACGGTACGTTTAGAAGGTTATGTTTATAAGCAAAGTCATATTGTTTTTTGGTACTCTATTGTCCCCTGAAGTTTCCGCCATGGATACCGGACCACCCTGTATATATATATATATATATATATATATATATATATATATATATATATATATATATATATATATATATATATATATATATATATATATATATACATCCTGCTAACAATGCTGCGTCCTTACAGAAGCCAACCATACGGCGTCTCCCAGAAATACACTAGTTAGTTCAAATGTGATGGAGTATATTGGATCTACTCATCAAATCCAGCCCAGAGCTGGTTTTAGATTACTGATATCTTAATAAATAAAGAAGTTAAGATATACTGACAATACTGCGTCCTTTCACTAATAGTACGATATAGCGTCCGGAGTATAATCATGTGTATATCCCACATGATACCACGTCCTTAGTGTATATTTTTTGACGAACTTGGTACAATACGGCGTCCGGCACTGTTGCCACATTTATCGCTCTTAGTTTTTATTTTAAATCTACTCAGAACGTTGGACGTCAAATAAAAGTTGGTAATAATTTGGTCATGGGTGTTTATTAAAGAATGGGCCAAACAGTAGGAGTAGGTTCCTTAAGTAAAAATAAATAATTTTAGCTGCATAAACCTTAGTACCATTTTGCTACCTTAAAAATTTGTGGACCGTTAAATGCAATTTTTTTATTTAAATTTTTTCTATTACTATTAACACGATTACATCCAAATTTGGTACATGGGGGTTTCTTGGGCCGCTGAATAAAGTAGTGTAAACAATTGTTTCAAATAACGTAGAGGGCGCTGCGAACGCCTAATTATTTCTTTTGTTTTAGTCGTGAATTTTTTCAACATCGACTTTTATAAAAGTAATTGCAGCATTCAATTCTACGTCAAAAAGGTATACTTAATTTATGTAGGTAAATTGCACCGTTTTCAAGTAAAATGCATTTAAACTTCCTATGGCACAATGAAGAGAATTATATAAAATTTAAATTGTTCATTAAAGAATCTGCCAAACTGTAACAGTAGGTTCTTTGAGTAAAATAAATCATTTATTTAACTGAACATACCTCAGTACCATTTCACGTCCTTAAAAAACTAGCTAGTTATTAATTAAAAACTTTTTAAATTGCTTAATTTTTTATATTAATAAAATTTTTCTTCTTAAAAACTGTGTTTTATCTATTATACTTATTTATTTTACTGTCAGTATTAGTCATGTACCTAGTAGATTTATAATTTAAATTTTACGTAATTCTCTTCATTGTGCCACAGGAAGTTTGAATGCATTTTTCTCGAAAACGGTATATTTTACCGACATAAAATAAGTATTCCATTTTTACGTAGAGTTGAATGCTGCAATAAAAACGAATATTACTTTTTTTAAAAGTTGAAGCTCAAAAGATTAACGACTAAAACAAAAGAAATAACTAGGCGTTCGCAGCGCCCTCTACGTTATTCGCCACAACTGTTTACACTACTTTTCTCAGCGGCCCAAAAAACCCCCATATACCAAATTTGGATGAAATTGTGTTAATAAATAGTAAGAGAGATATAACAAAAAATTTAAATGAAGAAATTGCTTTTGTCGGCCCATAACCTTTTAAGGAAGCAAAATGGTACTAAGGTATGTGCAGCTAAAATGATTTATTTTTACTCAAGGAACCTACTTCTACAGTTTGGCCCATTCTTTAATAAACACCCTGTATTATAAGGCTATATTATATGGCTTTAGGACCAAGGTATGTAAAACATCTTTGTCCACAGGTTGTATTTGTTTTTGGAATTTTTAAGTTATTATTTTTCTTGCCTCTGGTGTTACGCATTTTACGTATTTCGACTTTAGTTTTCCATTTTTTTCCAATAACAACCTGATATCCATTATTTTAGTTTCTTAAAGGGAATTTGTAGAATAAGTTAGTTCTTTATTGAATATGATTTTAAATAACCTGTTTTGCAAAGTATATAACTACAACTTAGAATTCCATATACAACGATACAACTAAAGAAGCAGTAAATAATATTTGCCTTTTTGTAATCGCTTGTTACTTTTTCACCTGTTATTTCTAATAGTACCTACTTGGATAATTTAGATTTATTTCTTTGTATTCCGCAGAATTCATTTGTGACTTCCCACAAATATTTTGGGGAGGATCTATTTCCTCCACTTTATGCGTATAATAATTCATTTTTTCTTTTCTAATTAAATTATTTAATTCATTACAATATTTTTTTTTAAATTGGCATTAAAGTACCTCAAATTCGTCATTAAAGTGATGGTCGAGATGGTAGCGTATCTTTGTCCACAGAATGTATTTGTTTTTGGAATTTTTAAGTTATTATTTTTATTGCCTCTGGTGTTATGCATCTTACGTATTTCGACTTTAGGTTTCCATTGATTTATAATACTCTGGAAAATGAATAACAACCCGATATCCATTATTTTAGTTTCTATAAAAAGGGAATTTGTAGAATAAGTTAGTTCTTTATTGAATATGATTTTAAATAACCTGTTTTGCAAAGTATCTAACTGTTGTAAATGTATGTCCTCCCCAACCTAGAATTCCATATAAATAAATTCAATATCTTCATATTTTGACACATATCAAGGAAATGCCGAAACACGTCAAATTTAGATTCTGGAATTACATCCTGCAACGTCAAAACTTCATCCCTAAATTCAACCTTCTTCGAGTGACAGTTGCAACCCCCAAATTTTTAAATTGGATGTAGGGATTGATTTTATTTGTAAGTGATTTGCCGATACAACTAAAGAAGCAGTAAATAATATTTGCCTTTTTGTCATCACTTGTTACTTTTTCACCTCTCTTATTTCTAATAGTACCTACTTGGATATTTTAGATTTATTTCTTTGTATTCCACAGAATTCATTTGTGACTTCCCACAAATATTTTGGGGAGGATCTAGCGTACCTGCCTCTCACCCAAAAGTTCCGGGTTCGATTCCCGGTCGTGGTAATGGAAAATACTGTGAGGGGAATTTTTCCATTATACACGGATATTGGATGTGTGTCCGTTGTGTTTAAATGTGTAGCCCCCTCCCGCACAAGGCTCTTGTAGAGCTTTCTGGGATAAAGGGGGTCGTAATTACATGTGGTGTATTTATTTATTTATTATTATAAAGTAATCCATTATTGTACGATTTTTGTAGTTGGCAGAGGTGACCAGATAAATGTAAACATGCTTGTAACAATAATTGTGTTGTAATAAAAGGTAAATAAGGGCAGCGAGCGGAGGACTGACTTCACTCACTTCATAGCGATATTAGGAGTAAAGCAACATTTACCGCGTGTAGTACATGGATGGGGACTATCCACGGAAAGACGCGGTCTCGCTTCCCTACTTCTAGCGGCTTGTATATCAGCTATATCGCAGAAGCAATACAACTGTAGGCGAGAGGTGTATTGAGGATATACCATCCTTCGGAGGGGATGTAAAGCAGTCGGTCCCTTGTCTATTAAATGTTAGGCAAGTAAAAAATCCCTACTCTTAGTAAGATAAGAGGTTCGGCAAAATTTCCAGGTTGGGGGTTGCTCGTCTCCTGGCGTCGGTGATTGGCCTCCGTAGCAGAAATAGGCCGACGTTAAATAAGTGATTAAAAAAAAAAAAAAGGTAAATAAATACAGGTTTTTAAGTTCAGAATTATCACTATTATAATGGTAAAAATAATGGTTTTCTTACAAAAATTTATTCCGATTTTGACATTTAAAAATAATTATGACATTTCTTAATGTCACTGAAAATTATTTAAAAAATAGAGTTAATTAATCTTAATTTCACAGTTTCTGGATTTAAAAAAAATGCAATATGCACCTCGGCATTAAAGTTGCTTTTTATCACTCATGCGGTTTAAACTCCACATTCATGATAAATAGTTGAACTTTAATGCCTTGATACGTAAATAACTATTTTGTACTCTCTGTTTAATTCATTACTAGGTCGAGCCGGGGGCCCGCCGCAACCTAGGTCTACGCGCCGAGCCGCTGGCGCGGAATATCAATAGTTTTATCTCGGGGTTTTTAGTTGAAAGACGGTTTTTAAAATTTCGGAAAAATTGAAAATTGAAATTGAGGAAAAAAAGTCAGAGCCCCGCGGGGGTTTCTTTAGGCCCTAACGGGCCCAGGAATTTTTTTATAGTATGTTTGAGACAGTCCCTGCGGGGCTGTAGTTTTTAAGGTGTGGTTAAGTGTATTTATTAAGCTGCGGTCAAGTGATTTGGGTAAGTTAGTTGGATTCGGTGGAAGAGTCTCGGGAAAGATGTAGAGTCCTACAGAGATGCCACTTGAAAAGTGATAAGGTCATTAGAAGAGAGGCGTTTCGCGTATTTTCGTAGGCATCTTGGATTAGTTAAGGGATTCGGGTAATTTAGTTGGATTCGGTGGAAGGGTCTCGGGAAAAATGTAGTCTGACAGAATGCTACTTGAAAGGTGGGAAAGTAATGAGAAATGAGGTATTTCGCGTATTTTCGTATTAGTCTTCGATTAGTAAAGGAATTTAGTTGGATTCGGTGGAAGAGTCTCGGGAAAAATGTAGAGTCTGACAGAATGCTACTTGAAAGGTGGGAAAGTAATGAGAAATGAGGTATTTCGCGTATTAGTCTTCGATTAGTTAAGGAATTCGGGTAATTTAGTTGGATTCGGTGGAAGAGTCTCGGGAAAAATGTAGAGTCTGACAGAATGCTACTTGAAAGGTGGGAAAGTAATGAGAAATGAGGTATTTCGCGTATTTTCGTATTAGTCTTCGATTAGTTAAGGAATTCGGGTAATTTAGTTGGATTCGGTGGAAGAGTCTCAGGAAAGATGTAGAGTCCGACAGAGATGCTACATGAAAAGTGAGAGGGTCATCAGAAATGAGGCGATTTTTGTTTTTTTCGTAGGCGTCTTCGATTAGTCAAGGGATTCGGGCGTTTTAGTTGGATTCGGTCGAAAAGTCTCTGGAAAGATGTAAAGTTCGACAGAGATATTACTGGAAAGGTGAGAAGGTTATCTAAAATGAGGCGTTTCGCATATATTCGTAGGCGTCCTCGATTAGTAAAGGCATTCGAGCGTCTTAGTCGGATTCGGTCTAAGAGTTTCGGAAAAGATGTAGAATCCGGCATAGATATCATAGATAAGGTGAGGTAATCGGAAATGAGGCGTATCTAGCTTTTTTGTAATCAAATTTTTCCTTTTTTATCATTATGTTTAACTTTAATAATATTTGTACTTGTTTTTGTCTCATTTTTTTATTATATTAATAAATTTGTTAGTAGTATTTTCCAGATTTTCATTTTTCAACCATTCCCATATTTTAAGTGAATTTTTAAATTTTCTATAATCCATATACATAGTTTTGTGAATTATGTGAACTTACCTTTGTATTAGTTAATATTATTTGTACTACAATTATACAGGGTGTCCCGATTTTAAACCTACAAACTTCGGGTACAGAAAGTTCACATGAAATTATGACATACCCCTTCTAACATTTCTTCTCTATCGAGCCTCCTAACGATGATACAGGGTGTTGAAAATTCAATTTATTTTTTGTTTTTCTTTAATAACTTCCACAATATTAAAGATAGGGAAACCAAACTTGGTACACATAGATAGGTTGTGAGGATCCATCTTTGCTATGGTCCAGAGTTGAACTGAGGCGCGCCAGTGGCGTGCGGTGTGGTCACGTCAACATATTTTTAAGAAAAAAAGTATGTGCACAAATTTTTTTCGCAATTCTGATTAGATTTTCATAATTTACGGCTGATTTTCTAAAAAAACTTGCTCTTGTAGAATTTTGACTGAGGCAGTAGTTTTCGAGATATTTGCGTCTGAACAAAACGATGCACCAAAAACACAATTAATTAATTAAGATAGCCCTTTAAAAATTATTTTCAATCTGATTTTCGAAGGGATATACTGAACTGAACTGTCAATTTAATGTTTTTAATGTTTTTCTTCTTTTGCAATGAGGCGTTTTAAGGCCTTTTGCAGTCAATATTATTTCTGCCAAAAGAAAAATTTGTTTGTTACGAAATTGCATAAACAAATTATCAACATCCAAATATCAAAAAAATCAACACCCCGTATTTCCGTTAGGAATGGCTATAGAGAAATTTTAGAAGGAATATATCGTGATTTCATCAGAACTATTCCCGACATGATAATTGTGTTTTTGGTGCATCGTTTTGTTCAGACGCAAATATCTCGAAAACTACCGCCTCAGTCAAAATTTTACATGTACAAGTTTTTTTAGAAAATCAACCATAAATTATGCAAATCTGATCAGAATTGTGAAAAAAATTAGTGCACATACTTCTTTCCTTAAAATTATGTCGACGTGACCACACCGCACGCCACTGGCGCGCCACGAACGAGAATCGAACCCGGGGCTTTTGGGTGAGAGGCAGGTACGCTACCATCTCGACCATTAGTCATATAAATATAATATATAATGGTCTGTTATTTTCGATTTTATTATACACTAACACGAATCTCATAGTGCATGCTGTGAGTCGGAAAAAACCTCGAAAAACAAGTATTTGGGTAGTCAAACTACTTCCCTCCCACGTTTTCGAGGATGCTGAACACGATGGTGATGTTGGCTCTGCTCCTCGAGTTGTCCCTACCCCCCTAACGGCCAAATAACCACTCTCCAAGGGGGTGAAAAATGTGTTTCGTGCTACAAACGAGAAAACCCTCGTTATCTCTCGTTTTTGAGTGTGCCGGGCAAGAGAAAAATATTACCAAGTCACCTCGATCCCCGCGAGCCCCTCGAACGGACACAAACTACCCCTTTGACGCGCGGTTTTATAAAGTAAGTGAAGTAAGTTAGATCATAAACATTTTTGTTGACGCATAAAATTACTTATTTACTATAGGTAAATATAAATCATTTTCAACATTTGTCGAGATGACTTGATAATATTTTTCTCTTGCCCAGCATACTCAAAAACAAGACATAACGTGGGTTTTCTCGTTTGTAGCACAACACATTTTTCACCCCCTTGGAGGGTAGTTTTTGCCCGCTCGGATGGTTGGTTTGCCCCAGGGAGCAGAACTAACATTACCATCGTGTTCAGCATCCTGAATAACGGGGGGAGGACATAAGTTTTACCGGTGGAAGACGTAGAATACGCGATTCCCCCTCTTTGGGGATGGTTTTTGGCCGTTAGGGGGGTAGGGTCAATTCGGGGAGCAGAATCAACATCACCATCGTATTCAGCATCCTTGAAAATGGGGGGTGACATAAGTTCTGCCGGTGGAAGACGTCGAATACGCAATTCTCCCCTTTTGGGGTCGGTTTTTTGGCCGTTTGGGGGGTAGGGTCAACTCAGGGAGCAGAAAAATCATCACCATCGTGTTCAGCATGCTCGAAAACGGGGGGAGACGGTAGTTTGGTTGACTCCGTCCGACTCACAGCGTCCGACTCACAGAATGCACTAGTACGCGCGAGTAAACGTCCCACTAAAAAGGAATGATTATATATATTTATGCGATACGTTGTTGCCAAATCTCGGATGCAGCATCATGCTATAACTGAAAGAGTATATTAGATGTATATTTCTGTACAAAGATCGACGCGACCCCAAACTAAGTTCGTTGGAACTAAAAATATACTCTTGCTTACACTTGACATATAATACCGCGTCCAAAATCGAAAAATTGCCCAGTCAATATCTCAGTTAATTGAAATGATACAGAAATGATTTCTATGTTTATCGGTAGCTCAGGTGACACAGAATAATCTGAGAAGTTGTAAAAGGATCACTCGCGAAACATGGCGAAGATAATATGGAAAAACAATACTGCGTCCGGTATATGGATGCACTATTGTACAGGACGCACTAGTGAATGGTATCGTGTCAATGTACGGACGCAGCATTGATAGCAGGATAAATATATATATATATATATATATATATATATATATATATATATATATATATATATGTTATGAAGCATGACTTATAGAAACAGTGGCGACAACAGAGTGACCAATTTTTGATTGGTTGTCTAAATCATGTGGTACCGGCAGTTATGTTATTATTTTTTTATAGGCGTCTTCTTGTCCAGAAAATCCCAACGGCTATATCTCGTTGCGATTCTTTGAATATTTAAAAAGTTATTAGTGTTTCAATATCCCATGTCGAAGAGTTTTGTAAATTTTGCGAAATTAAAAAGGCCGAATGCGCGCGCAGAATCCTCCAAATTTCATGCGCGTATAGGTCTTGCCAAAACCACAGATTAACTATACCAGATGCGAATGTAAGCGTGGCGGCCTGTCCAACGGTCCCCACTACTTCCATCCTCATATATGCGGAGGGTTTAGTACGAGAGCATTATCGTGACAGCGTGTAGCAGAGTTTACGGCGATATATTGTTAGTCCGAGCGTTCGGATTTTAAATGTCAAAATAGTGTCATACGAGTATACAAATAGAGATCTAAAAACATCAAAAAAACCTGATAAAACAAATAGAAAACTTACAATATTATCCCATTTGTAAACATACAATTTCATATTTGTTTTAATAAAAAATATTTTATAATATATTTTTATTGTTTTTCTCGAGCGCTCAAGTGGTGCAACTAACTCGCATCCACAAAAATAAATATTAAAGTCTTGTGGTGCAAAAAGCATGCAACGTTACGAGTAGCCGACGGGCCTTTGTCTAATACGTGTGTCGCGGACATGAAAGGCACCGCGCGAAACATTCGCATCTGATATAGTTAATCTGTGCCAAAACTTTAAAATTGTTCGTTAACGTCACAAATGTCACTTTTTAGTTAGGATCTGCTGAACTCAAAATCGCAGCTGGACCGCACAATTCACGATGTACTTTCAAGTTGGACTTTCGAGCTTGGATTTATTGCTAGAACGGCGGCCCGGCGGACTGTTTTCGTTTGGAAATAAGGCTTAAAATTTTCGTGTTTTCGCAAAATTCGCCAAAAAATCCATAGTGCGTCCGATAGATTACACCTTATAGTCGATCCAGCGAAATTTAATGATTTCTTAATATCGGTCCTTGGTCGGAACCGAGTACAGTTCCGGACTCGGGACGACTTCAAGACCCCGAAACAATTTTCTGTTTCTCGATAGTCCCTTTCCTTCACTTTGACATTTAATTGTATCGAGTATTGTATCCAAGTAAGAAACTGCATGTTTCAAGAGCAGGATTAAACAAATGTTTTTAGTTTCCTAGTAGGGGATCGAAAATCAGTTTTATGGCAGAATGACGTAACGCGTGAGATGTTAGTGGTTTCAGAACGATAGACGTCAAAATTACACTTTTTCGTTCACTCCTATTGAGCCTAAAATCAGAGCGTGACTCTACCTTGGATTTCTTACCAAAACAGTCTCTCGGAAATTCGTTTGGAAATAGTATTTGAAGTTTTCGTGTTTTTGCAATTTTTTCAATTTTGTCAATGACTTGCAATTTGACATATCATAGGGGTGGATTTAGGATCGGGGTTGCTCTGGCAGGTTGCCGATACCTGATTTGTACGTATTACGGAGTGTTAGAGGTTTGAGTGCCATAACATGAGGTAGATTAAGCAAAAGTAAACAAAAAAATTATTACATGGGAATTTATCGCTGTTATCGCTGCGTTAGAAAAGTCACGCCCAACAATCTCCAAGACAACTTAACATCGAGAAGCACGTCGAACAGCTTATTTCCTTTTGTCTCGTCGAAATATGTAGAGCCGAAAACCATATGTAACTTAAAATTTTGTCGTTTTTCGCAATTTACAAAGATAGCGGAGATTTGAAGGAAAATAAAATATATGTTCAACTCCTCTCTCAATGCCTGATCCAATGATATGTCACACAGTTACACTACAGACAAAATGTACCGAAATTAATCAAATAAGCAAGAAAATTGCGAAATCTTTGTAACTCTATACTTATTATTTATGTAATTTGAGGGTGGATTTTTCTCGCATCCACATTTGTACGACGTATGTTAACTACGTGAAAACCAAATTTAGGCAAAATTCAGTAATCGTAGCCCTCCCTCAAGAAAAGTTTTTGTCAAATGATATAAACGAAATCCGATTAATTTTAATGTTGCCAAAAATTCTTTAAAACAAAGGATTGTTTGCAAAACAAGCTGTAGATGATGTGGATTCACCTATTGTTAAAATAGCAATTGAAATTTGTACTTAGTTGATGAGGACGTTGATCTCCTTGTTCTATAAATCGCTTTAACTCCAGAAGAAAAAGATACACTTTTCATAAGACCAGGAACAGGAAAAATTATATGGAAAATTCTTTCTTCGTCAGAAATCCAGAAATGACAAGAACGTATAATAGTATATTACGTTACAAGGAGTAGAAGGCGACCATTATTGTTGAGCCCAGAAGTTTGCTCAGCCGAGGCGCAAGCCGAGGCAGCAAACTGGGCGAAACACATAATGAGCGTTCTACTTCGAGTGACATACTATTTTTTCTTCAAGCGTTAAAATCAAAAATATCAAAACTTTAATTTTGAAAAATGACATCAGGTCAAATGCGTTCAAGGTTAGTAAAAAAATATATATGTAATACTAACCATTTTATTTATCAATGAAACATGTCATAGGTGAATTTGCAATTTCAAGTATTTCAGGTGGTACGTACTGCATTTCTTCAGACATTTATTTCGCTTTTAAATTTAAAAAACGGCTCGACGCGCGACGTCAACTTTTAAAATGACAGTTTATGACAAGTCATAACTTAGATTTTTAATTCGTTGCCATGGATACATTACTTCATTTTTGTACTAGGAAAAAAATGAGAAATATTTGTACTAATACAATAATAGGCTCTTTCTACAGGACGTGTTGCATTATGTAATGTAAGTATTGTTATACGTTTGAAGAAAAAAATAGTTATTTACATTACTAGATGCGAAAGGTTACTGTAAGGTGTGAGGTGATTTTTGAATGGTCGAGGCGAAGCCGAGACCTTTCAAAAAACACCGAATACTTAAAAGGGTTTTCGCATCGTGAAATGTATTATATTTTTTCTACTATACTGAAAAAAATTATGGGATTTACTAATTTAAAACTAATTATTTCATGAAATTAATTGACGTTTTTAATAAATTTTATAGTTTAGGAGGCTGCCTGTGAAAATTGTTTCCATGGCAACGAAATATTACGCATTTTAATTTCTGGTGGTTTCAAACTAAAATGAACAAATACATATGTTTTGTGGCGATATAAATGGGAATATTTCTTGTGCCTTGTTTTACGCCAAGAAATCCAAAGCAAGGTATATGCAAACTTAAGAAGCGTTTAATGGAGTAGGTAGGTACTACGTGCCGACAAAAATGTTGGCGTACTTCCTAGAAAGAAATTTCTTTATTAATACAAAATTGTTTAGTTGTATTAATTTGTTCAAATAGAACGAATTAATTTCGTTTAAAATTTGTTTTTCTACTTTTCTGTCCTGGCCGCATAAGTTTTACTTTCGTAGATAGCAACGCCTTAGCAACCAGATAACTCCAATGTTTACTTTCGTTCTCGCGCGTGTTGCTAGGGTTACAAAGTTCATTTATATAGACGGTAGTAGAAAAATACAATTTTGCTGACTCATGCCTTCAGTGGTTATGATACCACGTCTAGAATATTTCAGAAAGAAAAATTAAAAGTCATCAAACTTCTTCAGAAAGAAATGCAGTTGGTTAATGTAGTAAGAACTTTCAATGACAAGAATTCAACCCCCTCACAAGTAAAATAGGCTGGTGAAACTCTTTTCCTACTTGTATACGGTGCAAGGAAATTCACAAATGTCTCACTCAACTCATACAGATTAAGGGCCGAATGCACCGTGTCGTTAAACTCGGCTTATATTTAAGTATAGTTTAGAATGTGATATTATACTCAGTAATACGCATGTGTAATGTCACATTCTAAACTATACTTAAATATAAGCCGAGTTTAACGACACGGTGCATTCGGCCCTTAATCAATTCAAAAAATCGCTGCACAAACAAAAATCAAAGTTGGAATTATTACCACCAACTTCAGAGGCAGTCGCTTAATATTCATTACGAGTATTCTACAAAATTCAGAAATGGCTTGGCAATGAAAAAAATCCACAACAGTGGGGATAGAAGAAAATTAACGGCTCCTTACAAACTGTGACAACACTTTTTGTGCCAACAGCAGAATCAATATTGCAGCTTATCTCCTGCAACCGCAACAGAAAAGCAGGTTGAAGATGCTCACAAATTTACGGAAATTGTCAGGGAGTGCGATGTCTAAATTCATACATGGATAAAATTATCGAGGATCTAAACGACGCAGAAGATTTAGATGCTATCGATTCCGATCTTCTTTAGATACAAAGTGTGTTTCATTCAATATATATAAAATTTTAAACAACTCGATAATCCTCACTTGTACAATGATTATGTACTTTTTCATTTTGCAGAATATACTCACAGATAAACAAGCAGAAAATGAAGGAAACAAACGTAAAATTGGTAAAAAAATGTAATAAAAAAGTCAAAAATTAATATTTCTCTATAAATGAAAATATTCTTATTTTTTGAAAATTTCTCATGGTTCAATTGCCAATTTTTATTATGCATGTGAAAAACCTAGTTCATCCCACGATTTTTCAAGTAGGCATCTCCGACACACCCCTTACGGTTTGGGACTCTTAAGTTTCTTGACACATAGGTATATATTTTTAAAGGTATATGTCAAGTTTCAAGGAATTCACCTCGGAATTCACTATGTTCTTGTTCAGTTTGGACACTTTTCCTGTACTATTAGCTGCGTTTAATAGTTTGCGAGTAATCGATATCGGTATTTGTAATTGTTCACTTTTCATCTTCCCGAAATTATATTAAATTATTTCAGTTTTAACATTAAAAATATTTGTTAGTGAAAAAAATTTGTATACCATTTTAGTTTTCATTATGAGAATGTTTTTGTTAATAAAATAACTTTTTATTTTAATTTCTAAATAAAACTACTGATAATAAGATTTTACTTTGTGAAAATGTTTTGTGTTAATGAAATAACTATTTACTACTTTACAACAAATTTTCATTTTTATCACATCCGAAATATCACAAGATTTGCGTTCTACTTCGTCATTTCCAATGTCTCCTCCGGTTGCATCTTTGCGAAGGACTGTGAATTTTTTGTATTAAAAATGTTAAAATGATTTTATTTGCATGTCATTTTGAAAACCAGATTTTTTCGAAATATAGTTTAATTTTGATTTTTGCCTGTCAACAAAAAGGAAAGTTGAAAAATTAATCAAATTTAATCACCTCATGCACAATAATTCAAGATTTCTGACATCATTAAGACGAGAATATCACGTCGATTTCGAAACTAGGTGTAGGCAAGGACTCAAAAAACGTCAACGCATCCCGTATCTCTTTGAGAGATCTCGAACGCTAATCCTTAACTCTTTCAAGGGCCTTGGTACATAAAATGTACCCAGAAATATGTGCACATCATGGCGCAGAGGTTCATAAAATAGACCACCCATTTACATGCATTTATATTATATTTACGTTATAGTTGTGCCCCTCTAGGGTTTTTTTTAACCTAAACTCCTTGCCCCTGAAAGAGTCTTAACGGAATATTGTCATCTTCGGCTGTATCGTCGACGGCGAATAGGCCGAATGAAGGAACCGCGACGCGATACACGTGTAAAAACAGGTGCACTGAAGACCATCGTCGTTCCCCGTAAATATAACAGACTTTCGAAGGACAATCCTTCCGCAGATTCACCTACGGAAACCTTGCCATGACTTTTACTTCTTCTATATGATCAAGTTTGGTCATCTTCCTAGAAACATCGGCTGTTGTGAATTAGTTCCTCACTAAATCATTCCATCATATATACAAAGGGCGTTCCAGAAACGGTTCCTAAGGGAGCTACAGGCCCTTTAAGAGGCTTCTAAAAAAGATGTTTTTATAATGTTTTTTCAAATACTGACTTATGTCACTTTACAATCAATAATACAATTGCAAGTATTGATGGAAGACATTGTCACCAGGAGACGTGATATTTAGACTCTAATTATTTTGTAGATGTGCATACTAAATTTCAAATTCATCTATCTCAAAAACGGTTAAATTTATGAAGTTTTAGAAAAAGGATCTTTTTAAAGCAAAATTGCTTGAAATTTTGAAAATTTCTATCAGAATAGTGAAAAAATTACATGCAAAGAAAATAAGGGGGCTACATTTCTGTCACACCCCCATGTAGGGACGCCCCTGAAGAATTTTCAAATTTAAGGTTTACTATTTTGTTAAGTACAAAAAAGTATTCTACCATAGAAAATTTTATTAGTTTATATTGATCGGTTCTCGAAATATGTGAGAAAAACATCTTTTTTAGAAGCCTCTTAAAGGGGCTGTAGCTCCCTTAGGAATCGTTTTTGGAACAAAGTTTATATGAACTTTTTGGCTTATTCGCGAAAATCACGTATCACGAGATGGCGCTGAAAATCTAGTATATGGTAGTGAATAACAAACTTTTGACGCGTCTGTCAGTGTTTTGACATTTACGATAAAGTTAGAGAATAATTTAAGTAACACTTTTTTTTAATTAAAGTATCATGTCAACCGTTTTATTAATTGACTGCATTGCTATATTGTTTATAAACTAGTTAAATATAATAACAACACTTTAAACGCACTTTTAATTTAAAAAATCACAAGATAAATTTAAGAAATCCGCCAACTGACAGTAACAGTATAATGACAGCGGTTTGTTGTTCACTATCATATTGAGATTAAGCCAAAAAAATGTAGATGTCGCCCACTCCGTGATTTTCGCGAATTTTGATGAGTTCTACAACATGCCTTTGGATTTCTAAATACCTTTACCCAAACACCCTGTATATATACATAATAAATGCCAACTGTTTTGGATTTTTTAATAGAGAAAAGTATTGAGTATATATCCTGCTGTCTACGTACAATTATTTTCAAATGACATTGTCAAAGTTTTGGATCTAATTTACAAATTTTTATATTGTAATAACATTAACCTAACAACGTATCTAATTCTTTATTTCTACAGTGATGAGTTGTTCTGAAAAGCAAATAAATCACAAGAACACGGAGAAAAGTACTTTCTCTGCGCAAGTATTTCAATGTGTTGCATACATTACTCATAAATGTAAGTGATTAACATATACCTACATATTAATTAATTTCTAATTCATATTACATAGGTATATATAATTATATATGCAGATATCTATGTATTTAAAATACATATTTTTTTAGGCCCAATATTACAGGAATTATTTTTAAAATGGAGCACTTTAAACATAAAGGAAAAAGTGTTACTTAATTACATTGCATATCATGTGGTAGAAAAGAGTCAAATTGATTTGTACGCTCCCATTATGCAAGGTTTTGGTTACTGGAATACCTTGCAAGATACAGAAGGTTAGTTTATAATAAATTTACTAATACGGAATTCTAAGGTATACTTTAATAACACGAATGTTGGCATCCACGGCGAAAATTTAAACTTCCGAATCTACATCGGAATGTACAAAGTAAAGCAAAATAACATGTCCCTGGGGCGTTAATTTCTCGCGTTACCCATAGGCCATTATACTCTAGAGTCTAGATTTTAGTGTCATGCACGTTATCTAATCTAACCTTTTTTTCGAGGAGGGGAAATTTTCCAAACACACCCACTAAATACTAAATTCCTTAACCTTTTCTATGGTAGGTACCTCCCTTACCATGGAATAGCGATTCAAGGTATAAGTTATTATTATACTTGTGATAGTGCCTGCAATTTACTGCATGCTATGCGATATTTATTATCGTAGATATCACGTTTTACTTCTCGGACAATTTCCTTCCAAGGTTGTTTTTTGGCTATTTTTATTGCTTCTTTGGTCACCTGTCGCATTGTGTCCTCAGTATTTTCTTTGTTGACTGTCATTGCTTTTTTTCATCCACTAGAGTATACTGGTGCTCGTCCTTCATCCTTCATCCTTTAAGTTTGATCGTATGCGACCATTATCTGTTGTTTTCTGTGCATTCCTCCATTGTTTTTTATTGTGTCCATTTTGGTATAGTCATCTACAATCTACAATCTACATTCCTGTACGAAGCCTTGCATGCATGTCCCCTTAATTGTATTTTCCATTCTTTGTTTACACTTATTAAGTTTCCAAATTTAGCCTCGTTTCATCTGTTCTAATTTTAATCATATTATGCTCATATGATCACTGAAATTTTCATTGTCCCGCACCTCGCATCTTTATATGTATCTACCTATATGTTTTGTACAAAAAGTAACAACTATGTACTTCCACCTCGGACAAAAGTTGGTTTACCTCCCTGGTTAATGCTCTACCAGTTATTCCCCCAGAATATCTTCAATGTTATCAGCATTTGCTGATTCCTGATCCCCATAAAAGAGCTTCCTCATTATTGTTCCCGCCTATTACTTGTTTAAGTTTAATACAGTGTTTATGTTTAATCCTTCTGGTGTCGCTTTATACCTACGTAACTTTTTCTGTATTGGGGCAGTAAGTAGTTAATAAGTATCACCCACCATTGTTCCCTTATTTTTCCAAGATGGCGGCTTTAACAGCAACAATATTTAGGGGGAAATGTGAATTAACGATTATAACAACGTCCTCTACAAAATAAGACAGAAAAATTTCTTCCCGGAATTATTAAGAGGTAAAATGGTGGATGCATGACACAAGCCTTGTGACACTGCACAATGATCGAGTATTGAATGGTTTGCAGAATGAATAGGTACTTTTTCACATGCACGTTGGCAATATTTTTATTATTTTATGACATGTAAATATCATTACGTTATCCACACTTAAAATCTGTAAATAATTTGAGAGTATTGCATACTATTCAATTATCCAAATATATGCATTTTTTCTATAATGATTTTAAATATTTAAAATTATAACAATTTATGAAGACGAGGCCGAATCATCATTGAATTTTCTCTAAAAACATATCACATGTAAATTATTATTATGCAATTCACATTTATATAGAATAGAATAGAATAGATAGAAATATACATTACGCATTTTTTAGGCGCATGTGGCTTTCACGAGAATCCTCTCGATTTCAAATTCGATTTAGAGGATGAAAAGCGAATTTTTCAAATTATATTGGTTATCGACAAAATTATATCGAATATTTTAATTAGACCAAAGTTATGTAAGGAAATAAAAAATTTTAATGCAAAATTAAAATGTTTTAAAAGAGAGACTTGCTGCGTTGGTTGGGGAGACGAGTAATAATATTGTATTTTTCTCAATTTAGATAAGTTAATTTTTAAAATATACATTTATAGTATTACTATTTTAATTATTTGTACCTATTATATGTATCTATGTTTTTATACAATAATAAAATGTAAAACAGCAAATGTAATTTTTCAGTGGATCCTCTTATTCTCTTTGGAAACTTACAATTTCTTATACAAAGTTTCTTTTCTGGTATCAGGATATTGTTTATTATATTCATATTCATTTACAATTTGTAAAATACATTGCTACTCTTCTTCATATAACGTGAGTCTATTATTAAGGTTGATTCTCACTTACGCTACAGTCAGCTCGGCGACGCGACACGACTCTGCGCTGCAAAGTGTCGTGACGCTGGGGGGTATTCTCATTACAACGACCGACAGCGACGCGACACTACGCGCTGTTAGCAAAGAGTTTTAGTTCAGAGTAGACATTTGTTTGTCTTTGAATTAAATTGGATTTTTTTCTTAAAAATGTCTAGTTTTTTATCGAGTACTGATGATGACATATATATTCTTGTTAGTTATGTGCCAAATATTCTCTTTTCTTTGCTGATTATTGTAGTTTTTGTTCGTTAGATCGTAATATTCTACTGATTCAGCCACAAGGATGATTAAGTGCTCTGCCTTTTCATCGTCCAACGTAGACATTTTTAACAAAACAGCATGTGAACCGTATACAATCAGGATTGTACTGAACGACGCCGCGCGACATAACATAAAAAATGTTCACAGAACAATTTCAACGTTGCCGCGCGACGAAGCGACGCGTCGCAAACTGTAGTGCAGCGCTGATTGTAGCGTAAGTGAGAATCAACCTTTTGATAACTTTTAGTATATAATCGTTATAAAAACAACACCTTTTATTTTAACTGTAATTCGTTTTATTCGACAAGAACGATAACAGCCATAACAGGTAACAGCATAGACAAAATATATTGGTAACAGATTTTTCCCAACTATATAAAACTTAACTCTTCTTCTTCTTCTTAATCATTAAACCACAGACACTTATATTATAACACAGAACATACAATACCAAATGGTAACACTCCTCCTCGATTTAAAAAAGTTTATACATTTAAAATCGCACATTCATATTAAAGCCTTAAGCCTATCTATAACTAAATAACTAAAGCTTTGTTTCTAAAATATACAAAAGGTTCTTTGCTAAGTGGCTTAGTTAACATATCAGCCAAATTTTGGTCAGTTGACACATACTCGATCGAGATTTCTTTACGAGCTACTAGGTCTTTCAAATAATGATTTTTGATGTCAATAATATGTTTAGCCCGTTTGGAGTTTTCATAACTTTATGACATTAAAATAGAACTCTTGTTATCACAATAGAGTAAAGTGTCGTTATTTAATCCAAAGTCATTTAGAATTCCTCTAAGATTTACTAGATCTTGAGCACAAGCAGCCGCTGCCACATACTCTGCTTCTGCTGTTGAGAGAGCAACACAACTCTGTTTCTTGGAAAACCATGCAACAGGTTTCTTTCCATGTAAAATCATGCAACCACTCACGCTCTTCCGATCAATTTGATCCTTTGCCCAATCTGAATCTGAATACCCTATTAATTTTACCTCCTTATCTTTACTTCTTACGTATGTTAGTGCTTTTTCTTTTGTTCCTTGTAGGTACCTTAATAACCTTTTACCTGCATCCCATGTTTCTTTAGTTGGTCTGTCCAAATATCTACTCAAATATGAAACGGCGAATGTGATATCCGGTCTGGTTGTTGTACCTAAATACATTAATCCTCCAATCAGTTGTCTATAAGGAACGTTTATTATCTTACTTTCTTCATTGTATTGAATACCTTTTTCCATAGGAGTAGCTTTTCCTTTGCATTCTTCCACGTTGAAATGGCTTAACAATTTTTCAATAAACCGGGTTTGTTTTATTACAATTTGTTCACTGTTTCTTTCTATTGACATTCCCAAGAAATTCTTGACTTCTCCTAAATCCTTGGCTTGAAAATATCCGATCAATAAATCTACTGCTTCTTTGATATATTCCTTATTTCCGACTATCAACATGTCATCAACATAAATTAAAATAAATACATTTTCACCACAATATAAACAACAATCATATTTTGATCTCTTAAAGTTATGATTCACTGCAGTCATTAATAATAATAATAATAACGTTTATTTGCATACAAGGGAATTACAAGATATTTAAAGATAGGTAGGCATAATAAACATAATACTCACTATAGTACGGTGTGTACTGTCTGGTGAGGGAAAAAATATACAAATAATACATATAAATATAAACATAAGACATACAATATAAACCTTAAAAATAATGCAAAAGAAAGACATAAACTAATACATACTTATTTTAACTAGTTTGTTAAAGTTGGCTACATCTCTATAGAGTACATAAAAAACGTCGGCGCCTCTGACGACTGTATAATCCTCAAAGACGCCGACGTTCCCCACGCGCACCACAAAGACGCAGTCAACCATCCAATAATTATATTCCACTTAATACCTAACACAAGGATTAATTTAAATTTATTACTATTATTTTACTATTTAAGACTAATCTACAAGTGCATTTAATAACTAATTATTTTTTATATCAATAATTTTATGTATATCTGTTCTATTTTTATTAATTATATAGTTTTTTAGTTTTTTTTTGAATACTATTAATTTTCTTTCACTTTTTATTTCATTAAAAGTATCATTCCATACTTTGGGCGATTCTTTGAGACCATACAGCGCCCTATTTAATTTTAACGTTGTTGTTTTTGTTCTTTAGTCCCTCTGGTGCATAAATATACACTTCACTTTCCAATTTTCCATTTAGAAATGCTGTAGGAATGACCAACTGTCTTATTTCCCAATTATTTTCTAATGATACCGACAATAGCAATCTTATAGTTGAAATCCTTGCCACTGGTGCATATACTGTATTAAATTGATTCTCCTCCTTTGTTTGAAAGCCTTTTGCAACTATTCTTGCTTTCTTTGTACCGTCTTCCTTTGTTCTAAACACCCACTTTGTCTGAATTGCTTTCTTTGATTCTGGTAATTGAATTTCTTCCCATGTTTGAAGTTTTTCATGTGACTTTAGTTCCTTTTCAATGGCCGTGTTCCATTCTTTGTCTTTTATTGCATCTTTGTAAGTTACTGGATCTTCATGTGTTGAAAACAGAGGCAATATGCTGTGTAGAGTTCGTATTCGTTTAAGTGTTTTGGTGGATTTATTTTTCTTCCCCTACTTGTTGTTGGAACATTTTCTTCATCTTCTGAATTTCCTTCATTTTTTTCAACCTCTTCTGTCTCCCTTTCAAGTTCTTCATTTATATTTTCAACTCTATTTTCTTTTAATTCGTCGTCTGTATTTTCCTCTTCTCTTTGTAATATCATTTGTTGATCACCATTATTTATATCTTTAACTATTTGATTGTAACTAGTTTGGTTTTCATTAAATCTTACATCTCTAGATCTTATAATTTCATTATTCTCGTAATCCCACAGTCTATATCCTGCTCCGCTGTAACCTACCATTATACATGATTTTGCACGTCTATCTAACTTATTTGTTTTAGGTAAGACTACTACCCATGCTTGGCTTCCGAAAACTCTTAATTTTGACAAATCATTTTTATTATACCATCTCGTGGCAGGAGTTTCTCCATTATTTGCTTCTGTTGGCGACCTATTTAGTTCATATGCAGAACACTGTATCGCTTCGCCCCACAGTTCCTTAGGTAGATTTGTTTCTGAAAATTTTGTCCTTACTTTATCTAAAAGACTTCTGTTCATTCGTTCAGATTTACCGTTTTCTTGCGGAGTGTATGGCAACGTATACTCTAGCACAATACCCTTATCTCTACAAAAATCTCTAAAATAATTTGAGGAAAATTCCCCTCCGTTATCGCACCTTATTCTTTGCGTTTTAACATTATGTTGAGTTTTTATTAATTTAATAAAATCTATAATATTTTGTTCCGCTTCACTTTTATTTTTTAAGAGTTTGACTACTAGAAAATGAGAATAATCGTCAATCAATACTTGAAAGTACCTATATCCCTCTAACGTTGGAGTTGTAACCGGACCTGCTACGTCAGTATGTATCAACTCGCCAACCCTAACAGTTTTCGTATGACACCTATAAAAAGTTTTTCTGGTGGCCTTGCCTTCTAAGCAGTTTTTACAATTCTCAGTGGTAAATGGTAACCCTAGTTGTTTCAAACTATATCTATTAAGATGCCCTAATCTTCTATGCCAGAGGCTCATATTATCCCTACTAATTACAGTGTTGTTACTACTAAGACTATTTTCATTTGCTGTATCAGCATTTTCCTCGGCATATTCACTATTTAAATCTAAGTTTAACAAGAATAAGTCTTTCCACGAATCACAATAAATTGAGGAATTATTTTGTATTAATTTTGCTCTTGCTTTTCCTTCTTTATTACTACCAAATATTAATTTAAAACCTTTTTCTAGTAATTTTGAAACTGAAATTAAATTGTGTGACATACCTTGTACAATCAATGCCTCTATTTTTATTAATTTTCCTTGACAAGTTCCTCTTAACGTACCTTTCTTTTTGGCATATAATATTTCATTACTTTTTGCTGTACCTATCTTAACATTTCTTTCCAAATCTATTACATTTGTCATCTTACTTTCTAAATCTCCTACAACCATATGTTGCGTACAACCTGAATCTAAAATAAAACTGTTAATGTTTTTTGAAGATGTATCAGTGTTTAGAGCTATAAAAGAAATTTCATCAGCTTCGTTAGCCTGGGAATTACGACCTTGTCCGTAACTTCCTCTGAAACCTTGGCCTCTTCCTCTTGAACCGTACCATCTACCTCTGAAACCTTGCCTACAGTCCGATTTTTTATGTCCCTTTTTTCCACATTTATGACATGTGTATGGAAATGCTTTAAATGTAACTTCCTCATGAGTATTTTTCGAAGTATTCTTATTTCTATTTTTAATTTTTAGTTCCTCATCTAACAGTCTAGATTTTACAAAGTCCATGGTAATGTCTGTATTCAGAGTTTCTATTGCCGTAATAACTAGGTCATATTCCTCATTCATTGATAACAGCAGGTGACACACTTTATCAGATTCTTCCATTTTACATGATCCCAGGTTCTCTAATTCTCTGATAATTTTGTCAAAATTTAAGAAGTGATCTTCTAGCTTTTCGTTCTTTTGTAATTTTAGAGTGAGCAACTTTTTCTTCAATGTCAACTTTGTAAACACACTCTTTCTTTCTAAAACATCTTCAAGTGCTTTCATCATCTGTTTGGCAGATTTCGCATCTTTTACCAAATCCAAATGCTTATCAGTAATACATTGTATTATAGTAGACTTTGCCCTTACATCTTTTAGTTCAAACTCCTTCTTGTCTTTTGCTTCAGTATAATCCGTGATTGCTTTCTCCAACACTACTTTTACTTGTTTTTCTTCAAGGAGAGCTATCACTCTAAACTTCCAATTATTGAAATTATCAGAATTCAGTTGTGGTAAATTCGACGCTGTTAAATTCATTATGGCGATAAAAGCTTTTCTTTCACTTTTCACACTGATATTTTTCTTATTATTCTTTTTACTATTTGCGTAGACCCTGGGCCCATAACCTGATAACTTTTAGTATATAATCGTTATAAAAACAACACCTTTTATTTTAACTGTAATTCGTTTTATTCGACAAGAACGATAACAGCCATAACAGGTAACAGCATAGACAAAATATATTGGTAACAATTTTTCCTAACTATATAAAACTTAACTCTTCTTCTTCTTCTTAATCATTAAACCACAGACACTTATATTATAACACAGAACATACAATACCAAATGGTAACACCTTTATACTCGTTATTATTATACTTGAATAAATTTTAGCTAATGAAGTATGTACATATTTTCAATTCACTACACTGCATATATGATCTCAAGACATCATCATCAAGCAATGATTTTCATATCATTAATATTATTATTCTTAATATTTTTCATGGAAAATAAGAATAACTTATAGAGCGATTTTTTTAAAGAATTGCCTAAATCACAGTCTGTGCCTAAATGATAGGTACCTATTGTTTTATACTAATTAATGTGAGTATAGTAATTTGTGTTACTCATAGATAAATTTACAAGTCTTTGTGTTACTATATTCTTTTTATGTAAACTACATGCTTTGTACAAGAATTCGATGACGTGAGTATATTTTTTTATGTTGTGTATTCGTGTAAAAAAAAAATTGAGATATGCGTCAAATCTCGATGTATTTTAAATGAGTATTTTCAACACGTCACGTCGTCGGCAGCATGTGTTACTATTTTTTTAAACATCTGCGGATTTATGGAGATTTTTACTTTTTTGAGGTGAGACCACAAAAATTATTCACAACCCTTTATAAGAACCACCCTGAGGCTTGATTTTGAATCCAAAGTCGCAACAAGATTCAAGATAATAACTGACAGCAAAACGCAAAACACTATTAGTTCCTCTTTAATTATCGCTCTATTTGTAGAATTCATACTTCTGCCCAGGGGTGCAATTCTCGAGCTTCTACGAATATTATTCGTAAACGAATTGGTCGTATAGTAAATTACGTACATAACCAGAAAATTGTATTCTCGAATGTTGTACGTAATGCTCTTTTCATACGACTTTTATTTCCGCATAATCGCTTTGGCAACGTTGTAAACACACAATGTGACCATACGTTTAATAGTAAATATTACTAAATTTTAGGAATTTTTTGCAATTTGATTTGACAAGTGTTATCGTTTGTTGACCGTTCGCCATTTTTCTATTGAACTCTGAAGGCAAAATTAATGATTCAAATGGATTATCCCTAACGTGAAATAAACGTATCGGTGCTAAATTGTCGATTTCCGCCTCTTCAAGAGCACCAATTGCAGCAATATTTATAATATCATCCATTATTTATTATCTCAAACCTGTTGTCATAGCCCTCACTGTAGAGGGCTATGCTGTTGTCTATGAGCTTATAAAAATTTTCAATTACCTTTAGCAAATTTTATCAGAATATATATATTTACAATCGTACACCTACCTATAGTAGAAGACTTATACCGGAACCCGGTCTCCCCCCACCACTTTTTTTTCTGGTGGGGGGTAATTCCCACCACTTTTTTTTCTGGTGGGGAGTAATTAGAGTAATTAGAGCATTGTCGGTAATTAGGGTAATTAGAGCATTGTCGGTAATTAGGGTAATTAGAGCATTGTCGGTAATTAGACTGTAATTACAATGGAGGTAATTAGAGTATTGTCGGTAATTAGACTGTAATTACAATAGAGGTAATAAGAGTAATGTCTGTAATTAGATTGTAATTACAATATAGAGGTAATTATAGTATTGTCGGTAATTAGACTTGATGTAACTACTATGGTGGTTATTGGAGTGATGCAATTGTAATTGTAATTAGCATATGTATCAATAAGTATTTCAAGTATGTAAGTGTATGATAGTAATTAGTATGGTTGGAGGTAATTATGGTTGTGGGAGGCAATTAACTGTCACATTTCATTCTCATACGCAGATGGTGGGGCGAGTTCTATCATATCTCTATAAAAGCGGGAGAGGAGTTAACATGCGATCATTGTGTAGCCTAGTGTTCTAGAGTAGTAAAAAGTGAAAATGTATGTGTGTACTGATTGTGGTAAAAATTTTACACGTGGTGACAATTTGCGACGTCATCAAAGGCAATCATGTATACAACCAAGCCATGATGGATCTCCACCAGCAAAGCAGTTTAGAGCGGACACATTTCCTTCAACATCAACAAACATGCAAACATGTAATTGCTGTAATGTGACTCTAACAACGTCTCAGATGAAGTCACATAAAAGAACGTTACAACATAGAACAAGGTCATGTGTTCCTATGACGAATGGTGTGGAAATTGTCCAAAGTGCCTTCAGGAACAGGATTGTGACGTATCGTGTGCACAGTGAAAATAATCATATAGACTACACAATGTTCTTCAACGAGATCAGACCCAAAATTTTAAATCTATTGGAAGAAGTTTTAAAAATACATAAAGCCATTAAAGTGAATATGGAAACGTTTGCAAGATACATATTACCTACACAGGATCTGGTAGAGATGAAATCATTTAATACCAGTAACAGAATTTTGGATGAATCCATGGATCTGAGGAATATCTTGGACAGCTTTGTGGATTCTATGATTATGCAAACTACGGAGTTTCAAGAACGTGATTCGGGTAAGTTAATATTTATCAAAATATGGGAATAATAATTAACGACTATTCATTTTTTAGGGTGGGCTCTTGAACGAATTACATTTCTTGAAATCAATGTCAACAAGTATAGTCCTATGGGAGGTTCATCCTACATTAAATTACCAAAATATATTTCAAATAAGGGAGCTGTGATAAATGTAGAAAACCAGGATCAAAGTTGTTTTTTTTGGGCTGTGACTTCAGCATTATACCCTGCAAATGGTCATACATCGGACACAGCGTCATATCCGCATTTTTCAACAGTATTAAATGTAACAGGTATGAGTTCTCCAGTAAAATTACGAGATATTTCAAAGTTTGAGGAAATGAACAACATTTCAATTAACGTATATGGGTTAGAACAGATATTTGAAAATAATAGAGTAAAGTATGAAGTTGTAGGACCTTTGCGTTACTCGGGGAGAAAACTGTATACACACATAAATTTATTATTGATCTCTAGCGAGTGTGATGATGATAATCACCATTGCAATAAAGATTGTGCCAACAGTCACTACTGTTGGATAAAAGATATATCTAGGTTAGTTTCCACCCAAATTTCCGGTAGCGATCATAAAAAACATTTTTGTGACGGTTGCTTATTATATTTTAATAATGAACGTCAACTATTTCAACATCAGAGAAACGATTGTAATCACATTTACACCACAACGCCAACAACAAAAATACGGGTAGATAAATTCGGAAAGGAAGTTGCAGAAAATATATTAAAATTTGAGAATTTCGAAAGACAAATGCAAGTGCCATTTGTAGTATATGCTGATTTTGAATCGATTTTAAAACCTATCAATACTTGCGAACCAAACCCCGAACGTTCTTTCACAAATAAAACTTTTAAACATGACCCTTACTCATTCGCATATTTCATAAAATGTTCTTTTGACAATTCTCTATCTAAGTTTGAGCTGTACCGAGGTGCTGATGCGGCCGAAGTATTTGTATCACGCTGATTTAAGGAATATATATAATCAACATATGAAAAACATAGTCCCAATGGCTCCTCTTACACCGCAAGAAAGCCAAGACTACCAAAATGCAACCACATGCGGTATATGTAATAAGCCTTTCGAAAGAGAGGATGTAAAAGTAAGAGACCATTGTCACTTAACGGGTAAAGTGCGTTTTGGTGCTGCACATTCCATCTGCAATTTAAATTATAAATTACCCAAATTTACACCTATTATATTCCACGGGTTAAGTAATTACGATAATCACCTATTCGTGAAAGAGCTGTGTAAACACCGAGACAAGGTTGATGTAATAGCACAAAACAAAGAAAAATATATATCCTTTACGAAACACATTTATATGCACGATTATGTAAATAAGAAGGGTGAAACAAAGAAAAAATTTTTACAACTACGATTTATCGATAGTTTCAAGTTCTTGTCTGCATCATTACAAAATTTGGGTGTGAGTTTAGATGATAACCAGTTGGTGGTAACACGAAGTTTCTATAACGATAATGCCAAATTCAATTTAATGAGACAGAAGGGTGTGTTTCCATATAGTTTTTTGGACAGTTTAGAAAAATTAAATAAATTGGAATTACCAGCCAAAGAGGAATTTTTTGATAATTTAAACAATGAACACATATCGATTGCGGATTATCAACGTGCTAATGATGTGTGGAATTTATTTGAATGTAAAAACTTGGGGGATTATTCAGATCTTTATTTAAAATCAGATGTGCTTCTTTTATGCGATATATTTGAAAACTTTCGTGAAATTTGTTTGGATAAATACAAACTGGATCCAGCTCAATACTATACAGCTCCAGGTTTATCGTGGGATGCTATGTTAAAATTAACAGGGGTGAACTTACAATTATTAACTGAAATCGATATGATTCATTTTTTTAAAAAAGGGATACGGGGCGGCTTAAGTCAGTGCTCAGAAAGAAAGCATATTGCAAATAATAAATTTCTACCCAATTACGATCCCAACGAGCCATCATCATTCATAACTTACCTCGATGCAACGAATTTGTACGGATATTCAATGAGTCAATGTTTACCAACGGGGGGATTTCAATGGCTGTCCAAAGCGGAAATTGACGAATTAGATATTATGAGTATTTTGGAGGATGACCCCCACGGATATGTTTTAGAGGTAGATATACATTATCCACAACATTTGCACGATTTGCACTCGGACCTCCCATTTTTAGTCGAAAATATTGTTCCACCCAAATCAAAATCAAAATTAGCGAAGTTAATACCAAATTTAAACGACAAAAACAAATATATCGTACATTATTTAAATTTAAAGCAGGCTGTTAATAATGGTTTAGTGGTTTTAAAAACACATAGAATTCTTAAATTCAATCAATCGGCTTGGCTGCAAAATTACATTAACCTTAATACTCTTTTACGAAATAACGCAACAAATAAATTTGAAAGAGACCAATACAAATTAATGAATAATTCCATATACGGTAAAACAATGGAAAATATTGATAACAGATCCGACATAAAGCTGGTTACTCACTGGGAGAGTATCAGGCGTAGTAAAGGTGCAAATGCACTAATATCTCGCCCAAACTTTAAAACATGTTCAATATTTACCGAGGATTTCGTGGCTATTCATATGGGTAGACAAAAGGTACTTTACAATAAACCAATCTATGTAGGATTTTGTATATTGGAATTATCCAAGACGGTACTATACAATTTTTTCTATAACATAATTAAAAGTCAGTTTGGTGAGAACGCGGCTTTATTATATACAGACACTGATTCATTAATTATTAAAATTTTTACAGATAACTTCTACGATTTTATAATAGACAATCCCGACAAGTTCGATACTTCAAACTATCAAGTGGGAAATATATTTAATGTACCTAAGGGTGTGTCAATTTTAGGTAATTTTAAAGACGAATTCCCCGCGGACCCAATAATTAGTTTTTACGGAACAGGCGCGAAGGCATATTGTGTACAATCTGTGGCAAATGAATTAAAAAAAGCTAAAGGTGTAAAAAGATCCGTCATTCAAAAAGAGTTATCAATAGACGACTATAAGCAAATCGTTGAACGAGGAGGTTTGATATTTAGAAAGATGAATACGTTTAGAAGCTATTTGCATGATATATATACCGAAGTAAAGAACAAAGTGGCTTTGAGCCAGTATGACGATAAGCGATTCGTTATTCTCAATACAACTAAGACATTACCGTGGGGGCATTCTAATGTACAATTCTTTCAGGACGAACCTGAACAAAACATACGCTGGTTAATGTCAGCCATAAATGAAGTTGAAAATTGTTCTGTAAAAAACGAAAAGTTGGATAAATTACTCGCAGCCATAGCTGAGTTAAGTCAAGAATAAAAATACTTCACTGAAAAACTTATTGAAACATTATTTTTTCAATGCAAGGGTCTAAAACTAAGTTAAGTTGTGTACTTTACGAATATTATTATTCTTTTTGGAAAATGTGTTTAATAAAATATATATATATAGGAGAACTCATACTGATTTCAACAAATACATTATAAATTAAATTCTTAGTTTAACTGTATACTTATCAAATATTGTATGTATGTAAGACATTTTTTGACAATTGTACAATTTTAGGTTAAGGTTAAAATTAATTATGTAACTAAAATGTAATAATAATTGGTTAATAAATTTCAATTTGAATTTGAATTGTTGTTAATTATTACCACAAAATGACAATTTAAAATAATGCATCGCTTTATTATGTGGCTGGGTATTGTAATATGGCTGCAAGGATAAGCACACCTTCTTTGTTAAATTTGTGTTTAGTTTCAATGATGTACAGATTAATTTAGGTTATGTGACAACAATGCTGGCGTCGACTCTACTAAGTTTGTATCGTGTGGTATTTGGCTTGGGTTACGTGGCAACAATGTTGGCGTCATTTCATAGTCATGGATGTAATTACATCAGTTGGCACGACGTGGCTTGGCGCCACAATCGTATAATGCTCTCCGTTACGTAGTGGCGTGGGTTTCCTTCAACCAATAGAAAGCGAGCATTGGTGGCGTGATATTATATCGACCAATGAGAAAGAAGTTGACCACCCCAACCTCTCTAGTAGTGACAGAGCTTCTTTGAGATGCTACAAAAATTCTTTCCACCTTCAACTTTCGTCGTGTGTACAAGTGCCACAAAAAGTGCTCCGTTTTCGCATTTTTGTAATTGTTTTTTTGTGTTCAATCGTTTTTGTGTTCGTTTTGTGAAAATGGTAAGACACCTAAAGAAAAATGCGGCCGGTGGTAGTCGCAAACGCCCGTTGGAGGGTACATCACCTGCATTAGTAGGTTTAAATTTGATGGCCTATTTGCAAAATTTTGTGCCGGACCCTATTGTCAGCAATATTGTTGAAGCACCCACAGAAGCTGGTACTGTAGTGCAACAGCAACATGCAAATAATGCCGCAACCAGCGTGGGTGAGGGTTCGGCGAACGTTGCAACACCGCCGGGGCCATCTACCAGCGGAATAAATATTTTGCAAGATGTTGTAATCCCGGCGGAAAACAATATATATGAGGCCATCTCGCAAGCCTCTAATAATGGTGAAGTACAGCTTCAACAGGCGTATTTTGGCTACCAACGGACGCACGCGATTGACCACCCTGACACGGAATATCCTGTATTGCATTTGCCCGAGGATGGCGCCGGAATTAATTTCGATGCCATCGTCGACCAAAATGCAGTACAGCAAATTCAAGATAACCTTGAAGCGGAAGGTGAGGTGTTACTTTTGAGAAATCAAATACTTAAAAGTAAATCTTTACATTCCGGCTCAGGTGGTCAGGGTGGACGACATCATAATAATAATTTCTCTGGCTCTCAACACCTACCCACGGTGTCGCTTGTAGATAGCGACGACTCTGATGACGATTTTGTGAAAAAACCAAAGATCGACAAAATCATAATTCAAAGGATAAAATCGTCATCATCGGCTTCGCTAGGAAGTAGACAGAGAAAGGCTGTAAAGAAACCGAAACAAGGAATGCGTCGTCCTTCTCGGAATCCGACCCCAGTAACTGTTGAAATAATTAAATTGGGGCCGAAGACTGAGGAGGACAATGCAATCCAAAATATAATCGATTTACAGACCGCTATGCCAACGCCTCTTACCCCTCTTACGCCCGCAACACCACCAACACCTGTTGAACAGGTTTTCAAAATTGTTAAGGGCAAGAGAGGTAAAAAGGCACCAGCAAAAAGGTCTGTTTCGGTTTCTTTACCTGATAATATTCCGTTAGAACAACCTAGTTGCTCTAATGCAATATTACCGACGCCTTTAAGTGGTAGCAGCACATTAGAACAACCGAGTTGTTCTAATGTGGTGGTTCCAACACTTCCTCTGGTGGTGTCGCAGCCACTTGCAGAACCGATTCAACATCCCTCAGAAGTTGAGTCGGTTCCACAGGTGGCGCTATCACCACCACTACCTATTCTAGAGCCGGCTCAGGATTCTTCAGACTCAGAGCCGGATGTATTTCTGTCTCAGCCTGAGAATAGAAATATTTTAAACAAATTCTTAAATTTCTATTCTGCGGCTAAGACAGAATATCAGGAGAAAGTGGCAGCAACCCAAGGTGATGCGGACCGTGAAATTGAGGTTAACGCAAGATTATCTGAAGCCATTCGCCAGGCTAACCATGAGTTAGCCGAAATAGCTGGGCGCCGCGTCGCTTTGGAGAAAGCCGAAAGGGCGTTGAGAGCAATTGAATCGGGTCTAAGTAGAGTCGGGCGGTAAGGCTTGTACAACACACATGGTGGAGAGGCTTTGTTATGCAGTTTTTTTTCTAGTTATTAAGTTAGGTTAAGTCATTGTAAATATATGTAGTTAGTTTATTAATAATAAGTATTGTACATAAAAAAAAAGTGAAAAAAAAATATAAAAAAAATATATATAAATTTTTTTATACGTATAAATGTAAAAAAAAAAAAATATTGATTAGTATAAGTATTTGTATATATTAAATTAGCGTATAAATGAATAATTAGGTTAAGTAATTGTAAAGAAGAAAAAAAGTTAGGTTAAGTCATTGTAAATATTTGTAGTTAGTTTATTAGTAGTAAGTAATTGTACATAAAAAATAAATATAAAAAAAGTTTAAAACAAATTTTAAAGAGTAAATAAAAAAATTTTAAATAAAATATGTTAAAAAAATTAATTAGTTAATAAAATAAATACACCACATGTAATTAATTAATTGTGCATATTATGAGTACATGTTTGACATGAATAATTAGATTATGTAATTGTAAATAAACACATAATGTAAAGGTTAATTAATTTAAATAAATAAAGAGTTTAAAACATTTTTCTTAATAATAAAAACTTTAATAAAATTACAAACTTGTCTTTTATTAGTAGTAAGTAATTGTACATAAAAAATAAATATAAAAAAGTTTAAAACAAATTTTAAAAAGTGAATAAAAAATGTTAAAAAAATTAATTAGTTAATAAAATAAATACACCACATGTAATTAATTAATTGTGCATATTATGAGTACATGTTTGACATGACTAATTAGATTATGTAATTGTAAATAAACACATAATGTAAAGGTTAATTAATTTAAATAAATAAAGAGTTTAAAACATTTTTCTTAATAATAAAAACTTTAATAAAATTACAAACTTGTCTTTTATTAGTAGTAAGTAATTGTACATAAAAAATAAATATAAAAAAGTTTAAAACAAATTTTAAAAAGTGAATAAAAAATGTTAAAAAATTAATTAGTTAATAAAATAAATACACCACATGTAATTAATTAATTGTGCATATTATGAGTACATGTTTGACATGACTAATTAGATTATGTAATTGTAAATAAACACATAATGTAAAGGTTAATTAATTTAAATAAATAAAGAGTTTAAAACATTTTTCTTAATAATAAAAATTAATAAAAACTTTAATAAAATTACAAACTTGTCTAACTCAAAAATTACCCTCATATCAAAAAAAAAGTATTTAGGTTAGGTAGGTTAATAACAACATAAAAAAAAAAAAATTAAAAAAATCGAATTTAAAACACATGAAAATCAAAATTAATGGTTAATTAGGAAAGGTCAAAGGTCAAATTTAAAAAAAAAACCGGAGATCCACCACCTCCTTTCTCCGGGGGGCGTCCGAGATTCGATCTCGTGGTCTTCTGAGTGGCCTCAAGATCGACGCGTGTTTGCCCGCTCGGCTATTCGAACGTCCCGAAAGAGTTAGGTCTATTTCATAATTTCAACAAAAAAACTACCTGCTCATCGATCCGTATTGACCAGGCAGGGTCGCAGGGCCTTAGGCTATAAAATCAACCCAAGCTATCGGCTTTATACATTTAGAACTGTATTATTTTGAATCAGTTTATATCTTGAGATATTTTAATTTAATTTAAATAATAATAAATAAAAGATAACCATTTTTTTTCAAAATACTTTTTAATAAAATCATTCATATGTTCATTTGTTTTAATATTTATATGATTTACTAATTTTCACAACTTGTAATATACAGGGTGGCACAAATATTTTTATTAATTAAAAAATATATACAATTAAACTTAAAAATAAAATGAAATATAAATTTACATTAATAAATACTAATTATAACGAATCATCTTCTTCTGGTTCCAATACTTGGTCATCTGTGAGGTTGGACACAGTTGAATCCGTTGGAGATGATGGCCTAGAATTAGGAACCGTCTCTATTGACCAAGCCGACGGTGAAGAAGCACGAGAATTGGACGCCGTCTCCATCGACCACCAGTCACTTGGGATACTGGCATGTTGTATGACCTCACTGTCTATAGAGCATGTTGGAGCCATCACTGTGGAGTCACCAGTAGTTGAGGAGATGGTACTATCTTGTACAGGTTGTTCGGTCTCCATCTCAATACAAACTGAGCAACAGCAGCAAAGAACTTCATTTTATACATTTACCCCCTCCAAAACATGTGAACACTTAATATCATAATAATTTCTTGACATTTGTATATAGAACAGTACTATTTTATACTCATACTATAAATAACTACCATAAATATCTAATTTAGTAAAACACGTTGTATCGTTCACGCAATTGTTTTATTTACATTATTACATGTATGACATACTTCAATTCGATGCAATTGCACCAAGTTTGTGCTGCAACATTTACATTTCGTTATCATTGCACCATCCAACGTCGTCGTTTTGTGAATATTTACATGCTGGTGACGTCCGGACACTATCCGTGTATAGGATATATAACATAGCCCACACAGGAAGTGTTTGGTTGCATCCGGCCTGGTTCTGATTATGACAAAAGACGCTGACGTGCAATATAGTCTCCGCCGATCATCATAATTGTTTAATATTTTTCCGGAGAAGGCTAACTCTCCCGCTTCGTCTTCCACATCATCCCCAAGACCTTCATCTACACTGACGGGAACCAGGTTGCCATCTCCCCAGTCGGCACCCTCTTGGTCGACATTGATATTTTCCACGATGATGGGATCCTCCCGGTGGACAGCATCTTGATTCAAGTCCTGAAGCTCTTGATTTACACCATCTCGGTGTAACACCATTGCACCCATATCATTTTCTGCCAGTTCAGTGAGGAATCGTCTATAAGCCATCTTTAAATGTTGGAACTCAACTGATTTGATGTTAAACCTCCTCCGTTTTATATTCTATAATTCGTGACGGTGACGCCCTTCCTATGGCGTCAAGTTTACTATTAGCTATTTAAACCAAGAGTGACCACAAGAGGAACGCATTCAAACTTCTTACGTAACACAATCGTGTCTTAAAACAGAAGTGCATACAATGGTCCTACCAAGAGAGTGGAAATTAAAACCAATAATAGCAGTACAACCGTATAGTTACAATAATTCAAGAATTTGCCATAATTGCTATACTGCATGGAGGAAGCAAATTATCAACCCATGCACTGGACTGTGCAAAAAGTGTGTAATTCAGAACCCAGTGCAGAAAAAAGAATTTCGAGACAATTGTCCAAATGAAACACAATGTCGCAATTGTCTTACCATACTCAAAAGAACGAATTTTGGTATATATCGAGACGTATGTGAAGCTTGCAAAGCAGACCAACCACAATTAAGACAACGATGCGTGTACTGTAGTAAGTACGAGGACAATTGTTGGAACAACATTTGCATAAAATGTATGTCAGGGGCACTCATCTTGTGTGATCGCATTGGTGTGTTTTATAGTAGTTGGACTCACCATAATAGGGACTGTTGGTGTCTTAATTATAAATAAATTATATTATTTGTGTATGTGTGTATGTAATATATATTATAACCATAAACTGTAAATATATTTTTAGTATTGTAATAACATATTATTTTGTGGGAAACTTTTAAAATTATACAAAAAAAAAAAAAAAAAAAAAAAAAAAAAAAAAAAAAAAAAAAAAAGATTATTTTTAATTTTTTTACAATTTAAAATGAAGGAAATAAATTAAATAAATATTAATAAAGTATATTCATTTTATTATTCATTTGTGACACATATTAAAATATTTCAATCGACATAACTATATAATGATACATTAATATATTTTTCTAGTTAATGACAATTTTAAACAATAGAAGCTATATCAACCCACGAATTGTGTTCTATAGATAGCCCCAGCCACTTTACCAGCACTTTATTTCCTTTCTTCTTTAATACATTTTCAACTAGATACACATCGGGGTATTTTGCTTTTAGTAGCTCCATTTCATAAAAACATCCCTTGATTGGGTGTCCAAACAAGTCTTCTATCAGGTAAGTTGTGGGATTTGTTATGTTTATTTTGGTAATTTTAAAAAGTTCTGTTGAAAAGTTCGGTGTAAACCCTTTATCAAATACACCTTTATACTTGCTAATACGAACTATATCACCGAGATGAAATTTCGGTTTCAGAGCAATCTTAATATAATTATATACGTTTAAATGTGGAGTTGGTTTGACATCAATGGGCTTTCTGCCAGTTGTACGATGGACTTTGTCATTGTAACTTTTTGTAACGTTTGGTAGGATATCGAGCCATTTATATTTACCCATAGCTGAGAATTCTTTATACAACCAATTTTTTAATGTGCGGATTACTCGCTCAACAATTGCTGCTTTTTTTGTGCTATACGTAGAATAATGATTAATTTCGTGCCGCTTCATTAATGCGGAGAACTTTCTGTTATAGAATTCAGTACCATTATCGGTCTGTAAATTTCTCGGTGAATAATTTGCTTCTTGAATAATAGTCTGCATAGCCTTGGTAACTTCTACAGCTGCTTTATTTTTAATAGGTTTGGTCCATACGTACTTGGAATAGCAGTCAATCACTACAAGAATATAACGATACCCTCTATTTTTATCAGCGTATGGCTGCATTTCAGCTAGGTCTGCTTGCCACAAATCACCAAACCCCTTAATTATGGTTCGCCTTCTACGAAAATTTCGTCGAGCATTTCTATGTAACTCGTTAACAACTTGTAATTTTTCGCTGCTAACCTCCATTATAAAATTGTCTTCAGCTATATATCAATTTCAGACATTAGTTCTGGTGGAAATGTTAGGCCTCCGGATTGCACCTTCTTTGGTTGGAGTTCGGTGGCAATATGCTCTAATTTAGAGATTCTAGTGATTAAAGTATTGTGATTGTTTATGGCCGAACGTTTAACTTCAGAAATTGCTTTATCAACATATTTCCTCATTTCTATTTTCATTTTCTGCATCATCTCATTATTTTGTTTATTGAAAATAGCGCGATTTTCTTCTCCACTTCTTATAAGTCCCACATCAACATATTTTTTCATTTCCCCAATAATTACATCGGTTGTATCAAAAATAGCTTTGGCAGCATTTTCATCATTTGTTTGTAGACGCTTGTTAACGTAATTACATGTTGCACCATCTTGATCATCAACAGGTTCCCCTAGATTTTTTAAACGCTTATTTTCAATATCATAGTGATTATCTCTGGTAAGTTTAAAACCCACGCCAGGTAATCCACGATGGGCTATTAACTTACTCGCACTAATTCTTTTGCTGCGTCCAAATTTGTCGATAGTGTTTACAGTAGACATTTCTGGTTGCATCTGATCCAGTTTATAAAATTTCAGACTATATAATACTTATTAAGTATAATGATACTATGTTTTATTTCATCTTTAATACACTATTTTTTCTTCCCTAAGTTCTGATATTATTTCTATTATTTCATTGTCGTGGTTGTTATTTCCCGCTATTTTCGAACTCCATAGTAGACGTAGACGATCCACGAGTTCGCTGGGTTTATTCCAAAAAATATATTCTTTATCTTTATTTCTGTACAATTTGTGGGTAGGTACACGTTTTAAGCCGTGACCACTTGTTGACGATCGTGTCGCAATTGTAGAAGATGTTAATGGTTTGATAATTTTGTGAAATTTTCCACGCTTAGTAGTGTTATAGCCATTCGCTACATCGAATTTTTTGTAAGGTGCCTTTGTTTTTCTTAGTATTTCTCCATATATCTTACTCCATTCATCATCGAGAACACCCTCTCTATTATCATCTAAAATTGTTGGGCGTTTTAGAAATATTAGATCGTACAATTTAGGACTACCTAGATACACGCCAAGTTTCTTATTGCCATACCATAGCGTAATATTTCCATGGGAAAAACGTATTTCGGCATTGCCCATCAGCAGTTTGCCTGTCTTGGGATCTACACGCACTCCATATAAACTATCATACTTGGAATCACCAGATTTTAAATTTTGTATATGTCTTTTTACAACCTCATGTCTTTTTTCTAGTTTACTAGCTGGAGAAGTTTCGGATACAGGGGTTGTTCTTATTGACGATGGTGGTGTTTCCATAATGGGGATATAATGTGGAACATCATCACCACCTACATACTTATCGGATCCTTCTTCAGAAGCACTCTCCCATGATACAGCCCTCTGGGTGGACACCCTTGATGATGATGGTTTTGAATGTAATTGTTGGATATGAGATTTGTTCTCTGCTGCTGAAGATATAACATTTAAAGGTTCAGTTATCGGTTGGTAGATCTTTTCAAGTGTTACGTGCATCTCCATATCTTTGTTCTTGATATAGTTAAACTTCTTCCGCACAGCATCTGTTGCCTCAATCAGCTGTCGCTTGAGTGTTATTTCGCTACTGGGATGTGCAAGATTGTTATATTTTTTATTATCTTTGGTAACCTTCATCTTAGCGCATACGTAAACGAAGTAATCCTAACGACGTATGTAATTCAAGTGAAGTTTTTAATAAAATGCATTATGGATATATGAAGCTATCAAACCCTTTTCTATATCGCCCACCTTGTACTTCTCTATCCTTATCAATCACTAGAAATCCATATTTGTCATTCCAGCACTTTGCACACATATTTTGAAATACTGTAAACGTTACATCAGGTGACACATGATCGGAAAAGATGTGATGCAGATTCATGTCGTCCTGTTTAAAGACAACAATTAAATTACTATTGTCTCTTATTAGCTGCTTCGGGATTCGAGAGTATGTCTGGCCAAGATAAAAACAATCCACATTTCTATGTCGGCCCATACTGAAATATCCCCTTATAACATCTTGTTTCTCACATATTACATCGTCAAATATAAACACAGACTCTGGCTTTGCCTCGGATGGTTCCACTATTTGCGTACCATTACTAAATGTATAAAATCCTAACCCCTCAATCGGCGCTAATACATTACGTAGATACTCATACTTGGGTTGATTTATAGACTTTGAGTATAGGTAAATATTTAAAAAACGTAAACCTAAACGATGCGTGATCAAAGATATTAAGACATTTGTTTTCCCACAATTCGAGGGTCCTATTATGAGGGCACGTACAGTTGAAGGTAGTAGTGGTCCATGGCGATTATCAGCACTTAACCCACGCCCAACTTTTTCATCCAAATTATCTATAGAAAGCGTTTGTTTCTGTTTCACAATGTGCATTGTACCGCGGCTAAATGTTATATAAGTAGATGTGTGATTTACAACTCTTATTTAAATGGTTTCTACGATACGATACACACGTGAAAAACGTACGAAGCGCGGTGGAGGATTAGTTAATTCCCTGATTAATAAGCTCCCCTTTGAATTGCATTTGCCAGGTTATCAATTTTGTGGTCCAGGCACAGATTTAAATAAAAGGTTAGCACGAGGTGATTCTGGCATAAATCAGCTCGATAAAGCGTGTAAGCAACACGATATTGCGTACGACAAAAATAGCAGTAATCAAGCAGCCCGCCATAAAGCAGACTATCAGCTTGAACAGGCTGCGTGGAAACGAGTGAAATCTAAAGACGCAGGACGTGGAGAAAAGGCAGCTGCTTGGTTAGTCACAACTATAATGAAGGGAAAACAACGTCTTGGTATGGGATGTAATTCAACAATATCTCGCAATCCAATAAGGAAACGAATCATCAAGAAAACAAAGAAAGGTAAGAAGAATGTTAAAAAGACAGCGTTTGGATCTGGGATAGTACGAAAAGTGCGTGACACACTGCGAAATGCTGGAGGCAAAAGAGTAAAAGACCAAAAGAAGGTGACTGAAATTGCTCTAAAAGCTGCACGTCGATATATAAAACAGGCCGGTGGAAAACGCAATATTCAAACACCTCGAATTATACCAATTCCAAAAGTTGGTGGTATTTTACCTCTAATACCCATTTTTGCTGGATTATCTGCATTGGGTAGTTTGGCTGGTACGGCTGCTGGTATTGCTAAAGCTGTAAATGATGTGAAAAAGGGTAGAGAAGAATTAGCTGAAGCAAATCGACACAACAGAAGTATGGAAGCAATCGCTATGAAAAGTGGCAAGGGGATGTTTATGAAGCCATATCGAAAGGGAATGGGTCTTTATCTAAAACAGAATTCAAAAAACTAATAGACTCCCTACCTCGGAGACCTCTTACCGACATTGATCTTAAATATTATGCTAAGAAAATGAAGGTAGCATACTTTCGAGGTGTGTTTATGCGCGACTCACTACCAAGACATGGGCCACATTACAATGAATCTTCAATAATCAATTTGGATAGTATATATGGTCCTGGGACACATTGGGTGGCATATAAAAAACGAGGTGGTTTAGTAAATTACTTTGATAGTTTTGGTGATTTACCCCCACCTATAGAATTAGTTACATATTTCAATAACGATTCAAGGAGGGCCAACCAAATATTCTATAATTACAAACGTGTACAGAATTTTAACACAGTGTGGTGTGGACATTTGTGTTTAAAGTTTCTCTCTACAAAACAAATATAAAACGCCATGGAGCTGAAATCTATAACCCCAGCAATGGATCGAGAAAGTATCAAGCGAATGGGTCACTCACTAATTGCATTCTCCCGTTTGCGTAGTCTGTTGAAGATGAGCAAACAACAACTTGCAAATATGCCCAAAGAAGTGATGATTGGGCTTGCTTCACATGAAATTGCATTAGTATGGGATAAGCTACCTACACATCTTCAGAATGATATCGATATATTAAAATATCAATATTGCACAGAACATTACCTTAATGATTATGAAAGCAATGTTGACGTAAATGATGGTCCAACACCTAGAAAAATGTTTTGCTGCTATTGTAAGGTAAACGATGTAAATGTGGCATCCAATAACAATGTAAATATATTACCATCCACTTCTAAGAAGAGGAAATTATACCATTATTGCTGTAATCCACAATAAATTGGGTAACACAATTTAATTATATCAGTCATGTCGTACACGTTCACACTAACGAGCCGCTTAAGTGAGCTAAGTGTCAACTTTGATCCACCCATTGAACTGGATAGGAGCAGTCGTCATGGTTAGGTTTAATTGGATTCTACTCTTACAACTCCATATACAATGTGGATGAAACAAATAACATCTTCCAATATAGGGTTAGTGCTAAAGATACATTCACTACTGTTCACATACCTCTGGGGGCTTATGAAATTGATGAAATCTATGCTGCAATGTTGAAAGCTATGAATATTGATGGAAAGGATTACACGCAAATATTCACTTTAAGGGCAAACAACAATACCTTAAAGTGCGAGATTTTGTCAAAGTATGAAGTAGATTTTAGACAACCAAATTCAATAGGAAGTCTGTTGGGATTTGGACCAATATATTTACAACCAAATAAAAATTACGAATCAACACAGCCTGTTGATATTATGAAAGTAAGGATGATACGCGTAGATTGCAATATTATTTCTGGAGCTTATCTGAATGCAGAAGAGTCACACACTCTCTTTGAATTTGACATAGACGTTGAGCCTGGCTACAAACTTACTAGAGAACCCAAAAATATCATATATTTACCTGTTAGACCTAAAGGGCGTCAGTTAATAGACAACATCACACTACGCATACTGGACGACAACGGTGATTTGATCGATTTTCGAGGTGAGAAAATTATTGTAAGGCTAGAATTGAAGAAAGTCGGATATCACCAACCAAATGGGTTTTCGATATAAACAGCGACAGCAAGTACATCACCATCAGTATGATACTGTAGCGAACAACAGTATGGATAAAAAGAAAGGGAGATGTGGAAAGCAATTCATTCAAAGTCTATACCTTAAACAGTTAAGACATAGATTGTCAGCTGAGGATCAAGCCTTTTTAAAATCTATTGGATTAAAACTGCGAAAAAATTGGTCATAATAATGGTGGCTACTGCAACTAGTGACAAACTTGAGGTGTTTGATGAACCTGTGTTAGATCATTCCCTAGTTAGCCTACATGAGCATACATATAAACCATATGGATCCCCATATTACAGAAACTCTGATGAAATACGTATTCCCATCAATTTTCAAGATGTTATACTCGACATTTCAGAAAGTTATATATACATAGAGGGAAAATTTACTCCTAGCGACACCACAAAGCGTTGTTATTTATCAAATAATGCACTAGCATTTCTCTTTGAAGAGATACGACTGGAAATGGGTGGTGAACAAGTAGCAGTAGTTAGAAGACCTGGTATTACTACCACAATGAAAACTATGGTGTCGTATGGGCAAACGCATGCACGCTCATTAATAACAACAGGTTGGGGTCTCACTGAAAAGAGACAAGATATTTTAGATACCACCAGTCACGTGTTCAGTGGCAAACTACCCCTTAAGTTCCTTATGGGTTTTGCAGAAGATTATACCAAAGGCATTCTGAATGTGAAGCAAGAATTAATTATGATAATTGCACGCTCATTTAAAGACTCCTATATCGGTGAGGTTGATGCAGAGTTGGATATCAGCAAAATTGAGTGGAAGATAAGGCACATTGTACCTGAAGATCGACAAAAGTTAAAATTATTGAATCGAATTAATAAAAGTGGTAATAATACCAAAGTTAAGATGGTCTACCGTGCGTGGGATTTTTATGAGCTTCCCTGTCTACGCGATACTACCTATGACATATGGGCTCTTAAACTCTCCACCCGTCTTGAAAGTCCACTTTTCATCCTTCTTGGCTTTCAAGGCACTGATCAGGCCAATGATAGAACAAAGGATGTTACACAGTTCAAACACGCAGACATAAATAATATTCGACTATTTCTAAACTCTGAAGTATATCCATATGAACGTTGGAATTTAGATTTCGATAAGAAGCTCGATTCTGCAGCATATTATGCTTATGAGAACTTCCAACGTAGTTACTATGATAAAGATATGAGCGAACCCATGATGGATCTTGGGGAATTCAGGAAGAATCCTTTGTTTGTCATTGATTGTTCACACCAACCTGTTGCAGTGAAATCATCTACAGTCGACATAAAGATAGAATTTGAAACACGAAAAGCGAAATTTCCGGAACAAACTCGAGTGTATGCACTTATACTTCATGATACATATTTAAGTTATAACGCATTAGATGGCTCGGTTCAGAATGGCTTTCTCGATGTTAAGTAAAAAAGAAAACATTTATTATTGTGCAATTAAGTAGTGCAGCATACCATTTCTATCAAGATGTCTGGAACATTTTATCAATAATAATCATGATGTACTTACAAATGTTCATTTTCTCAAAAAATGTTATTGTAGATTTAAATATAAAATTACAATGAAAACTGTTTTAATTATGCTAAGGTATTTTTAATTATGTAATAAAATGAATGTAATCTTTTAATGTGTATTTCATTTATTTATCCTTATAATACAAAATACAGCACCATATTGTTTACTGCAGACATATACAATATTTGGTGTAATGAATATGTCAATCAAAATTAACAGATTATAGTATTTATTTATCTACATTGTCCTCATTATCTTCTTCATCAGACTGGTTGAGTTGATATTTTTCAATGATATTCTTAGGTAGGTACTCCACTATGTCATATAGAAAGCGTTTTAGATCCACTACGCCCATATGCTCACAAAACTCATCCAAGTTTAGGAAGCCACGAGAATATCTACCACATAAATTTACACCAATGCTACACGCCTTGGAAGTTTCTTTAACACGTCGAACTTCTTCAGCATCGAAGCAGACATTTATGTCATAATTCAAAGAATGCAGTGAATCCCTCCTTATGTCATCTAGTTTACAAGACAATCTTTCAATGGCAGATTTAATGTCTTCTGCCTTTACCCATCCGTGAGATGAATATTGCATCCACATGTTTTTTTGTTGGTTAGAGTTAACCTGGAATTAAACAAATAAATTAAAAATAGATATAAAGAGAATAAATCTAATCACATACTTACACAAAATATGATATCTATTCAATTTAAAATTGATATATTGTTCAAATCAATAATTCTATATTTACAAGTGAACAGATAATTATTTTTATAATACCCCCAAAATTCTTTCTAAATGTACCCCATTTTATTATATAGTAGCAAATGTAAACTAATAACTAACTAATACAAATATTGTTTCTTAAGTACTAGAAATTAAATACCAAATTGTATTATTGCGCTGGATTTTGCACCGATATACATTGGAGGACGTTGTCCTAAATATGTCAATGTGTATTTACCACCGCTTGAATTAATTTTATTAATAGTATCTTCACTTATATTTTCTACAACCCGTTTTGGTAAAAATGATTTAAAATCTGTAATCGCACTTTCCTCAAATAAATGTACTACGATTGATTTTCCATATCGCGTATTGACCAATGACATTTTCTTTATAATATAAGGTTTATTTATAACTAACGATGTAATAGATCTTTGCACTAAAATCTCTGTATTTTCATTTATAATCGCATTAAGTGCTAATAAATCGAATTCGGAAAGTGCCATAGTTAAAATTTAAAATTGACGTACACAATGAAAGAATCGCAAAGAATAATATAATATATTGCTCACTTGAAATATATTGCTCACTTGAAATAAATTGAGATAACTGCACTACTCTCACTAGTTAACTCTTGAGTGAACAACTATGGATGTGATTTTGAGCTACCAAAGCGTTTTATTTATAGTGAAACATTCGCCCCCTCCAACCTACTTACCTCCCACCATACTAATTACTATCGTACACTTACATACTTGAAACACTTATTGATACATACACTAATTACAATTACAATTGCACCACCCCAATTACCACAATAGTAATTACATCAAGTCTAATTACCTCTATATTGTAATTACAATCTAATTACAGACATTAGTCTTATTACCTCTAATGTAATTACAGTCTAATTACCGACAATTTTCTAATTACCTCCATTGTAATTACAGTCTAATTACCGACAATGCTCTAATTACCCTAATTACCGACAATGCTCTAATTACTCTAATTACCCCCCACCAGAAAAAAAAAGTGGTGGGGGGAGACCGGGTTCCGGTATAAGTCTTCTACTGATGTCCACAAAAATAAAAACGTAACCTCAGAACGTAAACAATAATTGTGACATTTGTGACTGATTTCCGCATAGAATACACAAATACGAGTGCTATGTATCAATCGGAAAATGTTGTACGGATCTATTCGTAGACGAATTCCTTTTTCGTAGGGAAAATAATTCAAGAATACACAAGTCAAGAAATTGTGCGGAACTTCGATGTTTTCCGTATACGAACCTCTTCGTAGAAGCTCGAGAATTGCACCCCTGGGGTGCAATTCTCGAGCTTCTACGAATATTATTCGTAAACGAATTGGTCGTATAGTAAATTACGTACATAACCAGAAAATTGTATTCTCGAATGTTTTACGTAATGCTCTTTTCATACGACTTTTATTTCCGCATAATCGCTTTGGCAACGTTGTAAACACACAATGTGGCCATACGTTTAATAGTAAATATTACTAAATTCTATGAATCTTTTGTATTTTGATTTGACAAGTGTTATCGTTTGATCGTTTGCCACCTTGAAGGTAAAATTAATGATTCAAACGGATTATCCCTAACGTGAAATAAACGTATTGTAGCTAAATTGTCGATTTCCGCCTCTTCAAGAGCACCAATTGCAGCAATATTTATAATATCATCCATTATTTATTATCTAAAAACTGTTGTCTATGAGCTTATAAAAATTTTCAATTACCGTCAGCAAATTTTATCAGAATATATATTTACAATCGTATAGCTACCTATCCATTTATAAAATAGAAATAGTCACATAAATTATCAATATTGTACAGATATCCACAAAAATAAAAACGTAACCTCAAAACTTAAACAATAATTATGACATTTGTGACTGATTTCCGCATATAATACACAAATACGAGTGCTATGTATCAATCGGAAAATGTTGTACGGATCTATTCGTAGACGAATTCCTTTTTCGTAGAAAAAATAATTCAAGAATACACAAGTCAAGAAATTGTGCGGAACTTCGGTGTTTTCCGTATACGAACCTCTTCGTAGAAGCTCGAGAATTGCACCCCAGAGCCACTTTCTCAACCGGTGCTGCGCAAAGCTGCAGCGAGTGCAGGTTGAATAAAAATAACCCGCTGCCAATTATGGGATCAAAACTTCCTCACCGTGTGGGGGAGTTTATAATAAAAGTAATTTTTGACGTATTTTGTTTATTTCAACGTTTGGACATGCTACATGTTTTTGTAAAGTTAGAAATAGAAATGTTGGGGTCCGGTATACCCCGTTCGCCAGTGGACTGATTTTGCTCATCAACAAACTCAATCTTTTCCTTGGCAACTCATATAAAACAAAAAGAAACACATAAAACACACCACAGAAATTAGACAACCTCCAAATCCAAAACCAAAGGATATCCGGAAGGGGGCTACACATATAATAAATCAATAAATGAAGCAAATCATCAAACAAACAAAACAAAATTATGAATTACTAAAACAAATTACATAACATTTTTAACATAAGCACCATTAATTTCGATACATTTTAAACAACATTTAATAAAATCCAGACCTGAATTCATTAGATTATTTTCTTTGGGGAACGCTCAAAGAAAAAATTTATAGTAAACCAGTGGAAAATTTTGACCAATTCAAAAATCAAATTGAAGAAAATATAACTTTGAATTCGTTCGAATTTTATTAAAAGTTGTTTGAAATGTATCGAAGTTATTGGTGGTTATGTACGAAAATTTTACTACTAAAACTTTAAGTTAACATTGTATTTTATGAGAATTCATTTTGGGGATATACGACGATGAGACGGATTTTTATTAATTTCATTATGTTATAATTAATATGAAGATTAGGAACTTCATGTGTATTTCTAAAACCTTCATAGTTTGTATTTGTATGCCTCTAGACCAGTAGAAAATGTGATTACAGGCCCATACTCCACATTTAGGACTACAATGTCAACTAATAAGAACCAAAACCTAAAGAAAAGAAATAAAAACTGAATTACTACAAAGAAACTACAACAATTGCTCAAAATGGCCTTCATTTGGATGCATTTTCTTGCCCTATTTTTAATATGAGTTGCTCCACTCGCTACGCTCATTCCGCAATATTCCGCACTCACAAAATAAAATGTCACTTTCAACACTTTATCATAAATATTATTTGCTATGCTCTTTTATCTAAAACGTCCACACAAAAAATTGTTGTTAAAATAAATTGACATTGTCAGATTATTGATGGTAAGTAAAAAGTAAAAAGTAATTTTTATTTTTTTCTGATTGAGGATTAGGCTTACTGGAGTTACCTGTTATTTAAAAAAACCGCGTCATAGCGTTACCAACGGTCGTATACTCTACCAGACCTCCTTCATGGTTACGTGGAAATAAGTATTTTCCATTACAGTAACAATAATGAGTATTTTCATATTCTTTACTTGTTCTTGTCATTTGGTTTACGAACTAATGCTCTCTTAAAATGAAGATTTAAGATGTCTGAGCTAAAGATTTTTTACTATAAATAAATCGAAATCTATCAAAATTTCATACTACTTGAGTATTCTATGGGCTATTAAGTAGTTTAATTTTTTTTTTCAAAACTATCCAGTGGTGTATTACATATTTCCCCGATATCTACGCCACTAACTCTGTAAATATTTTTAACCTGGACTTCCCTTAAATATTAAATTACAATCTTTTTTCTAATGAAACTTTAACACCCTGTTATGTTATGTATGCATAAAAAGGTAGGGTGATAAAATCTTGAAAAGTGTTTCACATTTTATAAAAATTTTCCGTAGCATAGACGTATCGCTAGAAAAGTTTTTGGAATAAAGGGATCACACTTCTTCTTTTAATCGATTAAAAATAATCTAAGGAAATTTTCCAAAACATTAAACAATACTATGAATACCAAACATCTTAGGCAATTTATTTAAATATACAATTCACGGTTATATTAATACATGTCCGGCGATGTGGTAGACAAGAGAGCAAACGGTCCAAAAATTTCATTTTTCAAGGAAAAGCCATTCTTTATAAAAAATTTGCTTGCTGAAAAAATTCGATTGTCGATGAAAAAAAAAAAAAAATTTTATACAGGGTGTACAAAAATTGTTTGCACCGTTGTTAATATTGTAAACACAAAATCTTTAAAGTTGAAGCAATTATTATTGGAAAAAATTATTTTAAAATTATTTAAAAACACTATTTAAAGCAAGAAAATTATTGCTATCCAAACTTAAAAAAAACCAATATCTTAGAAGATGCGATGATTTGAAACAATTTTCTTAAATATCATTTTGCTAAAAACTTCAGAATTTTTAACTTATGTCGTCGATGAAATAAAAACTAACTAAAAATATGAAAATTGTATAGATACAATAGTTATAAAATACGAATAATAGTAAATATGTTTGTAGCAAAGACGGTGTATAATACAATCAAGGCTACGAAAAACAAATAAAACTACAGATAGACAATAAAAAGGCTAACAATTTATTCGATCAAGTCACGCTTAAGGTGCAGAATTCATCTGTACTATAGAACGCATGTTCTATTAAGTAGTTTTTTAGTTCACTTCGAAATAGTTTAAACGTTTTTAAAATTTTCAATTTATTAGGAAGTGTGTTGTAGAGATGAGCACCTGCATAATAGGGAGACTTTTTATATTTACTAAGTCTGTAGTTATTAATGTGAATCTTATCTGCACTGCGAGTTTTATATTGATGCACATCTGTGTTAAGACAAAAGTTTTGTTGATTATTAAACATGATATAAACACCTTTTACCTACGATCACTAACGTAAATAGCTGAAAACGCACTCTCCGCCACCTACGTAAATTGAACCTTACACACCGTAAACAAATCGCACGCTCAGCCGCTGAGGTGCAATGCAATGTGACCACGTGACCTACTTTACACAACACTTGTAGTTCATATTTCTGACACCAGGCTAAAATTATTAAAAATGGCAAGTGCAAAACTTAATTTTCTAGCTCTGTCAAAACTGACATAAGCAACAAATAATACAAAATTGTGTTTTAATTTCAATAAATACGATCGTAGGTAAAGTATAGTACATAATTCGAGTTGTAAAGCAATTACGCACTCATGGAATTGCCACACTCGCCGCTACGCGGCATCTTGCGCAATTTTTCCAATCGTGCGTAATATGCTATTTACAACTCTCATTACGTAATATACTATTACTTATACATATTATATGCTATTCACATTTTATTTACATGAGGGGAGGCTTTGGAAAATCTGAATTCTGTTGGAATGAATGACTGTTTTAATTATTGAGGTTATGTTGAAAAGTCAAAAACATAACCACAAATTCAAATTGGTTCTACATAGTTGCCAGAGTGAGACCCTAAAGCGGCCCCTAGACGATCAATAGTTACGTCAATATATTGCACAATATTTTGTACAATAAATTTACTTGGCAAACCCACCCGGTGCAATATTATTGCTCAATAAATTAGTTCATGGGTGATACTTATGCAGTCAACATGTGGAATAATAAGAAGACAGCAAATTGTGTGGCCATAGCATTATAGTTATAGCTCCAAGAAAAAAGGAGAAAAAAACGCAGGTGGATGAAGGAATGGTTTAAAAAAAGAAATAAATACACTCATGAAAATCTGTTGAGTGAACTAAGAGTTAGTTCCCACAGAGAGGGTAAGCTCCGATACACCTCGATACATTCTACAATGAATTTTCTTTCTTCATCTTTTCCCTTTGTAGCCATAGTAGATGTTTACTCCAACACTGTTTAAAAAGAACTGACCAGTATTGCGCAATATTGCTTACTGACGAAGCAATATTTACTAGATTGTACAATAAATATCAAACTATTTTTGATTGACTCAATATATTGCGCAATCTTTCAATGTGATCTACAGACGTTCAATATTAATTATTGTGCAATATATTGACGTAAACATTGATCGTCTAGGGGCCGCTTAAAGAAAGCACAGCAATGTTATCAATAAAAAATTTGGCAATTCAGCCAAAAATAAATGACAGTGACGATCAATAAAATCTGACACTTCAATATTTTGTCAATAGTAGACAACCCTGAGACAACCTATCATATCATAGCCTCCCCTCATGTAAATAAAATGTGAATAGCATATATGCATCTGATAATGATCTGATTAATAAAATAGGTTTTCTATGAAAATTGTGCATGAGAAGATAAACACAAAATATACTTACCTACCTACAATTAATTCATATAAACGTTTTAAGAATAAGTGTCATTTAAGGTCTGTAATAGATAACATAAAATATAAAGATATATATTATTTTTATTAGGACATTACATTTGTATTGTATTTTATACAAATGATAGACGGACACTTATGATCATGATTATTTAACATTAAATCACTTTTTTCCATCAGAATCTAAACCATTGCTAGAACTTGAGGATTTTTTCATTCCCGGACAGGACACCCTTGTATAAGCTTTTGGTTTATGTCCACACTAAAATAAAAATAAATATTGACAAACTGAACATTAACAGGCTAAATAGAGAAATGAATAAGTTTAGAAGTTTAGACTGTGAGACAAGAATTATTTTATTATAAACAGGTGTCGCGAACACGTGAACTTCAGTGAAAACATACAAACAACAGAACTTTCCATTAATCACGTTCTCAAACTTTTGAAAAAGTATTTAAATCTTGAATTTATTATACCATAGATACGCAGGGTGTATAAAGTGCTACCACATATTCCTCAGATCAAAATATCATGATTTAAACCTATATCTAAAAGTGCTTGGTTAAGGCACTATCGAGCATCAAAAATCTACAAAAAATTCAATTTCTATTTATTTATAACCCTTGCCACTGTTGGAAGATGTCTTCGCGAAACGCATCGTTTTACTTCTGCAACTGCTGTGGACATGGATGTAAGAACTCCTGGCGAAGTAATTTTATAACTGGTTACTAAAGATCCGAAAATAAGTACCAGATGCTTAGGTTTCGAACTATAGGAGAATATAAAGATGTGTGGTTCATATAGTTTTAAAAGAGCAAGTGGTTCATTCATACCATATTCAATCAGTACAAGATATTTTACCTCCTGATTCTGATCTACACATGAACTTCTGCCAGTTCATCAACGAACAGAGTCCGAAATGTGAATTTCGATAGAAACATTTGATTCACCGATGAAGTTTGCTTTACGATCAAAGGAATAACAAATTTTCATAACGAACATGGTTATGCTGACGGAAACCCGCATGCAATGGGGTTATTTCACAATTTATATTTATGTTAAATGTACAATCAGGAACACTTAAAATAAATACACCACATGTAATTACGACCCCCTTTATCCCAGAAGGCTGAGCCTTGTGCGTAAAAACACTGTATATTTGGAAAAAAAGTATTTTTTTTGCGCCTACTTATATTTAAACTCGGTTTGTAATTTGAAAATATTAAGTTCCCGCCAACAGTCGTGACGTACATGTTTTCGCATGCGCAGTATAGCGTAGATGAAATATCTCAAGAAAACTAACCTCACATTTTTCACGCTCTTAAACTCGACACTGAAATAGTCCATATTTTTCGCAAAGAATTCCTGAATTATAACATAGTTCACTTCAGGTAAATTTTCACTGCTAGCTTTAACGAAATTAGGCTCCATAATAGTAAAAAATGATGAACTAACACAAACTAAAGCAAACTGTCAAAAGTGTCAAATGACTCTACCACCGCTTTTCTATTGCTAATTGCTAGTGAGGAATCTTAACAAAAACAAATCTTCCTAGATTTAGTTCTAAACCGTGACGTCAGAAGTTAATAAAATTTGAAATTATTGACGATACTTTTTATTGATTTATGAATAATTAACAAATAATAAAGACATGGTATTTACCAATACATTATTCTTACATATTCTACTATCCAAATTGATAGGTATTTTTAAGTTTTTCTTTAACATGAAATAACCGTATTAAGATAACCTATCTTCAACATGAATTTAGGATTAACATGTGGGCAAGAGTCATTGACAATTTTATTTTGGTCCTGTGTCATTTTACCACGCCGATTAAATGGCGAAACTTATTTGGAACATCCCCAAAATAAATTTCCAGATATACTGGACAATTTGGCTTTGGCGCATTTTCGAGATATGTGCATAATGGGACACCCCCGCATTTCACTTTAAATGGTCGCAACCGTTTAAATCGACAATACCAAACAGATGGATCGGTAGGGGATATTATGCATCCGTAAACTGGTCACCATGCTCTCCTGATTTGACGCTGTTGGATTTTTTTTTATGGGGAGTTTCAATTGTCACGGTGTAATCCAGACCCATAAACATGAAAGAGAAATTGTGGGGATGAATTCAAAATGCAATAAGCACTATAAAAACGATTCTAAAATAACGCAAAGGGTACAGTTGAATTTTTTACGTCGCTTTAATTTATGTATACGTGTAAACGGTGGTAATTTTGAACTGTGGGTGAGCTGTGTGGTCTAGCTGTTTTCGTTGAAATATCGCAAAAGACTGAGGCTTCTGCACCCGGAATACGTACGAGCTTCAGCTGAAGGCCTGATGACTTGTCTAACAGCAGTTTCTGAAGTTCTTTATCACTCTTCTGTGCAGTTGCTAGTGCCTCAAAATCGAGTGTAGCCTTAACCTCCTCAACGCGAGATAGGGCATCGGCTACCACGTTGTTTTCTCCGGAAATGTGGCGAATGTCCGTGGTGAACTGACCAATGAAATCTAGGTGGCGAAACTGTCGAGGTGAGCACTGCTGATTTTTCTTCTGAAAGGCAAACGTAATAGGCTTGTGATCTGTGTATATGGCGAATGGTCGTGCTTCCACCATATAACGAAAGTGTTTCACCGCGAGGTAAATGGCAAGTAATTCGCGATCGTACGCTCCATATTTAGACTCGGCAGGGCTAAGCTTCTTGGAAAAGAAGTCTAATGGTTGCCAACTGTTATCGACCAACTGTTGAAGAGCCGCTCCCACGGCGAAGTCGGATGCGTCAGTAAAAATAGCTAGAGGTGCGTTCGGCTCGGGATGGGATAGCAAAGTTGCTTGTGCGAGGCTCTCTTTGCTTGCCTCGAATGCTTGGATGGCTTCGGGTGTCCAGTTGATGGGAGTTTTACCTTTAATGTTGCCCTGAAGAAGCGCATTGAGTGGAGCTTGGACTTCTGCAGCCTTCGGTAAGAATTTTCTAAAAAAATTTATCATACCCAGGAACTGCCGAAGCTTCTTTACAGTGTCTGGCTGCGGGTAATTTCGAATGACGTCAACTTTTTCCGGTAGCGGGCGAGTACCTATGCCAGATACCAGATAGCCGAGAAATTTCACTTCGGGCTGGCCGAAAACACATTTTGCCGGATTGATAACTACTCCGTACTTCTGCAAGCGTTGGAATAAAATCTCGAGGTGCTGGAGATGTTGCTCTAGTGATGTCGATGCAATTAAAATGTCATCTATATATACGAAGCAGAATTCCAGACCCTGTAGCACTTCGTCGATAAATCTCTGGAACGTTTGTGCTGCGTTTCTGAGGCCAAAGGTCATGAAGGTGAACTCGAATAGGCCAAATGGTGTTGTGATTGCCGTCTTCGGTATATCTTCTTCGGCGACAGGGATCTGATTGAAAGCGCGCACTAGGTCTATAGTAGAGAAAATAGTCTTGCCGCGCAGCGCCTGCGAGAAATCTTGAATGTGTCGCACTGGATATCTATCTGGGCATGTTCTAGCGTTGAGAGCTCGATAATCTCCGCACGGTCTCCACTCGTCGTTGTTCTTTTTGGGAACTAAGTGCAAGGGTGATGACCATGAACTCTTGGATGGACGTGCTATACCCAGATGCAGCATGGCTTCAAACTCCTTTTTCGCTACTCTCAACTTTTCAGGAGCGAGTCGACGGGGTTTTTGGGAAACGGGTGGTCCTGGTGTAGTGATGATGTGATGCCTTGTAGTATGTTTGATTGCTTGGGGAGTTCCACCTGGTCGCGTTATATCAGAGAACCGCTGCAACAAGTCATGGAATGGCGATGAACCCGAAATTGTCTTGATTCTTGGAATCTCACACTCGGTTACCTCTCCGCGCGCAGTAAGTCGAGTCTCTGTGTCTAAGAGTCGCCGATTCCTCATATCCACTAGGAGTCCATAGTGTGCTAGGAAATCTGCACCAATGATTGGTTTCGACACGTCAGCGATAACGAATCTCCACGGAAATTGCCGGCGTAAGCCGAGGTTTAACACTAGGTTAATTGTCCCATACGTCGCGATTGAGGTACCGTTTGCTGCGGAAAGTTCATAGCTAGATTTTTCTCGCGGCTTAGGTAGTTCAGCATGAGGATATACGCACAGGTCGGCTCCGGTATCGATGAGGAATTTAACATTAGACGCACCATCGGTGACAAATAGGCGGCGTGAAATCGGGCTCGTGTCATCGGCCGCCATTAATGACTGCCCGTCTCGTTTCCCGCTTCTTCAGTGTGAAAGTTACAGGGTTGGTCGCACTTTTTCGCCTGTCTTCCATATTTCCAATGGTACCAACACATACTATTTTCGCGTGTACTGTTACTCTGCGATCTTCGGCGTGAACGTGAATGCGCACGATAACCTGAGCGCGAGCGGTGACGCGGTTGAGAGATGTGATTTACCTCTAAGGCTGCGACTTTCCTAAGTACCATTGCAAGTGTTTCCTCTATCTGCTCCATCTTAGAGAGTCTTTCTTCGATCTTGTCTAATTTAGATATCGATGGTGGTGGTAATGAATAAGTGTTGGTGGATGCGGTCGTTTCGGCGATGTTGTTAAGTGGGCCATATACTTCTGTAACGGAGTCTGCTATGTCAGCTCTCTTTTCAAGCGTGAGATCTTGGTGAGCTACGAGTAACGCCTGCACGTGTTTAGGAAGTCTTCCTAACCAGAGAGTTTGTAAAACGTCCTCAGGAAATCCAGTTCCTGCGAGGGTGCGAAGGTGGCGGAGAAACTGGGATGGTTTTCGGTCTCCCAGGGGTTCGTTCTCTAGGAGCCGACGAGTGTTGTGCTCCCGCGAGGTTCCCATTCTTTTAATTAGCTCTGCCTTTAATAAATCGTATGAACGCTCATCTTTGGGCAATCGCAGAATGTCACGGACCTCCATGGCGTATTTTGCATCTAACGCGGCCAGAGTATGAGTGAATTTTGTGCTGTCTTGTGTTACTCCGGCAGCATCGAAGCTATTTTCAAGCATTAAAAACCAGAATTCGGGATCTGCTGGCATAAACGGCGGTACCTTGACGGCAACCCGGTCTACGGAAGGTGCATTTTTTTTATCACTTGACATGTTTGAACACGGAACGGAACACTTATTATTTTAAAATAATCACGCACGACCAAGGAATTGTCAGTGTCTTAATAATAACTAACGAAGTTTTTTAAAAAAATAACTCACGAAAATTGTCGTATATCACTGAATACTAAGCTCACTTACACTTTAATAGCAAGAAATCACGTCGGGGTCACCAATTTGTGGGTGAGCTTAGGATAAGAATAACGATACACTGAAGCGTTTTGATTTAGTTTATTATAATACCGAATATCGAAGTGTTCACTACAAGCGCAGGAGACAGACTAACTAGTAAGTAACATGAAATATTGAAAGTACCTAACCTCGGGAATGGTAATTAGAGCAAGGATGCCTAAGCTGGTTGTCAACATTCTAGGTTCGTGGAAAAGAGGTATAAGGAATTACCCAATTATGGAATAATCTTATAGTCTAGGCAGGTAGGATGTTTATGTGCAATTGTTAGACACGAAATGGTTAGTACAGGGATTTCTTAATTGAGGTATTCGGAGAAGGCAAAGGAATTGTTATGATGTTAGGCTCTAAACGTTATAAACTAATATATACAATATTTACATACAGAGGTAATGGTGGAAATTCCTAATGCTTAAATGCCATATTTACAAGTATAACTATTTACAGTGTATTCCTTCTAAACCTGAACAACTTATAGCGTTTGCAAGTACAGAGTAGTGGAGACGTCTGTCACCACAGAACCTTCGATCAAATAGCCATAGTGCGTTGATCTGATTTGTTGTGAGGGTTTTTGTTGTATTAAATTTATCCATTAAAATAGTTTAAATTAAATTATTTATTAAATTTATCCATTAAAATTGTTTTGCAACGCCTCTACCAAGCACTTTTAGATAGAGGTAAGTTTGGTTAAAGAGTTATATTTGAAATATCCGTAACGAAGTTGTTGCCACCGACGCGTGACGATTTTTATTAACTTTTAATATTACTTTTTCCCTTTCGGGATAATGGAGGTGGTAATTACATGTGGTGTTATTATTACGCTACGTAATATTATTTTGTAATTTATTTGATAGTTATTTATGCAACAAGTGTGTAAAGTGAGCTTTTCTCACGAATGGGAATTCCCATGAGTGAAAAAGGCTCATTTTACACACGAATTGCATACAATATTTTTTCTACTAATTACTGAAATGGTTACTAAAAAATATATCTATAAAGTAAAATATAAACAATCTACTTTACGCACTAGTGCGTAAAGTGAAATAATAAGATAGCAAGGTAGTTGTTGATTAATGCTGCATTCCGCTTAGCGACATACTAATTATGTAAAAAAATTAATATTTCTGTACTTGACAATAAAATTTAAAGTTGAAAGTTACATAAAAATCATATTTAATAACAAATTTAAAGGTTTAGTTTTGACAGCTTGTGTGAACATCTATTCTAGAAACTATTTTGATGGTGGTGGTGACTTCATATTCACAGTTTAATGAGTCTAATTTGATTTATAATTTTATAATATTTATAATTATACAGGGTGCTTCATAAGGATAATGGGTAATATTTTACCTGCAGATTCTATAGTGGAAAATATTAGTTTTTTACTTAATAACTGGGGGTCAAATATTAATACTTACCTGTATCTCAGTAAGTATTAATATTTGATCTCCGGTTATTAAGCAATAAATTAATATTTTCCGCTATAAAATCTGCAGGTAAAATATTACCTATTCCTTATGAATCACCCTGTACGCCGTGATAATAAATAAATAAATAAATAAATAAATAAATAAATAAATAAATAAATAAATAAATAAATAATATTTTTTACTTTTTCACTTTCTACGCATTAGACAGCGTGTGTAAAGTCAGTACTTTACGCACGGTAGTAGAAAAAAATATTTGCTTATATTTATGATGTAACTTAGTGATGCAATCATATATTGACGTCAAATATTTGGAAATGACTTACACTTGGAGCTGATAAGTCTGTATAAAATGATGGTGTAGCTCTTGGACCAGGGATGTCTCTAACAGGAGCACATCCAGGGGACGGCGATCTTCTTCGGAGTTTATCATTCAATTTCATTCTCAACATCATTTCACTGTTCAATGTTTTTTCGAGCTTTATTCTCATTATCTAAAAAAATATAAACTAGGAAATATACCAAGTTTGTCATATTGTCATATTTTCTTTCAAATTAACTTCTCATTTACTTATTTAAAAAATATTGAATATTTAAAATATATTTTTAGTTTAAATCCTATTAGTGTTAGTACTATTGTTCAAATATTATGATTTTTCTACGTTGTTAATCGTTGTCTAAATACATCGATTATAATTCCATTTCGATTAAATCAAGGTATTGTCACAGAATTAACAGACCAGAAGCGACGTTTAAAATGCCGACTTTGATGTTGATGTACCAAATCTACGTGACCTTGCGCCATTATTTTGTAGGTACTGTCAGGCGCGAAATTTAAATTTAATTCAAATGGTAGCTTAATTTTATAATGAAAATTGTTACACAGTCGATTTTAACTATTAATAATTAGTTTAACTTAGAATTGTATTACATATTAACTTGTGTATTATCAATTATTTGGATATTATCGATATCTTGTCGAGTGTTTCAAGTTTTTACAATATGATTTATCCAATTGTCCAGAATTTAAATGTACTTATAGATGATTACATAGTGGTTCACGGATATATTTTTAGTATTAAAAAATATAAACAAATACGTTTACGAAAATGTAAACATCAAATAAGCAAAGAACTGATGTGCGTTTTTACCTTTTAAGTTACGCATAAACCTCAAAATTTGTATTTTTAGAAATTGCTTAGGTAAATGTGATTATACTGGATTTTACCCATTCTTGCGGAAAACTTAATAAACAATGATTTCATCGTAATTGGAGAATTGGACTTCAACTAATACAACTAGAGAATTCAGTTTACTAGCCTGATATCGTCAACAACTAGGCATTCATGTATGTTATTGGGTTTGTTCATAGAACCGATTTGTGATAGTTTTGATCCTTATAGAAATCTGAAATTTAAAAACATTTCGACTTCATATACGCAACAAATGTGCATGCCTCAGATGATAATTAAATCATAAATGACTTTATTTTGGCTTTATACAAGCATAATAATAACAAACATATATCCAATTTGATATACTTATATTGATGTTTCATCTCTAAACATACAGTTATTAAATTTATTGGACCTTCTTTAAAGTCGCATAAACAATGCATATCAAACAAAGAAAGAGAATTGTAAAATAATAATTAAATGAATCGCACACAAATATACACATTAACGACAATGTTTTCCAAATAAAGGACTCAAATTTCAAATAAAATTAGAAATTTAGTTACACTGGTTTTAGGTTAAGCGGTTGAAGTACCTACATAATAATGGCGGCTCCGCGCATGTGCATTCAAATTTAATTTTGACGCGAATGGGGAACGTCGCTTCTCGTCTGTTACTTCTGTGGTATTGTCCCCAAAATCATTAGTATAGTAAGATGATGTTCCATGCAATCTCAGACATTCTCCATCTGTGTGATACATGCTTTAAGTTAGCAAGCCTTCTTGTGATATTACATTGCAAACTACCCAAGTGCTGAAGATCGACGTTTTTTCATACATATTCGATTAGCAACGGAATTTAACTGATCCTGCTGGTAGATAGACTTGAGCATTAGAGACATTTATCTACGTTGGTGAAAACGTTTTCTGCACCCATTTGTAAACTGATGAAGGTGAATTTTCTGGGATTCATCATTGAATACTATCTGATTCATTATTTCTCTATACTCTATGTTGACGGAAAGTATTTTGTATCCATTGTAAGCTGGCAAAGACGAATTTCCTGGAAATCTGAATTAAGAATATTTGATGCCGTTTCAAGTCTGGGTCTGATGAATAGTACTTGACCTGTAGCAACTAACTATTAATTTGCCTTCGATGATACTAATTTGTCATAGATTATACTAAAACAGTCTTACAGCGAACTAGAGGGAAGTTGGTAAAAGATTTTGAATTTCATTAAGAAATTTTAATTTTTTCTAAAGTTACACCTTTCAGAAATATCATTTTAGATTGCGTTTCTATTTCTTAATAGAATTTAAAATCTGCTAGTTAATTTTCCTTCTAATAAATAAAATTATTGGGAAATATTTTTTTGCATATTTCAAGAACAATTTCTTTGCGTAAAATGTTAAAATAAGTTTTGGTAACCAAGCCTTCATGAAGTATGATTTATTTCATACGCTTTTTTATTATTAAAACATGGGTAATCTTAATTTAATCACCGCCACCGCCTTACCTCTAAAGTTTCTGTGTCTTTTCGTTTGTTTTGCCTCGCTCTATCTCGTTCTGCTTCCAATAAATTTTTTAAATGCCGATTATTAGTTTTTTCTTTTTCCAATTCATCTTCCATATTACGAGTTTTGGCTCTCTCTTCTTCTACATTTACTCTAAAAAAGGATATATAAAATATGTAATTTTATTATGTTGTATTTGAACATATGTACATATATTGTTCCAGCTTTTCTTCGTGATAACTTTTCTGCCTTTGAATTAGATCTCTTTCTTCCTGTATATTTGAAACTACCTTGGACTGTGATCCAATTTTACTGAGTAATAGAGTATTTTTCTGCTTTTCCATATCCAAAGTTTTTTTTAGTTCGTTAAGTCGATCCTTTTCAAGCTGCACAGCGTATTGCATTGCCGTAACTAAGTAGAAAATAAAGACAGTGTATAGAAAATATTAAAAGTAAATAAATAGCAATTACATTTTACTTTACAAAAAAAGACCGCAAAATATTCACTTGATATACCTTGTCAAAACGATAGTTTCAGAGTCAAATACATATTTAGAAAAATAGTAACTGTACAGGAAAATATTTTTATAGACATATGCAGCTGAATGAATATCTGCGATGGTAACGCAGTTAGAGCTATTATAGATCAAGATTTTAGGAAAGCACGACAGCATAATATCTTATCTAAGTTCACAGGGAATTCCTCGATGTTAAGTGAAACTTTGTTTTATTTGCTGACGACACAACCGTAATAAAGTCATTTAAATGTATCAAGGATTTAATATTCAAAATAAACTCAACAGAAAATACGGTACAAGACTGGTTTGTGGCTAATCAGTTGGCCCAAAATGATTCTAGAACCGAAAACCTGATTTTTACTCTGAGAAATGTGGACAATATTGATCTAGACATTAGTGATGAAGTAAAATTCTTGGGAGTCTACCTTGATAAAAAGTTAACGTGGGAAATGCACGCAAATTTTATCTGTAGGAAAGTCTCTAAAAATATATATTTACTACGAAATCTCTCGCGCAATGTCTCACAAAAACATTACTTGCTGCATATCATGGCCTAATACATTCAATTATCTCTTACGCAATTCTGATCTGGCACTCATCTGCTAGCAGAACAGTCTTTAGTATCCAAATAACACCACAGATAATACGACCCCCTTTATCCCTGAAGGCTCTATAGGAGCCTTGTGCGGGAGGGGGCTACACATTTAGAGACAAGGGACACACACCCAATATCCAAGTATACTAGGATTAATTTCTTTGTCCGAAAAAACCCCAGTGCCACGGCCGGGAATCGAACCCGGGACTCCTGGCTGAGAGTCTAGTATCCTAGCCTCTCAACCAACCAGCCATATCAGGATAATTGTTGGAATCGGAATTTATTAAGTTAAATATTCTTACACTGCCATGTGTATGTATCTTGCAGTCAGTGTTATATGTTAAAGAGAATGAGCAAAATTTCACTACACACAGTCAACTTCACAATCATCAAACACGAAATCGAGATAAAATAAATATAGATTTTTTAAGGTTAAGGAAAACGCGTAAAGGTGTGCAAATTATTATGGTATATTGTTCTATAATGCCCTGCCAACGCATGTGAAGCAACTTAACTTGAACAATAGTCTAATCAACATGTTCAAATTGGTGAAAAATAGTGATAAAGCTCCTAAAAATATGGGCGATAGCTCATTGGATTCGGAATGACGTCTAGAAAAATGTATTCGAAGGAATAATTAGCACGCAAAAAATTACAAAAGTTATTAACAAATTAAGTTGCAAAAAAAAGGCATTTGGTTTTTTGTTAATAACTCCGAAACTATTCATATTTAAGAAATTTAAAAAAAAGTTCCTTAAAGAGGAGGAAATTTCCAATGAAAAAGTCCCAACTCCCGGAGTTCTATCTCCATTATTTATAATTTTAATTTAACGCTGAAAATAGGGCTCCGCGCGGCCGCTACGGCATGCACGCGCCGCCTCAAAAGTGAGTATGCCACAGAAAATAATTTTTTTATAGTATTAAATATTAATTAAAAAATTTGAATTAATTATGGTGTATTTTGAACGCTTAAAAGAAAAAATTCCCGTTGGAAAAAAGTTTTAAAATTCATTTTTCAACAAGTTAGGCTATTGTTAATTAACAAAATTTTTTCGGATCTTCGTCTTCATTGTAAGTAATAAAATTTTTTTAAATAATTGCTCTATAAATTTTTCGTTTCTTGGAGCCCTTATTATATATATACTCAATAGGATCAAGTTGTTAAAGTTTTTAAAAATTGTTTATTTTGTTAATTATAATTTTTTTAAGTGAACAAAAAATGAAATTTGTAAAAATTGTTGTTAAAAGATTTTTTTTAAGCATATGTTTTATTATAGTTGTTTTTGTATCTGCTAATGGCATGAAACAATGTTGTGAAAACATTTTTTACATCTTTTATTTATAAATTTTTTATAAACAAATGGATTAGTTTAATATTTTAAAAAAATTTTTTTTTACCATATCGTTGTCTTGAGAAAATTATGATTTTTTTAAAAAAATTTTTCCTTAAATCCATTTTTTTATTGTTTATAATCGTTTTTTTTATATTTCCATTATTTAAATAATTAGTTAAGAAATTATTTTATCTTTAAAAATCATTATTAGCATTTCTCAACAGGTAAACAAAAAAATTTTTTTTTCATCAACAAATTTTTTTTTAATTTTTTACACCCTAAAGGGCCTTTAGGGTGTAAAAAATTTTTTTCGGCAATTTGTTATATATGGCTGGAAATTTCCTCCTCTTTAAGGAGCTTTTTTTTAAATTTCTTAAATATGAATAGTTTCGGAGTTATTAACAAAAAACGAAATGCCTTTTTTTTTGCAACTTAATTTGTTAATAACTTTTGTAATTTTTTGCGTGCTAATTATTCCTTCGAATACATTTTTCTAGACGTCATTCCGAATCCAATGAGCTATCGCTCATATTTTTAGGAGCTTTATCACTATTTTTCACCAATTTGAACATGTTGATTAGACTAAAGTTCAAAAACATTGTGAAGAGTGTTTTGCTTAGAAATGCATTTTACTCATTTGAGGAGTTCTTGCATACTGATTTTAATAATAGGTAATTGTTAAGGTTGTATTTAATAGGTATTTGTTTATATCATTGGTAGTTGCATGTCAATATTTTAGTTAATTATATCTGTCTTCTCAATTTTAATATTATTTATTTATTATTTTAACAATCTATATTCTATGTTTACATAATGTATTTTTTTTAGACATTCTGCTCGTAGATATATCATATTTTATCTAGTCATATTTCTTACACAAATTAGTGTTAGTATTAAGGTAATTTGTATTCATATTCTCCTTGTTCCGTTTCTGACTTGTGTAAATACTCCGTGTATAATGCACCAATAAATGAATTATTATTATTATTATTTCAGATATATAATTTTTTTATTTTGGAAACGATTCCACGTGACGGAGTACCTACTTTTAAATCAAATATCTCTGAAATGGTTATAGATTATAGATAGGACAGAGAACAAGCGAAATGCTTTTAACGGACAAAAATACAAAGCAATTGCGTCACTAGGTTTTCGATTCTAAAGCAAACAAAAAGAACAATGTGCGTACACGAGTTGAAGAGAGAACCTTCACATACTGATAGATATCTAAATGAGCTGTTTCACTATCACGCAGTTCAGAAACCTGGCCGTTGTCAACACACTAGAACATGGGACAAAAAAAAATATTTGAAGCGGAACATTCAAGACGAATAGCTGACTCTTAAAGTCCTTACAGAAAACCCAAGGACATAATCAACGCTATCAGAAGACAGAATGTAACCAGTACAAAATAAGAAACGACAATGACAAAACGATTACTTATTTGCTATACATAAGGTTGCAAGGACAGAATCGGAAGAGTGGTAGAAAGAAGAACGTAAAAGTGATCTATAAATCTATAATGCGAAACAGAAAGTTGAACAACAATTTTACATTAAAGAGACTAAAAGACATATAAACACCAGGTTTAATGAACATGTCAGTCACACAAAAAATAAAAACATCACAATATCATTCTGCAGTCGCCAAACATTCAAATTGAAGCGGAAATTGGATCATATTCGACGAAACCGAAAAATGAGGGCCCATCAGAAATTAGTGATATTTACTTTAAGATCTGTCTTGGAAAGTACTGTGATTTAAAAAAGTTTTGTTGCCTCTAAAAATATTACATAAATAATTTTACATACATGAAAATCCCATTCATCCCACAGGTACATTTTCAGATACTAGATTATCAGTACAGAAATGCACTTGATTTATAGCAGTCGATAATAATCTTTAGCTGATGTAAAACGGCTATTACCAAAAATAGCCAATCATCAATATTATATTAATTGGCTAATGTACAAGGGTAATAAATAAGTACAAGAAAATTTCAATATTTTAATAAACGAAAAGCAAAAATTATAAGAACAAATAGCTTGGTACCTATAGACAATTATCAACTCTGGCTCTGTTGGAGAAATCCAGTGCCAATGAAACTTAAAGAAAGAAAGATAAAATGTATTAAAAACGTGTTACCTTTTTGCTGGGCATGTTTTTGTTTCCTCAGTAAATCACCTTCCAAGGCCGCTATTCTTTTCATTAACGATAATTTATTAGTTTCATTAGGTTTTAGAACACCTGCGCTCTGTCCAAATTTCTCTAAGACATTGGCTGTAGCATCACATATCTTTTTATGCACCATTTGTAATTCTTCAATGCTAAGACTCTGTTTCTTTTATTAAAACGGCGAATAATAAACAAATATATAACATACCTCTACTCCGTTCTTGTATAATTTGTCGATTACCGTTTCTAGAGTGGCATCACACGGACAACTTTGCTTTCCGAAAAATTTCAATTCGTTTTCAGAAAGTGGGGCTGTAATTGCGATAACATCTGGGAACTTTGAGGCAACCGTTGCTGTCTCGAATGTTGTCATTGTAAGTTTATCTTCAGTATCCTTTTAACAGAAAAAGCTTTATTTTAGTAATTTTCGTATAGAATGTTTCGTCACTTTTAAAATTATAGAAATTTCGTATCGGTGTGGCACGTCTCAAATATACATATACGCACACAATAATCTAGGAACATTACTTCAAAATAAAAAAATTTTCTTAAAATTATAACTACATTATTGTAATGTCTTTACACCGCTTTACGTGGGTCTGTGGTATACCCATTCATAGTCCTAGGTCCCAAAGTGTGGTTGTTCATCAGTCGTCCAATATATGGCGCCAGTGGTACGGAAATAAATTAGAAAACAAGAGGATTGTGGAATGTGGAATGATCTAGAGAGCACCTGGATTTTTCTAGAAAGTACCTCTTCGGGTATATAAAGGCCAAGTTAGTTGAATATTGGAAAGTGAACTAAACACAAGAAGAAAGGACACAGTGACAAGTAGTGAATAATATTGGTTAAAAGTAGTAATTAGCGTTATAGTTTTTAAGTGACTAATTATTGTAAGTAATTAGTGAGTTAATAAATCAGTGGTTTAGGGCCAGTTGTATAAAAGTGGTTCAGCTGAACTTGGTTAAAAATCCAAGGATACCATTTTTGCAACAATCGGTATCCTTGGATTTTGAACCAAATCAGCTGAACTTTCGCTGAACCCCTTTTATACAACTGACCCTAAGGGCCAGTTGTACCATACTCTTGGGTTCAGTGTTGAACTTGGATCAGATAGTAAATTTGAGTTGTACCATTGTAGTTCAAGAGTTCAAAAGCGGATCAAGAACGACTTTTCTTGAACCGTCATTTGGGACGGTTCAAGGAAGTTCAAGAGCATAGAAAATATAATTCCACTGATTTAAGGAGTGAAACATAACCTATCTTAATTTTTATATTGGTGTGTTGTCAGTCTGAAGTGAATTTTAAATTTTTATGATTGAATGCAGCGCAAAATGGAATTTTTAACTGATGATGAAGATTTTGATGAGTTGGTGAATATTTATGTTGAATAGGAAACGGCAGCAAAATTATAGGCCGCGTGTCAACCATTTTGCGAAATGGAACGATGAGGAATTTCTAGCAAGGTTCAGACTATCAAAACCTATTGTAAGATTCATAATTTTTATTGCCTCTACAGTCCTAAATTGTTGGCCACTGTTGCAAATTATTTCGCTAATTGTTCCCAGACAAAATTTTTTTTTCCTGGTGTACAGGCGTCCGTGGTTTTGCATTCAATTATTTCTTTATATTTATTTACTAACGTAATCAGTACTTGTTCTTCAGACGCCGTAAAATTATTTGTGCGATTGAACTTTGGCGGTTTTTTGGTTGCCATATCTATCACTACTGTGCATGCAGCCTACTAACGTCAGATAAACAATCATCGAGAATCGATAAAAATATGTAATTCCTCTTCTTCTATCGAACTCATATGGATATTAATCTCATTCAGTAATACCAACAAAAGGCTAATTGCAGTTCAACTGAACTTGTCGATTAATATCCTGGTACAACCAATTCTCCTCTGAACCAAGATCAGTGCTGATCGGCCGTTCACTTGAACCTCCCTAAACTTGTATTTGGTACAACTGGGCCTTATTAGTCTTCTTGTCAATTTATTATTGAATCCACGCTTGGATATTTATTAAGAGGTGTAAACACGAAACAGTATGTAGAGCAAATAAGAGCGTGTAGGTATCCTATAATAATTCCAGGAAGACGTTTTATTTTTTTTTGTATTGTACGACGTAGGGTGAAGTCCCACAGTAAATTAATTAACATTTTCTTCAAAGATATCATTGTCGCTAAGGCCACCATTAAAAAAAAGACTCTTTAGTGACAATAATATTTTTCAAGAACAGGTGAGTTAATGATATTATAACTAATATTATTAATAATATGGAGAATACAGTAAGCTACAATTTTTTTAAAAACTATTTTTTCATCGTTAATAATTTACGAGTTATCTCGGCCAGAAAGGTAAACAGTTTCACAATGTCAACAGCTGTAATTTTTAATCAATTCACCACGGGAGAAAATAATTTAAACAAAAGAAAATGTTATAATCTACAATATTGCTATAACTACTTAATACGTACGAGCATTGGAATAGGGATGATTAGAAAAAAATGCAGTGAATCAAAAACTGACGCAAAGAATTACCAATAGAAAAAATTGTATAATAGTTGTATCCTAATTATTTCCTACAACACTTCCCTGGTACTACCAGGGAAGTGTTGTAGGAAATAATTAGGATACAACTATTGTACTGACTAATTTTATGGTGAAAATAATTGGAAAGGAAACAATTTCTAAGATAGCAACAATAGGGACCAGATAATTTGAACTAATGATTCTGATGATTTCCTCCAGAATATAAAACAAAACAATTTCTTCACAAAATTATTATAGGGTAAAATAATGGTGTGACTATACTACATTATATTATTTATATAAAATAGTAAGAATATGATACATTAACTTGAAAATATGAAGAAAGTAATAGATCAGTAAGATTTCCAAATTTAATTTTTCATTCTTTAAATAGTTTGAACAGTCTAAACTGAAATTTTCTAGAATATTTAAAGGAACTGTAAGTTAAGTACGCCGAGTGGCCACGAAAGTATTGCCTACGGAATAACTCGGTTATTATCAAAGATATTAAACAATGTTACTCATTTCATCATATTTATGCATATTACTATTACAATGAATTTTGGGCCGGATGAGTTTTTATCAACAGTAAAAACACAAGAGCTTTTTTTTTATCGGATAAATTTGATATTAGTCATTGGCTTTCAAGTATTAACTTTGATTTTATAAGAAAAAGCAATTGCTAAATTTTTATTCATTAGGCTCATTATCTAATTAAATCACGAGCGCTTTAGCGCGAGGGATTTAATTTTTGATAATAAAGTAACCAATTTACACGAGTAATATTACTGTTGGCAATATCGCTCGAGAAAAAATTTATAGGTAAAATTTTCAAGCACGAATGGTATTTGCGGAGAATATTTCACGAATAAATTATTTAAATACAAAAACATATCTTTAACGACGAAATGTCAAAGTAACGTATTAAGTGACAGTTGACATACAGAATGATTTTATCAACAGTAAAAACACAAGAGCTTTTTTTTTATCGGATAAATTTCTCTTCGTAACGAAACAATTTTGCCAAATAGTAATTTTAAGAGAAAAACTGACATGAAAAAATCGCGAGACCGTAGGTCGAGCGATTTTGTCAAATGTCAGTTTTTCGAGCAAAATTACTCATTGGCAAAATGTTGAGTTACAAAGAAATTTATCCATAAAGGAAAAGCTCGAGTGTTTTTTGGCAAGATAAATTAACGACAGAATATGTGAACGAACAGCAACAATAATTATTTTTATTTATACAATTATTTGAAGGAACAGTTATTAAAAATACAATTGTTATAAATGGTTTGGTTTGGTGTACTGATTTTAAAGTGACGTGCGACTACTAGATGTACACTGATTTTGAGGAACAGGCATTTTTATCGGTGATAAAAAACGATGCACCTTTTTTATCGCTGTCAAAGTGACAAAACGTGACTGTCAAATAGACTTTTTCATATAGGAGTTAATTTATCGCGATAAAACTGTTTCAGGGATTTTATCGATATAATACTGCTGTCATTGGTCCAAATTTAAAAATTGTAGTAGTTTCATTGGTTAATAATTTCTGAGTGAAATAATCAGTAAAAAATACTCAGTAACGAAATTCTTTGTAATGCTGAACAATCACTATAACCATAGTAACTCAATATTTAATAGTCGCGATAATTGAACTAACATAAATATTTAAACTTACCTCTTTCTGCAGCGACTTAACTTCTTCTTCTAACGCTTTGGATTTAACACTTTCTAAGTCAAGTTTCTTTTGCAATGCTATACTGCTTCTCTTTAGCTCTTTACTCTTACTGCGTTCCCTTGATATAACCGATTCTACTTGTTCAACCTTATTTTTTATTTCGATACTCTTTTTTCGTTGGTCATCTAACAGATTTTTCATTTTGTTGCGTTCCGCTGATGTTTCTTCCAATTCCGCTTTTGCTTTCCTTAATGAGTCTTGTATGCTCTTGAGCTCATTATCATGCTTCTCGTTTAAGTCCTTCAAAAGGTCCTCGTGAGCCTTTTGAAGTTTAGCTATACTCTCCTCATTCTTCTTAAGCAAATTTCTCATATCTCTGTCAAACTGTTCTTTTAAGGAACCTATCGTATCGCTACATTCCTTCTTTTGTTTAGCCAATTCTGCTTGCAACTGTTTAATTTTGTCTTCCAAATCCGCTAGTTGAAAACATAATTTGAAAAAAGGAAAACTTATTGCGGAGAAAATATTACTCTATACAGTACCCCACATATTTTTATATTCAACTTGGAAACAAAGATGGGTTTATAGTACGAAAAGCGTGAATTAAAAAGAGAAAACAAACGGTGAATATGTAACGCCTACACGGAGTGTGACAGCGGTAAAGACCGCAAATTAAAACACCTAAAAACGTGGGCAAAAAATACCGCCAAAGCATCAGTAAAAATATCGTTTTATGTATGCCGGTTACTCATGTGGTCGACTTGCATACATACGGTAAGTGATACCCTATTAAATTCTTTTTGCGGCGTTTTTTTCCCAAGCTTTTAGGTGTTCAATTTGAAGTAGAATGGAGTGACAGGCGTGTCTCTAGTGCTCTGGTATCTGTCTTTATTTTATACTCCTTACTGATATTCTCTGTTCTTGTTTTCAAGTTGAATATAAAATTTTGTGGGGTACTGTATATATCTTAAAAAATACTTTCACATATATAAATTATTAATACTCGATTAGTAGTTCATTTATTATGAAGGAAAAGTGTCCTTGTGACCTATATACGTATTGAAGATTACATCAACTTATATCAGTAATAATTAGTGTGTTCTTCTATTACAAATATCTGATGTAGAAAAAACCAGCACCGTACTTACTGTTTGGAATTATTTTAAATTGGAAATATGTCCTATTTTATAATAAAAAAAATTATTAACGGAATATTTATAATACGAAACTTCAGAAACAGAGTTGAACAATCTGCAAGGAATTTATTGTGGAAATAAATAGTGCCAGGCTGGAGTAAATTGTATTATCTTTATTGGGGCCTCCAAAAAGACATACTGATTTTACATGGTTTAGAGTTTGCCGCCATATTGGAAAAACTACATGAAAAAAGACATTTTTATTGACTTTCGTGAATATTTCGGTTTGGATCAACTTTATAGCAAAATATCAAGTTATTGAAAATATATTATTTACATGTTTTTAAGTTATCTAACTGAATTGTATTCATACTGAACTTTCCCCGTGTGCTTATACCTGCATTGTCGGATTGGGACCAAAAGGGCCTACCGGGCAAACTGCTTGGGGGGGGGGGGGGGGCGCATATGAACTTCCTTAATCAAAAGCTTTTTCCATACCATATAGGTATACTAAACCCCTAGGTAGGTTTTTAAATTACTACCTATAGCAACATTTTTTTTTTATATAAAAAAATTTAAAAATAATGACACGATCAAAGCGGGTCAAAACGATCAAAAATGCTTAATACATAATATAAAATAAAAAGACATTAAATTATTAATTAAATAAATACATAACTATTATAATAATTATAAATTTATCTTATTTTTGTTGTTCTTATTTGTATAACAATAGAGACAATATAAGGTACACGATACGAGCAAACTACTCCCGACCTCCGAATGAACGAATAACGTAATTAAGATATGCAACGTATTAGGGCTTGGTTGAAAACGTGAAACGTGTCTAGTCCGAGGTACATATGAATCCAATCATCAACATCAAAGCGCAATAAGAATCACAGAACAGGAACCGAATCCTCGCCACCGCGAACAAAAGACACGTCAGGAATTTTTCTAATGAATTCGCCTGGAGCATGAAATATAAGAGTCTTTTTGCTTTGGCTGAATCGTGGCAGACTGTTCCGGACGGCAAGATCGTGCAAAATTAGCGTGTTCTTGGAGGTCCCAATAAAGAGAATAAAATTTATTCCAACCCGCCGACATTTATTTCCACAATAGCGTCTTTTGTTAAGGGGATTACTAACTAATATTCACATCGTCAAGGGAACTTGTAGGATATTTATGACATTAGTATCGTAATGCTTCATATTACAATACAAGATTAGAAAATTGTCTCGGTTAGTGTCTAGTTTCACAATACACCGAATATTGTAAGATGAAGTTACGATAAAAGGAAAATACAACGTCTTAGATAAAACAAGAAAATAATTAATTACTTCCTCACCAAAAGTGAGGAAGATTCGTGAAAAAATGTTTGAAATTTTTTATTGCATTTCTGGACGAATCTCGACGAATTATGACGGTACACAAAATATCAAACAAAAAAAATTCTGTCAGCTACAGTTTTTGAGACAAAGCTTACAAATTTGGTACAAAAATTTTTTCACGTACGTTAAAAATTACTTTTTTCTTCAAGCGTATTAAAATGTCTAAATTGTGCTACCAAAAACAGAATTAGAAATAGGACATTGTTTTACTAATAACAAAATGTTAATACAGAACGCCACCAGAGAAGAACGATCACAGAGAAGCGACATAAAGGCTTTCAGCGTGAACAGTTTTCGTACGCGCATGCGCCAACTATGGTGTGTTGTTGTCACTTGTCACTTGCGTATATTTCAATATTTTTTTAGGTTATACCTAAGTATATTGAAAATATTTGTTCAAGCAGTAAAATAACGACTATTAAATCTATTTCATTTAACGATTAAAGACAAAGTAAACGAAATACCTAATCAACTTGCCAATTTTGATGTACTTATTTAGGTTATAAAAACGCTATGAAGTAAATTGAAATAGGTAGGTATATGCGAACACATTACATCAGGAAAAAGTATTAAAATATTTTATTCTGTTAAATATACTAATAGGGATTTCAAAATAAATAAAGTAGATAGAAAATTGAAAATTTTAACCCATATATAAATAAAAATATTTGTTGTGAAACATTTTGTTTTATTTTTATATACATACTATTAACACATACCTATTATTAATAATAAATATAAGTGTGTGAATGTGGCACAAAATCCTTCTAAAATGTATTTTAAGAAATGCATTAAACATCTCTAATATTAGTTTATATGTGAATCAAACTAATTTATATTTTATTATAAATAATGCCAAAGTTTTGCAATAGAAATTATAAATATTTTAATTGGTCTACATTTTATAACATTTACCCATGCGCTCTAATTGCGATGAACAATATTATAATACACTGTCATGCAGTTCGCTCAGTGTACATCTCGGTGTACATGTACCAAAAGGATAACTTCTCTCAGTGTAAACGTGTGTGTTTACTTCAAATCGACTGGGCCATAGAACTTCAAACGTTCCGCCGACACTGTCGCTTCTCTGTGATCGTTCTTCTCTGACGCCACCGTGGTGGAAATTTTTTTACTAGTAACATAATGCTAGTACGGAAAGCCACCAGAGCGGCCGGTGACGCATATGAACTTCCTTAATCAAAAGCTTTTTCCATACCATATAGGTATACTAAACCCCTAGGTAGGTTTTTAAATTACTACCTATAGCAACATTTTTTTTTTATATAAAAAAATTTAAAAATAATGACACGATCAAAGCGGGTCAAAACGATCAAAAATGCTTAATACATAATATAAAATAAAAAGACATTAAATTATTAATTAAATAAATACATAACTATTATAATAATTATAAATTTATCTTATTTTTGTTGTTCTTATTTGTATAACAATAGAGACAATATAAGGTACACGATACGAGCAAACTACTCCCGACCTCCGAATGAACGAATAACGTAATTAAGATATGCAACGTATTAGGGCTTGGTTGAAAACGTGAAACGTGTCTAGTCCGAGGTACATATGAATCCAATCATCAACATCAAAGCGCAATAAGAATCACAGAACAGGAACCGAATCCTCGCCACCGCGAACAAAAGACACGTCAGGAATTTTTCTAATGAATTCGCCTGGAGCATGAAATATAAGAGTCTTTTTGCTTTGGCTGAATCGTGGCAGACTGTTCCGGACGGCAAGATCGTGCAAAATTAGCGTGTTCTTGGAGGTCCCAATAAAGAGAATAAAATTTATTCCAACCCGCCGACATTTATTTCCACAATAGCGTCTTTTGTTAAGGGGATTACTAACTAATATTCACATCGTCAAGGGAACTTGTAGGATATTTATGACATTAGTATCGTAATGCTTCATATTACAATACAAGATTAGAAAATTGTCTCGGTTAGTGTCTAGTTTCACAATACACCGAATATTGTAAGATGAAGTTACGATAAAAGGAAAATACAACGTCTTAGATAAAACAAGAAAATAATTAATTACTTCCTCACCAAAAGTGAGGAAGATTCGTGAAAAAATGTTTGAAATTTTTTATTGCATTTCTGGACGAATCTCGACGAATTATGACGGTACACAAAATATCAAACAAAAAAAATTCTGTCAGCTACAGTTTTTGAGACAAAGCTTACAAATTTGGTACAAAAATTTTTTCACGTACGTTAAAAATTACTTTTTTCTTCAAGCGTATTAAAATGTCTAAATTGTGCTACCAAAAACAGAATTAGAAATAGGACATTGTTTTACTAATAACAAAATGTTAATACAGAACGCCACCAGAGAAGAACGATCACAGAGAAGCGACATAAAGGCTTTCAGCGTGAACAGTTTTCGTACGCGCATGCGCCAACTATGGTGTGTTGTTGTCACTTGTCACTTGCGTATATTTCAATATTTTTTTAGGTTATACCTAAGTATATTGAAAATATTTGTTCAAGCAGTAAAATAACGACTATTAAATCTATTTCATTTAACGATTAAAGACAAAGTAAACGAAATACCTAATCAACTTGCCAATTTTGATGTACTTATTTAGGTTATAAAAACGCTATGAAGTAAATTGAAATAGGTAGGTATATGCGAACACATTACATCAGGAAAAAGTATTAAAATATTTTATTCTGTTAAATATACTAATAGGGATTTCAAAATAAATAAAGTAGATAGAAAATTGAAAATTTTAACCCATATATAAATAAAAATATTTGTTGTGAAACATTTTGTTTTATTTTTATATACATACTATTAACACATACCTATTATTAATAATAAATATAAGTGTGTGAATGTGGCACAAAATCCTTCTAAAATGTATTTTAAGAAATGCATTAAACATCTCTAATATTAGTTTATATGTGAATCAAACTAATTTATATTTTATTATAAATAATGCCAAAGTTTTGCAATAGAAATTATAAATATTTTAATTGGTCTACATTTTATAACATTTACCCATGCGCTCTAATTGCGATGAACAATATTATAATACACTGTCATGCAGTTCGCTCAGTGTACATCTCGGTGTACATGTACCAAAAGGATAACTTCTCTCAGTGTAAACGTGTGTGTTTACTTCAAATCGACTGGGCCATAGAACTTCAAACGTTCCGCCGACACTGTCGCTTCTCTGTGATCGTTCTTCTCTGACGCCACCGTGGTGGAAATTTTTTTACTAGTAACATAATGCTAGTACGGAAAGCCACCAGAGCGGCCGGTGACGCGCTATCTACAAACCATCTGTCATATTATATTATGTCATTACTCATTAGTGGTTATGTTGATATTCGGAGTCACAGGCGCCTGTCGCTGTGATGAGCTAATTTGAATAATTGTACATTTATAATAAATAAATAAAAAAAAGTTTGCATTTTAATACGCTTGAAGAAAAAATAGTATATATTACACGGAGTAGAACGCCTTTTTTTGTATTTCGCCCAGATTGCAAATCCTGGGCTCAACACAAAAAAAGAGTGCGTTCTACTCCTAGTAATATAATATACTATTATTATAAACTCCACCATACGGTGTGGAAGTTCTGATCCCATAATTGGCAGGGGTTTGTTAATGCTAGATTTTTTTATTAAGAAATCAATGTATTTTCTTACCAGACGATTTTCCTTTCTCAGCATCACCTAATGCAACTTGCAGTTCTCCTTTCATTTTTGTTAAGTTGTTTTCTAAATCAGTTTTTTCTTGTTTCATTTTAGCATTGTCGCCTTTCAATTTATTCATTTCTTCTTCTAATTGTGCGAGTCTTTGTTTCAATGCATCGTTTTCTCCCTTAAATTTGTCAGCTACAGCTGATCCAGTTTTCTCAGAGTCGAGGTCCTTCTTTAATTTTGCATTTTCCTTTTCAAGCTGGGCTATTCTTTGTTTCAAACTTGAATTTTCATCTTTGAGCTGTTCAGATCCTCTAGATCCGCTACTAACATCATTTAATGCCGTTTCCAGATCTTTTTTAAGTTTACCATTTTCTTTTTCCAATTGGGCCAGTCTCTGTTTTAGATCTGCGTTTTCATCTTTGAGTTTGCCCATGCCGGAGGCCCCACTTTTAGCTTCATTTTGCGATGTATCTAAGTCACCTTTTAGTTTGGAATTATCGGTTTCAAGTTGTGCTAATTTTTGTTTTAATTTTGCTTCATTATCACGCAGTTTTGATAGTTCCGAAGCACCTTTCTTAGCCTCATCCAGAGCGGAATTTAAATCACTTTTCATTTTCTCTAGTTCAGCTTCTAGTTGTTTAATTCTTTGTCTCAATTTTTCATTGTCATCTTTTAGAGTTCCCCCAGATTGTGCATCTTTACTTGCTGTATCCAAATCTTTCTTAAGTTTCGAATTTTCACTCTCTAATTGGGCTAATCGTTGTCTAAGTTTTGCATCTTCATCCTGAAGTTTAGACAAACCAGAGGCACCCTTGTCCATGGCAGCTTCTAGATCTTTTCTTAATTTTGCTAGTTCACTTTCAAGCTGTGAAATTTTTTGTTTCTGTTTTGAATTTTCATCTTTTAATTGACCAGCGGTGTCAGATCCACCTTTAGCCTCTTTCAAGGCAGATTCGAGATCACCTTTTAATTTTGCATTATCTTTTTCTAACTGACTAAGTCGTTGTTTTAATTTTGCATCGTCATCCTGCATTTGAGATACACCAGAAGCTCCTTTTTTAGCACTTTCTAGAGCCGAATTTAGATCCATTTTTAGTTTTGAAATTTCACTTTCAAGTTGTGCAATTCTCTGTTTTAATTTATTGTTTTCATCTCGAAGTTGTGTTAAGCCAGTACTTCCACTTTGAGCATCAGCTAACGCTTTCTCTAAATCTTTCCTCAACTTGGAATTTTCATTTTCCAACTGTGCCATTTTTTGTTTTGATGTCCCATCATCATCTCGTAATTTAGACATATCTGCTGCACTCTTTTTAACGTCATCTAGGGCTCTGTTTAAATCAGTTTTTAATTTGTTATTATCAGCTTCTAGCTGTGCTAATTTTTGTCGTAATTTTTCTTGTTCATCTGCCCCAGCTGCCCCTTTCTTGGCATCAGCTAAAGCAGTATCCAAATTTCCTTTTAACTTAGCATTTTCAGCTTCCAGTTGAGCTAATCTTTGCTTCATTTTCGCATCATCGTCTCTTAATTTTGCCATATCACCACCAGATTTCTTAGATTCATCCAATGCTGAATCCAACAGTTTCTTTAATTTAGCATTTTCATCTTCAAGTTGTGCAATTCTCTGCTTTAATTTTGCTTCATTGTCTTTTATTTGTGCCAAACCACTTGTGTTGGTACTTATTTCCGCATTTAGGGCTGTAATATCTTTGTTTAATTTATTATTGTCACCTTGAAGTTGCGTAATTTGTTGTTTCAACTTTTGTTCGTTATCTTTAAGCATCGCTAATTCAGCAGCGCTTTTTTTAAAGTCACCCATTGCATTTTCGTAATCTTTCTTTAAATTTGAATTTTCCTTTTCAAGTTCTGCATGTTTCTGTTTTAGTCTTGCAAGTTCCTCTTGTAGTTGTGATAAATTTATCCCAGTATTTTTGTGCTCATCTTTTGCACTATCTAAGTCTTTTTTTAATTTACTGTTTTCAGCCTCAAGTTGAGCAAGTCGTTGCCTTAATTTATCCTCATCATCAGCTGACCTTGCACTTTTCATGTAACCATCCAAATCACCTTTAAGTTTCTGGTTATCATTTTCTAGCTGAGCAAGTTTTCTCCTTAAGTTTTCATTATCATCCTTGAATTGCTGCTGCTCCGCCAGAGTGTTCTTTGCTCCGGCTAATGAGCTATCTAAGTCTTGTTTTAGCTTGGAGTTTTCATTTTCAAGTTGAGCAAGTCGCTGTCTCAGTTTTGATTCATCATCACGCAGCTGGGATATTCCAGATGACGATGTCCGTGCATCTTCTAAGGCTTGGTCTAAATCTTTTTTCAATTTAGAATTTTCCGTTTCCATTGAAGCTAATTTTTGCTTTAATTTTTCATCGTCTCCTTGTAATTGTGATATTTTAGAAGTAGCATTCTTAAGATCATCTAACGCAGAATTTAAATCTTTCTTCAGTTGTGCATTCTCGGCTTCAAGTTTTTCTAATCTTTCTCTGAGCTTACTATCGTCGAAACCTAGATCGGCTTTTTTACTTTCTTCCAAAACTTTATCAAAATCTTTTTTAAGCTTTGAATTTTCGTTCTCAAGTGCCGCTAATTTTTGTTTTAATAATGCATCCTGATCTTGTAAATCACTTACCCTTTTTGCATCATCTAATGCAATATTTAATTCTCCTTTTAACTTTGAATTCTCAGATTCTAACTTTGCTAGTCTATCTCTGAGATCAGACATTTCATTTTGATATTGGGCTGAACCCGACGAGGCCGTCTTAGCCTCTGTTAAAGCTGATTCTAGTTCTTTCTTTAAAGTAGCAAGCTGACGCTCTAACTCATCATTCATTTGTTTAAATTTTTCATTTTCCTCCTTAAGCATGAGTACTCCTTTACAACCAGTTTTAGCATGAGTGATAGCTGCATCTAGATCGTTCTTTAATGTGGAATTCTCACTCTCCAACACTGAGATTCTTTGTTTCAATTCTGCTAATTCGTTCTGCAATTCTGAAATCCCGGAAGTGCCCTTTTTAGCGTCATTAAGGACTGAATCCAATTCCTTCTTTAATCTGCCATTCTCTGATTCTAAGTTACTTATATCCTGTTTGTATTTAAGGTTCTCTTGTTCCAATTGAGCGACTTTATCTGATAACTTTTGTACATCGTTAAAACCACCTTCCATATCTTTTTTTAATTTAGAGTTTTCATTCTCAAGTTTTGCTAGATTTTGCTTTAATTCGCCATTTTCGTTTTGCATTTCAGACACTTTATCAAACGCTTTCTTCATTTCATTAGAAACTTGATCTAATTCTTTTTTTAGCTCAGCATTTTCATTTTCTAATTCAGTGAAACCATTTTGCAGTTTTTCATTTTCATCTTTCAATTTTCTTACAGCACTACATCCTTGTTTCAATCTCTCCAAATTACTTTTCAATTCATTATTTTCATTTAATGCATTTAATATTGAATCCTTTAAGTTTGCGTTTTCATTACCTAATTGTTTTGCTTCATTTAGGGCAGAATCTAATTCGTCCTTAAAGTTAGAAGTATTAGCAACTGCCTGATTCAATTTACTGTTTTCCATCTCATGTTCGGTTATTTTTTGTTTCAGACTAGCAATTTCTTCATTTAACATTACACTTGGATCGCTTCCTTTTAATTTCCTTAAATTTTCTTCTGCAGCATTAGCTCTGTTTAGTTCGGCTTCTAATCGTTTTGTTAAATCATCTATGGTTTGTTGAAATTCCTTTTTGGGAGAAACACATATTACTTTCTGGCCTTCTGGTATATTTCTTAGTTGATTTTCTAGGTCGTTTATTATTGATTGTAGAGCTTCCTTTTCCTTAAGTTCTTTTTCTTCTCGATATACACATGTTTGAGGAACTGGTGTAGTTTGTTTTAATTTTTCCAGCAAAGTGCATATTTCTCCTTTTTGATTTTCTATTTCTTTCATTAACTTTTCGTTTTCTTTCGTTAGTGTATTCACAAATGCTGAATCGACTTTGGGTTCTTTCGAGTCTTCTAGTTCTGCACTGATCTTATCTAAACCATCATGGAGATTTTTATTTTCACCTTCCATTGAAGATAATTTATCTGACAAATCTTTATTTTCCTTTTCTAGTGATTTAACAGATTCACTTAATTTCTCGTTTTCATCCTGCAATTGTTTATTTTGATTAACCAATGACTCCATATCATTTTCTAATTTTGAGCTTCTGCGACTCGTTGTTACAACGTTAGTAGTTAACATCTTCTCCATGTTTTCTTTCTCTTGTTTTAATATTTCTATCTCTTCCTCTTCAGTTTGCAACTTCTTTTTGAGATTTTCATTTTCAGACAGTAAGTCACCATTCGCTTTATCACTTTCGTTAATTTTATTTTCCAAATCTTTAAGCTTTTCTTCTGCATTTTGACGTAATTGTGTTTCTTCTTGTAACGTTTCCTTTAGTTTTTCATGCGCAGGGATAATATCTGAAAGTTGACTTTCTAAGGGCCCAATCTTCTTTTGCAACTCTGCATTTTCTAATGAAGCTTTTTCCAGTTCCTTTTGAACTTGATCAAGAGGTATAGCATAGGATGCACGTTTTGTCTGCAATTCGTTTATCACAATCATTAGCTGCTCTTTTTCGCTCTTCATATCGTTGGAATTACTAATTAATTTCATATTTTCTTCTTCCAACCAAGCTATCTTCTCTTTGGCTTTCTTTAAGTGTTCCACTAAGTCTTCAATTTGATCTTTAGCTACCTCTTGAACTTCAGATGAATGTCTACGTAACGCGGCATTTTCAGCAGATACTCTATCGCTTACACATAATCTATCTTGCAATTGTAATATAGTTTCATTTGCTTGAGCCAACTCCGTTTCAAGTTCTTCAATTCTTCGTTCCAATTTTTTATTATCACCAGATGAACGTGCCGTATGCATTTCATCTTCATTTTCCTCATCTGATTCTTTTCCTAGGCCGTCTATTTTAGCTTTGGCTCTTTTGCAATCCCATAAACTTATCTCTTTCATTTCGTCTTCAGTTAGGGTTTCAGTGGTAGCATGTTGTTTATTTGTATTATCAGTTGCGACTCCTTTTTCACCAAGTGTTTGCTTCTTCTTACAGTCCCACAAGGTGTAGTCTTCTGTTGAACGTCCTTGCTCTTTACCTGCCTTATCAAATCCCTCTTTCATGCAGTCCCACAAGTTGTAGTCATCTGTTGAGTCATCTTGACCTTTAACACCTTTTTTATAACAGTCCCACAAATTATAGTCTTTAGTCGAAAATCCCTGATCAACAGTCTTTTCAGGTTGACTTTTCTTTTTATTACAATCCCAATCGTCTGTTGAAAGCTCTTGATCTTTAACTGTCTTTTGTTCTTTCAACTTCAGCTTTATGCAGTCCCATTCTTCATACTGTTTACTCAATTCCTGAGCGATTCTTTGTATTGCAACTTTTGATTGCCTTAACATTTGCTGAAGATGTTCATCGCCTGCTACCGAACCCATTTGATTAACTGATTGCTGCAGCCTTATGTTCTCCTCTCTAGCAGCTTCTAATTCATATTTCATTAAATTGGCATCATATTCTGAGGCTAATTCTGCAGGGGTTTTTTCACTTTGGTCTGGAATATCCGATTCACGATCGTTTAATGCATCTTGTAAAACATTTATCGCATTTTCCTTATCTTTTAACTTAACCTGTAAAAGGTCATTGCATTGCTTTAGCTGACTTATTTCTTCTTCCAGTTTCTCATTACTATTTTTCAAATTTGCTGTTTCATTTTGTAAACCTGCCACTGACTTTCTTACTTGATCTTCTGACACCATTTGAATTTTATTAAAATCTGGTACAGTTAAATCACGATTCTTGAGCATTTCTTGTAGGATTTTAATTGCATCATCTTTCTCATTTATTTTAGATTGTAACAGTTCATTATTTTCCTTTAATTCACATATTTCTTTTTCTAGTTCCTCATTGCGACTTTTCAAACTTTCTGTTTCGATATTAAGTATTCCATCTCTATCCCCTGCACCTTCCTTTTCTTTTAATTCAGTCTTTAAGAGTTTGTTACATTCTTTTAAGTGACAAATGTCTTTTTCCAATTTCTCGTTACGATTTCGTAAATGTGTTGTTTCACCACTTAAACCTTCAATTGAGTTTCTTAGTTGCTCTTGAACAGTAGCAAGCTTTTCTTCTGACGATAATATTACAGATTCCTTTATTTCCAATTCAGCGCGCATTGAAGTTAGAACTCCTTTAAGTTTGTCCTAAAAATTATAATGTTTTAAAAACCTTTCATATCACAGATCATATCAACAAGTCATATTACAGGTCGCATTAAACAAATTGTGCAAATAATGTTATTTTTTAAATCAATACATATTTATTACATTAAGTTATCTCGTTCGACACTCCAACTTCAACAGCAGAAAAATTCAAACACACAGACACACACACACACAGTGTATACCTACGAATGATCTGAAAAGCTAGTGCTAACTTTGAAATTATAATTTTTCCAATGAGTAATACTTTGAAATCTATTTTAATTTTAACGAAACTAGTAACCCGCGAATGAGAGTTAAAAAATTATAATTAAATTAGTCCGTATGAGATTAAAAAACATGTGAGTGAGTCAACTAGGTCCCTTAACACAACGAAATTAAAAAATGTTGGAATATGCTTAGGAAAATAAATATATGATTAGCTGAGGAAAATGTAATAATAAAACAGATAGTAAAAAGAAATTAAAGGAACATTAATAATATGAAGATAAAGATAGATAGATTCTTTATTAATTCTTTTGGCCAATTAAATACATTGTATAGAATAAGTCAATAGATGGTAGAATACAATTACATAATATATAACAAATAACATTTATAAGACAAACAAATAATATGGTATAAACAATTTGGTCACACAAAAATAAAAAAGTATATAAATATTGTATAGATAAAAAATGTAAGATAGAATTATAAGTATTGCGCCAGCAAAAAGAGGAGAAAATAAAAAAAAAGTGTAGGTGCTTTATTATTTATAAATTTGGAGAACGAGGCTATACTTTACCAACATGAAAATATTCGTCTAATTTGAAGAAACATTGATTTAATAAATATATTTTTAAACGTTTCTTAAATAGGGTAATGGAGTTGCAATCTTTAATGTCAATAGGCAGGTGATTATAGACTTTAAGGCCCAGACTACTAGGTGACTTTGATGTGACATTCAAACTATGAAATGGTATATGGAAATTATCTTTTTGTTTAGTATTCATACCATGAATAATATGAATATCTTTATTTGATTCAAATTTGTCCTTATTATTAAAGATATATGAGCATAGTTCAAATATGAAAAGAGACGGCAATGATAAAATTTCGTACTCCTTAAAAATATTTTTACATGTATCGGTATTCGATAGACCCGCCATAGATCTTATAACCCGTTTCTGGGCTATAAATACATTATTTGATAAGGTGGATGCACCCCAGAAACATATTCCATACCTTAGTCGTGAGTCAACTTCGGCATAGTATAATTTTTTTAATTGATCGATACTCATTACAGATCTAATACTTCGGAACTGATATACCGGGTGACCACGAGATGAGGTTACACTCTGTAACTTATTTGTTATTAAACCGATTAATTTTAAATTTATAGGTGAGGCATAACATCTAAATGCGCAACTTTTGATACTTGGTAGCCTTATTTTTTACTTCCGATTTAGCCGGAAGTGATGTCAACTTTCTTATTTTAATAACAACTCTACCTTTTTTGTAATGTACTTATTCGTTATAAAATTTACAATACAATGATATGTCACACAATGACATTTCATTTCAAAATGGCCGAAAAATTAAATTTTTTTAAAAATATTAAAATGTCAATTAAAAGATATTGAAAATTAATTTTTTTCCAAAGTTGGCCGTGAAATCAAAAGAGTAATGAATTTGACATGTTTAATTTTTAATTTGCATCAAAATTTCGTTTTGGCGGCAAGATATTAGAAAAATAAAATAAATATTAGGAGAAATTTTTATTTAATTTTTATATTTTGTGAATAATTCGGTACGTTAATGGCATTAAATCAAAGAGAAGAAACAAGCAATTGTAAAATTTAAAAAAAAGTCAGGTAGGTGTATTTAAAAAAAAATAGTTTTGAGTATTTAAAAATTGCAGAAAAATATTTATCTTATTTTCCTAATATCTTTCTGCCAAAACGAAATTTTTGTACAAATTAAAAATTGAACATGTCAAATTCATTACTCTTTTGATTTCACGGCCAACTTTGGAAAAAAATTATTTTTCAATATCTTTTAATTGACATTTTAATATTTTTGAAAAAATTTAATTTTTCGGCCATTTTGAAATGAAATGTCATTGTGTGACATATCATTGTATTGTAAATTTTATAACGAATAAGATACATTACAGAAACAGGTAGAGTTGTATTTAAAATAAGAAAGTTAATATCACTTCCGGCTAAATCGGAAGTAAGAAATAAAGCCACCAAGTGTCAAAAGTTGCGCATTTAGATGTTATGCCTCACCTGTAAATTTCAAATTAATCGGTTTAATAACAAAGAAGTTATAGAGTGTAACCTCATCTCGTGGTCACCCGGTATGATGGAATTTAATTTAGAAATGATATTTTCGCAATGAATTTTCCAGGTTATAGATTCATCCACGTGTAGACCTAAAAATTTGACATCTTTATTACAATTGAGAATAGTTTTGTCTCCTATTAGCAAGCTCAGATTGTTACATCATTTTTGCCTATTATGGAATCTTAAGGCCATAGTTTTATCGATATTAAAATGAAGACAGTTCTGACGAAACCATTCGTTTAAGTTATGTAATATCGTATTGCATTTGACTATTAACAGATCCTCATTTTTCTCTGATATAACTAAAGAGGTATCGTCAGCGTATATAGTAAAACATTCTGAAGTTGTCAAGGCAACAATATCATTCATATACAACATAAATAGTACAGGTCCCAGAATTGAGCCTTTGCGGCTCGCCTCTGTTGGTTTCCACATAATCCGAATTAATAGAATCCACGGTATTGGCTTCATTATCAATTAGTGAAACGTATTTTTTTCGTTTAAAGAGAAAGCTCTTAACCCAGTCCAAAGTTATGCCTCTTATACCATATACCGGGTGACCACGAAATGACGCTCGCCCTTATATCTTCCTTGTTTTACAAGATATAAATTTCAAATTTGGGTACGTCAAATAACGGTTAAATATGCATTATTTCAACAATTTTATCACTTTCTGTCGCTTCCGGTTTCACCGGAAATGATACTAACTTTCGTTTTTTAAATGGAACACCCTGTATATTTTTACATTTTTGGATTCAGGAGGTCATTTTGAATACAGTTAATGCATATTGAGATAAAAATATTATTGACAGACATTTTTATGAGCAAATTTAATTTTTGATCTAGGCGGCCTTGACCCCAAAAAAATGTTTTGTTTTGCTTCAATAATTAATCAAAAAATACAATTATGATATAATGTCGTATGACATTTGTGTTATAAGATCTTATACATTTCGGAAATCGTTTTTCCAGAATAACTATTTTTTTTTAAATGGCACCATGGTGACTCACTATGTTATTTCAATAAAGCATTTCATTACCGATAATTTGGTACCAAACACTTCATTATTTGTTCATATTATAATACATAAAAATTACATTCAACAAGATATAAATGAAAATAAACTCATATTTAACATTGAATTTCTATCAAATAGGTGCCTTTGAAATGTAAGGAAAGAAACAAATGAATAGTTTGACAGCTCAAATGATATTTAAATCTATGAGAGTCAGATATTATTTTACTGTGTATTAAAAAATTACGGTTTATTCACAAAGTGACAAAGTGGATATGCTGTTGATATACGGGGAATGTCGCAGAAAAATAGTCTGGCAGCCCGTGATTTATATGCAGGACGCTATCCAATAAGAAATCATCCTGGCAGACACTACTTTCTTAGATTAGAACGGGAGCTGAGACAAGAGAGAGTAGATCAAGAACACCACTTTGTCACTTTGTGAATAAACCATAATTTTTTAATACGCAGCATAATAATACCTGATTCTCATAGATTTAAATATCATTTGACATTTGAGCTATGAAACTATTCATTTGTTTCTTTCGTTACTTTTCAAAGGCACCTATTTATTTGATAGAGATTCAGTGTTAAATATTATGAGTTTATTTTTATTTATATCTTGTTGAATGTAATTCTTATGTATTATAATATGAACAAATAATGAAGTGTTTGGTACCAAATCATCGGTAATGAAATGCTTTATTAAAATAACATAGTGAGTCACCATGGTGCCATTTAAAAAAAATAAGTTATTCTGGAAAAAACGATTTCCGAAATGTTTAAGATCTTATAACACAAATGTCATACGACATAATATCATAATTGTATTTTTTGATTAATTATTGAAGCAAAACAAAACATTTTTTTGGGATCACGGCCGCCTAGATCAAAAATTAAATTTGTTTATAAAAATGTCTGTCAATAATATTTTTATCTCAATATGCCTTAACTGTATTCAAAATGACCTCCTGAATCCAAAAATGTAAAAATATACAGGGTGTTCCATTTAAAAAACGAAAGTTAGTATAATTTCCGGTGAAACCGGAAGCGAAAGAAAGTGATAAAATAGTTGAAATAATGCATATTTAACCGTTATTTGACGTACCCAAATTTGAAATTTATATCTTGTAAAACAAAGAAGATATAAGGGCGAGCGTCATTTCGTGGTCACCCGGTATATATAATTTGGCGAGCAATTTTTCGTGATTAACGCATTTCGTGATTAAAGACTAAAGACTAAGTGAAGATAAATATGTGTTCAATTAATTGTTTTGTTGGTTTTTGTACATTGTGGTTATATTTATTTACAGTGTCCACCAAAAAGTCTGCACCATATGGGAAATTATTTTGTTACTGACTTTCAGAAAAATTTTATACCTAATAAAAGTTTGTGCATCATCTCAAACGAGTAAGTATCTACACAAGTTTGTGTTTAGGTCGAAAAATCAAATTTAAAATTGGCTCAAGAGTAAACTACCCTTATTTTTGAAGATATCGAAAAATGTTAGAAATACTCTCAAAATAATAATTTTAACCTAAGCAATATTTGGCCATACTTTTTTGGCCAAATAAATATTTAAAATGCTGCATTTCTTGGTGCGAAGTTGTCCTAGTTTGTTCCAATATAGATATTTTTAGAACATTTTTTGACAGATCTTTTCAAAAAAACTACATTTAACTGGCAATGTTAAAAAATCAAAAACATTTCCCTAAAATAAATGCAGGTCAAAGAAATTTTCATAAGCCAGAAAATGGCAAATTCTAAAAATAAATATTTTTTAATTAAAACACTGTGTTACAATTGTTTCTGATTTTTTAACATTGTCCAGAGTTGAATGACGTTTTTTCAGAAAGATCTGTCCAAAAATTTTCTGAAAATTTCAATACTGGAACAAACTAGAACAACTTTGCACCAAGAAATGCAGCATTTTTTTACAAAATATTTATTTGTCCAAAAAAGTATGGCTAAGAGTTCATCAAAGTGAATTGTAATACATTGCTTAGGTTAAAATTATTATTTTGAGAGTATTTCGGTAACAGAAAAATATTTAAAAATATAGTTCAGAAATTATGCGTAAAAACGGCAAAAAATTATATTTTTCGATAAGAGCAACTAAATTTGATATTTGGATATAACTTTGCATTGTGAACCTTCTTCAAACAACATTTTTCGATATTCTCAAAAATAAGGGTAGTTTACTTTTGACACAATTTTAATTAATTTGATTTTCCTACTTAAGCGTCCGGACTAACACAAACTTATGTAGACACTTACTTGTTTGAGACTATGCACAAACTTTTATCAAGAATAAAATTTTTCTGTAAGTCAATAACAAAATAATTTCACAAATGGTGCAGACTTTTTGGCGGGCACTGTATATTAAAGGAACAAAAGTAATAATAGTCAACGAAAGTATCGCGACGAATGGACTAACGCCCTCAAGAATACGCAGCGATTCGGGAAGGAAAGGAATAACCACCTTCTCAACAAGAAATAAGATATTGATGAAGATACCCCACTTTCAGTTATATTTTTTAGTGATAATTCGCATATACAGGGTAATCTACCACGAGTGTGCCAAACTTCAAAGGTCGCTAATTTATAAAAAAATAAATGGACTATGTCCTAAAACGCATATTAAGGGAGATACATAACGCGTCATCAATTTGGCACACTCGTGGTAGATCACCTGTATAGATTCTAACAGTCTGTTCACAAATAAAAATTAAAAGAAATATCAAATTCAATGACCTTTTAAATCCGTCTTCCGAGGACGGAGAAGGTAGATCACTCTGTATGCAACTCAGATTATTCATTGGGCCTATGCTAAAGTATGAGAACCAAAAGGTATTGGTCAATGAAAGAAACATGTAATAAAAATAATAAAAGTAGATTAATTCATGTATCCACATGTTACAAAAAGCAAAAAATGACCTTAAATAGCAACTTTTGAATTGCTAGCAACAGGAACACAGTGAATATAGGTCGCAAATTTAAATAAATAAAATGAACCTATTGCGTTTCCTACATTCCTCACACAAAATTGTCATTCAGTTTTATTCGAACGCAGAATATGTGAACTGTTATGTCCTTATAAGCATTGGATTTACTTATTAACCATGTGGCTCTTTAATAAAACTGATCCACAAGGAAAAAACAAACATTTGCTGCCCCTGATAAGCAGTAAGTATTTATGACTATAATATAACTAACTACTGCAACAGAGGGAACAAACTCTATAGCCCGATCAACAGGGCATAAGAAATGTCTCCAGCTTGCAAAAGGTATAGGAAAGTTTATATTTGGTACGATTGTTTAATTAGGTAAGTTATTTAAAATCTCAAGTTTTCGACCTTGAGGAGGTGCCGCTCGCGCCGCCATATTGGTTTTAAGGGGTGGAAAATCGCATTTTCGCGATTATCTCGGTACCTGTGCGAGAAACGTCGATTGTGGTCGTTATAAAATATGTAGAGCGTGCGATTTTCTACATTTTTTTTTCTAAGGTTCATAGTTTTAGAGCTACAGCGCGTAGAAAGTAAGCGTGTTCGTCAATTTCTCGGAAAATTTTATTTTTGAACAAAATTTCGAAATCGAAAAATGCACTGATATACTGATTGGAAATGGAAGAGTAGCAAATTTGGTCCTACTCCAATACTTATGATGAAAGATCCTTCACCTGAAGTTTTATGAAAATGCGTTTCATGTAAATGTAAAAAAAGGATGTGGAACAACATGCAGTTATAGAAAGGCAGGCTTGAAATGTTCGATTATATGTATACGCCACTTGTACAGGAATTTCATGTAACATCCGGAAATAATCCCCGATTTCGACGAGGAACCACCTGAAATCAATCAATTTCTCACTTTACAAATGCCAGGTGATAATGGTGATGACCCTGAAGAACAAGAGGAAAATTCTCAGAAAGAGTCCATAATCTCTGATGAACTAAATTCTTCAACATTAATTAATCCAGATAATCGCGAAAAAGCGATTTTCCACCCCTTAAAACCAATATGGCGGCGCGAGCGGCATCCCTTTAAGGTCAAAGACTCGGAATTTTAAATAACTTACCTAATTAAACAATCGTACCAAATATAAACTTTCCTATACCTTTTGCAAGGTAAAAGTACCTATTGATTGGGGTACTATATAGAAGATGTGACGCAAATGTACACTACCTATACCATTTTATTTGGAGAAGCACAGACACCAACAAACGAGGTAACTTTTTTCCGAATATCTGTCTGTTAATAAAATAAACATTTTCAATAAAAGTAACGATCTCACCTGTGTGAATGCCTTATAGGGAGAGATATTAGAATTAACCTTAGCTAGCACATTTTTAAGTAGGTAATAAAATATTAATAAACGAGCACATATCGCAACCACAACGTCAAAATCAAATGCTTTGATTTGTTGATTGGTTTTATACTGGTTGGCCGAAAAATACAGGTCAATCTCTTAAGGGTTTATTGTAAATTTGAACATCCAGTGTATCAATGTCAACCAAATCAGTAGGTACTGAAGATGTAATTGAACTTTATATTATTGTGTGTTAAAATTGGAAGAAAAACTGTTCCGAAGATATTTAAAAAATTATGATTGTTACCGGTGACATTTAACGCCCTGTATGCCCCTAAAAACAGTGCACTTTGGGATATAGGTATGTATGACTTAAATGCCATAATTTTTCTTCTAGAATACACCCTTAAATTGACCTGTATTTTCGGGACACCCTGTATATGGGTGGTTAATTGGTAGGAAAGGACACTTGACTCTCAGCCAGGAGTTCCGGGCTCGACTCCCGGCCGTGACACTGGGATTTTTTCGGACAAAGAAATGAATCGTAGTGTACTCGGATATTGGGTGTGTATCCCTTGTCTCTAAATGTGTAGCCCCCTCCAGCACAAGACTCTCTCAGAGTCATCAGGGGTATCAACACTGAGCGACTCGGTTTCTATCGTGAATAGTTAAAATCGGAAGTTGCGGACATAATTCAATAGAGACTATCGAGGATTTAGAAACTGCTTTTTCACAATTGTAAATAATATCAATGAGAAAACTACCCCATTGTAAAACAAAAAGCTGCAAGTGTACAATACACAGCAGGGTACAATAAACACTTAAGAATTTGAAGAGGATTCTGAAAGAGGATTATTGAATTACCTCTAGTTAAAGTTCTTTTAAAAAGGCTGCTACAAAATTCAAAGGGTAGCTATGTAGAAAGTAGAAAGAAAAGTTGTTTAAAATTGCTCCTACAAAGTAACTTTCAAGGCTCGCAAGACAGAGATACTGTAATTTGGAATAATGTAGAGGGTTATTCATTATAAAATACCCGCCCCTTATTATCGTTATTATTGCACAAAAATGCTTAAAGTAAAAGTTGTAGGGTTATAACTGAATTGTTTTAATATTCCATCAAAAACACAGTGACGTACGGAAACTAGGGGATACAAAAAAATTATTATTTTTTAAAAGGAACACCCTGTATATTATTATTTTATTCTGATTTCAAAAATGTACCATATAATAACTCTACCATTTTCGAGTTATTATAAACGTTGAATATCGTGTTAAGGTAGTTACTTTAACCACAGCATAATAACCAGCAGTATATCTCCCTCATTTTTAACTAACTGTGCATATTCCCGCGCAAGACAGTATTCGGTGTAGAATCTTTTTAATGCCACCAGTGGCAGCGTCAGGTTTGGGTTTAGTTTATGTCGTGTTGAAACCATAGCCGTACATCTTTATACGAAAATAGTGAAAGTGTGGAATAAAAAATAATACTGTAAACTTTTTTGTGTATGTTATTTATAACGTATGTATATAGAAATTTTGAGGATTATGCGCAACAAAAAAGGTGGTTAACGTCTCATTTTTAATTACTATTTTATAATACAGTGAAATTTTAATTTAGTTGAAACGCAAATTAGTTCTTTGCTTATGTGATGTTTACATTTTCGTAAAACTATTTGTTTATATTTTTTAATAATAAAAATATACCAATAAACCACCATGTAATTACTTATAATGAACATTTGGAAAATTGAATAAATTATATAATAAAAATTGGAAATACTCGATTAACCTGACATATCGATTATATCCAAATGATTGGTAATACACGGTTAATTTGCAATACAATTAAAACCGCTTGTTTGCAAGCACGTTTTCCGTAAGATTACCTTTGTACCTAGCTACCGCATAGTATTGTCATTTTGTTACTTACACGTAAATAAAGATTTTGTATATTATTCTAAAATCTCCAAATTATCATTTATGTTGTGTGAAGCTAATTAGACTCGTCTGGCAAATTGTCCAGCTCGCTAACGATCGACAATCATCCAACAGACTCCTGGACACTACCGTCTTCTTCACTGTGGACTACCTTAGCCGACAGGCCACCAAGAACCGTCAACAGAGAAGTGCTGTTTCTTGCACTATAAAATAAGGAACTGGCGCCCGAGATTAATTTTAAATTAATTTAAAAAAGGTGTTACAAAGCTGACAGGGACTATTTGTAGGTAGTAAGTTGCAAACAGCCCCAGTAAGGTAAAAAATAGCGTCACACATATTACATACCTAGGTGGAAAGGGTTTCATTTTTGTCGAGAGCTCATCTATCCTAATAATGCTCGAGACAGAAATGAAACTTTCCACCGAGGTTTGTACACTATTTTATTCACAATCATCCTACTTACATAACAGAATGCCAATAAACAATTTTTATTTAATATTACCTCTAATTTCAAATACAATACGGCACTTTTTACGGAACTAAATTAAATTCTATAATACAACCCTGTTGTAGAAAATTAAGAACTCCAATAACTTGTAAATAATTGTAAATCCTACTCTGACTTCTACACCAAACTGACATTCTTTCATTTCCCCATTTCGTCAAATTCAATCGCTTGTAAAAAAATCAATAAAGGTGCGACAAAAAATTTGTTCACATGATTTTATTTACTGATGTATGGACTTTTATAATTTCCCATATAATTTGAAAAAAAAAACATTCTACAGGGTGATTTTTCTGCAGAAATAAAAAAACTTGAATAAAAAAAGTCTGGTCCTGGAATTTTTACATATTAATAACGGCATTATATCAACTGTGATAAGTACACAAATTGTATCAAATTTGAACTAATTATGATAAATAGTAAGGAAGTTCTGGCCTAAAGAAATATTGGCCATAAGTAGTATCACCCTGTATCTCAGTAATTAAGCGCAACAGACAAATTTCTATATCCATTCGTGAATAGTCAAGGGATCATCTATCATCCTTATAGGTATGTACAGTTCGTCATGAAACACCCTGTATAATAACCTCTTAAAGTATGCCAACAAATGTGTTAAATACTTTTAATGAGTAGTTAATGAAGAAAGCGCAAGTTTATTGAAGAAAGCGTATTATCTCTTCTCCTCCTCCGCTAATAATTGTGATCACAATTTAAATATTTTTCAGCTTTGCATTTTTAATTAAAACACAGGGTGTTGCAACCAACTATTTTTGGTGCGTGTTTTCCATCGATAATCAAAGTAACGCTAAAGCATTTGTTGTAATGTAATTAGTTTCGATCATAGAGCTGTATAACTATTTTCATAGCGTTACTTAAACTAGGTAATTATTTCATTTTTGTTTCGGGTAAAAAGCAACACAAGATTTGCCGTTTTTTAACATACTTGGCAATCTATACCTAATATATAATTTAATTGGTAAAGTTATGGAGTGGAAGATATCGACTCTCGGGTCTGTAAACGTTTTTAGTTTGTGGTTTCAATGTTTGCATAGACAACCCATCGCGATATTTTTTATTCAGTTATTTACAAAAACCCTTTTTTACATCCATTAGTAGGCGTTTAGTTATTATTATCGGAACGTCCGCGTCCATTCTTTTCAGATGGGAAAATAAGAAAAATACTGATATGCTGTGGGAATCAGATTAAATTAAACACCGCAAATGATACACCTTCCTTTTCCCATAAACAGACTTTGTATGAAACAGGACTACACATGAAGAGTATATATACACACCCAATATTCAATTACACTTTTTCTGAAAAAAAAGCCAATACTTTGGCTGGGAATTTTAAATATTTATTTTTCACAGGTCATACCTATTTAAGATTCAATTTAATTTTCAATTATTTAAGTAGATTTAAAAAATTGGCTGATACATAATATAACTTCTGACCTGTTGTTCATCTCGCCCTTGAGCTAAAACGTCAATATGGCAAACTAGTCTTCTTATTTCATCTTCTTGTTCCGCTATACAGCATTCAAAATCTTCAACTTGAGCTTCTAAGGTATCTCTTTCTCTTTCAATACACTTTGCTCTTTCTACTTGTGCACGTAAGATGTCGCATTCACATTCTAAACCAATCATACTATCATATTTTGATTTATACATATTTCTTTCGGCTTTTACAACCTCTAAGCATTTCATCTGGGTGCACATGTGGTCATAGTCACTATGCATGCGCATTAATTCGTCTAAGTTTTGTTGTAAATGATTCTTCTCAGCTCTTAAACATTCCGTTTCTTTACATATACTTTTCAGGATCTCTACTTCTTGTTCCCTGCATACCAACTGCGAACGTAACGTATCGCATTCAGTTTTTTGGTTCAACGCTTCTATTTCCGATGACGAGCACTTAGTTCTCATAATTTCCAAATCACCTTCTGCACATTTCTTTTCTTTTCTTATAGCTTTAAACTTTTCCTCCAGCTCATCAACCTTTGCCGACTTTTTACGTAACATATGTACTTCTTCATCAATGCCTCTTAACTGTTCTACTCTTCTGCTTAAACGGTCGCGATCTTGTAAAACCTCATCCAGTAAAATTGATCTTTGCTTAAACACCTCTATATCTTCTGGCAAATCGCTATAAGCGTACAATTCTTTCTCAAGTTTCTCAACTCGATTTTTTAGAATATCTCTCTCCTGCACTGTTTCATTTAAATGTTTTAATTTTTGTTTTAAATCCTCAAAGTGTGAATCATTGGGTGGTTCAAATCCTAATAAGTTCATTGCTTCTTCATATTTTGATAATTCACTTTTCAACTCATGATTTTCTTTCTGAATGGTCGACAATTTACCGCAATATTTTTTCAACACTTCTACTTCTTTTCGGATTACTTTGGCTTCTAAATCTGGAGTCAATTTTCCACTCCTCATTGCTTCAATTTCTTTTTCCAGTGCGCTTATTTCTTCTTCACATGAATTTGGTTCGGTGGGTCTGCTTTCATTAAATGGAACATGTATAGGGGATTTCTCTTGTCCATCATGGAGTTTTCCTGCCCTCCTATCTACTGATGCACAAATATATGGTTTTCCCAAAGCGATGTTTCTCTAAAGGAATATAGTTTAATTATTATATTAATTATGTAAATATTTAGCGTAGTTTATTTACCTTTATATCTTCTAGTTCACTTTGAGAATTCTCCAATTTCTTTCTTAGATCGTCACGCTCCTCTACAATGTTTTTAATATTCTCTAACTGTTCGATAGCAGCTGCAGCTATTTTACGTTGTTCTGCACAATACGCCTCCTTGGCCTAAGAGAAGATTACAAATAAATTCCACTTGGCATAATTAAATATTGTACTTACAAAACCCGCCTTAAAAATTGTTGTCATGTTGACATAATAGAAGTGCAAGAAGACAGTTCGTTTTAAAATTTCGGCCAACTTTTATTTTACTGAGAGACAAATTTATGAATATTCTATCTCTATGGTTATTACAGAACAACTGGCAACAGTAATTTAATCGGAAATGGTTTCTCGGGGTCCCCCATTGTTACATAAAAGGGAGTCTTATCCTTGTGTTCGAATAAAAAATAAACGGAATATGAGAACGCGATGAGAACGTCAGAATAAAATAGATACATGGTTTAACACATATACAGGGTGGTCCGAAATTAGTGGTCATCATTTTACCCGCGTATTCCTCGATCAAAAATAAGACAAAAAGTTCCTACAAACATGGCCTCGGAAATGCTTCCTAAGGGAGCTCGTCAAGGATGCACCTTTAAAGGGCTGTAGCTCCCTTAGGAAGCATTTTCGGGGCCATGTTTATAGGAAGTTTTTGTCTTATTTTGATCGAGGAATACGCGGGTAAAATGATGACCACTAATTTCGGACCACTCTGTATACATTTAATATGTATTCAAAAACAGAAAAATATTAATTTAGAGAAAATTAAATTGGATTTATGCGAACGACAAAACAATAACATAATGCACCTAATGGCACCCATAGACCAAATACGGTAAAGTAAAACTAAGAATTTTGGTTAAATTAAATTGTCTACGAAAAATGGGTTTGTGAGCTTCGTTTTCGGTTTTCGATATTATATTGCCATTGCATGTTGTTGAATTTATTAAGTTAGATATGTTAAACAAGGAAATAAGAAATTAGAAATTTTCTAATCGAATTATCCTTAATAAAATTGCACTATGGTGGGGGTCTAGTTTCCCGTACGTCCTGAACTCCTTTTTGTCTTGTAGGTACCTAACTATAGCAATCGCCTTTAAATAAAATTATGCCAATATTATTTGATTTTTATGTTACAGTGCAGTTCCAAAAAGTGTAAAAAAGTTGTAAATTTTGGCGTGAAATAAATAAAATAATATGGCGTTAGGTATATATATTTTTTGAAATAAGCGAAAAATATCTTTCGAAATATGTAAAGGTATACAAGGTGTTTTTTAAAATAATATAATAATAAGTTGTGCCTTTTTCTCTAATTTTCGACGTCATTTTATTTGATCCCTTTGCACCAAACGTAGTTCACACCAAAATTTACAAATTTTGCCTTTACGTTCTTTCCATATCTTGAAAAATAAAGGTTATAGGTAAGGTTATTATATGGAGACCTAGGCCAATGACCCAAACCTATAAAGACGAGTGTGCAATACGGTAAATAGTAGACTTGGACCAGAAATATTGAATTTGCAAGCAACAAAAAGCATTTTAGTTTATTAGGGAAATTATATATTCCATATATTTTGACACCTAGCTACAGCCTCTATGTTTAGAGAAATTTAAAAAATGTAGAGACAAGCTGTAGATTTTGGTGTCAGATATCTTTTGCCAAAAAATATAAACAAAATAGGATCAGAAAGTAGAGAAAGAGACCATACTTATGCTTTTCTAAATGGAACACTCTGTAGGTAAGTATATTTTTACAAATTTTGAAAGATCACTTTCAGCTGGTTCCAAAAATATATAATATTTTGGCATTGCTTGGGTTGTTTTTAAAATAGTATGGTTTTTGTGTAAAACAGTTCGCGTAGAATACCTATAGGTTGCCATGAAAAAGACTGACAAAATATTTCTGATAATTTCTGACGGTTTACCATCAGATGATTCAGATGTTTATGAAAAATTCCAAGTACTTTAAAATGGATTATTCAGACGTGAAAAATAGCTATTTATGTAATCAGTTATGAAAAGTATGATTTTATGTAACGAGTGTAAGTTTGCGTGACGAGCGAAGCGAGATCCCGCAATATCGCACGAGTTACATAAAATCATGTTTCATAACGTATTACATACAAACAAGATTTTTTCTAATTTTGACGAAAAATGGGAAATAGAAGTTTTTAATTTTGATCATTTACAAGCATAATTTAAATATTAACGGTGGTTAATATTTAAATTATGTCTGTTTTAAAGAAAACTAGTTTTTTAAAAGCCAACGTTTCGACACATTTATTGCATCATCTTCAGGGCGCTACAAAGTTATAAGAAATTATAGGAATACATATATAATTAACATGCTAAAAAGAATAATATTAGTTTGAAACATAAAAATTGATATATTTAAAATAACTTCAAAGTTAATAATAAAAATACGATAAAAACTTGATAAATATAAAATTATTAAAACTCAGTACTTACATTAAAATTAAGTTTTCCGTGTTATCAGGTTTAAAAATTCTAAATTGTATAAAGGTTACGTAGAGATACTTTGGTTAATGGAAATTAAAACGAATGGTAAAATACAATAATTCAAACTCATGCCTTGATATTTAGCGAACTACTACTAATACATAGGTATAGATTTCTTACAGTGACAATGTTTATCATTATATTTTTTTAGTTAGAAAATGAATTTTTTTAATCTTTTTTAAGTATTAAAAACAATATTAATGTTTTATTTGGTTAATTAAATTATAATATGCATTATTAAGGTGTTCTATAATTTAAATGACAATTATCTAGTAGGTCAGTGTCAGTTTAAATTATCTTGTCATTTGGCTTGACATTTAATAGACGCTGATCGTTACTATTACTTATTTTTCGTAACCAGTTACATAATGGTTTTCATTATGTAACCAGTTACATAAAGTAGAACGTTTTGTCACTTGTTTCAATAACAAAATATGTCACTTTATATGTCAAAATTAGAAAAACATAATTTTATTTGTAATTCATCAATTTTGAAATCTCTACCTATAGACTTTATTTATAGAAATAATATGGAAAAAGTGTAAAAGCAAAAGTTGTAGATTTTGATGTGAACAAAGAAACATCAAAAAGTAAACTGTCAGTAATTATCAGAAATATTTTGCCATTTTTTTTTCATGGAAACCTATGTTTCATACAGTACTGTTTTACATAATATTACCGAACGGATAGAGAAAATGACAATATATTTTATATATTTTTAGAATCAGAGAAAAAGAATCTTTTAAAATGGGTGTTCCATTTAAAAAACATAAGACGTGTCTTTTTCTCAACTTTCTGACGCCATTTTGTTATATTTTTCTTCACCAATAGATAGTTCACAGTCAAGTCTACAATTTTTATGTTTACACTTTTTCATATTTAGAAAAATAAATGCTTTAAGTCAGTGTCAAAATATATGGAACTACCCTGTACGTGTATGATATATAAGACCTAAAATAATTTTCTGTTAACTAAACTGTAAACCAAGGACCATCTGTGTTTAAACTCTCATTAGACCCGGTTCCCAGACGATTTGTTAATGTCTTTATTGTTTTCCTTAAAAAAATAATTTAACTTACAAAAGGTAAAAGGTAGGCGACCATTAGTTTGCTCTTCCACGTAACCCTCAAAGTAACAACTAATATTAGTAATATTGGGAGATAGAGGTGATATAGGATTTTTATTATAAACTCCACCACACATTTTTTCAAGCGAATGTTTTTACAACATAAGTTTGGAATTGATCATCTTGGACTGTTTGACTTTGAAAAATACAAAATTTTAGCCTGCAGTGAATTAGTCGACTGGATGACAATAATACAAAATATACAACAGTGGTAGATGATCATACATATAAAAGAATTTATGAAGAAAAAGGTAGGTAATCTAAAACTATTCCATTAACAACGTCAATTATTGTAAACAAATAGGTCACATTAGCAAAGTAGGTACCTACTCTGCAAGGTTAATTTTCGTACAGAAAATGTGAGGTTAAGGAAGGCCGAAAATCGCAAAACAGATATTGTCGCGGTTTGGTCGTATGACCAAAGCCAAACCGAAAGTGTAGTTGACCAAGCATTCATCAATAATGACCGCAATCTCTTGACCTGGTCAACGCCAAAAAACGACAACTAACTTTTTCCAGCATGCAGTGCTTCTACGGAACGATACGTGATAGAAATGGCAAAGCTAAACTGTTTGTTTCGTTTAAAACAAATAATAATCTGCTGGCGCCGCAAAGCTAATATAAGAGACCGCGCGTATGATGTGAAATAATTTTAACTTATTATATCCTACTTCTAAATAAATTATTATTTTCTCTTATTTGTCCCTAAGCAATACCAAACTACCAAACAATCAAACATTAAATACGAAGTCGTAGTACATAAAATATAAAATATAAAAATATGAAAAGCTTACGGCCAGTGCATTTTTCAGAGCTAAAATTTCAGCATCTTTATGAATAATTAAAGTGGGTAAGTCTTCTCTATCTTGATTTGCTGCATGTCTACATTTACAGTCACAAATTCTTTGTTCGGTAGTTGGATGTCCTTTTTGGCCTACCGAGGGTAAGTTACCTACTCCTTTATTTTCTGTATGTTTACCTTTACTGTCACTAACTCTGTGTTCAATAGTTGGACCTCCTCTTTTATTCATACAGTCGCATATTCTTTTTTCCAATTTTGTGTCTGTAGGATTCGTTCTTTTCTGCTTATCCTCATGTACACCAGCACAAGGACCTTGGCACACATGTTCTCTATCATCATCTTTTTTATCCTTACGTACATCTCCCTTCGCAGCTTTTCTACATTTACAATCGCAAACCTGTTTAGCAAACTTGACTTTCTTCATACAATCACATATTCTTTTTTCTTCATGTTTACTGTCCTTGGAAATTTTCGAATCAGCTTGTGTTGAGCAAGTAGTAAATGTTTTTGGTTTAATTTTATCTTCAGTTTGTATTGCACATTCAGCCTTACAGAACCAATCACTTTTTTCTTGAACTGTAGGTGGTAATGCAGGTTTGATATCGACGTATGTTGGAGGAGGTACTGTTTCCATTAGTGGTGCCTGTACGGGAACTGGTTGTGGCCACTTTTCGGTTTGAACAGGACTAATTACGATCGTTGTGTGGCATGGCTCTGTAGCTCTGCATACGGTTGGCAACTGCTCTATTGTTGTACTTACGTCTAAAGTACTGGCTCTTGGTACATATTCTTGTTCCAGCGTTTGAACTGTTATATCAGCGCTATGTGTTAATATTGGCTCAGATCTTACATCAGTTCCTAAGTTTATTATTATTTGTGATTCTAGGTCTTCCGAATATACTGCTCTTGGAATTGAAGCTTCATCTACTTCTGCTTTGCTTTTTTCTTCCTCTGCCACAAGTAATTCAGGTTCTAAGAGAATAACATCTATTGCTGCTTCTTCCACTTTCACCTCCTCAATATCGGCGGTTTGAACAGCTTCTTCTGTCGATAATTCTAGCGGTTCTATTTCTGTAGCTACAGTTTCTGCTGGAAATTCTGAAGGTTCTATTTCTGTAGCTACCGTTTCTGTTGGAAATACATCTGTAGGCATTTCATATTCTTCATGTTCAATTTCTTCTGAGACAGTAATACCTGGAGTATCTGGAATATCAGTAATATCTGGAACATCAGCAACATCTGGAACATCAGCAATATCTGCAACATCAGTAATATCTGGAATATCGTAATTCTGCGGTTCTGTGCCTATATCCACAGTTGTTCCTTCAGTTTCTTCAACTTGAATATCTTGTTCGATATCCTCATCAACAATTTCTTCTGGTACTATGTGATCTTCAAGGAGAATTTCTGAAGATTTTGTCAAATCTTCTGGTGTTTCTTCCATTAATAAATTATCACTATCAGTAAGATTCAATTCTTTTGTTATTATATCCTCCGACTTTCCGGCGCATTTAGCTCTACATATTTTTTCTAATTTTCTGTCATTTAATCGTTTATTTAGAATTTCTCCTGATAAAGTTCTTGGAATATTAGAGCCAGATCCCGATATTGTTACATCGGGAATTATTCCTACACCTATCGCCTCGCCAGATAAAACTCTCGACAAAGTACTTCCCATTTTTGTACCTACTAATGGTTCTCTTGGTTGTTCATCTAAATCTGCTGATTGTCTGTCGCTTTTTTGTACAATCCAAAGAGACTTATCAGTATCTGTTAATCTAGCACAGGGTGCTCTACATTTTTGCCAATCCTGACTTCCAGACACTTTTTGTGGTGGTACAATATTGGGAAGAATTTCCCCAGGTAAATATCCTCGTGGTATTGAACCGTCTAGTTTTCTGCCCGGTAATGAGACAACTCCTCCAGATGCAGCTGCATATTCGGCACATCTTTCTTGAGCACCAGCAATTATATTTGCACATCTGTGTGCTGATGTTTTTTTGCCTGGAAAATCCGCCGATGCACCAGTACCTCGACGTCCAGAATCCCCTACTAGCGATTTATCTAATCCTTTCAGTCGATCTGTTTCTTTAGCAAGCGCATCGATTTCCTCTTGGGTTAAATCATCAAGTGGAGTTAAAGGTTGTCCATCTGCTCCTACTCTAATAACTTTGCCACCAGGCAACGTTATTGTCCTTACCAATTGCCCATCTATTATCTCATAATCTTCTCCCTCACCAATAATTTTGCCATCAGGCGATATTTTTTTTGGTACCAATTTTCCATCTATTATCTCATAATCTTCTCCCGTTTTACCACCAAGAGCGCCTCCTTGTTTGTAACCACCACGTGAAGGTTGTCCGTCCGCGTCCAGTATATCATCCCCGTCCCCAATAATTGTGCCATCTGGTAACACTCTTCTTGATGTTGAAGGTTGTCCATCTAAAGTAGAGAGAAAAAATTATTACCTAGTTTCGTACAGGGTGATTTTTTTATCAGGGGAAATGTGTTTTTCTTACCGATTATTACTAAAAATTAGGATAGAAATATAACATAATTGTGCAGGGTGCACGCGACGCTACAAATTTTTTTCCAGCAACATACCACTTTTATTACACCATTGGAAAGGTCTTTTGATTTTGGGTGTTTTTTCTAAATCCTATTTTTCGCGATATTTATTCGTTAAAAAGTTATGATGTAATATTTTTGATTACTACTAATAAATTGGGTCGTGTCTCAACATTTTTCATGACTATCCCACCTACCAAATTTGATATACGGCGGTTTTTGAGGATGCTAAATAAGAATATGAAATCATTTTTATTTTTATTTATTTTAAGATATTACAGGTAAACCAGAAGGTAAACCATTATCAACTTAACAAAAATAAATTAAAAAGTTAACTATTTTAACATTTGCTCAATATGACCACCATTGTTATCTAAATATAAATTATAACGTTTCCTTATTTCACGAAACGTTACTTTTTTTTAAATATTACCACTTACTTCAGCACAAGCATCGAAATCTTTTGTTTTAAATGTTCTACATTATTAGATTTATTTTATAAACAATATTTCTTAAAGTTCCCCACAGGAAAAAATCAAGAGGTGTTAGGTCTGGAGATCTAGGAGAAAATTCTAATGGACCATCTATTCACATTTTATTTACATTAGAGTAGGCGTTGGAAAATCTGAATTCTTGTAGCAATTCAATTGCCACAGTAACTATAAATTACATATATTATGCTATTCACATTTTATTTACATGAGGGGAGGCTTTGGAAAATCTGAATTCTGTTGGTATGAATGACTGTTTTAATTGCTGAGGTTATGTTAAAAAGTCGAAAACATAACCACAAATTCAAATTGGTTCTACTTAGTTGCCAGAGTGAAACCCTAAAGCATTGTTTATAAAGTATATAGTTATTCAACCTCTTGTTAGTACCGGTGGATCATTGGTAGATGGCGTGCTGGATGATGTGTGCCCATTATTACGACCGTAGCCCCCGGTGTCGTTTACGTTACGACCATTGTTTATTATAAACAATGCTACGACGCTTGCACGAATTTCGTACATCCGGTGCTATCCGGTGTATTACGTCACATGACATTCGACGAGGAACTAATGTCATAGATCGAAACTCGACTGTAATTATTAATAACTTTTGACAGTTTGTCAGTTTTTTATTTTTAAAATATTGGATTTTAGTAGTGTTTCTGCTCTCTGTGGCAGAAAAATTAGTATATATTTCTTTGTTATGTGTTTGTTATTGACTATTACAATTTATAACGACGAATTGTCCTGTAGCTATGTGTAAAAATCATAATAAAAGTAAAAAAAGGTATCAATATAAGATGTTTCTACAGAAAAGACAAAATAAATTTGAGGAATGGCAAGTAAGTGTAGGAACATGATGTATTGTACCATTTGTACCTATTTAAAATCTAGTTTTTAGTGATCTGGATGTTCACCTAAAAATATCATATATCACAAATACAGACCCAGATAGCACAAGATATTCTTAGAATAATTTGTAAATCTTCCATAAATATAATATAATGATATTTGTAAAAGATATTCTAATATTATACGGAAAATATATGAATAATTTTAGAATAATAAAAGAATATTTATATATATTATTACTAAAATAATTTCGTTATCTATCTTTATCATATATTGGTCAAAATAATCTACAGATATCTTACAAATACATCCATATAATATATTTTAAGAATTATTTTAATTACATTAATATTAGAATAATTTTTTCGGATAAATTTCAGAAAATTACAATTTTTGCCATTTATAGTCATTATATATGTGAATAACTAGTAACTACTTATTTATTCAATAAGTACCTACTTGTAAAAATAATAGGTATAGCTAACTAATTTCAGTTTCACTATAAAATTATTAAAATTATAAGTATTTGTGATTTGTGATTGTATAATATAAACCCTCATCCACAGAGTTTTCAGCTTTATTTTAGATATTAAAGATTTCTTTTAATCCACTGAATTCAAATTTGAATTGAATAATAAATTAAATTAAAACAGCACTTCAAATTTCGCGCTTGTTTGTATACTGGCTGATGCAATGATCCAAACCTTCGACCAATCCAAACGGTGGTGGTCGGTCAAAGTTGCCAAATTGTGTGATTTGTCTAATATCCAATAATAAAATAACTTTGCTGTCAGATGTTATCATTAATCATTATGAGGGATTTGAGCAAATATAAAAATAGTCTTAATCAGTTTGATGTATTGATATTGCGTGCATTAAAATTGAACGTAAATATGAGGATAGCTTTATAAGTTTTAGTTTAGTAGAGTGAGAATAGGTAATTTGTTATTGTTCAAGTAAGCTTGGCAATAGTGTATATACTTATATTCACGTTTTAGTAAAATTTCAGTTTGTTAGGTTGGGTTAAAATGTTAAGTTAAAAACTTGACAGTTGACGACATTGTGTTCTTGTTGGCTGGGCCGGCGTTCTTTTCTAAAAAAAATGTTTGTTTGTTTCGTATAGTATATACATAGTGCACTTATTTTCTGTTATACGGTAAGTACAAAATAATATTATGTTGTTTTAATTTATTAGAAGGTCGAAGTTTGAATGATACAATAATAGTTTAGAATTTTACTTCGGTTTGTGTGGTTATGATGACGCATAGTTATCAGTTTTTTTAATGCTGTATTTTATCACCAGACTAAAATTAACTAAAAGTAAATAATAGCATATTGCCTCTTTACCTGTGATTTATTCAATATATTTTAAAGGTATAAATAATTGCATGACTTGACAATTTTACACAGGAAAAACTTTTAAAATAGCAATTCAAAACACATAAGTTTGCTTGTCCCGGAATCAGCTGCCTGTGATGTCAGCTTCTACGGCTGTATTGATACTCTGCCCTAACAAATTTTTCATTATTTGTAGATTAAAAAACTAGCACATATTGGAGGGAATCATACAAGGAATGTGTTCGGAGATACCTGCTAAACTAATGTCGCAGATCATGTTGCGAAAGGTTATACATTACACGGTCATCGCGATGGAAAAGTTCGTTTATAGAAAGCCCATTTTTTAAAGTTGTAATAGGTACGTACCTAAATTTAAGTAATGAGCCTTGATAAGAAAAAGGCGAAAGTGTAGTTTCCTAAGCAAATGAAAGTGTGGGGGTTAGATTGGTTTCTATTAAACTGTTATTAACAGTAACTGTGACTATTCAATAACACATCCATCTAAGTCGTATGTTTTTATTGAAGGCTTGTTATTAATTAAACTAATTTAGTGGGAAAGTGTTATACTCAAAGAAATAAAATAAATTGAAATATTATCATTAATAAACTCATTCAGCAGCTGAAATTTCTGTTAACCTAATTATTTTTATTTTTGCAACTCTATGTAACAAAAGTCTAATCTTGCAGATTCTTCATATTATAATACACAATTAGCTATATTTTCTGTCAGTATTTTTATTTTGGTTTATCTTTCAGATGCAGTTCAGTTTCCAGAGGCATCCCATAAGAACATAGAATTGCAGATAGGAATTTGGCTCACCAAAGCAACAGAGAGGATAAGGCAAATATGGGAGAAAAATAAAGATGGTAAGTTAAAGACTTTAAATAAAGGCGTGATTTTTTGCAATTCTTTTATTTTTAGGTGCTCCAAATGATGGAGGAAATTAGATGTTACATAAGTTATGCCAATAAATTTTTTTTCAACTAAATATGTTTTTTATTACAGGAAATTTTCCTTATTTAAAGCCAGATAAAAACTAGGCAAAAACTTCATTATCAATGGCAATTCGTAGAAAATACTTTCAGTACTTCGTTCTTCCAACATGCAAGAAGTTTTTCAAAATCTAGTGTGACAGATGGGAATTAAACAGTTAGTGTTGGAATTATAGTGACAAAAGTTATACACCATACCAATTGTGTTAAGAGAACCCCAGTACCATTCCCTAAGTCACAAAATATATCGCAAACCCATTTTTTGTAGGAGCGGGCAGTTTTTTCGTCTAAAAAAATTTGCATGGTTTATAACTGAAAACGAAAATAATCAGCTTATTGTAAAAATAAAATGCAGATTTAGTAGAAAAAAATTACAAGTCAAATGTTCGTCCATTTTCTTGTTATGTACGAAATACAATTATTTTGGTGATTTCTATTTAGTAGGTGTTTTTACTAAAAATTGTATTTTGTAGTTAAAAAGAAAATGGACGAACGTTTGACTTGTAACTTTTTTCTACTAAATTTGCATTTTATTTAGAATAAGCTGATTGTTTTCATTTTCAGTTATAAGCCATATAAATTTTTTAGAGCGATTTACAGTTTTATGTTGGATACCTGCTCAATTCGCAGCCTTAATAATATTAGAATATTCTGAAAATAGTTTTGAATTACTCTGTGGATATTTTTATATTAATTTTATGAGTTTCATAAATGTTTTCCTAAATTATACATTGTCTATTTTAAGTAGAAACTCTAATTTCTCCCATGAATAATATTATAATATTTTTTAAGAATCAATGTTCTCATCATAATTATAGAATATCCCAGAATACCCTCAAGATATTCTAAAAAATATCTTTAAAATAATTTCAGAAGAATTAAAAGTGTCCCTCCCAAATAATATTAGAATATTCTTAAAATAATAAGTATTTTTTCTGATTATTCTAAAGATATTTGATTATCCAAGAAAATTATTCTGATAATATTATTAAAATATTTTTGTGCTGACTGGGGATATATATAAACACCTCAAATAATTATTTCATCTTTTAATCAGCGTTTATGTAAAAATAATCAATCACCGAACGTTTAAATTTATTACAATAGCCCTAAAGCCGTCAAATGGATCATGTGCATCATATATCATATAGCATATAAGACTGACATAACTTCAAATTTAGAGTTTTTTTTAATTTATTTTCGATTTTAATTTTTGTAGTTTCAGCTTGAATCCATTATAATATGATTAACATATAAAAATTATCTCAATAAAGTTTCAATATTATAGATTATTTAAAATAAACTGCTAATTATAGGTTGGATTTCCAGCCAACAAAAATCATTTTATTTTATTAAATTACGGCAATCAAAACTTCATTAGTAATGGACTGAACAAGACTTTAATTGATAGTACAGGAACCAAGCACAGATTTTGATAAAAGCAGCTTAATATGTGAAAATCTTTAAAAATGTATATTTTTGTAAATGTATATCGAAATGGTGACTTTACATATTTGTGCGCTGGTATTACTTTTTCAACTAAACGCGTCATTTGATGACGTGCAAATCATATTTTTGAGGTTAGTTGCGATGTCACGTACACGACAGATTCATATGTTTCTCGAGCTCGACGTCACATCCGGCTGCGCAATGGCCGCAATGTGTAATGTATCGTGAAATGTATATTTTTTTAATGATAAATTAACTCCTATATGAAAAAGTCTATTTGACAGTCACGTTTTGTCACTTTGACAGCGATAAAAAAGGTGCATCGTTTTTTATCACCGATAAAAATGCCTGTTCCTCAAAATCAGTGTACATCTAGTAGTCACACGTCACTTTAAAATCAGTACACCAAACCAAACCATTTATAACAACTGTATTTTTAATAACTGTTCCTTCAAATATGTAATTGTATAAATAAAAATAATTTTTGTTGTTGTTCGTTCACATATTCTGTCGTTAATTTATCTTGCCAAAAAACACTCGAGCTTTTTTTTTATGGATAAATTTCTTTGTAACTCAACATTTTGCCAATCAGTAATTTTGCTCGAAAAACTGACATTTGACAAAATCGCTCGACCTCCGGTCTCGCGATTTTTTCATGTCAGTTTTTCTCTTAAAATTACTATTTGGCAAAATTGTTTCGTTACGAAGAGAAATTTATCCGATAAAAAAAAGCTCTTGTGGTTTTACTGTTCATAAATTAACTCCTATATGAAAAAGTCTATTTGACAGTCACGTTTTGTCACTTTGACAGCGATAAAAAAGGTGCATCGTTTTTTATCACCGATAAAAATGCCTGTTCCTCAAAATCAGTGTACATCTAGTAGTCGCACGTCACTTTAAAATCAGTACACCAAACCAAACCATTTATAACAATTGTATTTTTAATAACTGTTCCTTCAAATAATTGTATAAATAAAAATAATTATTGTTGCTGTTCGTTCACATATTCTGTCGTTAATTTATCTTGCCAAAAAACACTCGAGCTTTTCCTTTATGGATAAATTTCTTTGAAACTCAACATTTTGCCAATGAGTAATTTTGCTCGAAAAACTGACATTTGACAAAATCGCTCGACCTACGGTCTCGCGATTTTTTCATGTCAGTTTTTCTCTTAAAATTACTATTTGGCAAAATTGTTTCGTTACGAAGAGAAATTTATCCGATAAAAAAAAAGCTCTTGTGTTTTTACTGTTGATAAAATATTTTAAAAACAAAAGTTAAAAAACTGTAAACGTAGTCATAGAAACTGACTAGTATGTAAATTACTCTCAAGTTGGCAGCACATACTTAGAAATCAGGTTGAATAACTATAATACTTTATAAACAATGCCTAAAGAAAGCACAGCAATGTTATCAATAAAAAATTTGGCAATTCAGCCAAAAATAAATGACAGTGACGATTAATTAAATCTGATACTTCAATATTTTGTCAATAGTAGACAACTCTGAGACAACCTAAGAAAAACATATCATAGCCTCCCCTCATGTAAATAAAATGTGAATAGCATATACAAATTCTATGTTTTGAAAATTTTTATTCACCTTTTAAATAAATATTACCAATTTGTTTATGTTAATATGCCATAGTATATTTTTGATGAAACAAATTAGAGTAAAATAAAAAACATTCTTTAAATAAAAAAGTCAGTAACAAAAAAGATTATAATGTTCATCCATTTCTTTCCACGCAGAGTGTTGCCCTCTAAGGATATAAATTCAAATAATTGTAGTACAGAGCCACTTTTAAAGTAATATTTACTTGAAACTGATATAAAATTTTCTTAGTACCCAACCATTAATTAAATTAAAGATCAAAACTTTTACAAGTATTATATATAATCTTTAGTTTTGTGTTGTGCAGTATGCATAAGAAAATAATTAGAATTTCACCACTTTAAGGCCACATCACCAATGATTAGTGGACATATTTAAATTCCTATTTTTGAGTCAATATAATTGTGTATATAATTTTCTAAACGAGGCTTCTTTGTTATTTCCAGGCCTTTTCCTTTTGATTTTTTTGGATTTAATATAATACACTAAACGTATATACAAGGTGTTTCTAAATTGACTGCCATAAATTTAAGAGCATGTAGAGAACGTTAAAATAAAACTAAAACCTCTATCCAGTTTCGCCGGAAACGCTTCGTTTTCAAAATACAGGGTGTTATAGTGTCGACTGGCAGATCAGTTATTTAGTTATATCTCTAAACAGAGTGGACAGAGGAATCTAAATTGAGCGAGTGTTACTTAAGACTACCGATGGCTGTATAATATTTTAAATCTGATACCACCATTCAGTGGCGTAGAAAAAGGGGTAGCCTAACACTTTTTTGTTAATAAAAAATTTGCTATCAGATGTTTTGAAAATATCGTCTCATTTTCAAATTCCTCAATCAAATTGCTATAATGAAGATCTCTTATTAAATATCTCCAGAGGCGTTCGTTTTCGAGATATTCTCATTAACATTAAAACGGGGCAATCAATACAAGGTAGATAAAAACAAATACAAATGCAACTCAAACCTGCTTATCTGTCAAGAAATTACATTTTAATCTCAAAGGTGCACTTCTTAACAAATTCATATTGAAAATTTCCTTTTTTTGATTAATCGTAGCAATATTTTATAAAAAGTACTAAAATGGTAAATTACACATGTGCTGAAGTTTTTATTTATCTTGTACATTATTAAAATATTCTACCTTTGCTTTGCTATTCTATTGACTTAAAAATTTTTTATTAAACACACGAGTATTGCCACATAAAACCGAAAATATCTCGAAAACGAACGCCTCTGGAGATATTTAATAAGAGATCTTTATTATAGCAATTTGATTGAGGAATTTGAAAGTGAGACGATATTTTCAAAACATCTGTTAGCAAATTTTTTATTAACAAAAAAGTGTTAGGCTACCCCTTTTTCTACGCCACTGAATGGTGGTATCAGATTTAAAATATTATACAGTCATCGGTAGTCTTAAGTAACAGTCGCTCACAAAAATTTAGATTCCTCCGTCTACTCTGTTTAGAGATATAACTAAATAACTGATCTGCCAGTCGACACTATAACACCCTGTATTTTGAAAACGAAGCGTTTTCCGACAAAACTGTATAGAGGTTTTAGTTTTATTTTAACGTTCTCTACATGCTCTTAAATTTATGGCAGTCAATTTAGAAACACCTTGTATATATCTGTGGAAATAAATCAAAAGGGTATAAGTCGAAAACATGAATTTTACAGGAGATACAAAAAATTGTTTTAATCATAACGCAAGGCTTATTTGATTTCGAGTTGCTTTTAGATTAATAAACAAACGTGTTTGATTTGATATTTTTACAACAAATAGAGTGTCTATGGACAAGTTTTTATGTATTCATTAAATACATTATACTTATCCTACTTATTCTTCTTAATGTAGATAAAATGATCAAGGTAAAAGGGGGTAAGTATATTTATCCCTTTTTGCTCTATCGTAGGTATGATCAGCACTTTTTTAACATAGTATAGCTACGAGAATTTTTATTTATACTTAATTCATACATTTTTTTGGACGTAGACTGCAACAACAAACTGAACAAACTACGAAGGCGTAGAAGGGCCACAACAAAAAAATTTTTTTTTGAAATGTAAAATTCTGACTTTTATCTCAGAATTCTGACTTAAATCTCAGAATTCTGACTTTTATCTCAGAATTCTGACTTTTATCTCAGAATTCTGACTTTTATCTCAGAATTCTGACTTGTATCTCAGAATTCTGACTTGTATCTCAGAATTCTGACTTAAATCTCAGAATTCTGACTTAAATCTCAGAATTCTGACTTTTATCTCAGAATTCTGACTTGTATCTCAGAATTCTGACTTGTATCTCAGAATTCTGACTTAAATCTCAGAATTCTGAAATAGAACACAAAATATCTTCGGTATATTGTACGCTGCAGCTATGACACTGATTTCATACTCTTGAGATGTATCTATAACTCTAGTTTTACCATACAACGCTCTATTTTCTAATTTAAGTATTGGCTGAAGATGAGTCAGATAACACTTGAGCAACCGTGATGTTCTAAATTTTTATTAAACGGCTTTGGCTTCAACCAATACAAATTTCTTCATATTTATTTGTCTATAATAAGCCTTCTTCTAGGAAAACTAAAAATATGCTCTCCTAAAGAATTAGAAGCTTTTTAAATACACTTCATTTTATAGGCACAGGTTCAACATGAATGAAACAACTATTGTAAAAAATTAGTAAAACATTGAAGAAAAAGGTGATTCTGTCCGTAATCGGAAATAAGATACTGCAAATATTGCTAGTTTGTAGTTTTTATTACATAAATCCAAAATATACCGAAATGAAACTCCCCTAATTTTCTATCCAATTTTATTGCTTAGAACGTAAGTTTTTATTTTTTTAAATACAGGGTGATTCATTGGCAAGTGTACATACTTTACCATTATGTAAGTTACTTGGACGATTCCACATCACTTATGGTTAGTGGATCAATAATCCTTAATTACCAAAATACAGGGTGTTTGTTTTATTGTTTTTGCCTGTTTTTGTCTTTGACCGTATAGTTTTAGAACCACTAGGTATAAAAAAGCAACATCTGGTGTGTATATGTATTTTACTCAATCGGATATACCGATTTCTCAATTTAGCGGAATCAAAATACAGGGCCGGGCAGAAAAAAAGGGCCGATGTTAAATATCAAAAACAACCCTGTGTCGAAAGTTTTCAAAATCTGTTTTAAGATTTGGAAAGAGCATCAAAAAATAAGGAAAGTAAAGTACATTTTCAATTTGCGCGTCTCATTTCTCTATTCACTTTTTTTGATAAAAGGAAATTTTACAAAATTAAGAACCGGAGTATCTCGTACAAAATAGCGTTTCTTCTTGATAATTGACTACGAGTTAATAAAAACTTTCATAATCAATAAAAACCCATCCATCCAGAAAAGTATTCAACCATCCTATTAAAACCAACAGATTTACACATTATTTTAAAAATTTTAATTTGTAATAAATAGTCTTTGACTACCTAGTGATTCTAAAATTTAGCTTTTTATTTCTAGTGGTTGTAAAATTATGGCCCAAGTCAAAAATAGGCAAAATCAATAAAACACCCTGTATCTTGGTAATTAAGGATTATTGACCCACTAACCATAGGTGATATGGAATCACCCAAGTAACCATATGCAGGTAAAGTATGTACACTTACCAATGAATCACCCTGTATATCTTGCATGTTTTAATTTTTGAATAAGGTTTACCTTAAATAATATACTTTTTCTCAATAGTAAACCATGAATTACATAGTTTTTGTGGAAATCTTTGTTGAGGAGACTGGTTTATTTCTCTCATTCATTATTAGATTTTCGTTTCTTCAAACAAATATTTATAATAAAAAATTAAATTAATAAGATAAATATAGTGTGTCCCACTTTTAATGGACCCCCCTTCACAACTCAGTTATTAGTTATCCGATTTCAACAAAATTTGGGTTACTATCAACGGCCTTTGGTGTGATCTCTTTGAATTAAACAAAATTTATTTTTGCCAGTGGCGTGCATTTTTATTAAGAAAAACAGGGTCACTTTTTCGAGAAGTCATATTAGGCATTTTGAACCCTAATTTAAATTGAAAATGAAGAATGACTTTTTTTCAAAACGCAAACCGTTTTCAAGCTGTCAATTATTTACGACTGAAAAAATTTATTTTCACTGGGCCCGTTATTCGGAAACTCTTAATCAAAATGTTGTGAAATTTTCGGCATGGGGGTTCTCAAGCATGCTGATTAATAATATTGTATTAGTATTTCTGTAAAAAAATGCCTAATATGACTTCTCGAAAAAGCGACACCTTTTTTCTTAATAAAAATGCACGCTACTAACAAAAATAAATTTTGTTTAATTCAAAAAGATCACAGCAAAGGTCAATGACACCGATCCGAATTTGGTTAAAATTGGATAACTAATAACTGAGTTGTGAAGGGGGGGGGGGCATTAGTGGGACACGCTGTATGTACTTCTAATATAAAAGAGTTGCTGACAAACTTGAATTTTTCTGTTACAAAAACCTTTTGTAGGCACTGATGATAGTGTTATTTAATATCTGCTTCATTTGTCATATTTTCAAAAGTTAGTATAGTTTTTTTCTCTTCCTTTTCTTTTTTTGTATTGTTCCTTCATTACTGTTTATTTTATAGATATGTCATATGCTTAAATCTTACTATTACCGAATTAATACTATAAAACGATCAAAGATTATACATACAAGTTATTTGAGTAGAAGTAAATTATTTAATTTTTTTACCATTTATAACATAAAAATAGTTGATATTAGGTTACATATCTAATGAAAATAAACAAAAGTATAACGAGCAATATTTTAACAATATCATAATTCTTTATTGGATTTTTACTAGGTACTCTAAAAAATTATACGATGTTATTTTAGGAACAAAGTGCAGTAAAGGCCTATTATAGGTTTTTGTAACAGAAAAATTCAAGTTTGTCAGCAATTCTTTTATATTAGAATTATATGGATGGTCTATATTTGTCTTATTAATTTAATTTTTTAAAGTATGTACACTTACCAATGAATCACCCTGTATTTAAAAAAATAAAAACTTACGTTGTAAACAATAAAATAAGGCAGAAAATTAGAGGAGTTTCGTTTCGGTCCATTTTGGATTTATGTAATAAAAACTACAAACTAGCTAGCAATATTTGCTGTATCTTATTTCCGATTACTGGCAGAATCTATCTTTTTTTTCAATATTTTACAAATTTTTTACAATTGTTTTATTCATGTTGAACCTGTGTCTATAGAATGAAGTAGGTATTTAAAAAGTTTCTAATTCTTTAGTAGACAATATTTTTAGTTTTGGTAGGAGAAGGCTTATTTTTAGACAAATAAATATGAAGAATTGTATAGGTTGGAGCCAAGCCGTTTAATAAAAATTTAGAACATCACGGTTGCAATACTTCAAGTGTTATCTGACTCATCTTCAGCTAAATACTTAGATTAGAAAATACATACAACGTTGTATGGTAAAAGTAGAGTTACAGATAAATCTCAAGAGTATGGAATCAGTGTCATAGCTGCGGCGTACAATATACCGCAGTTATTTTGTGTTCCATTTCAGAATTCTGAGATTTAAGTCAGAATTCTGAGATTTAAGTCAGAATTCTGAGATAAAAGTCAGAATTCTGATATAAAAGTCAGAATTCTGAGATTTAAGTCAGAATTCTCAGATAAAAGTCAGAATTCTGAGATAAAAGCCAGAATTCTGAGATTTAAGTCAGAATTCTGAGATAAAAGTCAGAATTCTGAGATAAAAGTCAGGATTCTGAGATAAAAGTCAGAATTCTGAGATAAAAGTCAGAATTCTGAGATTTAAGTCAGAATTCTGAGATAAAAGTCAGAATTCTGAGATAAAAGCCAGAATTCTGAGATTTAAGTCAAAATTCTGAGATAAAACTCAGAATTTTACATTTAAAAAAAAATTTTTTTGTTGTGGCCTTTCTACGCCTTCGTAACAAACAACAGTAAACACCTCAAAATATAAAATTCTGCTACGCTTAGAACGAGATAAGTATACATATCCAACATAGTCAGGAGAGTTTTTAATACCATGTACCTAGCCTGACAAAAGGGAATAAGTAGAGTTATCTCCTTTTCTCTGATTAGAACGAGGATTAGAACTTAAATAAAATAATCTGAAATAGATGGATAAGTTAACTTATTCCCTTACATCAGTGAAACATTTGTCAGTTTCACATATAATTAAAGCAATTTTAGGGATATGTGTACTTATATGTTTTAAGAATGTGTCCATAATAAATAGTTCCCGCGAATGTATACTTATACCCTTTTGCTCATTGCTGGGATATGTATATCAATATTAGGAGCTTTAAATTGCAAAGAAGTGTTATTGTGGATAAGTAGACTTATCTCCATTTGCCTTACGTCCACAGATATATTAGTTCATGTTGATTATGGTTCAATGAAAGCGGTTCCTGAATCTTGTAGAGCACTGCTAAAATTTAACAGCAAGGATTTATTTTGATTGCCAAAAATAGAAGTAATTTGTTTTATGGAATTGACTCAGTTTTGCCTAACCTCCTTTGAAGTCCAAGTATTTCCAGTGTTACGCGTCCAGTACAGTTCATATGGAACTGGGGAATATCAGATAAGTGAAAACCGCTATTTCCGTAAAAACAGGTTGTATTCTGATTGTTTTCTAAGTGCAAATTTCAACGAACTAAATTCAAAAATTGAAATCGGTCCATAATACGCGGAGCCAGAATACGGACATACCTATTTATATATACAGGGTGATTCATTGGGAAGTGTACATACTTTACCTGCATATTTAGGTTACTTGTGCGATTCCATATCACCTATAGTTAGTGGGTCAATAATCCTTAATTACCAAGATACAGGGTGTTTTATTGATTTTGCGTATTTTTGTCTTGGACCATAACTTTAGAACCACTAGGTATAATAAAGTTAAATTTGGTATGTATGTTTTACTCAATCAGCCATATCGATATCTCAATTTAGCAGAATCAAAAATACAGGACCGGACAGAAAAAAATAGCCGAATTGTTAAATCTCAAAAACAACACCCTGTATCGAAAGTTTTAAAAATATGTTTTAAGATTCGGAAAGAGCATAGAAAAATAAGGCAAATAAAGTACATTTTCAAATTGCGCGTCTCTTTTTTCTATTTATTTTCTTTGATAAAAGGAAATTTTACAAAACTAAAAACCGACTATCTCATACAAAATAGCGTTTTTTCTCTATAATAGACTAAGAATTAATTGTGTAAATGTTCCTCACCTAAATAATAATAAACTTTAGGTACCTACTTAATTAAATTTTGAGGCATTTTACTTTAAAGTTTATTATTATTTAGGTGAGGAACATTTAAATTTAAACAAACCTTTTAGAAACTCTGTCAGAAACGCACTTGATTGTTTGAAATTTTAATTGTTGTATTCAAAGCCTACCTATCAGAATTTAAAATTTGTAAAATAATGTGTAAATCTGTTGGTTTTAATTGAATGGTTGAATACTTTTCAGAACTTACGTTGTATGAATGGTTTCTTATTGAATATGAAAGTATTTATTAATTCGTAGTCAATTATACAGGGTGTTCCAGTTTTTTGTAGCAGGACTTTAACAGTCGATAGACAATTGAAAATTATTAAAAAAAGTTCCTATAAACATAGGTTGAAAAATGCTTAGTTTTCGAGATACAGGGTGTTAAAGTTTGAAAATAAATACGGATTTATATTAATATTTCCAGAATGCTAAGAAGTATCCGAGGAAGTATCGAATCCAAACTTGCCAATTCTTTACATATAATTTAGAGGCCTATTTTAGAATAACAAACTACTACTTTACTTAACCATGGGCGTAGATATATGGATTTACTAAGGCTCTTTTTTACAAAAAAGTAGTACGCCACTGATATTTTCCCATGTTTTCAGTTTAAATAAATAAATCAAGAAAAAACAAAAATTTAATGTCTCTTGACACTTTTTGATATGACAAGCAATTTTCCAGAAAATTTACATTTAATCATTTGATGCATGCATCTGGACGAATTTTAGACAAACTTGAAGTCGCTCAGAATTTCACCATATTTGATGGTAAAAAAGTCTTTTAAAAAGAAAGAATGAAACATCGTTAATGATGCTTGTAATGAAGTAAGACACTTTTACATGTTGCTAGCTTTTGTGTTTGTGTTTCTAATAATTTATTTTAGTTCGACCGTTGCGTTTTAATACATTTGTGTTATAAAAATTTTGATTTACATGATAATAAACTTTTACAATAAATATTTTAAATGTTTCATTCTTTATTTTTAAGAGACTTTTCGCACCATCAAATTTGGTGAAATTCTGAGCGACTTCAAGTTTGTCTAAAATTCGTCCCGATGCGTGAATCAAATGATTAAATGTAAATTTTCTGGAAAATGGCTTGTCATATCAAAAAGTGTCAAGAGACATTAAATTTTTGTTTTTTCTTGCTTTATTGAATTAAACTGAAAACATGGGAAAATATCAGTGGCGTACTACTTTTTTGTAAAAGAGAGCCTTAGTAAATCCATATATCTACGCCCATGGTTAAGTAAAGTAGTAGTTTGTTATTCTAAAATAGGCCTCTAAATTATATGTAAAGAATTGGCAAGTTTGGATTCGATACTTCTTAGCATTCTGGAAATATTAATATAAATCCGTATTTATTTTCAAACTTTAACACCCTGTATCTCGAAAACTAAGCATTTTTCAACCTATGTTTATAGGAACTTTTTTTAATAATTTTCAATGGTCTATCGACTGTTAAAGTCCTGCTACAAAAAACTGGAACACCCTGTATATATAATAACACCAAAAACAACTTATTTTGAATCTACAACCCAGCTCGGGAAAATACTGAGAGCCGTCCGCAGTGACCTATAAATATATGAAATAATAGTTATTTATGATACAAGTGTTAAAAATGAATTTTTATTTTGTGAGTGGAGAAGTTTGCGAAACGAGCGTAAGCGAGTGGAGCATCTCCACGAACAAAATAAAGTCATTTTTAACACGTGTATCATACAATGTTTTTTTCTACAAACACCATTAAAAATTAAATTTTTAACACGGCATACTTGAATTAAAAATGTAATATTATATAAACTCGCGTTAAAAATGATCACATGATTTATTTTTAACACTAGTGCAGAAAGTAAAATGACAAGTCGTTTGTCATAATGACATTTATTAACAAAAAATTACGTATTACATATTACATTAATAGTTTTTCACATTTGACAAGCATGTGTCAAACAACGGGCAAACTTGATTTATTTATTTTATAAATTCTACAAACTACTAGAATTATGGTAACCATTAAAAGGATTTGAAATCTTTTTGACTTTATTGTTCTTTTAATGGTGTTTGTAGAAAAAACATTGTATGATACACGTGTTAAAAATGACTTTATTTTGTCCGTGGAGATGCTCCACTCGCTTACGCTCGTTTCGCAAACTTCTCCACTCACAAAATAAAAATTCATTTTTAACACTTGTATCATAAATTACTATTTTCTACAAACACCATTAAAAATTAAATTTTTAACACGGCATACTTGAATTAAAAATGTAATATTATATAAACTCGCGTTAAAAATAATCACATGATTTATTTTTAACACGAGTGCAGAAAGTAAAATGACAAGTCGTTTGTCATAATGACATTTATTAACAAAAAAATTATTATAAAAAGTTTATTTAGAAATATTTATATTAATTGTACAATTGGAGCATTTAGTTCTGCAATAAACTTATCAATATTTTGGCGTGTAAAAATTTTTGATTTTTTTGGACGATATCCTTCTCCTTTGCGCTTCAAAAATGCGATTAGTTTATAAAACTTACTTATATCTTGATTGTTCTTAACATTTAACATAGCCTTTATCATTGAATAATGTGCCCAAAGCGTCGAAGATTTCCAAATTTTAGAATTTTGCTCGAAATAGGCCAACATTACATTTTCACTGTACTTGCCTGCAACATTGTTCCGATCGCACCATTCCACAAAGCGTTTGTACGCTAATTCATATTGTTGTTTAGATTTTGTGGGCAACAAATCTAAAGTTGCCCTTAGCTGCTTCTTCAATTTCTTGAGGAATCGATTCGCTAGCCTTCTGGACTATAATTATGTTGTAATTTTAATTACTACTATGGGAAATTATAGATACTTTATATAAATTATTAGTTTTATTGACACTTCTCAAATTCAATATAATTTACAATTCATCTGTTTTATACACAACATATTTTTATTTTATTTTCTGCCTACTCGATCCACATTGGTTACTGTTGCTATCTATATTTATTTTACAACACCCCTTCTCAATGTTGATCGAACTTCAACTAAATTTTCTTGCTTCTTAATTCCAGCTAATTCTAAATAATATTTCAACTTCTTACTATTTAACGGCTTTGTTAAAAAATCAGCCAACATATTATTTGTATCACAATACAAAAATTCCATTTTTCCAGTCTTCATCATTTCTTTTGCATAATGATATTTTACATCAATATGTTTCGATTTTTCGCACATTTTTTCATTTTTCAATAATTTTAAACATGATTGGTTATCTTCATACATAATCGTTTTATTAATATTTAAATTAAAATCATGTAATAATCCAATTAAAAATGTAGCTTGTTTACATGCCAGTGATAATGATACGATTTCTGCTTCTGTTGTTGACAGAGTTACACATTCTTGTTTCTTACACCGCCAATCAATTAAACTACCATTTAATTTAAATAAATAACCACTATTTGATTTTCGATCGCTTTTATCGTTTGCCCAATCAGCATCGGCATAACCAATTAATATATCATCATTTAATTTTGTATCGCCCAATAGAATTTCATACTCAATAGTTTCTTTTAGATACCTCATTATTCGTTTAACTTCTTTCCAATCAAAATTTCTTGGTTTACTTACTTTTCTTCCTAATATTGAAGTTGCAACAGCAATATCTGGTCTAGTGTTAACTGACAGATATAACAATGAACCAATTGCACTTTGATACAATTCTGTATTATTAAAATATTCATTTATTTCATTGTCCTTATCAAGTTTATAAAAACCTGTGTCAATTGGAATTTTAGAACCTTTAGCTAACGTCATTCCATAATCATCTAATAATTTTGCAATATAATTTTTCTGATTAATTGAATATATTCCCCTTCTGTTTTTATTAACTTGAATTCCCAAATAACATTTAACACTTCCAAGACATTTTATTTCAAACTTTTCTCCAAGTTCTTGAGCTGTTTTTAATATTAAATCTTCGTTCTTACTTGCTATTAAAACGTCATCAACATAAACCAATACATAAATTATTTCTTCTTCTTTTTTGACATACAGGCATTGATCATAATTACCCCTTCTGAAGTCCATACTTTGTAATAATTCATCTAATGTTGTATTCCAAGCTCGGGCAGCTTGTTTAAGACCATATAAGCTTTTATTTAATTTACATACCAATTCTTCTTCACCAATTTTAACATAACCTTCTGGTTGTTTCATGTAGATATCTTCATTTAATTCAGAATTCAAAAATGCAGTTTTAAAATCATAATGTTGTACCATCATATTATTTTTACCTGCGATTGTTAATAATAACCTGAATGTAGACTTATTTACAACTGGTGCAAATACTTCGTCGTAATCATGACCATATTTTTGCGAATAACCTTGTGCTACGATTCTTGCTTTAAATTTCTTTATTTCACCATTTTCATCAAGCTTTCTTTTGAATATCCATTTACAACCTATAGCCTTTTTATTTTCTGGTAATTCAGTTAAAAACCAAGTTTCATTTTCGTTCATTGAATTAATTTCGTCATTCATAGCTATTAACCATTTTTCAGCGTCACTACTACATAAAGCTTCTTTTACTGTTTTTGGTTCAATTAATTCATTATTTACTAAATTAACCATATTAACAAAATCTCCATATTTTATTGGTGTAACGCCTTTTGTTGATCTATTTGATCTTCTTAAAGTCAATTCTTTTTTATTTAATACTCCATCTTCTTCAATTTCATCTTTTTCTTCCTCAATTTCTCTATTTTCAGTTTGATATTCACCATTATCTTCTTCTTGTTCTTGTTCTTCATGTTCTATTGCTTCAATACTACAATAGTCATTATTTTCATTTAATTTTACTTCTACATCATGTTTATCATTTTCTTCATTAGATTTATAAAAACCATTATGACAATTTTCTATAAAATAAACATCTCGACTAATATAAATCTTGCTTGTAGTTGTATCCAATAATCTGTAAGCTTTACTTCCACTCTCATATCCGACAAAAATGTATTTTCTTGTTTTTTCATCAAGTTTTCTTCTTTTTTCTTTTGGAATATGCATATACACCTCGCTACCAAAAACTTTTAAATGTCTCACATCAACTTGTTCATTATTCCACACTTCAGTAGGAATTATTTTATCAGTTTCTTTTGGTATAATATTTTGTATATAATTTGCTGTCATTAAAGCTTCACCCCAATATTTGTTATCTAAATTTGAATCAAACAACATACATCTTGTCATTTCTAATAATGTTCTGTTTTTTCTCTCTGCAACCCCGTTTTGTTGTGGCGAATAAGGTGCTGTAACTTGATATTGAATACCTTCACTTCTTAAATAATTTCTTAAATTTTCACTTCTATATTCTCCACCACCATCTGATCTGATTATCTTTGGTTTTCTATTAAATTTTGTTTCTACCATTTTAACATATTCTTTCGTTTTTTCATATACTTCATTCTTTGTCTTCATTAAATACACCATTGTATATTTACAAAAATCATCAATAAAAGTCAATACATATTTATTTCCTCTAGGTGTTGCGGTTTGCATAGGGCCGCAAACATCTGTATGTATTATTTCTAGAATACCATTGGATTTTGTAAGTGATTTTTGAGGAAATGCTTTTCGTGTCATTTTTCCTCTCAAACAAATATCACATATCATTTTACTTTTACATTTAGATAATTTTATACCATTAACCATATGTTTTTTAACTAAACATTCAACTGATGTTGGGTGACAATGTCCAAATCTTCGATGCCATACATGTATGCATTCAGTGGCTTCACCACCAGACCACGCACCCAAAACTTGTTGTTCTGTACTTCCTATATTTTTAAGTTTATATAACCCATTATTTAATACACCATAGGCAACAACTTTTCCATTATGTTGAATTTCACATTCATTATTGGTAAATAATAATTTTAAACCCATATTTGTCAATTTTTTAACCGACAATAAATTTGTTTCCAATTCTGGTATGTATAACACATCTTTAACTGTTACTTTAATGACTTCATCATTTTTTAATATACATTTCAGTATTCCACTACCAGTTCCATGTGATAATACTTTACTACCATCGGCTAATTCAATTTCGCTTTTATTGTCAACAAAATTTATAAAAAATTCTCTGTCATTTGTAACATGACAAGTAGCTCCAGAATCAATATACCAAGCATTCTTTAAAACCTTCTTTGACATATTAAAACATATATCTATATCATTTTGTTTGTTTTCTATAGAATTCACTGCATTAATTCGATTATTTTTCAGTTTATTTTTATAATGAAAACAATTCTTCTTTATATGACCACTTTTATTACAATAATAGCATGTTTTACTTTTACTTGACATAAATTTTCCATTATTTATTTTTAATGCTATTCCTTCATTACCAGCTTCTTTAGTTAAATCATTTTCTTTTCTTCGTTTATATTCTTGTATTAATTTACTTTTAACTAATTCAAGAGTAAGATCAGTTTCTGGTCTGCTTTCCAAACTAGTTACTAGTGTGTCATAACTTTCTGGCAAACTACATAACATAAATGCCACTATTAAATTTTCAGCTAATTGTTCTCCCAAACCAACCAATTGTTGATTAACTTCCAATATTGAATTTATGTGTTGTTCCATATCACCATTATCTGCCAACCTTGCTCTACATAATCTTTTCAATAAAAATACTTTATTTGAAATTGTAGACTTCTCGTGATACGATTTTAATTTTAACCAGGCTTCTTTTGCAGTTTCTGTATCTCTTATATGGACAACCTGATCATCTTCAATTAACAAACCAATTGTTGCTCTAGCTTTCCCATCTTTAATCTTCCATGAATCACTTATAGTTGATGGTAAATCATTTTTAATAACTTCCCATAAATCATTACTTAATAACAATAATTCCACCTTATATTTCCATAATTGATAATTGGTTCCATTCAACTTGGTTATATTATATTTTGTATTATCCATCCTAACCAAATTAATTTATCTTCCTTTAATGTTTCAATTATGTTTTAAATGTTATTATTAATGGCTCTGTACTGGGCCCATAACCTGTTGTAATTTTAATTACTACTATGGGAAATTATAGATACTTTATATAAATTATTAGTTTTATTGACACTTCTCAAATTCAATATAATTTACAATTCATCTGTTTTATACACAACATATTTTTATTTTATTTTCTGCCTACTCGATCCACATTGGTTACTGTTGCTATCTATATTTATTTTACAACAAATTAATATTGGAACTCATCATATTGCAATAGTCTTTCACATTTGACAAGCATGTGTCAAACAACGGGCAAACTTGATTGATTTATTTTATAAATCCTACAAACTACTAGAATTATGAGGTAACCATTAAAAGGATTTGAAATCTTTTTGACTTTATTGTTCTTTTAATGGTGTTTGTAGAAAAATATATTTAAATACTGTGTTCCTTTTATGTGCTTCAAGCACATGCGCTTGTAGCCGCGAGCTCCTACTAGCTGTTCATAAAAGGAACAATTATTTGCTGTTTTGGGTGTTCTGTGGTTATTTGAAAGGTACAGGAAGTGTTTGAAAGTTGTGTTTCTCGATTGTTGATTTGAATATTTGTATCTATTTGTTTATTTGTGATATAGTGCGTGTTTTCCGGATTCGACATAATTAAATTAATTTTAATTTTCACATAACTCCAATAAACAAACATATACATAACCTAAAGTACATAGATTGACGTAATCTGCGCTTCAAACCCAAAAATTCGGGGTGTGCACCAGGGGCAAGGGGGGAAATACTTTTGAGCATGTAGCCTGATAAAAGGAACACATGAGTAGTGACCACGAGCTGCTAATAGTAGCCCATTCGAACAAAAGGAACACAGTAATAATTAAAAAAAACTAGGTACATTCTGTTGGTATGAATGACTGTTTTAATTACTGAGGTTGTGTTGAAATGTCAAAAACATAACCACAAATTCAAATTGGTTCTACATAGTTGCCAGAGTGAGGCTGCCTCCCCATGGATCCGTATATTCGGATATACGTAAACTGTTCTGTGTATGCGTAAAATTTGTCTCGTCCCGATGGATCTGTCCGTGTCTGCAATCCGTAGCTAATTTTATCAGTTCGCCATAACCTCTAAACCACAGAACTGACAGACTACAAAATTTCTTTACTGTGACTAAATTTTTTTTTTAAGGGCAAACGCTGCTTAATAATAGATTCGTTAATGTTACTTTCGTATATAAATGTTCTGTGTCGTACTATGAAGAACAAAAAAGGACTAATATGGCACCAAAAATCGCAGAAAAGAAAAATTAAGAAACTTTATGGTTTATATCTTTTATTAGAGGAATCTGAAGAAACAGCAGTTATAAAACGACGAAAGTTTTGGACACGACCAATTTTTTTAGAACAAAGTCGTAATTTGCAGGGAGCCAGTAATAATTTAATAAGGGAGTTAGAAGAACATGACCGAGACAAATTCTTTAATTATTTAAGAATGACACCAGAAACATTCCATGTACTACTAAATCTCATAGAAGATAAAATTGTAAAACAACATGTCATTAGAACACCGATATCACCCAGAACGAGGCTGGAAATAACACTTCATTACCTTGCATCTGGTGACAGTATGACGTCTTTGTCATATGCATTTCGCGTAGGTTTGAACACTGTATCTCAAATTATTTCTGAAACTTGCACTGAAATTTGGAATTGTTTAAAAGATGATGTATTAGCAGTCCCGACAGAAGAAAAGTTTAAAGCAATTGCCCAAGGTTTTGAATCGAAATGGAACTTTCCTCATTGTGTAGGAGCAATTGATGGAAAACATATCATTATAGAGGTAAGTAGGTAGGTGTATTTACCATCACAATTTGTATTACATAATATAATTTTAATTATAGGCTCCTCCAAAAAGTGGATCTAAATATTATAACTATAAGAATAACCATAGCATAGCTTTACTGGCAGTAGCTGATTCTGATCTATGTTTCTCTCTTGTTGATATTGGAGCACCTGGTCGGCAAAGCGATAGTGGAATATTTCGCAACAGTAATATTGGTAAAGGGTTAGAAAATAAGGACATTACTTTACCAGATCCATCACCGCTTAATTTAGTTGATCCTCAACAACCTGAATTTATTTTACCATATGTTTTTGTTGGCGACGAGGCCTTTGCTCTAAGCAATTATATGATGAGGCCATATCCTCGCAGCGGTAATTTAAATCGAAGAAGGAAAATATTTAATTACAGGCTAAGCCGAGCTAGGAGACTAATCGAAAGTGCATTTGGCATCCTTAGTGGAAGATGGAGAATTTTTAGAAGACCTATCAATGCATCAGTATCTACAACAATAAAAATTATTAAAGCGACTATTTGCTTACATAATTTTATAATGAAACGTGAATTAAATATGGCAATGTCAGAACGACGATATTCTCTGGAGGATTGTTTAGGTGAAGAGTCTGGTGCTGTGGTAGATATCGGACGAACAGGTAGCAATACTTTTTCGCGAAACGCATCAAATATTAGAGAAAAATTTGCAGAGTACTTTGAGGGTATTGGAGCAGTTTACTGGCAATGGGATAAAGTTCTACAAAATGATTTTTAAAAGTTATATTTATTAATGATATCTGGTTTAATTATTAATAGTCGATATTCCTCTCAGTATTATACCTGTTTAAAAGGTTATTGTAGATACATGCTTATACCGAGCATTTTGTGTATTTTAAAAATGTGAATACAGTAAGTTAAGAAAAAAAATACTTTTAGGCTATTTAAATATGTGTATTTATATAACTGAAATAAAATGTTAATCATGTGTCATTTTCATTGGTATTTATTCTTTCTTCTTCATCATTTATCATTTGCAATATTTTTAACTGCAACCTTGCCCTACTGCGGTATGGTAGTCTTCTTAGCCCAACTCCTGCCAGCAACAAAAAACCATCCACACCGTCTGGTTGGCGTTCTGTTTCACGGATCGTTTCCAACAATGCATATTGCAATTCCGATTTATCAATTTTTTTTCTCTTTGACATCGTGGACGTTGATTCGGAGGCACGGCTGGTCGGAGTTTGGTGTTGTTCTATATTAGACGGTGATAGTTCTATATTAGACTCAGTTCTAAAAATTAACTTGAAATAATTATCTAAATTAAAATTATTTAGTTACAAACTTACGAGTATTCCACCACATCATCCAAAAACTTCATTACGTCAAAATATTTAAATCCACTTCTGGGAGGGAGAGCCTCCGCCCCTGAACCACTTGGGATATATTTCTTTTCTTTCTTTTTAGCCCTAACATATTCATCCCTTAATTGGCGCCATTTTTTCTTTAACAACTCTATTGGGTACTGACCTATAAAAATAATACAAGTACCTAATTAAATTGTTCAAATTTGTTTTCCACAAATGCTTTACTATCTAACGTGTTATAAATTTCGTGCCACAAATCTTTTATCTTTGCTTGATACCGATCACATCTTGGGGCAGTATGATCCCAAAGAGGGGGTCTCTTATAAACTTCCGCAATCAACAATTCTTCCATCGTTTGCAGATGGTTTGTCTGAGAATGAGATGTTCCATCACTGTTGTTTTCTTTCAGATTACTAGCATCTAAAAATATATGTATAGTATATAGTATTTACCTACAACTGAATTAACAATTAACAAACAGTAGAACAAAATTACAATAATCACTAAATAAAAACTTTACTTACTGCTTATAGTTAATATATTGTTTTCATCAGCAACTAACTGAACCTCAACATCACGCAGCATTCGTTTTTGGAAACAAACATGCTCCATATAGTTGTCACAATGTGTGTTTATTAACCACCCACAATATCCACATTTATAATTAGTTTCTGACATCTACAAATAACAATTTCTATAAAATAAACTAGAAGTACCCACCACGAAAGTCCTAACCTTTAAAATTCAAATGCAAATGTCTGTGTTGTAAACATCCGTATTACGGAGAAAACTTAAACTTAAACCAACTTTTCACGTAGTGACCTTGAAATTGTCCGTAGCGGAGAGAAGGCTTTCTTATTGGGTTGCCGTGGTCACGTGGTATACACGGATCCGTAGATACGGATCCATGGGGAGGCAGCCTGAGACCCTAAAGAAAGCACAGCCACAGATTAACCAGTGTTGTTCCTAGCGAGAAAAATATGGTACTAAGATTTAGGGAAATTTAGTATTAAAAGTAAATAAAAAGTACTGATACGTACAAAATCGCGAAAAATTTTTTTAGTACTTTTTTGTCCATTTTAGTACTTTTTTCTATATTTTTTAGTACTTTTTTGTCCATTTTAGTACTTTTTTCTATTTTTTCCACTTAAATTCTATTGACAGTAAATTTTAAATTGCACACCAATATTCTTGCACCCGATTGGTAGATAATAGAACAATTTGCTCGGTGAAGCGATAGAGGGCGCTGTTTTGTACTTTGATACAGTGAGTTTTATATTCAAAATCAAATTACGATCGGTATAATGGATCAAGCTCAAGCTTTGTTTTTATATTTTTATACTGCACCATCATCTACAAAAATATGTATAAAATATCTAAGAGAGACAGATGGCGTCCGTTTCTAGTGTTGCCAATACAATAATCATGTGACCATGCATTGAGAATGTCAATTTGAAATCACCCGCGAAAGTACTTTTTAATCAAGTCGTAAATGGTGCTACCATCTGCTAATGGGAAGCGGAACTTTAAATTCAAGGAACCAATAAAATTGCATTTTATTTACCTTCACAAATAATATAGTTATATCATGTTCTGTGGTTATACCAAATATTTTATCTATGGTTATATCCTTCAATTCTTTCTTGTAGTTACATGAACGTTATATTTTTCGAGCATGATCGAATGTTATAATTTGCGTCATAAAATATAATATGACTAAGTGATTTAGCCATTGTAATTAAAATAGGTATATTTTATATTATTTGTACATAAGGGTAGAAATGAGAAAACCAATATTGTTTTGAAAACAAAAACGTTTTATGCTTAATACTTTGAAAAAATAAACATTATTTTCTAATAATTAACTTAAAAAATCACATTTTACAGAATATCTTCATCTTCATATATAATGCCCGTGTTGTCATGCAAGTTCTTTTCAGACACAGATAATAATTCCTGCGAGGGGTGCCACGAATAGATATCAAAACTTTTTTGAGACAACAAATCCTTTACACTCAGTATTGCTGAGCATGTTTCTATTTTTAATTTATTTCTCAGTTTTGTTTTTATCAGAAAAAGCTGAGAAAAGATACGTTCCGCAGCTGCTGATGAATGCGGCAAAGCCAAGATATATTTAAGTAAAATCATCACATTGGGAAACATAGGCTGGTCTAAACCATTTTTGGTTTTATTTACTGCAGACCAGAATTCCATAGAGTCAAAACTTTCATATTGTTCTTTAACAAAATGTTCACTTATCAATTGATACTCCATATTTACTTCATTAACATCAAGCTGTAAGGTTGGAAAAAAGCGACTAAATTCCGAGATAGACATTATATTTCCACTTACCACATTACGGGGTAAAAATTTTGAGACATACTTTAAAATAGGGTCAGCAAAGTTAAATCTTTGTTTGATTTGTAAGCATAACTCTATATAGAAGTCTAAACATCTAATTCGGAAATTGTGCAAATCACTTTTATCAATTTTTGATAGCTCATCAGGATTTGTTAAAGTTAAGTCCACCAAACCACCAAAAAAAATGGATTCAATTTCTTTATAATTGTGTCTGTTTTCAACTGATATTTGAATAATTTCATTTTTGTTTATCACGTCATTTTTAATAAAACATTTTAAAATTATCTTGTATAGCCTGGTCACGTTTTCTAGCAGAGCTGGTAATTTTGGACTTTCACTCTGCAATTCTGCATTCAGCTTAGTTACTAATTCTAATACATATGATAAAAATTGTAAGTACAGTTTGTAAATTGGATTTTTCAATGCAGACAGAATTATCTGAGCACTTTGGAGATTATCTTCAAGGGCAGCTCGTTGAAAAAAAAGCGTAAGAGAATTCCAGTGATCTAGTATTCTTTGGCATACCATCTGCAAATATGTGTACACAATAAGTTTATATATTATTTTAATTAAATAAATAAATATATCTTACCCGAACAGAAAGCCATCTAGTTTGAGAAGGATATAACATTTGAGATGGTTTCTCTTCCGCAAAAACCTGACATTCTCTTAACTCCTCCGTTCGTTTGGAACTATTCGAGAAATAACTATAGATATCTCTACAGAACTGTTCTACAGTGTTCGGTAATTTAAGACACGCCTTCGAAGCGCAAATATGCAGAGAGTGGCAGCTACATCCTCTTACGATGATATTGGGTGATAAGTCTTTTAGTCTCCTTTGCACACCGTTAAATTCTCCCATCATCACACTAGCATTATCGGCCCCGAAACCAATAAGATTTTCATATGGGATATTACTTTTATCCAATAGAGATTTTATAGATGAAAAAAGGCCTTGTGCAGTGGCAGACTCTACTGCCACTAAATCGAAAAACCTGTCTTTAACACTATTTTGTACATTATCATAATATCTCACAACGACAACCAAACTTTTTATAGTACTTACATCGGTGGTTTCATCTATTATCATAGAAAACTTTTCACGTCTCAATATTTCAATTATTTGATTTTTTGCATATGGCGCCAAATTATTAGTTACTAGTTGTGTCGCTTTTTTTCGTTTTATTTTTAGTCCTCTGGCTACTGCTGAATCGGGAAAAATATGTGCCAGTAGTGGAGGTAAATTATCCATCAAAAGAAATGCTAAATTATATTGGCAAAAAAACCATACTAACTTCATTTCGGCTTCTTTAATTAAGTAATGTGTTTTTAATTGTGGAGAATTTTTTATTGCTGTTATTATCCCTGGGGTACTTTGAGCAGATTTCATTTTTCTTACATGTCTAGTTCTAGTTTCATGTCTATCAAGATGATAAGCTCCTCCTATAATTGTTTTACGACAAACTTTACAAAATGCTTCACCCTTTTTATTTTGAATCCAAGGATAGCGCTCTAACCATGTTGTTCTAAATTTTTGTTTATATATTTTTCGCTTTTTCTTTGCATTAGCTGGTTCTGACTGCTCACTGTTAGAATCAGAATTAGCGTCAGTACTCTCATTCTCTTTATCACTAACATCGGTTAATTTGTCAGAATCATCATTGTCATTAGAAGTACAACTATAATTTACTGTTTTTAGGTGATTGTTATTCTCTTCATCAACAATTTTGTCAATTTTACTAGTAGAGGCATTAGAGCTTGGTGCCAGAGTTGTACCGTCCTTATTCAATTTGACTAAAAATCTAAAAAAACGATACACTTAAATGCACAAACCCTAATTATTATTATAAGTCTTTTGTTGAATTGATGTGTACACGTACCTGTCCATGATTCCACTAAATTAAAAGTTTTGTCTGAACACTTGAATTTGAATTTCTACCCGTCGTCTATGTACCCGTCACAACTCCAGTCCTCATGACACTTGACTTGACACTACAAGACAACTGACAACTGACAATTGACAGATGATGATTAAACTACTGTTGCCAACTCAGATTAAGAAAGAGGGGTTGCCAACATGTAAGAAGGAAAATAACTATGTTTCAAACGGTTCAATTTTTTTATTCCATCCTTTTTTAATTTAAGTAAAAATTAAATACATACTTTATATTTACTGCATTTAAAACATTTAAAACGTATCTACAAAATGTTGCCTGTAATATTTAACCATTAATGATACTCACATTGTCTTAATTTAAAAAAAGTACTAAAAAGCAAAAAGGGGTACTGCAGTACTGACACTTGGGGAAAAGTACTAAATCTAGTACTTTAGTACTAGCAAGAACAACCCTGAGATTAACTATACCAGATGCGAATGTAAGCGTGGCGGCCTGTCCAACGGTCCCCACTACTTCCATTCTCATATACAGTAAGGACGTAAAGTCAGTTCCCCCCCTGCTAACTTTTTAAGGAATTTTAACACATTGAAATAAATTTAAGGTCATATTCCCAGATGGTAAAGCAACTTTTTGAACGAAAAACAATTGATCTTTTTTCCAAAATGGCGACCGGCAGCCATATTGCTTTTTTCAAGAATATCCTAGAAGGTCGAGTCTTCCGTCAAATTAAAGGTATTTGCATGCTTAGTACTTGTCTAGAATTTGGTTACATTTTATTGACGAATAACAGAATGGCAATCATTTTAAAAATCATATTAGCCGAATTTAAGAAAAATAGAAAAGTATTTCGATAATGAATCTGGACTTTATTATTATTATTAGAAATAGTAATTTTAAGTCGAGTAGGCCATTATGGCTTGTTGAATTCAATTCATAAACAATGTAATAAACGTCATTTGTGACATTTGTGTCTGAGACATTTTATTAAGTTATTTAGGAGTTAAGTTTGTTGTTATTAATTAGAATAAAAAATGGCACGTAATGTGAATGAGAAAGTGGAAGCAATACTGATATTTGGAGAAGCTAACAGAAATTACCATGGAGCTGTCCGATTATTCAACAATCGCTTTCCTGAACGCCAAATTTCAAGACAGTATTTAAGACAGTTAGTAAGGAAATTTTTTAATACAGGAAGTGTAAATAATGCCAGAAAGACGGGACGACCTTCAATATCAGTTCAAGTTCAGAATCAGGTAATAGCAGAAGTCATACAAAATCCCAGAGAAAATACGCGAATGCTTTCTAATATTTGTGACATATCAAAAACTTCAGTTAAAAAAATTTTAAAGAAAAACCATTTTACCCCTTACAAATACAAACTGTTACATGAATTACGAGAGGGAGACCCAAAACATAGACGATTATTTTCCATGAGAATTCTAGAAAATATTGAGAGAATGCCTAATTTTATTAAGAATATCTGTTTTACCGACGAAGCTACATTTTTTCTCAATGGAAAGATGAACAGGCAACAAACTAGGTACTGGAGCGACGTGAACCCCCATGTTTTTCGAGAAGTGCATACACAATATCCCCAAAAAGTGAATGTGTGGACCGGTATTTTGGGAAATTATATCGTGGGACCCATAATTATTCAGGGTAACTTATCGGGACCATTATATTTGAATATTCTGCGTACAGAAATAGTCCCACTTATAAATGAAATTATTGAAGGCCATCCTGACGAATTTCAAGGGAACATCATGTTTCAACAGGATGGTGCCGCGCCTCATTTTTATAGACCTGTAAGGGACTACCTAGATGCCACTTTTCCCGGACATTGGATTGGTCGAGGGGGGCCTATAGCGTGGCCGGCCCGATCACCGGATCTGAACCCCTTAGATTATTTTTTATGGGGGTACGTGAAGTCAAAATTTACCACAATCAGCCCCAAAATATCGAGGAGTTGGAACAAAATATTACAGAGGTCATATCTCACATAAATGGGCGAATTTTACTAAAAGTTCGTGAGGAATTTGAAAGAAGAAATCGAATGTGTTTTGATCAAAATGGAGGTCACTTCGAACAGTTTTTAAAATAGTGATCTAATGACGTTAGCAATAAGTTGCAAACTGTTTTGTTTAATTATTAGTTATTAAAATGTACCTAATATTTTCCATCGTTTTTAAATGTATCCACATATTTAAATGATTGCCATTCTGTTATTCGTCAATAAAATGTAACCAAATTCTAGACAAGTACTAAGCATGCAAATACCTTTAATTTGACGGAGGACTCGGCCTTCTAGGACGTTCTTGAAAAAAGCAATATGGCGGCCGGTCGCCATTTTGGAAAAAAGATCAATTGTTCTTCGTTCAAAGAGTTGGTTTACCATCTGGGAAAATGACCTTAAATTTATTTCAATGTATTAAATTTCCTTAAAAAGTTAGCAGGGGGGGAACTGACTTTACGTCCTTACTGTATGCGGAGGGTTTAGTACGAGAGCATTATCGTGACAGCGTGTAGCAGAGTTTCCGGCGATATATTGTTAGTCCGAGCGTTGGGATTTTAAATGTCAAAATAGTGTCATACGAGTATACAAATAGAGATCTAAAAACATCAAAAAAACCTGATAAAACAAATAGAAAACTTACAATATTATCCCATTTGTAAACATATAATTTCATATTTGTTTTAATAAAATATATTTTATAATATATTTTTATTGTTTTTCTCGAGCGCTCAAGTGGTGCAACTAACTCGCATCCAAAAAAATAAATATTAAAGTCTTGTGGTGCAAAAAGCATGCAACGTTACGAGTAGCCGACGGGCCTTTGTCTAATACGTGTGTCGCGGACATGAAAGGCATCGCGCGAAGCATTCGCATCTGATATAGTTAATCTGTGGCACAGCAATGTTATCAATAAAAAATTTGACAATTCAGCCAAAAATAAATGACAGTGACGACCAATTAAATCTGACACTTCAACATTTGGTCAATAGTAGACAACCCTGAGACAACCTAAGAAAAACATATCATAGCCTCCCCTTATGTAAATAAAATGTGAATGGCATATAGGACTGTCCTATCCATTGGTTTTCATATTCTCTATTTAAATAATTCCGAACAATAATGGCATTATGACAATTAAGGAGCCCCGTCTTGCTGAAGCCACAAATGTCTTCTGTGAATTGGCAGGTTTACGAGTAAAATGGGTAGCTGATTTTGGAGAAATTCTAGATATCTTTCCCCAGTTAAGGTACCTTCATAAAAATATGGACCTATTAAATGGCGTCCTACTATACCACACCACACATTTATCATCATTTATGCCAAAATGCCCCTGTCTTTGAACTGATCTGACACTATGTGGGTTTTCATCTGACCAATAGTGAGTATTCTTTCTATTTGGTATACCATGACTGATCAAGTAGCTCTCGTCTGTCCACAAAATATGGTTATACATATAAATTGAAATGATCATTTAAAGCAACTAAAAATGAATAAATAAAATTTTTTCGCCGTTCAAAATCTCTAGGGGATAATTCTTGCAAATTATGAATTTTATAGTCATGAAATTTATTAGCTTTCAAAACTCTTTGTATCGCACTATATTTCAAATTTAAGTCTCTTGAAGCCTCTCTTTGCTCCGCATGATTGACTTGAAAGTAGTTTAATATAATTGCCACATTTTCATATGTCGCTACGGTTCTCTTTCTCACATTTGTAATAAAAAATGATTTGTTATTTTGACGTAGATTATTTTCTAATTTAGAAAACATTTTACGTTCTGGAAGGTTTCCTTCTGGATATCTCTTCGCGTATAATCTTTGAGCAGTTAGTGCATTTTTCTGGGCTTCTCCTTAAATCAAGAGCATATCCACTTTTTCATTATGAGTAAACATTATCTACTATTATTATAAACTGCATAGATATAAATTACTGTTAAATTTTATTCAATAACTACAATAGATACTCAAAACTGTATAAAACAAGTCTTAGTATCACTGAAGTTCAAAGTTATTGACAAGTAATAGAAATTGTCTTTTCTAAGCCTGATTTATTTTATAAAATAAGGTTTACTCCATGGTATACTTTTTACGAATAAATATCGAGAAAAATACAATTTAGAAAAACCCCCAAAATCAAAAGACCTTTACAATGGTGTAATAAAATATGTTGCTGAAAAAAAAATTGTAGCGTCGCGACGCCTAGCGCCCTGCACATTTATATTATATCTCTATCCTAGTTTTTAGTAATAGTCGGTAAGAATATAATACTTTTTACAGAAAATAGTTTCCATCAGCCGTTTACGAGAAAAACGCAATTCCCCTGATAAAAGAATCACCCTGTATATGAATATTTTTCAACAAATAATGGAAGAACAGTGTACTGAACTCTGAACTACGCCTAAAATAAAGACCATTACTATTATTAAATAATAAATTAATTTGATGTGTAGATTCCTAGGTTTTCGGTCATGTGATAAAATAAAAAACTATTTTCTTACGTTTCGGTTTTATTAAACCATCTCAGAGAACTAGTTAGAAAACTTACTTTAAAAATTATTTATAATGATTCACAGTATAATAATACTTACAATTTAGGTGTTATTTCTCGGTCAGAAAACAAAAACGAAAGGTAAAACTTTTCTAGCTACTTCAAGTAAACGACCTCAAAAGACTTTTCCGGCCTAGGCCAGAAAAGTGACAGACAAGAAGATTAAGCGTTTTTAGTTACCTACTTTTTAAAATGCTGGCGCTTTTTTTCTACTGTAAAATGGTAATGCACACGTACTTAAATAAAACTTTTATTGTATTTATTTTATGTAGTATATTTTCGATTAAATTCGATATTATAATACATAAATTGAATTCGATACTAATTTCAAGCAAACTGATATGACAGCAGTTGTGCAGTTGTTATTTATTATATCTGGTCTTAGTTCACAGCCGTCTGTTACAAAAAAACTTGAAAATTGTATCATTTGCGGGGTAGCAAGTAAATCTTAAGAACATAGGTAATATTTTAATTTTCCCTATCATTTTAATATCCATAAGCACATTCGAATAAAAAATATTGTATGACACACAGACGAAAAACTGTTTTTCGGACTACGAATTGCTAGCCTCGACTGCGTCTCGGCTGGCAATATTTCATGGTCGCCCGAAACACTAGATTTTTCGTCCTTATGACATAAACTATTTTGTAGTGTTATGCCGGTTTTCCACCAAACGGACAAAATAGAAACTCGTGTCTAAAAAAACAAAACTGCAACTTTTTTCAAACTTTTTTAAGATTCGAGGTTTCGGCGACTGTTTCTGTTTTGTTTTTGGTGTCCCGATCGGAAGGGGTAACAGCTCTTCTCTTCTTAAATCTGATATTTAATTTAATTACTAAAAGAAAACGATTAATGAATTAATGCTCAAAATACTCGAAATGGTTAAATTCAGAGACAACTGTTACGAATGATAAATACAAATACTCTGGACAGGTGTGCAAATGGTAAAACTTTGTCAGACGCGAAGAGAAACCTCTGTTTTATGCCGGTTTTCCACCAAACGAACAAAACAAAAACACAACAAAAACTAGTGTCGAAATAAACAAATCTGCAACTTTTTACAAACATTTTAAAGATTCGAGGTTTTTGCGACAGTTGCTGTTTTGTTTTTCGAGTCCCGTTCGGAAGCGGTAAAGATGAAAGAGTTTCGACGTGTTTACGAACTGCGTCTGTCTAGTGGAAACAAGTTGCGTCCTATTTAGTGCGTTTCCGGTTTCTTTTCTGTTTGAAAGTGCATCAGTGTAGTTAAAAAATAATAAGTAGACGTTTATCTATACAATATACAATGCAGTGCCAATATAGGGGAGACATCCAAGGTGGATTATTAATTATTTATATTATTATCCGCATCCATTTTCCAATTCATGTTTTGTAAATTTTTGATGTTCAAAATAAATAGATTTTGCATCAGATGTGTACAGGGTTATTGGTTATAAATGTCACCCCTCCCTTAAATTTTGTATTTTTAAGTTTAGAAAAAAAAGTTTATTACGAAAGTTCGTGGTGGAAAGAACTGAAACAAAACACGAAACTCCGGCAATACTTTGTCTGTTTGGTGTAAACAGAGTTTCGAATTTGTCCGAGTTTTGTTTTCTGTTTTCTGTGTTTCAATAAACATGAACAAAACAGAAACTCGACTAGTCCGTTTTGAAAATTATACTTACTCCTCTTTCATTGAACGCAGTGCAAACCAACCACTAGCAATGATAAGAAAATCATCTTCACTAAACGTTTTGAAACAAACTAGTTCGTTTGGTGGAAAAGAACTGAAACAAAACACGAAACTCCGACAAGACTTTGTCTGCTTGGTGAAAACAGAGTTTCGAATTTGTCCGAGTTTTGTTTTCTGTTTTCTGTGTTTCAATAAACACGAACAAAACAGGAACTCGACTAGTCCGTTTGGTGGAAAACCGGCATTACATGGTTTATGTGCTAATGGCATGGATATATATTTGTTTTGATTTGATTGGTTCGTTGTTTTATTGTATATTGTATGTATTCTTTTCTTTATTATAGGTTCTTAAAAGTATATTGGGTAAGAAGTTGCTATATACAAGAACTGTTTTAATGTTTTTCAAATTATTTGGTCTATATTTTGGGTGTGAAAGTTGAATGGCTCGATCTGTAAGACTATTAACAACACCTTTTTTGTAATTGATAGGTGTATGTGAATTATACTAAGTATCTTTGAGACCATATTTCTTTCGTGTACCAGTTTGTATCAATAATTCCGGATTCATCGTATTTAATAGTTATATCTAAGAAATTTATGCTGTTTTCTTGTTCTATTTCGCACTCACTCTACTACCATAAGTTACACCTTATCCAAGGGTAACATAAACATCTCAAAACACCAGGCACAAAATATTTTAGCATTCAGTTCCTTTAAAGACTCCTGAAAAACAGACGTAAAATGTATCTAATTAATTATTATGTAATTTTACCACACCTGAATTATTGTAAGTATTAAGTATGTGAATCAGTAGGTATAAATAATTTTTAGATGCAAATAGTCTGGCTGTAACGTTGAGCACTGGGGACCCTAGGCTCCTGGCAAAAATAACTTTTTATTTAGTGAACGCCCTAAAGTTGAGATCTTTTATTATGAATGAATAATGGCCTAAATATATTTTAATTGCCCAAAGTATTGTTGTCGAGCACATTAGTTGTTTTTTTTTCCTTTCTTTGTATTTTCAGTTTTAGTTTTTCTCCATATTTTCTCTTAGTATTTTAAGATTTATTTTAAGTTCAAACATCTTGAAATGAGAAATGTATTTTCTTGAATACAATAAATGATTAATTGATTGATATAAATAATTTTTATAGTAAGTTCTCTATCTAGTTCTCCGAAGATGGTCTAATAAAACCTAAACGTAAGAAAATAGTTTTTTTTATTTTATCACATCACCGAAAACCTAGGAATCTACACATCAAATTAACTGATATCAACGGTCAAGAAAAGAAAAGCACTATAATAGGTATATTAAATAATAAGAAAATGTCATGTAATAAAAGGTGGTAATAGTAATAGTATACTGTACAGGGTGTTTCCTATAAAACTATACCCCCCCTTATTTCGGTCAATTACCACCGATTTTAATTTTTCAAAAACCGGTCCAACACAAAATTTTCCGTAGATTTTGAATATGCTATTACTTTGTTTCCTCCTTCTCCTTTTTTCAACCGTATACGAGGGGCAGAAAAAAGTATGGTTTTTTTAAATGGAACACCCTATATATTTTTACATATTTGGATTCGCCTCGTCCTTCTGATTACAAATATATATGACACTTATATATTTGCTATAAAAATGGCGTATATAATTGAATATAACCACGATTTATTATTTATGACATATGCTTTGGTGTCATCTTGCTTGCAGTTTTGTACGTTTACGTGTTTCCTAGTGTGCAATTATTATTATAAACAATGTCGTCGGCAACAGAAAAAAATGCAAATATGTCCAAGAAGCAGAAAAAGCTCCTTGTGGAATTTAAAAAAAATATCTGGAGTTATTAGGCGGAAAATTTAAAAATACTTTCGCTAAAGGCGGATTTAGCCCAACGACTATCGACAAGAAGGATAGTTCAGTTCGACAGATCTCTTAGCCAAGGTCGAAAGCCGTGACGTCACCATCAGTACACTTTCAGACGCACTTCATTTAAAATGTACGGCGACACATTGTCTTTTTTTAAATTACGCTGTTTTAAATTATTTTTTATTTTTAGAATAAAAGGTATGTTTTAGATCTTTAAAATGAGCATGCAACCAAGAAGACAGTTAAACATATTATCTGAAGTTTGCATGAGTAATAAATTATTAGAATTTTAGTTTTAGTCAGACGACTATTTATAATAGACGTTTTATCATAAAATATTTATTAAATGAAACATATATAATTTGAGAAATTTGGTCTGCATATGTCCAAATTTATATTTTTTGATATATTAAAGTGCTAAAAGTGTAAAAAATTGAAATTGCTTAAAAATATTCATATTTGTTGGCTAGACTGCGCCTTAGGAGTAATTGTAATATACAATTTTTCTGAATAAAGACAATTTTTTTTTTCCGTTTCCGGAAGAAATTGCTGGACAGTCTCCCTGTGGCCTCCGACACCACACAGAGAGAGCGCCAGCGAATAATCTAGAGCAACTCCCCACATCCCGCAGGGTTAGTCACTGTAGATTCCAGACTCATGTGCCCTAAGTAGACGAAGGGATCCCAGGATGACCGCTTTCTGCATTTGACCAGCCAACCATTCTGCCGATGTTTGGCAGGCAGGCATGGTCTTCAATGCGGAGAGCAGCGTGGGCTTTATACCTCCGAGTACACCGATTATCAGGACGACCATTTTGACAGAGTAGCCTGGGTATAGCACTTGGAGCTCGTACCGGAGATCTCTGTATTTAGTCCGTTTCTCCTCCTCCTTCAAGGTGATGTTTGTCTCAGCAGGTGCTGAGAACTCGATGACATACATCACCTTGGTCTGATGGTCGAGGAGGACTATGTCAGGCTTATTGGCGTGAATTCACCTGACGGTCGGGAACGAGTAGTTCCAGTAAATCCAGCATTTCTCGTTCTCGACAACGGACTCGATATCTCCGGGGACGTAAGGCAGCACTGGTGTTTGGTCTATCTGATACGAGTGCCGTAGATGGTAGTATAGCACTCGTAAAGCCGCGTTATGTCGTTGGATGTAGACCGAAGTCGCATAAATCGGGCATGCAGATAATAAATGCATGAGCGACTCCGGCGCCTGACGGCAGGTCCTGCAGTTGATATCAGGTACCTCTACACCCATCACGCGACTGCGATAGACCAATGTGTTAATAACACCATCTTGGCAGGCCACAATGTATCCCTCGGTCTCCGACTTCAGCCCCGCTGACCTTAAAAATGCGAAGGTCAGCTCTGTCGATAAACCCAGTGCTTCTATGTTGTTATAGAAAACACCGTGCAGGGGTTTATCGACGTGCTGCCTGAACAGATTTATCTGTTCGGCAGCTTTGATGTGGGCTGTCAGACGATTAGGCGGAAGCTCAGTGACTGAGTCACCTCGCCGGCCTTCTCGCCTGTAGTCGAACACGAGACCGAGTTCATCTGCGGCCCTCTGTGCTGCCCTAAACAATAAAGCGCCAACTCCCACAGCTTCATGATCTCTCACTAACTGTAGGAGTGGGTCCGAGCTCCTGATGACATTACATGCCATACTCAGTGCCACTCTGCCATGCATGCACTCCAGACTCAAGAGTCCTCGTCCCCCCCGTTGACGTGGGAGGTACACACGAGGAACGGACGATCTAGGATGAACACTCCTATGAATATTCATCATCTTGCGGGTATTCCTGTCCAATTGACGCAGCTCATCTACTCCCCATTTGACTACACCAAAGGAGTAGAGCAGAATCGGAACGGCAAGCATATTAGTGGCAGACACCTTGTTCTTCCCCGAAAGTTCTGATGACCAGATCTTTCGGAGTCGGTGTCTGTACTTGCCACGGAGAGAATCCTTTATTTGGTTCATATCCTGGATGTGGCGTTGTTCCACACCCAGGTATGTGTAGGTCTCTCCGGCATCCAAATGTCGTAGGGATGCTTCCGTCTGCGAGCTGCGCATCTTCGTGGAATTCCCCGCATCGTCCTCTCTTGAGGTGGACGACTGCGCATTTGTCCAACCCAAACTCCATTCCAATTGCCCGCGTGTATTCCTCGACCACCCTGAGAGCATTTTGAAGTTCTCGCTCTCCGGAGGTATAGAGTTTAAGGTCATCCATATAAAATAGATGGGTGACCTTATGCCTCCGGTTGCTGGGTGGCCCACACTGATACCCGCGGGTTTGGCGGAGTCCAACAGATAGCGGCAGCAGTGAGATGCAGAAGAGGAGCGGACTCAAAGAGTCACCCTGAAACACTCCTCTCTTAAATGTCACCAACTCTGTCGAAACTCGCTCGGCACCGGATGTTATGGTGAAGCGAGTTCTCCAAAGCGGCAACAGTTGTTCGATACATCTCACTAGTGGTGCTGGTACCGCAAGACATCCGAGCAAGTGTAACAAAAGCTCGTGGGATGTTGTATCAAATGCCTTGCGATAATCAATCCAGGCCATTGACAGATTCCGCTTGTACTGCACAGAATCCTGTGTAATACAGCGGTCTATCAGCAGGTTTTCCTTGCAACCTGCCAGGCCCTTCTTGGCACCACGCTGTTCGTTTATCTGCTGGTAGACCGCATCAACAGACCTCAACATCCTGGTATATAAGATACGAGTAAATAACTTGTAGCAGCAGTTGAGGCAGGTAATCGGCCTATAATTTTTTGGGTCAGACAGATCCCCCTTTTTGGGGATTAGCACAGTTCGCCCCTCGACAAACCAGTCCGGAATTTGCTGCCCCTCGTTCAACCATGAGTTGAAAACTCGGGCCAGATAGCGGTGGGTGAAAGGGAACTTCTTCCACCACCAGTTGTTTATACCATCTGGACCCGGAGCAGCGAAGTTCTTGGTTCCAACAAGTGCTTGTTGAACCTCTTCCGTACTGATTGCCGGGCACACTTCGTCTGGCTCTTCTAAGACTCTACGACAGAGAGCCCCGAAGTGTGCTATAGCTGGAGTGTCATTATCGAATGGACTCGCGACTTCGTAGATTCCTTTCCAGAAGGCTTCGACATTATCAACAGTTGGCGGATTTTCGACAACACGCTGTGGCTCTTGGAACAGGCGAGACGGGTTTGTTTGAAACAATTTGTTTTGTTCCAAACTCCGCATTCGCCTGACCAAAGTTTTCTTAATAGCCATAAGCGCTCGAATCCTATCTAGACAGTGCTGCTTGATGGTCTGCAGCACTGTGCGATTTAAAGTGTGGTGTTGGCGTCTCAGTCCGGCTGTCACTCGCCGGACCTTCGGTGTAAATGGTCTACCTGCGACTATATAATCCACCACACTCTGGATTCGAGAAGCGTGTTGCCTTGCTGATCGAATTTTAACTTCGATCTTCTGTACGCGCCGCTTAGCTTTCTCGACCCTATCAACTGCGCTTGCCAGGCGCTGTTGTGGGACGAGTTGCTTGGCGGCAGCGTACACCGCGCTGTTGATCTGCCAGATGTTGGCATCTTCTGGAAGCTCCTCACTAATCAACGAATCCATTCGTGCCAGGTCTTGTGGCTTTGGGTTAACCCTGGTGTTAAGATTAACCCTCGTCCTTAAAGCGATATCGGTGTACTCAGGAGGATGTTCCTCGTCAGCTGGTATTTGCCGCGGTGAAAGTGCGGCAGGCACTTCCTCACGCTGACGAGGTGCCCTTACATAACCTGTTCTGCGCAGGAAGGATACTTGATCTCTCAGATGTTGTTGAGAGAAGGCGCGATACTCCGGGTGCATATCGCACCACAACCGGTGTAATCGCGCCATGTACCCCCTGCGGTCAGGCTCGCTGCTCTCGTAGCAGGTCAGCAAGTCATCCCTTAGTTCCCTCGTCCACTTAAAGCGTCCATGTTCATAGCATACGTCGTCATTGTTGAGATCGTCCGGTGAGGCCCCTCCCATCTGTCTCTGACCCCCATCCGGTTGGGGTCGATTGTGAGGGGCCATTTCTGGGGTTTGTGGAACCAGAATAGGGGGGTGTCAGGGTGGTTAGCCCTGAAACCCCACGTCCGACATTTGTCAGAGAGGGTTACCCCTCTCTGTCCAGGGTGCACCGCGTGGAGGTTGCCGGTCCGGTTTCGCACCCCATTATTATTTTCGATTTATTATTATTATTATTATTATTTTTTTCGTTTCCGGAAGGAAGTGCTGGACAGCCTCCCTGTGGCCTCCGACACCACACAGACAGAGCGCCAGCGAATAATCTACAGCAACTCCCCACATCCCGCAGGGTTAGTCACTGTAGATTCCAGACTCGTGTGCCCTAAGTAGACGATGGGATCCCAGGATGACCGCTCTCTGCATTTGACCAGCCAACCATTCTGCCGATGTTTGGCAGGCAGGCATGGTCTTCAATGCGGAGAGCAGCGTGGGCTTCATACCTCTGAGTACACCGATTATCAGGACGACCATCTTGACAGAGTAGCCTGGGTATAGCACTTGGAGCTCGTACCGGAGATCTCTGTATTTAGTCCGTTTCTCCTCCTCCTTCAAGGCGATGTTTGTCTCAGCAGGTGCTGAGAACTCGATGACATACATCACCTTGGTCTGATGGTCGAGGAGGACTATGTCAGGCTTATTGGCTTGAATTCGCCTGACGGTCGGGAACGAGTAGTTCCAGTAAATCCGGCATTTCTCGTTCTCGACAACGGACTCGATATCTCCGGGGATATAAGGCAGCACTGGTGTTTGGTCTATCTTGTACGAGTGCCGTAGATGGTAGTATAGCACTCGTAAAGCCGCGTTATGTCGTTGGATGTAGGCCGAAGTCGCATAAATCGGACATGCAGATAATAGATGCATGAGCGACTCCGGCGCCTGACGGCAGGTCCTGCAGTTGATATCAGGAACCTCTACACCCATCACGCGACTCCGATAGACCAATGTGTTAATAACACCATCTTGGCAGGCCACAATGAATCCCTCGGTCTCCGACTTCAGCCCCGCTGACCTTAAGAATGCGAAGGTCAGCTCTGTCGATAAACCCAGTGCTTCTATGTTGTTATAGAAAACACCGTGCAGGGGTTTATCGACGTGCTGCCTGAACAGATTCCTCTGTTCGGCAGCTTTGATTTGGGCTGTCAGACGATTCGGCGGAAGCTCAGTAACTGATTCTGCATCAGCACCTCGCCTGCCTCCTCGCCTGTAGTCGAACACGAGACCGAGTTCATCTGCCGCCCTCTGTGCTGCCTTAAACAATAAAGCGCCAACTCCCACGGTTTCATGATCTCTCACTAACCGTAGGAGCGGATCCGAGCTCCTTAGGATGTTACATGCCATACTTAGTGCTACTCTGCCATGCATACACTCCAGACTCAAGAGTCCTCGGCCTCCCCGTTGACGTGGGAGGTACACACGAGGAACGGACGATCTAGGATGAATACTCCTATGGATATTCATCATCTTGCGGGTATCCCTGTCCAATTGGCGCAGCTTAACTACTCCAAAGGAGTAGAGCAGAATCGGAACGGCAAGCATATTAGTGGCAGACACCTTGTTCTTCCCCGAAAGTTCAGAAGAACAAATCTTTCGGAGTCGGTGTCTGTACTTGCCACGGAGAGATTCCTTTATTTGGTTCACATCCTAGATGTGTCGTTGTTCCACACCCAGGTATGTGTAGGTCTCTCCGGCATCCAGATGTCGTAGGATGCTTCCGTCTGCGAGCTGCGCATCTTCATGGAATTCCCCGCATCGTCCTCTCTTGAGGTGGACGACTGCGCATTTGTCCAACCCAAACTCCATTCCAATTGCCCGCGTGTATTCCTCGACCACCCTGAGAGCATTTTGAAGTTCTCGCTCTCCGGAGGTATAGAGTTTAAGGTCATCCATATAAAATAGATGGGTGACCTTATGCCTCCGGTTGCTGGGTGGCCCACACTGATACCCGCGGGTTTGGCGGAGTCCAACAGACAGCGGCAGCAGTGAGATGCAGAAGAGGAGCGGACTCAAAGAGTCACCCTGAAACACTCCTCTCTTAAATGTCACCAACTCTGTCGAAACTCGCTCGGCACCGGATGTTATGGTGAAGCGAGTTCTCCAAAGCGGCAACAGTTGTTCGATGCATCTCACTAGTGGTGCTGGTACCGCAAGACATCCGAGCAAGTGTAACAAAAGCTCGTGGGATGTTGTATCAAATGCCTTGCGATAATCAATCCAGGCCATTGATAGATTCCGCTTGTACTGCACAGAATCCTGTGTAATACAGCGGTCTATCAGCAGGTTTTCCTTGCAACCTGCCAGGCCCTTCTTGGCACCACGCTGTTCGTTTATCTGTTGGTAGACCGGATCAACAGACCTCAACATCCTGGTATACAAGATACGAGTAAATAACTTGTAGCAGGAGTTGAGGCAGGTAATCGGTCTATAATTTTTTGGGTCAGACAGATCCCCCTTTTTGGGGATTAGCACAGTTCGCCCCTCGACAAACCAGACCGGAATTTGCTGCCCCTCGTTCAACCATGAGTTGAAAACTCGGGCCAGATGGCGGTGGGTGGAAGGAAACTTCTTCCACCACCAGTTGTTTATACCATCTGGAACCGGGGCAGCGAAGTTCTTGGTTCCAACAAGTGCTTGTTGAACCTCTTCCGTACTGATTGCCGGGCACACTTCGTCTGGCTCTTCTAAGACTCGACGACAGAGAGCCTCGAAGGGTGCTATAGCTGGAGTGTCATTATCGAATGGACTTGCGACTTCGTAGATTCCTTTCCAGAAGGCTTCGACATTATCAACAGTCGGCGGATTTTCGACAACACGCTGTGGCTCTTGGAACAGGCGAGACGGGTTTGTTTGAAACAATTTGTTTTGTTCCAAACTCCGCATTCGCCTGACCAAAGTTTTCTTAATAGCCATAAGCGCTCGAATCCTATCTAGACAGTGCTGCTTGATGGTCTGCAGCACTGTGCGATTTAGAGTGTGGTGTTGGCGTCTCAGTCCGGCTGCCACTCGCCGGACCTTCGGTGTAAATGGTCTACCTGCGACTATATAATCCACCACACTCTGGATTCGAGAATCGTGTTGCCTTGCCGATCGATTTTAACTTCGATCTTCTGTACGCGCCGCTTAGCTTTCTCGACCCTATCAACTGCGCTTTATTATTATTATTTTTTTTTTTTTTTTTTTTTTTTCGTTTTGGAACGAAAGTGCTGGACAGTCTCCCTGTGGCCTCCGACACCACACAGAGAGAGCGCCAGCGAATAATCTACAGCAACTCCCCACATCCCGCAGGGTTAGTCACTGTAGATTCCAGACTCGTGTGCTCTAAGTAAACGAAGGGATCCCAGGATGACCGCTTTCTGCATTTGACCAGCCAACCATTCTGCCGATGTTTGGCAGACAGGCATGGTCTTCAATGCGGAGAGCAGCGTGGGCTTCATACCTCCGAGTACACCGATTATCAGGACGACCATTTTGACAAAGTAGCCTGGGTATAGCACTTGGAGCTCGTACCGGAGATCTCTGTATTTAGTCCGTTTCTTCTCCTCCTTCAAGGCGATGTTTGTCTCAGCAGGTGCTGAGAACTCGATGACATACATCACCTTGGTCTGATGGTCGAGGAGGACTATGTCAGGCTTATTGGCGTGAATTCGCCTGACGGTCGGGAACGAGTAGTTCCAGTAAATCCGGCATTTCTCGTTCTCGACAACGGACTCGATATCTCCGGGGACGTAAGGCAGCACTGGTGTTTGGTCTATCTGGTACGAGTGCCGTAGATGGTAGTATAGCACTCGTAAAGCCGCGTTATGTCGTTGGATGTAGACCGAAGTCGCATAAATCGGGCATGCAGATAATAAATGCATGAGCGACTCCGGCGCCTGCCGACAGGTCCTGCAGTTGATATCAGCTACCTCTACACCCATCACGCGACTGCGATAGACCAATGTGTTAATAACACCATCTTGGCAGGCCACAATATATCCCTCGGTCTCCGACTTCAGCCCCGCTGACCTTAAAAATGCGAAGGTCAGCTCTGTCGATAAACCCAGTGCTTCTATGTTGTTATAGAAAACACCGTGCAGGGGTTTATCGACGTGCTGCCTGAACAGATTTCTCTGTTCGGCAGCTTTGATGTGGGCTGTCAGACGATTAGGCGGAAGCTCAGTGACTGAGTCACCTCGCCGGCCTTCTCGCCTGTAGTCGAACACGAGACCGAGTTCATCTGCGGCCCTCTGTGCTGCCCTAAACAATAAAGCGCCAACTCCCACAGTTTCATGATCTCTCACTAACTGTAGGAGTGGGTCCGAGCTCCTGATGACATTACATGCCATACTCAGTGCCACTCTGCCATGCATGCACTCCAGACTCAAGAGTCCTCGGCCCCCCCGTTGACGTGGGAGGTACACACGAGGAACGGACGATCTAGGATGAATACTCCTATGAATATTCATCATCTTGCGGGTATTCCTGTCCAATTGACGCAGCTCATCTACTCCCCATTTGACTACGCCAAAGGAGTAGAGCAGAATCGGAACGGCAAGCATATTAGTGGCAGACACCTTGTTCTTCCCCGAAAGTTCTGATGACCAGATCTTTCGGAGTCGGTGTCTGTACTTGCCACGGAGAGAATCCTTTATTTGGTTCACATCCTGGATGTGGCGTTGTTCCACACCCAGGTATGTGTAGGTCTCTCCGGCATCCAAATGTCGTAGGATGCTTCCGTCTGCGAGCTGCGCATCTTCGTGGAATTCCCCGCATCGTCCTCTCTTGAGGTGGACGACTGCGCATTTGTCCAACCCAAACTCCATTCCAATTGCCCGCGTGTATTCCTCGACCACCCTGAGAGCATTTTGAAGTTCTCGCTCTCCGGAGGTATAGAGTTTAAGATCATCCATATAAAATAGATGGGTGACCTTATGCCTCCGGTTGCTGGGTGGCCCACACTGATACCCGCGAATGCCCAGCCACCTCAAAAGTGTGAAAACAAATATTTCTCATGTTTATCCTTGAATATCTCTACCTATTTTGATCTAAACTCAAGGGAGTTATGTATTTTTGAAATCAGCTCAAGGAGTACTACAAACCTGTCAAGAAATATACAGGGTATTCCATTAAAAAAAAACAACTTTTTTTTACCACCCTGTTTGTATGTATTGGCGCTAGGTAATTTTGAATATTATATTTGAAAAATTCGGTAAATGTCTGATACGTCACAAATAAGAAAATAGAGGGGGGGGGGTGGCAAAATTAGAGTTGACACCCTGTACTTAACGTAAAAACATTAGAAAATTATAAAATACTCGGGGGCTCTGCCTTTATACCGATTACATTTAAATTTCCATTACATTTTATTTATAGTTTGTTTATGAACTAGAACAATTTAACAAACATTATTTTACCTGCTGTAACTCCTCCTCTTTCAATTATGTTACCCTGTGCGTCTCTTACTATCAGATTTTCATCATCTATCTGAAAATGTACATCAATTAAGAATATACTAATTCATTACCTATATAAAAAATTATACCATTTGGCCAGCTTTAGATTTTGTGCCAATTGCGCCTCCTTGCATGTCGTCATCGCGTCCATCTACGCCAGATTGTCCACCACCTGCGCCAGATGCTCCACCACCTGCGCCAGATGCTCCACCATCTGCGCCAGATGCTCCACCACCCGTGCCAGATGGTCCACCATCTGTGCCAAATGGTCCGCCGCCTGTGCCAGATGGTCCACCCTCTTCACCAGATAGTCCAACACCTGTGCCAAATGGTCCACCACCTGCGCCAGCTAGTCCACCACCTTGGCCAGCTCGCCCGCCACCTTCTCCTCCTGTGAGACCTCCTTCGCTATCTGTAGTAGATGTTTGTCCAAGACGTCCTGATTTTCCTCCGCCCGATCTATCACTTTGTTGGCCGCTTGCTCCTGATTGTGCACCTGAAGGTCGCCCTCGTCCGCTCTACATAACGTATTATTGATAATAACACATTAATACCAAAAAATACTTACTTTAGAACCTCGTTTTGCCTTATCAAAAACAGTTTGTAATTGTCCTGATTCACACGCTAAAGATTCTAGATCACCATAGGCCTTTTCAAGTTCTGAACTCTAAATATAAAAATAACATTGATTTCTGATTTCACACAATACAGTGAAGTAAATAAGATAAACTTAAATAATTGCTTGCCATGCTATTAAGTTTCCTTTGCTGGTCTGCAGTCAGATCAATTTTTGAATATATGTCTAGCATTTTTTCTAGATATTTGATCTTTTTCTCTAATTTTTTTATACCGGCATTTTTACATGCCATCACCGCATCAACAAGGGTGTCAAGAGGCATAAATTTGTCGAAGCAAAAACCCTGCAAAATTACGATAATACTTTTTTTATTTAGTTAATTTTTAATCAATATAAAATTACCTCTTTGTTCCTAGCTGCATATTCTAATATATGTTGCCGTCTTTCTTCTACTACATCGCTCCATGCTCTTGCATCTATAGAGGAAAAATAATCTTTCATTCGTGCCTCCGATCTTAGAGGTACAACTTGTTTTCTGCGACCTTCCCTAAATACCTTGTCCTTTTTATTTATGTACGACATTGTGATTCAGTACCAATTCTTCGTATACGAAAATTTCTTTGCTTATAACAATGTTTTAATGCAAAGCAGTCATTCGCCTGGACAATATTTCAATGCGAAGGAATCATTCTTGGAATAAAAATATCTAGATGAGTATGTCACTGACATACAATTTCTTTGAGTGACATAATTTACAGGTGTTTACAACCGGATTTATAAAATGTTAACGGTCGGTAGCCAGGTTTGTAGCCACGGGAATAAGTTATGACGAACACTATGGTATATAGATTATTGATCGTATACAAATTGGAAGCAAAATATAATCTCTCTTTCCAAAAACAGAATTAACGGACAATGTATGTTCAGTTTTTTTGTAAGTGAAACTTTTTGTCATTGTGCATTTTCTGAGAATGCACAGCGTTTCTTTTTTTATTCATTACATAATCAGTGTTTGGCAAAATTTAACTAAACAATATTGAATTTTTGTGAGTTTTTACATCTAAAATAACCAGATAAGTGATCTCACTTAAAATTGATACCTTAGGGGTTTTAAATGGTGCTCTTGACGATAATGAAATTCAAATTTAAGTTAAAAAATCGCTAATACCAAGAGGATAAAGCATTGGATTCTTTGTTGTGAGGTCACTTAGGGTACACAGTCTTAACAGCCTTTTTACTAATAAACATGCAACGTTGCCAGAATATAATGGTATAATGCCAACTCCCTATGATTTCCTGTTGCATTTCTAAATGCGATTCTCAACTACTGCTGGGATATTTAGAATCTTGGCAACGCCGTACCGATTATGGAGGTCAGTTTGTTTACATGTGTAAGTTTGCGTTATTTGTGCTTATAATAGTCGATACTTCTTACATTTGTCATATTTGTGTATTAGTGAGTTACAAATATGGTGAGGCGGTGCTAGATATGCAAAAGACGTGAATTTAAGAACTCAAACATATCTTTCCACAGGTAAATAAAAAATCAATTTTTGCAAAGTTGAGAAAGAACTTGAACATTATAGGTTTTGATGAACGTAAACGTCCTCTAAAACGTGCTGATATTTGCTTGGCTATATTTCGTAGCAATCCAAACAGTATTAAGGGAGTTATGTGAAATATGCGAAAGTAGAAAGACAAACAAGAAAAGCGATCATGCGGCCAAATTTCGATGTTTATGTAAACGTCAAAATTGCACATTTTCATTCGCTCCTCCTGGCCCGAAAATCGCAGCAGGACCGTGTCATTCACAATGTAGTTCCAAGTAAAGCGGCGGTCCGGCGACGATTTTTCGATTGGAAATAGTGTTTGAAGTTTTCGTGTTTTTGCAAATTTTTTTTATTTCGTCAAATTTGTCAGACATGTCCCCCTTTAGAGTCTAATAACTCGCAACTTCTTGGAGATAGACCGGCGGGACATTTTTCTTTAAAAATTACACGAAATTTAGAAAATCGTAGAGCACAATCGTTTTTCTTCCTAAGAAAATTGTAACGTTGTAAAAAGTACTTAATTATTTTGGATTTTCTAATTTTTAGTCCAATTTTTATCATGTATTATCTAAAGCAAGTCCAATAAATTTAATAATTGTATGTTTAAAGATGAAACACCAATATAAGTACCTACATTTCAAAATTCTACAAAAACCTTTTAAAATTCTCGTTTAGGTTTCCTTCAAATCGCATTGCATCTGGCAATCTCCCGGCACTTTCCATAATATTAAAGTTGTTAGCGTACTTCTTTCCTCCCCTAATTATTGCATAGGTATGTTCTTCTCCGACTGCGCCAGGGAATAAATGTCCATTGAAACTACATTATTCAAAATAGCTTTTTAATTTAATTCTCAAATGTATTTGTACAGCAAGCAACTCCGATAAACAACTCTAATTGTTTTTTTTTTAGCAATTTAGCAATTTGTGGAAACAGTCATGATCAATCTTGCCTAAACGAATAGGCTTTAAATCAGGCGAATAAAATTAAACACACTGAAATCATGTTCGATATCAAATTTTACTGATTCGCACTAGAATTTCAAGTAACATTTCTTATAAAATAATAATAATAATAATAATAATTTCTTCATATATCTTAATATTAATACAGGGTACTATTGTACGTTAGATACACACATCACTAACATTTAAATATCCATCATCTTCAATCATTAAAATACAAATTATTTTTCTTTATCATTTTCTTACATTTTTCTTCCTGTTCTGAACTTAGACCAAGTTTTGAATATATGTCTAACATTTTTTCTAAGTATTCTGCCTTTTTCTCTAGCTGTCTCATCTTGGCATTTTTACATACCATCAATACCTTAATTATGTCTTCAAGTGGGATCATTTTATCCAAGCAAACACTCTACAAAATTATCATGTAATCATTATTAACCAATACATCTTTAGCGTACCAACATTACCTATACCTCTTTATGTTTTGCGACGTATTCTAATATATGCTGTCTCCTTTGTTCTACAATGTCACACCATGCTCTTGCATCAGTAGAAGAAATGTAATTTTTCAATCGCGCCTCAGATCTTACAGGCACAAGTTCTGTATCGCGACCTTCCTTAAATATTTTAGTTTTTTTGTTTATATACGACATTGCAATTGAATGCTACTTATAATATGCTAAAATTTTGAGTCTTCATTGTCAGTTTATAGAAAATTTTAAATTGTTACTAATCATATTTTGACAGATAGTATTTTGAAAACATGCGTACGCTGAAGTGGTGAAAGTTACTATAGTTTACTCTTTAGTAAAAAGCCTGTCAATAGAAATTCCATAAGATACCACTGATTAGAAATAATCTAAATATCTCGAAAAAAAAAGCCTCCTATCGAATTTTAACAGGAGTATTTTTCTATAGGAAATACATCATCAGGGTATTAAAATTTGTATAAAAATATAATTTCTGATCACTGGCGTAGAAGTTTAAGTGTTCAAATACGAACAGCACCCCATATCTACGCCACTGCTGTTGTGTGAAAACCTTTTTGCGAAGCAAAAACTTGGTATTTTATTATGACCAAAGTGTACAAAGTTTGAGGCTTTATTTGTTTAGAAAATAATAAATAAATAGTATTAATTTTTAAAAAGTTTAACACCCTAGCTGTTGTCTTGAAAATGAAGTGTTTAAGGGACCTACAGACACACGCACATGTATTAAGACACAACGGGCTATTAGTGTGACGTCAAAGTCGCCGCTGTATCTAAACTTTAAGGTTATGAAGATTTAAATATTTTATAAAAGTAGATACCTAGCGTTGATAGTTATATTCCTCGACTTTTGTCAAAACTGCTTTTAATACATTTAAAATTCACAAACGGAAACATCATATAATATACAAAACCTAAAAGGTAAAATAGTTTGTTTGGATACAAAAAATGGCCGCTATACCAGAGAAGAACGGATCGTTCTTCTCTGGCCGTGTTATTCTACACGTTACATAAAAATCTAAAGCTTAAACTTTGAAAAAGGAAACGGATATGGTTTCCGAAACGTCAGCGCAGTATTTTTGTATTAATTTCATTCCTATTAGTTGTCAAAAAACACCCTCTAACTGATCCTCTGACATTACGTCAAAGGCGTAGAGGTTATTTCCCAGTTTTAAACTGGTTAATTTAAATATTTTTTAGATAAATCGAATTTTTTGGATAGGAATCTCGAGGAATGTGGTAATAAATCCCAAAAAAGAAAAGGAAAGAAATAATTTATGAAATGCCACAAATAACATTTAAACAATATTTAATCTTTCAAGTTTGGAAAACATATTTTGTTTCTCCTGATAAAACTGAATTATTTCTTTTAACTGTTCTAATTTTAATAAATGTTCTTGCACCAACACCTTAAAGGATGACATCTTACTCATGTTAGATCTAACTAGATACTAAGTACTAAGTACTCATATAGTAAGAACATTCTAAGAATTTTACCGAATATCTAAACATGTACATTTTGTAAAGTAAGCAAAAATTATATTGACATACGCAGATTCCAAGAATGTTAACAGTCGGCTGTAGAACCGAATATATAATGTAAACAAAAATCTCAGATTTCCTTTGTGAGCCTGATGCCGCCTACATAAACCAGACAAAGATGCTGACATCTAGATCAAACAAATTATGACTCATCATTTATTCTCAGAACTGAATGATATAATAATTTGCGCAATAAGCAGCTGTACTTCTAAAACAAATGTGATTGGTTGAACAGTATCACGTGATTAGCATGACGTCACAGATGATATAATATAACTTTGAGTAAGCATACTTATCACTTGTTTATAAGTTAGTATTTACGTTGAGCCATAGAGATAGAATATAATACTATCTCTATGCGTTGAGCTCACGTAGTAGACATATTTCTACATCAGCGGTTTTCGCTTTGATAATTTAAACTTTTAGTAGGATAAAATAACAAAATAAATTTTACTATTCAGTCTTAATCCTCTAATGTCTTAAAAAGACATAAATACTCTTTTCAGAGCTTATTTGCAAACTATCTACATTTAACTGATAAAATGGTCAGTACTACGAATGTAGAAAGCAAATAATTTAATATTTGCAATAAGCCTCATCAGACGGATTAATTTAAAAAAGGACTCCTTCTGTTACCAGGCAGTACAAGTCACCATCCCATGGACCGGTCCATGGGTTGCCTATACCATGCTGATGAAGGCTAATAAGCCAGAAACCGGTCCATGGGATGGTGACTGTACTGCCTGGTAACAGAAGGAGTCCTTTTTTGGATTAATCCGTCTGATGAGGCTTATTGCAAATATTAAATTATTAGAATATACCCCAGAACAACGAGACATTCATCTTAATCAATTAACCAAAAATATTAGGTTGTTCAATAAAGCGATTCACGCGGCAGATTTACCAGTGGGTACATTGAAAAAATTACAAACTAATGTGGGGCATCTTAAACGATTTAAAAAATTTATTTCAAATATAACTCATACTGGAAGAGGATTATCAAAAGAGAATCGTAGCACTAGAGTGAAATGGGAGGATATAACCTCAATTTTTCAGGGTCGAGTACGTACGGGGATAATAATTAACCTAACTCATAAAGAGATAAATAAATTTTTTGAAGATGCTGCACATGTCTTTAAAAATAGAATCCAAAATGCGCTAAAGAAACTACAGATGTTAAAAGTTAATACATGTTTCTGTGGTGAATTTCTGAGAAAATCAGCAAATACTGAAATCATTGAACGAAAATACTTTAACACAAAAAATCAAATAGTCGACTCTGGGACGGACTTGCCACATTTTTTCCAAATTAATGTGAAAGATGAAATTCTCAATTCCTTATCTGAATTCTCAGAATCCGGATCTGGTTGGGCCTTATCAGGAATTTTAAGCTTGGAAGTTAATATTAACAAATAATATGAAGTGGGAAATGGAAGCGGTTAATCATGGCTGACATCTAAAAATCTTCGTCTATTATTATTACATTCATCTATTGTATTTACTCTATATACTCTGTTTTATTTCAATACACAGTGAATTTAAAATACACTGAATATTTTTAATCTGTAATTTCTTATAGCATAATTAATGAATTCCCAGTGTTTTAATTTCAAAATTCCATAGTTAATGTTTCAACAAAAAAACCTTAAACTCGTCCCGCTGGGGGTACACTGACTGGCGAACTTCACATTGACATGGTTACGAACAAATACCTCTACGCAGTATTCGCAGTGTTTACCAAGTAAATCCAAAACTGAGATCTAAAACACTAGGAAAAATTCAATTCAAAATTGACATCATGGATGCACAGGCTGAACTAGCACGGGCAACGTGGTAGCTACGAACACAAAACTGAAATCTAAAACACTAGGAAAAATTCACACTCGACATCATGGATGCAATAACGCGATAGCTAAGAGTGGGGGGTACAGGCATTTATGTCGCTACACACATCAGCTGTTCTGCTCAGGAGCGTCGTGAATATTTAATAAATATTAAAAATTGTTTTCTTGACTGTATTTCATTCATTTTACAAATGACTATTTTTAAGAATTTTTACGGACCATAGAGTTTAACGGATTAAAATTATCCAGTGTATTTCAAATTCACCCTGTATATTATCTAAATGTTAACCTGATTTTTATTCCATATACCTAACCTAGAAATAAAACACAAAGGTTTAATTAATTTTTTATTCAAGCTTTTAATAAAAACATTTTTCTATCTAAATCATACTGCATGTGTGATTGTTACAAGGACATATATCACTTAATTTAAATAGTACATTATAAGAGGATAATTCATATTGGGATTCACTTAACTTGGTATATTATTAATTTATAAAGTTATAATAGAACTCTGTAAAATTTAAAACTATGCAGCAAATGATATGAGTTTGCTAATAGGGTAACTTTGATGCGCTTCTAGGTTTGAGGTGCATTCCATAAATATTAGACTTATTCTCGAATGGTGACGATAGAGCTCCATTACAGGTGGAAATAATCCCGAAGGGTGTTACACGTTCATAGATATTAGAGCTGAATGCTGTTTGTTTTTCATGTCCAGCAATAGAGTTTTGATGTACTCCTATTTGAGCTTTATTCGAAGTAACAGAACTTCTTAAATTATTATCTACGTGTGCAGTCACATCGAGGTTTTCATCTAGGGAATTTTTAGTTCTTTTTCGTTTAACTGGAAACAGTTTTGATATAATGTTTTGATATTTCCAAGAGCTGCTTGGGTTAATTCGTAACCTGTCCCGATATTTTCTTAAATGTCCATTACTTAATGTTAGGTTATGTTTATAAGCTATTAGATCATCATTGTTAAAATCATTCGGCTGCTGTTTCGTTAATAATTCTCTTAAACCATTAGTTAGAGTAAATTTACATCCTTTGATATGAAGAACATTGTTTTTAATCTGCACTGGTATTTCTCCAATAAGTAGATCAGAGTCAGCACGCCTTAATCTATAACAGTTAGGTTCAATGTTTAGTAGATAAGACATGATATCTTCACTAAAGCCTATAGCCCAATACTTTCACTAGAGCATTCTGTATCTTTTTATGCTTTCATGGGCATTCATGGTCATTCATGACCTGGTTATGGACATGTTATGACCAGGTTATGACCAGGTTATGCCAAGGTCATGGCTGTTCATGGGCTTCTATGGATCTGTGCAAAAAGCTGTTACCTGTATATACCCATGACATGGTAATGAACAGTCATGGTTGTTCATGACCTGGCTACAGCTGTAACATACTTAATAAATTATTCCGGCTTCTTTCAGTTCATTTAAAATGGCTATGATTTTGTTATCATGTGAATCTGTATTTCCTGCAGCTTTGAAGGCAATTAAAAGTCTTAACCTGTCCACTAATTCGTTTATGTCGTCCCAGAAGACGTATTCTATAGGTTTTTCATTGTAAACCATATCCATACCCTCTCCACTATGAGGTTGAGTAGCTATTTTAGGTCTACGCATAAATAATGGCTTTATCACTTTGGAATATTTAAAAGAACGATTTCCATTTAATTGACTATCAGGATCATAATTTCGTTTATGTACGTTAGAAGTTTCTAGAATTTCCTTATAATCAGCTAAGTCCTGTTCGCTGTAACCTTGAGGCTTCTCCATAAATAGCAGTTCATATAAGCCTTGTCTTCCGGCAAACATTTTATCGCCAATACTTAGACCAGCGTCAGAATCGATACTTAGATCCATATTACCAATTTTAAATTTATTCGAATCACGGATGTTTTCCAACACATCTTTATAAAATAGGAATTAAAGACAACCCATACTGCTCATGTGACAATTCCTCTCTGGGCGACTTGAATCATATTTTCTTTGCTTGCTCCAATCACTCACATATAACAAAGGAATTTGAAAACCATTTGAAAGCTCTAGATGTTCAATTTCCTACGAATATCGTTTCACTTTTGAGTTCGGAAAATAAAAATATTTATGACGCTATTGTAGCTTTCCAACGGAAGGCTGCAGTATCAATATGAAGTATATCTGAATTTCCTGAATACATGGATCTTCTGTGGCTAATGGATACTTCCATAGCCAAACCTCTTTCTCACACACACACACAAATTTATTCATTTCGCTATTAAATCTCACACCATAGGTTTCATCTAAATCTTTACTTTTAGTATAGAGTCTAGTTAAATAACGTCTACTTAAGGAAGGATACTCTTCAAGATATTCAGCAGGGTCAATCGTACTAATTGAATCTTCAAATACTTCTTCTTCATCTTCTTCGTCTTCTTCTTCTTCTATTTCACCATCATCTTCTTCGTCTTCTTCTTCTTCTTATTCTTCTTCTTCCACTTCTTTCTCTTTTATTTCAGATTTAATGGTATCCTCTACTATTGAAGTCTGCTGCTTGGGTAAATTCTTAACAGCACCGAGTTTTCGTAATGGATCAATAATCGGTTTAAATAAACGCCTAATTGTATTATCTTCCTGCTCTCGACCTAATTTTAAAGCCAAGTACTTCCTTCGAATAGAATTTGAAGCTATTTTTATCTTCTTTTTAAGTGCGAAATCTGCTGCAAAGTCGTACACCTTCTCCCTAGGTGGTTTATATGCTGCGAGAGTAAATTTTTTATTAACCTTCATTGTTAAAGTAATGCGGCAGATACAGGGTATTTCAAAAACAGTCTGCATGAGGTGTTACCAAATAGGTCTGTATAGTTTGAGGGTCTATCTAATAATAACTAGTGTTATTGAAATCATATACTTATATGCATACATCAAAGCATTTTCTATAACGCTAGTTATGTAAATCATAATTATGATAATCACACCTACGTTCCAGCTCAAGTCAGGGATCACGTGGTCATTAACGGGGGCGGTCCCAGTCGCTAACCTTATAAATTCCAACAGATGGAACTATATGTAGCTTTTGCCAATATAACCGTATTGACGTATTGTAATTTATCTACTATGAGATAGGTGGAGTGATGAGTTGTAATTTATCTACCCTTTGATAGATGGAGACATTACACACACATCTTTTACATTATTATGACGCTCAACCGCGCAATCTAAATTAATTTATAATTTACAAATGATCATACATAATATTTAATTACTAGTGACTTTTGTTCTGATAATGTTTTTAGATTTGACAGCAGCAAAATATTTATATTATTTTGTGATTTGAATATTTCTAGATATTTTTGTGTATTTTTGTAACTGTTTGGACTTATAAATTATAAATATTTATAATATTTATTTGTGCCTTGGACAATTGTGCTTTTTATAGGTAGTGCTGTAAATAATCTAACTAGGTATTTGAGCATTATAATTTTTTTTGTTACTACGACCATATGATTAACATAACCTTAAATTTATAGTTTTTGTAAATTTATTTTCAATTTTAATTTTAATTTTTGTAGTTCTAGCTTGGATCCAGCATTATACAATTTAAAAGCTCATTCAGATTAATAGACATATAAAGTTTCAATATTCAGTGTTATTCTGTAAGGTAGATTATTAAAAATCGACTGCTAATTATAGGTTGGATTTCCAACCAACAAAAAGCATCTTATTTTATTAGATCAAGGTAATTAAAACTTTAATAATTATGCACTGAACAAGATTTTAGTTGATAGTACAGGAACCCAGCAGAAATTTTTTGATAAAAGCGACATAATATTCCAAAAACTTAGATAACGCATAAGTTTGAGGTTAGTTGACTTAGTTATGTTGTGACACCCCAGAACAGCTGTTTGTATACTTTTCTTGGCATACCTGCCATACGTACCATTTTCCTGAGAAACAGAAATCATTTTCCTTCGATAAGGTTGGAGTAATAAAACATAAAACAGAAAGACATTATTTAATAATATATTTATTATATTTAATAGAATGATTGCATTATTAAAAATAATAAGAATTGTTTTACAATCATATCAAACTAGGTATATTATAGTGGTAGGTAGGGTCCTAACATGATATTCTGAACAACTTGCTGTAGAAATCTGTTTCAATTTGGGTACTTCCTTTTCTAATACAGCTGAAATACACACATTTTACTTTTCCCACTTTCGCCAAACTAGCTGATTTCCAGTAACGTACTATAGATTATAGAAGTTAATTAATAAGATTTCTCCCTTTGTTGGTGCAGCAATGTTTAGGTGTTATGAATTACGGCACTTAAAAATTTCACGTTCGCAATATAAAAATCGTTTATTACCATATTATCGTTGTCTACAACTCGTAAATGTCAAATTCCTTTTCAATTTTACTCATCTTTTGAAATAATACTAATAATAAATAACACATTTCCAATGTTCATAGTCAACTCATTTTCTTCTGTCAGCTGTCACTACTTGTCATTCATGTGCGCTTATGCGCAGCCTCAAAATTCGGCACATGAGAATACATTCTCAACCAAGCGTTAACCCTACGAGATTCTATTGGTGGTGCCTCATAAATGTACTTCGCAGGCACCAATAGGAATGTAAGGTACGGAAAGCAAAATGCAAACGAAAATGGTTGGGAATGCCCCTTTATAGCAAACTGTTGCAGCGGTTTATATTTCAATATTTTTATACGACCTTTCAAATAAATTAAAAGATTGACAGAATATTCAATTTATAATTTTGATTTTGCTGCCATCTACGAGACTAGCCAAAGTTCTATATGTCATTCTTTAGTATCATTTCGAACCAAAAAACTTGTTTCCTGCATTATATAACGTATTTATTTTCAGTGATATTGGTTTAGTAGTTCGACATTTTTTTTAATAATTACTTAATAAAAAATCAAAATTTAAACATGTATGTGTTTAATATAGTGTAGCGGATTGGACCAGAACTATTTTATTGAGATCACGACTTTTTTAATTATTTCAAAATTAGGTTGAAAGTTTACGAAGTTTAACAGCTTGGTAAGAAAAAAATCGTCATTTTCTTGAGGTTTTTAATAGTCCAGTACTATTCTACCGAGTTTTTTCTAAAAGCCAGTCAAAAAATATTTTGAATCGGTTCAGGGATGCGGCAGAAATTGTCGAACTACGAAGTGCTTATTTTAGGCAAATCTAACCTATTTTTCCGCCCACCTTAAATGCATGATGTAATTTAATTTTATCTTGTTTATTTAATATTAAGCCATTGCAGTTATATCTAAGTATATATCCCTTTATTTATAGACGTTTCAGCCTCGCACATCATCAGTTCTAATTTAAATGATGATGAGTAAGCACGGTAAAGGTGTGGTTAACAGTCTTACCAATAAGCTACCTGTTGAACTGCATTTACGTGGTTATCAGTATTGTGAACAAGATACAAAGTTACGTAAACGCTTAGGTATGGGTGTAGGAGGCTGTAATAAGAAAATTTCATTTCGTAAAGCTATCCTAACATATTTAACTAATTTACTGAAAGAGCATGCAAGTCACGATATAAAAAAGGATATAACAATGAGTTTAAAGGCAGCACGAATGGCTCTCAAGCAAATAGGTGGACGGAAGAAAATCAATGTCCCCCACATTATACCGCTACCTAAGACCGGAGGAATCTTACCCCTGATTCCGATCTTTGCAGGCCTGTCTGCTATTGACTCGTTTTCAGGGGGTTTGGCTGCTATTAGAAAAACTATTCTAGATGCTAAGAATGCTAGGAAAACTTTGGAAGAAGGTCACCGTCACAATAGAGCCTTGGAGGATGTAGCTTTAGGAAAAATAGGTTCCGGACTATACATGAAACCATATAAGAAAGGATACGGTTTGTATTTGAAAAAGCAGCAAATAAACTGACCGCTCTGTATTCTTAAAGGAAACTAGAAAAAAATTTTTAAGCTTTATAGATGTGTTCTAGTTTTTACCTAAATAAATATGTATTTATAAGTTATTATTGATTTTTATTTCCTACTTCTACCTCGATATCATCATTCTTGTAATCTTCAAACATAGGTGGTACATGAATGTTTTTTATTTTCAATAAAAGATGAACTTACTGTATAATACTATTTATTATTTCTTATAATATACAATATAGATATCTATATATAATTACAATCATTTAATTAATAAATATCGTATTATCAGCTTATATCTGAATTTTCAATTAAATCTGTTTGACAAAAAAATATTCTATCCCTATAATATTAGCTTTCAGATATCTACTTCTGGCATTAGTTCCGGTGGAATCGCAAGCCTGGTATTATCACGATCTGAACGTTTGTTAATTCTTATATCAATATATTTATCCATTTTAATTTTCTCAATCAAAAACTTATTTTGTTTATCGCTTTTTTCAAATCTCGCAATAACTTCTTGTTTTATTTCTGCAATAATTAAACTAGCTGTATCGTTAATTGCTTTTTGTGTGTTGATATGATATGCTTGTAATCGATTGTTTACATAATTACATGTTACACCATCTTGTACATCTACAGGGTCCCGTAAGTTTTTTAAGCGTTTATTTTGGATGTCATAGTCCTTTTCTGGGGTGAGGCTAAATCCTATGCCTGGCAATCCACGTAGAGGTATTAACTTATTACTTCTTTTACTACAGCCAAATTTCCTAATTGTGTTGTTTTCCTTAGACATTCTGATTCTATCTGATAACAATATATTTCAATTAAGCTTAATATATATTTTTTACTTGTAACTAAACGTTCACTCAATAAAGTTCATTATTACATTTTTTATTATATGTCCCAATGACTAACAATTCCAGGAAAGAATTTCAGAACACACCCTAATCACGTGATCGATTTTAATAATTTTTTAAATAACTTTTTAGTGTATGTTATTTAAAGTCTAGATTAACGTAATTCAAGTAGCGAGAAGTTAGCATCAGATATCGTTTTTCTACAATAATTAATTATGTCTAAAGAATATGTATAAATAATCGTATAAGCTAGTGCTATTACCTGCTAGGTGGCGCCTTAATACCTAATTTGTATTACATATGAAATATGTGTTTGTTAGTATGGTTAGATATACGTTTATACATGAATTGTGTCTAGTTGGTTGCATATCTAACAGTACTGATAAACACATATTTCATATTAGCTTACAGTTTTATTAGATAATTTTTACGTAGTAACTATTCAGTTCATACTGTAAAGACCTCCTTGATTCAGTACCTATATTTGTTACTGGGTATTAATAATAATACAAAAGTGATGTTTAGCAGGGTTCGATAATAAAAATAAATGAATAAATGAATAGTGCCATATACCCTGAAAAAGAAACATGATGCAGCTACGGACACGTGTTTCGGAGTTATTGCTCCTCGTCAGCGTAGCGTAGCTTGAATAATGAATCCGTATGAATAGGATCAGAAACAATAACTAATAACGGTAAGAAAGTAGCAGCACACAGTACTCAATTTGTACTTTCGTGCACCATGTGCCAATTTATGGCCTCAAATGATAACAGTCAGCACAGAGAGCTCTATGCGCACTGCTCAATTTCCACCCAGGCAAATTTATGAGAATACTCCCTGGTATGCTACAGAAGCTATTTTATATGATGTATAAAAACGTTTCGCTACTATATTTAGGCCTACGGTAATTTGTTGGGCATCTAAATAGCATATAAAACTGTTTTTAAAAAAAATTAATATATCCAATTATTGTTATATCGATTGTTTTATTTCCACAGTCAAAATTAGCTAAATATATATGTAAAGAGTGTAACTTAAAATATTAAATAATTTCTATTCACTAATAATTAATAAGAAAATAAAATTTTATTTGGTACACAGTGTAAAATGGATTCTCCAGCGCTATTTGGTATAAAGCACGTATCGTTTCGTTAGCGATAAATTCAAGGTTCATTTTAATTGAGTTAAAAAGAACCTGACCTAGTTGTGTGTGTAATAGATACGGCTGATTTCATCTGGCTTAGAAACGCTAATTTCGGACTTCATTAAATAACTTAAACAATAATTTATTATTCTATGTGTGTTATATCTCCCTAAAAATTTAACGAATGCGGCGACTAATTTTAGAACTAAAAGCTTCTGGTCATTGAACTTCTTCTTCAGGCCTCCAGGGCCAGGATGCAGCAGCGCATCAGACCTAAAGCATTAACCGAAGAACGCCATCCTCCGAGTGTAGCTACAAGAACCAAGGGCTCTGCTGATGGCCTAGGTGCCATCCGGAGTGCGTGGCCTTGAGAGTGGCGTCGGACTGACTTAGTATATCTACTCTTGTATATCCCTATACATTCCAATTCCATAAATAAATTATACCCTTTAAAAAAGGACTATGAATTATGAGGTTATTGTGAAGGATCTAATATAATTTTTTTAAATGTATGTATTTACATTTTATTTTTGGAAAAGTATTAGTTGTATGATCAATAATTATTGAGATATTTGAAAAACTCAATTTTAAACCCCATTACGCTTTGTAAAATTTGAAACATGCATCACAATGGTGGGAATTTTTATAAAAATTGATTTTGTTTTTCTGCAACAATTGTTAGACATTTTAGATGCCAAATTAAAATTGTAAAATACTTAGTTAATTTTTAAGAACAAAATGGATTTGAAAATTTTTTAGTATTATTATAAAATTAAAACAAATTGAAATAATAATTAGAGTAGATATAGATGGTACTCATGTGGGCCAGGTGTTTGATAATGGCTGGTTGAATATTTATATAAAATATTTAACTCGATCTGTAGCAGTTCTAAAATGTTGCCAATATGAAGGTAGGTAGATGTTTTATAAGTTCTATCACAAAATATTAGTGATTTGTGATTGTATAAAGTATTTATTGTTGTTCTTGTTCCAATGTTATTTATTTATAAATTGCAAATGTGAGTCTATATCCTCTAAATAACGTCTTAAAAAGACAACTCTTTACAGAGCTTATTTGCATATTCTACATTTAACTGATGAAAATCAAGTACTACGAACGTAGAGAGCAAATAATTTAAAATTGCAATAAGCCCCACCAGATGGATTAATCCAAAAGGACTCTTCTGGTAGATGACGACTGTAACAATTCACCTTCCGGAATTGTAACGAAAATTACTATTCCCTTTGTTGATGCAGCCATGTTTAGATGTTATGAACTTAAAGATTTCACGTTCGCAATATATAAATCGTTTACTACCATATCTACTGCGTTCGGTTTTTACATATCTGAAAGCTCGCTTTGCTCGTTTACCTCATTTGCCGTTCGGTAATAGACAATGCATGCTCTTTTAGATCTGCTCTGCGTTCGGTAAGCATAAATACGAGCGGTCAGCGCTAACTCGTTTAGCTCGGCTTCAAGACGTCGAGCAAACAGATTTTTTAGGGTTCTTCTGTGATCTGTGTATCAGACACTATCTAAGTACAACCAAGAAGACTGTTCTCTAGGTTTTTTGAGTACAACATAACAGAACACATAGATTAAATAAACTGCATTGTTTTTTCTGAGTAATACACCAAAATAAAAAAATAATAATAATTTATGGGGTTATGTTTTATGTTCCTCCCAGAGACATAGAGAGGGGATCTTAGAACCTGCGCGAATGGCAAATCACAATGGTCGCCATTTTGAACACCATGGCAGGCAACCTAAATGATATTTGGGGATTTTTGATGACATTTGGGGATTTTTAATGCAATACAGGGCAAGTAAGTAGACTAGTTTGGTTTGCCTTTGTTATTTGTCTTTTCAGCTACCTGTGGCACACTGATGAGAACATAAAGAGTTCGAAACCGGTCTGTGTCTGGTGGAGAAAAGACAAATAACAAATTTGGCTACCAATTTGGATTTATAGGTATAATTCAATGGAAGTAGGGGCCTTTGCCCGTCCAGTAGTTGTTTCCTATAATCCTATTTATTATGCACGTTTTAGTCCATCAGGGCTAGAGGTCGCCGCTCTTGGTGCTTGCTTGGCAAGCCGCTATCGGTCACAAGAGACATCGTCGATGTCTCGACTGGTAGTAGCAACTGACCACCAGAGGGATGCACTTATTCCTCACTACTTACTTGTGCTGGGTCTGCCATAGACTAGTTTGGTTTGCCTTTGTTATTTGTCTTTTCAGATACCTGTGGCACACTGATGAGAACATAAAGAGTTCGAAACCGGTCTGTGTCTGGTGGAGAAAAGACAAATAACAAATTTGGCTACCAATTTGGATTTATAGGTATAATTCAATGGGAGTAGGGGCCTTTGCCCGTCCAGTAGTTGTTTCCTATAATCCTATTTATTAAACAATACAGGGCAGATGATTTAAAATGACGGAAACATTCTTAAATATTTCTTTATTATAGTAAAATAATATAGGTATATACATATTAAATTGGATGCTAAGATCGATAAAAAAGACAAATGGATATATCGCTTATAATAAAAAATATAAAAAACCATTTATTTTAGGAATAAATTTGATACGTAAAATATATTTTATCTTATTAATATTGCTTTGCGAGCATAAGCGCCAAATGCATATCACTTTAAATATTTTCTTGTATTCACATACCTGCAATTGTGTACAGTTTGAATATACTTTACACGTTTCCTCTTTGTGCTGCTGTTAGTACTTGCCGAAGTATCTTGCCTAGACGATTCGTTGAAATTATATTTATTTATCAAACTTCAAACAAAACAATTATTATCTCAAGATTTATTTAAAAAAATATTATTAACAAGTAATATTACCCACGGTGTCGTTTCAGTTTAGCATCTCTTGGCAACTCTATCGTATCATCTGAAGAGGATCGACATATCGAAGACGTAAATGAGGCCATATTCTGAACTGAAGTTACAGATCTAACTAAGCTTGTATATGGGGTGTCTACTACCTCGGCCTCGGCCTGATACATCTCCAATCTTGGTACAGCATTAAGTTTTAGGCGAATTTGATTATCACTTTTTATAAAATCTGTTGTTTTAAAATTATTAAAGCAAACAAAAATTTATTCTCTGACCAAGAGTATTCATCACTCAACTCTTCAACCACCTCTTAAACATGTCACCTCTTGAGAAACTAGAATGTTATACTGTTATAAACGGCTGCAAAGAAAATTCATGAAAAACCTTACTGGTGAAATGTAATTCCTTCAGGCTTAAATCGCCTTGCGTTAGAACATCCCCTTACAACACAGGACATAATTAAAAACAAGCATTTTCAGTTGTAAAAGCAATACAATAATGATAAACAAAAACGTCCACCGCGATAACAAAGTCTAAAAAATAACAATAAAAAAGTCCACACCACAGCGTTAAATATTAAATTAGTTTATAAAATAAATAGAAACATATATGCAGTCCGTAGGGTTTATAAATAAATATAATTAAACGCACACCAAAAAATTTAAATAACTGTAACCTCACTTTACTCGACACATTTTAACAGTTGCACGACAACAAACTTGAACAAACCACGTGATCATGTTCAAAATGTCTGCCCCCGTGGTGTCTTAGCAAAATTGGATGCGCAAAGGTCTAAGAGCGTTCTCCCCTCTCTATTTCTCTGGTTCCTCCTTGGTATCCGTTCGGTAATTAAATTAGGCTCATTTGCCTCGGTGATCACGTGTGATAAATCTGTATCTGCTCGCTCGCCTCTGGATTTTTAAAACCGAACGCAGTACGGTTGTATACAACTCGTAAATGTCAAATTCCTTCAATTTTACTTATCTATTTAAATAAAATTAATAATTCGCGAAAATCATGCTCAACAGATGGCGCTAGTGAATTTTCAAAATGTCGGATATAGTGAGGAAAACATTGCGGCTGTCATAACCTGAAGTGTATTATTTTCGTATAAATAACTATTTATGAGAAAGGTTTTCCGACATGTCGAAAGTTATAGTAGAATTGAGCGACATTTTTGGTTATGTTGGAACCAAAAGTAGACCCATGAAAGAAGGCGAAGCCATATTTAAAGCTAGCCATATCATTCTCTGCCAGGTTGAAGATGTCATCAAGCAACAAATATTTGCCCTGTGTTTGCAAACATCTGCATTAAATTCTCCACCTCATGAAATAAAAATATGTATACGAGATGAGCCCAATAAATGGCAATGCGTATGCAGCTGCAAAACAGGTCAATCTGGGTTTTGTAAGAATATAATCTCCACGCTCATTTACATAAACCGGCAAGATTTGTTAAATTATAAAATAATTCAGTAGTTTTTGTATTTATTATACTTATTATTTAATATTGTGGTAAATGTTGAGATAACGGAATCTCCGATTTTCGGAATTTTTTTGCTTTTAACATACGTAGTTTTGTCTTCTGAACAATAAATTCTAAAAAAAAATCGCCGCTCGCAGTGGAGTAGCGGACAGGCCCGCAGGGCCCGCGGTGCGGGGGGGCCTCCAGCTCTTGGGGGCCCCCGAGTCTAGGAATTTTTTACGCAAAAATATCGTCGAAATTAAAAGTGACGAAATCTTACATACATCTTAACATCAATAGTTAAGATGCATGGATTTTATAAAAACATAAATTTATTATATTTCCTTGATATTTCTTAGATTTTTTAAGAATATAATAAAATAAATTGATAAAGAAATTCTTTCGTACATAATTAATTTTAATAAAAATCCAATGAATGATGATCAGCTTTATTTGGAAGCTAGCAATCTTGCTGAAAATTATTCTAAAGATTTATCGGCAGATTTTCCCCGCGAACTTCTGTTTCTAAGAAATGTTTTGAGGACACAAATAATAGAAATTAATTGCGGATTCTTCAATCTTAAATTTTGATACATTTCTCATACAAAATCACAAAACTTTACTGTCAAGTGTTCCAAATATTTTTATTGCTATAAAATTGTTCTTAACACTACCAGTTACTGTTGCTACAGCTGAAAGGTCATTTCCAAAATTTAAACTTAAAAATTAAGACATTTGTAAGGAATTCAATGACACAAGAAAGACTATCAGCATTAAGTGTATTAAGCATTGAGCAAGAGAGAGCAAGGAAGTTAAATACTGATCGCATCATAGAAGACTTTGGAGCATGTACGCCGCTGCCGAAAATTTTATGATATATTTGAGATGTAAGAATTGGAGTATATAGGTATAATGTGGTAAAATATTCATGTAGCTAACAATTTTTGTTCAACAAAATTGGAGGTGATTTATTATTTTGTGGGGGCCCTCAGCATATATTTTGCGGGGGGGGGGGGGGGGCGAGATTTTCAGCTACGCCACTGGGCCCGCTCGTCAACAGTTTTCGAGATATTTGGCCCCAAAGTCTCTGAAAGTCGTATTTCTCCACTGCCATAATCACTTATTTTCACCAAATTTTTCATTTTATGCTTATGAACACCTCTAATACAGACTTATTTAAACACTTTTAAATAATTTCAACACATTCATTCCAATCAATAACTATTTTTTGAACCTTCTTATAAAAGCCATGAAAACATAACCTAAAAACATTACGATAGTGGCGCGGAATCTATGCATAAACTAATGTTCCTTCTTTAACATAAAAAGATACTGCACCCGCCCGCCCCCGGGCGGGCGGGTGCAATATATTTTTATCGTTTTATCTCAAAGAAGGAACATATTAGTTTTATGCGTATAGATTTCAAACATTACAAGTTCCGCGAATAAAACGAATATGTTCCTTCTTTGATATAAAAATATACTGCACCCGCCCGCCCGGGGCCGGGTGCAGTATATTATATCAAAGAAGGAACATATTCGTTTTATACCGTACCCTAGATCTTACGGCACTATCATAACCTCGAATGATCTTAGTGTTGTTTGAAATTTTAGGTTATGTTTTCATGGCTTTTATAAGAAGGTTCAAAAAATAGTTATTGATTGGAATAAATGTGTTGAAATTATTTAAAAGTGTTTAAATAAGTCTGTATTAGAGGTGTTCATAAGCATAAAATGAAAAATTTGGTGAAAATAAGTGATTATGGCAGTGGAGAAATACGACTTTCAGAGACTTTGGGGCCAAATATCTCGAAAACTGTTGACGAGCGGCGATTTTTTTTTAGAATTTATTGTTCATGAGACAAAACTACGTATGTTAAAAGCAAAAAAATTCCGAAAATCGGAGATTCCGTTATCTCAACATTTACCAATATTATTCTGAAAATACATATTAGTTATGAGGATTGAGGAATTGAGGAGCTAAGTTGCACAGATGTAACGCAGGCATGGGGTAGGGAAGAAGAAGCTTTGAAAGTGATGTATGAAGTTGAACCAATTTCTAAGGACTCCTTCACACTTGGATTCCTTGAATCGCATTCCGGAATCCGATTCCAGAAGCGCGCTGAAACTTTCTATACATTTAAATAAAGTCACACAGAGATTCCGTACAATGCATATACATAGATGCATTCTACGGAATTTATGTGTGAACAGACTCTATTTAAATGTATGGAAAGTTTCAGCGCGTTTCTGGAATCAGATTCCGGAATGCCATTCAAGGAATCCAAGTGTGAAGGAGTCCTAAAGTCTTGCCATCCTGAAAAGAAGTGTGATGACAAAATAAGCTGTGAAAGCATAGACAAACAAAATTTCAATTTGCTGATTTTTATATTTTGTAATGTTTTTAAGGCATTGTTCACAACACTTTATCACATCAAGGTCAACTCCAGTGAAATACAACAACTTTTTGGTCTTTTTGTCACTATTTAAAATATCAGGTAGCTGAAAATAAAATAAGAAAATAAAATAAAGATATAAGTAATTTGATATGCATATAATACTTACTAATGAAAGAATCATCAAGAATAAAATGTTGGCTACATACACACATACAAATTGGTTATTGGTATGGCAATTTTTAAAGCCTTTTTCCAATTATTACAAGTATTTGCGTCTTTCGGAAACCTGTGCATGCAGACACTACTTTTGAGCTGTAAGAACTGCACTGAGGCACTAAACAGAATCTTTTGCATTTGCTATTAATTTCACAACTTTAATTGATGTTATTAAACAGTTTTAGACTTTCAAATATGAACTCTTAATATTTGTCGGATAACATTACCGCGTAATCTAAAACGTCATATATTTGTTTTCCTCACTATACTGGTTGCATATTTACATAAGAGATGTCGCACCCTTTGTGATTTTCGCGAATAAATAACACATTTCCATTGTCCATAATCGTTGACACATTTTCATCTGTTTCATCTGTCAGCTGTCACTACTTGTCATTCACCACAAACTCACGACCGCTTGTGTAGCTCAAAATTCGGCAACATGAAAATATGTTCTTAACCAAGCGTTAACACTTTACGAAATTCTATTGGTGGTGCCTCATAAATGTACTTCAGGCACCAATAAGAATGTAAGGTACGGAAAGCAAAATGCAAACGAAAATGGTTGGGAATGCCCCTTTAAAGCAAACTGCTGCGCGGCGGTTTAGATTCCATCCTATTGATTTCAATATTTTTATCAGAACAGTTCCGGAAGAGTTCTCGTCATGCGCAATGAAGAAACTGTCATGCGCGGTGTATTAAAATTGGTAATTTTTTTAATTGCGCATGACGGGAACGGTTCTAGGACTGTGAAAATTTAGAACCCGAACAAACCTTATATAACATAAAAGACTGACAGAATATTCAATTTATAATTTTGATTTTACTGCCATCTACGAGACAGTAGCCAAAATTCCCTATGCCATTCTTTAGTATCATTTCGAACTAAAAAACTTGTTTCCTGCATTATATAACGTATATATTTTCAATTACAGAGGCTTTATATTTTCAATGATATTGGTTTAGTAGTTCATATTTTTTCAATAATTACTTATAGTCCAGGAGGCAGTGAATTTTTTTCGAACTTATTTTCCCAGTCGGTGTATATATTTTAATCTGTTCTCTTAGTGACAAAAAACAAGAATTCTTGAGTCTGGCTAAAATTTTTGGATGGATTCAAAAAATATAATACAAGTCCACTTATTTTCCCAGTCATAAATATTTTACATTTACTAAAGTGGAACATAAACTTTGTGAAAATAGCAGTCTGGCCTATCTTAGATAGCGGAAAGTGAGTCTAGCTGAAAATTTGCGGATTCAAAAATTTGACTGATTTTGCGGATCCGTAACCCTTATTTTTCCAGGCTTGAAATTTAGTATATAAATTGTTATAATTATAAAGTGTAATTAAAAATAAGTCTGGCTGATTTACGGAATTGGCAAATGAGTCTGGCGGCATCTTCAAAATGGGAAAAATAGAAAATTTTTGCTCTTATTTTCCCGGGTTTGAAAATTTGTCACATGATAGATTATACTATATTTTCATAGAACGTACACGTCTGGCTGACATTTACAATCACGAATGCCTTGCCAGACTCATAACAAGCCAGGTAGTTAAACGAGGAGCGGAATAGCATATATTATAGTATATTTCGAACATTTGGAGAAATGCTCATTTTAAGTATCCAACAATTCTATCGCCTATTGATAGTGGCTGGGAAGAGGTGGATGGAAAATACGAATTTCGATGGTTTGAAGGTGATCAGCTGCCTACGTTTGTCAGTCATTCAACCAGATGAAGGTACATACTTTAGGGCGCCTGGACAATCATTGGACGAGTCTGGCAAGGCTTTGGGGGTGTTCCACATTAGCCAGATTGTATTTTAAGCTGTTATTATAATATAGACCATCATCTGATAAATTTTCATGACTGCGAAAATGAGGGTAATTTTTTTGATGAAAACTTTTCAGTTTTTCACCTGCCAGACATATTATCCATGCTCACAGATTAGCCAGACTATTTTTTTTACTTAACTTCAGTATACCTCTTACTACTACAACAATTTTTATCACTGGAATAAAAGGGCAGTGTATTCGTATGTTCTGATACATTTTCTGCCTCAACCCATCGAAAAACCCCCCCTATCCCAGACAGCACAGGTACATCCTCTGTACGTTTGATGGATATCCATATTGGACATGAAGGACATAGAGAGAATATCCTTATGAACAACATATGGACCACATGGGATATCTTATGGATATACTTTTGTCACAACTTTAGATGTCCATACATTGTCCATTCTAAAGCCTTACAGATATGCACTGCACATAAATTCCTTTATCAGGGGAATAACACACATATCTAACCTGTCTCCGGCTTCTAACTCGCAATTAATAGACCTCATGGCATGCCTGATGCATTTGATAAAAAAAAAAACAAGAGCACGTGGGGGATTTGCGCTAGGTTATCACACCACTGACAAGTTGCGAGTAAAGCAAGAATAAGTTCATTGACAACTAACTTAAACTTTACAATCCGGCCTTCCACGCAAATATGGATAATTATTTATTACTGCCTCGCTATACTGTATTGAATTCTTCATTCTATAGACATGCACTTCGGTAGTTTTAACGACACAATCATTTTTTTCTACAATAATTTAACCGCATATGATGATATTTGAGGTGTTATTAATTGTCAATTAAATATCCGTAAAATTAAAATACTGACCATTTAATTTGTTGTCATTAAATATCCCTCTTTTACAAATATTTAGAAAATATCCAAGGACGACCAGAGCGGATAAAAAATGCATAATTAGGTATATCCATATTTTACAATATCGGATATCCCAAGACTTTCCAGAAATGGATATCCATAAACAGTTAAAGTATGGATATCCATGGTTTTACTTTGACATATATCCTATGGATATTCAAATCTGGTCCGAGGTTCCATAAAATTAAACTAATTGAAGCCCGTATAAAGAAAAATAAAATTCCACCGGAACTTTACTAAGACGCATTAAAAGATTTCATTTAGAGCTAAATAAACTAAAGTAAGGTAGGTCCCAGCAGGACCTCCAGTGGATATCCATTAAAAAACGTCCACTGGATATCCATTACATACACATGGATATCCGGGACAATAAATGGACCTAAAAAGTACATATTTTGGATATCCGGTGCTGTCTGGGTAAATATATATGAATTTTGCTTAGAATTAGTAACCGAACAATTCTATCCATGTTTGCTGACTGGGAAAATATGTACCGAAAATCGTCACTGCCGCCTGGACTATTAATAAAAAATCACAATTTTAAACATGTATGTGTTTAATATAGCGTAGCGGATTGTACCAGTACTATTTTATTGAGACCATGACTTTTTGAATTATTTCAAAATAAGGTTAAAACAGCTTGGTAAGAAAAGAATCATTTTCTTGAGATTTTTAATAGTCCAGTACTATTCGCCGAGTTTTTTCTAAAAGCCCGTCAAAAAATATTTAGAATCGGTTCAGGGATGCGGCAGAAATTGTCGAACTACGAAGTGCTGAAGGGTCACAAATAACCACGTGCTGCAAGTGAAAATATCATTGAAGGCTTTTGAAATTCTAGAGAGAGATGATCTGACATTCTATTTAATGACCCGAGCATGCACTAGAGCCAAATTACAGCTTCGATTTTTGACCGCTGCGCTGTGAAAATTTCCGAATCGACTGCGACTGTGTATTGTAACTTTTAGTGGTTTTTGTATTATAGTATTCTATTAATAAATCAATATATTTTCTAAAAGATTTCAAAGTTCTGTTACTCAAAAAACAAATAAACATAATTGCAAACATTGAAAATGAATATTTAATCAGGTCATTATATTAAACAACTTATCTTCTAGATCTTTTCGATATTGTATTTCCTTCTGTAATTGCTCCTTTAAACTTGCATTATTTAATTCTAAAGAAAGTACTTTATGTGGACATTCAGAGATTTTTTCTTGTTGAATCCGTTTAATATTTTCTTTTAATTTTTCCTTTTCTCTGTATATATCTTCCAATTCTTGGTCCAAGTCTATACTACTTTCATTATTTGTTATTTCACAGCATTTGATACTTTTCGGAGTTTTTGATTTACTAGGATAGGAAAAACGAACCTTGGAACTATTATCTTTTCCTCTCTCTTGCTGATACTTCATAAAATTCCATTCTTTACACTGTTTTCTTAATTCTTCTGATATTCGTTTAACAACACACCGAAATTGTCTGACAATATTTTGTAACATTACGCCTTCTGCTGGCAATGTTATCCTACTGGCTATTTCTTGTAGTTTTTCATTTTCTAATCTAGTCAACTCTAGTTCACGCTTCATATTAGCCATTGATGTACATTCGCTTTCCGTAAGTTTTTTACTCCCTTTAAAGCAAGTATCCATCTCTTTAAGTTGCGATTGCAGGTTTTCAATTTGCTGTTGATATAAATTAAGCTCACTCTTGACCTTCATTTGAGAAGAAGCCAAATCGGAAGATATGTTGTGATTAGAGACTAGGTGTTGATCTGATGCAAATTTTACATATTTATCTATTTTATCTTTAGAATTCTTATTGCACTTTCTATTTGTGCACTGTGTTTCTGCTTTGGTACCTCTAAATGTTTTACCACATATTGCTTCCTGCATCAATTCTGTATCTAAAGGACATGGGATTACAACATCCGATATACATGATGTTTCCATTTTTACCAACTCTGTGCATGGTACATGGCACGTATTTTTATTTTTATTTGTGTTTGATTGATTGCACTTTGGATTTTCGCTAAAATTTTTTGTACAAGAACTAACACGACATTTGGCTTCTCTTTCAGGCTTCTCATCTGGATACTCTCCGATATCTTGTCTTCTACATGTCCCAATAACATTCATTCGTGAGACATCTTCTAGACAATATAGATTTCCATTGACTTCATCAATTTCCGATTTCTAAAAATATGCTATATTTATACATCAAATACATTAAAAAGTAAATAATACGAAGGACTTCTAGCGCATATTTATAAATAGAAGTAAGATAAACAAATTATTTTCATTTACCAGTTTATCAAGCATTATTTTCTGTTCACAAGTTAATTGAATTTGGAAATAAATATTTAGCCATTTTTCTAAACATTCTATCTTCTCGCGCAGTTTTTGTATTTCAATGTTTTTCCCTGCCATCATAATATTAAAAATAATATCAAGAGGAATAAATTTGTCTAAACAAAAACCCTACAAAATCGTTATATTAACGTTTTTATTTAGTGGAACTATAGATAAATACAGTCTAATTATAGTATAATCATACTTCTTTGTTTTGCGCCGTGTATTCTAATATGTGCTGTCTTCGTTCTTCCACAGTATCACTCCAAGCCCTTGCGTCTGTAGTGGAAAAATAATTTTTCATTCGAGCCTCCGATCTTACAGGAATTATATTATATTTTTTTGGTCCTGACATAAACAGTTTATTTCTTTTATTTATATATGACATGGCTATTTATTGTAATATTGCCTTCTTTGTTGATGAAAAAAAGTTAATATGAAGGAGTTATTTTTGGATTAAGATAGATCTATATTTTGTGATTGACATATTCATTATTTTTTGCAATGTCATATTTAATGAAATCAAGATACTTATGACACACCTTATGACATAATACAAAGGCGAAAAAATAATATGATACTTTATTTGGCAACATATTTTGATTTCAAATCGTGTAATTTGGTGACCCAGAACTGATGCGCGTTGTATCTTATTCGAAAATAAAAAGTTAGTGCGCCCCAAGAACGGTTTTTAAAGAAATCTATCAAGTCGACCATTTTGAAAATGTAGTTTCATTCCGTGTTGGTGGAAATCATGAACAACATTTGCAGGAAACCTACCTCGGACTTTTCTCTTTCCATCCGTGACGATTCGTTTCGGAATTCAAAAAGACAAGAAAGTTATGGCCGCTCGATACATAGACTATTTTCGAAAATTAGACACTGGAAAAAATTTGCTGAAGAGTTATCCGTTTGTCCTTCCTCTATCGCCTTTGAAATTCCTTCCTTCATCTTCATGCAAAGCAGCTTTCAAAATTTTATGAACGGATACAGGAAGGCAACTATCGAAAAATCGTTGAATTTTAAAAAATCAGTAACTTTTTTATTTGAGGAAATTCACATTTCTTCAAATAAAATTATTTGCTCGGCGATTTTCTAATTTTTCTCATATTTCCGAATATCCCAGTCCGGTCTGTTAATTTCGAAAGAGTCTTACTACGCTTGAAAAGGAAACACGTTTGACGACAATAGACAAAAATTTATATTTCTCGCAAACATTTAAAGTAATTTTAAATCACTCAGTATGAATTAAGCTGTCAAGTAAAAAAAGCTTGTGGATGGCCTTGCTGAATAAAAACGGAAAGCAATGGTCAAATTTACGCCTGTAGCGTGAATTGTAATGATTGCAGCATTCCCAAAGTGAACAATAGAAGTTTAATGACGATGATGATAAATTCTTATAAACCTGTTAAATTTTTATCCCTGAAGTTTTTATTGCCGTTTCTTATTCAGAGATGGGCGATGTATATGATGAAGGAGAAGACGATATCATCACTTCCAGGAGCATGAAGAATGTAATGTTAGTTGTAAGCTCCGTAAGTTATATTAATGTATTGTAAAAAATACTCATTGTACTCAAGTACATATTGTGTATTCATAATTTAATTAAAAATAGACGAATTGTGTAATATTTCATTCTCGTATCTCATTTTCAGGAGAAAAAATATCAACTTGTCACGCTCAAACACTCTTGTCGATATTTTTTTCTACATCAGCATCCTCGAAAATGGGAGGAGGGTAAGTATATTATTCGGAAGGAGGAAATAAATAAATTTTTCACCCCTCGCAGGATAGACTGAACGACGAGGTTCCTCATGGTCCTCCCATGTCCTTACCCTTTCCTCGCCTAGATAATTCCATTAAATTCCCGGGCATTTCCTTCCAAGCACGCGTTGCCCAACATTATGGCAAAAAACCGCGATAAAGGGTGGTTTTGGCCGTTTGTAAGGGTAGTAGTGGTTTGCCACTCCTGAAGCTATTTTTTTTTGTTCAGCATCCTCGGAAACAGGGGAATATGTTATTATTATTACTTTTCCACCCCCAGATAGGGTAGAATCAGCCCCCAGGGGCTCTTATGCGGCTCTCCCTGGCATCACCCTACTTCCTTCTCCGATTTATCGGCAAGAAACTGCATCCCGAGCGATTACTTGTGAAAGTCGTGAAAGAGTAGTTTTTTGCCGTTTGCGGGGGCAGAAGTGGATAAAAAATTCTCTAACCACGATTGTGTTCAGCACCCTCGAAAGCGGGAGGATAAGTATCTTTCGGTGCATTCGGAAAAATTTGTATACTGCTCCGACTTATTGACTCCACTAATATGTAAAAAAGTAGTTATGGTATGTTTTATAAATGTCGCCCATTGCCTTTATTCAAAAAATTGCAGTATTGTAAACGTTTATAAATGTTTATTAACCGCGTTTCAAGTAACCGAAGCCATCCTCAGAAATATAAACTTACGGAATTAAATAAAGTTAAATATAAGACAGTACGTGTATTTATTTAAATTTTTTTGACACTATCTCATTATGATCTTCCTGTGCATTTGCATAATACATGGTTACTGAAATCAGCTCTTGTTGAGGGCCATATGACAGTTACATCATTTTGGATCTGTTCCACAAGTTTTTCTAATTTTTCTTTTTCTCGTTGAATGCTATCCAATTCATCTGTCAGTTCACTGTAACTTTCAGAGTCTGAGACGTCCTTGATTTTGAAATGTTTAATTGCATTGCACTTCATACAATCCCATTCTTTATATTTCTCTCCTAGAACTTCATCTACACACTTAACGGCACAATGTGACTGTTGGAGCATTTTTTGGAAATATTCATGTCCTGTTAGAGCCACTATTTTATTTGCGATATGTTGCAGTTTATCATTTTCTGCCTTAGCAACTTTCAGTTCACGTTTCATGGCAGATACAGATTCACATTCGCTCTTTGTGAGCTTTTTAACCTCTTTTAACGAAACGTTATTTTTTTTGATCTGCCTCTGCAATTGTTCATTTTCTGTTTCAAGTTCCTCTAGGTGAGATTTCAAATAAATGGTCTCACAAGACAAACCTTGTTTGCACGTTTCCAATTCAGCCTGTACACTGCATACAGCCGTCGATTTTTTCACGGTTGCAATAAGGCAGTCTTTTTTTTCAATGGCTTTGGTGGATGAAAACGCATCTCTCATGCGACCCTAAAAAAAATGTTTCATTAATAATGATCAAAGTGAAACGTAGAACTTGCTAAATAACTTTCGTTCGGAAATCACAGAGACTGTCCATTATCAATAACACTAATAACAGAAACAAAAATTTTGTCCGATGCAGATTGTTATATTATATACTTGCGTACCTACCAGTGCTACCAATGCAATAAACCACCATTGCTACTAAAGATATTTTTAGTTTATATAAAAATATTTACCTCATATTAAATTTTAATTCAACTAGACATTGAAATAAATCTCTGAATATCGTTTCGTCGTCGAGTGAAGGTATAATTTTTTCCCTCAATGGTTTTGTGTAGTTACATTACATTTAGCCAATATTAAATATACAAAGCAAGAAACATGTGATTTTAACCATTTTAGTGTTATTATTTTGGTAGAAAGACATTTCGTTGAGATTGTCACAATAGATGTACTTAACTGCAGGAGGCTTCCTTGCCTATACTGTTACATTTTTATTTATTAGATTTTAAAATTATCTATAGAATGTGTCACAGAAATAATAACATCTGGCCATGCACTCAGTTGTTTCGGATACAGTTCAGTAAGTTGCACACATCTCCCCTGAATAGAACAGGTTGACGCGCGACGGTCGACGCTCCGTCTCGGACTAAAATCTGTCTCACCAACAGATATAAATAGACTCCTCCCCATTAATTTTATGGTTGCGCAGAACGGTGTGCGCAATAGTCAGTTTTACTCATTGAGTTAGAATTATATTCTATCTCAATGTGAAATTAATGAAAGCTGTGATAGCCATCATATTTCGATGAAAACCTAACCTTAAATAAAAGCGTTTTAACATTTAATCATAATATTAATCGTTTGCATTAAATACCTTTATCGGTTTCAGGATATTAATCCTTTGTTTACATATGCAAAAGTAGGCTGGTAAACAAGTCAGAACTAAAATTGTACAGTTATATTTAAAACTTGTACGGTAATATCATGGTATAAGGAGAATGGTATGCCCGCGCGCAGGTACGGTGACGTCACTCAGTTTAAAAAGCAGCAGGGGTGACGTCACAATTAACCTCAAAAATATGTATTTTCTAAAATTTTCGAATATAATGTCAATTTTATCAAAATTTCTGCTTAGTTCCTGTACTATTAACTAAAATCTTGTTCAGTGCATTATTAATAAAGTTTTATTTGGCTAATCTAATAAAATAAGATGCTATCTGTTAGTTGGAATTCTAACCTAAAATTAGTAGTCTATTTTGTAAATTTTTTCCAACCTAAGCGATCTATCACAATTTATTTTCCTTTTACAACAGTCAAGAAACAGCCCCAGACATATTAACAGTTGGAACTGCATCAGATCTTAAGTTTCTACTGTTTCTGGGGGGAATATAACAACATCTGGCTGTATTAAAGAAATTTCAAAATCTGTTGATTCTGTTGGGTTGAAATCAATAGAAGAAATACGTGCTATAAACAGACAATAGGCAATGAAAAGGATAAACCGGCGAAATAAAAAATTAACCTGTTATTTTCCAAATTAATTTTATCGTTGATCCATATACTTTCGCGAGCTTTTCAGCGCGAAGAAATGTAAAATACTTGATGCCAGTACCTTTTTGTCTTCGTGTAATAATTGTTACACCTAGCCACAGCACAAGCAGGCATGTTACTATTCGTTAACACTATTAAAAATATTAAAATAAAAATTACAAAATTACGTGCGAGATTACAACTGACTTTCGACGTTTTTTAAACTGAGTGACGTAATGCGCAGTAGATACACAAATTGGACGGCAACCTGACATACCATTCTCCTTATACTATGGGTAATATTACAAATACAGATCTGTCAATAACTGTCAACAGATGAAATAATAAATAATGAAACTATAGGGCTATTTATTAATACAAACAGACAGAAAACTCCAAACAATAATAATTAAATACTGAAATCCAACTGAAATGAATTTTTAGGCAATCCAAGGTCCATTTTTATGTAGCCGTTGTGACATTAAAAATGTAAACATTTATGTAATATGAAAAAAGATAACAAATAAAAACAAACAAAATATAACTGTAACCATGGCGACAAATCAACCCATACAGACTTGACCAACTAATGAAATGAAAACGTTATTAATAAGAGAATATCAAAAGGTAATATCTATTAATAATGTCTTTATTTTCTAAAACCGTTAAACTATTGAACATATCACGGATGTTATGAATCATGACTGATGGTCGAGATGGCAGAGTACCTGCCTCTCACCCAAAAGTCCCGGGTTCGAATCCCGGTCGTGGCAATGGAAAATACTGTGAGAGGGATTTTTCCATTATACACGGATATTGGATGTGTGTCCCTTGTCTTTAAATGTGTAGCCCCCTCCCGCACAAGGCTCCGCCTTCTGGGATAAAGGGGGTCGTATTACATGTGGTGTATTTATTTATTTATAACAGCCTTAAGGTGCGTATTGACTTGAGCAATTTACTCCGAACGAACTGAACGAACCGAGCGCGCACTGTCGAATTCGCCTAGTCAATACGTCTCCCCGAACCGAATTCTGGAGAACCGAGTGCGCCAAACTTTATCGGCAGCTTGTCGGTAAATGTGATTTGCTCAAAGGGATTTAGATGTTCGCACGTGTTCAGTGGATACGGACATTCGTCCTGTTCTGATCGTTCGCACTAATTTTGGTAGGTTATATATTTATCTCCGATACTCATGGATTGGAACAGACAAAAATGTTTACAACTAATTGATATATACGAAAGATATCCTGCACTATGGAATCCAAAACATAGATTATATTACATCAAACATCAAACTAAAAAAATATGACGCCTGGGCAATTATTGACGAAAATTTGGGACGTGCCCCTGGAGAAGCCAAGAAAAAAATGAATAGCATTCTTGCGAGTTTTAGAATCTATAGGAACTGGAAAAGGTATACTAAATTTGCAGATCGTATCACACTTTCGACGTCCATAGTTTATACTCAACGAACACCAAAAATAAAACTAGCGAATGTGGGAACACAGCAAATAGTACAAACACTACGAATATCGCGAACTATTCTCACAAAATGTTTGTTCGGCTCTTTTGTGCGCGCTCGGCTCGTTCGGTTCGTTTGGAGTAAAATGCTCAAGTCAATACGCACCTTTAGATGTCTTAAAATCCTCGCTCTACGAGCTCGGATTTTAAACCGACATCTGCGGCAGTTATGATAGTCATAACATTCCTAGATATGTTAACAGCTATAATACTTAATACGCAAAACATATAAGGTTAATTCTTAGACGTACCTTAATTTACAAAGTAAGATATCTTCATATAAGATAAATCTCAACGAATTCATTAACATAAACAGCTGACATAAATTAAGAAATAATTATCACAAAAACGAATATGACAGTTGACTGTTGACAGTTAGGCGGGCTCCCTATTTATTCTCGTTTTTAATACGTTTAGCGTTTATGCGTTTCGCGACAAACATAACATAAGCTGATTGGTCTGGTGCAAAAGATGGAAAAGTTTAACGCGTTCGCGAGTACTTTGTAGAGTCGGCCTTTAGGTAAGTTCATGCACTCGCGATTTGCGATTTGCTATATGCGATTTTATAACGAAAAATAATGTTCGTTCATGCACAAACGCGAAAACTAGTTACTTTTGAATTTCAAACATACTTGTCTTGTCAGACTTGCTGTTGTTGCTGTTAACCAAAAAATTATACATACAACAAAAAACGAAAAAACTACTTGATAACAAGTAAATACCATGAATAGTGCTTATGTGTTGAGGCTTTTATAACGTAGAAGAATAATTATAACTTAATATTTAATCAGAAAAAGAAAAAAATACAGAGATATTGTGCAGTGAGAGAAATTTTTATGAAAAGAAAAGATCGGGGCTAAAAAAAATATAGTTCATCGGTATCTCTATGAAGAAAAGCCCATGCGCAGTTTAAAAAAATTTCGCGATAATCGCAAAAAATAGAAACAATTTCAATTTTCCCGCCCCCCAAATTTAAATTTTGCCATTCTCGCAATAAATTGAATTACAAATATTTGTGTCTAACATTTTTGAAACTAGCCAATCAAATTAAATCCTGAAAATCGCAAATCGCAAATCGCGAGTGTATTAACTTACCTTTTGTCAGTCAAATCTAGCGGTTGCTTTGTAATTCGGGTTCTATAAATACGACCAACAGAGAAATTCCATTCAAATTTAGCGGGCATTTTTAGGGAGGATTCTATTTATATCTGTTGGTGAGACAGATTGTAACGTGATTATGGGGCGGAGTCGAAATTGTTAGGGGAGTTGGTGCAATTTACTAAACTGTATCCGAAACAACTGAGTGGCCAGACGTGTATGCCACTGTATGCCCTGACGGGATGAATTAATACCATACTTTTTCCAAATGATCTTGAAAATCTGTTTTAAAATAAAATATAAAATCCGAATATTATTTATTGTTATTAACCATTATAATAATCAAGTTTTTCCAAAAAATGCTAGAAAGAGAAAGTGTACAGGGATATCCAACGAAAATGACCACCTGTTTAATCCAATTAAACATAATTTTTAAAAATTCCTTTTACAATAATACATAATTCGTATTTACTATTTGTGTTCCACATTAATTGTTTATTGTTGTTATAATTTCATTATCACTTCGAATATAGGTGCAGGGTCACCGGAATGCAACTCTGCAAATAATCGCAGCGCTTGCATATTTCTCTATATTACTAGAGCAAGTTCACTATTATTACATACATTTGTTTTCGTTTTTGTTATGGTAATTTTAGTATAAATTAAATGTATTTTTTTAATAAAGACAGTTACAACTAACCTGTTGAGACTCACTGATACCCCTTTCCAAGCCATAATTAGAACGTGAGGCTGCGTTCAGGGGGTATTAACAACTCTACAACACATCTTGGTCCCTGTACCAAAAACAACCCCAACAACCATATATTTCTACGTTTCGTATAGTGGCCCTGTTCGAATATATGAACCCACTATTCACGAGCGTACACCACCCCTAATAACATCTTTATTTTTGATGCTATAAAAAAAAAATTTCTACAGGGTCCGGCAACAGGATTGACCGGTTTTTAATAGGTCACTGTTAAGAAACAAAGAATATATTTGGACTAATTATTATTACAAGTAAACACACGATTCTGGAAATTTCTTATGACACTTTTAGTTTGCAAAGATCACATCCCTAAGATGACCACCTTCTTCTTCTATGCATTGCTGCAATTTCTTTCTGATATTGACCATAACGCGTCTGAGTACCTACATATTCGTTTATCGAATTTATCTCTTCACGAATCCTTTCTTTGAGTTCCAGAAGTGTTTGGAGATGGGTAGACTACACTCTAGACTTTAAGAAACCCCACAGAAAAAAATCCTGGACCGTTAGGTCCAGTGATCTTGCGGACCATGCAAAGTCGCCAAACCTTGAAATTAGGCGATTCGGGAACATAGGTACGCTGTAAAACAGCATTGGACCCTTTAGCTGCATGTGCATCGCCGTCCTGTTGGTCCATTCTTTGAAGTTCCACAGCCACAAATGTTTCCAACATCTCAACGTACCGAAATGAATTGACTGTAACGATGTGGCCGATTTCTTCAAAGAGTACCGCTAGGATAAATGATTTTACAGCAGAGACCCGTTGATTAATCGGCCAATTTGCCATTGTAACACAAAACCTTCGATAATAATATACAATTTTATCACTATTTGACGATTGTCAAATAAACAGTATTTCCACAGCAACCTTTTCAAAACCATTCAATCCTGTTGCCGGACCTTGTATAAAAGTTGTAGGGTTTATTGGAAGCATTTAGAATATGTATTCAGAAAAATAAATGAAAGTCGGTTAGAGGAGATATGGTTTTAACTTGCATTTTTTCAAATGGAGCACCTCATTTTTTTTTTGCATTTTTGAAATCAAGGTACTTTTCTCATTTCGAAAAGGTATCGGCTTTGTATCGAACATGAAGGGCGTCATTTTGAACAGTTTATGTAGGATAGTTTTAATTACTTTTATTTATAATTGTAATTAATATCTAAATTCCAAGACTAATGCATTCTAAAAATAAAAATTTGTTCTGTTATTTTATTTCCTTGTTGTTTTTGGGCCACAAAAATTGCAATAATTAGAAAACCCTAAAAGATAATATGATATAATGAGAAAAGTACCTTGATTTCCAAAATGCAAAAAAATGGGGTGCTCCATTTGAAAAAATGCAAGTTAAAACCGAAGCTCCTCTAAACGACTTTCATTTATTTTGCTGAATACATATTCTAAATGCTTTCAATAAACCCTACAACTTTTATAGAAAATTTTTTTTTATAACATCAAAAATAAAGAAGTTATTAAGGGTAGTCATTTTCGTTGGATATCCCTGTACACAATAGCAATGTTAGGAAAAGTGTTTGTTCCGTATTTAACTTTTTGATCGAAGCGATAGCCGAGGTCAAAAATACGCAGCATACGGAAAAACACTGTTCCTGCACATATAGTCCAATCAATGAATATATTGTAGAGTGCATGGAATATGCGAGACTTTTTGACTTCAGGACCTAGTTAGGAGTAGTTAGTAGGTAAACATACTAAAAGTCCCCGCCCCTGGGAGGTGAGCTTACGGAGGGAGAGGGGGAGAAGGTCCCATTTTTGGGTTTTTCGATTAAATCTCGGAAACGGTGGACTCTAGAAAAAATATGTTCTATATAAAAATGAAAGCTAATTAAATTTCCTATAAAATTGTATATACATATTTGTCGAATATCCAACGGTTTTCGAGATATACGTTATTGAAAATCGATAATTTTCTAAAAAATCATTTTTACCTAACGCTTTTTGTCAAACATTTGCTTCTAGTGCCTCCAACGATCGTTTCTCAGAAAAACTGTAAAAACGAAGTTGTAGAGCATTAAATTTCCTTCACTTTGATATACACTTTTGCTACTTTATCTTCAACCAATCGAAAGTTATAGAATTTCTAACATGTACGCTCAATTTCGATGTTCTCCTAGAAATGAGGATGTTGACGCTACCATGATGATTAACAACATTTTAACAATAGAAATAAGGTAGTTGCAATTGACACAACACTTTTTTTTATAAATATAGCTTTATTATTTTTTTTTATTTTTTTTTTTTCCGTTTCCGGAAGAAACTGCTGGACAGTCTCCCTGTGGCCTCCGACACCACACAGAGAGAGCGCCAGCGAATAATCTACAGCAACTCCCCACATCCCGCAGGGTTAGTCACTGTAGATTCCGGGCTCATGTGCCCTAAGTAGACGAAGGGATCCCAGGATGACCGCTTTCTGCATTTGACCAGCCAACCATTCTGCCGATGTTTGGCAGGCAGGCATGGTCTTCAATGCGGAGAGCAGCGTGGGCTTCATACCTCCGAGTACACCGATTATCAGGACGACCATTTTGACAGAGTAGCCTGGGTATAGCACTTGGAGCTCGTACCGGAGATCTCTGTATTTAGTCCGTTTCTCCTCCTCCTTCAAGGCGATGTTTGTCTCAGCAGGTGCTGAGAACTCGATGACATACATCACCTTGGTCTGATGGTCGAGGAGGACTATGTCAGGCTTATTCGCGTGAATTCGCCTGACGGTCGGGAACGAGTAGTTCCAGTAGATCCGGCATCTCGTTCTCGACAACGGACTCGATATCTCCGGGGACGTAAGGCAGCACTGGTGTTTGGTCTATCTGGTACGAGTGCCGTAGATGGTAGTATAGCACTCGTAAAGCCGCGTTATGTCGTTGGATGTAGACCGAAGTCGCATAAATCGGGCATGCAGATAATAAATGCATGAGCGACTCCGGCGCCTGACGGCAGGTCCTGCAGTTGATATCAGGTACCTCTACACCCATCACGCGACTCCGATAGACCAATGTGTTAATAACACCATCTTGGCAGGCCATAATGAATCCCTCGGTCTCCGACTTCAGCCCCGCTGACCTTAAAAATGCGAAGGTCAGCTCTGTCGATAAACCCAGTGCTTCTATGTTGTTATAGAAAACACCGTGCAGGGGTTTATCGACGTGCTGCCTGAACAGATTTCTCTGTTCGGCAGCTTTGATGTGGGCTGTCAGACGATTAGGCGGAAGCTCAGTGACTGAGTCACCTCGCCGGCCTTCTCGCCTGTAGTCGAACACGAGACCGAGTTCATCTTCGGCCCTCTGTGCTGCCCTAAACAATAAAGCGCCAACTCCCACAGCTTCATGATCTCTCACTAACTGTAGGAGTGGGTCCGAGCTCCTGATGACATTACATGCCATACTCAGTGCCACTCTGCCATGCATGCACTCCAGACTCAAGAGTCCTCGGCCCCCCCGTTGACGTGGGAGGTATACACGAGGAACGGACGATCTAGGATGAATACTCCTATGAATATTCATCATCTTGCGGGTATTCCTGTCCAATTGACGCAGCTCATCTACTCCCCATTTGACTACGCCAAAGGAGTAGAGCAGAATCGGAACGGCAAGCATATTAGTGGCAGACACCTTGTTCTTCCCCGAAAGTTCTGATGACCAGATCTTTCGGAGTCGGTGTCTGTACTTGCCACGGAGAGAATCCTTTATTTGGTTCACATCCTGGATGTGACGTTGTTCCACACCCAGGTATGTGTAGGTCTCTCCGGCATCCAAATGTCGTAGGATGCTTCCGTCTGCGAGCTGCGCATCTTCGTGGAATTCCCCGCATCGTCCTCTCTTGAGGTGGACGACTGCGCATTTGTCCAACCCAAACTCCATTCCAATTGCCCGCGTGTATTCCTCGACCACCCTGAGAGCATTTTGAAGTTCTCGCTCTCCGGAGGTATAGAGTTTAAGGTCATCCATATAAAATAGATGGGTGACCTTATGCCTCCGGTTGCTGGGTGGCCCACACTGATACCCGCGGGTTTGGCGGAGTCCAACAGATAGCGGCAGCAGTGAGATGCAGAAGAGGAGCGGACTCAAAGAGTCACCCTGAAACACTCCTCTCTTAAATGTTACCAACTCTGTCGAAACTCGCTCGGCACCGGATGTTATGGTGAAGCGAGTTCTCCAAAGCGGCAACAGTTGTTCGATGCATCTCACTAGTGGTGCTGGTACCGCAAGACATCCGAGCAAGTGTAACAAAAGCTCGTGGGATGTTGTATCAAATGCCTTGCGATAATCAATCCAGGCCATTGACAGATTCCGCTTGTACTGCACAGAATCCTGTGTAATACAGCGGTCTATCAGCAGGTTTTCCTTGCAACCTGCCAGGCCCTTCTTGGCACCACGCTGTTCGTTTATCTGTTGGTAGACCGGATCAACAGACCTCAACATCCTGGTATACAAGATACGAGTAAATAACTTGTAGCAGGAGTTGAGGCAGGTAATCGGCCTATAATTTTTTGGGTCAGACAGATCCCCCTTTTTGGGGATTAGCACAGTTCGCCCCTCGACAAACCAGTCCGGAATTTGCTGCCCCTCGTTCAACCATGAGTTGAAAACTCGGGCCAGATGGCGGTGGGTGGAAGGAAACTTCTTCCACCACCAGTTGTTTATACCATCTGGACCCGGGGCAGCGAAGTTCTTGGTTCCAACAAGTGCTTGTTGAACCTCTTCCGTACTGATTGCCGGGCACACTTCGTCTGGCTCTTCTAAGACTCTACGACAGAGAGCCTCGAAGTGTGCTATAGCTGGAGTGTCATTATCGAATGGACTCGCGACTTCGTAGATTCCTTTCCAGAAGGCTTCGACATTATCAACAGTTGGCGGATTTTCGACAACACGCTGTGGCTCTTGGAACAGGCGAGACGGGTTTGTTTGAAACAATTTGTTTTGTTCCAAACTCCGCATTCGCCTGACCAAAGTTTTCTTAATAGCCATAAGCGCTCGAATCCTATCTAGACAGTGCTGCTTGATGGTCTGCAGCACTGTGCGATTTAGAGTGTGGTGTTGGCGTCTCAGTCCGGCTGCCACTCGCCGGACCTTCGGTGTAAATGGTCTACCTGCGACTATATAATCCACCACACTCTGGATTCGAGAAGCGTGTTGCCTTGCTGATCGAATTTTCGCTTCGATCTTCTGTACGCGCCGCATAGCTTTCTCGACCCTATCAACTGCGCTTGCCAGGCGCTGTTGTGGGACGAGTTGCTTTGCGGCAGCGTACACCGCGATGTTGATCTGCCAGATGTTGGCATCTTCTGGAAGCTCCTCACTGATCAACGAATCCATTCGTGCCAGGTCTTGTGGCTTTGGGTTAACCCTGGTGTTAAGGTTAACCCTCGTCCTTAAAGCGACGTCGGTGTACTCAAGCGGAAGTTCCTCGTCAGCTGGAATTTGCCGCGGTGGAAGTGCGGCTGGTACTTCCTCACGCCGACGAGGTGCCCTTACGTAACCTGTTCGGCGCAAAAAGGATACTTGGTCTCTCAGATGTTGCTGAGAGAAGGCGCGATACTCCGGGTGCATATCGCACCACAACTGGTGTAATCGCGCCATGTATCCCCTGCGCCCAGGTTCGCTGCTCTCATAGCAGTTAAGCAGGTCATCCCTTAATCCCTCCGTCCACCTAAAGCGTCCATGTGCAATAGCAAGTTCGTCATTAATGAGACCGTCCGGTAAGGCCCCTCCCACCTGTCTCTGACCCCCATCCAACTGGGGTCGATTGTGAGGGGCCTGTCCTCTGTCATGGTCTTGAACCAGAGGGTTTGGGATCACAGGGTGGTTAGCCCTGAGATCCCACGTCCGACATTTGTCAGAGAGGGTTGCCCCTCCCTGTCCAGGGTGCACCGCGAGGAGGTTGCCGGTCCGCATTTCGCACCCCTTTTTTTTTTTTTTTTTTTTTTTCCGTTTCCGGAAGAAAGTGCTGGACAGTTTCCCTGTGGCCTCCGACACCACACAGAGAGAGCGCCAGCGAATAATCTACAGCAACTCCCCACATCCCGCAGGGTTAGTCACTGTAGATTCCAGACTCGTGTGCTCTAAGTAGACGAAGGGATCCCAGGATGACCGCTTTCTGCATTTGACCAGCCAACCATTCTGCCGATGTTTGGCAGGCAGGCATGGTCTTCAATGCGGAGAGCAGGGTGGGCTTTATCCCTCCGAGTACACCGATTATCAGGACGACCATTTTGACAGAGTAGCCTGGGTATAGCACTTGGAGCTCGTACCGGAGATCTCTGTATTTAGTCCGTTTCTCCTCCTCCTTCAAGGCGATGTTTGTCTCAGCAGGTGCTGAGAACTCGATGACATACATCACCTTGGTCTGATGGTCGAGAAGGACTATGTCAGGCTTATTGGCGTGAATTCGCCTGACGGTCGGGAACGAGTAGTTCCAGTAAATCCGGCATTTCTCGTTCTCGACAACGGACTCGATATCTCCGGGGACGTAAGGCAGCACTGGTGTTTGGTCTATCTGGTACGAGTGCCGTAGATGGTAGTATAGCACTCGTAAAGCCGCGTTATGTCGTTGGATGTAGACCGAAGTCGCATAAATCGGGCATGCAGATAATAAATGCATGAGCGACTCCGGCGCCTGACGGCAGGTCCTGCAGTTGATATCAGGTACCTCTACACCCATCACGCGACTGCGATAGACCAATGTGTTAATAACACCGTCTTGGCAGGCCACAATGTATCCCTCGGTCTCCGACTTCAGCCCCGCTGACCTTAAAAATGCGAAGGTCAGCTCTGTCGATAAACCCAGTGCTTCTATGTTGTTATAGAAAACACCGTGCAGGGGTTTATCGACGTGCTGCCTAAACAGATTTCTCTGTTCGGCAGCTTTGATGTGGGCTGTCAGACGATTAGGCGGAAGCTCAGTGACTGAGTCACCTCGCCGGCCTTCTCGCCTGTAGTCGAACACGAGACCGAGTTCATCTGCGGCCCTCTGTGCTGCCCTAAACAATAAAGCGCCAACTCCCACAGCTTCATGATCTCTCACTAACTGTAGGAGTGGGTCCGAGCTCCTGATAACATTACATGCCATACTCAGTGCCACTCTGCCATGCATGCACTCCAGACTCAAGAGTCCTCGGCCCCCCCGTTGACGTGGGAGGTATACACGAGGAACGGACGATCTAGGATGAATACTCCTATGAATATTCATCATCTTGCGGGTATTCCTGTCCAATTGACGCAGCTCATCTACTCCCCATTTGACTACGCCAAAGGAGTAGAGCAGAATCGGAACGGCAAGCATATTAGTGGCAGACACCTTGTTCTTCCCCGAAAGTTCTGATGACCAGATCTTTCGGAGTCGGTGTCTGTACTTGCCACGGAGAGAATCCTTTATTTGGTTCACATCCTGGATGTGGCATTGTTCCACACCCAGGTATGTGTAGGTCTCTCCGGCATCCAAATGTCGTAGGATGCTTCCGTCTGCGAGCTGCGCATCTTCGTGGAATTCCCCGCATCGTCCTCTCTTGAGGTGGACGACTGCGCATTTGTCCAACCCAAACTCCATTCCAATTGCCCGCGTGTATTCCTCGACCACCCTGAGAGCATTTTGAAGTTCTCGCTCTCCGGAGGTATAGAGTTTAAGGTCATCCATATAAAATAGATGGGTGACCTTATGCCTCCGGTTGCTGGGTGGCCCACACTGATACCCGCGGGTTTGGCGGAGTCCAACAGATAGCGGCAGCAGTGAGATGCAGAAGAGGAGCGGACTCAAAGAGTCACCCTGAAACACTCCTCTCTTAAATGTCACCAACTCTGTCGAAACTCGCTCGGCACCGGATGTTATGGTGAAGCGAGTTCTCCAAAGCGGCAACAGTTGTTCGATGCATCTCACTAGTGGTGCTGGTACCGCAAGACATCCGAGCAAGTGTAACAAAATCTCGTGGGATGTTGTATCAAATGCCTTGCGATAATCAATCCAGGCCATTGACAGATTCCGCTTGTACTGCACAGAATCCTGTGTAATACAGCGGTCTATCAGCAGGTTTTCCTTGCAACCTGCCAGGCCCTTCTTGGCACCACGCTGTTCGTTTATCTGTTGGTAGACCGGATCAACAGACCTCAACATCCTGGTATACAAGATACGAGTAAATTATTATTATTATTATTATTATATTATTACGAATCATATAATGAAAGTATTTACATGGACTGATAGTAATTAAAAAATGAAAAAATAATTATTCAAGTAGTCCAAGCAATGGGGGTTTTCTATTCGCAAAAGGTCGGAAAGAAATGAAATTTGGTGGGATGGTAGACATAGGTCCCCTGATAGTACACCTCAGTTTGCGACCTCGGGGGATTGCCGCGCGATGGGTGGGGGGATGAAAATTCTGCGTCGCGACGCTTTTCGGGAAATAACGCTGTTGTGGTAAGTGCTATCGAAAAAAAGTTCAAATGAATCATGTAGATAATAAAATTGTGCACAATTTTGGTTTTTACATTTTTCGTCTGCGACCAATAGTTTTCGCTCTACGGCGCGCCAAAGTTGGGGGTTGATTTGCGATTTTCAACAAAATCAGAATTTCATCGCGGATTAAGACGAAAATCGCTATCAAACAATTCTGTAATATTTTTTTTCTGAAAGAGTAATGTTTTTTGAGTCTACAGATGCCCGATTTGATACATTTGGTAGTGTATAATAAAATATATGATTTTTTGAAGCGCGCCCCTACATAAATAAATAAATAACACCACATGTAATTACGACCCCCTTTATCCCAGAAGGTTCTAGAAGAGCCTTGTGCGGGAGGGGGCTACACATTTAAAGACAAGAGACACACATCCATTATCCGTGTATAATGGAAAAATCCCTCTCACAGTATTTTCCATTGCCACGACCGGGATTCGAACCCAGAACTTTTGGGTGAAAGGCAGGTACACTACCATCTCGACCATCAGTCATATAAACATACTCCGATATGGGTATTTTTTTAATTATCATTATCTATAGTCAATATTTCCTTATTATTGTTGACCTAGGCGCCAAATTTATTATTTTTGTGCATACCTGATTCAAGGAAATTTTTCACACCACCCTTGAGGTAGAGTTGATCGGTGCGTTTTTTTTTTAATGTGGTATCCCCAAGAGGCCTAATCCACGGTCGATATAGGGGTCTATTTCACTTTGAGTCGCTTGCGACGTTGTAAAACTGATTTGCCTTCGTTGTCTTCATCCTCAGACATCAATTCCGAGCCACAATCGGCTAACTCGGCGTTGTCTGTTTGGACCTCATCGTCCTGTATCTGATCGGGAACGTTTTCGGTATCTTCTGCATCGTCGTCGTGTAACCCAATCTGGTCGGGAATGTTTTCGCAGGACGTCCCAGTACAGTGTAAACACACAGAACCGAACATTTTAATCCTGCTTTACGGCAACCACAAGCAGGTCCACAACCTTTCTGGCATCTGCACGAGATGCTCTTAAGTAAAACCTCTGGAGCTGGTTCCTTTGCGATTCGTATTGCATCCAGTCTGTGGTTGTTCTTCGCCATCCATGATCTTCTTCCCCGCCAGCTCTGTACTTGACCATAAGTACGTAATGAATGATGATGGCACGCATCGGATGTTGGTGGCAGCGCCGCGAGATTGAATGAATTTTTATAGACGGGCCCGTACAAAGTTCGTATACCGCAGAGACTTCAACTTACGATGTTCACTTCCTGCACCATACTGCCTCAACATAAACAGTTCGCCAGCGGCAACGACTTCCGTTAATTCTGAATCGTCAAATGCCTGAATCGCGTCTGTTAATATTGGGTTTTTTACTAAAGTTTTGAGGAATCGAATCTTGCCTTGATTGAACAACGCCGATGTAGTGTCACATCCATTGAAGGCATGCACAATTTTGCACAAATAAGATACTTTTAATAGCATTTATATTGCAAACTCTGAGACGGATAGAACACATCCTGAATCCTCCTTGTTCCCTTTACCCGGCTTGCACAAATAAACATTCGGGATCTCTCTGGCTTTAGCAGTCAACAACACAAGCAAATCTACGTCTTCTCCAATTACGAATACTGAGGAAAAAGAGGGAGTAAGTTTGATGGCAGTCTGCACAATTAATGAATCCGTGTCTTCGACCGCTTGCTTAACCGTGTAATTATGTGCTTCCAAGTTTGTCTGCAGCATTGCGATTTGTTAAAGCTGTTCGATAAAAATTTTTCTTGCGACACAGTTGGAATCATGGATTCATCGAAGAGTGCATCAGTGCTGCAGTGCTGCTTCGAGCGGCGGTTTCTTTCAGCAGATTTCGTACTTGTTGTACAGATTAACAGAACATCGAATCATAATAAATAGTAAGTTGAGGCCGAACAAGGGGCTCGTATCTTATACTCCAATCAGGATATTCATGACCACTAATGCACAAAAATAATAAATTTGGCGCCTAGGTCAACAAATAAGGAAATATTGATCGTAGATAATGACAATTAAAAAATGTCCATATCGGAGTATGTAGTGGCGCGCTTCAAAAAATCATATATTTTATTATACACGACCAAATGTATCAAATCGGGCATCTGCAGACTCAGAAAACATTACCCTTTCAGAAAAAAAATATTACAGAATTGTTTGATAGCGATCTTCGTCTTAATCCGCGATGAAATTCTGATTTTGTTGAAAATTGCAAATCAACCCCCAACTTTGGCGCGCCGTAGAGCGAAAACTATTGGTCGCAGACGAAAAATGTAGAAACCAAAATTGTGCACAATATTATTCTTTACATGTTTCATTTGAACTTATTTTCGATAGCACTTACCACAACGGCGCTATTTCCCGAAAAGCGTCGCGACGCAGAGTTTTCATCCCCCCACCCCTCGAGCGGCAACCCCCCGAGGTCGCAAACTGAGGTGTACTATCAGGGGACCTATGTCTACCATCCCACCAAATTTCATTTCTTTCCGACCTTTTGCGAATAGAACCTCGCTTTTAGTACCCATTGCTTGGACTAAAGGTGATATCTTGTTTTTTTTGAGGCGGAAGGGTCGATGCTCATTCATCTTCGTCAGCAGTGAAGACGTCCAAAGAGGTTGGTAGTGTATCGATGTCGTCGTCGTCGCCTTTTTCCTGAATTAATATGCCGACTCTGTTGTTGCAACTGCCCTTGCAATTCGGGCATGCGACAGAGCAGTTTAACGATGCTTTTATACAACCACACCTGCCACTGTCACATCCTTTCGTGCCTCGGTAAAAAATCATCTTCAAGATTTCGTCAGGAGCAGCATCCAAATTTGACAGTTTCGGAACTAGTTGGTCATTGCTCCTCTCCCACAGGTGTACTTGGTGGTACGTCCGGAATGCAGCTCCTTCAGTTGGAGGGAGAGTTGAACGATCAGGCTTCATGTTTGCAGCTGCTTTGACAAATGATTTGTAGTGGAACTCGTTGAGGGATTTTTCTGTGGCTAGAGCGTCATACCATGAGAGAGTAATAATGATCCCAGTTGTCTCAATGGAGTCAGGAGAAGAAGAACCGCTGGCAAATACCTCAGCTGCACGTTGTATGATTTTGGACTTCTGGTACCTACATTTTGACAAAACCCACTTTACTCTTGCGATACGTTGCGGATGTTGAGTCACAGCCTGTAAATGCATGTAAGAATAACAAATGGGCATTGTCCTTCATTTCAGCTCCTGCTGCAGCTGTTGTGAGGAATATACAATAGCCCTGACTTTTCCTCTTCCAGGTTTTACCAGCAGAATGTGACGATCAGTTGGGGTTTTGACTACCAAGAGAACAGCCAAGTCAACGTCCTCTCCAATAACAGCTACCGAGGAATTTTGCGATATGTTGATAGCTGTCTTCACAATATCAACGTCAGCATCGCCTGAAGCTTGGAGCATATTTACCCATTTTTCTGCAGCTGCATCATCAGCAGGTTTATCAGCTGACTCTTATTATGATAGATGGAAAGGAAATCATCATCATAATCATCATGGTAGCGTCAATATACTCATTTCTAGAGGAACATCGAAATTGAGCGTACATGTTACAAATTCTATAACTTTTGATTGGTTGAAGATAAAGTAGCAAAAGTGTATATCAAAGTGAAGAAAATTTAATGCTCTACAACTTCGTTTTTACAGTTTGTCTGAGAAACGATCGTTGGAGGCACTAGAAGCAAATGTTTGACAAAAAGCGTTAGGTAAAAATGATTTTTTAGACAATTATCGATTTTCAATAACGTATATCTCGAAAACCGTTAGATATTCGACAAATATCCACCGTTTCCGAGATATAATCGAAAAATCGAAAAATGGGACCTTCTACCCCCTCTCCCACCGTAAGCTCACCTCCCAGGGGCGGGGACTTTTAGTATATTTACCTTCTAACTACTCCTAACAAAGTCCTGAAGTCAAAAAGTCTCGCATATTCCATGCACTCTACACCCCTCTTTTGAGCACTCATTGACTGGATTAATATGATTTTACCTGCTGACGTTTTTAAAACGAGATTTTTTTAATTGTATATTTGACAATTTGAAAGGTTGGAAAGCAAACGTTAATATTTATCATGATAAGTATTAATAAAAGTTGTTATTTAATTCATTGATTTACAACTTTTTTAGTGAGGAAAAATCTTTTTCATTATACGATTCTGATATTATGATTTATCATTACTCTATTCTTCATTGATATAGGTATCACCAACATCGGCCTAGGCCGATAAAATGTATCATTACTCTATTCTTCAATGATATGATATAACACCAATATCGGCCTAGGCCAATAAAATTTATCATTACTCTATTCTTCAATGATATAACAAAAATATCGGCCTAGGCCGATAAATGAACTGAAGAAGAATGCAAGGCTTACAAATCATCATTAAATATTAAAGTATTTATGGTATAATGAAAAATACTGAACAACACACGGCCGATACGCAAATAACAAGCGATTGATAGTAAAATCTCGATTTCGTCTCGATTTTACAAACTTCAATCTTGTCTGATATTTGCTACATATCGGCCTTATGACGTTAATAACTATTCCACTCTAGTTAGAAAGAGTTTTTTTTTTACATTTTGGCATTGATTTTCATAAAAATAATTAGCTCAGCGCCATTAGAAAGAGTTCAACTAACTCAAATTAGTACTGAAAGTAGAACATTTCCAGGTAATTGTTGAGATAACAGAACCTCCGATTTTTGGAATTTTTTTTCAGTACTGACCTATTTTTGTCCGTAGAACACGAATTTCAAGTCAAAAATTCCCGCTCTCCAGTATTTTTCGAGATATGGGGGTCAATATACCCAAAATATGACATTTCCGCCATCGCCGCAAAAGCTATTTTTTTCGGCGTTTCTTAACTTTTTTACTATCACCAATGTTAATTTCAATACTTTAGAACAAAGGTAATTTTCTACATTACGGATCGTCCGATTTTTGAAATTTTTAGAACATATAACCTAAAATTTCAAACATTACGATAGTGCTGCGAGTTCTATGTCATGCATAAAACTAATGTTCCTTCTTTGACATAAAAATATACTGCACTCGCCCGCCCGTATATTTTTATCGTTTTTTCTCAAAGAAGAAACATATTAGTTTTATGTGTATCCTAAATTTCAAACATTACAATAATGCCGCGAATTTAACGAATACATTCCTTCTTTGACATGAAAATATACTGCACCCGCCCGCCGGGGCGGGACGAGCGGGTGCAGTATATTTTTATGTCAAAAGAAGGAACATATTCGTTAAATTCGTTATGTACCCTAGATCTCGCGGCACTATCATAATCTTGGATGATCGTAATCAAATGTTTGAAATTTTAGGTTATGTTTTCATGGATTTTATAAGAAGGTTCAAAAAATAGTTATTGATTGGAATAAATGTGTTGAAACTATTTAAAAGTGTTTAAATAAGTCTGTATTAGAGGTGTTCATAAGCATAAAATGAAAAATTTGGTGAAAATATGTGATTATGGCAGTGGAGAAATACGACTTTCAGAGACTTTGGGACCAAATATCTCGAAAACTGTTGACGAGCGGCAATTTTTTTTTAGAATTTATTGTTCAGGAGAAAAAACTACGTATGTTAAAAGCAAAAAAATTCCGAAAATCGGAGGTTCCGTTATCTCAACATTTATCCATTTCCAAACGTCAGCAGAAAAGTTTTTTTTCCGTTATTAACCGTAAATGTTTGTACCTGTCACTATATAGAATATTTAATTACCTACCTGTAATTCTTCCTTGCTTCGTGCAAAATTGTCTACTTGAGACACTAATGCCTTTATTTCCTCCTCTTGGTCGCATATACAACTTTCCAAATCACCCACTTGTTTCATCAAAGCATCTCTTTCTTCTGCGACATCTTTAGCAGCATCAACTTGGGATCGTAACATTTCGCATTCGCATTCCATACACAAAACCTCATCATATTTTTGCTTGTATATATCTCTTTCCTGTGCTGCACCTTCTAGACATGAACACTTTAATCTCAAATTCTCGTGTTGTACTTGCATAGGGGAAAGTTCATTTAATTTTATTTGCAGTCTGTCTCTTTCTAACTTTAACATTTCAGCTTCCCTACTTCTGGATTTTAAATTGTTTTCTTCTTGCTTCATGCAGTCTATTCTTTTGTACATCGAGTCTCGTTCGATTTTAACATTATGTAGTTCTGCTTCTAAGCAGCTACACTTTGTTCTCATCTTTGAGAGTTCGATGCACGCATTTCTATCAGCATTAGTGTAATGATACAGTTCCTCTTCCAATTTATCAACTCTAGCAGCTTTCTGTCTTAATTCATTTAACTCTTTTTCTAAATCATTCACTTGTTCTATTTTTTTACCCATTTTGTTGCGTTCTTCTAATGCACTATCCAACATGTTCGATTTATTTTTGTAAACTTCCACATCTTTGGCTAAATCTTTATAGTGCAGAAGTTCTTTTTCAAGTTTTTGGACCCGATTCACTAACGAATCTCTTTCCCTAGTCATATCTTTCAGGTTGTTTAATTTACTATTTAATTCATCCGTGTCAATTTTGTTACAAGTAACGCTTTGATCTTTCTTTTCAGAAGGTGCATCTGGATATTCTCCAATATCTTGTCTTTTATGGATTCCAACAGTCGTCAATGCTCCTGTGCAATCCTGTAGACAATCTAGACTTCCATTAACTTTTTTAATTTCTGATCTCTAAAAATATGTTATATTTATATATTATTATCATATACAATAAATAGTAACGCTGGAGGCAAGGTTAATCCATATAATTTGTAATTACCAGTTTATTAAGTTTTCTTTTCTGTTCTTGAGTTAATTGAAGTTGGGAATAGATTTTTAGACATTTTTCTAAACATTCTGACTTTTTTTGCTGGTTTTTTATCTCGACATTTTTTCCTATCATCATGGCATTAAAAATAGTTTGAAGAGGAATACATTTATCTAGGCAAAAACCCTACAATATTAATTATATTAAATGTTTTATTCAGTGGAAGTCTAAATAATTTAAATAATTGCAGTCTAATTAAAGTGTCATACTTCTTTATTTTTAGCTGTATATTCTAATATATGTTGCCTTCGTTCTTCCGTAATATCACTCCATGCCCTCGTATCAGTTGTAGAAAAATAATTTTTCATCCTAGCCTCCGATCTTACAGGAACTATGATTTTTTTTGGACCTGTCATAAATAGTTTATTTCTTTTATTTATGTACGACATTGTGGTTTAGTGATAAAAACAGTAGTTATGGTGTCTTCTTTGTGGTGGAGAAATTTTAATCTGAAGGAATCATTTTTGGATAAAGAGAGATCTATATTTTGTGACTGACATAATCATTATTTTTTGCAATGTCATATTTTATGAAATCAAGATGCTTACTAAGGGTATACGCACGATACACATAAGCTTACGCGGTATGTTCGTGCGCATCCTAAAGCTATCTCTCTCGCACAATATGACGTCAGCTGGATTGCAAAATTCGAAATTCGTGATGTAATAGGCATGGAGAATTGTGATAAATATTATTGTCGCTGCTTTTAGGGCATTTTTCTTAGTTTTGTTATCATTTCTATCAAGTTGTTGCTATATGAATTAAATTTAATAAACATATAATATATATTTATAAAAAAAAAATGATGCTATTCTATAACTTTCTCTTATAGCGCTATGAACATACACCTCTATAAAATTATAGCAGGATGTAAATGGCAACTTTACTTTTTATTATTTCTTATTAAGACTGTATTGTGACGTTTGTACGTCTTTAACATTGTTTATAAAGTAATATAGTTATTCAACCTAACTTGTAAGTATGTGCTGCCAACTTGTGAGTAACTTACGTACTAGTCAGTTTCCATGACTTTTGTTTTTATGAATTTAAATATTATAATAATCATTTAAACATAGTATAAGGAGAATGGTATGTCAGGTTGCCGTCCAATTTGTGTATCTACTGCGCATTACGTCACTCAGTTTAAAAAACGTCGAAAGTCAGTTGTAATCTCGCACGTTTAATTTTTATTTTAATATTTTTAATAGTGTTAACGAATAGTAACATGCCTGCTTGTGCTGTGGCTAGGTGTAACAATTATTACACGAAGACAAAAAGGTACTGGCATCAAGTATTTTACATTTCTTCGCGCTGAAAAGCTCGCGAAAGTATATGGATCAACGATGAAATTAATTTGGAAAATAGCAGGTTAATTTTTTATTTCGCCGGTTTGTCCTTTTCATTGCCTATTGTCTGTTTATAGCACGTATTTCTTCTAGTGATTTCAACCCAACAGAATCAACAGATTTTGAAATTTCTTTAATACAGCCAGATGTTATATTCCCCTAAGAAACAGTAGAAACTTAAGATCTGATGCAGTTCCAACTGTTAATATGTCTGGGGCTGTTTCTTGACTGTTGTAAAAGGAAAATAAATTGCGATAGATCGCTTAGGTTGGAAAAAATTTAAAAAATAGACTACTAATTTTAGGTTAGCATTCCAACTAACAGAGAGCATCTTATTTTATTAGATTAGCCAAATAAAACTTTATTAATAATGCACTGAACAAGATTTTAGTTAATAGTACAGGAACCAAGCAGAAATTTTGATAAAATTGACTTTATATTCGAAAATTTTAGAAAATACATATTTTTGAGGTTAATTGTGACGTCACCCCTGCCGCTTTTTAAACTGAGTGACGTCACGCGTACCTGCGCGCGGGCATACCATTCTCCTTATACCATGCATTTAAATATACATTTCACGATACATTACACATTGCGCAGCCGGATGTGACGTCGAGCTCGAGAAAAATTTGCATTGCCCTATTTGTGTCGTGCACGCGACATCACAACTAACCTAAAAAATATGCACTTTTTAACATTTTTGAGTATTATGTCATTTTTATTAAAATTTCTGCTTGATTCCTATACTATCAACTAAAATCTTGTTCGGTGCATTAACTAATGAAATTTTAATTTTCCTAATCTAATGAAATACGATATTTTTTGTTGACTGGAAATTCAACCTATAATTAACAGTCTAATTTAAACAATCTACAATATTGAAACTTTATATATCTACTGTCTGTGAGAGTTTTTAAATGTTATTAAGGATCCAAGCTGAAACTACAAAATTATAATTAATGTTGAACATAAATTTACAAAAACTAAAAATTGGAGGTTATGTTAATCCTATGATCATTTACTCTTTGCCTATGATGCACATGATCTATATTTGTGATTTATGACATTTTTAGGTGAACATCCAGATCGCTAAAAACTAGGTTTCAAATACAATATACATAACATGTTCCTCCACTTGCCATTCTTCAAATTTATTTTATCTTTTCTGTAGTCAAGCTATTTTGCCAAATCTTCGTTCTTCGGAAAACTGAAATATTTTATATCAATATCTTTTTGTACTTTGGTTATAATTTTTTCACATAGCTACAGCACAATTCGCCATTATAAATTATAAACAGTCAAATAACAAACATATATAAAAAAGAACATTAATTTAAACACGTTAAGCATGATTTTTATAGTCGCGAAATTGCGAAAAGCGAAATGCGAGACGTGTTGCTATTGGTCAATTCCAAATTTTAATGCGAAATGAACCAATAGCAACACGTTTCGCATTTCGCTTTTCACAATTTCGCGACTATGAAAATCAGGCTTTACAACTAACCTCAAACATATGCACTTTTTAAAATTGTTGAATATTGTATCATTTTTATCCAAATTTCCACTTGGTTCCTGTACTATCATATAAAATCTTGTTCGGTGCATTACTAATGAAGTTTTAATTGTCCTAATCTAATGAAATAGGATGCTCTTTGTTGACTGGAAATCCAACCTATAAATAGGGCGAGTTGCTTTATTCACCGGTCGATCCACCAGATGTGTTTTATCTCGTTCTAACTTCAGAGATAGAGCGAGATAAAACACATCTGATGGATCCACCGGTGAATAAAGCAACTCGCCCATAGCAATTCATTTTTAATAATCTACGTAGGTACAATATTGAAACTATATATACGTAACAATAAATTATTTTAATTTTAAATTTATATACGTAACAGAGAGACAACAAAAATTGCACAATAACCTAGAAGGTTGCGTGTGCGTATGCATTAAATCATTCATACCACTATCACACACACTACATATATTATCTTACTACTAGCAGACCTATACAGCTAAATACACCTATGTGAGTATGTATTTATTTATTTATTTTTTCTTATTTTAATATATTTTTTTATTGTTATTTTTATTTTTTGTTTTTATCACCCTTATTATTTTGAATCTACTAGATATGGAAAATTGTCAAAAATTGTTTTATTTGTGGTAAGCCATAATTTTATTTTTTTTTTGAATAAATTTAAGTTGTGTATGTTTCTGAGACTGGGAGGTAATAGAGTTGCTAATTTAGGTGCAATGTACATATAGCTTCTCTGAAATGCTAGTTTGTTAGGTCTAGGCACAAAATAGGGTTGGCTTGCATTGTATCTTGTATTATAAATATGTTCATTTGATGATATGTTTTTTAATTTGTATGAAGTTACTAAAATGGCGTTAAAGTAAAGCAATCTCGGATGTAATACATTGGCTTCTAAAAATAGTTCATCAGATGGAGAAAGTACTGGTTTGTTTAGTATAATTTTTAATATTGTTTTCTGAGCTACTACGATAGGCTTAAGATGAATGTTAGCTAATCCCCCCCAGCCAATGATACCATATTGAAGTATTGATTGCACTAGCGAAAAATAGGCGCATTTAACTAGTTTAACGTCCAAAAACTGTTTCATTTGTTTAAACTTATAAATTGTTTTCCTTACACGCTTAACTAGTTCATGTGCATGTTTGTCCCATCTTAAATGTGTATCTATATAAATGCCTAAATATTTCGTGACTTCAGTTTTAGAGATATTCAAATTACAATCACAGTTTCCATTTCCCAGGTGACAAGCGCAATTTACCCCATGAACCTTCAGAAACTGTATGTCAGGTACGTTTGAATTATATAGCGAAAAGGTTAGAAAATTTGTTTTATCAAAATTCAAGTTTAATAAATTTACACACAACCAATTGGAAACCAAATTAATGACATTTTCCGCTTTCTCTCTTGTTTCTTGCCATGTGGAACTACTTATTACTATTACTGTGTCGTCAGCGTAAGATATAATGTTTCCAACTGTCTCAATTTTTAACAGATCGTTAATGTAGATTAAAAAAAGTAGAGGTCCGAGGATTGTACCTTGTGGGACACCGTATTTGATTACAAGTTCACTACTGGTGTGATTGTTGATTTTTACGCACTGCTGACGATTTGTTAAATAACTACTGATTAATTCATGTGCCTTTCCCCTCAGGCCCACCCTCTCTAATTTTCTTAACAAAATTTCATGAGATACAGTGTCGAAAGCTTTCCGTAAATCTAAAAAAATTGTAATACTTTTCGATGCCGTATTATAAGATTTATAAATTTCATTTGTTAAATTTAAGATCGCTTCCGTTGTGCCTTTTCCCTCACGAAATCCAAATTGGTTTTCACTGATAATTTTATGTTTATCAAGAAATTCAGTTATTCTAACCTTAAGACAAGTTTCATAAATTTTGGAGAAATGCGATATTAAAGAAATATATATCTACTGTCTTATTAGAGAGTTTTTAAATGTTATTATGGATCCAAGCTGAAGCTACAAAATTATAATTAAAGTAAAAATAAATTTACAAAAACTAAACATTTTAGGTTATGTTACTCATATGATGTATAAATGATTCATTTTAGAACAAAAAATTCAATAGTTTAATAAAAATAGAAAACTGACAAACTGTCAAAAGTTATTAATAATTACAGTCAAGTTTCGATCTATGACTTTAGTTCCTCGTCGAATGTCATGTGACGTAGATGCACCGGATAGCACCGGTTGTACGAAATTCGTGCATGCGTCGTAGCATTGTTTATAATAAACAATGGTCGTAACGTAAACGACACCGGGGGCTACGGTCGTAATAATGGGCATACATCATCCAGCACGCCATCTACCAATGATCCACCGGTACTAACAAGAGGTTGAATAACTATATACTTTATAAATTGGGTTATATCAAATACGTTGTAGATTAATAACTATATGCCATTCACATTTTATTTACATGAGGGGAGGCTATGATATGTTTTTCTTAGGTTGTCTCAGGGTTGTCTACTATTGACAAAATATTGAAGTGTCAGATTTAATTGATTGTCACTGTCATTTATTTTTGGCTGCATTGCCAAATTTTTTATTGATGACATTGCTGTGCTTTCTTTAGGGTCTCACTGTGGCAACTATGTAGAACCAATTTGAATTTGTGGTTATGTTTTTGACTTTTCAACATAACCTCAGTAATTAAAACAGTCATTCATACCAACAGAATTCAGATTTTCCAAGGCCTCCCCTCATGTAAATAAAATGTGAATAGCATATAAACCTTTATTTATAAATATCAAATAAAATGGGCAATACAACTTTTATGATATACTTTTTCAAAACATAACATTTTATTTACTGTATCCTTGACAACCGACATCTTGCCGGCAGGGCCAACCACATAGTATATCCCTACATCTCCCTTTCTTTTTAATCATTTCGATACCGCTTAGGTTTCTTGACACTTCTCTTACTTCTTCTAAGTTCCATGCTTTGTCCCTCTGTTTGGTTCAGTGTCGTATTTTCTGCTTGTTGATTTACTTTGTTTCTTTCTTCTAGTCTGCTCGAGTTATCACTCTTGTTATTCTTCTCGTTTTGTTCATTCGCTTTACTACTGTCTTGTCTAACATCTTTCTCTTTCTCTTCCTTCTCTCTTTAGGGCCAACCACATAGTATATTCCTACAAAGACCTATCTTACTTTCTATAATATTCAGCAGTTTATTTAAATGCAAACTACAAATAAAGATTTCATCCACTAAGTCTAGGGTTAGGATTTTCTATAACACTTTACATCTCCGTTGTAAATTTACAGTTGCATTTTATGGTATAGACACTATTTTATATTGGATGTAAAAAGTCAAGGTCAAAGGCTTACATCCCTTACAGCAAGCGCTGTAAAATGGGTTACAAATAGCACAACAAGTTTTTATTATTTTTGAACTAATATCTTGGCATGTAAGAAAATTTTATGGCTGTTTCTAGAGGTCCACCAGTGGTGGACCTCTAGCTTCTAGGATATAGGTCCACCACCGGTGGACCTATAGCCTTCAGGATGGAGATCCACCAGTGGTTATTCTAATATTCTAACCGCTTTTAATTTTAAACATAAACACCCATACAAATAGGTACATTTTTGCAATGACATTTGATTTTTCAATAAAAGTGTGTTATGATAGTTACATAATAAGTATTGTAGGTATACCAAAAAACTAGGTACCTGGTAAGTTATGAGGTGGACCTTTAGCTTCTAGGATATAGGTCCACCAGTAGTCTTTATTTGGAAATTACCTCCACAATGACTGATTTGTGCAGAATGTGGTTTTTTATTGTTGTTTGGAATTAAAGCATAATATATGTAAAAGTAGTCTTTATAGAAAAGAAATACACTTTATTAAAATATTGCATACTTTACACTGAGACCTATATGTAAGATATATAATAATACCTACATAAAAATGTAATAAATTAGGCAAAAATCTCATATATTTTTACACGATATGCAAAAGTGTTGGACCTATATCCTAGAAGCTAGAGGTCCACCACTGGTGGACCTCTAGAAACAGCCAAATTTTATATGAAGTAAGAGAAACAACAAATTATAATAAAAATATGTAGCTTTATTTAAATTTGAATAAGGTATGCAAAATTTAAACGTTTTACTTTTTCTACAGGTTTCATACAGAAAAATAACTTAAAATTTACTTAACTTAATACTCTTTGCATTAATTTTGTCCTGGCGACTACAAGCAATAACCCACTGTTTTATTAAATTAGCATCCTTTGGAAACCGAAAATACTTTATATTACTCCCTTTGATCACTCGGGTATAGTTTTTACATTTTGCCACAGCACAATTCAACATTTTAGCCGTAATCACAAAGTTAGACGATTTACACGTTTACATATTATAATATGTTTATATCACTATACTATTACAAAACACGTTTTATTAAGAAAATGGCATTGGCCGCATTCAGCGAGCTCAACTGTTGAGGTGGCGTAGAGAGTTTTAAGGTTACAGCCTTCATTGGGAATTAAATTCAGTCATCACAGCGGCAGCTGTAACCTTAAAACTATCTACGCTACCTCAACAGTTGAGCTCGCTGAATGCGGCCAATGGGCGCGTTCAGCCGACACAACAGTTGAGTATGGTGGCCTGTTGACTCCGCTGAACGGCATTTGTTGAGCTTGGTTAATTGGAACCGCTGCTTAAAAATAGGCACCACAAAAATTCTATGGTGACTTTATAAACCAACGGTTTCTAGCCACAGAAGCACAGAACACGTCACAGAAATTCTGTGTCTTTCTGTCTTTATGTTCTGTGCTGTCTTTAGAACGTTGTAAACCTCATTTCAACATCAATAATAATAACTACATAATTTACATTGTACGTAGGTTTTCCTCTGTTTGGAATAAAGTCTATTGGTGCTCCTAGATTGTCGACAGCAATCTGAATAGCATTCCAGTCTATATCATTTTCAAATAATTCGTGTAATACCACGTTATTCATCACTCATAAAAACGATTCAAAATATTTCATCAAAATAGCACATAACCTTACTACTAGACAACCACAGATCTATAATATGTCCCTTCCCTTTTAACTGTTCTGTGATCTGATCGATATCGGTGAACTTTTAACAAACCATACCGTTCAGGTGTTTCCATATGTTGTCTTCCACCACACCAGAAACACACGTTTATGGTTTTAAGTCAACTGTTGTGTCGGCTGAACGCGCCCATTGAAATTATAAGAAAACGTGGAAAACATAATATTCTACAGATCAACAAATTCAAACCAAAGCAAAGCACAGCGACTGTGTCAGTGTCAGTGTCTGCCAGCTGACGTCATGCGCGGCGATTTCATTTTTAGTTCTGTCCATGGTATAAGAAAACATGGTATGCTCATTACATGGTATGCTCCCCCTCACAGTATTTTCCATTGCCACGACCGGGATTCGAACCCGGGACTTTTGGGTGAGAGGCAGGTACTCTACCATCTCGACCATCAGTCATATACATCATAGACTTAATAATACTAACGTATATTAAGTCTATGATATACATGATACAATAAATTACGTATACCCATGGTATAAGAAAACATGGTATGCTCATTAGACAGAACCACGATACACATAAGCTTACGCGGTATGTTCGTGCGCATCCTAAAGCTATCTCTCTCGCACAATATGACGTCAGCTGGATTGCAAAATTCGAAATTCGTGATGTAATAGGCATGGAGAATTGTGATAAATATTATTATATTTATCACAATTCTCCATGCCTATTATTATATTTATCACAATTTTCCATGCCTATTACATCACGAATTTCGAATTTTGCAATCCAGCTGACGTCATATTGTGCGAGAGAGATAGCTTTAGGATGCGCAAGAACATACCGCGTAAGCTTATGTGTATCGTGGTTCTGTCTAATGAGCATACCATGTTTTCTTATACCATGGGTATACGTAATTTATTGTATCATGTATATGACTGATGGTCGAGATGGTAGAGTACCTGCCTCTCCCCCAAAAGTCCCGGGTTCGAATCCCGGTCGTGGCAATGGAAAATACTGTGAGGGGGATTTTTCCATTACACGGATATTGGATGTGTGTCCCTTGTCTTTAAATGTGTAGCCCCCTCCCGCACAAGGCTCCTAGAGCCTTCTGGGATAAAGGGGTTCGTAATTACATGTGGTGTATTTATATTTATATTTATTTATTTAAAATGAGGGTATACTATGCTTACACTCAAAGATTAGAAAGCGAGTTTAAAGTCTGTCGTATACACGATATTCATCAGAACAGGATATAATCTAAAATTCAGTTTTTATTGTTCTAACTAAATTAACACTTAGTTTTTCCTTCATTTTCAGCGCCTCTATGAAATTATTTAAAAAAAAACACTGCTTGTGGGTTGCTTTTTGGTTATTATTTTTGCATTTTCTGTGCTTTGTTTCTTCAAAAACCAAAATGATGACGCTGACTTTCAACTCTATGAATGACAGCAGTTTGAGTTTGGTTATTATAGCGACTGGTTATTACAACAATTGGGTTATTTATCAGATCAACAATGTTTCTTTCTTGATCTGAGGGTTATTTCCATAACTCAGTATTCAATTTCTTTGGATATTTATATATGGTAAATGATATGAAAATCTCGGAAAACATACTAATACATATCACATTTGTTGTTTTATATAAAATTTAAAGTTTAAAAATGATCTAAAACGCAGTTCTACTGGTTGATGATACAGTGACGTCACTTATCAGTACAGGCGGTGGTTGCTGGGCGACGGAGATTGACTGATTGATTGATCTGGTTGTCAATAAATTATTATTTATGTTAAAATACCTGTGATAAAACGAATTAGTGCATTAAAATGACTTCCTTCACAAGGATTTGTGAAAGCTTTTTCGAATAATTTGCCAACTGTAAATATTTTTATGGATAGAAATTTACTTTCAATAATCACCTAAAATTTTCTTACCTACGCTGCAGATTATCTCTTCATGCTGCTTTTAAACCATTTTAATTTACAATAATGGTCTTCTGGCAAATTTATAAACAATCTATTAGCGTATTTATAGATGTATTACTACATGAAGTCACAGAACATCATTAAAACATATTTATTTTATTACTTTTATCGTTTTCAGGATATTAATCCTTAGTTTACATAATATACAAAAGTAGGCTGGTAAGTAAATCATAACTAAAGTTGTACAGTAATATTTTTATTGCCATGACGGTAATATTACAATACAGATCTATCAACAACTGTCAACAGATGAAATAATAAATCATGAAAATATAGGGCTATTTATTAATACAAACAGACAGAAAACTCCAAATAATAATAATTAAATACTGAAATGTATTACTACTGCTCCTGCTTCTTATGATATCTATTAATAATGTCTTTATTTTCTGAAACCGATAAACTATTGAACAAATCACGGATGTTATGAATCACAACAGCCTTATATGTCTTAAAATCTTCGCTCTACGAGCTCGGATTGCAAACCAACATCTACGGCAGTTATGATACTCATAACATTCCTAGATATGTTAATAGCTATTACTAGATACTTCACACAAATTTAAATAAAATCAAATGGGAGTAAGAATTGGGCTTTTTGAATCATGTCGTATACTGCGCGTCATATAAATGTGGGACACTTTGATTTTATCAATGTAAATCTGGCTCAACTTGTCAAATTTGACATTATAAGATCTGTCACAGATACTTATAACGTCTTATAACGTGAACTGGAGATGTTGCAATTGAACGAGGCGGTAATTGCTGGAACACAATCCATTGCCCACGCATGCGCTCTATTCTTCACCCTTCTTCCGTATCCCTGTCCTGTATCCGACTGATGTTTATAATTTATAACCTCAAACTTAAATAAATACTGTTATAACAATCTGTGTAAATATAAAACAAATTCTTTGTGTGCTGTTTTCACTGCAATCGGATTTTCTCTAACCAAAGCAATCTCAATAAACATACACGTGTGGTGCATAAAATTAATAATATAAATGCAATAGAATATGAAGGAGATTTGGGCTTATTTAAGTGCATGGAAGGGTGCAAGGTGTCTTTTTTTTAAGACCGAAACGCGTTGCCTGATTTTAATATATTTTTTTGGGACAGTAGTGCTCGATGAGTTCTTCTATTTGACCATGTGGAGGAATGTTAAATTTTCGTTTTTTCAAGGCCTGCTAAGACCGGCTAAGTTGGTCGAAATTTAGAGATCGACCATTAGGCAATTTTTTTTCGAAAACATGGATAGCGCATTCGATTCAGACGTGCCTCAAATACCTTTATACAAAGTTTGAGCTCAATACCTTATATAAGATGTTTGTCACAACGTAGCGAATTTTCAAATTTTTCACTTTTCGACTGAACCTGTATAAAAGTCTCTTATGCGTACAAAAAAGGTAAAGTATTCATTCGACTTAGAGCCATGTCAGATATCTAGGAATTGGTTATTTAAGCAAAACTTTAAAGCACTGGTGCTTTAAAGGCCCGATTTTGCACGTTTGGTTTCTTACTTTCAAAAACAGAGATTATACCTAATTCAGGTATAATAAAAAATATATTTGAATATTCGAACGATTTTTTCTGTTCGAAGATTTGAATCACAGATGAAAGTTTGAGGTCTTGATAAACAGTTGACAGAAGCGCATGCGCAACCAATGGATTGTGCACCGCCTCGTAATTCACGAGTCTCTGATTTGATCATACTGCAAAGCTCTTAAATGACAGTTTGCATCAGTCAAGCTCAGGAAGATCTCCATACACAACTAAAAAACCTGATTTTCGAGTTACAACTGTTGTACCACATTTATATGACGCTCAGTGTACCAGTAACCGTTCCGTTTTTATTGAATGTAAAATGGTCTTCAGCTTGAATTTACCAATCAGAATTACTATCGGGTAGGTAGTTAGCGGTACCTACCGGTATATGAATCGAAAAGACTTAATGTTTAGAAGTAGATGACGTCGATGTGTCAAAATTTTGTTTTGGTTTATGACTTCTAATACAAAAAAAATTTTCAACTACTTATTTGATTACAAATATGAAAGAGATGAGTTTGTAGTATTTTTGAAAATATTGATAAAACCCAATTAATTCTAGAGGCTTTTTTGTCTAACTTACTAGTTAGTAGTTAGGACAATGGAAAGTTAATGAACTTTATCTTCAACTGTTCGTACACCATCGTCTAATATGTTATTGACTTTAATACCATTGTCTGGAAGAACAGACATCAATCTAATTATCTAATTAGACGTCATGCAAAACCGAGTTATGTTAACGGACGGTGTTTTTATTTTGCTTGGTTCTGTTTTGTTTGCACGTCATATGCAACTACCATTTTATTTCTGACTAATCTAATTGAAAAAGGAATTGGAGAAACGTTTTAATATTAAATTCATTCTAAGAAAGATAGGTTATTCTACAGAAACTAGCCAATTCAAATGTGTTTTTGGTTCAATTTCCAACGAATATTTTAATATAAAGATACTGGACTCAAAATAATGTTATCTAAACATATTGATACATTATACCTGTTGTATTTGAGATTCACTTAATAACTTTTTTTAAAAACAAATTTTATTCACTTAGAATATTTGAGAAGGATTATACACAAGTAATGGATTTAATGGTTAACTTAAACACTATGAGTTTAACATGAAGACTGTTGAGTGACAAGATGCTAACTGAAGCCTAGTGGCGTATCAGTTGTATTTATAATATTGTCCAATGCTGAATTGGCATGTAATCACTGCAGTTTGCAGTTTCACACAATGAGCCATACCTCTACGTGATGATATGGTGATCAAGGTATCATATTACCATGAGAGTGAATAGATAAAGGTAAAAATAATACTTTTATCTGTATCGGTTTGAGTTACTGTGTGAAAGAATTGATAACGAACTTAGACTAAAGAATATGTGGTACAGAATATAATAATATTGTATATTAATAAGGCCCTATATAAATCTAATATAACATACCTAAACAGAAAAATATAATTTATTTGTAAGTTTGATATACAGTAAGGTCCAAAAGTCAGTTACCCCCCTACTAACTTTTGAATGGTTTCAAATATTTTTTGGAGTCTTAGGGGTTATACTCCCAGACAGATTTGCGATTGTTTGACGCTAAGTAAAAAATTTGATATTCCAAAATGGCACCTGGTCGCCATATTGGATATTTCTCTATTATCGGACCAAGGTATGTGACACCTTAAATTAAAGGTATATTTGTCCATAGTAACTTGCTCAAATTTCGAGGTAATCCGATAACGTATAAAAAAATGGCAGCATTAAAACAAATTCGATGTTCACACAGCGTTCTCATTTCTTTGCCTGGTTTTTTGACATAATGATGCCCGACTATTAATCCCAGTAAGCATTTGAATTGAACATATTAAGAATTCTGTCAATAAAACATGTAAAATCATGTTTGAAATAAATTTTTTTATTATTTATTAGGATTTTTTAATATTAACTAACAGTAGGGTAAATAATTTTTAAATTTGAATGAACATTTTTATCTTAATAATTAGGTGTAATATTACATTTATTTACTTTAAGAAATGGTTCATTTCCGTATTGTTCACGACAACATCGAACCCTTTTCATAAATTCTTCGCAAACTGCTAAGCGTTATATCGTTAACACTTCTAGATGTGTCCCAGAAAGCATTTGAATGGAACATAATGAAAAAATCTGTCGATAAAACAAGTAAAATCATGTTTGAAATTTAATTTTTTATTATCTATTAGGATTTTTTAAATTTCTTTGGACCTGTCAGAAATTAATTGACGATTGTTTACCGAATCGGTGGATTGGTCGGGGAGGTCCGATAGGGTGGCCAGCGCGATCTCCCGACTTGTCACTCTAGGGTTCGATGTTGTCGTGAAAATAGAAGGCACTTCGGGCATTTATTATATAGGCCAGTCAATAAAAGCATCATATATCGCAAACGTGCATGTATCTACGATTGTTTTATATGTTATTAGGACCCCTGAGAGTAGTTTATACCCAAGTTTGCAACCCTGAAAACCCTGTGCTACTCCCGTGGTGCTCGAAAAACTGCGAAATTCTGGCACTTGTTGCATTTGTTTTGAAAATAATAGGTAACTTAAGGAAGCGTTTTTCGGGTATCTTCTTTCTATACTTATGTAAAGTAGCAAATTTGCAACAATTTAAGCCTAACCAGAGCGCTCTAGGTCCATTGTTTGCAGAGATACAGCCAGCCAGTGGAAGATGGGCAATTTTTTCTAAAAAGTGAACATTTATCGGTAGAGTCATTTTCTAAGACACGTGCCGGCTAAACTAATGCTCCTAGAGAAAAGTCATGAGAAAGGAATTTGTAGAAAATTGAATTAGAATTTGTAGAAAATTGAATTAGCTTTAATTCGATCCCAAAATGGTACTTCTAGGCCTCATAGTTTCCTCAGTAACTAAAAAATAGTAAAACATCGGATTTTGGGAAAATGATGAAAACATTGTACTGAATAATGTATTTCTTTAAAAAAAATTGCAAGAACTTGAATTGAACATAACGTAAACATAAAATAAACAACTTTAACATAAATGTAAACTATAAAATACTATTTACACAGTCAAGCACAAACACCTCAGTAGTTTAAAACTTCGCACTTTTGAAAGGTCCGGGTCTTATCCAGTCTGGATTAATGGAAGAGGGAGGGGGAGGAGAGACGAGGGTTTCTGGAGGTGGAGGCGAGTCGTCATATGTTGTTGGGTCATCCACATCCTCCCCGTCCCCGTCCAGGACGATAGGGGTGGCGTTGCTGCAACTTCGACCTTGTCAAAAGGAACATAGGATAGAGCACTTGAGCCCTGCCTTTCTGCAAGTGCACGGCCCTAAGCATCCTTTCTTGCATTTGCAAGCCACCATTTTAAGCAGGGTTTGAGGAGCGGCCTCTGCGCACCTTTTGACTAGCATGAGACTTTGTTCGCTGGTAGCCCATCCCTAGTTACACGGGTTTTTATCGACCCCCAACCATTTTTGCACCTGGTGATAGGTCCTCCAAGAATGATATTTTGCAGCCTTTGTGGTGGCGGGGACGCGGCCGATTTTACAAATACTGAGTATCGCAGGGTGTTCACTCAGCGTTCTCTCATCTTCTCCGTAGAGGTTCATCAAGATTTTCTCGCCAGCATTTCCTACTTCTTCCTGGTTGGAGTTTGGATCAAAGAAAATGCTGGCGAGTTATATCCAGTGGGGTTTCTTTTGAAGTCGTTGCAACACTTCATCTTACTTTGCCAGAAAAGGGCAGAGGTGGTATCACACCCACTGATGGCATGCAGGAAGAAAACCGTATGTGGTACCTGCATTTCTCCACATGTGAAAACATTTGCTGGATATTGGGCGCACTCTGACCCATCTCTGCCGCCTTTCTGAAAGTACACTTTCGTATGTAGAGAGCTTAAGCCGTTGAGAAGGATCAGTAGGTCGACGTCCTCTCCAATGATGAAAACTTGGTCGGACGATGAGGTCTTGGAGAGGGCAGTCCTCACTATATCAGCATCGGCGTCTTCTTGAGATTGATGTACCTCGATACCCTACCTCACAAATTCATGGTGATCAGTCGGCGTTTGTTAGATTCATTTGAGAGCAGTTTTGCTTGGGGCACTTTGATAGGTGTTGATTCATCAAACAAAATGTCACTGCAGGAGAGAGAAGCAGAGCGTCGCAGGCGTTCAGCTGATTTAGTGCTCCTCATAGTTGCATCTTGTGGGTATCCATCAAAAACCACAGCTACGTTTTTGCCAAAGCGGTTGACACCGAGCTGACGTATCCCGCCACAATGGCTCTGACTGAATCATATATATATTCAACATATTTCATTTTAAATAAAACAAGAAAAACGGTATGTAATTTTGTTTGTTTAATGAATTTTCGGTATTTGTTTAGTGTATGTTTATATGATAGTAGGCCAGTCAATATCGACACAAGAAAAGGCAAACATCGCAAACGCGCATGTATCCACGATTATTTTACATGTTATTAGGACCCCTGAGAGTAGTTTATACCCAAGTTTGCAACCCTGAAAACCCTGTGCTACTCCCGTGGTGCTCGAAAAACTGCGAAATTCCGACACTTGTTTCATTTTTTTTGAAAATAATAACTTAAGGAAGCATTTTTCGGGTATCTTCATTCTACACTTGTAAAGCAAACTAAATTTGCTACAATTTAAGAGCTCTCTAGGTCCATTGGTTGCGGAGATACAGCCAGTGAAAGATGGACAATTTTTTCTAAAAAGTGAAAATTTATCGGTAGGGTCATTTTCTATGACACGTACCGGCTAAACTAATACTCCTAGAGAAAAGTCATGAAATTTGTAGAGAATTGCATTAATTTCAATTTGATCCCAAAATGGTGCCTCTAGGCCTCATAGTTTCCTCAATAACGAAACAATAGTATAACATCGGATTTTGGGAAAACATTGTACGGAATAATGTTGGTATATATTTTTTTAATAAAACGTGCAAGAATTTGAATTTAACATTTTAGATGTAACATATGGCTTCAAATAAACATACACTAAACAAATACCGAAAATTCATTAAACAAACAAAATTACATACCGTTTTTCTTGTTTTATTTAAAATGAAATATGTTGAATATATATATGATTCAGTCAGAGCCATTGTGGCGGGATACGTCAGCTACGTTGTCAACCGCTTTGGCAAAAACGTAGCTGTGGTTTTGTTCCTGCATGACATCAGTGGGTGTGACACCATCTCTTCTTTTCTGGCAAGGCAAGATGAAACCCACTGGATATACCTCGCCAGCATTTTTCTTGATCCAAACTCCAACCAGGAACAAGTAGGAAATGCTGGCGAGAAAATCTTGATGAACCTCTACGGAAAAGATGAGGGAACGCTGAGTGAACACCCTGCGATACTCAGCATTTGTAAAATCGGCCGCCTCCCCGCCACCACAAAGGCTGCAAAATATCATTCTTGGAGGACCTATCACCAGGTGCAAAAATGGTTGGGGGTCGATAAAAACCCGCGTGACTAGGGATGGGCTACCAGTCTCATGATAGTCACAATGTGCGCAGAACCCGCTCCTCTGCTCCCCTGCTCAAAATGGTGGCTTGCAAATGCAAGAAAGGGTGCTTAGGGCCGTGCACTTGCAGAAAGGCAGGGCTCAAGTGCTCTATCCTATGTTCCTTTTACCAAGGTCGAAGTTGCAGCAACGCCACCCCTATCGTCCTGGACGGGGAGGACGAAGATGTGGATGACCCAACAACATATGACGACTCGCCTCCACCTCCAGAAACCCTCGTCTCTCCTCCCCCTCCCTCTCCCACTAATCCAGACTGGATGAGACCCGGACGAAGTTTTAAACTACTGAGGTGTTTGTGCTTGACTGTGTAAAAAGTATTTTATAGTTTTACATTTATGTTTACGTTGTTTATTTTATGTTTACGTTATGTTAAATTCAAGTTCTTGCAAGTTTTTTTAAAGAAATACATTATTCAGTACAATGTTTTCATCATTTTCCCAAAGTCCGATGTTTTACTCTTTTTTAGTTTCTGAGGTACCTATGAGGCCTAGAGGCACCATTTAGGGATAAAATTGAAGCTAATTCAATTTTCTACAAATTCCTTTCTTGACTTTTCTCTAGGAGCATTAGTTTAGCCGGCACGTGTCTTAAAAAATGACCCTACCGATAAATTTTCACTTTTTAGAAAAAATTGCCCATTTTTCACTGGCTGTATCTCCGCAACCAATGGACCTAGAGAGCTCTGGTTAGGCTTAAATTGTAGCAAATTTGCTGCTTTACAAAAGTATAGAAGATACCCGAAAAACGCTTCCTTAAGTTATTATTTTCAAAACAAATGCAACAAGTGCCAGAATTTCGCAGTTTTTCGAGCACCACGGGAGTAGCACAGGGTTTTCAGGGTTGCAAACTTGGGTATAAACTACTCGCAGGGGTCCTAATAACATATAAAACAATCGTAGATACATGCGCGTTTGCGATGTATGATGGTTTTATTGACTGGCCTATAGTGCATTCTGTGAGTCGGAAAAAACCTTGAAAAATACAAGTATTTGGGGAGTCAACCAAACTACTTCCCCCACCCTTTTTCGAGGATGCTGAACACGATAGTGTTGTTTTTTCTGCTCCCTGAGTTGACCCTACCCCCTAAACGGTCAAAAAACCACCCCCAAATGGTGAGAATCGCGTATTCGACGTCTTCCACCGGCAAAACTTATGTCATCCCCCGTTTTCGAGGATGCTGAACACGATGGTGATGTTAGTTCTGCTCCCCGAGTTGATCCTACCCCCTAAACGGCCAAAAACCACCCCCAAAGAGGGGGAATCGCGTATTCTACGTCTTTCACCGGCAAAACTTATGTCACCCCCCATTTTCGTGGATGCTGAACACGACGGTGATGTTGGTTCTGCTCACAGAGCTGATCCTACCCACCAAACGGTCAAAAACCACCCCCAAAAAGGGGGAATCTACGTCTTCCACCGGCAAAACTTATGTCACCCCCCGTTTTTGAGGATGCTGAACACGAGGGTGGTGTTGCGAATGAGGCGAATAAACCCCCCGAATCACCATCGTGTTCAGCATCCTCAGAAACGGGGGGGTGACATAAATTTTGCCGGTGGAAGCCGTAGAATACGCGATTTCCTCTCTTTGGGGGTGGTTTTTGGCCGTTCGGGGGGTTGACTCGCCTCGGGGAACAGAACCAACATCACCATTGTGTTCAGCATCCTCAAGAACGGGGGATGACATAAGTTTTGCCGGTGGAAGACGTAGAATACGCGATTCCCCCTCTTTGGGGGTGGTTTTTGGCCGTTTGGGGGGTAGGATCAGTTCAGGGAGCAGAACCAACATCACCGTCGTGTTCAGCATTCACGAAAACGGGGGGTGACATCAGTTTTGCCGTTGGAAGACGTCAAATACGCGATTCTCCCCCTTTGGGGGTGTTTTTTTTGGCCGTTTGCGGGGTAGGATCAACTCAGGGAGGAGAACTAACATCACCATCGTGTTCAGCATTCTTAAAAACGGGGAGTGACATAAGTTTTGCCGGTGGAAGACGTAGAAATCGCAATTCCCTCTCTTTGGGGGTGGTTTTTGGCCGTTGGGGGGGGGTAGAGTCAACTCGAGGAGCGGAACCAACATCACCATCGTGTTCAGCATCCTTGAAAACGGAGGGTGACATAAGTTTACCGGTGGAAGACGTCGAATACGCGATTCCCCTCATTTGGGGGTGGTTTTTTGGCCGTTTTGGGGGTAGGGAGCAGAAAAAACATCACCATCGTTCTCAGCATCCTCGAAAACGGGGCAGAGCGGTAGTTTGGTTGACTCCCCAATTATTTGTATGTTCGTCCGACTCACAGAATGCACTATGAAGCCATATGTTACATCTAAAATGTTAAATTCAAATTCTTGCACGTTTTTTTAAAGAAATATATACCAACATTATTCAGTACAATGTTTTCCCAAAATCCGATGTTATACTATTGTTTCGTTATTTAGGAAACTATGAGGCCTATAGGCACCATTTTGGGATCAAATTGACGCTAATGCAATTCTCTACAAACTCATCTTCATGACTTTTCTCTAGGAGTATTAGTTTAGCCGGTACGTGTCATAGAAAATGACCCCACCGATAAATTTTCACTTTTTAGAAGCATCTTCCACTGGCTGTATCTCCGCAACCAATGAACCTAGAGAGCTCTGGTTGGGTTTAAATTGTAGCAAATTTAGTTTGCCCTACAAAAATAGAATGAAGATACCCGAAAAACGCTTCCTTCAGTTATTATTTTCAAAAAAAAATGCAACAAGTGTCAGAATTTCGCAGTTTTTCGAGCACCACGGGAGTAGCACAGGGTTTTCAGGGTTGCAAACTTGGGTATAAACTACTCTCAGGGGTCCTAATAACATATAAAATAATCGTGGATACATGCGCGTTTGCGATGTTTGCCTTTTCTTGTGTCGATATTGATTGGCCTAATAGTAAACAAATGTACCATTTATTATAATTTAAAATTAAGATACAAATCTTCGTTTAAAGTTAAAAATTGTTTACCCCACTGTTAGTTAATTTTGAAAAATCCCAATAATTTAAAATTTTATTTCAAACATGATTTTACTGGTTTTATTGACAGAATTTTTATTATGTTCAATTCAAAAGCTTACATGGGATTAATAGTGGGGTCGATAGCTGCAAAAAACTTCACATCTGGCAACCAATGCGCCCCTTTGGATTCAGATAGTATATGGGTAGATGAGTCTAAAAATCCCGGGACACAAATTTTCCTGGCCCTCTAGCGGTGTTGATGACGGAATCAATATGGCCGCCAAAGTTTTGCGACACGCTTCTACATTTCCCTATATAACTCGGGTTTGTATTTCGATATTGACCTATATTATTAGAGATTATTAATCAGGAGAAAACGCGCTTTCCAATGGTTTATTTAACATCATTGTTTAGGTTCATAATACCAGAAATATTTGTAACTTTATTAAAATGTTTGTTTTTATATTGATTTTTTCGAAACATTCTGCTAAATAACTTGGAATCCGTTACATGTAGCTGAAAACGTGTCCTACACTTTTTTGTTCGTCAAAAAAATACCTTTGGAACAGTATATATGACTTCTATTTTATCACAAACAGTTGCTGAAAATTTGTCAAAACAATGTAGCATTGCACAGCGAGTCGTTATGACAATAATGTAATTTATATGAGTTCCGAAAAGTAATGGAGCGGCTTTATAACTGTTTAAGTAGCAAATGTAATTATTGGTATACATATGAGGAACTTCACCGTGTAAAGAAGATATTGCTTTCGTCTACCTCATAGAAAGACAGAAATTACCCAATCATGTCAATGAAGAGGAAACATGAATTTGTTGATGCTACGACTGACCCAGTGGTGGCTCCGTTTGTATGGGACCTGTGTTTGTTATGCCAGAAGCATTCAAAAGAGCGCTTAATCATTCCGAAGTATGAAGGTTATTTAACAATGGCGAAGAATCTAGCAATTTTTGCTGAACATGGTGCTTCCAAGTGCTATAAGAAATTTGGATCAGTTGGACGATGGAAGTGGTCTTTCACAAACATTAGTAGCCAATGCAGCAAAATATCACAAATCTTGCAAGAACAAATATGGCAGTCAAAAGACTGGAAGACTATCTGGTGAAAAGAAACAGAAAGGACAACCCTATTGCTCGACCAGACTTCATCTACATCAAAATTAACAAGATCATTATTATTTTGTTCGGATGTGAAAAAGGTGTGTCTGTTTTGTGATGAAGGAGAAGGTAGAGACAAACTTGTGACTGCATTCACGCTGGGTATTGGGCCTACAATTCATAGTCACGCTGTACAATTACAAGAAGTTATCGTCAACAGATTTGGTAGCATTAGAAGCCAAATACCACAAACTATGCTATACTCGCTTTCTAACACATGCAAAAGCTACTGAACGTTCTCGAAGAGAAGATTATCATAATCCCGAAGAAGTTGTTTATGGTACAGTTATAACGGAATTGGTTGAATACATGCAGGATTTGTACTCATCTAGCAGTACTTCTCCAGTGTTTAAACTTTTTTATCTTACGTTCCTTGAGACGTGTTCTATTGATATTCTTTTCGTCGGTTTGTATTCCCATGTCAACCATGCATTGAGACACTAATTTTGTAAGATAAGAAAGTTTAAACACTGGATAATCTTACAAAATTAGTGTCTCAACGCATGATTGACATGTGAATACAAACCTTTGAACAGAATATCAATAGAACACGTCTCAAGGAACGTAAGGTAGGAAAGTTTAAATACTGGAGAAGTACTTGCATGTATTCAACCAATTTCGTTATAACTGTACCATAAACAATAATTTCTTCGGGAATATGGTAATGTTCTCTTTGAGAACGTTCAGCAACTCTTGCACGTGTTAGAAAGCGCGTATAGCTTAGTTTGTGGTATTTGGCTTCTAATGCTACCAAATCTGTTGACGACAACTTCTTCAATAGTTTTTCATCTTGTAATTGTACAGCATGACTATGAATTGTAGGCCCAATACTCAGCGTCGATGCAGCCACAAGTTTGTCCCTACATTCACAAAACACACACCTTTATCACATCTGAACAAAATAATGATCTTAGATCTTAGATGGAGTCTGGTCTGAGCAATGGGGTCGTCTTATCTGTTTCTTTTCACCAGATAGTCTTTCCGTCTTTTGACTGTCATATTTGTTCTTGCAAGACTTGTGATATTTTGCTGCATGGGCTACTTACTAATGTTTGTGAAAGACCACTTTCATCGTCCAAATGATCCAAATTTCTTATAGCACTTGGAAGTTCACCATGGTCAGCAAATTTGCAAGATTCTTCGCCATTGTTAAATCACCTTCCTACTTCGGAATGATTAAATGCTCTTTTGAATGCTTCTGGCATAACAAACACAGGTCCTATACAAACGGAACCACCTGTCAGTCGTAGCATCAACCAATTCATGTTTCCTCTTCGTTGACATGATTGAGTAATTTCTGTCTTTCTATGAGGTAGACGAAAGCAATATCTTCTTTACTCGGTTTAGTTCCTCACACAACGTCTGCCTGAAAAACATACACACATTCAGTATATATTACTGAATGGAATCTTATTTATTTAATCTATTTTATTTATTAATACATTTTTGAAGTAGCCTCCCAAAATTTAAATTTCGACGGAGGCTACGATTTTAAAAAATACCCTTTAAAAAAGCTAGAATTTATTTACATATACATACAAAATTACAATAATTAAATTTGCTACATAAACAGTTATAAAACCGCTCTATTTCTCATATAAATTACATTATTGCCATAACGACTCGCTGTGCAACGCTACATTGTTTTGGAAAATTTTCAGCAACTGTTTGTGATAAAATAGAAGTCATATTTACCGTTCAAAAGACAATCTTTTGACGAACAAAAAAGTATAGGACACGTTTTTAGCTACATGTAACGGATCCAAGTTATTTAGCAAAAAGTTTCGAAAAAATCAAAATTAAAAACAAACATTTTAATAAAGTAACAAATATTTCTGGTATTATGAACCTAAACAATGATGTCAAATATACCATTGGAAAGCGCGTTTTCTCCTGATTAATAATCACTCATAATATTGGTTAATATCAAAATATAAACCCGAGTTATATAGGGAAATGTAGAAGCGTGCCGCAAAACTTTCGCGGCCATATTGATTACGTCATCAACACCGCTAGAGGGCCAGGAAAATTTGTGTCCCGGGCTTTTTAGACTCGTCTACCCATATACTATCAGAATCCAAAGGGGCGCATTGGTTGCCAGATGTGAAATATTTTGGTATAATTTTCAGCTACCCGACCCCACTATAATAGTCGAGCATCATCATGTCAAGAAACCAGGTAAATAAATGAGCACGCTGTGTGAACATCGAATTTGTTTTAATGCTGCCATTTTGTAATACGTCATCGGGTTACCTCGAATTTTGGGCAAGTTACTATGGACGAATAGACCTTTAATTTAAGGTGTCACACACCTTGGTCCGACAAGAGAGAAATATCCAATATGGCGGCTAGACGCCATTTTGGAATATCAAATTTTTTATTTAGCGTCAAACAATCCCAAATCTATCTGGGATTATAACCCCTAAAATTCCAAAAAATATTTGAAACCATTCAAATGTTAGTAGGGGGGTAACTGACTTTTGGACCTTACTGTATCTGCATTAATACCGCTAGTGGCTATAACAACGTAATGTGTTGGATGCTGAATAGATAAATTAGTATCATAAATGGGATTAACAAATTGATTAATGTTACTCTTACGTAATAGATATTTTTCTACTACCTACCATCTTTAAAATGCCAATTATCGTATATGATTCCATGAGGCTAAGTGATCTTTTAAATACACCTTGGAAACATTTTCATAATAGAAATAATATATCAGAATAATGTATTATTATCTCCAACTCGAATTCACCTACTCGAAGTTTTTTATTTTTAAAGTGTTGCCGAGAGTGTTCCTTTTAATTCAAGAGGACGCAAAAATCTAATCAAAATACACATTTATTTCATTGAACTGATTCCGCGGTTGGCATCATGTGAAACATTGTTAAATATTATAATTAAAGAAAAAATTTATTCACTTTTTAAATGTTTCAAACAGTATTTATTTAATTTTATATATTCTGATTGCTTATATATAAGGTTTTATGTTTTATCTTTGTTACCTACTTTCAATAATATAAAACAAAAATTGTTTCTTATTTTTTTACAAATGAAAAGATATTAGTTTCCATAAACGCCAAAACACTAACATTGCACCCGACCGACGTGCGTTGTACCAACCAGTATAGAAAATAGCACTTCTGCGCCATGACCGACACCGTATCTCATCTGCGGCTGCGGCTATACTGTCCTCAAAGGGGGCAGTATCGCCAGTACGGTAGGTATAGTATAGAAATTAAAAAATATTTAACTTACCACAAAATTCATTCATTATGACTAATAAAATAACAAAATATTATTTTAGATTGCTAAATCATCAAAGTACTCAAAATAAATATCATTTGTGGGGGATCGTCAGAAAGCACTTGCAGTTCACTATTTGATTATGAAATAATATACAGGCGCGGTTTTCTATTTAAATAAGAAAGTTATTGATGTTTTTAAATCCACATATTCGAAATCAAATTAAGAACACCCTTCTGTTACTAAGAAATGTTTTGAGGACACAAATAATAGAAATTGCGGATTCCTCAGTCTTAGATTTTGCTACATTTCTCATACAACATCACAAAACTTTACTGTCGAGTTTTTATGTTTTTATTGCCATAAAATTATTCTTCTACCAGTTACTATTGCTACAGCTGAAAGGTCATTTTCGAAATTACAACTTATTAAGACATTTGTAAGAAATTCAATGACACAAGAAAGACTATCAGCATTAAGTGTATTAAGCAAGCGAGAGCAAGGAAGTTAGATACTGATCGCATCATCGAGACTTTGCTAAAGAGAATGTACGCCGCTGCCGAAAAATTCTATAATGTAAGTGATTGCATTCTCTATTTTTTTTATATACTTTCATTATTATGTTAACCGATATATTTGAGATGTAAGAATTGGAGTAGGTATAATGTTATAAAATATTCATGTACATACCTAACGATTTTTGTTCAACAAAATTGGAGGTGATTTATTATTTTGTGGGGGCCCTCATCATATTTTGCGGAGGGCCCGAGATTTTCAGCTACGCCACTGCGAGGCGACAGCGCGTGTCATGTATGATTCCTGACCTGTTTTGTTGCCAAATTTCACGATCCGAATAAAATACGGGGAATGGCAAATTTCCACACCACCCACGAGTTACTTGTTTTCTGGCGTGTTAGTTTTTTTGAGTGACTGTTCGCCGGGAGCCATATTTTCCCACAAAGACAAAAAAAAAACAAAAAACATCAAGTATCCATAAGAGACTAAACAATATGTACTACCTAAACAATAACAAAGAAAAACTATTCTCCTTGAGTGTAACAATAAAATACGTAATAACAACTAAAAAATTTAATAATAACATTAATAACGAAAGAAAATTATTCTCTCTAATAGCAATAAATCCTCGCTTACATAAGATCTGCATTTTCTCATAGCAAGTGTTAAAAGTGTCCTCCGTTATTTTCCAAACACGCTGCAGCATTTTGCCTTTTGTGAATCGCAGCGTTTTCTACTCTTTCCCATAATTCTTCAACATTGTTGACGAGAGTCGTGTACACCAAACTTTTCATGTGACCCCACAGATAAAAGTCGCATGAATTTAAATTCGTTAATCTTGGTGGCCCAGCTACTGGTCCAAAACGTCCAATCCATTTATTTTCATAATGTTCATTAAGCCTCATTAAGCCATTCTGTAACAATTCGCGCATGGTGTGGAGGTGCTCCGTCCTGACACCACAAATGTCTTGTTACATTCATTAGTACATCTTCAAGCAGATCATCCAGAGTATCTCTTAAAAAGGCAAGATTATGGTGTCCATTTAGCCGTTCATCCATTAAGTGTGGTCAAATCAGTGTATTGTTTACAATTCCTGCCCACACATTTATGGAAAATTTTTATTGAAAATTAGAGTATTTCATTACATGAAGGTTTTCATCACACCGAACATGGGTGTTATGAACGTTGAAAATATCATCTCTGGTGAATTCCGCCCCATCAGTCCCTAACACACATCTTCCTTTTCATGACATTTTCTCCTATACCACTGCTAAAACTCCACGCGTCTCAGTAAATCTTGTGGCTTTAGCGACTGTACTTTTTGAATATGATAGGGGTGCAATCCATGTCGTTTTAATGTACGATGCACGCAGTCACTTGCGACACTTCAAATCTTGAGGCTAATATTCGAATGCTAGTTCCAGCAGGGGTTTTCTTCTACGGCATCGAGAATGTCTGGTTTTAAATTCCGTACTCTCCTTGTTTGTACCCGTCCGACATTATTATACGGTAATTAAAAGCTTCCATAGTCCCTGAGACGTTGAACTAATTTCGTAAACATCTTCTTACGCGGGAAACGTATTCGTCGGCGTTGGTCTGGAAATTCTTCTTCGTAAAGACATTTTGCAGCCGTCCCCCTTTCCCCCGACAAGTAAGTAGACTCTAAGCATATCAACTTTATCTTGATTGGTGTACATCGTTTTATTTTTCTATCACACTATACCTACATTACCTTGAATGCCACTAATACACCACTAAAATAAAACTTTACACACACACAGAATAAACCTCACCTCACTTTTTATTTTTTATTATCATATACAAATACGAAGGCGTATAGGGGCCAACAACTTTATTTTTTTACAAACATATGGAATTGCCAATTCAAAGTGACAATTGTCACTTCAAAGTGACAATTGTCACATCAAAGTGACAATTGTCACATCGAAGTGACAATTGTCACTTCAAAGTGACAATTGTCACTTCAAAGTGACAATTCAAACTGACCATAGGGTATGCGCATAATATGCTAGATTTTTAAGCAACATTGGTTATAAAAGATAGTTAATGCTGTAAAAAAATGAATAACAATAAAATTTTATCAATAATATACCCTAAATTTATGTATTTGTTAATTAAAATTTATATTATTTTTAAGTTTACGACAACTGACCGAGAACAAACGATGAAATTCGCATCTCACCGTGCTGGGCGTGACGTCAATCACTGTTTTTTTTTGACAGAACTTTAGAATCTTTTATGTTCGCCGTTGTGCATATATCATACTATTTAGGTGTAGATTCAATGTGCGATTTCGGTGTTAAATATTAAAATTTTTCACGGAAAAGTGAGTGGAACAGATTTTGTAAATGCCCAGATAGTTAATTTGGCCAATGTTGCTCTCTTTGTTGCTGTACTACGTTTAGGTGGAAGGCGCCTTTTTCTACCAGCTTGACAATCAAAATACATGAACTTTTAAATGTATGTAACTACCCATTCATTTAAACATCATATAGTTTTCTAAATCTTCTTCTAATTGAAAAAAAAGTAAAATACATAACCTAAAATTGTACGATTTTAAAAAGGTACAAAATCGCACTTACGTTGAAATGATCCCCACGTACAACCCCTTTAGTGTTTTCTGATATATCAATTTCACTCCTTCTCATGGTACGTAACCATAATTTTCGTTTTTAGCGCTTGATCGTATATTGGTAGTGAGACAAATAATTTTTCTGGTGTTTTTCTTGTGGACGACTGGCATTGATTTATTTAACAGTACCTTGGATGCTTAATATCAAAAATATCCTGCTTTTCCACTGCAAAATACTGCATTAAATGCTATTTTAACGAGTTTTACACGACATCTAACATTAAATGAAAATGCCAGTGTCTGACGTCACACCACGACAGCAACCATTTGCATAACGTCACCGTCATTTTTGCGACTCTTTAAAATAATCATTTTTTGTTAATTTTTTTGGATAATGGGTTACATTTTAGCCGTTTTTTATTATTGCGATAGCCATTTATAATCTGTCTCACCAACAGATGCAAATAGACTCCTCCCCAAAAATGCCCGCTAAATTTGAATGGAATTTCTCTATTAGTCGTATTTATAGAACACGAATTACAAAGCAATCGCTAGATTTGACCGACTAAGACCGACTCTACAAGTACTCGCGCAAAGCATTAAACTTTTATACATTTTGCAACAGACCAATCAGAACGCATAAAGGCGAAACGTGAATGAAAAACGCGAATAAATGGGAAGCCGGCGTCAGACGGCGTGACTCTCAACTGTGTTATTAGTTTTTGTGACATTTCATCTGGGAGTTAAATAAGGTACGTAAATGCAAACGATTAATATGGATTAAATGTTAAAACGGTTTTTCTTAAGGTTTATGATGGCTGAAGAAGGTATAATTTCTTCACCCAGAAAACGATTATCCAGACATTTTTCGGTGGAAGATAAGGAAAAGGTGCTGAACATTTGTAAGGCCTACGATAGGGAGAATCCGGAGAAATCAAAGATGGAATGCATGGAGTTCACTGCAAAGACAGCAGGTGTGAGTGTTCGAAGTGTTTCTAATATTCTTCATGAATACAAACAAGCAATACAACTTCAGCCACCAACAGTGTACCACCGACAAAGGGCAGTTTTGGACAATATCGATGAAGGAACTAAAAGTTCTCTCAAGCGTATAATCCATTCCTTTTTTGAAAGAAATGAACCACCAACTGTAAACAAAATTTTAGCAGCGGTGCATGAAGGTGATTATTTACCTCATCTTAAACGGAGTACTTTGTGGCTATTAATAAGAAAAATTGGCTTTCGGTGAGTGAACGGACTCTTTATTTCTTCGTGTTGTAATGTAATTATTGTATTTGGCATTATAGGTTCTCAAAAAGGACACGTAATAGAGCCCTAAGGGGAAAAAATGAGATTAACGTTTGGAGGCAAAGATTCCTGCAAGACATCAGGAAATGCCGGGAAGAACATAAGAAATTGCACTTTTTAGATGAGACTTGTGTGAACGCTGGCCATGCTGTAAGTAAAGTATGGAAGGACGGTTAAAAGATCCATCGGGCAAGGGAAGTCATCTTATAGTCCTCCACATAGGATCCGAGGACGGTTTCGTTGAGAATGATTTGTTATGCTTCGAATCAAAGAAAACTACCCTTTGTCGATGGTACACTTTTGGTGACTGAAGTTGGTGTGCTTGTTTGTATTCACGAAGAATATTACAAGCACTTGGAACACTCACACCTGCTGTCTTTGCAGTGAACTCCATGCATTCCATCTTTGGATTCTACGGATTCTCCCCATCGTAGGAAGATGTTCAGCGCCTTTTCCTTACCCTTCACCGAAGAATGTCTGGCCAGTCGTGTTTTTCAATGGAGAAATAGGAACTGCTCGCCGGTTCTGACTGCTCAGTAGTGTTCAGTGTAAAAAATAAAAGTGATATCGTATATTATTTTTCCAATTATATTATATCTTATTAGTTATCGTTGTTTTATATTTACAAATTTTTGTATATGTAGGGCTTTTAAAGTCTATTTTTTCTATCGACTTAAGTACCAAATGTATTGTAATGATTTATTGGAACAATTTCACATAGGTTACTCCACTGGATAAACCCCAATGACCCCAATGCACACTACTCAAAAATAGCCAAATCTGCTGAGTCGTTTACCTTTTGGTTTCCACCACAGTACATGTATTTATTAATATCTATCGTAAGATTACTTTCGGATCTTTTTACGAATAGTCGTGGAATGTTCAAGCAATAAAAACTATACCAACTATATATTATATCTAGGTATCTACATCTTGTTTTGTTTTTATTGATAAAAAGCTTTAAAGAACCTATCATTTGCTAGAAGGCGAGAACTTAACTACTTATAAGTTTTGACATGTCCAAATAAATAAAACAACACATACCTACCTATTTTTTCTTAATTTTCACAAGGTTCTATATATTACAGCTCGTGATAAGAAAGTTAAGAGAGATATCAATATAATATAATAATAGAATGCTTTATTCATCATTACAATACATTTGGTCCTTAAGTCAATAGAAAAAAATAGACTTTAAAAGCCCTACATATATATAAATTTGTAAATAAATTAAAACAACGATAACTAATAAGATAAACGTATATAATATAATTGGAAAAATAATATCACTTATTTTTTCCACTGAACACTACTGAGCTGTCAGAACCGGCGAGCAGTTCCTATTTCTCCATTGAAAAACACGACTGGCCAGACATTCTTCGGTGATGGGTAAGAAAAAGGCGCTGAACATCTTCCTACGATGGGGAGCATCCGTAGAATCCAAAGATGGAATGCATGGAGTTCACTGCAAAGGCAGCAGGTGTGAGTGTTCCAAGTGCTTGTAATATTCTTCATGAATACAAACAAGCACACCAACTTCAGTCACCAAAAGTGTACCATCGACAAAGGGTAGTTTTCTTTGATTCGAAGCATAACAAACCATTCTCAACGAAACCGTCCTCGGATCATATGTGGAGGACTACAAGATGAGTTCACTTGCTCGATGGATCTTTTAAACGTCCTTCCATACTTTACTTACAGCATGGCCAGCGTTCACACAAATCTCATCTAAAAAGTGCAACTTCTTATGTTCTTCCCGGCATTTCCTGATGTCTCGCAGGAATCTTCGCCTCCAAACAATAAACTCATTTTTTTCCCTTAGAGCACTATTACGTGACCTTTTTGAGAACCTATAAAGCCAAATACAATAATTACATTACAACACGAAGAAATAGAGTCCGTTCACTCACCGAAAGCCAATTTTTCTTATTAATCGCCACAAAGTACTCCGTTTAAGATGATGTAAATAATCAGCCTCATGCACCGCTGCTAAAATTTTGTTTACAGTTGGTGGTTCATTTCTTTCAAAAAAGGAATGGATTACGCTTGAGAGAACATTTAGTTCCTTCATCGATATTGTCCAAAACTGCCCTTTGTCGGTGACACACTGTTGGTGGCTGAAGTTGGTGTGCTTGTTTGTATTCATGAAGAATATTAGAAACACTTCGAACACTCACACCTGCTGCCTTTGTAGTAAACTCCATGCATTCCATCTTTGGTTTCTCCGGATTCTCCCTATCGTAGGCCTTAAAAATGTTCAGCACCTTTTCCTTATCTTCCACCGAAAAATGTCTGGATTATCGTTTGCATTTACGTAAGTACCAATTACAAATGTAAACTATAAAGACATGCAACGACATTGTTGTAATTGAAGCAAGAAAATGTATAAAATGCGGTTGGACACTGCCAGAGGGCGACATTAAATATTTCTTCTTACTCTGTTAATAGTATCCATAAAACATATATTACAAATATTACAATATTGCTTTAAAGTTATTTCAAAAAAACGTATTAAATATTTTTATCGGTTTCAGGATATTAATCCTTTGTTTACATATGCAAAAGTAGGCTGGTAAACAAGTCATAACTAAAGTTGTACAGTTATATTTAAAACTTGTACGGTAATAATATTACAAATACAGATCTGTCAACAACCGTCAACAGATGAAATAATAAATAATGAAACTATAATATAGGGCTATTTATTAATACAAAGAGACTGAAAACTCCAAACAATAATAATTAAGTACTGAAATCCAACTGAAATGTATTTTCAGGCAATCCAAGGTCCATTTTTATGTAGTAGTTGTGACAATAAAAATGTAAACATTTATGTAATATGAAAAAAGGTAACAAATAAAAACAAACAAAATATAACTGTAACCATGGCGACAAATCAACCCATACAGACTTGACCAACTAATGAAATGAAAACGTTATTAATAAGAGAATATCAAAAGGTAATATCTATTAATAATATCTTTATTTTCTGAAACCGATAAACTATTGAACAAATCACGGATGTTATGAATCATAACAGCCTTAGATGTCTTAAAATCCTCGCTCTACGAGCTCGGATTTCAAACCGACATCTGCGGCAGTTATGATAGTCATAACATTCCTACATATGTTAATAGCTAAAAACCAGTAGTATCAGTAAAGAAACAGAGAAAGAACAGTATCGCCCTCTGGCAGTGTCCAACCACATTTTGTACATTTTCTTGCTTCAATTACAACAATGTCGTTCCATGTCTTTATAGTTTACATCTGTCATTGATAGTACCTTATTTAACTCCCAGATGAAATGTCACAAAAACTAATAACACAGTTGACAGTCACGCCACGCCGTCTGACACCGGCTCCCCATTTATTCGCGTTTCTCATACGTTTCGCCTTTATGCATTCTGATTGGTCTGTTGCAAAAATGCAAAATGTGTCAAAGTTTAATGCGCACGCGAGTACTCGGTCAAATCTAGCGGTTGCTTTGTAATTCGGGTTCTATAAATACGACGAATAGAGAAATTCCATTCAAATTTAGCGGGCATTTTTGGGGAGGAGTCTATTTGCATCTGTTGGTGAGAGAGATTATAAATGGCTATCGCAATAATAAAAAACGGCTAAAATGTAACCCATTATCCAAAAAAAATTAACAAAAAATGATTATTTTAATGAGTCGCAAAAATGACGGTGACGTTATGCAAATGGCTGCTGTCGTGTTGTGACGTCAGACACTGGCATTTTCATTTAATGTCTGATGTTTGATTTTGTGTAAATACCTCAGTGCCAGTCGTCCACAAGAAAAACACCAGAAAAAAGATTTGTCTCATTACCAATATAAGTACGATCAAGCGCTTAAAGAAAAAAAGAAAATTATGGTTACGTACCATGAGAAGTGAAATTGATATATCAGAAAACACTAAAGGGGTTGTACGTGGGGATCATTTCAACGTAAGTGCGATTATGTATCTTTTTAAAATCATACAATTTTAGGTTATGTATTTTACTTTTTTTTCAATTCGAGGAAGATTTAGAAAACTATATGATGTTTAAATTAATCGGTAGTTACATACATTTAAAAGTTCATGTATTTTGATTGTCAAGCTGGTAGAAAAAGCTTCCACCTAAACGTAGTACAGCAACAAGGAGAGCAACATTGGCCAAATTTTCTATCTGGGCCTTTACAAAATTTGTTCCACTCACTTTTCCGTGAAAAATGTTAATATTTAACACCGAAATCGCACATTGAATCTACACCTAAATAGTATGATATATGCACAACGGCGAACATAAAAGATTCTAAAGTTCTGTCAAAAAAAAAAACAGTGATTGACGTCACGCCCAGCACGGTGAGATGCGAATTTCATCGTTTGTTCTCGGTCAGTGGTCGTAAACTTAAAAATAATATAAATTTTAATTAACAAATACATAAATTTAGGGTATATTATTGATAAAATTTTATTGTTATTCATTTTTTTACAGCATTAACTATCTTTTATAACCAATGTTGCTTAAAAATCTAGCATATTATGCGCATACCCTATGGTCAGTTTGAATTGTCACTTTGAAGTGGCAATTGTCACTTTGATGTGACAATTGTCACTTCCATGTCTTTATAGTTTACATCTGTCATTGATAGTACCTTATTTAACTCCCAGATGAAATGTCACAAAAACTAATAACACAGTTGACAGTCACGCCACGCCGTCTGACACCGGCTCCCCATTTATTCGCGTTTCTCATACGTTTCGCCTTTATGCATTCTGATTGGTCTGTTGCAAAAATGCAAAATGTGTCAAAGTTTAATGCGCACGCGAGTACTCGGTCAAATCTAGCGGTTGCTTTGTAATTCGGGTTCTATAAATACGACGAATAGAGAAATTCCATTCAAATTTAGCGGGCATTTTTGGGGAGGAGTCTATTTGCATCTGTTGGTGAGAGAGATTATAAATGGCTATCGCAATAATAAAAAACGGCTAAAATGTAACCCATTATCAAAAAAAAATTAACAAAAAATGATTATTTTAATGAGTCGCAAAAATGACGCTGACGTTATGGCAAATGGCTGCTGTCGTGTTGTGACGTCAGACACTGGCATTTTCATTTAATGTCTGATGTTTGATTTTGTGTAAATACCTCAGTGCCAGTCGTCCACAAGAAAAACACCAGAAAAAAGATTTGTCTCATTACCAATATAAGTACGATCAAGCGCTTAAAGAAAAAAAGAAAATTATGGTTACGTACCATGAGAAGAAGTGAAATTGATATATCAGAAAACACTAAAGGGGTTGTACGTGGGGATCATTTCAACGTAAGTATCTTTTTAAAATCATACAATTTTAGGTTATGTATTTTACTTTTTTTTCAATTCGAGGAAGATTTAGAAAACTATATGATGTTTAAATTAATCGGTAGTTACATACATTTAAAAGTTCATGTATTTTGATTGTCAAGCTGGTAGAAAAAGGCGCCTTCCACCTAAACGTAGTACAGCAACAAGGAGAGCAACATTGGCCAAATTTTCTATCTGGGTCTTTACAAAATTTGTTCCACTCACTTTTCCGTGAAAAATGTTAATATTTAACACCGAAATCGCACATTGAATCTACACCTAAATAGTATGATATATGCACAACGGCGAACATAAAAGATTCTAAAGTTCTGTCAAAAAAAAAAAAACAGTGATTGACGTCACGCCCAGCACGGTGAGATGCGAATTTCATCGTTTGTTCTCGGTCAGTGGTCGTAAACTTAAAAATAATATAAATTTTAATTAACAAATACATAAATTTAGGGTATATTATTGATAAAATTTTATTGTTATTCATTTTTTTACAGCATTAACTATCTTTTATAACCAATGTTGCTTAAAAATCTAGCATATTATGCGCATACCCTATGGTCAGTTTGAATTGTCACTTTGAAGTGACAATTGTCACTTTGAAGTGACAATTGTCACTTCGATGTGACAATTGTCACTTTGAAGTGACAATTGTCACTTCGATGTGACAATTGTCACTTTGATGTTCACTTTGAAGTGACAATTGTCACTTTGAATTGGCAATTCCATATGTTTGTAAAAAAATAAAGTTGTTGGCCCCTATACGCCTTCGTATACAAACACAAAACTTACACTTTAAATTTCACTAAAAACTAAAACTATTTAATATTATACATAATCAAAATAGTTATTTATAAGAGATAAGATTAATGCCATATACCCCAAAAAAGAAACATGATGCAGCTACGGACACGTGTTTCGGAGTTATTGCTCCTCGTCAGCGTAGCGTAGCTAAATAAAGAATATAAGATCTAAAGCAATAACTAATAAAGGTTAGAAAGCACAGTACACAGTACTCAAATTCGTGCTTTCGTGCATCATGGACCATTGAGTTTACTAACCCCAGATACGTGGCTTACATATAATAGGGTACGTAAGATTTCTTTGCTAATAATTTTAGGGGTCCTAAAGCGCGTATTATTGGTGGGTGATAGCCCGCATATGGTTTGTAGTAATTAAATTAAGTACTGTAATTTTGTTCGTAACATCTTGTTTGTTTTGGAAGTAAATTACTATAGGTTTGAGCGTTATAATTTGCATTGTTTTGTAATAATTAAATTAAGTACTGTAATTTTGTTCGTAACATCGTGTTTGTTTTGGAAGTAAATTACTTTTGAGCGTAATAAATTGTTTTGTTTTGTAGTCATTAAATTTCTGTAATTTGGTATGTAATAATAACTTGTTTTGCTTATTTTGGAAAATATTTATTGTAATTTTGTACGTGTGGATAAAGTACCAATTAATCTAAAATTTTACCATTCATTTTTTTTTGTTTTGCCTTGTTTTGATTTTATAATTTTGAGTAATATATTCGCTTTCATTTTTCTTAATTGCTAGTCTTTTATTCCCACCAGTATTCACCTCTGCCAAAAGACCACGCATATAAGCCGTGGCCGGACCCTAGCCTTTGGAGGGCTTCTTTTACCAGTGGCCTATCAGCTGATTTTGCTTTATAGGTGCTTTCTAGTGTTTCTCTGATCGGGGGGAAATTAAAATAATTCACGATCTGGTGGCAGCGACACGCTACCTCTTTTTAAGTAACGCACCCTCGATATCATAGGTATCACTAGTAAGTAAGAGTAAAGTTTTATTTTTTTGATATTCGGGGTGTGCGCGTTACAGTTATCGCAAATCCACGCGCTGTATTTCAAGAGGACCTAAATAAAAAAAACTGGCTCGTGTATGGCAACGTCCGGCCCGAAGCACCATCGTTTGTTTACGATCTTTTGTTTGAGCGCACACCTGCTGCATTTAATAACTAGGTCAATGGTAGTAAAGGAGTAGTTCATTGACATATGGAAAAGGTCTTATAATCGACCTCTGTTTTTAAAATCATTTTCATTTTTTGTAATAATAATTAGTAAGTAAATGCGAATTTAAGCAGCGAACTTTTTATTTTCTTTTGCATTACAATTATTTTCATTATGAAAATTAAAACTGCGTATTTCAATAAATCTGTTTATGCAATTAAATTAATTTTTCACCATAAGTGAAGCTGAAATGCCTTTTATTTGACATATATCGCATTGGCTTTATATCATGTAAATTTTAATTAAAATGGCAACTCTCGACCGGTCAGATGTAAATGCACCGAAAGCTTACCCAGCGGCGCCGGAATTACATTTGCACCGCGACTTAAAAAAAACTCATCAGCCATTTTACAACTTCCAAAAAAAATCGGATTCATATTCCTGACGACTAGTACTATTAACCCATAAACATATGACCCCCATTTAAAGATGTATAATATTATATATTTACTAGTTTTATTTTTTTCCATTGTTATCACTTGCCTCGGCAAATTTTGTACAAAATGTAGTTACCTATTTTTTCAAATATAACTAAACATTTGATCCACTAGGTATACGTACATCAGTAATTTATTTCCTGAAATATTTAATGCAACTCTGTGGTCTTGAGTTTGGATTGGGATTAGTTTCCCCCAAATAATTTTATTTAAATTTGACGACTGGTCAAATCATGTCCATTGCCCTGTTTAAAACTATATGGTTTAGATGTCGGCCAAATGTTCGGAATTCGCCAATGTACCTAATTTAATTATTATTATTATATTCGTTTATTCCTACAGTCCACTTAACCCGCTGCAGTTCCGTCCGAAGCATGAAAACCTTAACGGAGCTACCAACATCCAGCCATAAGGTAGGAATTGCAGTATCAAGTTATGTTGTTTAAATTTAATATTCATTATCGAGCACATTATGTAAATAAACAAAAATAAAATTGTATATTTATTTATTTAATTTTTTTTCTAAATCTTTTCGATATTTTATCTCCTTTTGTAACTGTTCCTGCAAATTTGCATAATTTACCCTTAAAGAAATTAGCTCTTGTTGAGGGCCACATGAAAATTTGTCATTTTGGATTTGTTTCACAAGTTTTTCTAATTTTTCTTTTTCCCGTTGTATGTCATCTAATTCTTCTTTCAGTTTTTCGTTACTTTCTGAGTCTGATATGTCCTTGTTTTCAAAACGCCCAATTTTATTGTACTTCAAGTAATCCCATTGCTTATACTGTTTTCCTAACTCTTCAACTACTCTCTTAACAGCACATTCCGATTGCTTGAGCATTCTTTGAACATGTTCATCTCCTGTTAGACCTACCATTTTGTTTGCCATTTGTTGAAGCTTTTTATTTTCTGCCTTAGCCGCTTCTAGTTCGCGTCTTACAGCGGCTATCGATTCATTTTCATCCCTTGGGAGATCTTTAACCCCATTTAAGGAAATACCATTCTCTTTAATCAGCTTCTGTAATTGCTCATTCTCCCTTTCAAGTTCTTCTAAGCGAGTTCTTAAACAAGCCGTCTCACAAGACACACCTTGTATTGAACTTTTCAGTTGAGCCTGTACAGCCGACAGTTTTTCCTCTGACGCTGCTATAAGACTGTCTTTTTTTTCAACTTCTGCTCTCATGGTTGATAACGCGTCTTTCATGCGACCCTAAAAAATATTTCATTAATAATGTTTCCAGTGAAATGCAGACAACTTGCTATAATACATTTTTTGGTTTCCTATGCAAAATATTTTGAGAAAGAATATTTTTTTAAATATTATTCTGTACTGTCAATATTATTACTATTTACATTATTCTCCCTTTCACCTAAATTTGGATTTCCTGTATTTCAGACAGTTGCTTCGGTATACCTATTCTATTTCAAATTAAAGGTAGAATGAAGTAACATTTTAACTACCTTTGTCCAGAGTTTCGTGTGTGTACTGATACTTAGGAGTAAAAAATACGATTGAAATTTAGACAGAAATAATTAATGGAAAAAATTCCTTTGTATTTGTTAAATTAAGGTTTGAAAAGACAAATAATTCTGAAACGTAAAAATAGGTATTTATATATTAATTGGTAATTTGAATCCGACCCGTACTGATAACTGAAGAATTAAAAAATTACTGATAAATAAAAAAAACGGCACCGTTTCCCGTTTTTGCTAATTGCTAAAATTGCTAATACCTACATCAATATTTGGTTATTTTGGTGATCATTTGTTTGATAATGACATTGTAGAAAAACATGGGATTCAATTTGTAAAGTAAATATATTTAAAAATAAGAATCCATCATGAATGTTCTAAACCTTCCTAAACCTTCTCACTATATGTACGATGTTAAGAAGTTAAGCAAGATTGTTTTGTTGAAAAATCAATAACACTTAAAAATATCACGCTTGTCACCTATACATATACCTTTAAATGTATCGATTATCTTTAAAAATTTCATTAGGGATTTTTACAATTGTATCAAATTTATTTATTTCCAATTTACTATTAAAATTCTATGATTATAATGTAGTTTTATTATTTAAATGTTAATTGTGGCATTTCATACATTTTTTATTTTTTCTCTTCCTTTTCTTTTTTAGGATTTATTACCACATTTCTTGAAATTTCTATCCAAAAAAGTTGATTTATCTAAAAAATATTCAAATTAACCAGTTTAAAACTGAGAAAAAACACCCTCTAACTGTTCCTCTGACATTACTTCAAAGGCGTAGAGGTTATTTCCCAGTTTTGAACTGGTTAATTTAAATATTTTTTTAAATATAGCAACTTTTTTTTAATAGGATTTTCAAGAAGTGTGGTAATAAATCCCAAAAAAGAAAAGGAAGAAAAAAAATGTAGTTTTATTTTTTGCTTATTATTATTATTTTAAAAGTATTAAACCTCACACACTTATTTGCCTACGCCTTTTTCAATGGAGGCGGATTGACAAAATTAATCCTCATTCAGCCACTACTGTATAGAAAGTTGCAGCAATGCTTTATCCTCTTTATTTATACACCTATTCATATTCCACACAGTTGCCGAAAAGATAATGTAGGCAACACGCCCGGAAACTGTTTTTTTGGACTCGCAGACTTCCAGGACTCGCTGACGACTCGTCCTGGAATCTTGTCTACTCTTCCAAAAAAAAAAACAGTATTTTCCGGACTTGTTACGTAAATTACTAAATTTTTTATTAAGTCACTGGTTTAAATAGCGTTTTAAGTTTTTTTAGTATTAGATATTTTTTTTTAAACAAAAAATATGGGTCAATTATTTTTATGTGTAGATGTTATTAAAATAGTTTTTAAAAAATTATTCACTGCCCATTGTTTACTTAAGAGGTGTAAACACAACAATATTATATAAAAAGCGACTCTGTGGCATAGTGGACTAGAGCATGAGTGAGTCATAATAATATGACTCTGGCCACACTGCCTATCGTGTCCGGGTTCGAGGCCCGGCATTGGCAGATAGAAATGTCGGTGGGTATGGATGTTTGTCTGCGTTTTTTTCTAATGTGTTGTAGCCCCCTTCCGGACAGCCTTTGGCTTTGAATTGGGGGTTGTCTCATTTCTGTGGTGTGTTTTATGTTTTATGTTTATTTAGTTCTAAGGCTTTCACGGAGCTGATAGCTGATCTTTTCTTAAAAATATATTAGGGGTTTAATAAATCAAAATAATTAACGCTTACAAGCACAAGGGCCTAGAAACCATTCTATAAATAATGTAGAATATTTACCTGTACTTCATCCTTATTTTGCGTTAAACCATCAACTTGAGACACTAATATCTTTATTTCGTCCTCTTGCTCGCATATACAACTTTCCAAATCACCCACTTGTCTCACCAAAGCATCTCTTTCTCTTGTTATATCTCTAGCTGCATCAACTTGTGATCGTAACATTTCACATTGACATTCCATAGATAAAATTTCGTCATATTTTTGCTTGTACATATCTCTCTCCTGCGCGGCATTTTCCAAACATTTACACTTTAACCTCAAAGTCTCGTTTTGACCCTGCATGTGAGAAAGTTCATTTAAATTTATTTGTAATCTGTCTCGTTCTAATTTTAACATTTCAGCTTCTTTACTTTTGGATTTTAAATTGTCTATTTCTCTTTTCATGCATTCTATTCTCTTATACATTGAGTCTCTTTCCATTTTGACATTCTGTAATTCTCTTTCTAAACAAGTACACCTAGAGTTCGCCTTTGATATCTCAATGCCCGCAGTTCTATCATTCTTTTTGTAATGCATCAGTTGCTCTTCTAACTCATCAACCCTAGCAGCTTTCTTTCTTAATTCGTCTAATTCGCTTTCTAAATCTTTTATTTGTCCTATTTTTTTACCCATTTTGTCCCGTTCTTCTAATGCACTATCCAACATTTTGGATCTATTTCTGTAAACTTCCACATCTTCGGGTAAATCACGATACTGCAAAAGTTCTTTTTCAAGTTTCTGAACTCTGTTTGCCAACGAATCTCTTTCTTTGGTCAGTTCTTCCAGATTGTCTAATTTATTGTTTAATTCTTCCACGTCGGAAATATTTTCATTTGTGCCTACCTCTATTCCCGATATTGCCACTTTACCCTTTAATTTATCTCTCTCGCCTCTGAGTGTTTCGTTTTCATTTTCCACTGACTTTAGTTTCATGCAATATTTCTTCAGCACTTCTACTTCTTTTTTGATAACCTCGGCTTCTTGTTCTGGAGACAAGCTTCCGCTTCGCATTTCTGTTATTTCTAATTCTAGAGCATCAATTTCTTCTTTGCATGAAGATGATATTAGTGGACTTCCAACTGCACCTGATTTCTAAAAAATGAAATTATAGTTTGACAAGAGTCAAGCAATATTATACCACAGGACTGTGATACCATATTCATGGACAAATTATTTACTCTGACGTGAGAAAGAATAGGACAAAAATATACATAAGAAAATTTCCGACATAACAATTAAATCACAGTATTCAAGACGACCTACAGTCGAAAATTCAACATTCAGTATCTACTCTAAAGTGATTGTGTTTTTTGAAAATCCATTGCCAACTAAATTACAATAACTCTGTAATACCATTGAGTAAAAAATAGTAAAGAGGCGCGACTGTCAAGGTTTCGAGATTTTAGTATTGTATTTTTTTGCCAATAACTTCATGATTGTCATCAATTTTTAGTGCTACAGGAAGGTATTTGTAATGTGGCTGTATAACCCTTAAAATTAAAGACAATCATGAAGCTATTAGTAAAAAAATACAACACTAAAATCTCGAAACCTTGACAGTTGCGCCTCTTTATTATTTTTTACTCAATGGTAATACCCAAAGCAACTTATCTACGGTATAGCTGACATCGGTTTATCTCTCGGTTTAAAGGATAGACTTCCATTTAGGATTTCAAAGTTGATTTTTTTTTTAAAACACGAAGGCAAAGCCACGCGGTGCTTCTGCTTGAACGCCATCTTATTTCTAAATCGAATGTAAGAAACTCTGCTATTCGTTTCATTTTACTTGTTTAGTTTCCGAAATACTTATAATGAACATTTTAATTATAGATAAAGAATAATTATAATTTAAACGTATAGTCTACCCGCTCGTACAAAAAAATATATGCGCAAAATAAAATCTATTTTAGCTTCTTACAACTTGCAACACCATTTATGCCATGACTAAAGAACTCGCTCCAATAGTGCATAAATATTTGTTTTAAGTATTTTTTGAAAAATATTCATTTAATAATGATATATTTGTATTGTTAAAATAAAAAATACTTAAAAAAAACTCACCTTAGCATTTTCTAGTTCCTCGAGGCAACAGTCTAATTTATTTTTAAGGTCATTTCGTTCATTCTTAAGTGTTTCTATGGTAAATCTTTGTTCCTGGAATATCACAAAATTTGAATTTTATGCAAATATTTCTATAATATAATGGATCAGGCGAACGGCGTCCACCTTTGATTAAAAAATAAATAAAAATTACCGCTAACTGATTACGCAACATAGCATCATCCATGCCTGTTATGTCTGTAGCATACGCCATTTCCTTTGTGATTATCGGTTCATAGGTTTCTCCTGCGAATGCCATAGGTGCCTGCTGTAATACAGTTCTCTCTCCAACTGTTGATATGTCCTGAATTGTTGCAGGCTCCCTACCTGCTGGTATTATATCTCCTTCGGCGCTTCTTAAGGGTAAACTAATTTCTGCCCCTATATCTACTCTGATACTAGGTCCTGCAATTGTTGGTATAGCACCCTCTCTTGCTTGTGATAACGGCACTCCACCGAATACCTCAGCCTGATCAATTGTTTCTGCCTGTTGACGCATTGCTATATCTTCACTTACTGCATATCCTTCGATTCCTCCTGGTACCACGACCCCAGTCGGTAACGACGAACTGATTGTTGCGAATTCATCCCGTTGAACTATTGCTGAAGGTTGTATTGGTACTGTTGCTGCCAGTGAGACTGGCTGCTGTGCTGATGGTGGAGCTGATAGTGGTGCTGATAATGGTTCCGTTGGTGCTCCCAAACTTTGGGCTTCTGACATTGGTAGGGCTGTTGTTGGTCCTGTTGATATTGGAACTACTGACATGGGTGCTTCTGATAATGGTGCTGATGATATTGGTGCTGCTGTTAATGGTGATGCTAATGGTGCTGCTGATAATGGTGTTTCTAATGGCGCTGCCGTTAATTGCGCTGCTAATGGTGCTGCTGATGATGGTGATGCTAATGGTGCTGCTGACAACGGTATTTCTAATGGCGCTGCTAATGGTGCTGCTAATGATGGTGCTGCTGCTGCTGATGGTGCTGCTGCTGCTGATGGTGCTGCTGCTGATGATGGTTCTGCCGTTAATTGCGCTGCTAATGGTGCTGCTGACGATGGTGCTGCCGTTAATTGCGCTGCTAATGGTGCTGCTGATGATGGTGCTGCCGATGATGGTGCTGCTGTTAATGGTGCTGCTGATAATGGTGCTGATGTTAATGGTGCTGCTGATAATGGTACTGATGTTGATGGTGCTGCCAGCATTGGTGCTCCTGATATTTCTTGTGGTAGTGGTTGTCTACTTGTTGATTCTGCCGGTGGTCCTCTACCACCTGGATAAGCATTTTTAATACTAGTTCTTGCTATTGAACCCTGTGCACGCGTAGTTATAGTCCCTGCTGTTTTACCAGGACCTATTTGAAAACCTGGCTGTAGACCTTTAATCCTTGTTGTTACTCTTACTGGACCTTCTGCTGTAACCTTATAGGTGCCTACTGCATCTTGAGCAGCCATTCTCGTTAAAGCATCTACTTCTGCTCTCTCTTTGCCGTGACGAGATTTAGCCGCAAATTCATGCTAAAAAGTGACTAGTTTAAATTTGTTCAGTGGCAAATTAATCCCTTAAAATTGAATTTACCTCCTCACCCAAACCACTTCTATCGGCTTTCAAGGCATCGATAATGGCTTCAATGGGAATTAATTTTCCAGTACACTAAAATCGAAAAAAATAAAAATTATTAGAAAAATCTTTGGGGTGTACTGGAAACTTACTTTTTCTGATCCTTTATTTATAAGCTCCAAAATATGTTGTCTCCGATCCTCTACAATATCGCACCATGCTCTTATGTCAATTGCAGATGGATATTTTTTTAATCGTGATTCTGATCTTCTTCTTTCAAGTCTTATGTCACCTCTGTCCAAAAATAACCTAGTTCTTCTATTTACGTACGTCATGATTTCACGTTCACAAATAAAGATTTTGTTATAATTTTATTTTTTACACAATTCCCCAAATAAGATAATTCAAAAAATATATTTGCATTATTGTTGCATCACAAAAGTTTTGAAAATACGGTATTATGATAATTCACATGAAGTTGTCATTATAAAATTAAAAGTACACGCGTATCAGCGTTGCCAATCATGGAACCAATGACATTTCAAGCGGGCGTCAGATTATCCAATGACATTTAAAGCGGGCGTCAGATTATCAAATAATATTTGCTCAGATTCATCAAATTGTGAATATTATGACGTCACAATCACAGTTTGATACGTCTGTTTGATGAAAATAGGTCATGTCTATTGGCCTAAGTTTCCGTTAAAAAATCCGTCACCCGTTAAAACTGTTTTTCTTCCGCACCCCTTCACAATAATCCGTTAGATATGACGGGAAATCCGTTAAGTTGGCAACACTGACGCGTATTTTACGCCTGCTGCGCATTTCTAGTGACGTCATCCGTCACTATTTTTTAAGTGTTTACGAACAGAACTCTATTTATGACATTGAGTCTATTTGTAATCGGCAGAATAATAATTATAACCAAAATTATATACATTTTGATTCTGTTACTGAAAAAGAAATAGAGCTGGCCGTAAACAAATTAAAAGCAAAAAAAGTGACAGGACCGGATCAAATCTTAATTAAATATTTACAAAGCATGCATCAGTTACTTCATGAAACCTCTCCTTATCATTTTCAACTTATCATTAAAAACGGCCGTCTTTCCTGAATTATTTAAAAAATCGAAAACTACCCCGATATATAAAAGCGATGGTAAACATCAAGTCTCGAATTATCGTCCTATAACTATTCTCAACTCAATAGCAAAAATTTTTGAATTTATTATATATGATAAAACTACCCCCAAATCGAAACTAATCTGTTGTCTTTATCTGAGTATCTGGAGCATCACCTGGAGAAAAGGAGTCAAGTGGACATCATCTACACAGATTTTGCAAAAGCTTTCGACAAGGTTAGCCATGATATATTGTTATTTAAATTGGTCTCTTTCGGTTTTAGTAAACATCTAATAAAATATTTTAGTACTTATTTACAACAAAGAAAACAAGTAGTGAATTACAGGGGAGTAGAATCATTTGAATATGATGTTGAATCTGGAGTACCACAAGGCTCCAGGGTCCAAGAGTCCTCTTCTCTTTGTGTTGTTCATCAATGATCTACCAGATAAAATATCTTCCGAATGTCTACTGTATGCAGATGATTTTAAATTATACAGGGCGATAAATAATGACAATGATAGAGCAACTTTACAAAAAGATTTAGATACTATAATATATATTTGGTCACAAAAACACCGGTTATATTTTAATATAAAGAAATGTTACTTTATGTCGTTTTATAGAAAAAAAGATCCATTATTTTTCAACTATACCTTAAATAACATGCCACTGAAGAACATAAAGATCTAGGCGTTATCTTTCAAGAGAATTTTTATTTCACCAAACACGTAGAGGCACTGCATTCCTATAAAATGCTCGGTTTCATTAAACGCATGACCATAGTAGTTTCAACAACGTAGACGCTATTAAAAATCTTTATAATTCCTTCATCAGACCAAAACTGGAGTTTGCAACAGTGATTTGGGACCCACAAACTGTGAAACAAAAAAAGTCTATTGAAAGAATTCAAAATATATTTATAAAGGATATTTTCTATAAAGAATATAAATGGTCTCCAGATTTTGCGCAGTATGAGCCAATTAGGTTAGAATTTAATATAAAAAAGCTAGAATATAGGAGAAAATGTATACTTCTAACGTTCTTGTACAGGGTGTCCCAAATTGCTTGATTTTGGCTGGTTTTCCTATTTCCAGACCAGGTAGAGAAAAACTGACATATGAGTCTAGAGCTCGATTTTTGTGAAACGCCGATTGGTGAAAATCACATTTCGATATTTCTAACCGTTTACGAGATATCGGCAAAAGTTGACATTTTACAGATTCCGAAAAACTTTTTTTAACGTTAAAAAATGTTATTTTTAAAGAGAAATGTGTTATATTGGCAGCAAGGATGACTAGACATATCTTGGCATATATATTTTTGGAAAGCTTTTTTTTTCCTATTTTACAAAGTCAAAACCAAAACTATGGTTTCTATTTGAAATAACAAAGTTAGCTTTGATATCAAACAATCGAAAAGCGATATATTTTTTTTGACAAATGCATCTTATTCTACGTCAAAAAGTTTTTACCGTTTGAAAAAATATCCAAAAATAAAAAAGTTGACAATTTTTCGGAACCTGTGGGTTGAGCAATCTATCAGGCGCGTCTCCAGGTGGCGGATAGGAGGATGGCCAGACTTCTAACGGAGTAGGGTTAGCGTTGGCCATATTGCCGGGGGGTGGGGCTAATAACCCATACCATACCCGGCTAAAACCACGCCGTGGACCAGCTCACGACTCACACCGTAAACCGCCTGGCGACACAACGACCCTCTGTTCTCGGACAGAGGTACGTGTCTCTAGGGGGCACGGGGGTCTTGGCTTAACCGCTCGGACTACGTGGATGAAGTACCACCATAAAAACTTCCCCAATCCCAAGGTATTGTGCCCAGCAACTAGCGACACCTCGGGGCACCTGGCGCACCCCGTTTTATGTAGCCTTCCGTGTCCAAGGGGGCTCTGGGCACGGTGACATTTAAATCCCCCACACTCGTGGGACGAAAATGGAAAACAATAATAATAATAAAATAACGACACCAAAAAACAAAGCTCGGAAGGAGGTCCTGTAAAGGAGGATCCACCGAAGAAAAAACTATCCGGAGCGGCCAGAAGGAAGCTCCGGAAGATGAACCGGGAAGGATCTGGGGGAAAAGCGGGACCTAGGCTTTCACAGCCAGGGGGCGTAAGTACTCCCAGTACACCTCAACCGGGGAGCAGCAAAGCCCCACAGGGGAGTGACCCAAAGCCGGGCGCTAAACGCGGCCGATCTGAGGGAAGCACCCCAGGGAAAAATAGAGTGACGCAGACAAAGAAGAGGGGAAGGGCCAATAACGTCCCGGGTACCTTCTATGCGGCTGCGCTCACAGATTTCAAGGTGGCTATAATACCAAATGGCTACCCTGAGACGTCATTGAGCTCGGAGCAGGCCCTGGGGAGGAAGAAGGGAGGGGAGCAGATGGAAGTCGACCAGGGGACGCAAGTCGAACCCGAAGGGATAGAGGCTGCGAAGGGAGAGGACCAGCAGTAACTCTCGACCACCGTATGTTACATTCAACGTTACACAGGTGAACGTACACCACTGTAAAGCGGCATCGGCCGCGTTGCAGCAACACATTGTAAACAACAATGTAGATATAGCACTGATACAAGAACCCTGGGTGTATAGGGGGCAGATTAGGGGATTAGGGATGGGAAGAGACTGGGAAGTAATTAGCCCAGGCGGTAACCACCCAAGAGCTTGCATTATCGCAAAGAAACATATCAATCTGTTACCCATGTGGGGACTATGTACAAGAGACCTAATGGTGGCACGAACCAGCATAGAAATGGAGGGGTCAACGAAAGAGCTAGTAATAGGATCCGTTTACCTTTCATACGATCAACCTGATCAACCTCCTACCCAGGAAGTTAGAGACAACAATACAAGAGGTGAGTCACTCCTAGAATTTATCATTAGTAATAAGCTAGAAGTAGTTAATCGTGGAAACGAGCCTACCTTTGTCACGACGACAAGGAGTGAGGTTATCGATATTACTATCGCGACACAATATGCGGGGCGAGTGATCAGTGAGTGGCATGTGTCTCAGGAACCATCGCTCTCGGATCACAGGTACGTAAGATTTAAAATACAATCACCACCGGAAGTGAACAAGATGGGTAGGAATCCGAGGACCTGCGACTGGGGACTATTTAATGAGATCCTGGAGCAAGGGCTGATGGAGAGCCCATCGAAGCCACAGACACCGGTGGAAGTAGAACTGATGAATGAATACATTACATCAGCAATAAAAACAGCCTTCGAGCAAAGCTGCCCCCTAAAAGAGAAGAGGCAGAAACGTGAGACCCCATGGTGGAATCACGAGCTCTCCTCCAGGAGAGCAGCAGTTCGAAGGCTTTTCAATCAGGGCCAGTCTGGCCCTAGGATATGTGCCAACCAGCTGGCGGATGGTAAAGGTGGTATTCATACTAAAACCAGGGCGTGAGACCTACGCCCAGGCCAAATCATTCCGACCTATCAGCCTGACATCCTTTCTCCTGAAAACTATGGAGAAGCTGGTGGATATCAGGGACGATGTTATGAACTCAAAACCTTTACATCGAAACCAATATGCCTACCAGACAGGAAAATCATGTGAGCTAGCCATACATGAGCTTACTCACAAAATAGAAAGGGCACTGGACAGCCAGGAAACGGCTATAGGAACCTTTCTGGACATTGAGGGGGCTTTCGATAACACCTCATACGACTCTATAAACAGAGCAGTGAAGAGACGCGGAGTCAAGCAGTCGATAACAAGATGGATTGACTCAGCACTCAAAACCAGGAAAATACAAACAATGCTGGGCTCCACGACAGAGGAGGTGTCGGCAACCAGGGGCTGCCCGCAGGGGGGTGTCCTATCACCCCTGTTGTGGTGTCTGGTTGTTGATGAACTCCTAGTACAATTAGAACAGCAAGGAATATATGCGCAGGGTTATGCAGATGACATCACCATCCTGGCAACAGGAAAATTTGAGGGCGTCACATCTGAAATGATGCAAAGAGCCCTCAAAACGATAGATAAATGGTGCACCCAGGAAGGTCTATCCGTCAATCCAGGAAAGACCACAGTGGTAGCTTTTACAAGGAAAAGAAAAATCCAGAACCTGAAGAAACTATTTCTTCGGGGAAAAGAATTACAAATGAGCGGTGAAGCCAAGTATTTGGGACTAACTCTAGACACCAAACTGAACTTCAAAGCTCATATAGAGAAAGTGACCACCAAAGCCACGCGGGCACTATGGGCCTGCAGACGAATGGTGGGCAAGAACTGGGGACTACAACCACGAATGTTACAGTGGCTCTACCAAAGTGTTGTGATACCAATAATAACCTACGCCTCCCTGATCTGGTGGCACAAAGCTGGAAAAGGAGAGTCGTTGAGGAAACTAAACAAGTTACAAAGACTTGCTTGCCTAGGGATAACGGGGGCCATGACAACAACGCCTACCGCAGCTATGGAAGCGCTGCTCTGCCTACCTCCACTATATCTCGTAGTGGAGAATGAGGCATTGATAGCGACTTACAGGCTAAGAAACAACGGGTATGAGACTTCTCCAAGAAAAGGATATCATCCAGAAATAGCCCAACAACTGGGAAAAAATCGACTACTTGAAATGCAGTCAGACAGAATCAGCACAACTTATAACTTCACAAAAACCTTCAGGGTGATTATATCTGATAGGGAAGATGAGGGCAAAAGGCAGATGCGAGGTCACCCAAATGATACCATATGGTATACGAACGGATCAAAAAATTATTTCTGTGCTTTTGCCAATGCAATTTCGATCTAGTTGACAATGATCTTACGCAAAAGTATTATTGACAACAAGGCAAAGTATCAAATCTAAACTAAAAGCAGCGAAAAATATACAAAATCGCAACTACATAATATATAAATTAAAATACCTAGATGCAATTCCTAACATAAAGCTTAAATTACCGAGTCGCTGCTTAGTCAGGGATCCAATGAACTACAGTCCATTCACTTTTTAAAAAAATAGTGGAGGCTGTGATTTCTCATAATGGGCGCGTTCAGCCGACACAACAGTTGACTTAAAACCATAAACGTGTTTCTGGTGTGGTGGAAGACAACATATGGAAACACCTGAACGGTATGGTTTGTTAAAAGTTCACCGATATCGATCAGATCACAGAACAGTTAAAAGGGAAGGGACATATTATAGATCTGTGGTTGTCTAGTAGTAAGGTTATGTGCTATTTTGATGAAATATTTTGAATCGTTTTTAAGAGTGATGAATAACGTGGTATTACACGAATTATTTGAAAATGATATAGACTGGAATGCTATTCAGATTGCTGTCGACAATCTAGGAGCACCAATAGACTTTATTCCAAACAGAGGAAAACCTACGTACAATGTAAATTATGTAGTTAATTATTGATGTTGAAATGTGAGGTTTACAACGTTCTAAAGACAGCACAGAACATAAAGACAGAAAGACACAGAATTTCTGTGACGTGTTCTGTGCTTCTGTGGCTAGAAACCGTTGGTTTATAAAGTCACCATAGAATTTTTGTGGTGCCTATTTTTAAGCAGCGGTTCCAATTAACCAAGCTCAACAAATGCCGTTCAGCGGAATCAACAGGCCACCATACTCAACTGTTGTGTCGGCTGAACGCGCCCAATGGTTCACTCTATGATTGACAACATTAAATATTTTAAGGTTATGTATACTGACAGACATATTTCGGCAAGAAAGCGTTGCCATTTTCTTTAAATTTCTATTAGCAACAGTCTGACCCTATATGTTCTATGTTTGTAACCATACAATTTTTAGATTTTTTATTGGTTCTGTAATTGTGGAATAGTCTGGCATAAAGTTTATTAAATTAAAATTATTAAAATAATATATGTTTATTGACATTATAGAGAAATATACAACGTAGTAATTAATTATAGCAATAAAATAGATAAGCATTTATATTTAATACAAAATAAGTGTGTATACATAGATACTTATATCCATATTAGAAACATATTGGAGGTAAATTAAATTAAATGCATATTTCTTTCAATTATTATAAGAAAACAAAACAATAATCAGAGAAGTACTTAAAAATTAATTTTCTTTTCTTTTATCTCTGTCATCTTTATTGCTTATATATAGAACCATCTTTCTTCTCATCATACGAATGCTAATCACTCGAATTGGAGATTCAGGCTCTAGTGAACAGTGGGATCGGGGTTCGCCGACGCTGATGGTTTGTCTTATCCATAAATGCATAAATCAACATTCTTACAGAGAGAGTTGGTACATCCCACTATGTATAAAATATATGTGGCGCAGTCGACTTCACATCTATTCTGTCTAATTTTTGTCGCATTCGGGATATCTTGGTTATATTTGTATAAAATGCAAATATGATATGACTATAATAACGGTCGAGAGGCTAACGCACTCTTAAGGTCCCGGGTTCGATTTCCTGTCATATTGGATGTGTGATCCTTTACCTTTAAACCTCTCCTGCACAGCGTTAGTTCAGGGATACATGCAGGGGTTATAATATATGTATTTTGTGGTGTTATTATAAGATACGAATTAAGTAAATTTTCGACCATATTTAAACAAGGCGCATTCTTTCAACACTGATCACGCGTTTTGATCTCAGAAACGCAAGTCTTTTGGCACTTATTTTCCCAACTGTTTGTTCGCGTAACCGAAAAATGAACGCATGTTTTCGATGATCCTTACAAACAAGAATCAAGATTGTTACTAAAGAATGCACAAAAAAATGAAAAATGATATGATTCTTTTAAATTGGATCTGACTTATAAATCCCCTTTCACCATTTAACTATCAGAGTCTGATTCTTCTTCTTCGTTTGAATCCGAGTCAGATTCTGCTAGTGAAATAATAAAAGGAGGCATATCTTCAAAAGATGTTTGTCCCAATTCCCGTACCCATTTCCCGTACCCATTCCTCCCTCACCAGATTTTCACAATGCACACAAAAATTTTTCCATGTCTGAGCAGTACATTGACGCAAGAACTCAAGCCATAAATCTTCAGTCTGCTTCATAGAAGAAGACTGGAGATTTATGTGTTTGTTATAATAGTCCTTCGTTACGTGTTATGCCATTTCAATTGGGTTGAACTGACAATGGTATGGTGGTAAACGAAGGACTTCATGTCCTTGCTGTCTCAATAGTTCGTCAACTACGTAAGTCTTGTTACAGTCACGCCGAAAGGGTTTTATTACCTCCCAAAGTTGCTTTTTATTTAAATTTTGATAGTCTTTTTGAGTTCTGTCAGTCAACCATTTTTGCATTTCACATTTCTTAGATGCAAATATTGGTGGCTTATCCATGGAATGGTAAGGAGCATTATCCATCACCACCACACATTTACATTTAAGCTGTGCCAATGCAGGAATTAGTTGGTCTTTTATCCATTTTTGAAAAAGGTCTCCGGTCATAGTTTTGTGATAGTCTCTGTCATTGTTTTTAGAATTTAAAAGGAAATCACACCCTCCCAACCACCCAAGTTCTCCCCTCATTTTTAACTTTAGACGGACTAAATTTTAAATCTGTGTCGTGTACCCAGCGACGAATTGGAGACCCGTTCTGATAAATCCAAGTTTCGTCCAGGTACACGAACATGTAATTTTCACTAGAATTTTGAAATTGAAGAAATTTACGACAAAATATGATTTTTAAAGTTTTGATGTGTTTCTGTTCACACAGAATTTTCCTATCATTCGCAATTTTGTATTTAAGCCCTATAGGCCAGTAGTGTAAAACCAAAAAATTATACGAATCGGAAATAATTGCTACAAAAGGTTTTATTGTTTTAATGGCTTTATTTATTGCCCAATATGACTATCCTAGGTTTTCCCCCTCGGCGGAGTTGTGTTAAAGTGGTGGGGGGTTAAAATGTACCCCCAAAATGGGCATTTTTTCGGTTTTATGGTTATATCTCGTAAAGGACTCACAATATCGAAAACATTGTCCTATTAAAAGTTGTAGGGCATTAAATTCTGCATTGAATGATACTAGACCACCCGTTCCCATACTAGTGCTCATCAAAGTTGGACAAATTTTGCATATTTATGAAAAATGTTTTATTTACACTATATGTACTAGTCTTGTACTTAACTGATATAAAGATGGAGGCAGGATAAAGAAACACAATTCAAATCAATTAGTAATGATTATATTTCATAATAACAAAAATTGTAGTTAAAAGTATGAAAATGGAAAGGGTAAAAAATGGGGAGTTACACAGATTTCACAGACGTCGACGTTTGATTCTCGTTGGGCATCAAGAGCATCAAATCTGCTGCGCGCCTCCGCCGAAGCAAAAGACACACTACTCCTGAGGTCATTTTTACCGAGATAATGGGGTTGACCATGACTCAGGAGCAATTCCTTTCCAACGACAGAAATAAAGCACGGCTTATTAACTTGCTTACTGAGAGGCTTGAAGGTGAAGGCTTCCCAGTAAAGCAAGCTAATGGAGATGCAGACCACCTGATTGTTGCCACGGCCCTTGAGGTATCACAGGAGCATGAGAAGGTTGTGGTAGTTGGTGAGGATACGGACCTCCTCATTATGCTCAATGCTCTAGCCACACACCATCAGCAAACATATGTTTTTTAAAACCTGGGAAGAGGAGCAACCCCATCAAAAGTATTTGGTCCTAACAGCTTCAAACTGGCAGACAACATCAGAAGGCCACTCATATTTCTCCACGCCATAAGTGGATGTGACACAACTTCAGCACTTCTTCAGGCAGGGTAAAAAGGTGGTCAAGCTGTTGGTCGAAAATAAATGTCTTCTCGAAGAAATCAAACCATTCTTCGAGCATGATTGAGTGTCATGAAGCTATTGCCGAAGTTGGCCTACGATTTTTAACAACCCTCTACGGAGGTAGGGCAGGAGATACTTTAGATAAATTGCGATTCGACCAGTTTTCCTGTTTTCCAAAGCCCTAGTGAAATCCAAATTCAACCTGGCATCCCTAAAACCAACATCCGAAGCAGCCCGCCAAAATTGCCTGAGAACTTACTTACAAGTACAAATGTGGTTAGGACACCAGATGGATCCGCTCCTCTGGAGATGGCAGGCTTCAAAGTTTGGTTCTGACCCCGTTCCTACCTCCAGGAAACCAGCTCCACAGTCTCTTCTCTGCACAATTTTCTGCAAATGCAACAAAGGGGTGTGCAGGTGGTTGTGGGTGTCGGAAGGCTGGGATTAATTGCTCGTTGATTTGTGCCAACTGCAAGGGGAACTCCTGCACTAACTCCCTCCAACCAGATGCAATTGACGAACCAGATGTTGACGAAGACCTGGAATGCATATATGGGGCGACGAAAATTACAGACTTTCAGGAGCCGAGTGATGGGGCGACGGACTCCGTATCGGAAATTTCAGACTTTGAAGAACCGAGTGGCCCAACGAGAATCAAATGTCGACGTCTGTGAAATCTTTGTAACTCCCTATTTTTTCCCCTTTTCATTTTCATACATTTAACTACAATGTTTGTTATTATGAAATATAATCATTACTAACTGATTTTAAGAATTGTGTTTCTTTGTCCTGCCTCCATCTTTATATCAGTTAAGTACAAGACTAGTACATATAGTGCAAATAAAACATTTTTCATAAATATGCAAAATTTGTCCAACTTTGATGAGCACTAGTATGGGAACGCGTGGTCCAAAAAATATGCGCCTAGTATCATTCAATGCCGAATTTAATGCCCTACAACTTTTAATAGGACAATGTTTTCGATATTGTGAGTCATTTACGAGATATAACCATAAAACCGAAAAATACCCATTTTGGGGGTACATTTTTACCCCCCACCACTTTAACACAACTCCGCCGAGGGGGAAAACCTAGGATAGTCATATTGGGCAACAAATGAAGCCATTAAAACAATAAAACCTTTTGTAGCAATTATTTCCAATTTGGATTTTAAGCATACTGGCCTACTATTGATTTTAAAATTTTATATAATGTAGTTCTCCCTCCCCTATAATCTATTAAATTTCGCGCAGCTTCTAACAAATTATCCAAAGTAAAAAATTGATTTCTTTCATTATATCCACTGATAATTTCGACCAGATCCCTTTTAAAAAAATAATTCAATTTTTCAGTTTTTTTCCTAATATACACCGCCGCCCCCTGCATGGCCCCTGTCTTATCCCGTATTATCCCGCATATAACGGATCTTCCTACCTAAAAATTAAAATAACATTCCAAACAAAATGATTTATTAAAAATAGATTCATTGTACTTACACTGAAAATGTCCACCAGTTTATTTACAATAGCATCATTGTTCAAGTCTGGCCTGTCGTGTCTATAATGCTTATAACATTTCAAAATGCTAAGTTTTTTGTCTGCCGAAACTATTTTGGGCATTATTATTTAAATAATTTCACTAATAACTTTGACAAAATATAATTTAATATTCGTCATGTGTCATCCATGTCACAAATGTCACAATCACATTAGAAATAATTATAGAAATGAGTGCATTCGATTATTGAAATAATTACTGTAAAAATTACAAGATTTCTCAAAATGACCCAAAATTATGTGTGAAAAGAATACACCTAATAAAATTTTACAACGCTGCAATTTAAATTTGACACACAGCAATTGAAATTCGACATAGAGCTGACAAAATACCTAACCTTAAAATATTTTATGTTGTCAATCTATTATATAGAGTGAAATGTCACGAAAAATCAAAGCCACCCTTTATTTTTTTAAAATGTGAATGGACGTAAATTCCGCTTATTTCTCTGTTGCTATGTAATTTTTGGACATACTTTTAAAATTAGGTCCATGTTATGTAAAATTTTCTGCCGAATCCATTTCCGGAGGGCGATTTTCGATATGAGCTTGCGTTCATCCCCTATATTAATTTTTCACCCCTTTTCGGCGATACACGATATTTAAAATTTTTCAGATATAGCTCGTGCTATCTCCAAAACTATTAAACCTACAGGGATCAAATTTTAGACGGAGGTTATATGATGTATGGCGACTACGATAGCAGCGTTAAAATAGTATTTTGATTATTGATCTTCCAAGAAAAAATAAAGTACGCGGGGGTGCAGAGATATTGTAGAGAAAAATGTAGCATTGAGGTACTTTTTCTATTTCTAGAGATACTATATCGGTTATATGAGCGGTATTGTAGTAGAAAGTTCAAATTTAATTTTGGTAAAAGAATTTTTACAATCGAAGTATTCTAGCGAAAGATATAAATCATTTAGTATCGGGAACGATACCGCGCGTTCCGATCGCTTAGGCATGAAGTGCTGTTTTGTGAACTGTGGCAGAACGCGCTCACCATTCGACCGACCGATGTCGTAAAACATACGAATACAACATACAACACTTGAAATAACAAATAGAAACGTGTGTGTACAGGGTTATTGGTTATAAATGGAACCCCCTCTTAACTTCGTTATTTTTTAAGATAAGAAAAAAATTTTAAACAGAAGTTTTAGGACATTCTATGAATTTTCTTGCTACCATATTCAATAGTATACAGGGTGCCTCATCATGTTTTTTAAATGAAATACCCTGTATATTTTTGAATATTATGAAAGTCCTCGTTTTCCTGATTTCAAAAAGGTATATGTTGACATTTACTGTGGCCATTTTCGATATACAGTGGCTGCTATTTACATAAAAATCGAATGAATAACAGTATGACATGATTTTCAAAAACAAAAGGTTATAGAAAATGTATTGATGAAAATTGGGGACATGTTGAAAATTTATTACAATAATTTTTTAATCTTTGGTATGCATAGAATCTTGTTATTAATAAAAATTTCGTACTGTTTTTGTTTATTGCAAAACTGAAATATTGATCTAACCAATAATAATTATATGCATAGATATAATAGTAAACGTCAACATGTTACACAATTTTGAAATCGGGAAAACGAGGACTTTCATACTATGCAAAAATACATAGGGTGTTCCATAAAAAAACATAAGATTGCTTTGTGCCAATTTTATGAGGCACCCCGTATACTATTATATATGGTTGAAACAAAATTCATAGAATGCCCTAAAAACTTTCGTTTAAAAAATTTTTTTTATCTCAAAAAAGAACGAAATTGAAAGGGGGTTCCATTTATAAAAAAATAACCCTGTACAAATATTGCAGAGAAAAATGCTTGTTTTCAAATTTAATGTAAGGAAAGAATTGTAACTGATAAATCTGTCTGTGTACACAGATACAATTATAATTGATTCAAAACTATAGTTTTGAATCAAGAACATTTTGTCTCATATAAGCGCTAATAAACAAACTCTTCATATAAACATATATTTTAGTGGCAAGTTCTAAATGTCTTTCGTAAATAAATTGATTTTTTACAAACCCATTATTTTCTTCACAAAATTATTTAAAAAGGAACAAAATGCAAATAGTGGTTAATATTATAATGAATAAAGAATAGTAAATGGTTGGAAAAATGAACACAACATTTTAATTCCCATCATGATCACGAAATATCCGAAACCGGAAATATGACAATGTGTAAGTGTAAAAATAATAAGTGCAGTATAAGGTGTTGTTGTAAGAAGCTAGGAGTTGATTGCATAATAAGCTGGGGCAAACTGTTGAGGTTTGCCTTTGATACTACACTTTTATCTTAACATATTTTGGACATTTTCTTATTTCTATTTATTTTTTAGAATTGGCGTGATTCCCAGAAACAAGTTCAATGAATAATAATAAGCTGCGTTTGCATGGAAAATTGTAAATTTGATTAGAATATTCATGAAATAAAATATTTATCTCCATCTACATAGCTTCTTTCTGCACGACAACAAATAATGATTGAAATTAAAAATTAACTGGTTCATTACACGCATATAAATATATTCCCCATATAGAATAAATAATTTTATTTAAAATTATGATTATTTATGTTTGTTAGCTATGAAAAAAAAAATTGTTTAGGTATTACTGGTATTAGGCAAATCAAATTATTTACTATTCTTTATTCATTACCTATAATATTAACTACTGTTTGCCTATTGTTCCTTTTTAAATAATTTTGTCAAGAAAATAATGGGTTTATAATAAATCAATTTATTTACTAAAGACATTTAGAATTTAGAAATTGCCATTAAAATACAGCGTGTCCCACTTTTAATGGCCCCCCCTTCCCAACTCAGTTATATTAGTTATCCAATTTTAACCAAATTTGGATCGGTGTCAATGACCTTTGGTGTGATCTTTTTGAATTAAACAAAATTTATTTTTGTCAGTAGCGTGCATTTTTATTAAGAAAAAAGGGGTCGCTTTTTCGAGAAGTCATATTAGGCATTTTTTTACAGAAAAACTAATACGATATTATTAATCAGCATGCTTTAGAACCCCCATGCCGAAAATTTCACAAGATTTTGATTAAGGGTTGCCGAATAACGGGCCCAGTAAAAATACATTTGTTCAGTCGTAAATAATTGACAGCTTGAAAACGGTTTGCGTTTTGAAAAAAAGTCGTTCTTCATTTTCAATTTAAATTGATTTAATATATCTCCTTATGCCTTCAAAAGTTTCAAATGCTGCAAGCAAAAATTTTTCATTGGACGAAAAAAAATATTTTAACCGGTTCTGTATTATTTGGGCATTAAGTGATAAAAAATGATCTTATGTGATAATAAATCAATTTTATAGCAAAAGAAGAAAGGTTGCTCTGATATTAAATTAAACTATTTTTCGAAAAATAAACCGTTGTCAAGTTAATTATTTACGACTGCGGCATTTCAAACTTTTGAGCACATGATGCGATAGAGTAAATCAGTTTAAATTGAAAATTACGAATAACTTTTTTTCGAAACACAAACCGTTTTCAAGTTATCAATTAATTACGACTGAAAAAATGTATTTTCACTGGGACCGTTATTCGGAAACCCTTAATCAAAATGTAGGAAAATTTTGAACATGGGGGTTCCAAAGCATGCTGATTAATAATATTGCGTTTTACTTAATAAAAATGCACGCCACTGGCAAAAATAAGTTTTGTTTAATTCAAAAAAATCACACCAAAAGCCGTTGATAGTAACCCAAATTTGGTTAAAATCGTGTAACCAATAACTGAGTTGTGAAGGGGGAGGCATTAAAAGTGGGACACGCTGTATATGTTTATATGAAGAGTTTGTTTATTAGCGCTTATATATAAGACAAAATGTTCTTGATTCAAAACTAATTTTATCTGTGTACACTGACAGATTTATTAGTTACAATTATTTCCTTACATTAATTTGAAAACGAACATTCTTCTCTGCAATATTAGTACATACACGTTTCTATTTGTTATTTCACGTGTCGTATTCGTATGTTTTGCGAAGTCGGTCGGTCGAATGGTGAGCGCGTTCTGCCACAGTTCACAAAACAACACTTCATGCCTAAGCGATCGAAACGCGCGGTATCGTTCCCGATACTAAATAATTTATATCTTTCGTTAGAATATTCCGATTGTAAAAATTCTTTCACCAAAATTAAATTTGAACTTTCTACTACAATACCGCTCACATAACCGATACAGTATCTCTAGAAATAGAAAAAGTACCTCAATGCTACATTTTTCTCTACAATATTTCTGCATCCCCGCTAACTTTATTTTTTTCTTGGAAGATCAATAATCCAAATACTATTTTAACACTGCTATCTTAGTCGCCATACATCATATAACCTCCGTGTAAAATTTGATCCCTGTAGGTTTGATAGTTTTGGAGATAGCACGAGTTATATCTGAAAAATTTTAAATATCGTGTATCGCCGAAAAGGGGTGAAAAATTAATATAGGGGATGAACGCAAGCTCATATCGCAAATCGCCCTCCGGAAATGGATTCGGCAGAAAATTTTACATAACATAGACCTAATTTTAAAAGTATGTCCAAAAGTTGCATACCTAGGACTGAAAGTAAACGGTCTCTGGATCCCTGACTACATCCAGTCCAGACCGAACCGAAGTCCGCACCGAAGTACCTGCAAGAGAGAGCTCTGACGTCGACAAAAGAGTAAGGAAATTTTTCTAAGTTAATATATATTTGACCTGTGATTTATTTTCAATCATTTTATATTCCGTGTATGTTCGAATCGTGTTAATTCTAAGTCGCGTTGTATGTTTTGCTGATTTAATTTAAGTCAGTACAACGTCACGAGGTAGTTTGTCCGGCCCAAGAGCAACTTTTGTGCTCTCGCGTGATACGTCTTGATAACCTGCCGGTTTACGTGGAACCGCTTACTGGCAGTAATTATCCGGACGGCGTCGACACTTGTCTGGCTTAAGTAGTAGAGCGGATTATTAAGTTACACGTGCATTTAACCGACGTTTTGGTGGCCTGCCGATTTACGTGGAATCGTCTATTGGCACTGTCATCAGGGCGTTGCCGAATTTTTACTCCGAATTATTGATTTTGATTACCGCGTAAACCTTGGCGTTTTGGTGGCCTGCTAATTTACGTGGAATCGTTCAAGCACTGTCAGCAGGGCGTCGCCGCTTTAATTAAAATATTTTAGTAGTTTTATGAAAACGCGTTTCCCACCTTGAGTAGCCAGTCAAGTTTTATCCGTTTATTCCGTTTTGTAGTTATTTTTATTTTTCAGAATTAAATTTGTTTTAAAAATAATCTGCCGAACGCCATTCGAACATATATGTTTTGCCTGTAAATTATATTATCCTGCTTGGTCAAATATAGATTGCTAACCGAGCTTTTGCTAGTAACCAGTTTGTAGTGTAGATAGAGCTTTTTACCTGCCGCACGCTTTCCGTTTAACCGCTTTACCATAGATTTGCTTTCTCGCTTCCACCGTATTATTGCTTGCTTTTCCGGTTTTAACCATAGTTTGCCGCTTTTAGTTTTGCCTAGCCTGCCTGCTTTAAGTTTTGCTTGTTATTTGTGCTTTATTTTCCGTAATAGGTATATTGTATTGTATTAAATCTTGAATAAAGCTTGTTCTGTTTTTAATCCGAAATTATGAGTTTTCTTTATAGGTTAATTAGACCCCTGGCTTAACGGTGTCTTCACTGCAGTTACCTGAAGCCTCTATTATCCTGCTAATAGAGTAAAGTGGTCTTTCTGCACTCTAAACAGAAAGTGGCGCCCGAGACACCGTCCTAAAAAAGCACCGCCGCCCCTCAGGCGTCACAGTAACCTTCTCCGAACTTCCGCCATAACGAAGGAAGGTTACAAAATGGTTCAGTTCAGATCGAGGCTCTCCTTAACTCAAGACCTCTTTGTCCTCTAAGTAGTGACCCTGGTGATTTGTCAGTTTTAACTCCAGGACACTTCCTCACTTTGGAACCTCTGACTAACATCCCTGAGCCTAACCTTACCCACCTTAAAATAAATCGTTTGAGTCGCTGGCAATTGCTGCAACGCTTGCACCAAGATTTTTGGAAGCGGTGGCGTAACGAATATCTGCAACACATTACAGCAACGTAACAACAAATGGACTTAAAAATTCAGTCGATTGATGTTGGAACATTAGTAATTATAATGAATCATAGTACTCCATCCATGCAGTGGAAGTTGGGTCGAATAGTGAAAACTCACCCTGGCCTTGATGGTATAGTTCAGGTAGTAACGGTTAAGACCTCTCGAGGTCTTCTCCAGAGACCTGTGGTAAAGCTATGTCCTTTGCCAAACCAATGATTCGACTGAAAACATTACATGTTTTGGTGGGCGGTATGTTACGTTACTGCACCACATTTTTTCTTGTAAATATAACTTTTTTTCTTTTATTTTTTTTTTAAATTTTATTATTTAAGTTAATGTCAATTTAATGATACTGCGAAAAACTGGCACTAACCCTTCCCCCTCCCGAGGAAAAGGCGCGCGTACGCGACTGTCAAGAAGAGAGTGGGAGGAACCAAGAGAAACCAAGAAGGAACACTCTCTCTCGAAACCTCAACACAAAACCTCATACGTAAGATTTTAGTGTGGTGGTAAAGGAAAGTGAAACCGAAGATTACTATTATACAGTCCACTCTAGAACCACAGGAACAGAACGAGGCCTAGGTAAGTAACAGTTCCGATAACGGTCTAACTTTGCTCATTACAACACACTTACGATGAATAAAAAAATTACGTGAAGTAGATCCTACAGCGACAAAAGCAGCAGTTAAAAAAATATATTGTATGGAAATTTTCGAAAAGGATTAAAAAAAGTTAACGTATCAAAAAAATCCGGGGCTGGTGCTTTTGCCACTAAAGCCGCTGCCACTGCCAATAAATATTTTCGGTCCATGCTGTAGCAGATTAAACTGACCAAACAAGCGGAAAGTGTATGAACAATTCGTTCTACAATCTTGCGTGCACAATCTTAGTCGCGTGGTTAAAATTGCCAGGTAAGATCGCAGTGTATGGGGGGCTTTATTTACATTAGATTTGCTATCAACTTCTGTTGTTACTTTACCCCTAACAGGATATGGTCGAATCATAACTATCTTCGGTTTTGTGTCTATTTACATCAGCCAATATTAATTATTATTGCTTTGTACATTAATGAGTATGACTTTATGCTGTACTGCACCATTGAGTAAATAAATAATATCAAGAGGCGCAACCGTCAAAGGGCCGAGATATTAGTATTGTATTTTTTTGCCAATAGCTTCAGGATTGTTACGGGAAGGTATTTGTAATTCGGTTGCGTAGCCCTAAATATTGTAGATAATTCTGTAGTTATTGGCAAAAAAATACAACACTAAAATCTCGGCCCGTGACAGTTGCCTCTTTATATTATTTGTTTACTCAATGACTGCACTAATTAACATATTATATATAAATGGTGTTGAACTTCAATACATTTGACAAATTTCTTCAAATGACTGGTCTGGTAAAATATAGAATGTTCAGGTTTTAGAAAACTTCTTTGGTGTTCTATACTGTGCCATCATATCGAAACATTTCTCAAGGAAATATTCGGTGAAGCTCGTGAGACCGGCCGCAATAGTGGGACCACAGGATAGCAACGATGGGGAATGCCATGCATGCGTAAACCGTAAACGATGAATGGTGAAAGTGAATATACTACCACAGGCCACAGGTTTCAGTCTCCTGAAGAAAACGAGGGCTGTATCTCACTGTAGGTGGGAAATATGAAACCACGGTAGTATATGCTTAACTAAACTTTATGAAAATCTATATAACAGACAACAGGGACTGCTACATGCAAATAAAAATTTTTTAAAATTATTTATAATATAAATAAAGGTTATTTACCAATTTTGTTGTGATTATCTGCATTCATAACTTTGATCTAAGACCAGAGAAACTATTAATCTTTAGGCCTTTTTAAAATGGCCGTTTTTGACAACTCAAGTATGGCACTAAAACTCTACGATGTGACGAATCGTAAATTATGCTAACCAGCAACTCGGCAAATATAAATTGTTTTCTCAGCAACAGGCTGAAAGGTAACAACATTTTGAAGCATTTAGTGTAAAATAATATGTACAAAAATAGCAAATAACAAAAGTAACAGAAAGAAAAAATTCCATTTGATTTTATTAAATAAAAAATAAGTCATAAATTATAATAAAATTCGTTTATTAAATTGAAATAATTTTATTAATGTACACATTTTTGTACAAGATAAAGCAGATCTTATACCGTTGTAATTTGTAATTTAGATGTGTTAAATTACAGATTAAATTAGTCAAAATATAGTTACTTCTAATTGACTGTACAGTATTAACTATGCAAAAATTATATGACATCTCTAGATAAGTTAACAATTAAAATCAACAATTAATTAGTCGACATCAAAATTAATATTCAACATTAAAGCATTTGATTATTATTTACCACTTGCGAATGTTGTTCACTCTATCACAGTATCCCGAATACAGTTCTTAGGTTTAGTTTCTAACTATGCATGTATATTCTATAAATAAGAAAATATCTAAAAATATATACAACTCTTGGAGAAAATTCAAATTCCTCAAATTAAAGTGTATGTATTAATGAACCTTTAACTTTTCGGAAGCCTGAGTGAACACAAAAACAAGTGAACTGTTAATAGAAGGCTCGCACAGTAATACTGAAGTGGGACCAATTTACCACCTTACTTATCAATCTTATCATATATTCTCATGAAATACGGAATACATTCAACTTTTAAAATAACCCAAAACAAAACACAGTATTAACAAAACCTAAACCTAAAACATAATAACCTTCAAATAACAAACCAATAAAAGTTGGAACATATTGTAATATATTTACGTTAAATATAATACAAGTTGTATTTACCCGCCAATTTAGCACGTCTCATAAAACTAATTATTATAATAATAAAATAGTGATGTGGGTTGGATTTTTTTCCACTAGAAAGTTTTCCACTTGTGGAAAATAATCCGGCTAAGAAAAAAAAACATTTTTAGCTGGCTAGAAATTAGATTTACTATAAAGTGGATAGTTTTCCATTTTGGCTAAAAATTCGGTAAAAAATCCGGCTAATATTCAAATTTTAAGTTTACCGCCTTTTTAACAGACAATGAAAGTACCTATATAACCTAAAAAATTCTATTTTCTAGATGTTTTGTTTTGTGACTTTTATGATATCTAGTGAAGGTGAAGGTAAAATTTATGTGCTTTTGAGTCTTTTCTTTTGTTAGGGTTTATAAATATTCTTATAATATGTAATATTATAAGAATATTGCACCCAAAAAGTAAGTTGAAAATTAATTCTAAATTCTGCTCTAAATCATTCAATATTTGAAATTTTATATATGTATTTGCTATTAAATTGATCAGAAAAATACTACAAATACTGTAATATACATGAAATTGAGAAATTTTTTTTGCCGATTTTTATCCGATTTTTAGCAGGCAAAAAATCCGGCTGAAAATGCTAAAAACGAATATTTTTGTCAATCCACATCACTATAATAAAACCTGCATACACTACTGGTAAGGTCCAATCTAGGTGGCCGATATAAATGCATCAGACGGAGATAACTTAAAGCATTTGCAAGTTAAACAGACAACGCGCTATCCCCTACCTCCCACCTTCCATTTTTTACAACACGCGGTCGAAGGGGACGACGGAATCGGCCAAATGTGTCGAACGGCCGCGATGTCGCGCCCAACAATTATTCATCAATAAACCTTTCTCCTGCGAAGTACAAACTGTTATTTTTAGAATACAAGTTTTTATTTTGTTTTTAGGTTTAAGGCTAATAAATAACATCAACTCTTAAACCACTGTTGTATTGTCAAATGCAACAGCAATAAACATGATAAAAGAATGAAAACATGGTAAAAATATCGCACAGCCGTAAGCTGAACCGCTGGCTGTAGTCGCGCGCCACTTCAACACACATCCCCTCTTTAGTAGGAGTGTAGGAATGGTTAGGCGTCTCTTGTTAAGGCTGAAGGCTTTGCCCCTATGTACCTTCTCTCTTAGTTGCATTATAGATTTCGCACTCTAAGTAAAAACTTGCCAATAGTGTATATATACTATTGTACTAATTTCAACCATAAAAGGTAACATTTTTTAGTCATAAGATTTTTGTCAAGGTGATGTTTATCAAATGGTTTTCGGACCCCTTGTGTGATAGTTATTTTGAATGCCACTTAATTTTAGAAGACGACCATGACAAGAAGGTTGAAACATCAAGCATTCAAAATAATCAATGCGGAATAAAACCTGGAAATCATTCTACTCTACAAATGAAATGTAACATACCAGAAAAGAAACTATCTAGGTAATTATCCTACTAAGTAAAATTTGACATGTGTGGTGTGGTGTCGGATTGCAAGAGTAAGTATAAAAACACCAGAAAAGTTGTTTATTAAAGTGCCGAATGATATTACAATGAGAAACATTAATTTGGTTTAAACTTGTAAGAAGAGATCCAAAATTATTATCGAAAAGAAGTGTAAGTACTATATTTTTGTAAAGATCATTTCGATGTAAGTACAATGCACTTATATCTTGTACCAATTAATAGAAATAAAAAAACGAAAGGTAATTATTGTCATAAAATGTCAGTGTTCATAAATTAGAGGTTATATGCTAAAGTTTGTAAATAATAATGAGTTCAAAAACAATATTAGTACAGCGGATTAGCTAACCTATTGTGCACTTTTTGATAAAAGCACCAAATTTGGCACAGAGGTAGACCCATGTAATATGAACAATTTTGGATGTGGAGCCATCTGCCAACTGCCCCCTGGCGGCCGTGGCGGCCATTTTCCAAGATGGCTGCCAGTGGACACCCGAAAGACAACAGCACTAACAGCAGTTAGATAAAATTTGCTGCTGAAGGTTTTAGTGAATGTTTATTGAATGTTTTTAATGAGAGATAGTTTGTAAGTTATATACAGGGTGGGTCAATAGTGCGTGCGTGCGGAGATACAGAAGAAATCTGTATCTCCTGTTTCATTAGAGATAGAGGCATGGTTCAGAATTTTAATTAAATTGTGAGAAAAAGTACATTTTTTTAAATTATTATCAATTATACAGGGCGATCCGTTAAAGTGGTAGATGAGAGAATATATATTTTTTAAATGGAATGACCCAATTTTTTTATTATATTTGAATACCACTATGATGGCCTATTCAGCGGTAAAATATTTTTAAAATTTGTTTGATGGTTAATGAATTAAAAAATATTTTTATTGAAAACTGCCGTTTGCAGGGATCATTTTAAAACTTGATTTTGGACTTATTTTTGGAGAGTAATTTTTTTTCTTTGACATGGTAGTAGTGTATGCCTTACTTTAACTATTAGCTGATGTAGAAAATATTTTTTTCATACAAGGTGTTCATAAGCGCACTGCTAAATAAATATTCAAACTACCAAAACTCAACTTTTTCAAGTGGAACACCCTATATATTTTTGTAAAAATTGTGTAATTTTTATTTCTCTGCAACTTTGATATGATATGTCCCATACTTAAAATGAATTAATTTTCTAGATGTTGTTGTTTATGTGTAAATAGGTATGTATTATTCAGAAAAGTCAATGTACCTTTGAAATTATTTCATAGAAACAAAGACATTTAATTTCAGTTACTTTCAATTTTGTTGCCTCCAGAACTTATGCTAAAAAGTATTCTCACAGAACCCATCCACAAGAAGCATCTTCCAAAAGTTTAAAAACAGATTTGAAGAAACAGGTGGCATTTCTTATAAAAAAATCAATCGTAGAAAAAGGACTACAAATGAAGATAACGACAGTTTTCTATAAAAATATTTTTTATTTCATTAACCATCCAAGAAATTTTAAAAATATTTTACCGCCGAATAGGCCATCATAGTGGTATTCAAATATAATAAAAAAAAATTGGGTCATTCTATTTAAAAAATATATATTCTTTTATCTACCACTTTAACGGATCGCCCTGTATAATTGAGAATAATTTTTAAAAATGTACTTTTTCTCACAAATTAATTAAAATTTTGAACCATGCCTCTATATCTAACGAGACAGGAGATACAGAAGAAATACGCACTATTGACCCACCCTGTATATAACTTACAAACTATCTCTCATTCAAAACCTTCAGCAGCAAATTTTATCTAATTTCTGTTGTCCTTCGGGTGTCCACTGGCAGCCATTTTGGAAAATGGCCGCCACGGTCGCCAGGGGGCAGTTGGCCGATGGCTCCACATCCAAAATTGTTCGTATTACATCGGTCTACCTCTGTGCCAAAGTTGGTGCTTTTTTCAAAAAGTGCACAATATGTTGAAACCCTAGCTAAACTGCCACACTATATGGAGGATTATAATGAATATAAAATAATAGGTTCAGTTAAAAGAATCCGAATAAAACCAAATTGCAAACCATCCAGATTCGATCGATTGTCAAGCTGATAGATCATGAGTTTACTATAATAGTGAAGTCACTTACGAAACCATCATGGCTAACGTTTCAGTATAGACTAAAAATCTGACTTTTTAAAAACATTTACCATGTACGAGCAGTAAAGCACTTGTTTCTAGGCAGCGGCACTTCACGTCGTATATATTTTGAGGTTGGCTATGTCAAGATGGGAACTTTCGCAATCTGTATATTATACACATATTTCAGTACAATTTTTAAACTCTACAATAATTTTTTTTGACAATTCAAATTTCTCAATCGATTACCATTTTTTCACCTTATAGAGTAACCTATACTACATTGCGTCAGATTTAAAATTTAAAAACACTTAATTTTGCGGTCACATTGTAAACATGTTGTGCCCCAATGATGTTTTGTTCTTGAACATTTTTAATTGTTAATATAAACATTATTTTACATTAAATCAGTCAAAATAAGTTCCAACTTTTACAGTAATCTTTTTTATTTTTTTACTAAGGGCAGAATTACAATACCAAATCATGAGAATTTCACTGTCACAGGTTAATTTAAATTTTTAACATAAAACAGAACTGTACGTTAGCAGATATGCAGTTTGTTTAACTTAAAACCTGGTGAGAATAATTCCAAAATATGATACCTTAGTTGAATCTCACAAATTGTATTGTTATTCCTTCAATTTGCGATGCAAGTATTTTAAGGGACACTCTCAGTTATCGTTCTACTTACATACAAGAGCACATCGCCAGGGTCATTTCTACACTATACTAAAAAAAAGTCTTTGTTATTGTGAGGTTTGTACTTAATTAAATGACACATTGCATTTTCATTTTCAATTGCAATTTCAGTTTGTACTATAACCATTCATTGTCCAGTTTTTAAAGGCAAAATAAAAAAAAAACATTTAATCATATTCCGTAATACTAAAGGCATTGCAATTCTTTATAACTTAGTCGTACGACATTTAATTAAATACAAACCAGTTGAAAAGAAAATGAACCTGGATGACACAATACACTAAATAGTTTAATTAAAATAATAATATAACTATATATTCATAATATGTATATACACATCTAAAAAAATACATTGCAAGAAAAAATATTATCTTAATGATATAATATACTTCAATCTAGATATACATATGTACAATATCCCGCAGGATTTGGCAATAATTAAAGTTTTAAAATTAATAAAATCTCACAGAAAATGTGAGGAAATTTTAAAGTTCAACTATTAAGAGTAGATTAGCATGCATATAGTGTGGTTGAAAATTTGAATAAATTCAAATATTTTATGGAAATTCCTACTTAAATCTACCAGTGCTATGTAATAAGCTCAAGAGATATAAGATATTGTCATGTAATCAGTATTAACATGTGGGACAAAATTTAGTTTAGTCTAACAAGTGGTACTTTCATATTCCATATTCCTTAACACCTTCTTGATTTTTAGAATTCTACGAAGTGTCTCTGAAAATAAAATATATTATTTATAAAAGTATGGAATAATTAATAATTTATATATTGATTTGTACTTCTAACCAATAACTGGCAATGTAGAATATCTCACCGAGACTATAAATTTTATTCACACAAGTTTTAGACACGTTCTATTATTATTTAAATGGTTATATGTGTATGATGTGTAAAAAAAAGTAAGGTTCAGAAACAAATACCACTGTGAATGCTTAACTTTATCTTAAAAATGAATGATTTTGAAGAACAAAAACACGAAAGATTAAGGTAAGGTAAATCTGAGAGGTATCGAAAGTAAAACTAATAAAAAATATTGTGATGTAAAATAGCATACTATTTATTTTTGGGTGATATATATCAGATATACAGGATGTCTCAGAAAGCCTAGGTCATAATTTGCAGGTATATTCTACATAAAAATAAGGTTATTTTGTTTAATAAATACATGTCCTAAAATGCTTCGTTTCAGAGTTACAGGGCGTTTAATTTTCATGGGAAAAAATATGGTTGGCAGCAATGCAGCAAACGATTATAACTGGTTTTGTGACAGCGTTTACTGCGACATTTGGTTTTCAGCCTATTACAATAATTATAATTATTGTAATTCACTGATTTGCTTACTAACAGTTAAATATGTTTAATTCTTGAAGCTAAACAACTTTAGAATGGTGCCTTTTATCAAATACGTACAAGATAGCTTTTTATGTGTTGGGAGTCCAAACGAAAATTAGCAGTTTGTTTTTAATAATCTACAATATTACATGCATACTGTTTGAGAAGGTTTTTAAAAGTTACACTGAATTCAAGCTAAGAATGCAAAATTTAAAATTAAAATTGAGAAAAACTGAATTAAAATTAAAAGTTACGTGCGTGACGCACATGTCTTCAGAAGTAGTCAACATGTTTCCGATAGTTGCCACATTTCTGCAGATGTAACAGGCCAATAGAAAATCTACGTGTTCATAAATTGATGATGTGAATGCCAACATTCTGGTATCAAACACAGATTGCGAAAGTACTCATCTTGCTTACTTTGCCTGCGCAGTCGATAATTGAAGAACGATTTATGCAGACGAGTATATGGCGACCAAAGATGGAAATGTACGAGTAGTAAAGCACTTGTTTCTAGGCAGCGGCACTTCACATCGTATATATTTTGAGGTTTCCTATGTCAAGATGAGTACTTTCGCAATCTGTATAGTAGGCATGTAATGCAAAATTAAAATATAATATGTATTTAATTCACAATATTCATTCCACCTTACTCCACCCAATATCCAATTCACTTTACCTCATCCTTTCCTTTCATCAAAAAATTTGTAAAAATAGTGCAATTCTTTAATGCAAAAACGTTTAAAAATTAGTTTTTCAAATGCAGAAGTTTATTCCAATTATAATATGATGAAAGATTTGTTTCTTGATCGATTCTTAATATAAGCTAACTAGCAGTAATTTTGACTTTCAGCTTATGATAATAAACAATATGTTCATTATTATATGTTAACAATGATCCATCTTTAGGTAGTTATAAAACTTTAATATTTTATATACCTTGTAACTTTATCCAAGACACCTTTAAGCCTTTGATCCGTAATTGATGGCACGAGTTTCTGCACCAGGTCACAGATAAACATTTCATTAATACCAGGGCTTGTCCTCTCGGCAATTTCAAACGCATTCTTTAATTCCTCGATGGCATCGTTAGACTTATGTGAACTATCTGCTGCCCTACCATTATAATGATGTTTTCTCTGTAACTATAAGAAATTTAATAGAATTAGTAACATACTTAAAATAATATTAACAAGAGTTACCTCTGTTATCAAGGGATATATGAATCCAGACAGCGTTGGAGACCTGCTATCAATTTTACCACTAGAATTTGATATCTCCCTAGAACCTGATCTTCGACTCGATTTCTTTTCAATTTCCACATCTCCTCGATGATCAAGAGGACTTAATTCTCGCGATATCCTCTTCTCCCTGTCTTTTGTTTCTCGTTCTCGTTCTCTGTCTCTGTCTCGTTCTCTATCTATTTCTCGAACCCTTTCACGATCCCTATCTTTCCTATTATCCGAAGGAGATTGTACCGTTGATTGGGATTTACTTGACTGCAAATAAATATAGGCATTATACTACAAAATATGCGTATATAAAACTTTAATGGTTTATTAAAATAAAATTAGAATCCCACATACCCGGACACAGAAGCTTTTTGTATCTATATAATATATTGGAACTTAACATCATTTATCAGAGTATTCTAACTAAAAAGAATTTTGTTTTACCTTCCAGTTTAACTGGAGTAAATAATTACTTGCTTTTATTTTCATTGAAACAATATATATTTTTTAAATTTTTGACATTGTTTGTTCACCTTCATTATAGGTTATATCATGAAAACCATATATTTAAAATGGCCCTATATATAGAAACTTAGATGGTAACTTAGATAAATAATCAAGTAAGTACATAGGGTGGTAAATGAGCAACCGATTTGCAGCACATGCAAATGTGATCATTGTGATCTTGTAGGCTGTAGACTGACACTAGCGTTCCAGCCCCCCCCCCCCCCCCCCCATTTAAATTCTTTTGTATCGTTGCGCATTCAATCTGTTTCTCAACCATGAATATAAAATGTCTAGTTACCCATAAATTCTTACGAGTGCGTGCTGGGCTGTCGGTTACTGTAGTTGAAATTTTAGTTGTACTTACTGGTGTTGCTTTCTCTGGCCTATAATGGTTGAGGTTGGAGTCCTTGGGTGGAGATTTAGCTAATGTAGGGCCTGAACCATTTTGTGCTTTATTTGAATTTTTGTGGTTAGGTGTTGATATATCTTCCGGAGGTAACTTCATATTACCTTTAACCGTCATATTCCAAGGATCATCAAAATCACTGTCCTGTTTAGGTTCCTCTCTATAAAATTAAAATGTATATAACTATATTTCATTAATGTTAAAATAAATGACTTACGAGTCTGAATTTTCAGATTCTGTTTCGCTTTCCTCATTTCTAGTGCATCTCCACTTCTTGTATCTATCAATAAGATCTATTAAGTATGAGTTCTTTTTTGCTTTCCTAATAAATGGATACTTAAGCAGTTCTTTGGCTGTAGGTCTCTAGAATAAAAAATATGAAGAGGATTTTCAAAAATATCTTCAGAGATGGACAGTGATAAGCAGCTATGAATAATAATGAAGGAAATGTTCCCAAGTGACGATACTATTCCCTGATTAAGAATACTTTGTGTTGAGCTTCTGATATATCATTATTTTCTCAAGTAAAAACTAAAAGTATGGGTGGGTATTTTATTGTATTATTCTGTTGCGACTTTTAGCTGTTTCAGCACCTTTACTTGTGTATTTAATTTAAAATGTAAAAGTATACAAATATGGAAAAAAATTATATACAGGGTGTTTCAAAAGTAAGCGTAAACCTTCTGGGGGCGTAATCCTCGGATAAAAATAAGACAAAAAGTTCCTACCAACATGGGTCCGGAAATGCTTTTTAAGGAAGTTACGGCCCTTTAAATAGCGAATAAAAAAGGTTCTTATTTTATTGAATCTTTTAATTTTAATATTTACTAACTAGACTGGACCAAAATTAAATCACATGTCACAATGACAATCAGTATCAGTAAAACTTCAAATTACTTGAAAACAATGACACACATTTGTATGATCGACTGTTGTATCTTTTTCATAATCAATTTTCTCGAAAACGGTTCATTCTATCGGGATGAACTAAGAGTACCTTTTTTACGTAGAAAACTTTGAAATTTTATAATTTTTAACAAAAACCTTATTAAACTGAAACAAAAAAAAAATGGGGTTATTTTAGCCCTTAACTTTCCCGGTATGTAACGCCCCTGACTAAAATTTTTAAATTCTGAATTCAGCATCGAGCTCAAAGTTTATACAGTGTATGTATTTTCGAAATTTGATTGTTAACAGTTTCGGAAATATTGCGGAAAAACTGTCTTCAGGGTGCCCCATTCGAAAGGCCGTAACTTCCTCAGAAAGCATTTCCGGACCCATGTTGATAGGAACTTTTTGTCTAATTTTTATCCGAGGATTACGCCCCCAGAAGGTTTACGCTTACTTTTGAAACACCCTGTATAAGGTGGTGGTTCAATAATTTACCTATTTTGATATAATAACTGTTTTCCTTTTACCTTATTGTGTCCTCGATAACCAATATTTTCCATTAATATTGTGTTATCAAATTTGAAACAAAAATTAAACATCTTATGCAGTTTTTTGTATTTTCATACATTTAATTTTTTTTGTTATTGCATTTGAAAAACAAGAATAGTAAATCTACTAATAATCATAGTAAATTCTTTATGTCATTTTACTTTTCCCATTTTAAGTTAATTTTTGTGTGGAAACTGTTAATCGCATAAATACAGCTTACCTCAGCTTTACCTCATTGAAGATTACATTTAATCTAATTATTAATTAGTAATATAATTGATGAATATTGATTACTAATTATTCCGCAGTTTTAACTCACATTTTCAGGGTCCTTATTTAAACAGGCCTCAACAAAGTCCTTAAATTGTTTGCTGTAACTTCCTGTTAACTGTGGGGGATTATTTTTCGGAATTAGAAACAACACTCGCATTGGATGCAACTCTGAATTTGGGGGTTCGCCTTTTGCCAGTTCGATAGCTGTTATACCTAAACTCCAGATGTCTGCCTTTGAATCATATGCCGACTGTTTGATAACTTCGGGAGCCATCCAGAAAGGGGTGCCAACAAAGGTATTTCTTTTACTCGTCGTATTTGTCAGCTGACCAGCAACACCTGTGGTATAAGGAAACTTATATAACTTACTTAATAACTTCACTGTTAGTCATAATGTGTTAAGGCTGTGCGACACTTCACAAGTTTTAGTACATTTTATCATACAAAGTACAGGGTTGCAACTTAAAACGGTGTGAAATTGGCAGTATTTTGGAAAAATCTAGGGTTTTATGTTGCAATCCTGTACTTTGTATGAAAAAATGTACAAAACATGTAAAGTGTCACACACACAGCCTAAAGATAATATTTTTAAAATATGTATGTTAAATATGTAGAATTATTATATATTATTTTGTTATACAGGGTGTCTGGATAAAGCGTGTACAACGTAAGACTACATATTCCTCCGCTCAAAATAGTTCGATTTAGTCTAACTTACCAATAAGTATCCAAAATTGTTTTGTTTAGCCGCTAGAGGACGTCAAATCTCGAAAAGAAAAATTATTTTCATTAAATAACTCGAAAACGCTTCAATCGGTTTTGAACATTTTTGGGGTATGAGTTTCTACATTCAATTGACGTCTTTTATTGTTGTACAGAATGGTCTGAACAACACACAAGTGTTCTAAAAATCATGTGATGTGTAAATATCAGTCAATATTTCATTTACTGTCTATGCAATGACTACCTAATTTATTTTTTTGAGCAATAGATTTGATTTGGAAACTTTTTTGTGTCTTGATACGTTTCGATTAAAGAGTCGCAAATGTCTGCATAACTTATCACCTTCGCAAAAAAGGAAGATATTAGTAGTAGGCTTTGATTTTTAGTTACTGTTTACTGTTTAATTTGACTGTTATCAACTGTCTTTTAAAACCTTAATTTACTTGCCAATTTCTGAATTTCGGCATATGTTAACTTTTTTTAAATTTTTTGTCTTGGATGCTTACACACATAGCGAACTGGTTGATATGCTTTTGGTATACGGGTATTGCCGAATCAATGGTCGTTCATCCGTCAGAGTAAAGATTTAAGATTTCCTAATCATCGAGTGCCGAACCACCAAACATTTGCAAATGTCAAGAAAAAGGCAGTTTTAAGACAAAAAGTGAGAATAAAGGACTTCAATTTACCACCAGAATTACAGAGCTGGAGAAAAATATGTTGGCTAGAGTTGAAGAAAACCCAAAAGTAAGCACCAGATGTTTGGTACTTGATTTAGCAGTTCCGAAAAGTATTGTTCATGAAGTTTTAAGGGAACAATTGTTACATCCATTCCACCTTAAGAAAATGCAAGATATCTTGTAAATAAATCCTGAAGGGCGTGTAGCCTTATGCCAGTTTATTGTGGACCAGAGATCGCAAATCCATGTTCGCGAGAGAAATTTTATTTACAGCCGATTCTTGTTTTATAGGGTCCGGTGTCACTAAACATACATAACGAACATGTTTAAGGTGATGAAAATTCTCATGCATGCACGGTTCACCAGCAAGACTTATTGTTTGGGCTGGAAATATCGATTATTTTATTATTGGCCTCGTTGAAGTACCACATCGATTAAATGGGGAAAATTACGTAACTTTTTGTTACAAACGTTCATTGGTTTGATAGAAAGATGATTTGCCAGTATTACATCGCCCTAACATGTGGTTCAAGTCTGGTGTTTACTTTTGGTCTTCTTCAACTTTAGCCAAAATATCTTCCTCCAGCTCTGAAATTCTGGTGATACGATGACGTTCTCGATCCACACTTTTTGCAATTGTTTGGTGGTTCGGCATTCGACAATTAGGACATCTTTCCCTATACACTCTGACAGATGCACGACCATTGCTTTGACAATACCCGCATACCAAAAGCATATCAACCAGTTCACTGTGTGTGTCAAAAAAAAAGCGGCGTTTACATTAGGCAACTTTTGATTGAACGACCGTGTTGAGCAACCTCAAGTCGCCTCTCGAGTCTTCCATGAAAACAAGTTTTCAATCAAGTTGAAAAGACTTTTAATCGTTCAACCATAAGTAGCCCGTCCGGCTACTTTGTTAGTGCAACCTGGTTGTTTCAACTGTTGGCTGGTCGTGTAAACACACAAATCGTGAATTAGTATAGCATCCATGACAAAAAATTTAAAAAAAGTTTATTGCATGAAGCCAAAATTCACAACTTGTCAAGTAAATTAAGGTTTCAAAAGATAGTAGATAACAGTCAAATTAAACTGTAACTAAAAATCACAGCCAACTACTATTATCTTCCTCTTTTGCGAAAGTATTAAGGCATGCAGACATTTGCAAAATATTTTCTGGCTAAACCGCCTCTTTAATCGAAACATATCAAGAGACAAAAAAGTTTCCAAATTAAATCGATTACTCAAAAAAATAAATTAGGTAGTCATTGCATGGACATCAGTAAAAAAAATATGGATCGATATTTACACATTACATGATTTTCAGAACACTTGTATGTTGTTCCTATACAACAATAAAAGATGTTAATTGAAAGTAGAAACTTATACCCCAAAAATGTTCAAAATCGATTGAAGCGTTTTCAAGTTATTTAAAAAAATATATATATTTTTTCAAGATTTGATGCCTTCTAGCGGTTAAACGAAGCTATTTTGGATATAGGTAAGTAAGGCTAACTCAGGCTAAATCGAACTATTTTGAGCCGAGGAATATGTGGTCATGTTGTACATGCATGCATTATCCGGACATCCTGTATATTATAATAAAGTTTTTATAAACTACTTAGTGAAATGTATATTATGGTGATTATTCAGCAAGTAGAAATTTAAAGATAGATAAATCAATATATTTTTTAATTTGGCAGTAGAAGCAGAAGAAAAACATTATTATAAATAGTAAAACAATTTAATAGTAGTTGCAAAGAAACTCTTAATGCAGTGATAGACTGGTACGAACGGATTGCATACTATTTTATCTACAGTTGTGAACTTCCATTTAATAAAATTGATATTTAAAATATACTAATGCATGTAGTTAATCAAATAACAAAAATCATGCAGTATGAGTACTGTCCAAATAGTCATAATGTATTTAAAAAAACTGTATATTATTAAAAGTAATAAAAGTAGAAAACGACGAGTTGAGTTAATTATAGATTATTACAGCAAGGAAAATAATATTCCTTCAGAGATTGTGACAGCCTCTGAAAATTCATCTATGATTTCTCCCACGTAAATTTAAAAAGTACTACAAAACAAAAGACTTATTTATGTTTGTTATTTAGTGTCTATCAAGAAAGTGAAGTAGGTATTTACATTGCTGAATAATTGTTTAGCTAAAAGTAGTCAATAAATGTTAAAAGGGAATTATTAGCTACATTAATATATTCAACAATTATCTGGACAAATTGTTTCTTAATCACCTTTATATTTAGACTTTAAGTAAAGTATAGTTATTAAAACATTAAAAATAGATATGAAAATACATAAACAAACTTGTTTCACTTACAAAAGGTTATTATCAATATTATTCAAAGATTCAAGTTATTAAACAAAAACATATTTTTTCCCAAGAGGATAATATTATTAACAATTAAAATTAAATAGGTCATAACATTTACAATAGTCTTCTGCGCTTGAATATCTAAATTAGTTATAAGGTTTCTTCTCCTATTCTGCTGTTTAAAATATGTTCTTTTAGAATTTCTGACTTAATTTCTTCATGTGAATTAAAATAACAGTGCACTGTAGTCTTTTGTGATAAACAAATCAGCAAATATGGCCTGTATGAGAAAAATCGTAGAAGAAAAATTAGGCTTACGACCTATGGCTGTTATGCACATATTTTAAAGTTGCTGTGCAAATAGTCAAGTAGATATTTTTGTAATAACCATCTGGCTGGAGCAAAATTTCACCAAGCAGGTGGAAATACATTAGGACTTCCGAGTGATATACGACAGAATAGTGTTGCTGTTTGCTTGGGGATGCATGTCACTCAATGGGATATAATACTAAAAATATGTGAGGAAATCAAAAAGAAGATTGACCAGTACGATCTATCAAAGGGTCTCAAACATCGGTCTTAAACGGACTACGAAGAATATTTAAATAGGTATTTTAAAACCTGTATCGGTAGCTCTTGATAATTTACAAAGAAAAAATACTTCCATTTCAGATGCGGTAGAAGAATGTAAAAAAATATATATATCTTCGAGGATGATATAGAGTTACCACTACAAAAAACTCAAATATTTCAACATGATATGAGCAGGCATTAACACCATACCATTTTATAGTCTCATAGTCTATATGTTTGGCTCATCCAAGCAAAAATAAGTTACCGAATAACGAACACAATCTGACTCTACAAACCATTGATGAGATGTGTAAAAATACTGAATTGCTGCCGTTAGCAATAAAATTGATTGCTCGAACTACTTCCTTTCGAAACATAATGTTCTCCGAAAAATAATAGCAAACGTACCTAAGTGGAATTCGGTGGTGGCTAGCACTGAAAGACTAGTCGAAAGTCGGAAAACAACTACCAGTATTAAAACAATTTCTGTGTGCCAGTTTTGCTTCTTTCAGCATCAGTGGAACAAGTAATTAGCACTTTTGGACTTATAGACTCCGGCCCTGCTAAGTATATAAAGAAGTTTCTACTGTCTTTTCTCATGATGTAAATACATGCAACGAGTCGATCCTGTGTTTGTGCAGCCGAGTTTATGGAATTCGATTAAAGGTTTCGATAAATAATACATTACAAAATATTTTAATAAATATGCATTCCAATTATGGCATTTTTATGTCGGGCGTCTTTAGCTATCTATACCTCATGCAGTAGATGCGCCAAAATTTGGACTGAAGCAAACAAGCCAGTCAGCAGCGTATTATGTTCGAATTACAAAAAATGATAATACACAATACAGTGTCCAAGGACAAAGAGGATATACATGTATTAAAGTATTAAAGCCAATGATATATGTTTTTATGGTTTATTTTGTTTAATTTGTACCTAACTATTTTCCAATTGTATTGCATTTATATGTTTTGATTGTGTTACAATTATTGTTACATACATTGAACATTGAACAATTATTATTTTAAATAATTACTTACCGAAATCGGCGAGTTTAACATCCCCCATCTCGCTTAGTAAAACATTGGCGGCCTTAATATCTCTATGTAACTTTCGTTCACTATGAAGATAATCTAAACCTTTCAACACTTCTCTAAGAATGATTGCTATGTGCATTTCCTCGAAATTACCAGCTTTCATCAGATCCAATGCCGACCCGCCCCCCAAATACTCCATAATAATCCATAATTTTGTTCCCTAGAAAAAAAATCATCATAAACTAAGTATTTTCTTCCATCTAAAGACTTAATATTATGTCCAACAGTAAGTTCTAAGGAAATTAACTGCACTAGCCCTTCATACAGGCTTTGTCATTACGAACTTAAAGTATTTGTATTTTCAAAACCAATCAGTTATACCTATATACAGGGTGTTCCAGTTTTTTTGTAGCAGGACTTTAACAGTCGATAGATATTTAAAGATTATTAAAAAAAGTTCATATGAATATAGGTTGAAAAATGCGTAGTTTTCGAGATACAGGGTGTTAAAGTTTGAAAATAAATATGGATTTATATTTATATTTCCAGAATGCTAAGAAGTATCGAATCCAAACTTACCAATTCTTTACATACAATTTAGAGGTCTATTTAAGAATAACAAACTACTACTTTACTTAACCATGGGCGTAGATATATGGATTTACTAAAGCTCTTTTTTACAAAAAAGTAGTACGCCACTGATATTTTCCCATGTTCCCAGTTTAATTCAATAAAGCAAGAAAAAACAAAAATTTAATGTCTCTTGGCACTTTTTGATATGACAAGCCGTTGTTCAGAAAATTTACATTTAATCTTTTGATGCACGCCTCTGGACGAATTTTAGACAAACTTGAAGTCGCTCAGAATTTCACCAAATTTGATGGTACGAAAAGTCTTTTAAAAAGAAAGAATAAAACATCGCTAATAATGCTTGTAATGAAGTAAGACACTTTTACATGTTGCTAGCTTTCGTGTTTGTGTCTAATCTAATAATTTATTTTAGTTCGACCGTTGCGTTTTAATGCATTTGTTATAAAAATTTTGATTTACATGATAGTAAACTTTTACAATAAATATTTTAAATGTTTCAATTTTTCTTTTTAAAAGACTTTTCGCACCATTACATGTTGCTAGCTTTCGTGTTTGTGTTTCTAATAATTTATTTTAGTTCGACCGTTGCGTTTTAATGCATTTGTGTTATAAAAATTTTGATTTACATGATAATAAACTTTTACAATACATATTTTAAATGTTTAATTTTTTCTTTTTAAGAGACTTTTCGCACCATCAAATTTGGTGAAATTCTGAGCGACTTCAAGTTTGTCTTAAATTCGTCCAGAGGCGTGCATCAAAAGATTAAATGTAAATTTTCTGAACAACGGCTTACATATATAAATCTAATAAATCTAGTAGTGGAGAATGAGTCATTGATAGCGACTTACAGGCTAAGAAACAACGGGTATGAGACCTTTCCAAGAAAAGGATATCATATGTACAGAAATAGCCCAACAACTGGGAAAAAACCGACTACTTGAAATGCAGTCTGACAGAATCAGCACTACTTATAACTTCACAAAAACCTTCAGGGTGATTATACCTGATAGGGAAGATGAGGGCAAAAGGCAGATGCGAAGTCACCCAAATGATACCATATGGTATACGGACGAATCAAAAACGTCAAGCAGTACCGGAGCAGGAATTGCGGGAGACCAACCAGGGACATACTTCAGTCTGAACCTGGGCAGCACTGCAACCGTGTTCCAAGCAGAAATAACAGCCATAGAGGCTTGTGCACAAGAAATGGTACGGATGTCATACATTAACAGAAGAATCCGTATCATCACTGACAGCCAGGCAGCTCTTAGAGCTCTGGAGGCAGTAGAAATACGTTCCAAAACAGTAAAAAATTGCCTGAAGCCCCTGGCGAAACTGGCAGAACACAACAATGTGCAATTGGAATGGACGCGAGGACACCAGCGAATTTCAGGTAATGAGAAAGCTGACAGGCTGGCCAAAGAAGGAGCAAAAAAAGCCTTGATAGGACTCGAGCCGACATGCGGGATCGCATACAGCACCGCAAAAGGCGTAGTAAAGGAACTATTAAGACAAAAACACAACTTGCATTGGAGAGAGGCACCAGGAATGATACAATCACGCATATTCTTAGGTGACTCATCCAAATCAAAGACTAACGAATTGCTGAAGCTGAGCAGAAGACAGCTAAGATGTGCAGTGGGTATTCTAACAGGACACTGCACGCTAAACAAACATCTCACCAACATAAAGGTGAAGGATGATCCAGATTGTAGGATGTGTGGTGAAGAGGAGGAAACACCTCACCACATCATATGTGAATGCCCGGCCTTAGCGGCGAGAAGGATTGCACATTTCGGTGAACCATCAGTGACACCGGAAGAGATAGCCAATGCTCCCATCGACCGTATACTCGCCTTCGTGGGAGGAACGGGTCTCATGGAATAGGGAGACCATGGGGGTACAATAAGCTTTAGCTTCAGTACAGCGGGCCAAAAGACCGCAACCCATAAGGGAAAAAAAAAAAAATTCGGGGTTTTTGGCTTTGGTATGTTACCATTAGCACAGTGCCATGTATTTTTCATATTTATTATGAGACAACGGCACGCGGTCTTCCCGAGCGGTGACCCATCTCAGTACTAGTCGCGCCCAACGCTGCTTTACCTCGGTGATCGGCCGAGAGCCGTTTCACTAACGTGGTTAGCCGTTGCCCTTGAAGGAATAACTTTAAAAGAGAAATGGTAAAGTTAAGTCAATGGATCTTGGAGTTATGTTTGCCATCATAACGGCTACTTGTAAGGACAAAATAATGCGCTATTTTCGTCTACTATTACGCCAGGAAACGAAGGCCCAAGGTGGAAAACTTGTTATAGGATTTGATTTTTATTTTATTTTTTTGTATTGATCTTGGGATGCTCATTTTGGGTCTGAATTTGTGGGACACATCTCTCCCCGGAACATCCCCATTCACCTCCTCAAAGGGGTTTCTTTTTTCTTTTTTTGGTTCTGGCTTTATATCGAACTTTCGGTGCATGCTATCGCAAAGGTAGCTATATTGGGAATTAAAGAGGGGTAAACGTCACATCTTTTTTATATCATTTAATCATTTGTATACTTAAATCTGAATTGTAATAAAATATGGAATCACGTACATTACCCTGAGGCACACGTGGTATATGAATCAGATTAGAATTCAAATATTATATGATAATAATAATTATGAAAAATATTTATGAGTTTAAGTGATATTTCAATTTAAACATGTAAGTGAACTTTATTTTGCGGAAGCCGAAGTATGGTGTATGGTGAACTCAATTTTCTCCTGCCAATCGCAGTTATTGCCCGACCTCAATAACACTGTATATAATATCAAACTTATAATAAAGGGCAAAGCACAATTTACAAGGGTCAAGCAAATTCAATAAATTGTGTCACCCATACTATAAATAACATCATGAGAATATGCACAACGACCTCATCCTTAATAACCCCTTTATAAAACAAAAAGACTATAAATGACGCATTTACTTTTAAATCTGCTTTAATTTTTAGTAACTTAATTTGTTACATACAAAAGCAAAACGAACTGCAATTATTATGTTACATTTTGTAGTACATTTTAATTTAAAATGTAAAGGAATATTGTCAATTTTACTTTCACCATTAAGCGCCGTCTGGCCGACCTCAATGGCGATAAAAAAATTCGTTACCACCCTTTGCCACCAGCAATCCAATATTAAGACAATATACGAATGCATAATGAAAACAACCAAATAATATATATTCCATTTCCCATTAACATAAGAAACGGTTATTGACGTTATTGTTAATAGATTCATATACAGGATGTTCTCGGTATTGTGACTTTATTTTCAACGGGTAACGGGGCTCTTACACCTAAATTGATTTAAAGGTTTTTAATAGATTTACATCAAAGTTGAATACATATTAAGTATAATAATGCAATAAATTTCAATAATATATCATTCTTATAGTTGCTTTAAATATTAATAAGTTGTATCAATTTCAAAAGTCCTGCCAGTTTTCCGTTAATGACGTCAAAAGCGGACGGACTTGCTATTGGTTAAACTCCAAACAAATTGGTTTGTGCTCGTGGCGTCACAATATTAACCTCAAAAATATGCATTTTTTACGATTTTTGAATATTATGTCGCTTTTATAAAAATTTCTGCTTGATTTTTGTACTACAAACTAAAATTTTGTTCAATGAATTATTAATGAAATTTTAATTGGCTTGATTTAATAAAATAAGATAATTTTTGTTGGTTGAAAATCCAACCTATAATTAACCGTCTATATTTAATAATCTACAATATTATAACTTTATATATCTTCTGTCTGTGAGAGTTTCTAAATGTTATATAATGGATCCATGTTAAAACTACAAAAATTTAAATTCAAATTGAAAATAAATTTACAACAAAAAAATGACTATTCGTTTTTGACGTCACAAAAATGTTATAGATTAATTACTACGTTTTGAAATATTTTTTTTGGCCTTAAATGAAAAATACTAGCAAAAAGAAAAAATACGTCAGAGCTATTTTAAGAAACACTATAGACTGGTGTAATTTGCAAAATTTCGAGGAAGAGCCCATTATTTAATTTAGAAATATATCAAATAAAAGTGGAAAGCTATAATATACCCACAGTTGGTAAACAATAAGTCTGTAATGTTTATGTTCTAAACAAGATAAACATATCGAAGCTGATAACCGGCGAGGTAAAATAAAAAACATTCTTGTGGTGGTCTCCAAATTTGAGAAGAGTACCTATTATTTAAGTAGGTACCTATGAATAAATCCTCATATCTTAAGCCGGACTCAGACGACTGGTATACTTGACAAATACACCAATATTGGTATACTTGACAAGTGTACCAGGTCATTTAGGCCATTAACAAGCAACGGCGCTCACATGACGTGTTCATTTTTTTTTAAATACACCAACAAATTGGTACAATGTTGGTGGAATGAAAGAAGATTGTTGACCATCATGGATATCGGTCGTCTTGAAAATGTCGTCGCGTGTGCAGCTTTTGTGGTAACTACTTCATTTTACTACTTTACTCATCAGAGGACGAAATGTTGACATCAAAGATTCCTTTTTCTTTTTAAGTTCTTTTATGGAACACAGAATACTAAATTTTCCTTCGATTCTCTTCCAAGCCATAGTTAATTACATTACGGTTTTTATGTTTCAAATGTTTTGCACACCATATGACTGGTTCGTTTTGATTTTTGATTTTGGTATTTAAATAATAATCAAAAAAGCATTTTCAAAACAAGGAACCTCTTCCATCCGCTTATACAAAATGAATAGTAGCGAAGCAACGTACAATTATATGTACAACTCGTGTGAGCGCAACCACAAGTATAGACAAGTATACACTTGTCAAGTGTACCAATAATTGTGATCCCTTTGACGTGTGCCATTTTTACCGACAGACGATGGGAAACTGACCAATACTCACCAATGACAAATAATTGTACAAGTAAACCACTCAGACGACATGGCAAGTATACGCCATTAACAAATATTGGCCAAGTACACCAGTCGTCTGAGCCCGGCTTTAGAATGATTCTCAGCCAAATATTTGATTATAAGTGCATACCAGTGTTAAACGAAAATTTTCACTTTCGAAAATACCCTGCATAATCATAATCAATTGAAAGGTTACTGAACCCCTTGGTAATTAATATACAGATTGTGACGAGGGGTATGATCAAATTTTTTTTCTCATTCTACCTCTCTTGGTTGGCGTTGTAAACTGCTTTAGTTTCTAATTAGAATAAATAATTTAATACTAATCTGCTATTCTTCACTGTAGAAATTTATAGATATTTTATGTTTGCATGAATGTGTTCGGTGAACCTTCAACATAATATAATTAATATATTATCCAACTTTTACGTATAATAAATAAATGTCAAATGCAAGGCAAAAGCATAGGATTTTACAAAGTACCTATATAACAAATAATTCCATTAATTTATATAAAAACGTATAAAAATAAAAATTAAATTATGCTCTAGATTAATCCGGATATTTTTAAACGGCATAAGCGCGGTAAATACGATAACAATATTTATACAAAACCTAGGTAATCTTATTCAATTAGATTTTCTATATTTATAACATTTTATAAAAACAGTATTTTTCATTTATCCCAAGTCTTAAAATATTATTATCACGTAAACATGTAAAATAAATGTTTTGTGATAACTATTTTATAAAAAAATATGTTTGTTTTATAACAGAACCTTACACTATTATGTATTATATATGCAAAAACGTTGACATAGGCCAAGTTTTATCAAAATATGTCAAAATGTTTACATGGCAGACATACAGATAGACAGACAGAGGGATACACGGACGCATCATTGACGGTTGTTTTTTTAAACATGATTCCTGTCCTACCTTCAGAGGCTGGAGATTGGAGAACCCTATTTTCTAGCAGGAGATTCTTACAAGATCCTAATACATTGTGAAGATTCTTCCAGTCCGCTATAAGTATGTTCACAAAGCCCTAGGGCGCGCGTGAAATCAAATGCATACGCTGTCCACGAGCAGGTGCCTATTGGCCTAATTCGCAAAATCGACTTAATGCAACCAATAAGAACGGTCTACAGACTCAACACGTGCATAATATGTTTGTTTTGATGCGCTCTCAGAACTCGGTGAATACACTTTAGATTACTTTAAAAGGCCTGACGTTTAGCCAATCGAACATAGCAGGCTCTATATCTTGATCTACGTACTTCTAGTGCTTATGATCAGTTGGAAATAGCTTGTATCACCGAATTCTAAACATGCCTTGTACAATATTATTGCAAATGTGTGGCCGGTGTGGGGATCAACTCATTAATAATTTTGAAACAAATACTCTGAAACTTTAATCAAATGATACCCTTTCTAAGTACAATCGTTTACAGAAAAAAAATCATTAAAATATTTGATCGATTAGTAGGTCGATATCACAAGTAGGTATGTTAATTGATGTATCTTATACATCTTTACATTATTAAGGCATATCGATTTATGATAGTTTCTAATCTATTGACACAATATTTAGGATTTACTGGAAAATATTAGATATCAGCAATTAATTTATTTAGTCATTTAAAGAAATCTTAATGACGTGACAAAGTTGATTGCTAGATACATGAAAGTTGAGATATAGCATTGAGTAAATAATAATAGAGGCGCAACTGTCAAGGTTTCGAGATTTTAGTGTTGTATTTTTTTTGCCAATAATTATCTACACTATTTAGGGCGTTATAGTAGGTATAAGGATGTACTTACAAATTCATATTTTTGATTACATACTTTACAAAATCAGTAAGTAGTTATACATTTATTAAACGGGTTAACATTAGAAATACTATATTTTGGTTCGATAATCTTTTAACAAATCATAATAGTAATAGTATTAAAAGGCGACGCTATGTCGCAACCTTTATCATTTACAACTTCGTGTCTGCTAATGCAGGTAGAAAGCAGCACGATGCAGTTTAAAGTAAATAATATATTGTAAAAAGTAAAATAGAGAAACACATGAAAAAGGTTAACACAAAGTGCCCGTATAGGACCACATTCAATGTTTGGTTCGAATTCAATAGCTTTTAAACTGATTTATGTAGTGTTGATTGGATTGCCTCAATGGAAAGAGGATTGGCAATCAATTCCTTATTCTTTGTAATGTGTTGTATGGTACTTATCAGCTTAAAGTCACCACCTCCAACCTCCAAGATACTATCCTTGGGCTTATTAGAGAGAAAGCATCTCGAGAGGTGGTGGTTTTCAGCTTCATAGAAGCCCGATGAGTATTGTACATGTACAGTTACATGTACGTGCAGAAGAATCCACGGAAATGCGAATAAGAGAACGCTGTGATATGTACAGACAAAAACTTGTTCGATCATAGGAAATACCAGGCGAATTTACAATTCCGTCAATCGTATGTAATTTGCGTAAAAGGGTACTTGCATTTGTTCTTCGACTTCATGAACTGTTTAATTTCAGTTATTAGGTATTTATAAGGACGCGATAATTACGTATTGTTATTATTGTATTGTTGTTATTGTGATTTGTGCTTTAAATGCCTTTTTTAAACAATGTCTAGTGTAGAATTTTACGCATGAAGGGCTCTTGTGAACTAAGCGCACGTTCATAACGCATGTATTTCTTTTGATGCGGTCTACAAGCGTTGATCGTTGCCACTTGCCAGCTACAAATTCGTTAGTACCCTTGCGCATACGCATTTACTATACTATTTGTTGGGAATTGTAAATTCACCTGGTATTTCCTATGATCGAACAAGTTTTGCGTTGTCTGTATAGTGAAAATAAGGTAACTTGCTGAATGTGGCGAATGTGCCTCCCAAGTTACCTTATTAGCATAATCTCCAATCTATATTTTCATTCTAAAGTGTCGAAACTATACAACGTGTTGTTCCAACAACTTATAACTTATAACTGACGGTGACCTTTAAAAAAAACACCAAAGTTACCAATTTCTTACTTATACAAAGAAATTTATACACATTTGATTAATCCATTTAGCATCTCTTATGTATCTAAGAATTGTGCACCTAAAATTATGAGGCCACATATCTTGACAAAATAAAAATAAAGTAATACCTACTATTTTCGAAAAGTTGAATACTAATCAATTAATAATTGGTCAATATATACTATACACATAAAAATATAAATTCCTTGGTAAATAAAAGCAACTGTTAAAATAAGATAACTCATAATTGGAAATAACATGTAACGGTTTATTTCAATGAAAACTTTTCAATCTATATATTAATTAACCAACACGATAAATATTTCAAATAATCTAATACCCACTTCCTGTTTCCGCGTTAATGATGTAAGGATTGTTGTACATACTACATACTTTAAAATCGTAACAAATGCTGAAATAATATTACCTAACTATATGCCCTACTTTCATTAAGAGGGCGCCGTCTTCAAAAATGCCGCTAGATGGAGGTTATGTAGTTAAAGTTTCTGGTAGCTTTTATGAAAAATACAATTTTTTTTTTATTTACTTGCAATCGATGAATAGACAACCGTTCTGAGATGATCGTAATATGAAAAGATTTTTTTTAACATTTAAGATTAGCTTGTAATTTAATAATTTGTTAAAAACATAAAAACCCATTTAATTCTTTTCTAGCAATTTTAGGGCATTATGCGCCACATCACGATCTTCTTTAAAGTATTTTACACACATTAATATTGTTTTGACAGCAATTTTTTTCATATTTTGGGAAATTCCTGGCAAGAAAGTATGCGGTGACCGAAATGTTGATGACAATACTATACATTTAATGTTTTACGGCAAACACACACTCCACTCCGTTAGACTCCGTACTGACGGGTTTAGCCACTCTCTAAGAGAGGGCTACGCGTTAGCGATCGAATTAATTGAATTATTGCCACTCGGAGGTTTAGGTTGTTATTGTGTTATTAATATTTATAAATTATCATTAACTTTGGAAGTTAAAAAAATAATTTCAAGTTTTTAACCACAATAGGGTCCTTGCACATTTTTTTTTTATATGGTAAAAATGACCCTTTATATCTAAATATCGCCTCCGCAAAGTATTTTTTTAAAGCGTTTACTTATAATAATTTTATAAGCAATCGAAGTTTGAAATTAAATCGGGCGCGCCAAAACGAGGCGTGGCTAGTGTGACGTCACGTGGCTCGTTCCGCTGACGTCATATAATCTAAACTGGACGAATTTCCGGTAGCCAGCAGCGCAAGCCTTGCCAGCAGCGTAGTTCAACAAGTGTTTGACACTTGGCAGTCGAATTTGACAGTTCAATGTTTTGAGGTTATTAATACTTTTATTAATCTTTTTTGGAAGCAAAAAGTGATTAATTGTTAAATTTCAAACGTTATGCACTGAAAACTTCATTATTAAATATTTAAATCGAAAATACCACCCTATACATGTAGATTTCAATTCAGGTTATCCTTTAAAGTAAACGAATATTCAGCCAAGATGTGATGATGCACAATAACGAGCGCTGAGGCCTTGCGTGTTTTATTGTTTTATTTTCTTAATTTTCTTGAATGCAATTGAGATGTGTAATCCTCATAGAGCGTCATATATTGAAAGACAATGGTTTATAGATATTGCACGGTACCCGATTTTAAAAGTACAACCATTTCCACACCAGCAAAAACATTTTAAAGTGCCATTAGACGAGAAGCATCGAAAAACGTATATGGAGACCTGCTTCGTGACATCACCACCAATGACAAGGCGTTTTCATGTGACGTCAATTTAAAGGTGTTTGTTTGAATTTTAAATGGAAAATTAGGCTGGAATTTTTATTTTTTTTTCAAAAATATATGCGAAGAGGCTCTTAAATTTACTAAAAGATGTGGTTTATTAGCTTTTGGAAGTAAAATAAATTATATGCAAGGTCCCTATTACTAACATTCACTAGGTAAAAGCCGGGTAGTAATATCCTTGAGACAAAGAACGTGATGGTGCAATGGATAAGACATCTGCTTCACAGCGGAGGGGTCGGAAGTTCGAATCACGATAGTAATTTCTTTTTTTTTTTTTTTGCGGTGGTCACGGGAAAAAATATCGAAAATTGATATTTTCCGTTTAATAGAACAAATTTTATATCTGGAAATTTTCAGGTCATTGGTATTTTCAATTTTGAATGTAATACCACAAATCTCGAATTATTGTATCTAATAAAGACCTTTATTATTATTATTATTCTTATTATTATTATTATTATAAACTACATACAGTATTTAAATAATAATAATTGCTAAATAAACTGTTGACCAATTGAATCCAAGTGAACTTTTAGGATGTATCTGTAGTGATAGTGAAATAATTTGAGAAGGATAATAGATATGAATGTATGCGATTTTATAATTTATTCGTGAAAACGCGGGTTTGGTCCGATTTTTTTAATTTGAATCATGTCAACAGTGTGAAAGAAAAGTATGTTTTTTAATAAAATATAGTCATAAACTAAGTACAGAGAATATATATCTTTTTATGCGTATTTTCAGTCACTGATTTATGGGGAAAAATCAATTTCAGAAATTTTTAATTTCTCTCTTATGTTATTATGTTTTTTATCTAAAAACCTCTGTCATTGTTCTCTTTTTTTTGCCGTTAAGCCTAATTATGTTGTTCGTTGTATGTGATTATATTATCTATGAAGGGCGCTCTTATAATAAGTACATTGTTTGTACTTTAATTTCATGGTGACCACTGGCGTACCCAAAATCGGTATACGTTTGAAAATATACAATGTGTTCCATTTAAAATGAGCCAGTTGGTATCGACTTCCAGTATAGCCGATAATACCAAATGATTGTAATTATTTTTGCTGGATTTGCCACACTGACTGTAGTAATTCCTAAATTTTTCAAAATTTTTTGTTACATACTTTTTCATATATTGTTTCAGTCCCCGGTGAGACACCGTGTATAAGGAAGGAGGATGGAATATATATATAATATATATTTATAATTTTGAGGTTTTCAAAAGATTAACGGCCTTTATCTCATAAAACTTTATTTAAGTTACACTAGCTATATACGCTTCTGGTCTTACTTTTTTTTTATATACGCTTTTATAGCATCCAAAATAAATGGTGGGTCATTTACAAAAAGTAGTAAAAATACTAGAAAATTCAAACCTATCTGTCAAAATCTCGACACTTAGGCAGTCTTCTGATATCCATCCTGCTTCATTGTCACTTGTACAATGAGTAAAAGCTAGCTCACTAAAAATAAAAAAGTTTAAGGATGGTGCTGCGTAGTGTGGCACCCTATTTAATTTACGAAAAAAGTAATAAATACACACCTATCTTTTACTGTCTCATCAGTACCAGGAATTTCTAAATTATGGATATCAATATCTACTGCCCTAAAAAAAAAAAAAAAATTATAAAGAACACACGAGAATAAATAGGATATTCGTAATCAAGGCGTACTATTAGAAAATCGACCATTCGATCATCTTTGGAATAAAGAGATAATATGCAAACCGGGAAATATCGCTGGGGATTCGGCAACACGTTCATCGAATATACTGGTTTGTATCTGGATACAAGTTGCCATAACGATGTTCCGTATCTAAACTGAAAAATAGTTCGCAGATTTTAACTTATATATGTCGATAATTTTTTTCACCCCTTTAGCAACGAGATAGACGTCAGTCGCAATAGAATATTTTTTTATATTGACAGAACTATTAAAAAAAAAAATTAATTCTCGTGTCGCGATGAGGTCGAAAATCCTGGTCGAGGGCTCTCCTACTATAAAATTAGTCGCAAATTTTTTTCCCTTTTTTCACGATTTTCTCAAAAATGATTTCAAATTTTCTTTGCAGATAAATATTTTCACCTAGCCTTTAATTCTAATAAAGCTTAATGCTAATAGTAAGCTTCAAATTTAAAACACCCTGTACCTACATAATAAACATTTTAGACTATTTTAGAGTATACCATTCAGGTAATTCAGAAAAATAATACACATAAACATGAAAGCAATTATGTAATACTTACCGCCGTTTCAGCCACAATTTTTTAGTGCAATTTGATATTTTATTGCGTTTGCGAGATCTAGAGTAAGTTCGCGCCATAATTTATAAAATAAAAAATGTATCTATCTCTAAAATAAATTTCAACTAAAATCTCTCACTTGTTTAAAAACCTATTAAATAAACAAGTACCTAACTCAAAAATAAAATAAAATATTTTCCTCAAAACAGCTTTCAAAATATAGGAATTAGGTACAGTCTAGTAAGGAATCTAGCATCCAAAAAGACGCTTCTAAAATGCCGAACCCTGCACTCGCGAGGTATATGATTTTAAAAATATGGATATTATCCAGAATTTTATGCCGAATCCGATTCCAGAGGGCGCGATGTCGGCCAAGATTGCGAAATTGCAAAAAAAGTTATATTTCCAAAAAAAAATTGGAACTTAAATATTGCATTATCTGTCGTTTACATTGCATTTACGAGCTTATTTATAAAGATTTTTTAATAATTTTTATATCAATCGAAAGCCTAATGTTTGTAGTTTCATACAAGTTGAATAGAGAGACATTATTTTCATTATAAACAGCACTATAAATTGTTTAAACAATATGTGCTCGGAAAGTGTAGTGTAATTTTCGGCATTGAGGTACTTTTGTTATTATTGCAGATAGATATGTAGTTATGTGAGACGAAATACGTAGAATAGACCAACGAACATTTTTTATTAAAATAATTTTTTAATTCGCTGGATAATTTAGGAGATATGATTTTTTTAAAATGAAGCGCATTGTCTGGTCTACCGCGCGCGCGGTCTTGTTTCTGTAGGCAGGCCATTTACACATGATTTCGATTTTCGAGGCACTCGAGATGATCAAAGAATTTCGCACACGAGTTGCAAACAATATTTTTTCTACAACGACTTTAATTTGATTAAACTAAAACCGTAAAACGATATCTTCTATTATAATATTTAATGCAAATTAATTTAAAAAAAATTTAATAGCAGATATGTCTCCGAACTATGGAAACTAATATGTTTGACAACAAACATTTTTCACTGACGTTTTCGATATTGTGAGTGTTGAATATTGTGGGTTTTTTAAAGTAAAATAATACCTAAGATAAAGATAAAGTCTCGAAAGTCATTCTTAGACTGTTTTTAAAATAATTGCAATGTGCAAGTAATAAAAAAGGGAAAAAATCACCAATTAGAGAAACAATTAAAAGACGTAACTTTGACAGGGGAATGAGTTTTTTTGGACGTACATTTAATTACTGCTGCAAAATTTCATTTGGATAGCTCAAGAATTGTGGAAATGGCGGGGGTTTACCATGATCCGTGGTCACCCGGTATAGTTCCAGATACAGTGGTTTTCTGGGGCAAACTGTTGAGGTTTGCCTTTGATACTACACTTTTATCTTGACATATTTTGACCATTTTCTTATTTCTATTTATTTTTTTAGAATTTGGCGGGATTCCCAGAAATAAGTTTAATGACTATTAATTATCATTATTATCATATCTATAGCTACTTACCTATAATACTCCAATTTTAGTTATATCATAATATGTACAAAGAATTTACAATACAACCATCATTTTATCAAGACGAAAATTATTTTAATATCATTGTAGTTTTTTTAAATTAAATACCGATAGGATAGAGCACTAATTTGTTCTGTTTGTGAGCATTATTTATGATCTGTACGAACTTTCATACAAGATGTTACAAAAATGTTGCTTACCTTACAAAAAAAAAATTGTAAAATAATGTACGTAATAATACGAGTAAATACTTTTTTCTACAACTGTCAAAAAAAGGTTATGTTTGCGCATTAACGTCAGTGTCTAAAATGAAACATTTTTTCATTGACATTATTTTTTTTGCGTTACCATGACCCCGTGCGCAAAATATTTTGCACATCACATGCCGATTAAAATTTAATTATTGCCTGTTTTTTATAATTTTTAACGTATACACAAGAATTAAGCAAACATCTAGTTCAAAAAGATTTATTGTTTTATGAAATAAATTAACTGAAAGTAGAAATTTTTAAATTATTTTAAAAACAGTCTATGACTTTCGAGACTTTCCATTATTATCTTATGTATTGTTTTACTTTAAAAAACCCACAATATTCAACACTCACAATATCGAAAACGTCAGTGAAAAATGTTTGTTGTCAAACATATTAGTTTCCATAGTTCTGAGACATATCTGCTATTATATTTTTTTTAAATTAATTTGCATTAAATATTATAATACAAAATATCGTTTTACGGTTTTAGTTGAAATCGTGTGTAAATGGCCTGCCTACAGAAACAAGACCACGCGCGCGTTAGACCAGACAATGCGCTTCATTTAAAAAAAAATCATATCTCCTAAATTATTCAGCGAATTAAAAAATTATTTTAATAAAAAACGTTCGTTGGTCTATTCTACGTATTTCGTCTCACATAACTACATATATCTATCAGCAATAATAACAAAAGTACCTCAATGCCGAAAATTACACTACACTTCCCGAGCACATATTGTTTAAACAATTTATAGTGTTGTTTATAATAAAAATAATGTCTCTCTATTCAACTTATATGAAACTACAAACATTAGGCTTTCGATTGATATAAAAATTATTAAAAAATCTTTATAAATAAGCTCGTAAATGCAATGTAAACGACAGATAATGCAATATTTAAGTTCCAATTTTTTTTTGGAAATATTACTTTTTTTGCAATTTCGCAATCTTGGCCGACATCGCGCCCTCTGGAATCGGATTCGGCATAAAATTCTGGATAATATCCATATTTTTAAAATCATATACCTCGCGAGTGCATACCCCATGATCGAATTCGGAGCTTTAGATTCTTGACTAGTTGCAATAATAAAAGACACCTGCTGCGTGCCCGATGGACGATGACCTTCAACTATTTGCTGCTGACTGCTGAGAAGTTTATTCGAGTCTGAAGTTTTCACCAAATATACTCATATGTATGACCCTCTAGTGTGCAGCAGGGATACTAACGTTTTATACCACAACCCAAATTCATTCTCTATTCTACGGCGGCGCGCTCTTAAGTAATTCATTTCTAGGTGTTTAGGTGGAACTTCACTAAAATTCCAGGAATCAGAGACACTGGCACGGATTTTGTGAAATCACGGGAAACTCAAATTCTGAATGTTTTTAAATTTCATTTATTTCGTATAAGTAATCGCATTTGGTTTTATTTCTGGTAGGGCAGAAATCATAAATATTTTTGTTTAATGAATGAAACGTTATGGCATCAGAAGGTGTTTCAAGTGTGGAGGATATAACCACGAGGTAAAAGACTGTAAAGAAAAAACTGCTTGTGTACTATGTGCTGAAGAACATACTAGTAATGTCTGCAGAAATGAAAATAAGAAGTGTGTTAATTGTGTACGTGTAAATCAAAAGTTGAATCTTAACTTGGATGTGCATCACGCTGCTGTTGATAGAGAATGTGAGTGCTATCAAAAAATTGTGAAATCAATTAAAAGTAAAATAGCTTATAAGGAATAGCAACTACAGAGTGACGGTGAACTACTTTTGTCATGTATGAATGCTGCAAGCTATTATAGAAATAAGGACCAAATTGCAGAGTATGTAGTTAAGTATCAACCTCTAATATTGTGTCTTACAGAAACTTGTATTACTGACAATTTTACCGATAGGGAATTAGATTTAGAAGGATATAATACAATCCGCTGTGATTCAACCAGTCGCCACACAGGGGGAGTGTTAATATTCACAAAAAAATGTATAAAATTTGATAATGTAAAAGTGTTGGTTTCAGATGTAAATTTTTGGCTGTTATCTGTAGATATAAAAATAAATAAAACCTCCTACAGTGTGGCTGCTGTGTATAGATCGCCAAATGCCAACGTGACACACTTTCTTGATAGATTTTTACAATGGTTAGATGTTTATATTGATAACAATAATAATCACAGTATAATTTTGACAGGTGATTTCAATATAGATTTTTCCAAAAATGACTATGCTAAAAAGCGACTACAAGAAGGCATTGAGAATCATGGCATGAAACAGTTTATACAAAATTTTACTAGAGTGCGAAACGATTCTCGCACCATAATTGATCTTATTATCAGTAATGATTACACTATAAATGCTTATGTTGAAAAAAATTATATAATCACAGATCATTCAATAATTCAAGTAAAAATAAATAAGAGCAGAGAATTAATAAAATATCAAACAAAGCAAATTAGAACCCCAATTAATTTTAATGAAATGACGAATTTGTTAATTGAAAAGGAATGGGCATATTCATGCACAAATGTGAATGTAGTAGGTCAGACTTTTGTAGCTAATATATTAGATGCATTAGATGTTGTAGCCCCCAAAAAAATTGTAAAAGTAAGGGTATCGGAAAACAGGTGGCTAAACAGGAACTGTAGGGAAGCAATTGACAATAGAAATAGAGCATATCAAAGATTTGTATTTACAAATGAGGAGGAAGATTGGAATAATTATAAATATGCGAGAAATAATACTGTAAGAGTCATTAACGAAGAGAAGACAATATTTTATGAAAGAAACATTGACAGAAATAAATCGAATCCGAAATTAATGTGGAAAAATTTAAAAGAAATAGTTGGAAATAAGAAAGGTGAACATATTTTTCAAAGTTTAAATTGTAATGGCGTAATATATAATAACAATATGGCGGACGTACTAAATCAGTATTACGTAGGTAGTATTGAAAGTATAGTAATTAGTATAGGAACAGATGATATAAATATTGATAGAATCAGTGATATTATACCGGTTGTAAACTCTAACATGACATCATTTCGGGCAGTAACTTTGGAAGAGCTGAGAACACTAGTTAATAATCAAATAAAGAAATACAGCACTGATGAAATAGGTCTTGATGTTATTAAAAATCTGTTTCACATACTAGGTTATCCGCTTCTAAATTTAATTAATCTAAGTTTAGAAAAGGGTGTTATGCCTGAATGTTATAAAAATTCTATAGTGGTACCAATACCAAAAATACCTAATACGAATTTGGCTGAGCAATTGAGACCTGTAAATATGTTGCCATTTTGCGAAAAAATTTTAGAACTAGCAGTGTACAATCAAGTGATTAATTATATAAACTCAAACAATATTCTATGTACATATCAATCAGGCTTTCGTGGCAAACACTCGTGTGAAACAGCGCTACAACTAGTTACTTCTGAATGGAAACAGCTGTTGGATAAAACAGGGGTAGGAATTTGCGCAATCTTCGTTGACCTTAAACGAGCTTTTGAAACAATTGACCGTAAAATATTACTATTAAAGCTAAAAAAATATGGTTTTGATCAAACCGTTTTAAGTTGGATTGAAAGTTATATAACTAATAGGTACCAAATAACGAAATTGAACGGGAAATTATCTGAGCCTATACTAAATAATTTTGGAGTACCACAAGGCAGTGTTCTTGGCCCCTTATTGTTTATTCTCTATATAAACGACCTTGGAAATGTATTAAGTAAATGTAAAATTCATCTTTTTGCAGACGATACCCTCATATATTATGACAATACAAATTTTGAAGAAATGATAGGTACTGTAAACTTAGAATTAAAGCTTCTAACAGAAAAATTTAAAAGCAATAAACTTAAAGTAAATGAATTAAAATCTAAATGCATGTTTGTGGGTAATAATTATTTGTACAACAAATTTGTCAATTTGAATCTTGACATTGTAATGAACGACGAAAAAGTGGAGCTTGTTCAGGAAATAAAATACTTGGGACTAGTTATTGACCGTGAACTAAAATTTAATAAACACATTGAGTATATATCAAAAAAAATTGGCAAAAAGATAGGATTTTTCCGCAGAGTCTCTCCTTTTATATCTACGTCCACAAAGTTAACAGTTTATAATACGCTAATATTGCCCCATTTTCTCTATTGTAGCTCAGTATTATATGTCAGTTGTACCAATTTCAGTAGACTACAGATTCTCCAAAATAAGGCAATGCGGGTAATTTTAAAATGTAACAGATTCTCAAGTAGTAAACTAATGCTAAGTACATTAAACTGGCTTAACATTGAACAATTTCTGTATTTTCAAACTATGATTTTTATCTTTAAAATGAATAATAATATCCTACCCGATTATCTTGGGCAACAGTTATTGCCTGTTACTGATGTACACCTGCGTAATACACGGACAGCTAATACAAATAGCTTTTATGTAAAAAGAACAATTAAGAGTAGTACAATGAAAAATTTGTTTCACAAAGGAGTTGTGCAATTCAATCTTCTTCCTCAAGAAATTAAAATCTCTAAAACCATTCAACGGTTTAAATCTCAACTGTTATGTTTTATTAAAAATACTCCAATTATGTAGTTGTTTTCTATGCTATGTGTACTTTATTTTTAATTTTATTTTTATTTTTATTATGTTTATTATTAGATATTTATATTTTTTTGTATCAATTTAACCTATATTTTGTTGAAACCTTACTATAGTACGATGTAATCTGTAAACTGTATCTCATTATCTTTGGATAAATAAAGATTATTATTATTATTATTATATATATTATTATTATTATATATATATGGAAGTGCCGTGAAGACAAATTCACTGATTTACTTATTTCTCTGGAGATAATAGAATTCGGGCAAGTTATGGCATAACCAGTTCCAAGGGAGGAAATCATATATTTACTACAGAGTTGATGATTCTTTTGACACCTTCATGTATTTATGTTAAGGTTTTGTCTCTTATATTTTGCTGAAATCGATAGGTATTAATGTACTAAGAGTCCTAAGTGCACTTTTTTGGTCGAGAATATAGTTTGCAATCCGAGGCCCGTGGGTCGAAGTTTGCAAGTATTCGAGATCAAAAAACCGCACTGTACGACTTGCAGTGCATATTATATTTTTCGTCATACCCATGAATCATTAAACTAGAAGAAAACTTGGAAATAGAAAGACTATACTTCTGAGTTAGACCCTCGGACTTCGATTTTTTGCCAGAACGGCGGTAAGGCGGCGTTCTTTGGTTTGGAACGAGCGTTTGAAGTTTTCATGTTTTCGCAATTTTTTCAATTTACTACTATTTCGTCAAACCTCCCTCGTAAGTATACTTTAAATTCCATTGTTTTGTCGATCGTAAGTGATGCTAAAGGCCACATCAAACCAGCGCGGGTATGCGGTATACTTGTTGCATTGGGTCGTTATTTTTCATAACGAAGTTAGGGAAATAAAGTATATTTGGGAGAATTTAACCTGGGATATTGTGATGTTATTTTGGGACTTTCTTGGAAGTAAATCCAGACAGCCTTAATTGCCATATCTTCTATATCCGACATTATTCTCAAAAATGTTTAGAGCTATGACAATATGATTTAATTTATCTTGACAGTAGTTGTTATTTGAATAGAAGCCGCGTACTTTTAATTTATTGACGATTGCCATGGAGATTCCGCTATTTTTACTATTTGCTTCGGATTGCAAACTGTATCCTCGACCAAAAAAGTGCACTTACGACTCTCTTTAGTAGCGTAACCAGAGCACTATTTTGGGGGGCACTGTTCAAGATCAGGTTAAATTTCGAATTGATCTACCAATAAAATAAATTTAAAAACTTAATGCTCCCTTGACCAACTAAAGGGGGGCACGTGCCCCCTAGGTCCTCCCCTAGTTATGCCACTGACTATCTTGGTGCATAAAAAACTATTAGATTTGTTAAAATGACAGTAATACAATAGTATATTACAGTACCAGTGAAGAAAGTAAAAATTTCACTCACGCGTGAGCGAATTCGTTTCTTCACGAGTGCTGTTTGGCGTTTTGTTTGATTCTGCGATTGAAATGTTAAAAAAATATTAAATTTTGTAAAAGCTACTTTTAGTTTATGGTTGTGTATGGAGTGCAAATCAACGTAGAACGGCATGGCAGATTGCGTTGCTATGGTTCGTGTAAATATCAACATTTATAGTTGTCAAGAAAATTATAGACCTGACGAGTGGTGAACATTTTTCATAAAATTGTGAAATAATGGAAGTAAATGACGACATTACTGTGCCAGCAGACATTCTAAAAGGAGCTAATGTTGCTACGTTTCACAATTTCATATATTGCCGAAGAATTCTAAAGGAAGATAATTAAATGAATTTATGTTAAGTGAAAAAATTTCGTTTGAATTTTATTGTAGTTTGACAACTGGCAATTTGACAGTTGGGTGGGCGAAAGTGACGTAAGAGTGGGCGAAAGTGACAGTAGGGTGGGCGAAAGTAATTTTATTCACAATCATATATGTAATGCTTCAATTGCCAGCTTATAAAAAGTTGGGAGGCAGGCAATTGTTAACTCTTCTTTTCCAGCTAGCCAGCTAGCCGGCTAGTTAAACGTCACTTTCCCGGCAAGTTAAACGTCACTTTGCGGCAGCAAATCTTCTGGTTGTCTTTTGTGCAGCAGCTTTCAAATTTGGTGAAGTACCTACACAGTACACATTTTGTTGTAGAATTTTTAGCGAATTTAACAGAAATTATTGATAATAAATACTTGTGGACATAACCTAATTTATTTGACAGAAGAACCTTAAGCCCGTTACCTAGCAACGCTCAACTTTTATCACTGCAGCCTACCTACTTAATTTGCATAATTTCCTAATTCTCATTCACTATCTATTCAATTAAATAAAAAAATTGTATGCTGAGATTATGTTATTATACAATGATTGTGAATAAAATAGTATACATACCTCGCTGGTCGTCTTCATTACAGCCTCGCGTTTATATCTGACCTCGGCGCTACGCGCCTCTCTCAAATATCAACCCTCGGCTGTAATGAAGTACCTCCCAGCTCGGTATGTAATGTACTATTATTCACAATTATATATGTAATGCTTCAATTGCCACCTTATAAAAAGTTGGGAGGCAGGCATTTCCAGCTAGCCAGCTAGCCGGTAAAGTAACTTTACCGGCTAGTTAAACGTCACTTTCCGGCAGCAAATCTTCTGGATGTCTTTTGTGCAGCAGCTTTCAAATCAAATTAATGTAAAATTCCAATAAATTTTTACAAAGTTATAATAAATTTTGATTTGATTGTTCGTTATTAATTTCTCTTTATATCAGTGCGAAAAGTGACAGTTCTTTTCGCACTGAGTGTGTAAAGTGACAGTTCTATTCGCACTGAGTGTGAAAAGTGACAGTTGTTTAAAAGTGACGGTTCTTTTCGCACTGAGTGTGAAAAGTGACAGTTGTTTTCGCACTGGTCCACTGGTGCGTTAAAGTGAGGTTTTTCACACTAAAATGACAGTTGAAAAGTACGACATTTCGATTGTGAGTTAGAAAAAAAATATTTCAAATTAATGTAAAATTCCAATAAATTTTTACAAAATTATAATAAATTTTGATTTGATTGTTCGTTATTAATTTCTCTTTATATCAGTGCGAAAAGTGACAGTTATTTTCGCACTGAGTGTGTAAAGTGACAGTTCTTTTCGCACTGAGTGTGAAAAGTGACAGTTGTTTTCGCACTGGTCCACTGGTGCGTTAAAGTGAGGTTTTTCACACTAAATAGTTGAAAAGTACGACATTTCGATTGTGAGTTAGAAAATAGCTATTTATAAAACTAGTTGCAAAATGAGCGTGTTTTTGCACTAGATGTGAAGATCCAACTCATCGTGTGCAAAAAACACGCAGTTTTGCATCGTGTTTTATACAATATTTTTTGTTACGTTTTCTTTACGTTTACCATAATATAATAAATAAGTGTTTTCTCAATAAAAATGTTGTACGTTTAATATTTATGTTGTATTCTTAGTAAAAATAAATGGATCTGTCGCAATATCTGTTTATGTGACTAAACTCATTTTAGCACAAGTGTTAAAATGAAAACTCATTTTAGCACAAGTGATAAAATGAAAACTCATTTTAGCACAAGTGTTAAAATGAAATCTCATATTAGCACTTGTGCTAAAATGAACCACTTTTGACAATGACAATCAGTGTCAAAAAGATGACTTTTCGTAACTAAATTGCAAAAAAAATATTTCAACACTCCAAATGATACTGGCAGTTGTTATATATCTGAAAGATTGAGGTTCGGTTTACCGTGTCAGAAAAAACTGAAGCGAGGTTTAACCCAATAAATAATACTGTTTGGTGTGTTAACCTCTCCAGTTGTCAGAATGCTGCTACGCGGCAATAGCCGGGTAAAGTTCCGACGTTGACTAAGTTTGTATAGAAATCGTTGCGATTAGAAAAAATTGTTTGACACTAGCTGATGTCAAAGTAGAACTGTGAGGTTAGATAATTCAAAGGCAGAAGAATAAGAATAATAACGAGGGGTGTATGAAATTTCAAATCATTCTGATTGAAACTAGCAATAAGCATCACCAAGACCAACCTGAAATAAGTTCGTTTAGAGATCGGACAGTTTCAGTAAACCGAAGTAAAAGTGATCTTCCGAGTGAAAGGTCATATGAGGTTATGAAATTATTCGTGGCCAAACAACAAACAATCCTAAGTTAAAAAATGATGTCTTACTCCTTACTCGAGAAATGACAACCCCAAGAACAACGGTTACCCTGCAAAGATTTTATAGAACGTAGAATTAGGGATTTATATTATATGATGGCAAAGACGATAACATATAGGTATCGTCTTTGATGATGGTAAAGGCATCTAGCTAGGACAAGTCAGTAACTCTCTGGCTTTACGTCAGTCTCTCTTCAGAGTACGTAAGGCATATTTTCTTTACATAATTGACGTAATTCGGTCTAGTTGGTCCATATAGAATAAATGCCGATTTTAATTAATGAGTCACGCATAATATGTTGGTTAAATATTCCTGTTCCTTCTAATTGAAGGTAAAGTTTAAATTGGTTTCTGTCACACTTTTGATTAGTTTGCAGTGATTATGATTATAAAAGCCGGACTTACGTCATTTTAGGCACGGCTCTATTTGCAATGAGACATTGTCGTGCTTAATGGACAATATCTAACAAAATTTAAATATTTACTTTGGTTTCCTACAGTAGCACACACGGGTAGGTAGTTAACTTGATATTTACATTTTTATATACCTACGTTTACATAATATGTTTATACCTTTTTCACAGAACATATTTTAATATATTTTTATTATGCAATACGAATGAACAATTTTCATTGGTACATTGCTCCGATGAAATAAAACTGTTATTGAGGAAACAAAAATGACAGTGTAGTCTAACTTTTGCGAACATTATCAAATATTTCGGCCATCTGAAACTGTAACTTTGTTGACTTTTTGCTCGACTTTTTGTTTATCGGAAAAGAAAAATTACTTTTTTGACTAATAATCAAATTTTTTATAGAAAAAAACAATCGAGCATCGCATTACAGAGATATAGCTATCGACATTGTTTTTCCTTATGTAGCACCCTGTATTACATTATTACGAGTATTATTACATGTTTTGATTCGTTTTTTCCTAATTTCATCGATATAAACAGCTATTATTTATTTTTTACGAGATATAGATAATTACATATTATAATTTAAATTGCAACAATTAATATATAATTATTTTTTATTTATATTGTTCAAACTGCCTTCTTTGTTTTACTATACAAATAACCTATATCTTTTTCCCAAATTATCTATATCTCCTAAAAAATAAAAGATAATAGCTTACATGTTTCCATCGATGAAATCAGGAAAAAAACAAAGAATCAAAAGATATAATAATAAGATGTTACCTACATAAGAAAAAACAATGTTGATAGGTATACATCTGTAATGCGATGCTCGATTGTTTTTATTCTATAAAAATTTGGATTCCTGGCAAAAAATGTGTCAGAAAAGCAGTTTTTACTTTTAGGATAAATTCAAAAGCAACAAAGTTACAGTAGAATCTTAATATTTTCACGTGATGACTCTGTACACTACAAGGTGTATCGAATTGGTGGGGATTGAGGCATTACACCCATTTCCAGAGTAGCTGGAGAAAAACTGACGACACATTCCAGATGTCAATTTTCGAGACAAATCGAACGGTCAAAGGCTCATGTCGATACCTCTTACTGTTTTCGAGATATAAGCCAAAATTTGTATTTTTATCATTTTGAGAGGGTACCGTACCTTCCTTAGAATTCGTATAAAGAAACAGGATTCTTATTGGTTTCTTCTTGTAATTTAATTTTAATTGAAAATGCCTACAAGTTCTTCATGCTGTATCTGAGGGAATATTGTCATCTATAATAAAATTGAGTATCTTATTAAAAACTCATGTAAAAATGTCCAAATTTTGATCTAAGGGTCACTAAGGCAATATAATACGTTTATCTGCATTTTTTATCAAAAGTTTAAATAATATTCTGTTCGTCAATTACACTTTAATCAGTATAGATATATCGGTTATACAAAGTACTATAATTAAAAAAACTTGTTTCATATGGAATATCAAACATCTAAATGCATTAGGTATTATCATTGATGGGGAATTTCCTCAATCAGCAGTATTATTTATTAATAAATAATGATGAAATAAAATGATAAAAAATGCACCCAACTGATTATTTATATATATATTTTTTATGCCTGTATACAAGCATGTAAAACCGAAGTAAAAAGCATGGAACATGTTTTGCGTAACCATTGCACGCGTTGATTGAATTATAATGCAACAGTATAAATTCTTTTTAGCGGTTTCTTTTCCAATTTTCGGACATTTTTTATTTGGTTTTAATAAAATTTGATTTGATTACAATGCCCTATACTTCACATGGGATGTTCACAATTATTTTCATTTATTTTCAGAAGCTCCCATCCCAGCAAAAAAAAACTGAAAAGATAGAATGATTTCCAATTTTGTGAAGAATAGAACTTGATTTTTTAAATCTACATTCAATCACGCATTTTCAATAAAATACATGAGGTGTAAAAAAAACTTTCAAAGCGTTGCGCGACGTGTAGACTTTAAAAAATTGTCATCTCAAATTATAGTTGGTTATTAAATGATTCCAGTTCTATATTTAATTTAAGTCTAGTCGATTTCAACAAGAATTTTTAGGCCATCATTCATACTGTACCATACAGTTGTGTGAAGGAATCCCTTCACTCGATGACTAGGAGCCTTCATAGTGATCATAAACCACATGACTAAATATAAGACAACACATTTTCTTTTGTATGTTATCAATTGTCAAATATAAATTACAAAGACGTGGAAGACATTGTTCTAAATGAAATAAAAAACTGTTTAAAATGTGGGTAATCATTACCAGAGGGCAATGCTAAATTTTCCTTCATACTCAGTCAATACCGAGATTAATACTATCATTAAAAATATATTGCATAATAATCTCTTAAACATTCCAATAAATGCATTATTTCGGAGTATTATTGAGGCAACAGCAAGAGAAAAAAAAACCTGAACTCGTGTCGGCCGGTCCTGCCAAAGGTGTATCTTCCGAAGTACAAATTCTATTTAAGAAAGTACAAAAAATTATGTTAAAAACTCGACTTACCTTAAGATAAGATCCGTAATATTTTGTAACATACGGACTGTCACATTGTGACAATACCATAATTTCTTGCTGAATATCCTCAATTTCATCTTCAGCCTCTTCTAAATCGATAATTTTAATAGCCACTACTTGCGTCGTCCTGTTGTCGATACCTTTGAAAACCTCACCGAAGGAACCTTTACCGATACGTTCTTGTTTCGTAAAAATCAGCTCCGGATCGACCTTCTGAAACAACATTTCAATGTTATTATCCTGTCAAAACTTCACATTTAATTTTGTATAATTTGAGAAAAATGATTAAATAATAAATTTATTTAAATTTCACCATCATATTAGATATAGCAACTCTTAATCATGTTTAATTAATATTTACATTTTTGACTGATAAGAGATTATTAATTTTTGGATTTCTAAAATCTTCACTGCCAAAAATATATAAAAATTAAAGTAGTAGGTATGCAAATTTATAGTGTTGGAATTATTACAAATGATTCACAGAGTTAAATAATTGCTCGAATAATTGCAATTGCAAGTTTCTTGATGTAACATATAATTTTCAAGTAAGTAATTCCAAAACAGTAAACTTTTTGAAATAAATAACAGTAGTACCAAAAGAAGAATTGAAATATAAAATAATCGACATAATATTATAATCTGGGATTATTCCAAATTAAAATACTAATATTGCATACTTTGTATGATCATATAAATAATTACTGTTTTAATAAACTATCTGTAAGAGAATCCTAAACTACAACATTAACATTCCTATTTGTTCAGTCAAATAACGAGAAATATCGAAATTGAGTGGCATTCTCCATTCATTGGATGGGGACTATGGTGAACAGATAAAGTATATTTCTATTTCCACGATTTACCATAAGATGATGGAGCAAATTTTATGGCCCAAACCTTCAGAGTCAAATGAAAAAACACGTATTAGTACTTATTATATTACACTGACTGTTTTTAAGAATAACCTAAATGAAGAAGCAAATTCAAGTTTAAACATAGTGATATTTTTGATAACTAAGAGGTATTTTGTATTTTGTGACATCGTTTAATTTTCTTTTTTTTCTTATTTGGGATTTATTATCACATTCTTGAATAGTCCCAGATTTAAAAAAATTTGGATAAAAAAGTCGTCACAGGCGTAAACGTAATTTTTTTAGATTATCTGCGACCATTCAAGAATGTGGTAATAAATCCCAAATAAGAAAAGAAGAAAAAATAAAGGTCCGTAACAATACAAGGTAAATTTAATGTATCTAGTACTAAGGCCTGTAGCAATCTGTCTAACTTATTTTATGTTAAGTAAAGAAGACAAACACCCCTCACGCCCTTGGCACTTGCCCCGTTGCCAATATATTGCACGACTGCAATTTCTCTAGTCAATCATTTGGCTCGAAAATTATATTAGAAAAAATCTACTACGAATTCACCAGATATCATCTATGACAGAAAATATAGAAAACATGTTTCTTCTTACGAAACAACCAAGTATATTTTTATGACAAACGGGAGGAATTTTCCTTCTAATTTCAATAATGTATTTTTGGTATCTTTTATCCTTCCATAACTTTTTAGTTACACCTATAACGTTATTAAATCGTCTAATAAATAAAATCGAAATAGTTGACTGGGCAAAAACAATTGGAGACCATAGGGAAGAATGATCTAAGCCACATTTTTATTTTTTATACTTTCGTGACCAACGAATTTGAAAGTTTCAAGACTTACACAGAAGGAAAGATAAAATATAATGATTTGCAACAACTTTTTATTAGAAGTCATAAACATAGGCAATAATCGTTTAATATTAGAAAATAATAAAAAAAACATAATAGAAAAAAAGACGTGAAAAAATTTTCTCTCCAGTGGTGTATCGAAAAACGATTCAAGTCCACATGAAGTAGGTTATTAACGCTGTACCAAAAACACAACATCTAAAAGCCTTGGTGTTACCTAATTTTGTCTTGGTCTTCTTGTAGGGACATACACATTACACACCCCACAAGAATGATCGCATCACTAGAAATTGACCATAAGTTTGATGTTCATTTTCTTCTGAGTCGTCTGTCCGATTTGGATGATCTTTTTTTGCATTGTAGGTTGACCCTTCAGGAATGTTACTGTGCTACTGAATTTTTAGCAAAACTTCACTTTTGCTTGAATACCAGGTGTAACTATGATGTTGTACTCGTAACACACTTTGGAATGTACCAGCGGCAACAGCACGTTACAATTCAGTGCTAACTCTAGCCTTATCTTTTCTTAACATTCTCCTTTTTGGTTTACTTCATTATCTGTATTAACAGATGAAATATGCAGTTTTATAGCACAACTTGTTCTTATTGACTTATATTGATAGTTTTTACGCATATATTCGTAAAACTGTAGAAGGCAATAAAAAATAAAAAACAAAAAAGTAAGTACTCTAGCCTGATCTTTTCTTAACATTCTCCTTTTTGGTTTACTTCATTATCTGTATTAACATATGAGATATACAGCATGAAAAAAAAGTATCAATATAGGCAATTTTTATTAAATTTCTACAAAAATAAAATTTAGGATACAATAATTTTCAATACCGGGTATTTCCCCCTCTCGCCCTATTTACAGCTTGTATTCGCCTTGGTAGCCCTTCATAGAGGTTGTGTATATAATTCTCATCAATATGGTTCCAAATGACATTCAATTTATTTTCAAGTTCAGATAGGGTTCTACACGGAACTTGGTCTTGCTGAATCGCCCATCCTAAATGTTCCCACTGCTCTATAGGTAAATATCTGGACTGCAAACTGGACAATTCATTGCAGAGGCATATAACCACTTCAAGATATTCTGTCACTACCCTGGTAGCGTGAGTATGGGTAAAAACTATCAATGTAAGTCAATAAAAATATGTTGTGCTATAAAACTGTATACACGGTGGTGAATTTTTCGATGCCCACCATTGCTATCGCGGAAACTATAAGATATAGAGGATCGGTTAAATTAGACAAAAGTTGCGCTATTTTATGCTCTACAATTTCCTGCCAAGAAATGCTGGATATCTTGATTCGTTCACGGTTTATGCTGAAAAAATTGAAAATCGTGATTTCAAAAAAATAATAATACCTTCTATACCATTCATGCGAACTTAATGAAATTTGGTAAGGTTATATTTTTGACCACTGCCAATTGAATGGCGTTGACAGAAATTTTCTAAGCCTTCTAGATTTTGAGCAACGACAGTCAACTTTTTTTTTCTTATGGCCGCCATATTGAATTTTTACACCATTAGTTAAATAAAATAATTCTCTTTTCACCTATGTGACCAAAATAGTCTGATTTTTTTAAAACATGTTAATATTTGAATTAATGTAAAAATAATTTATGAAATCCAGTATGCTTTGGAAAAATAATTGCAAGCAACATTGTAATCCAGACGCTATTATTAAATTGTACACTTGTAAAAAAATTACAGAAAAATTCCAGGTTATTTAAACTCCTATTAAATATTACAAACAATTAATTTATTAAAAAGTCAAGAAAACAAATAATACTATTTTTATTTTATAAATTGTTTGTAATATTTAATAGGAGTTTAAATAACCTGGAATTTTTCTGTAATTTTTTTACGAGTGTACAATTTAATAATAGCGTCTGGATTACAATGTTGCTTGCAATTATTTTTCCAAAGCATACTGGATTTTATAAATTATTTTTACATAAACTCGAATATCAACATTTTTTAAAAAATCAGTCTATTTTGGTGACATAGGTGAAAAGAGAATTATTTTCTCTAAGTAATGGTGTAAAAATCCAATATGGCGGCCATAAGAAAAAAAAAAAGTTGACTATCGTTGCTCAAAATCTAGATGGCTTAGAAAATTTCTATCAACGCCATTCTATTGGTAGTGGTCAAAAATATAACCTTGCCAAATTTCATTAAGTTCGCATAAATGGTATAGAAGATATTATTATTTTTTTGAAAGCACGATTTTCAATTTTTTCATGATAAACCGCGAACGAATCAAGATATCCAGCATTTCTTGGCAGGAAATTGTAGAGCATAAAATAGCGCAACTTTTGTCTAATTTAACCGATCCTCTATATCTTATAGTTTCCGAGTTACCAATGGTGGGCATCGAAAAATTGACCACCGTGTATATCTGATCTGTTAATACAGATAATGAAGTAAACCAAAGAAGAGAATGTTAAGAAAAGATAAGGCTAGAGTTAGCATTGAATCGTAACGTGCTGTTGCAGCTGGTACACTCTACAGGGTGTTACGAATTTTCGGAACAAGTACAACATCATAGTTACACCCGGTATACAAGCAAAAGTGAATTTTTACTAAAAATTCAGTAGCACAGTAACATTTCTGAAGAGTCAACCTACAAGGAGACCTACAATGCAAAAAAAAAGATCATCCAAATCGGACAAACGACTCAGAAGAAAATTAACATCAAAGTTATAGTCAATTTCTAGTGACGCGATAATTCTTGTGGGGTGTGTATATTATTCAGCTTGATTAATCCCCAATATCCACATAAATGGCTGTTTGAGTATTTCAGTTCTAGAATCTATTGAAATATTGAATAATTTTTCGTCTTTTCTCAGCTGATAATCTCAAAACAACGGAATCTTTTACAGCCACAAGACTTGCCCGTTTCATAAGTAGGTATCTTTTCTCATAAATTTTGCCTCGTCAATTACACGTCCATGCACTTTACAAGTCAAAAGCACGTCACTGTCGCTACTACAACTTTTTTCCGATATTTTAAGATAGAAAAATAATGCAATAGACAACGAACAATGATCCCATTCAGAAGACAACTTGATCACTAAAGAGCTAAACCAACTCCAAATTCGGGCGGACTTAGATCGCTATTCCGAAGTATATCTTTATCGCTGATTTTAGTGGCCTAAGAATGGTATTCCGATCAACGTTATATGTGCATACCAAAGTATCAAAATAAAGGTATCAAAATGGCGAAAAATTTCAATTTTTAAATGTTTGGACTTGGATAGTTCTTCCCGTGTAGTCTTCGATTATTTTCCTATATCATACGACAGTTTAAAGTACAGTCTTAGTCATAGAAAACGTCTCCCTTAGTTTGAGCAGTGTAAAACGGACTTTGTTGTGATCAGTATAAAACGGCATACTTACAACTAGAAAATCGTTAAAAATCAACTTTATTAAGTTATCGCACCATTTATGTGACCAAAACTGTAGGTACTCTATGCCGATTGTATTATTGGTTATCGCGTAGGTAATCAGATATTCCCGAAGATAGATTTTTCAATCTTTATACCACAGGTGAGTTTATGCAAACAGAAAGATAATACACAGTACACTAAACCATGTTCTTGCAACTAAGTTGGTATCATCATAAGCTTTATGCTATTTCGTGATCACATCACACTTTCGAGATTAAGCCTGTGAAACAACATTGTGCTTCTTTAAAATAATAATTGTTTGGAAAATTAAGAGCCCCAAAGAATCATTATATAAAAAAAAAGTCAATAAATCTACTGCCTGAGAAAAGTATAACAGTTGATTGAAAATATTTCAATCAACGATATAACGTTCGCTACCTACTAAATATTTCATAGTTTATCGAGTGTTAATTCAATTTATAGAAATTATACTTTGCATTCGTAAGTGTATATAATTTATTGTTATTTATGAATTGATAAAGAATTACGTCTTGTTAATTTTCTTTACTATATTATTTTTTCGACACTTCATCTAATTTTTATCATGAAAATTATTACATGATGAAATTAATTGGAGTAGTAACTATATCTTCCAGTATATATCGATAATTTATTTGAGTGTCAGCGGTATAATCTTCCTTGTAGATGACTCTTAACAATTAAGTTTAGTATATCTATATCAGTTTTATATGCCTATATCACATAACACATAGGATGAGTTATATTTAAACCACCTATTCTTGACATCTGTAAAAGATAAAAAACACTTTTCTTTGGTTCCCATGTACAACTTTGTTATTGATTATTAAAAAAACACAATGAAAACGTTTTGGAGTTGTTTTATATTGGATTAAAGCAGTGTCCCCTCTTTGCTTGGGTAATTTCTGCATTGCTGGTAGACGAAAAAATCATTAGATTTAATATTTTTCTTTTTGTTTAAAAAACAAATAAATAGTGATAGTAAAAATATAACCACGCATTTAAAACTCATCCTGTATAGTAGGAGAAGAGGACTTTGTTCTAAAACATGGTATACTAATCCTAAGGTTCTAATTTAGTACATAGAGTAAAGAGTACCTAAGGTAAGAGCAATAACATATAAAAATTATAACGGTGTAACGTTATAATTAAAGGCAGTAACGTTATAATTAAAGGCAGAAATTTTGTGTCATTTACATCTATAATACCGATTTCCCGTGGACACATCGTATATAAATAAAAATAAATTTCAGCGAGTGGGAGAGATTTGACAAACAAATGGATATTGTTATTGCTGAAATTTGCACTCGTGCTTATTACACTCGGCACCGGCAAATAGATAAGAGTAAAGATGAGTGTCCACTCCAGAGAAATACTATCGCAAGTGGACGCATTTCTGAGAGTATGCTGGCTATCCGAGAGCGAACTAGCTGAGGTTTGCTCTCAAGTGCACATGCTATCTAGTCTGGTTAGTTACTCTCCGAATACTAACAAGTTTAGTATTGTGAGAACTCCATCAAATTCAAACCGTTACAATACAGAAATGGCCTCTCTCATTTGGGCTTCTTCTTTTAGCAATTTTTGGGCCTACCAATTCTATTATATGCTACACCTATACTGCATTCATGCACACGAACTGAGCATCCTCAATTTCAAATCCTTTTGTCAACAGTAAAAGCACAAAAGCTTTTTTTCATCGGATAAATTTCTCTTTACAACGAAATAATTTTGCCAATCAGTGATTTTATGAGAAAAACTGTCATGAAAAAATGTTTTTCGAGCAAAATTACCGATTGGCAAAATTTTGAATTAAAAAGAAAATCCTTAAAAAAAGCTTGAGCGTTTTTTTTTTTTTGGAAAAATAAATTAAAGACAGAATATGTGAACGAACAATAACAATAATTATGTCTCCATATTGATGATTTCGTGTTGTGGATTGCGGAATTGATTTTTCTATGTTTTTTCTAATTTGTTTAGTAAAAATTTTCCCAAAACATATTGTACGTTACAATTTCATCAGTACTTGAAAATTATAACTGAGAGGACAGATTTTAAAGTGATGCGAGGAAAAGGAATTTTTATCGGGTATTACACAAGGGGTCGTTTTTTTTACAGGGTAAATTTTTTTTGGACAAAAGCCTGTTTTCCCATGAAAATGATTAGAGAAATAAGGACATGGAAAAACTGCGACACGAAGTGGAGCGATTTTTTCTATGTCCCTTAATTCGTACAAAATTTTGATGGAAGGCAGGTTTGAGTCACTCAAAAAAAATTTTACAAGAAACAAGTTTATTTAAAGTTTAAAAAATAACAATTTATGATCAAAAATAGAAACTTTTTTAATATTTTTTATCACGCGAAATGTCAGATTTCATTAATTTCAATTACTTTTTTAGTTTGGCACATGGCTACTACGAAAAAAGTAACATACATTTTTCTGGAATCTTTCCGTTTTTCTCACTTTGGTTGATTTTTTTGAAAATGTACGTTTTGATTGGTTAATAAAGTAAGAATATTCGTAAAACAATCGTTGATAACTTTTATAAAAAATTTATTTAGCATACCTATCTAGCATATATTTATAGTAGGACCTCAATGTCCTCAATATAAGTAAATTTGATGTAAAAAAAAATTTGGAATACTTATACATAGACCTACACTTTTCACGAATATTGAAAAAAAAAAACAAGTTTTTTCGTTAAATCGCCTCGATGTTGATGTTTCTAAAATTTTTATCATGTATAAAATATCGAAAACATATTCAAAATATTCACGTTGTACAGAGCCATGAGTCAAATTACCTATAATAATGCCTGATTAACAGAAAGATATAAGTATAAAGCAAAAGGACATCTGCGCGGCAAGCAGTATTTACTTACTTTACTTACTTTTTCTATTGAGACATATTATTTTTTGAGACCTAACCAATACCATATAAAGTTGTTTGTAGTTTATTTGTGGCGGATAATTAATATTCATTAAACTTATTTCTGGGAATCACGCCAAATTCTAAAATATATATAAAATTTATCGAGTAATTTTTAAGGAAATTTTTATCGAAATGTCGGCCATATTGCATCAGCCATTTTGATTAACCTTTTTTTGACACCATAATCCGTTTCAGCGACCTCGAAAACCCCTGAAATATCAATTTGAATTAAATTACCTTAAAATTTCTCAACTTATAAAAATTTTGTTTAAAAAAAGTTTTTTTTGTTTAAATAATTAATAAACAATTTCCTCACAATTATATGTTTATAACTTTTTATTTTAAGCTATTTAAAAGTGATATCAAAAGGTTTTAGGAAAACCGAAGCTTCCCGTAATTATTCCGAAACAATGCATATTTTCAGCCTCTATCGACTCCACTACATTATATATTTTTGGTTTACGTCTTGGGGGGATTACCCTCAGTAAATAAAAAAACAAGTGCGTAATTACTTTATTTTTTCATTGAAAAATAATTTAATCTGTTCTTATAATTATTAATTCCAAGTCCTCAAGAACTATAGATATGTTTAGCTTATACTTTAATGGATTATTTTAGTTTTATCTATAATCTTATCAAATTATCTTTCACATTATCATAATCTTTGTAAACACAATTTATTAATAAATGTACATATTACACACGTTGCTCAATAAAAATAAAATTTTATATCTGACACTATTTTATAGATTAGCGTCACAGTATCATTGTTTAAAATTTAAATAAATCTATGGTATGGTAAATTCATGTACTTGAATTAACCTTCACTTATATTGTATTACGAGTATAATGAAAATAACATACTTACTATATTGTATATTTATTTACTCTGACACACAATTTACTTTAATTCAAAAAATTTGACGAAAGGAAACACACGCTTACTAAAAAATCAGAGGAAAACATCACGTGCGACAAACAATTGTTATATAATATTTTTGTTTTTCACCATACTTTTATAAATATAATGTAAGTATAGCTTTAATTAACAGAAAACATTGTGTTGTGAATGATGTTGATGATCGAAAGTTCACTCCTATTCATTACGTTGCCTACTCAAGTATGTTCTTCCACGACGACTATTTCCTCAAAAAAAAAAGAAAAAATAAATAAACTGTCCAGTTTAACATTCTGTAATCGAGTTAAATAATTCCTTTATACTTCAGTTTATTAAACTTTCAGCTACCTAGTTGATTAACAGCAATATTGGTAGTCAGTTGTCAGATTTATTGGAATTATTAGCAAAAATTACATCACCTTCGTTAAACAGAACTCTTACTCTGTGTAATGTGATACTGTAAACTATTGACTAAGCGAGACGCACAAAATAAATCTAAGTTTTCGTTTCATGAGTTAGTTCTCTGTAGTATATTGTAAGAACAAGATTAGAAATAAAAAGCTGCGTAATATATTCGAGTTTATTATTTAATATTCTCCACTGCATAATAAATAAATTCCCATAGGTTATGGGCCCAGGCTGCAGTTTTAGTTAAGTGCTAAATTAAGTGCAAGTTTGTTTGAAAGTGCGAAAACCGAAGAAACTAAAATGTCTAGTGAAAAACGTACGAAACGAAACATTAAGCCTTTTAACGGCGATAACTATTTGGTGTGGAAATACAGATTACGTGCTATAGTTGAACAAGAAGGTGCGTTAACTGTGCTAGATGAAGAACCGCCCGAAATCCTGACAGATGAATGGAAGAACTGGGAGAGATTCGCGAAAGGACAAATAATCGAACACATTGAAGATTCGATGCTAGGTGAAATACCAGAAGGTGCGACGGCCAGCCAAATTATTGAAAAATTCGACTCCACCTACGCCTGTAAGAATCTTGCCACGCAGTTAAACGTACAAGATAAGCTTTTCAATTATAAATTACGTTCTGAGATGCCTTTAAAGAAACATTTCATCGAATTAGATGAAATGATCAGAGATCTTATTGCATGTGGCAATAGTGTAAATGAGATGACTAAAGTCTGGTATTTATTAAACACTTTACCTCACTCATACGATGGAGTGGTCACAGCAATAAAGACCATGTCCGATGATCGTCTCACTTTAGCTTTTGTGAAAAAGTTGCTGCTGGAGCACGATCAGAAGTTAAAGAAAGACATTACCGAAACAAGTACTAAAGCACTGCAATTTCAATCAGTTAATAATAAATACTCAAATAAACGCAAGCCAGTGAATAAAGGAGGAAATTATTCTCGTAAACCATATTCAAAACCGACCTTCAAAACTGGACAAAAATGTTATTTCTGTGGCCGAAGAAACCATATGAAGAAGGACTGCTATTATTATAAGCAGGAACTGAAAAGGCAAGACTATCGTCAACCAAATAGGCAGGGACCATCCCGCAGATTTGAAAGCACTCCTGGAATTATGACTGTTGCTTTACCCTCTAAAGAAAAGGAGGACGGTTTCGCTTTTATGATGTATGCAGAAGATAGGACTGAACAGGTCGGAGGAAATTTGAAATTTGTATTGGATTCTGGAGCAACAGAACACCTCGTAAACGACCTGATTTTCTACAAGGACTACAAACAATTGAAGGTACCGATAAAAATAGCTGTTGCGAAAAAGGAAGTGTGTATTTCAGCAACACACGTGGGCAACATTGAAGTCTTGACTAACTTGGGCCATGTTGGAGTCCTGCGAGGAGTCCTTTATGCTCAAGAGGTCCCGTTCAATCTTCTGTCAGTAAGAAGACTGCAAGAGGCTGGATTTTCCGTGATTTTTAATCACAATGGTGAAGTAATCGCCAAAATCGGCCAGAAGACCATATTAACAGGTAAGCGCATGAACGAATTGTATACTTTACATTTTATTGTTCAAAATGCGTTATTAAATGGTCAGGCGGCTATAATTAGATTAGATAATAAAGACAAGCTATGGCATGAACGGTTAGGTCACATAAGTAAAAATAAATTTAATCAAATGAAAATTAAATTACTAGCCGAAGACAGTAATTGTCTAAAAGAAATAAATCCCCTAGATTCATTGTGTGAATCGTGTATAAACGGTAAACAAACACGACTTCCATTCGCTAAAATTAAAAATAAAAGTCACATTCAAAGACCATTGTTTAATGTACATTCGGACGTATGTGGTCCGATAACTCCATCCACAATTGATGGGAAAAATTATTTTGTAAATTTTATTGACGAATATACTCACTATACTGTAACATATCTGATGACTCACAAGTCAGAAGTAATTACCTATTTTAAAGACTACGTAGAGAAAAGTGAGTCACATTTCAGTTTGAAAGTGGTCCACTTGTATTGTGATAACGGAGGCGAATATTTATCGGCAGATATGAAAGAATTTTGTCACCAAAAGGGGATCACATATCATTTGACGGTGCCGTACACTCCGCAACAAAATTCTGTGGCGGAACGTATGAATCGAACATTGACAGAGAAGGCACGTGCAATGGTGCATAGTGCAGGTTTAAATAAGCGTTTCTGGGGTGAAGCAGTGTTAACTGCTACTTACTTAGTAAATGTCATACCCTCAAAAGCGATTAAAGTAGAAAAGACACCGTATGAATTGTGGCACAATAAAAAACCAAAATTAAAATATTTAAGGGTATTTGGTTGCACTGCATACGTGCATAATAAAACAAGAAAGCATAAATTTGATGATAAATCAATAAAAGGAATTCTTGTAGGGTATGTACCGAATGGGTACAAAATATATATTGCAAATACGCGAAAATTCATTGTAGCTCGAGATATAATCTTTGACGAATTAAAATTTGAAACATCAAGAAAAGAACTTGATGACACGATCGAAATTGATAGGTATTTAGGTGATAATACGGATGATTTGGTACCAAAAATAAGTACTGAAGAGTTCTCAGTAACAGGGGGTGCTGGTGAAAAGTCCGTAAAAGAAATCCATCCTGGTAAAACAGATAAAATAATAAATAAATACAATCAAACCCTGAAAAATAAACAAGGGGTCACTGATGAATGTATTCCAATTAACACGAGTACTCTAGAGTCAGAAGGGCAAGGTCAAACATCTCCTGCAAGAGACGTCCCTGAACCAGATGATGAAAATCTGTCTTATCCTTCTTCTTCCAAGGTGAGGAAAAGAGATAAAATACAGGATGTGAAGCGGAGCGAAAGGCTCAAAACAAAGCCGTCAATTTCGTACAAAGATCGTGACTTAGAAATAAACAGTTATAATATATTAAACATTCAAGTGTTAGATGAAGTAATTCCCACATGCTATCAAGAAATAGCTAAAAATCAAAACAGAGTCAAGTGGGAAAAAGCAGTTGAGGAAGAACTGAACTCTTTAATTCAAAATAAAACTTGGGCATTAGTGCAAAAGCCTAAGAATGTAAATATTGTTGATAGTAAATGGGTGTTTACGATAAAACACGATAAGAATGGAAATCTGACAAAGTATAAAGCACGTTTGGTAGCTCGGGGTTTCAATCAATTATATAAGTTAGATTACGATGAAACATTCGCGCCGGTAGCACGAATTAGTACTTTACGATGTCTATTAGCTTTTGCTAATCAATATAAACTATTAATTCATCAAATGGATGTCAAAACAGCTTTTCTCAATGGAGATTTGAAAGAAGATATATTTATGAAAGTACCTGATGGTATTGATATTAAAAATGTAAACATTGTATGCAAACTCAACAAATCATTATATGGTTTGAAACAGTCGGCTCGATGCTGGAATGAGTGTTTTGATAAAACCTTGAAACAGCACGGTTTCATAAATTCTTCTGTCGATCGTTGTTTCTATCTCCAAAATAATGGTCACATAAACAAAAATATCTATGTTATTTTATACGTAGATGACGTAGTAATTGTAACTCGAGAAACAGATACAATGTATGCTTTTAAAGATTTTTTAATGAATAAATTTCAAATGGTTGATTTAAAAGAAATTAATTTCTTTCTTGGAATTAGGATACAGAGATCGGAATGTGAAATTTCTTTAGACCAAACTACATATTTAAAATCTGTTTTAAGAAAATACAATATGAGTGAGTGTAACGCAGTGAGTACACCATTACCGCCAAAATTAAACTATGATGCTTTAGAGTCAGATGTAGATTGCGGAGCACCCTGTCGAAATTTAATTGGTTGTTTACTATATGCAATGCTATGTACACGTCCAGATCTATGTATCTCACTAAATATACTGAGTAAATATCAAAGTAAATCAAACAAGGAATTGTGGCAATCCTTGAAGCGTGTTTTAAGATATATAAAAGGTACAATTGAAATCAAATTGATTTACAAGAGATGTGATTTTGTAGAGAAATTAATTGGATATGTTGATGCAGATTGGGCAACTGATGAAACTGACCGACGAAGCACAACAGGGTATGTGTTTAAAATGTTTGATAATTGTACAGTAACTTGGAATACAAAACGGCAGTCCTCAGTTGCAGCATCATCAACCGAAGCAGAGTATATGGCTTTATTTGAAGCGGTAAAAGAAGCTCTGTGGTTGAAATCATTGCTAAAAGGCATTCAAATCCAAATTCTACATCCAATTATCTTGTTTGAAGATAATCAAAGTTGTATAGCGATAGCGACTAATCCTACAAATCACAAACGCTCAAAACATATAGATATTAAATATCATTTTACGCGAGAGCAAGTAGAGAACAAAATGATCTGCCTTAAATATGTTTCCACAGGTAACCAAGAGGCTGATCTCTTCACGAAGTCGCTGCCAGCCCCACATTTCAAGGAGTTGCGGTGCAAGCTGGGCTTACTGGATGAAAAACAATAATCAAATTGTTTAAAGTTTGTTATGTTCATCTTAAATGTTTAAAATTGTTATAGTTAGAATTAAGGAAAGTTAATGAATGGTTTGACTAGGTTTTTGAATTGGGGTTTTCCCTAGTCCTCGCAGCAAATGCTGGACCATGTTAAAATCCCCGTAAAACGCAGCAAAAGTTTTTTTTTATCAGTTAATAAGTTGATGAATTTTTGAGGGGGTGTATTGGAATTATTAGCAAAAATTACATCACCTTCGTTAAACAGAACTCTTACTCTGTGTAATGTGATACTGTAAACTATTGACTAAGCGAGACGCACAAAATAAATCTAAGTTTTCGTTTCATGAGTTAGTTCTCTGTAGTATATTGTAAGAACAAGATTAGAAATAAAAAGCTGCGTAATATATTCGAGTTTATTATTTAATATTCTCCACTGCATAATAAATAAATTCCCATAAGATTAACAAGATTCAAATGAATTCGCAAAGAATATATTATACCGAGTATTATACAGGGTGTCCACCTAGTGCACGGAAGTCCAATATCTTGGTTAATAAAATAGATAAATAAATTTCTTTTTTTCTATGTTCCAGTTTCTCAAGTTCTACAAAATCAAAATAATGCAGATTGTACAGGGTGACCCATTTCTTCTGGGCAAGTAGTAACTTTGTTTTTCTTAAGGCAACATATATTTTTTATAATTTTTTAGAAATCTACACGCAAAATAAGGTGCTGTATGAATAATACTCAAATGAAAATAATATGAAAATAATGACAGTTTTCAAAATTATTCAGATCGATATTTTTTTTTCTCAATTTTCGTTAAGTACTCATAATATCTGAAATTTGTAGACTATGCCAATAATAGTAGAAATATGTTTTGACTTATCTTCTCTTTGGTGGCAGGCAAAATGAGACACAAGTAAAATATATTATTTTCATTTTGATAAAAATTTCATCTACTTCTAACCGTTAAATTATATCGTTGAGTAATACATCACTCAATAATATGTATATCGTATTTACAAACCTTAGAACGCAACCAAGAAATGCTGTTTTACTATTAAATTGCACCTAACCAAAACAAACAAAACACAGGAAATCATAAAAGAACTTAATGAAACATAACGACATTTGAAAAGGTTTCTTTATTTCTATTGGATTAACTTAATTCTGCAGCTGTAGTATGAAATTACGTACGTATACATGTTTTTGTTTTACGTGATAATGGAACAATAGGTAGAAAGTGAAACAGATATTTAGTGAAAGCATTGATACACGATGAAATTATTCAATTGTATGTTGTATGTCTTAATGACACTTTTTTTTTTCATAAGTGATAAACTTGTAAAATTATCTCTATCAATCATCTTGAAAAATAACCAACTAAAAAAATATTGTTCATATGCAGTGGCAAGTGCACCTCTGAACATGAGTAAATAGAACTTGAAACAGGATATAGGTATATATACTCGAGTAAACTTTAACTTGGCGTGTGGATGAGTTGATATTGTGCGTATTATTGTATTTTCTCTTGCACACAAAATTGAAGCAATGGCCCAAAACCATTGTTTACGTATAAACATACGTGAACAATGTTTTTGGGTTATTTCTTTAACTTTGTGTGCAAGAGAAAATGAAATAGTATGCACAATATCAACTCATCCACACGCCAAGTTAAAGTTTACTCGACTATATCTAAGGTGACCAGATCTGTACAATTTTTATCAAACACTTTCGTGATCCATTTAAGGTTTGCATGGTCTTAAGCTAGAGGAGATTAAGGCCCTTTCTTTACCTGTCGTCTTGATCATGTGAAGCTAACTTTTGCTAAGGCAAACGATCCCTGCCATTCGTTTAAACTCATGATTCTGCGCCTCATCCGATTATAGGATACGATGGACAAAGCCATTGAGTGAAAAATAATAGAGAGGCGCAACTGTCAAGGTTTCGAGATTTTAATGTTGTATATTTTTACTACTAGCTTCATGACTGTCTTCAATTTTAAGGGCTATCTATATAGCCACATTACAAATACCTTCCTGTAGCACTAAAAATTGATGACAATCGTTAGACGTGCCAAATGTACATAAATATGTATCACAAACTGGTAAATAAATAAATCATGCATGAAGTTATTGGCAAAAAAATACAATACTAAAATCTCGAAACCTTGACAGTTGCATCTCTTTAAAAGCGGAATTGGATTTGCTGGTAGTACTTTTAAATTTAATAATGACTGAAAATGGTGCCCCTAATGGAACAACAAAAAATACTGTCAATTGGTTTTCGAGATAAGATGCGTACTAAACAGGACGTAATCATATATTTATTTAACGAAACACAACGTATCCGTGATCATCCACCAATTCCCCATATTATACTATATTTAGCTGTTTGTTTACTTACTGCTATTATTATTTTTAACACATTTGTTTTTTTTTGTTCATGTGTTCCCATACACTTATGTTATATTGAAACTGATATTATTGTAATCAAAGTCTGTAGATTACAAATATAAACAAATAAACAAACAGTGTTTGCGATATTGTAGACGTATGTTATTGGTTTACGTACATCGTTTAACAACAAAATACCCTCCACTGCTTAAAACATTATTCAACACCATTTTTATATTCTTATATTTATTGTTTAATGTCTCTAAACTCAGTATGATCTCCAGAGAGATTGTAACGATATTATTCTTCAGAAGAGGTTTTTAGAGCGTAGCAACTTTTGAAAGAAAATATTACAGAAAACAAAAGTGACCTGGCTCATATGTATGTATATAAAAAATTATACATTTTAAACCCACTCCTTATTAGAAATACAGCTAGGAAGGAACATAAAGAGTGAATCTGTAGCAAGTCTTCGCGTATGCTATGAGTATGCACCTAAGTATCTGAATATACAGAATTACGTTATGTTTTTAATAGGACCTGTATATTTTTAGTTATTTTATATTATAAATATATATGATTGTTACACATTTATATTTTGTGTTTCATATTTCAGCATAACGGTAGATCGCAAAATCCTTTAGAAAATTCGTAAAAACCTTTGATAACAAATACATAAATTAATTCGAGCTAACATTGTATTCTTCCATTTAGCAGACTATGCGGCTATACACCATGTCCAAAGTTATCTAAATCAAAAACTAATACTAACCAGCAAGCGGTAGAAATATGATTCCTTTGAATTTTAATATAAAACCAATAATAATTCGTTTTAATAGTAAGTACATCAATTATTATCCAAATGGTTGATAAGACAACAAAGGGAGTCTAGTTATCATGCATTTTATGATGAAGTTTTCATATAGTGTTTAAGGACTTAAAAATGCGATAATTGTTATTTCTATCATGTTTGCCTATAGTCGTATAGAATTTAATTTGCTATAAGAAGCCGTTATAAGCGAAATACTTTTGTTCAAAGTAGTGCTTTATATGCAGCTAGTGGCATTGTTTTTAAATCAACGATGACTATATAATATGAATCATAATTATTATGTATGTAATATGTATGTACGAGTACCTATGCATTTAAGAGCACGACTGGTAGATTTTTACAATAACAAATTATTACTTATTGAAATTTTGATTAAACTGGATTACAAAAAGATATGCATCTTAAGTAAAACAATAAATGAAATCCTTTTAATTTACATAAACCTATTTTATTTATTTTTAATAAATCTTTAATTAAAAAAAATAAACAACATTTATAGTTTTATCTTTATAACCTAAACATTTTGTGTCGCACCTTCACACCTGCGTGCGCCCATTTATTTCGCATGTAAACCCTGCCCTATACTTGGCTGCCGGTTACTGTGTAAACAACTGTTCTTTCAGATATTTTGTAAAATATATGCCATTGTTTCGTTGAGGCAACATCATTCTCATAAAATTTAGCATATATACAGGGCTCGATACAGGGCGTCTCTCTAATGCTTCAAAATATCCGAGTTGGGAATTCTCGAGTACAAATCATGATGATTGACCAAATATTTTGTTACCAAAAATGCTTGACTGAAGAGTTATAGCCAGTCAAAGTTGCAGAAGAAAAACAAAGAAATCGGAATTAAATTAAGACGTGTTCAGTCAGAGCAACTAAATTTGGTAGGAAGTTTTAGACGAGGTTTTAGATCTAGTCTATGGTTAATTTGATGCAATATGAAAAATAAATATAAATTGGAATGCCTTTTTAAGGGGGGTGGGTCGCATTACCACCTTCTGAACTTTTTGAAAATAAATTAGGAAACAGTTGTACGCTTGACAAGTATCGTGAAAAATAAGCCTTTTGTATTTCTTGCATTACTCTCGTAGGAGGAGCTGGGTGTTGCAAATGAAAGCTTTTGACTTGTTAATGCAGCAAGTATGAAACAGTTGGAAGAGCAATTGCGTACGAAGGGGGAATTTTTCATTTTTTTTTAAGGGTTTCTTTGCTCACTCAATAAAGTCAGAGGAATGGGAATTTTCAATTTGTTTTACAAAAAATATACATTTAAAGTAAAAGTGCATTCGAGGGTTCTTGAAGTCCCTAAATATACAAATTATTGGTGAGGATGATCAAAATGGTAAATCAAAGATGAACCAACAATGTTTCAATAAATCATCGTTTAAATTTGTATATTAATGTTTTTGGATTACTGACAGAAAAAGGAAACTCAGATCCTATAAATCCAGAAACCATAAATCAAGAACCCATACATTCAGATACCATAAACCCATAACCCACAACTTAGCACCCATAACACTGATTAACACAAATTTGTCCTTGCCATTCCATGAGTCATTTCGGGTAGCTTTTTGGCACTGAATACGAATATGTCTGTACAAATTGCATATCACGTCAAAATTCAAAGATCTTTAATCTCAAAGCGTGAAAAAGCCTTTTTTGAAGTTGTAATTATTGTATCTAAATGAAAAGGGACAAGTCAATTCTGGCTACATATTTGAAGTTGACATAAAATGTCAAAGATTTTCTTCATTCAAGAGAAATGTTTTCATCAGATAGTGACGCAAAAGTACAAGAAGGCATCCTTCGTATGACCAGAAATTAGAAAGTGAACGAGAAAAGATTATGAAACATCAGTTTCAATTGTTTCAAACATGTTTTCAGCATAGTAAGCAATGGGTTGAAACAAGTCTTTGAAGAAACATTTCCTTTGCTCACGTTTAGTTTTTGCCGCCGAATTTGGTGTTGTAAGTGACGTACACGGGGAGGGCAATTCCATCAAGATATCGCATGGAAAAAAAATTATGACTGCTAGTATATGCGTTCTGGGTTTACGGGTTTGAGTAGATTTTGGGTTTAATGATTCTGGTACTTATTGATTTAAGGGATCATTGGTTCTGAGTTGTTTGGTTTCGGGTTTATAAATTTATGTGTTTATGTTGGTGGTTTCTGGTTTTATGAGGTTTTACGAAATCGAAAACTGTATACACAGTTACGCGATAATTAATCCAAATATGTAACAGGAATATATCAGAAGGTAGTAGGTCATAATGAATATTCCGTAATTTGATATTCCAAAGTCAACCTCTTAGTTAGAGACTTTATGTTAGTGGACAATATTTGATACGCCATTTGAGTTTGCTGTGAAATATACAAAACATTTAGAATAATGGAAAAGTTCGCTATGAAGAATTCCATGCATTACTAAGCAGGAAATTTCTAAAAATGAAAATGTAAGCAGGAAATTTCTAAAAATGAAAAGTTCAAACATTTTCGCACCCACTTTCTTTCGCACAGTTGCAGAACTCTACCATAATATGTGCTAAAAGACATGATTAATGCAAGAGTCAAAAATTGTATTTTTCGCATTTTTAACGATTTTCTCAAAATTCTAATGTTCTAGGAGGCAAGATTCAAAATTAGTGCTAAAAAATCTACTAGAAACCGCATTTGTCAGTCCCGAACCTCGCACGTGTCAACCAGAGGTATTATATCAGAACTTTCAACAAGAACATTACATTCTTGCATTGTCTTATGTTGTTTAGAAGAACAAAGACCAAATTAATTCACAAATTATTCCGAGATTTTTGCTTTTTCTTAAATACTGATCCTTATCAGACATCACATAGGTACTCAAAAGACAATTCGAATATAAGAAATATTTAACTATTTAGGCCAGGCGCGCACATGCAATATTTAATCGATCGATAGTTGGTTGCATGAGCCACAGTCATTCATTCTTAGGAATCTGCACGAACATATAACTAGTAAATTGGCCGTTAAAAAAATGTGTGATTGCTACAAACTGCATGCAATTTAAAAATAGTCGGAATTAATTGTAACATTCAGATCTTAACCTACAACTCTGAACACGGACGCGTAGCAAATTATACAAGCAGACTGACAGATCTGTAGAATATATTAATATGTTTTTATAAAGAACCTTAAATAAACGTCAAGTTGCCCATGGAAATGAAACCTTAGATTGATGTTATTTAAAACTACCACTGTAACTGTTAATATCGGTTTAACTGACATTTTATCATTATGACTTATGTATCCTTTCCATACAAAAATGAGAACAGAGTTTTTTTGCATGTTCCATACCTACTTTATTTTAACTATGCACAAGTAGGTACACGTATAAAATATACTATATCTATAAATGAATATTAATATTAATAATAACATTTCAAGATTTTTAATAATTTCTACAGACTCACTTATTGAATTAATAATCGACCTCGTGATTTTAACAGGACTTTGTTATTTGTAAGTACAGTACAATATGAATTAAATATAGGTAGCCGTTATTCTCTGTTATTGATTTACGTATTATTCATATCATATTAGAAGAATAATTTAATTTACTTAGGTAATACAAGGTAAAACTACTAAAAGATTCCCTTGGAATAAGGAAATTCCACCATATTTAAAACATACTTCAAAAAACCCTTGTCCTAAATCAGTTCACCTGTGATAGGATATAAACACTAGTAGAATAATAATGCTTGAAAATATGGAATAAATTACGAGTCTGGCAGCCACGTTAAATTATTTATATTTATATATTATATTTTAAATTAAATTACACATTTGCACAGTTTTTTTGAAATAGTGGCTTCCTATGTATCTGACAGCAAAATTTACGTGGCACGTTAAATTTTTTACATAAATGGGGTAAAATTACCCCCAATTTTGCAGATCCAAGACATTGTGTTTTCTAAGAATTTAAAAAGTCCTCCTATGCCAGGTATAAACATTCACAAGTGCTTAAGAGTCTCGTTAAGAGTCTTATATACCCACCAAAATCGTAGTTTTCGAATATCTCGTTTAAAACTTATCCGACTTGAATGCAAGTTTTATCAGTTTATTTTATTTGTATAAAATATGGGGGTATTTTTTCTTCAAAACAAAAAAAAATTTTTTGCACGCATTTCATATTATTCAGGCCAAATTTACTAAGTTTCCGACATTATTCATTGCTTCTAACTTTTAAATTCATTTTCCCCAACTTTTGGTATGAGCAGTAAATTTATTTATTCGAAAAACAAAAAGTGCAAATCTATGCCTTAAAAGTGCTGCCACAATGATGATCACCCTGTACATATATAGCCCAAAACCGAAAAAAACGTTATACTTAATACAAAAACAATTGACGATTTGGGTTTGGACCGAAAGACACAACTTTACTTACTTATACTAATAATAATACTAACTTCATGTTTTAGTATGGAAAAGTTTGGCGGATTTTTCCTTCAATGTACGCAAACATAATTACTTCTAAATAGCTTCGTTAAAAAATAATTTATCGTTTAATTTCAACTATTATTATAGGTACCTACGGAACATAGTAAAAGAAAAACTTACAGACGAGAAAGTATTGCTTCTGGTTGCACCATTTCGCTCCGGGAAAATGCTAACGTGATTGGGCGCTGCCCACGATGCAGGTCGAGTATTCCATTTTTTATTTCCTCCTAAGAAACCCTTGGACTCTATCGAAGGATGCCTCAAAATATTATTGTTCTTGGGCTGTCCAGACGACCCCCACATATTTTCCACAACGGCCGCCACTTTAAGTATTAAACACTAACAAACATACCAAATAAGCTGGCACATATTGCGTCAAATGCAATGTATATTCTTGGCATCCACCGCATAAAACACAAATCTAGAACAGTTACGGCACTCGCTTCCTAAAAGAGGGTGGTAAAATAGCACAAGTAAATAGTAAGTACGTTCGGGTTGAACGTCTCCAGCAGACTGAGGGTCTTATCAAAAACTAACAGGTAGTTCACGTTGATATCAGTTTGTTGCCCCTACTTTCTTGTCTTACAATTTTTCATTCGTATTAAGCTGATTATAAGCTTATTAAGCTAGCTAGTTTGTCACCTTTTGTTGTTTGCTGTTGTTATAAAACTGGTGACAATATGCTTTGTAATTAGCTAAATTATCTTGAATTCCTGGTGTTATCTCCCTGATAAAATGTAAATTCAACAATGACGTATGTTCGTGAAAATATTACACGAACAAGACTCTTAATGGTAATAATTAATGAGGCTATCAATTTCGCATATTATTAAATTGGCTAAACTACTACTCAAAACCCAATTTTACACATTTTCTTTAATAGGTATTTATATTTAATCTATGCTCGATAATATTGTCAACGTACGGTATGGGGGCCATAAGATATAATAGTAAATAGAAAATCTTATATGATTGTGTTCTTTTTTAGCATGTAAACTGCTATGACTCCGTTGTACATATCTGGGGTGCAATTCTCGAGCTTCTACGAAGAGGTTCGTATACGGAAAACACCGAAGTTCCGCACAATTTCTTGACTTGTGTATTCTTGAATTATTTTTCCTACGAAAAAGGAATTCGTCTACGAATAGATCCGTACAACATTTTCCGATTGATACATAGCACTCGTATTTGTGTATTCTATGCGAAAATCAGTCACAAATGTCATAATTATTGTTTACGTTTTGAGGTTACGTTTTTATTTTTGTGGATATCGGTACCATATTGATAATTTATGTGACTATTTTTATTTTATAAATAAATAGGTAGGTATACGATTGTAAATATATATTCTGATAAAATTTGCTGAAGGTAATTGAAAATTTTTATAAGCTCATAGACAACAGTTTTTAGATAATAAATAATGGATGATATTATAAATATTGCTGCAATTGGTGCTCTTGAAGAGGCGGAAATCGACAATTTAGTTCCGATACGTTTATATCCCGTTAGGGATAATCCGTTTGAATCATTAATTTTACCTTCAAGGTTGGCAAACAATCAAACGATAACACTTGTCAAATCAAAATACAAAAGATTCATAGAATTTAGTAATATTTACTATTAAACGTATGGCCACATTGTGTGTTTACAACGTTGCCAAAGCGATTATGCGGAAATAAAAGTCGTATGAAAAGAGCATTACGTACAACATTCGAGAATACAATTTTCTGGTTATGTACGTAATTTACCATACGACCAATTCGTTTACGAATAATATTCGTAGAAGCTCGAGAATTGCACCCCTGTACTTGTCATTTATCATGTCATATAACCTCCATACTTCCATACTAATGTTCGTCTTAAGGTGGGTCCACATTCCTCGTGCTCGTGCTCCTACTCGTGCTCACGCTCGCGCTCGTAATCACGCTGATGCTTTTGCTTTTTGTGTTTGGACTATTTATCAAGATCAGTTCATTCGCAAGCAAAGTGTCCACATTGTAGTTCAGTGTTTGCGCTCTTGCGGTTCGGACATGGACGCGAACAGTAAAAACAATACAATTCACAAAACCGCCGTGAACTGTGCTCGCGCGCACAAGATGCATCCCTTTGATGTACCGCTATCCGACCGAACAGTCGAAACAGGCGTTTTGGGTTATTGCAAGCATGCGGAACGCAGCAAACAGCCTAAACACGACGAATGTCATTTTTGGATCATTCGTGCTGCTCGCTCCGTTCGTTGTGCTTGTTGTGTTTGTTCGTGCTGCTTGCGAGCAATGTGGACGCGGCTTTTAGGGCTAATTTTATGAAAGTGGTTCAGGTCGAGCTTGGTTTCAAATTTAAAATCCTACTATACCATTCATTAAAATCAAAGAACGCAATTGAGAGAAACAAATGCAAATGAATTTTAAATATGGAATCTATTTCAACTGATCATTAATTCAACCATGTTCATACAACTTACTCTTATATATATTGCGTATATTTATACTAGTTTTAATTCTAAAACAATTACCTGTTACGCAATATCCAAAGACTTTCCATTTGAAAAAAAAATGACTGGACCAACCGAAATAATCCAAAAAATTGAGAATAGTTAGTATCGATTAACTGAAATAAATACGGTGGTGTGTCTGTTCGCTGCGGTGTTAAAACTGGCATCAATGGCATGATGTAATATTCCGTGCTTTAGGGGTTTCTTTTAAGTAAAGAAATGTTCTAGTGCAATGATATCAATTATTTTTGATTTTGGTACGTAGATATACAGATTGTAAAACTATCTGTTTTACAACCTAAATCAGTTTACACACGTTTTATGTTCCTTTTCGCATCGCAGGGCTACTCCCTCATGCAACATGGATATTAATTGTTTACTCCACATTTTGTATAGTATGTGCTATGGAAAATGCAACACCCAATTTTATCAAGAAATTTTGTTCAAGGTCAAAGTAAAGTACTTCAACATGGGTAAAATTTCATAAAAATTAGGTGTAAAAACACTGGAATATCTTACAAGTGCCTCACCACTAGGAACTAGAAATAATGAAAAAAATATATTAACAAAATAGTTTTGTTCTTATATCATGCAACTTGTATTGCTTTCACTACCCCAATTTTACTTGAACATTGAAAAATGCGAGTTACCTCAGTGTCTTCGGATTTTAGAATACCGAACGCTGAGCAACGAATTTCTATAACCTAGGTCATCGAGCAAAGCTAGGAATAAATAAAATATGTAGAAAACGAAATCAGAAATCATGTAACCCTGAGTGTTTAGCGTGAGTGGATTGGATACTAAAGGTGGACCGCTTATCTTGTAGTATTCCTCAAAATAACTACTTTAGTAAAATGTATGCGTCATATGTGTTAATCAAAAAGCGGATTAAAGACTCATCGACTTTATCGAAAAAACAATTTAATATTTCAATAATTTGTCTAATTCGACCGCCTTTGACATCACCGTAATTGATGAGGTTGACGTAATGTTAATAAACGTGAACGATAAAATCTGAAAGGAGAAAAGTGTGGTTAATCCAACGGCACAGTTGTGTAAAACCGAGCGTCCATAATATGTTTGGGAAACTAAATAACCATACAAAAATAGTTTGGGATGCTATTTAAAAAAAAACGATACTCCCTGAAAACTGGTACTGAGATCACATCTTCAAGTTATATCAGATGACATTTAATAAATTATATTTTTTTTATAAATATGGGGTTTTCGGTCTATTTGTGAACTGTATGTTGATACTATCCACCAAGCCTGGATTTTTATTTCTATTCAATTACCAAGTTTAGAAAAAAAAAATTATTACGCTCAGTAGTTACCCCTTATGGTGCTTTCATACTATTAATGGGACATGTAGCAGTACTTATGGATATCTCGTACAACGACCAAAAGTCGATCATTGAATCTATCACAATTTTAATTAAAAAAAATAAATAAATAAATAATCATTCCAGAGGCATTTGACTTGAGTTTACGGTTTGTAAACCGCAGTAAATCCATTAAATAAATATATTCCATAAATGCATAACTTAGGGATCTTATTTATAAAAATTTGTACATTCTATGCAATAAAAAATAACCGGCTAACATTTAATTTCTTACTTTTCTGATTGTTTCTCGAAAAATATTTTTTAAATTTTATTTTATACTCTGTAGTGCTATGCTTATATTGTGATTTGTATCTTAATTCTATTTAATTATAAATATTATAAATATGTATTAATTCAATTCAATTTTTTTCCCCATAAAATTTAGATCATTTTATGCTTGGTACAACTATTTAGTTAAGAAATTTTTAAATGCCTGAAATTTCAATGTTTTAACTCCAGTTTTGATGATGATGGCCAAACTTAGAACCTCCTCTTATTTAAGTTTCACTGACAAATCAGCAGCTTTTTCGAGAATCTTGTATAATAGCCTTTTGAGTTTATGCTCATGTTTATTGGCACGAATTTTAATAGGTAATAAATCCATAGCCTAAGCCTGCCTCGCAATTACATAACTTACGTATAAAATTTAAATTTAATTTTGTTTAGCATAATATGCACACCGCCAACTTTCTATACGTATAATTCTATTAAAAACTGATTTTAATATCCATGAATAAAACATGCTTCTATGAATCGAGAATGCTTTATCATACTATAGTTCTCGCGTAGGATATAAGGTATACATTAGTAATTTTGAAATTGTTATTTTATACACAATGGTGATAAAACTAAATATACGCAATACGCAATAGATTATGTTTACAGACTAGATAAGTACATGATTACCTCAGTTTGAAATAATAAAAGAGCTAAAAATATTACATTGTTACAGAATGTTGAACATGGCTTATGAATATTATACATACAGGGTGCTTCACGCTGAGTGACCTTAGTCACTTCCGAGTGACTTTAGATAATTTTTTTCTGTCAAAGTATCTCACACACTGCTACACCACAACACGGTAATTTGTTATTATTGGGTGCCAGCAATATCCTAGAGGCTCCGCAATATGCAACAGCCGACTTCCACGGCGGGTTCTATCAGCAGAGTGGTGTGGTTATTTAACGTATTTTTAAAGGAATGTATTTCCTATTAGGAATATGGGTAGAACTAAACACACGGTAAAGTTTAATAATGGGCTCATTTAGGAAATTTTTTTTAATTATTCATATTTCGAAAGTACACCTTGTAATTAGTAAAGGTGCAAAATATTACATTTTTTTTTTCAACTGCTTCTCCGTCAAAATAAATAATGAAAATAGAGCGCTGTGTCGTCACACCACTCATAGCGGTCGCCCGCTTTGGTACAGCGAAATCTAAATACCATCCGCATAACTCATAGAACCAGTGGAGTCGGGTGGTGATGTGACGTCATAGCCGTTTCAAATATGTTACGAATTTGAAATCAAATATTAGGGTTAATATTAACGCTAGCGATCTAATTTTTTCACGATATACTTAGAGGATGAAATACTTAAGGAAAATGATAAAATAAATTAAAAAGCAAATATCACTAAATGAGCCCATTATGAATTTATTTACGTGAACTTTTGGGTGAGAGGCAGGTACGCTACTACCATCACGACCATCAGTCACATGTCTGGAACCTATAAAAAAAAAAGAACACTTCGTTTGCTCAAAATTGATCTTATTGCACGGATCACAGTCTCTGGATAAAAACTTGATTTCTGTCAAATCAGAAAATTAATTTGGATGATTGCCAACTCGCCTGGTTACGCCTGGTGGGACGTATGTGCTGAGTCGTTTTAACAATCACAAACACGCCTTAAGCGGTTCTGTTCAATGTACAAATTATATTATGAAAGGTAAATTCAATGCGCAACAATGTTTATTTAAAGTAATGTCACTAAGTAATAGACGGTAGTGTTAACATTGTACAAGTCATCGTTCAATGCCAAGACAGTATTTGTGGAAGCAGAAATGTGTTCAGCATCCCACCGCGTCCTGGAAGGATAGCAATGGATGGCTGAAAGAGATTCACTCCCGTGGAAAATTAAAGTTCATGAATTTTTTTGATGTTGATAGCAGAAAACATGTGAAAACTTTTACATCAGTTCAATTTGGATTCGCTCTTTCTACCGCTTAAAAACTTTGATGGATGATTTTATGACCCGTTGGTGTCTTATATGGGCATCGGCGACAGTTTTTTACTTATCGTTTACATGCCTACAAACGAGATTGGCTCCGAATGAAATCTCATCTCACGGACGCTTCTAAGAAAGTGAGGAACATGTGGGGATCGTAAGACAGAGTTTTTCCTTGGATATGCAACAGAAAAGTGATCGTACTGTCGTACATGCACATCAGAACTCTGTCGGGTGCGACGATATTTGGAGCAAAAATGTGTATGAGCATCCTAATAGAGTGAATGCAGAATGTGATTCTACGTTTGCAATGATTTGCAATGATACTTATGTTATATTATTCAACGACAAAAAGTAAAAAGGGCCATAATTGAAAGAGGAAAAATAAAAGAACTGAGGTAGGGGTTATTTACCTATTTTAAAAAAGGATCCGCGATCCGCTACAAAATTCATTTACACCATCAAATATTACCACGAGACTTCCTTTCGCAAATAAATTTTTGAGTTGTTCCTGCACAACGTAAACAACGACGATATTCTGAATAATCTCACTCGAGGGTGAAATGACAGTAACAGCCTAATCAAAAACTTGCGATCGAAAAATTATAGATGCTCTTGATTAAGTTTTTTATTGATAACTAATTGTAACCAATTGTTAGGGTTAGACTGTTTAAAAATTTGACATAATATTATTATCATCTTTAACGAACTATGAGCAAGGAATTATACTCATTCAAAATAAGCATATGCACATTGCACATCGGTATAATTTAATATTCTGTAAGGCCTTAGGATATAAATGTATTTCATCATACAGAAAAATCGTGGAAATTTAAAAACTACTTATATAATATACATGACAGTTCAAATATAATATTAAGAACTCTTACAGCGACAAAAGTAGGTAGGTACTTCTAAAATATTATGGCTTGATAGCAGAGCACAGAACATTTCTATACACATCACATGTATTATACCTTGAATGAAACGATACACGATACATGATATTGATATCCTATGTTTGAGGATAATCATGTGACGTCCAAATATTGATTGAAACCTATAACCTATGTAATTATAGTTTAATGATGCCACGTTAATAATACCTATCAAGGTCTTTCATGGCTCAACTGTCAAAAGGGTAATATTTTGCACTTATCAATATAACGTTCAATCAAAATACATCATTAATTCTTGTGCCTTAATTCGGAGATATTAAGGTTTATTAGCGAATCACTTGAAAAAGTTTTTTGATAAAATCTAATCATACAGTTATCATGTAAAAACCTGATTATTAGAAAGTACATTAACGTTTATACTGGAAAAATGTCATGTTTATAACAGAGTATTATCAGTTTGTATTCTAAATAATGATTCATGCCATATGAACATCAAAGTGTTTGCAAACAGCTTTTTTACATTTTATCATTTGAATGAAGGTTGTAATTACTTGTTTCCTCTTATAGACAATATTTAATACATCAATGAATCACTAATCATCAACACTTGCACAATAACCTCGACAATAACTTATCGAATAATAAACAAAGTTAAGCTACGGTTTAGAGCAAAATATCGAAAAACAATGCGTTTAAAGTAAAAAAAAAATGCTCCATACAATTTGGTCCAATAATCAGTGGAAGCATTCTGAACGAAAATCAAATAGAATTGATACTTAATAGGTACCTAGCAGTATTTAAATTCTAACTTCTATATTTCAAGAGATGAAATTTTTGACATGATAAGTTCTATGATTGGAAACGAACATCTCGTTTGTCATTAAATTACAAGTCTATATATACATAATAAATATATGAGTGGTTAGATTCGAAGGGAGAGAAATTTGACAGAGTAATACTTAAGTAGCAAACTTTGGAAAAAAACGACCAAAAATTGATTCTATTTTATTTATCACCGGTATGTTATCTGCTAAACAGATTAAAACGTGGACAAATATAAACTAATTATTGTAAAACAGGAATTACACCAAATTAGTATTAGGATACAGGGACGGATGGGAAGGCCGGGCATTCGGGCAAATGCCCGAAGGGCCGCTACCTTTGGGGCCGGACCGGCCGGTCTATCTAGCACTCCACAGAACTCCACTATTATAATAGGCACTTTAAGTCGTGTCAAAAAACGTAAACGTACGTTTTGGCAATCGAGCGTGCGCAGTTCATAAATTTTCACGTTATCATCTTACGTACAGGGTGATTCCTATAACATTCTCACCCCAATTTTTTGGATTGTCTTTGGAAATAAAATAAAAATATTTAACGTAACTTATAGTATTTTTTCCAAGGATTTCGAAAATTTCAACAAAAACAATTGAAAATCAAATAAAAGTGAGAAAAAATATAGCAATGTTTTTTTTAATTGAATTCCCTGTATATTTTTACAATTTTGAAAAAAGGTTTAAATTCTCTTTCCAAAAATTTAACATAAAATATATGTATTTACCTCGGTATTTACCTTCATATTTAGTAAAATACTGATTATTATTATTATTATTATTATTTTAATTATTATCAGTATTTTACTAAATATGAATGTAAATAATATGTTGTTATATGTTATATTTTTGGAATGAGAATATAAACTTTTTTTCAAAATTGTAAAGATATACAGGGCCCTGTTCCATTAAAAAAAATCGCTTTGTTTTTTCCCACTTTTATTTGACTTTCAATTGTTTTTTGTTGAAATTTTCGAAATCCTTAAAAAAAATACTATGTGTTAAGTTAAATATTTTTATTTTCTTTGCAAAGACAAACAAAAAAATTGGCGTGAGAAAGTTATAGGAATTACCCTGTACAGAGTGTCCCTCATAAAAGGTTTACTCGATTTCCTGGCTTTATTATTAGGCTAAAATAAAAAACTAAAATCTATTCTCATGTATTTTTTTATGAGGAATCCCATTATAAGGTCGAATAAGCGATAGAACCCCTAATATACGAGGTATTGTCAAAAACCAATTTTCCAAATTTTCTTCATTCTAGGTATATACTATTACGGAAATCGATATGGTATATTATTGTGGTTATAAAGGCATATACCATTCATACATCTAACTTTCGGTTTACCTGGAAATAGCTAGCATCCGACAAAGTTTTGACGACAACCTGTATATTATGAAATAATTGAAAAGTAGCCAAACTCCTGATTTCAAAAATATAAATAAGTAAATTATTTGCGATACATTTTTAATTTTGTTAATGTTTTAATATGTACCTTTTATTTTTTAGTTATTTTTGCTCTCTATTGGTTTCAATAATAATATATTATCATGCATATTTTATGATTTTTAATTGTGTCTTTTGAAGTGGGGCCGCTTGCACATAATTTCCCAGGCCGGTATTCCTTACCCCATCCGTCCCTGTTAGGATACAAATTATTTTAGTAACATATTTTGGTAGAATGACAATTAAAATACATCTTAATACAGTGTTATCTTTAAAACGAATTTAAAGCGAAATAAAAATAAGTATTTGCTATTTATAGCCAATATCTTAATCCATACAACCAGTGTAAATCACTTTTATGAAAAAAGTTACATATTTCAAAAGAGAAAGTAATATTGCGCTACATCGCCAAAGGCGACACATTAATAATATAAAAAACACGGCGAACACGAATTACTTAGTTAATCGAAATGAAATTATTACAAAAACTTTAATTTTACACATTTTAGACATACATTTTATAGTTGTATAATCGAACTCTATCTAAAAATATTAGAACCGAGATTAGAACTATTTTTGTAGGAAAGATTGAATTAGTTTTTTCCTTACTAAATTAATGAATTACAAAAACGGGAAGCGAATAAGATATCGATATATCTTTCTTACGATCATCTGATAACATTTATTATTATGTTGGTTTTTTCATGGAAAATTTTAAATTTAGTTGCGTAAACCATTAGGAGCGTCCTTTCACCCAAGTGCATTGGGTTCAAATTTGAGTGAGACCAAAGTAAAGGGAAGTATACGTCCTGCGCACGGTGTAAGACAATTAGGTGGTGAAACGCCTCAATGTATCGTATGGTTAGAATGTCTCCAAACTGTTAACGCAAGAGACGCGAAATCGTAAGACAAAGAGAGAGAGTGGGTGGCCGCGAGGGCTAAGCCCCGCATCGTCCCTAGTTAATTTCCACTTCATTTTACAAGGTCGAAAAATATACCATTCGATGCAGAAAAATATGTAGAACACGATTGTTGAAAAATTATGTGTCTAAATTGTCGGCTACTGTGCAAAAAAAAATAAAAACCATAAATGAAATTGGACGCCGGCACGTTTAACTCGAAACGCTGCTAAAACCGTTCGAGTTATGAAAAAAATTAACATAAACAATTTTATAGAGAACTAAATTTCCTATAAAAAAGTCAGTGGTGGCATTAGTCTATCTTTAATAGTTTTGGTGTGAGGGCGCCTCAAATTCGCGCGCTGATCTTTTGTTAAATTAAACTTATCGTTTTAGAGCGCACAACTTTCAGGCCCACGGTGTAAGAAAATTGTCTTACACCGTGCTTTAAGATAGACATATGCCGTCACTGACTTTTTTATAGGAAATAACGCTGCTAAAACTCGAACGGTTTTAGCAGCGTTTCGACGCCAGCACGTTTAACTCGAAACGCTGCTAAAACCGTTCGAGTTATGAAAAAAATTAACATAAACAATTTTATAGAGAACTAAATTTCCTATAATGTGTGAGGGCGCCTGATCTTTTGTTAAATTAAACTTATCGTTTTCCAGCGCACAACTTTCAGGCCCACGGTGTAAGAATTGTCTTACACCGTGCTCACGCCTAAAATATTTAAGATAGACATATGCCGTCACTGACTTTTTTATAGGAAATTTAGTTCTCTATAAAATTGTTTATGTTAATTTTTTTCATAACTCGAACGGTTTTAGCAGCGTTTCGACTTAAACGCGCCGGCGTCCAATTTCATTTATGGTTTTTATTTTTTTTTTGCACAGTAGCCGACAATTTAGACACATAATTTTTCAACAATCGTGTTCTACATATTTTTCTGCATCGAATGGTATTGAGACGTTTCATCACCTAATTATCTTACACCATGGTCCTGCGGTATAGGCTAGGTATACCTACACCAAATAAATAGAAAATAACACACATCTACCGCAAGCGGAAGTTGGTGTACATCCGATGGAGTTCCGATATGTGTGGTCTACTGGAAAGTTTGGTGGAGGTACCACTAAATAAAAAAAAAATGAAAATAGGTGCGATTAAAGAATAATGATTACTATAATCTCAAAAATGTTATGCTCGTTTTTATGTACCTATATCCTAAAAGGCGATAAATTATTACAGACCACTGCAAAAGGATTCAAATTTCAATGATTGAAAATTGATCTTGAGGGGTTTTTTTTTTTTTTTTGATTTGATATCTATTTAACGTCGGTCTATTAACTGAAAGCAACCACAGTCCCTAAAAGACGAGCAACCCCTTCTTGATATTTTTGTCCCTGGAAAATTGGCTCCGCTTATCTAATTGTAGTTCCAGCTTAGATTCTACGGTTTTTAGATCACAAACTTCATTACGTAACTTGGCAATTTGTTCAGCATATTCAGTTATTTGTGAATTAATTTGAAACTCCATATTTCTACACAACATAATTAATATTATTATTTAGGATTTACTATTTAAATTATTGTATGCTATTTGTCAAGAAAATAATTAATTGTAGCCCAGCCGACATGAAGAACACGTGCTCTACTAAACCGCCATTTTTCGATAGTCAATTATCATTATATACATTTTCTTTCATAGAATTTTACAATTCAAGATCTGTTGAAGTTGGGCGCAAAAATCATTGGGACCACTTTAGTATTCAAGTATTGTAGAATTTATTAAATTAACTACTTTCCATAACTACATGTTAGAAAACATAAAATTAATAAATAATAAATATTAGAAATCATAGTTACGTTAAGACATCCAAATCTGCACGGTTTATTTATTAATTATAAACAAAATAGAAAACTAATGCCCCAAGTAGAAAAGTTAAAAAATCAACTGTGTAAAAATATAAAAAAGAAAAAATTAGAATTTAAAAACAAAATTATTTATTTATTTACTTAAACCAATGATTTCTTTTATAAAACCCAGATTTTTGCTAAACTTTGGTTGACTGCATCCAGTTTCCATTTAAAACATTATCGTACATAAATGTGTGACTTGTCTATATTATATAGTGTTGTATTCTTTTAGTTGCATAATATATTTTAATTGTTGGTACTGCTGCGAGCATAATTTAAGAAAGGGGACGGGTGAAGGTCATTAGCTGACAAATTTATTTTCTTTCATTATTGTTTCTCGCAAATATCGCAATTATCTAGTAACACGCGAAGTACGTAGCTTGAAGTATTTATTTTTTTGTATATAAACAGTAATTGGTCGTGTGTTGTTATTATTCTAATTTGAAAATAACGAAGTTGTAAACTTTTCTTTGAACAATTTACTTAATGATGCGAAATAGCTCAAATAATAATGACAAACTAATTGGCTGATTGACCTTATTTTCTTTGTATAACTACGCTTTATTTGACCAAATGGTTATATTAAACTTATATTTTTGCAATCATGCTTATTACCAATCACCTTATGAATTAATGTTTAATATGAAAGTAGTTAATATATCTGCTAATGTCTTTAAATGTGGCAGATGCAAATACTGAAACCCAATCACTGATATCAACTGTCTTCATTGTCAGTGACGGAGATGTGGTAATAGTCTCGCATCTAGCTTTGGTCGAAGGGCCAATACAGATAACCAGTACTGGCAGTACTTAAGAAGAATGTTTTTCCATAGTGTCTATTTACTGTTATTTCAGCAAAAAAAGGGGAGCTTCACACAGTACACAAAATCAATTTTATGGGCATTTGGCAGCCGCCAAATGTCACTTTTACTACCTAAGCAGTAACAGTTCTATTTTACTGCCTAAGCAGTAAATATTCTATTTCACTGCCTAGCCTAGTCAGTACAAATGTTTTAGTGTCTGTCAAGCGGCCATAAAATTATACTTTGATTTTAATACGTTCGTAGCGAAAATTTTTGTTAATATCTAAATAATCTCATTATATTAAAAATTACATGTCCAGTGCCGAAAATAATCATATTTACTACTTTGACTGGATGCATAGTAGAGGAGCGGATTCATTTAAAAAGACGCTCCGTTAACGAAAAAGTGAATCATGAAGTAGAACTTATTGAGACCCCTACTATCCTTTTCACAGTACTTAATTTTACATATGTTTTCAGAATTCACGACTCTCTCCGTTGGTCGAGACAAAAGTTTTGGGGGAAAAACTAAAAAAAAAACATTTTTTGCAGTAATTGTGTATCCTTCTCTTACTTTTACTTGAAAACCGCAATAGATATTGAGATGATTCTTTCGCTATTATTTAGTGTAGAATGTCTTCTTTCGGACGACATATAATAGATTATGCTCAATAAATTATTTCCAACCCTAATTTAGTGTTATATCAGCGCGTGCAATATGGATGAAATTAACTGGGTGAAAATTGAGATTCATCATCGAATAACTTTCTTGTACAATAAAAATGCAAAAATCGGTACACGTGACGAGACGCAGAATTTTATAAGGATCATTTGACCCGATTAGTATATGCCCTTATTTTCAAAAACAAAGGCAGGAGAACACAAAAACCGAGGCCGCTACACCTCACTTCGCATGTCTTCCCCTCACCGCACTACCCGTTGCGAAGACAATATTCGCTACCTCGGTTGCGTAAATTCATTACTATTGGACTATATTAATTTTGTTAATGATTTATAAGATTTTTGATTTTTAGATAATTAAACAATAATTAAATTTATTCAATTAATTATAATTTTTTTTTATAAAACTTAACTTGAAGGAGTGGAAATAGGTAATTGTAGTCCATTATAATAATGTAATAATATTATTTAAATATATAATAGTAAGTTATAAAGAAGTTAAATGAAAAATTTTCATCGCCACTTTCTTTGTCGAATCTTTGCCTTTGAATATTAATATTTTGGCATAATACAGAACACGCTGGAGAACAAAAAATTCCCTCCTTGACACACAAACATTTTATAAATTTCAATATTACTTGGGTTTATAGGTTCGAAATAAAAGTATTCTGTTTTAATACATAATTTATATTAAAACACAGGAACAATAAACTTGTTAACGTTTCGCTGACGATTATCAGTTTTTTCAAAACTAAAATTGAAACAATACATGGTCATGTTATTATAATTAATTTTTTATAAAATTGAGAACATATGATTAAAACTGGGATAAAAAACACAAATAGATAAAGAAAAGGAATGTGTACGTACCAAAGTTAAAGACTACGTACTACAGAATACTTTTATTTCGAACCTATAAACCCAAGAAATATTGAAATTTATAAACAAAAAGGTTCAAGAAAACAAAAATTTATATATAAACATTTTAAACTATCGCATTTTTTTCACTACGAAACAAATCAAGAACATCTCGTAACTCGTTAGGAATAGGTTCTTGAGTGGTGTAGGTACTCCTTTTTTCTTTTCCCACCCATATTCAAAAAGGTCCAAAATCCTCATCATAGAATAATGGCTACTGATCCAAATATGACACTGGTAATAACATCTGCAAAAATGTATGCCCTGTAGATCTACTTATAATATAAAGTATTAATAGGTACGTTTACCATAAGATATGTTGATTAAAGGCATCTTCCGTGGGGAGTAATTCATTGGCAGTTTTTCTCGAACCCATTGTTAGTATCAGCCTAATCTTGTTCAGAGACTCTTCTGTCTTGCAGTCGTATAGTTTTGCAATAAACTTCTTAGCTATTTGTATTGATTCCTCAATTGGCGTTCTTCCAAAATTTGACAGATTGAAATTTTTATTTTTGATCAGCAAATTAAAAGGTGTTACTTTGCCAAGTTCAAAAAGCACATGCCAGGTTTGAGGGCTTTGAGGCACCTCCAAATAAAGAAATCATTATTGCCGGTGGCTACGAGAATAAGGAAAATTGTTATTCTATTCATGTGAGGACGTTAGGGAACTATCAAAATCAAACTGTACCTTTTTGAATATGGGTGGGAAAAGAAAAAAGGAGTACTTTCACCAATAACAGCCACTCAAGAACCTATTCCTAACGACTAACGAGTTACGAGAAGTTCTTGATTTGTTTTGTAGTGAAAAAAAATGCGATAGTTTAAAATGTTTGTGTGTCAAGGAGGGAATTTTTTGTTCTCCAGCGTGTGTAAATGTTCTGATTTATGCCAAAATATTAATATTCAAAGTCAAAGATTCGACGAAGAAAGTGGGGATGAAAATTATTAATTTAGCTTCTTTATAACTTACTATTATATGCTTAAATATATTATTACATATTATAATGGACTACAATTACCTATTTCCACTCCTTCAAGTTAAGTTTTATAAAAAAAAATTATAATTAATTGAATAAATTTAATTATTGTTTAATTATCTCTAAATCAAAAGTCTTATAAATCATTAACAAAATTAATAGAGTCCAATAGTAATGAATTTACGCAACCGAGGTAGCGAATATTGTCTTCGCAACGGGTAGTGCGGTTAGGAGAAGGCATGCGAAGTAAGGTGTAGCGGCCTCGGTTTTTGTGTTCTCCTGCCTTTGTTTTTGAAAATAAGTGCATTTACTAATTGAGTCAAATGGTCCTTATAAAATTCTGCGTCTCGTCACGTATACCAATTTTTGCATTTTTATTGTACAAGAAAGTTATTCGATGATGAATCTCAATTTTTACCCAGTTAATTTCACCCATATTGCACGCGCTGATATATCACTAAATTAGGGTTGGAAAGAATTTATTGAGCATAATCTATTTTATGTCGTTCGAAAGAAGACATTCTACACTAAATAATAGCGAAAGAATCATCTCAATATCTATAGCGGTTTTCAAATAAAAGCAAGAGAAGGAAGCACTTTAAATTACTGCAAAAAATGTTTTTTTTTTAGTTTTTCCACCAAAACTTTTGTCTCGACCAACGGAGGATGTCGTAACTTTTATTTCCATATTCAGGGTTTAAATACGAACATTTTGACTATCACTCATTAAGTTCTACGCCAAGATTGTGTTGATGAATGTTTTCACCGATAATCCGCTCGTCTAGTAAGGCCAATTAGCAGTTTAATTTTCGACACACATTTAAGACTCACCCTGTATATATATATAATCGTAATTTGTTAATAACAATTATTACTAACAAGAAAATTAAGTTTTATTATACACCAGGCAATACTATACGCTTAATGCAGTGGGATTGCACCGAGAGATAATGAAACGTACATTCATAAATGCCGATAGCCGCCTGCGTCAACTGGTACACGCGTCGACTTTTTACACTCTAGAAAGTTTATTATTAACTTGCGTGAGATAATGTTTTAACAAAAAATGTTCTATATACAATTCTGCAGTTTTTCAAACCATTTACTTTAATTTAAAAATTGTCCATAAACCATTTATGATGAGAAATATTAAAATATTATCTGTCAAATTTGCGCGGCCAATGTTTTAAACAATATTTGTCATACCTTTCGTTAAGATAATTGTACAAAATTATACATTAGAGGAAAGTTTGATGTTTAAGCTATAAAATAAAAAAAAAATTATCACTATACCGTACTTCGTTTTTGAGTTATGACCCATTGTATCTTAAATAGTTCCCTTGTAACTTTTTTAAGTGTTCACCCTGTAGATTCTTTCACGACCAACGGAGAGAGTCGTGAGTTTTGAAAACATATGTAAAATAATATTCTGAAAAAGATGGTTAGGGTCTCAATAAGTTCTACTTCATGATTGGGTAGGTGAACGATTTGGACAGGTCCCCGCTCCACTATAGTCTCTGTTATTAAAAGTCAGTCGCGAAAGTAAATCTCCTACTTTTTGTCTTGTTAAATAGATGAATATTGTGGACAAGCACTAAAGTGTATGAAAAAAAATATTCAAAAGTCAAGCTAAGTATATTTTATAAACGTAATGTTTATTCTAAATAATCGAAAAAATAAGCGTTCAAATGCAAATGCAGATTTACTACCTTGGTTGAATTCAATAAATAACAATTTCATGACTCAAGTTTTAAGAAATTATTTATTATAATTTTTACCGAATAAAGTCGATTTTTACACACTCATTATAGTGCGTGTACTTTATCGCATTAGTGCTGTAACGTAACTTTATTGCACATTGCTATTGACGATGCAAAATAATAGCTATTTATATTATAAGTGCCATATGAGGTATTTTATAGCACGCGTCTGAAGTTTACAAAACGAACCGAAGGTGAGTTTTGTAAACAGACGATGGTGATGGTGACTGAAAATAAACTAGGCCTGCAGAAATAGAAAAAACGGTGTAACTAATTCGTTTCAGATAGCCATAGGTAAAAACAGGTGTATTTAGTTATAAGGAATTTACCTCTGCGATTCCTCCCAAATCAAATAAACAGAACATTGTTTAAAAGTCACTTTTATGTGAAAAAATCATGAAATTTGGATTTTTTTAAAAATTACAGTAAGACTGCAGTAGATTAATTTTTTTGAATGTTTCTGTTTACTAGGTAATTCCAAACCGGTTAATTTAAGCCCCGGTTAATTTCATTTCATTGATTATTTATTTAAATAATTGCCGAAAACCATCGAAATTTTCGAAAATTTCAAGCATTTTTTACTCTGAAAGGAAAAATGCTAGATTCTTGAAACTTTGGTGGAATATGTGTCTCATTACCGTCAACTTACAAAAAAAATTTCGTTTCAAAATGTTTATTAGTTTTCGAGAAATTCTATTTGTTTATTAAAAACGTCCCAAATGTTTAATGAAAAATTGACCTATTAACGTTATCAAAAATAATTCAACCACAGCTCATTTTTTTCGTCAAGACGTCAATTTTACGAATCTGTTATGGGCGTATCGATTTTCAATAATTTTGATCGTCAAAATGGCGTTAACAACATTGCTACTTTTCGGAGCAGCGTTTTTTGCAAATAACTTTACAACAAATGAACGTATCTGCACAAATCTTTCATATCTGAGTTGCTGGTATTTTTCTACAAATTTATTAAAAAAAATTGTTGCTCTGGGACATGTAGGAGCCGAGATAATTTTTTAAATTGTTTAATGCGCCAAACGTTTATTTATTAATATTTATGGCCAAAATTGAAACTGGTTGTTAATAAGATCTTGAATTTTGTTAATTCATCAAGTCCTATTGAAAACGGGCCCTTTTTGAGGTCAAAATATAATTTTTAATAATTAGTGATTTTAGAGCGTCTTCAATTTGTTTGGTTCAAGGGACAGGTGAATTTTTTATCAAACGAGTTTCAAATTGGGGTAACGAGAAAAATATCAAATATCATATCTCCGTTATTTTCCGGCCAATTTCGACGTTTTTTTTTTAATTTGGGGTAGCTCACGAAAATAATAACAATGGGCACATTTGCAATATCCAAATAATAAACAAATAATTGTTATAAACAATTTTTTCTTTTTTTTTTTCTTTTTTGGGCTTATGCAACTTATAATATGCTAATGTATTAAATATAAATTTATAAAGATTATATAATGGCGACTATTCGCAATATGAAAATGAGAGAAATTAAAATCTTTGGTTCTTTGTTTCAAAATTTTATCTCTTACATTACAAATATTTACAAATATGCTTCACGTATTGATATTATTTTTGACAGTTATTTATCAAATTCAATTAAAAGTAAAGAACGCAACAGAATATATATATATGCCACAAAATTCAATAGAGCTGGGATATATTAGAGATGAAACTTCAATACCCGTTTTCGGTCATCTTCAAAAAATAAATTAAACTTACAGAATGTTTTTAGAAATAGGTTTATAGCTTGCAATGTTAATTTTAATATGTGTCTTAGTTCTTTTGTTAATTGTGCGAATGTGGTATTTCCTTGTTTATACATTGTGTCCACGGATGGACGCATGAATAGGTGTAAATGACAAAAAATTTTCGAATTGTGGATTTAGCCCCTGCTTCGTCTAAAACTAAGAAGTGCCAAATATGAGTGAAATCGCCATAATCGACATATTTTTAAAAATTCACTAGAATAAACCACCTTTACTTTTGAAGATACAACAATATTGTATTAAGAAAAGTTGTTCAGAATAAAGATTTATGTTGGGTTGCAAAATGTAAGGAAAAGCGGCCAACTTTAAAAAACATATTTTTTTTAAAAAGTTCATTAAACTACCTTATTATGCATTCTTTTTTTCATTACTTTATTAACAATGTATCAGATTTTTGTTCCGTTATGGTTAACTACATACTTGATTTTAATTTATTTGTTTAAATAAAAATAACAAAATTGAGAAAATATGACGAGTTCATCGAAACAGGTCAATCTTCTTGAAAATTTGTATTTAGGCTTTAGGCATATCTTTTTATTCTGAACAACTTTTCTTAATACAATTTTGTTGTATCTTCAAAATTAAAGGTAGTTTATTCTCGAGTTTATTTTAGTGCATTTTTTAAAATACATATGTCGCTAGAATACCCCGTATACGAGCGATTTCACTCATATTTGGCACTTCTTAGTTTTAGACGAAGCAGGGGCTAAATCCAGAAGAGTAATGTCCAATTCGAAAATTTTTGTCATTTACACCTATTCATACGGCCATCCGTGGACACACTGTATATAAGTAAGAGTGAATCGGAAATGGTTAAGAATAATTTGGAGGAAAATTTGAACCTAATAACACTGGAAGAAACTGATCACAAAATTATTCCACACATTGTGAATTCTAATGACAATCGTGCGGTATTTATCCTCCGACACTGACGTTTTTATTCTCCTTTTGTATTATTTTTCCTCTTTTCCACTAAAAAAGGAAATATGGTTCTAAAAAGCAAATACTAAAAATATATCCTATAATATTTCTAAAAAATTTTGGTGTGGACAGCTTAGAATCTTGTATAAATCGCGCAGAGTTTTTAGTGCAAACTATAAAACCTGGATCTTCATGTACATCTGTCCTGGATTTATTTTAATACGAAAAATTTTATCCCTGAAAATTTGCCACCAACATCGTTTTCTTGTTTGGAACATATTAAAAGGGCATATTATTATACTCATTTATATCTAAAATTGTTTCAAGGGTATACATTTTGCTCCATTAATTGGCGTTAATTTTGGGTATAAATTAGATAATGAGGAGGAATTTTTAGAGCCTACAAACATTTTGCGCGCTACTCCTGATAATTTTTTAATAACTTGCTCATGCAAAACGTCGTGCGTAAAAAAAATTTACCTACTTGTAAAAAAATGAAATCAATGCTCTAAATTTTGTAAGCGTGTATTCAACAAATTTGGCCAAAAAGTTTAAATAAAGAGTTGATTTCATTTATTATATTTTATAAACACCACAGGTTGTCTGGCGCAGGGATGCTCAGGGGTAGCAACTACATTCAAATTGTAGCCGCCTCGAGTGTCGGCTCGTCACTAAAATGGCCGTATCTTTCTTATTCTTTAAGAAACTTTAATTTTTTAAACGCAGATTTGTAGCTAAAACAATAGCCTACAAATATTGTTTCAAGTCTTTTTTTTGTTAAGGTACAAGAAAATGGGTGGATATGACAATGAACGGGAAAGAATAATTTTAATTCCCTTTTTTGTATTTTTTGGGGTATTACTTAGAGTTACGTAAAAAATGAATGTAACCTATTTTATTCCAAACAAAATTTGCAATCGAACTAAAAAAAAATCGTTCAAATCATACCAGGCGTTATGAAGATACAGCGACCCGTCAATTTAATATAAAATTCAATATGGCGGACTTCCTCCCACAAACCGGGATGTCCACTTCATGTTTTCCTGATCCCCATATGACCCCAAACTAGGTTCTGAAGTCAAACTCTCTGCACATATTAGGGCAGAGTTTTTCACCGTAGGGATGCACTATTATGTGAGTGGCCACTATACCTACTCCTTCAATAAACATACCACTTTTCACACTTTATCTGTGATACAAATTATTTCAATTTCTTCGTATTGTTTACAACTTTATTTCGGTTTTTTATAAGCTAGACTTTCATACTTAATACGATAATATCTAGCAAGCCATAATAGAAAAATTAACTCGGTTCTTACCACACAATGTTACTTCTTATAAAGCCTCCGATTAACATTGGGTCATTGAAATATTTTAATTTCTAGTACACAAAATTATAATAGTATCCATTTTTCTCCATTGGCCATATTTACCTAATCGAAGTATGTCTTTAAAAAGGCTATTTGACTTTGACTACCACCATTCTGATTTTTTATTTGCCTCTTAATGTTTCAAATTTGTATTTCTCAAATAAACGCACAATTTTGGCAGTTAAAGTGGTTTCGAAGATGTTAGTGGAACGATTCTAAATTTAGTTGCTTGCTTTATTATCACAGTTTTCTACATCTAAAAATCAAAACCTTATACTTTTTTTACAATACCATTGTTGTAGGTACAATAAACTAACTTCAGAAAAACAAAACCACAAAGTTTACATTCGTTGCGCTGTGCCAAGAAACTTCCTTATGCTGCAATAAGGAACGGACAGAATTTCATTAATCAATAGAACCAGATTTTTTTGTAAATATCATAGCGTGATGCAGAAACATTTAATAGGTATTGGGTATTGTGAAACTTGTGAAAATTAAATCAAATCCAAGAGATAGAATAAACATTTACCGCTTAGTAGCTATTTGCCACTCAATGTATGAAATATTAAATGTTTTCAATTTATGGATTATGAAAACGCTCATAATATGTATGCAAGGATTTATATGCATAACGTTCGTTTCATTTATTCAATTCAAATTAAAACAAGCAATTATTAAATACTCTTTGTACATAAAATTGCAACTACAAAATTTGGACAAGTGATTTATGTATATTTGCGCAGTAAACAATACCAGCGGAAGTAAAAACGCTAAATATATTGAAGGTCAATTTAATTCGAGTTGAGGTTTTTAAAGTAAAAATATAACATCTATAAAATCTGAAATCTAAATCAATTTATATCGGCTATCTTGGAATTTCCAAATTTTTACAAATATATTTCCAAGAAAATCAGATTTCCGCGACATCAGATGTCGGTAATGTTCTATGATCTTAATGTTTGTAATTGACAATATTTTGATATAAGCACATACATAAATAGTTCGTATAGTTCGTAAATGATTAAGAGGTAACCCATCGAAATGACTCACTATTAATAAACAGATTGCGAGAGAAATATTAATGTCATTTATGGGATTCCTAAATGTTCCTCTTTCTTTAGAACATTAAATTTGTCATTTATGAATTTAAAATTATTATTTTGACTATAACTGTGACTTAAAGAAGTCAGTGGTCGCATTTTTATATTGAAAGTAAAATATTAATAGGTATTGACGTACCTATTCATTATTTTTCAAGAAATATTTTGGAATATCTTATAGAAAAACAGAATCTAAATGACACAGGGTGTACAGGGTGTCCCAAAGTTGATGTCTCGGGACTATATCTAGAGAATGAATAAAGTTAACACAAAATCGTTTACGTGGTTTAATTTGGGATGTACTAAGGTACATTTTACGCTAGAATTTTTTTTTTTTCGAAATCTGGAAAATGGCGAAACTGACGTCATCAGAAATTTTTTCCCAGGAACATACACTTTTTTTGTGCTACCTGGAAAGTGCTATTTTTTCTGAACATTTTCTATTAAAAAAGTTTTTTCGTATCTTTTATATTTAAAAATATACAGGGTAAAATAATTTGGAAAATACCATTAATTGCATACGAGTTAGCCATGATGTAATCGAATGGCCTATGGAAAACAATGAAAAAAGCTATTTATACGTTTTATCAAAGCATTGTAACAGTATATTTTAATTAAAAAAAAAATATTTTAAAACAATAACAGAATTCTAAATCGTTTTTTTTTGAGCTTCACCTTAGATTAAAATCATGTCTACTTTCTCATTGTTTGTAAACATTTCGGCGCTATTTAAATTAATTCACACCCGTAAACTATTTGACACAAACAATATATTCACTAAACAAACTTATGTCAACAGCCCTAGTTCATTGTTTTCCATAGGCCACTCGATTACATCATGGCTAACTCTTACGCAATAAAGGGTATTTCCAAACTATTTTACCCTGGATATTTTTAAATATAAAAGATACGAAAAAACTTTTTTAATAGAAAATGTTCAGAAAAAATAGCACTTTCCAGGTAGCACAAAAAAAGTGTATATTCCTGGGAAAAAACTTCTGATGACGTCAGTTTCGCCATTTTTCCAGATTTCGAAAAAAAAAAATTCTAGCGTAAAATGTACCTTAGTGCACCCCAAATTAAACCACGCAAACGATTTTGTCTTAACTTTTTTCATTCTCTAGATATAGTCCCGAGACGTCAACTTTGGGACACCCTGCGTACATACGGAAATTTCGTATACCTACTAGTATGGAGAACTTGCTTCAAAAGCACTAAAAGGAATAAAAACCATCATGTGAAATATACAATTTGTGCCAAATATGTCTGTAACGTACTTTTTAAATTAATAAAATATTTGCATCGTTAATCTCCTAGAAGTCTCTGCGCCATATCTTTTGACAAACAGTGATAAAAATTTTAAAATATCGTCTTAATATGCACAAATGTACCTAAAATTTAGACTCTCAAAATTTTAGCCGTTTACTTGCAATTTTTTTCAACGGTTGATCTACAATCTACACATTTACCCTGCACTTTATACAGTAAAAATCATAAATCATCGGTACCTATGAAGAATTTAAAATTTAAAAACTACACGTGTTCGAAACTTATCGAACGTATGGCGCAGGTGACGTTTAATTCTGTTTTTTTTTTCCTCTTATTTAAAGTTTTGACTTCATCATTTTATACTTTTTGATACATCGATTCATGATCACCCATAAAATAATAGTGCAAATATGTAGTTCCACGAGTCACAAATTTCGATAAGTTAAGAGGTGGAAGTTTTTGTAGATGTAAAATAATAACCCACAGTCCCACAAACCAAACTGGAATCAAAGAAGTAATATTTGCTGTGATAATATCTAATATCAAGTTAAGCATTCGACACGTTCGGAATATAAAATGTATTAATTCATGATAAAATTGGTTCACAAATTCCGGGTTCGATTATTTACGGTCTGTTTTCAATGCTAAATTAATATTTCTTATTTCAATGTTAGCTTTAATATACTCGTACAGTATAATCTGGCCAGTCACTTGTTTTTATTTTAGTGATTTAATTAAAATTTCATTAACCCGTTTTTATAATCGCCAGATGTTGATAAAGTTTAAATTTGGGTATAAATGTATATTGTTACGGTTTACACGAAGAAACGAAAGTTGGCAGAATTAAAAAATTAATTGGAAAAGAAAATTGTCCTTTGTAACTTATTCAAAGAATCGTGACAAAGTAAGATAATAAATTATGGAAGTAACATCGAAGTAGGGTAATTTTGTATGGCGTAAAATGTATATTTTATGATGAATACAACAGACACGTGATAGAAAAACCACATACGCATGTCTGTTCCATCGAATCTCCAAAATCTGTTATAATACGACACTACTTTTTATATTAAGAAAAATCACACACCACAAGCAAATAATAATTATTGCGGTACACTCAAGATAGAGCATGTCTTTCAGAAAGGTAAAAATATATAATTATGGCCAAATATGGATGGTGATTTTTTACAATCACAGAAATTAAAAAATATGGTATAAAACAACATTACTTATAAAATAATAACTCATATTCTAAAGAGTTCTGAAGTAATTCGGTTATACATAATACAGACTGACTGACAGTGCGACAATCAACACCAAAACCACGTTGTCATCATCATAACTTCAAAAATATTTACCATGTATCAGGAACAATAAATGTAATGTTTGTATGAATACCTCATATTAGTTTCGACTATTAAATGAAGAGCGCAACGAACTTTATGCTTAAAAAAAATAATATTAATAAGTTGATATAATAGATTCTGGTTAAACTAAAGTCAAGAAGGATTGCCTAAACGTACTAATTAATTTAAAAATACCTAATGTCAAATTTCATCCTGAAAATTTACAGCCCAAAATATATTTCATATCTAGGTTTATTCTATTTATTTCACCGATGTCTAATTTAATCGATCACAATTATTCCAATATCGACAGTTTGTTGATATATTTTTTTGACCAAATGTTTATTTAAAATTATTAGGTACACTTCTGGTATGAGACTCACTACCAAAGTATCGAGAAATATTGTTTTAGGAGTTAAGTACACAAATAGGCAACAAAATATGCTAAACTGGTACCTAGACTGCAAACTACCAAGTTATAGTCGATTAACTACCGGTTTATAATAATAACCAGGTATAATGAAAGATTAACAAGCAAAATGGCGTTTCAATAACTGTGTTGAGTTGAGCTCAATTTTAGAGAGGATTGTTTTGATTGTATATAAAGCTTGACTTAACAAGGATAATGGCTATATCAAATTATATTTTAATAATCAAATAGAGGCTTTGTAAATTATTATAAAAAGATGGTCGACATCGGTACAAAAATAAATAAGAATGGTCGGTTTTAAACTTAATATTACACTAGAAATTTTTGAATTACACAAATAAAAAAAGAATTATTTAAACCGTTTTATACCATTTTTATAATATAATGTAAAAAAACACCTGTTTTTATTTGTAGAATTTCATGAAGAATTAAGTACGTTTTGGTAAACCTTACTCCTTAGGTAACCCAACAAAAAATACTAGGATTCGGCGATATTGCAGGACAATCAATAATAGTTCGTCTCCTAGCAAATCATCATTTCTGAAAAATTTAATTTAAATATTCTTCCCTTGCGTAGGAGTGTCGATTGCTTCGTTGTGTGTATCAGATTCTTCTTGATTTGAGAAGAGAACCGCTAGAGCAGGAATAAAGCCGAACTGGTGAAATCTAAATACTCTCAACAGTTATATTGTACCAAATTTTGATTTTAGATCCAGTATGGATTTTGTGGTATTATTATTTATTGTTAGTACCGTTTAAATATAAGTAACCTTATCAAACAAAACGATTTGTTTGAAATGTTTAGATTTACAAAACATTATTAATTTCCTAAAAAACAATGCTGTCAAATAATTTTATGAAATTTCATATTACTTATTATACAATATATGTAAAATTTGGAATTGTGCGTGATCAGGCACCAATGGTATTGAAGATGTTTATAGTCCAGCATTATTAATGTATTTTACCTACGATCACTAACGTAAATAGCTGAAAACGCACTCTCCGCCACCTACGTAAATTGAACCTTACACACCGTAAACAAATCGCACGCTCAGCCGCTGAGGTGCAATGCAATGTGATCACGTGACCTACTTTACACAACACTTGTAGTTCATATTTCTGACACCAGGCTAAAATTATTAAAAATGGCAGGTGCAAAACTTAATTTTCTAGCTCTGTCAAAACTGACATAAGCAACAAATAATACAAAATTGTGTTTTAATTTCAATAAATACGATCGTAGGTAAAGTATAGTACATAATTCGAGTTGTAAAGCAATTACGCACTCATGGAATTGCCACACTCGCCGCTACGCGGCATCGTGCGCAATTTTTCCATTCGTGCGTAATATGCTATTTACAACTCTCATTACGTAATATACTATTACGTACTCTACATCCTTTAATTATACTAATCTTTCCCCAAGCATGTCCTAGAAAGCATACAATTAAAAAAAAAAAGATGTTGATTGGTCTGATTTGGAGACATTTTATGACGTAAATGAAGCAGTAAAATATTTTTATAGTAAATTATATGCTATTTTAGATTTTCATGTACCTCTTTACAAAAATTAAAAAAGAAAATATCCTAACAAAAATCCAAACATTTTAACAAATTTAAAAAAATATAAATCCACACTTCTTCAGCAGTGTTATTACACTAATTTTTAAGATGGCTAGAACTTTAAAGATTGACATTGCATCCTTGTCTACTACCAGTTATTAGAAAAGGAGGATGCTACAAGTCTAAAGTTCTAGCCGTCTTTAAAATTAGAATAATAACACTGCAGGAATATAAACGGTTAAGACCGAGGTTAAGACTATTGATTAAAAGCTAAATCGAAAATGCTTATGTATTTTATTTATTAAACATTTAGGCATCTATTACAACAGATTCCAAATATTTTTGGGCATTTATTCAAAAAAAAAAAAACAATCTAGAATACCGGGGAATATGACGTTTGATAATGTTGAATATGACCAATGACAAACAGTTGTCATTCATATGACACACCTCAATCGATCGTAGACGTATTTGCAACATTTTTTCAGAGTAGGTATATTTGCCAAGTTCTAATACTGAAGATATTATAGTGATCAGCGCTGGTGAAATACTTAACAACCATTCTGTGAACACTTATAACATCACTAATCCAGAAATTCATACAGCTATTAAATAATTAAAGAACAAAATGGCATCTGGTCCCGATTTATTACCATCATTTTTAGTTAAAGACTGTTGTAACGTTCTAGCTAGCCTTTGTGCATTATTTTTAATCCGAGTTGAAAAACATCAGTATTCCCAAACGTTTGAAAATTAACAGGAATTTGTCCAATTTTCAAAAATGGTAGGATGTAACAAATTATCGTGCAATTTCCCTCCTTTGTAATTTTGTCAAAGTTTTTGAGATAGTCTTGTATAATTAATTATCAGTTAATGTTCAAATTTCTGCATCATAACATGGTTTTTACGCAGATTATCCAACGCTATTGATAAACTAGACTAGGTGGATGTGATATACACAGATTTTTCAAAAGCTTTTGATCGCATTGGCCATAGAATACTTATAAGTAAATTAAAACATTTTGAATTTTCCACTCCCTTAATCACACTTTTTCAATCTTACATTTCCAACAGAAAGCAGTTTGTGTCTTACAATGGACATAATTCCAGGGTTATTAATGCAACTTCAGGTGTGCCCCAGGGTTGCAATCTTGGGCCACTTTTGTTCCTGCTAATTAATAATGATTAGTTACATTATAAGTTCAGAAAACTTGTTCTTTGCTGATGACTTAAAAATATTTATGAATACTTATGTATTAACAATTTGGAGGATTGTGCGAAACTGCAAAATAATTTAAATCAAATTTAAAACTGGTGTAGTTCTAATAAACTTAGCCTTAATATTTCTAAATGCAAAGTGGTAACGTTTACAAGAAGGCAATCACAGTTTTTCTATAATATTGATGGAGATTTGTTAGCACGTTCTGATCAGTTAAGGATCTTGGCATTCAGATTCAGTTTAACTCAAAGTTAAACTTTTCTCAACATTTTAATATCTCAGTCAAAGCAATGAGAATGCTAGGTTTTATTTTTCAGAAACTGAGAAATTTTACCAGTATTCATGCTTTTAAAGTCTTATAATATTCTATTCATACGTACGTCCAAAACTCGAATACGGATCTTTGGTATGGTACCCATTTTATTTATGTGATATACAATCTGCTCTAGAAAATATACAAAGGAAATTGTTAAAATTGCTGGTGTTTAGAGAGGACGGTTTATATCCTTAAAGAGGATATGATCACATATTACTTCTTACCAGATATGACGTCAAAAGCCTTGAAACAAGAGGGAAATGTAGTTATTATTATTTTTTTTATATACAGGATGTCAACAGGATCGCCTCGGTCGATATCTCGTTTAATATCGAAAAAAAAATTTAAACAGGAATTGAAGGAGAACAAGAAGACCATATTGTAAAATTATTTGCAATCATAAAACTGTTTGATATGAGAATGGCATATTAAATTTATATTTCGTTAAATGGGACACCCTATATATTTGCACACATTCTTATTTTCTTTTTAATTGCCTTTTCGAGTATATCTAGTTTTTGAAATTTCATTGCGGCGTTGTCAAATTATTTATCTTAATATTGTCTAAAAATTACTTGTGGCATCTTTCAGTTTTTTCTGTCTGTTCTTATTTGGGATTTATTGCCACACAAACTAAAATAAAAACAATGATGTTTCGCAGACGTTTCGGAAACTTAATCTGTTTCCTTTTTCAATGCTAATAATTTTTCTTTTGTGTAATTCGTGAAATTACACAATTTTAATGTTTACATCATAACCATAGATACTTACTACGCTCACAGAAAAGTTGATCAGATTAGATATTCAAGTTGCTAAGTTCTTTTAGCATCGGTAACCATATTGTACAACAATCTACAGAATAATTTGATACGCATTTGTCTTCATTTAGTAAAATTATTGCAGATTCTTTAATTTTTCTCTTTTTACTGTCCGGTTCTTTTGTTAAAATTTTTGCCCCATCCCAATTTATTGGATGTCCGTTTTCGAAAGCGTGTTCACAAATTTTTTATTTTTCAATTTCATTATTTCTAATATAACTTTTTCAAACAAGACGAACTCACTAATAAAATTTGCAAGAGGGGTATGTCCCCAGATTAAACCTTTTTTTTTTTGTAAATGTTAGGCAATTCTAGATACCTGATTCCAGATATTTAAAGTTGCATTTATTTGTATAGGGTGTTTATTGTGATGATACAAATATGGAAATATGACTAACTTTAATCTATCATAATACTTAATTTTTTTTAATGGAACACCCCGTATATTTTTACATATTTGGACAGCGTTTTTATCGCTCTATAATTTTTATTAAACTATAGTTTATACCGAGGTTTATACCGAGAAATTAACCATTTCAAGTGAAATTGCCTCGGAAATTGCATTATGATAAAATCATAAGGTAATTACGATTATTATTATTAATATTATTTTCTCGAGTGATTAATTCGAAATTTTTCCAATATCACAATCTTAAGCAAAAAATTGTAATTTTTCAAATAAAAATTTTAAAGAATTCAAAAACCAAGGACAATGGTGACAAACATTTAAAAAATTTCTACTTCTCATTGTTCCATACATAGTTTTAGTTTTTTATTTCTTGACCGTTGAAATTCAAATGCTTATGGTATATTTCTTGGGCATATCGGTCATATATATTAAAACAAATTTATTTTTTTCCAACGTTTCGGTTTATTAAAACCATCATCAGGGACTACAAGGTGAAATGTTTAGTAAACAAGGTATATATAAATTTTACACATAACTTATGGTGAACCAACTTACAATTTTTTTTTTTTTTTTGTTTGTTTGAAATTAAAATGTATTACACATATTGTATAAAGTAGATGTTATTCTTTGAGAGTCTTAAAAGCAACTGAAAATATTTTTGTCAGTTTCACATTTAAAATAATGCGTAAGTGAGGGTTTATTTATGTTATGGACAAGATAAGGGCTAGCAGGTATACATTATAAGTGGATGTTTTTTGTGACATGAGTAATAAATATTAGAATTAAGTATTTGGTGTTAACAATTTTTGTAAAGTAAATTGGGAAGATGTATAAACTTACTAATTATATTATACCCCATTTGTTTTATTTTAGTAAATTAAAATAGGTATTGCTTAAGTTCTCTATATCAGTTCGGCTATTTATTGAATTAGAATGTCTTTTTATTTGCAACATTTCATGTACGATTCTTCGGTGATAATTGGGCTCTTTTTCCAAGATATGAATGTTGTTAAAGTTAAAGTTATGGTTATTTTCTAAGGCATGTTGTGCTAGCGCTGTTGAGGTATTTCGATTTTTAATGCTGTATTTATGTGAGTACATTCTTTTATGCAAATATTGTTTTGACTGACCTATATATGTACTATTGCAATTGTTACAGTCAATTTTATATACCGTATTAGTTTCGTCTTCTATGGGTAGTTTAGGTTTAAGATTTGTGAAAAATGATTTTGTGGTATTATAAGGTTTATGTGCTATTATTACGTTGTGGTTTTTAAATATTTTTGCAATGTTTTCAGAAACCTTTGGTATATATGGCATGGAAACATATTTATTTTGGTGATTATTCGGATTAACAGTAGTTTTATTGTAAATTTTATGTATTCTTTTTTTGATAATTGGCTCATAAAAGTTTTTAGGGTACGCGTTTTTATCTAAGGCATTTTTAATTTTTTTCAAATTTTGAGGTCTATGTTTGGGATGAGAAAGTTTAATTGCTCGGTCTGTCAGACAGTTGACGACACTTTTTTTGTAACAGTTAGGGGTGTGTGAGTTATCTTGTCCATAACATAAATAAACCCTCACTTACGCATTATTTTAAATGTGAAACTGACAAAAATATTTTCAGTTGCTTTTAAGACTCTCAAAGAATAACATCTACTTTATACAATATGTGTAATACATTTTAATTTCAAACAAACAAAAAAAAAAAAAAAATTGTAAGTTGGTTCACCATAAGTTATGTGTAAAATTTATATATACCTTGTTTACTAAACATTTCACCTTGTAGTCCCTGATGATGGTTTTAATAAACCGAAACGTTGGAAAAAAATAAATTTGTTTTAATATATATGACCGATATGCCCAAGAAATATACCATAAGCATTGTTCCATACTGAAAAATAAGTGCTTATTTATAAGAAACAATAAAATTGAAAAAATTAATTTCTGTATTATGGCGACTATCAAATAATAGATCACTTAATTATTGGACTGTGTAAAGCATTTAATTTTTAAAAGGTGAATAAACTTCTGGCATTGTTTTACCTAGTGTCTACAACTTGCGAAGTTATACAAATATAGTACCAGGTATTTATGTGCAGGTATGTGTCTTTCATAGTTGTTGAATATATAATTATTATGTCATGTCATATTTTAACAATTCTGCTTGTGAAATCTACCTTATTGTTACATAAGCAATGTATCTGAGAAAAAATTGAGGATAGTAATACGTAATAATTTTTTTTTAAATAATTATACAACATTGCAGCCCTTATGCCCCTTATGACAAATATTTTGCACAATAATTATAAACCCAATGGTTTGTTCTTCTTCGACACACAATTTGATTGAGGCAATTTCGTCTTAAATACATAAAAAATATATGAACATTACCCAATAAATACATTTCTCTAATTTTACCAAAATTATTTCTCTCCCTAAACTCAATCGACTATATTATAGTCTCGTCATCATCATCATCATTACTGTCTGCTACTGTGTCACCATTAATTTGGTGTTTGTAATAATTGCTTCACTAATCAAGCTAGGTATATTAAATATCGCAATTGATATAGTCGACGGCCTTGAGGAGGGCAAACACATAATACATGTGTGTCCTCACACAAGGCTTTCAACTAAGGTATGTCTCGTATACCATTCTTCTAAAAAAAGTCTTGTTATGATATTAGAAGTATCCCACTTTTGCTATTCAATTCATAAATAAATAACAAATATGCGCAACTAATACACAATTACACATATCTGAGTTTGTAACGAGGGTTCACCTCAAGACCCTATTTTTGGGCCTATATTTTTATATTATATATCAACGTTTTGTATGATTACTTATTTTCCCGAAAATGTGCGGACCCAGTCGGACTACACCACGGTGATAGCTTACGAATATGAAAAACAATTAAACCAGAATAAAAATGAGTCTGAATTAATTACTAACATAAGACGGACGCTAATATAAAACTATGACCAAATTTTACTACGCTTAAGAGATATCGGTATATCGGCCATTTCGGAGTTGTGGCCGATTGTCGATATCGGCCGACAATGGATTGTAATATCGGTATTGGCGATATCGGTGTTGGCCAAAAATACTTTCTTTTTTACTGGAAAACATGGATGTAAATGAGTCAGCATGTAAACTGCTGGACTATTGAAGTGGACTAAGCAAATTTTTAGGTTAACTTTGAAGTCAAATATTTTGCGAACCAATAATAAAGATATCGATGCGCAGTTTGCAGAATTTGAAAGAGAATTTAATTCTGAACAAGCCTGTTTATTCCGACTTTCTTGGTCTCAAGCATCCCACTGTCCTCGCCACTGTCTATAGGGGGTAAAAGAAAAGTATGTTTTTTAACCAGTTTCAAAGTACCGGGTTTCTACAAACAATTTTTTTAATTTTTTTGATTGGTATTTTTCTGATCTCTTGTTTATAAGGAAAAAACTGATTTCTCAAATTTTTGATATCCTTCGTCGTTCATGAAATTTCGATTTTTTTTTAAACCCTGTAGATTTTAGGTAAATTTTGGATGTCCCCATTATCCACAGAACGTTTCTCTTTGTCCTAATTATTGTTGCCAGAAAAATATATATTTTTTTGTTATCATTATTTTGCTAATGATGTTTATAAAATGGTTTATTAAAAAATGGATCAAAAACAGTTACATATATGTACTTATTTGTACATCCTGTATACGGGATCATTTCCAATGAAAAGACAAGGGTGATGTTTCAAGCAACTACCGATTATGGGTACGCCACTGGTCATCACGAAATGAATGTACCTACTCATTGTAAAAGAGGTAGTCCTAGGGAGTTACAATCACACAAAATACAATAAGGTTTAATAGCACAAATACGTGAAATTTACAGGGTCTTACTAGAAAATCGAAATTTCACTAACGAAAAGGGATACCGATCAAAAATTTGAGAAATCGTTTTTTTCTTATAAACAAAAGACCAAAAAAATACCACCCAAAAAACATTAAAAACTTTTTTGTGGAAACCCGGTAGGTACCTACTTCGAAACTTTCATTCAAAAAACATACTTTTCTTTTACCCCCTGTAGACAGTAAGATGTTTGAAACCAAAAAGATCGGAATGACCACGATTGTTCAGAATTAAATTTTCTTTTAAATTCTGCATCGATATTTTTATCCGCTCGCAAAATATTTGACTAATTCGCTAATTCGACAAATGAAAACGAAAAAGAAAACACAATACATATCAATATACGATATATATGTAAAACTATTTTCGTTCGAAAATAAAAATATAAATGCTATCGGATTTAGTTTGGTAACAAAATCGACAACTATTTATACAGGTAGATTTTAAAAACTTATTAATCGCAGTTACTTATGAATTAAAAACCGTGCATCTTTGAATAGGCAGTTGCTTAAATATTTTAATACTTCGATAGGTAATTTTGATTGATTACCAAAATTTGAATTTTTTTACAACTCAAAAAAAATCTTAAAAAGTGATAATTCAATCTAGAATTAAACTTTCAATGAAGGTAATGAAGTAAGAAACCTAGCAAATTTAGTTTCGATGGACTTAATTCCAGAAAAGTCAAAAATTATTTTGTCTGTCACTTTTCCGGCCTTGGCATGAAGAGTCTTTTCAGGTCGTTTACTTGAAGTAGCTAGAAAAGTTCTACCTTTCGTCTTTGTTATCTGACCGAGAAACGTCATTTTTTGACACATTCGAATAAAAATAACATTGTAGTTGCTTACGATATCAAAGAATAGTGTTTCATGTCAATAGATTAATTTATTTAGAATTAAGTTTGGTTTGGTTGAATCTAAAAATTTTTTTAACAAAACAACAAAACAAGTTTGTTGGGATCTTACTTGTGAGGAAATCTCTTTCAAACAACATGAGGAGACGAGATTATCTCTGTCTCGAAAATGATTGACAACATTTTTAACAAATTTAATTTCATGTTTAATACATTTATTACGTTAAATAAAATAACATTTAATTAACTTTACTACAGACTATGTTTGATAAAAAAGTGTAAATTACTGCCCCAGGATTTGACTTCCCCAACTTGATACCACCACACCTAATAAATCATCGAGTAAATCATTTACCATACACATTCTGGTCGTTGTCACCTTTTGTTTCTATAACTCAAAATTAAGTAATTTGTCAAATATTACATTAAATAACTAAGTAATTAATCAAAGGTGTGGTTTTAAAATCAAGGTAAATGCGATTAGTTTATTTTTATCTCTCTGTACAACTTTGTCACTCCTTAAATTGTCCTTACTTTAAGTTCCAAATTGTTGCTTAATGACAATGTAGAATCAATGTTAGCCTATTTTACTACTGCGTTGACAACGAACTTTGTCACTAGCTGAAAAACAAAAATGCATTCCTCTTTCGTATTGAAGATTTAACGTTTTCTAGAATTCGTTAAGAAATTTGTCAAAATTAATTCACACGAAAACGCTGCCCACATTTACGGAACAACAAACTCTGATATCAACCTGTTCACCTCATCTAGTAGTACTTTAGTAACTAACCACCTACACGATTAAAATTCCACACGTATTATAAATAAATCCTCCTTAAAAAAAAGCAAATATCCATAAGGCTGTATTTCCAAAGTTCACTTGCACATTTTTCTAAAACGCGTCATTGCGCATATTCACTTTACACGAATTCACCATTGCGAATTGGAAAATATTCACTAGGACACCCCGTATGCACGCACGCTAGGTCTGCTGTAATCAAATGTCATTAAAACACTACATCCCACGTCTGTCGCAAATTATCATTTAGCTTTCGAATAGCATTGTTGTCCTCGAGTACCGTGCAACTAAAACACAACTAAACAACACACCGAACCGTATAATAAAGCAACAAGCAGCGTTTCCTAAACGTATACCTTTCACTTACTTCGCTCGCAATGTCGTATTGCATTGCCGTACCGATGATTTTGTATTCCTTATGCAAAAGTCGCCGTGGGCTTGTTTTTAAATGGTCGATACAGGGACGTTCATTGAACAGTATTAAACACGTCTGGAAGAACGAACGAATTATTTCAAAACTAAAAATTAATGAACTATTAATTAATACTATTACTACCTCGATTACTATCAAACGTAATGTCATAATCAAAACAATTTTATATCTATTACTTAATCTAAATTTCTAACTTTAAAGAGTTTCCAACTTTAAAGAGATGGAATCGTAGGTTTGCCACCAAAAGCCGATGTTTCTTATTAGGAAAATTTCAGACAGTTTGCCTAAATGCATCAAGAGTAATTCAATGTTGGAATGCATGGAGGATTAAACAAAAGACCCAACGACTCAATATAGGATAAGCGGCAGAAAAAATCTACTGAGAGTGTTTTTTAAAATTGCTACCCTTGAACCTGTACCAGATTGTAGCAAATGGACATTTACTGATGGATAAGTTATTTGGCCTTCGATCACACCGATCCCACCTTATTTTTTCCAGTAACTCACAATGGATCCGAGCGAAAAGTGGTGCCAAGAATATACCCTGTAAGTTAAAGAATAGAACCACACAGTGCTCAGTGATGATTTTGTTTCTGTTGCACGATAGACATAAACAGTTGCCATCAAAAGAGAAGTCACCTCTGTGGAACGGAAGATGGTACTCGGAGAGTACATTTTAATAAAGATACCGTTGTTCAATCTTGATGAAACTTAAAGTATTCCAAGTTAAATTATGTAGTAAAAAATAGTTTGCATTTTATAAAATAAAATAAATAAATATCAAGTTCATCAAGTTCAGGTGCCGAACGTTCTCTGTGTGACTATCATCAATTCCACGACAACTTGAGGAGTCGTACCTTTCATCACCTACTACATATTCTAAATTTCAAAATTGTCTCTGGTTATTTGGAAGGTTCCCAAAAACATGAAAAGCAACATTTTTGAAGAAACATTTAGGTATTAATTCTACTTGTTACCTGCGCGCCATGGCATGTTTTAATGCTTGATTTAGTGACACACATTCCAACGTACCTGAAAAAAATAACAAACATTAATATTATAGCTCTAAGGAACATTCCAAAATTCTTATAATAATCCCTGTATTCCTCAAAATTTTTTGATTGTAATTCACTTAAAATAGATATTAATTTGAGTTTGATCGTTGATTGACATAATTCTTCATTCGACAGTTTGGTTATTTGGATTCGGATGATTAATTTTAAATGTCATTGATACACTATTTTCATAAGAAATAAAAATAAAAGTTGTTTTCTTTGCTTAGGCTTAACTATGGTGGATTACTGTTTAAGATCAATTATTAGCAAACAAGTTTTGTTATCAGATAGATAAGTAATACTTTTTCAATAATCAATAATGTACATTTAGATATAAATGTGATAACAGTCTTAGCATTAGTAATTGTATAATATACAATTTAAATAAAATTAAACTAAAAAAATATGAAGTAGAATTTTACTCAGTTTTACCAGTAGTTAGTGTAAGAGTAGCACAAAAACTAAAAATTTATGACAATTCGGAAGCTATATCATGAATGAATATACTAAAATCTCGGGATCTACTGGGTTGTGCTTCTTGTTAAATCTTTCACTCAACAATAATAGTAAGTTATATTTCCTTGTTACCTTACACTAATTAGCATACAGATTCTATAACAAAGTGTAATTTTATTTCATATCGATACGATTTTTTAAAAATTATTTATAGGCATTTCAACGGTTTTTTAAAATTATTTGTTTCATTATTTTCAGTGACTGTTACTTCTTTCGTTTTTGATAGCTTGCATCCAGTGCAGGATCATAATTTAGATAATGTTGCCAACCATAATCTGGGTAAATACACTACAACTACCAAAAAATTTTGAAAACAGAATAAAACATATCTAAAAAAATTACAGTATCACAGGTTCTGTACATTATAATATGCATGACCACTCGGTATATGTCTTATTTGGTTTGAAACCATTCAATATATTACGTGATTGAAATGCTTATGCCCATTTACCGGTGAGGATACATACGTTGACAAATTTAATAATACACTTACAATATTATATTGAGTTCGTAGCGTTGAGTGCAGGAAATACGATTCCTACAGTCAACAATTCGCGGGCAAAAATCCAATGGTGTACTAAGATTACGTTGAGAAAAAATAATCATACGACATTCAAGTAAATAAACTTCAGTAATCAATTTTTGGAGATGCCCCCTATTAATTTAACAATATAATCTATGTTTACCACTTATAATAATATAACCGCTACATATCAGATATACCGGGTGTAACAGCATCATGGTACATCCCCTTTTTTCCTTTAGTTTTGAAGATAAATGATTGAAATTTGGAACATCCTATAAACTTAATAAACGTCATTTTTTGACATATAAGTAATTTTTTCCACTTTTGGCTTTCAAATGGAACCCTAGCGGTACCTATTTATTATTGTACATTTGAATTCTGTACAATCTTCTGACTCCAATGAAACCACATAAGTGACATTTCAAATGTTTTTTCCCCCATTTAAGAGTTCCATGATTCCGATTTATTATAATTGACACGTGTGATGCAAGAAAAATCGAAATCTCGTCGATAATACGAAATTATGCCTTTTATGAGCACATAAAGCCCACCAAAATGGTTTTTGGTACAAAACACAATTTTTGCAACTGGAACCGTATTGGTACCGTGGTATTACTTATTAGTACTAAAATTAAGGAATTTATTCATATGCCTTATTCAAACGTGCGATAAATACGATCAAAATTACAGCTAAGAGAAAATAAGAAAATACAATTTTGAACCAATTATAAGGTAAGAAGTATAAGGTGGCTTCCCTTTTTTTTACCATCAATAAAAAAGGTTCAGATTGATTTGGTTTTATATAACTGATGAAAATATTGCATTAATAAGTTTATTTAATTTTCAATATGAAACACCTCATAAGTATTTTCAATTTTTATGACAAACAATAAATTAGAGTCGATTTGATAATGCCAAAAATTTCCTTGAAAGGCGAGTAAGTTAAGGTTTTAAATAATAATAGCGTTATTTTTATTGTCCTGTACCGACCATTTTCTCCTCCTTATAAGATTGTCAAGGACACAATTTTTAATTCAGAAATAACAATAACTACTGAAGGATGTATATGTATATACTACAAGAACATGGAGTAAAAAATAAGAATTTTTCAGTATTTATTAAACTATAATAAGGACCTAATAGGACCTCAAATAATATTTTTAGTTCTCATTCTTCAACGGCGTAAATGACAGCAACAAAGTATCAAAAAAATTAATTAACAAAACAAAAATTTCGACTTGGATACAAACACATATATTTATTTATTTTCTCTTCTTTATATTATTTTATCTATTATTTTATATTTATTTATATTTTATATTTGCAGATTTATTTATAAGAACATCAAACAACGAAATAAAACATATCTGTCTAAAAGTACACATCTGCAACTGATTGCTAAAAACAACTGATACAGATTCAAATATTATTCAACCTTTTCTTTACTGCATGAACTCAAAAATAATAAATAACGCCTCATTATTCACTCTTCTATTTGCTGAATGAATTCAAAAATAATAAATAACGCCTTAAGTCAATTAAAATATAAAAACTTCACTGCACTTATAAATAATGTATATTAAGACGTGTCATTCCACACACAGTTTCGGACTGGAAACACTCTTGAAATGACCGATACAAGAAAAAAAATACCTTTTTCTTACAGCGGAAGAAAGTAACCATAGAGGATCTTTTTTTCCTCTTTTTATTTAACGTCGATCATTTCCACTACCGAAGCTTATCACCCTTGCTGGAAGACAAGATACTCCCAATTTAGAAATCTTGCCTCTTCCTTGTCGAACAGTAGGAATTTTTTACTTTCTTAGCATCTAATAGACAAATGACCAACTGTTTTACATCCGAGTTTACATCCCTTGCGAAGGATGGTATCAACTACATAACTTTCGACTATAGTTGCATAGCATCTGCGCATACATTGATATACAAGCCGCCAGAAAGTGAGAAGAGGTCTCTGTTGGTAACCCAACTTGATACTAACTGCGACTTCTGTTGTTTCACTTTTCGTATCGAATACGAGTACGGTCAAAGCATAGTTGGAAAGTACAAATACAGACAAACGAAAGAAAATACAATATAACTACTGAAACATCATCCCAAGGAAGTGGAGAAACATCAGAGATATTGGAATCGACACATTTCCTGATGAAAAAACTAATTTGGAATAGTTAATTCATTTCAAACGCTTAAACCACCTATCAGTCGGTTCAACAAAATTGTGACATTTCAATCTGTTTAATGGTGGTGAAAGACGATGATAACTTCTGACGTAAGAATGGGCACGTTTGTTACTTAATAATATACCTACTTTTTGAAACGTAATTCGCGACATAATTAATTATAAACATTACTTTGTTCAGAGGTGAAAAATTACTTGCTTGCGTGTGCAAATATAGTGGTAGTCGTTATTTAGAGGTCATTTGCTTTTAGATTCCACCTGCTTGGTAAAAAATTGTATTTCTTAAAAATTGTGTGAAATATAAACAAAGTAAAACTGTCAATTGAATACAACTATTTTACTCTTATTTCCCTAGTCTAAACTATACCCAGTTTATTAAATGCATGAAGTGATAAGAACAATTAAATATCATTTAGTTCTTATGAAGTTGCTATTCAGAGTGTGTAAATACTGTAAATTCACCTTAACTTTTTATCACACCAAGAAACCTTCATATTCTACATGGAAAACAAAATAGATCAAGTTGTTAAAGAAGTTTTTGGTTTTGAAGGTTTTGTTTAATAAAACTTTTAACAAAAGTCTAACAAAATATTAGTAATTAAAGTATCAATCAGGCATTCGTGAAAAATTGTATAATTTAATTGGAATTAATTATAACAATTCATTTTAAATATGATATACATTTCACACAATCTAATTATTATTAAAAAAATTAGGTAGGTATTTTGTTAAAGTTGGTTTTGCCAGACAAAAGTTTCCCGTGATTATTTTGATCATATTAATTAATTTAAAATTTTTCATAAATTTTTTTGTTCAAATTTAAACCTCTGGTACTAAGTACTAAATACTAAATTTAATCATTCAATAATAAGAATCGTAAAATAATTATTGCAGCAATTAAAACATATTTCCTGACCAAAATAAAATTTTAATTATTTCGCCAGTGTGAAATTAACGAGACACCGTTCGTTTCTTTACTAAAACAAATATTTACTAATTTTTATACCACCAAATAAATAGCTGTTTGTTCAACTAGGGAGGAAGTATATTATTTCCTCCCGCGGATGAAGTTGCTGCAGCAATCATCCAAGGGAGGAAATGATATATTTACTCCAGAGTTGAACATATGAATTTTTTGACACTTTCACATATTTATGATAAGCTTGCACTTGGAGTAGTTTTCCACACACACCAAAACACTTTTGCACACACTCGACGCACGTTTCGCGAACCAAGTTGGTATCATCGGAACATGATTAAAACTGATTTATGATAAGGTTTTATCTCTTTTATTTTGCTGAAGTCAAATATATTTAAATATAAAATCCACGAGACTAATAATAATAGTAATAATAATAATGGAAAATACACCGACAAACGACAGAATGTAATTTTCTGAGGTAGGTGTCAAAAAAAATTTACGAAAAAAATAATAACCAAATAATTCTTTATGACGAAGTTGGCAAAACTATTTGTTTTCCAGAATTTCCTCATATAATTGTTGGTATGTATTTTTAAAACGGCACTAAAAACTGAGGCCCTAACTACTGATATTCAGGGTTATTCCAGCTCCTGTTTAGCTTCAATATGACAATCGTAAGATAATTGAATAGTCGTCAATAACATGGACACGTGGTGCACAAACAATACTGTATAGTTGCCAATAATTAATCAGCTGTTATATATGCAATGATTAATATTAAACTAAAGCAAGTGTAATTTTACCTTTGTCGGAGTTAATAAAAGGTGAAGCATAATATGTGCGTCCAACATATTAAAATAACTGTATGACAATTATTCAATTGAATGTTAATTTTCAGAACAATTTTAACAAACCATGGGGAATGTGGCTACACAAATAAAAAATCAAATAATAAATAATGATTTCCAATTTATTTTTATTTTCTAATATACCTACCTAAAAATTGTATGTACTGAAACTCGAACGTTCACTGGAATTAATTTCAAAAGGAAAACATTACAAAAACTACAACTTTGGCGTACAATCTTCTTGGTCTTAGTTGCTAGCGGCAATACATACGATACTCTGTATCCTCAAGATCTCGTTCACGGTTAAGGTCCGAAACACACTTACAGCCTTTTTTACCCCTCATTTCAAGAAGTCATTAAACATTTTTTTACATCACATTTGCTACAAACAAAGCATCCGAAACATAACCTCGAAAGAACGCACCCTTAGAATCAATATCTCATTTAAAAATTCACTAAAATTGCAGTTTATCTTACAAGTTAAATATTCTTGGTCAAATTTGCTACACCCAAATGCAGTATTGCAGACTGTGTATTCCATGTGGTTGACTTTTATTATTTAATATTGACGAATAAGAATATAGGTAATTTGATTTTTTTTATAAATACCTTTCGCTCACTGATTTTATATTTAGAACTGTTTGTTGAAGTAAGATAATTCACTGTCTGTGTGAGTACGTGAATGAAATAGACAAAATTTTGAGGGTACGTTTGAGGCACTGTTTGTAGCACCATTTTTCTCAGTTTATTCACTCATTGAAGTAAACAGTGCAAGAAAACGAAAATCTAAAGTGTTTTTTGAATTGCGTTAATATGTCTGGAAGAAAAGATCATATCTGGCAGTTTTACTTTCTTTTTTACATCAATAAAATTGGAGTAGATTGAAGGGACAAAAAGGAAAGGGGTTAAATAGAAAAGTGTGAGGCATTTTATTTTTCAGGTATTTTTGATATCTGAATCTGAAGTCTTAATATATTTATCATCCTATTTAATTTTTTCTTAAATCAATAACTTCTTTTCAGAAACAGAAAGACAACGTCAACCTACCCTGATAAGTTTTGCCAGTACGTCATTTGCGTCGACTTTTACGTTCGCTTCCACATCAAGCTGTGCAAAGTTTCAACCCGGGAGTATCAACAGAGTCAGAGTCCGGGTCAGTTGAAAAGAAAAGGAAAGCCGAAAATCCCCGACCGTGACTAGTTTTTTAGTTAGAACATCTTCAGCCGATAAACAAAATATTGACAGATTGCGAAAGCAATTTTTGCTACGAACTCTAGCTTCCGGTGCATAGAAAATGTGAAAAAAGCTATAAAATTATCGAGACCTAGCCATACCGCGCCATGCCGCAAAACCATAGCGACAAAACACTACTAGATGAGATTTACGCTGAAGAAAAAAAACATGTTTTCCTTTGCTCTTAGGACGTACTATAAATATGTCGATTGACGGATGGTCAAATGTCCACAACGAGCCAGTTGTGTGTGCTACAATTACAACCGAAGAAGGACAAGCCTTTCTGTATGAAACTATAGATACCTCAGGTCAACCTCATACCTCAAAATATTTGACAGAGATTTGTTGTGGCCTGATTTTGTCCTGTGAATCACAATATGGATGCAATGTAAGTCTTTTGTTGTCAGTAACAAATATGGTGGGTAAGAGAGAAAGTATTGAAGAGAAAATCGAGTCTAAAATTATAACCTATGGTTGTTCAGTTCATATTTTAAATTTATTGTGTAAAGATCTGAAAATCAAAAATATCAAATAAAATGTACTCCAGGTGGTAAAGTACTTCCCCGACAATCATTTAGCAAGCACAAAACTTAAGCAGGCTAGTGGTAAAACGCTAGTGATGCCAAGTGATATGCGGTGGAAAAGTGTTACACATCGCTTAGAGATGTATGTCGCTCATTGGAACATACTGCTGAAGATCTGTGAGGAAAACAAAGAGAGAATTATTGATAATACTATCTTTCAAAAAGTTTCAAACATCGGCCTAAAACGCAGTGCAGAAGAATAGTTAAAGATTTTAAAACCAATATCGATTGCTCTGGATACGTTACACAGGGAAAAGGTGCTACTCTTTCGAACGCCGTGGAAGAATGGAAAAAGTTAGAAAACATCTTTGAAGAAGATCAATCAACATCAAAAATTTCAGCGCCGATATGAGCAAGCACTGACTGACTGACTGAAAAGGACAAGTTGACTGCCGATGAAAAAAATTTGGCTTTAGAAGTTATAAGTTATTTATTATTACCATTAATAATTAATAATAAAATTTAATGCTCGTTCTCTGCCCTTCAAAGACGCTATGTTCTCTGAAGAAATTACAAAAAACATTAGTGGAATTCAGGAAATAGATACCTGTGTTGAAAGAATTTCTTTGTGCAATTGTTTCTTCAGCCTCAGTTAAACGAGTTTTCAGGACATTTGGGTTAGTATATTCCGATTTAAGAATTAGATTGGGGATTGAAAAAGCAGGAAAATTTGTATTTGTGTTCAAGTATTATGAGAATTAAAATTAAGTGTTTCAGTTTAATATTTTTTATTTTCCATCGCAGCATTTGCTTGTGAAAGTTTGTTTCTTGTTTTTGTAATTAAAAAACACTGACTAATGTATTTATTTTCGTCCAATAAATCTTCTCAAAATTATCATTGATTTAAATACTGATTTCTTTTTAAATCAGTTGATTTAAATCTTGATTTTTTTATATATAAGTCAGCCATACAATAAATTAATTACAATAAATAAAACCAGATCCAACTATTCTTAATGAAACATATTATTATGTAGGACTGTGTTTATTTATTAATTATATAATTGCTAATATTATGTTAGGACTGGTAGAAAGCCTCGGAAAGTAATTGTGTTAAATAATGATAATGAATAAAATGATCACAGTAAGCAGCAAATTACTTAAACCTGCAAGTCTATTCTAATGATGGAATTTTTAATTGGCTGCTTCAAAATTAGATTTTATTGCCAACTGGTGCAGCCATTCATCTAAAATAAGTCTTTGGATGTAACAGATAATATATTAATAGATACTAAAATATCAAAAAAAATTCTACATTTAACAGACAATTAGAATTACTATACATATAACCCAAGGGTTCACAGGTTGAAATATGGTAGATTATCACATTGTACAAGACTTTAAATCATGATTGAGGCATTAACAAAATAATATTATTATTTATTTCAGCAGTCCACATTTAAGTGCGATCGAACTTTACGTTGTTGAATTATCGTGTTTATAAGAAACGTAACGGACTGACATTTTGCACCATGCCGATGTAAACTGCCGATATTACCTATATATTTTAGAAATTTGCTGGCAAATGCGATACTCCTATTTTCGTTTGTTCTAAGGAAATTTCCGAACAAAAGAATACAGCAAACAGCTAATATGTCTGACCACTGGGTAGTTAAATTTATTCGAGAATTTATTATTCCATATGTACTGCCTCCCCCATCGCCCAAGTCATGAAGTCCAGCAATTTGTGGGTGATTTCTTGGATCATTCAGAGAATAAGTTATGGGAAAATATGTCCAATTAATTATTGTATTATGATCAAGAATATATTAATAGATAAACACTATATTATTATGGAAAAACAAACCTGCTTACTTACTTTCCTCAAACAATATTTCGATCTAAACATTCTGCATTAGATCGTAGGGAATTTTACCTAGATGGCCTATGATGTATGGAGCATTGGGAAGTACTATTTAAACAGTTTTATTGTCTTTCATGTCTCTGAATTACGCCCGACTTCACGTGTCTAACCAGGCGGACGAGAGAATTGTGGGTGGATTACCAACCAGTCCCCCAAGGTTTACTACTGCAATACCGAGTACGCGCATTTTTATTTTTGGATAGTATGCCCAATTCATCTGCAGCGGTAATAAACTTGAAACAATGCACGTTCTTCGACCTTCAGTCTTTTAAGATAAAAAGTATTATTTTCTGAACTAAAAAATTTTGCAAAAAAAATAGCTACACGCAGTTGATTCGATACAATTCAGAAGCCCTTGGGATTATAACCTTGATTATTTCCCCATTATTATTACATGGCACGAAGGACAAACTTATTACATCACATAGGTGCCGAAGTTCAGGAAGCTTGGGGAAGGAAGTGGGGACCTCGATGATGATTTGAATAAGGAAGAAATAGTAGAATAATTAGAGTTTATGTTATAGGGACCATCATCCCCCAAACGTGTAAAAAATAAACACTGGAATTACAAGAACAAAAAAACACACGCACACACATACACATTTTTACATAACTCAACATCAACAAGTTTTTTTACTCTTAGTGTTTTATCATAGAATCCTATTGTAATAAATAACACATTAATCTGATAATTTTATTGTCTTCAAAACCATTATTTCCATAAGAGCATGTAGGTGCTAGCTTGTATATTGGTAAAAAACTTAAAACAAAAACTGAATGTTGGAAAAAACCATTGAATGGAAAACCACAAACATTGATGTTAGTCAGTAACGATGCTATTGCCAGAAAATTGAAAAAGGCTAATCTACTTACAGGCTGTGGTATCTTGGCACCTGCTTAGATATTCTGAAAACGATGTTCTACAACTTTGGTTCCATAACACTCGCCATAACATATTGCGTTAAAGTTAGTCGATTCATAGATAGTGTACGTTTTATAGAGACGAAAAGAATGTTTTTCGAAAAGTGTGAAAAATTGGCGTTTTTTGACGTAGCTTTTCTACAAGATCACTTGATCAAATTCCAAAGCATTAAAATATGCATATTTTAATGCTACACATTTTTGGTAATAGTGAACTCTTCGATTGTTTGCTTAGTATTGGAGGCATTCCAGAAAAACCGGAAAAAGTGAAAAAAATCTATGTTTATTTAATATCACGGCTAAAGTTCCACTCGGAAATCCGGGCAAACTCAGACTATTCATATCAGAGACCTACTTGAGTGGTTAAAACAGCTTCCACAACTCTTTTTTTTGTTTAATTTTACTAGCCTAGGTCGAAAACGTTCCAACAACCCGTAATTGTCAATTTTCATTAGTTTTCCATGATCCGTGAATTCGCTTTTGCAATCTATTTCAAAAGTCTCTTAAAAACGATCATTCAGGAGTTTTCACACTCTCATCCGAGGAGAGGAATCAGAGAAAACATGACTGGGTGGAGAATTACACAGGTCATTCGTGGTAGAAAAGGTAGCTGGTAAAGTGGTATCCCACAGTTATGAATCATCAGGACAAAGGACATGAATTGCTACGTTCTATCTAGTAACATGAGTATAAATCGAACGATTACCGACATAATTTCTGTTCATCAATTTCCAGTAAAATAACAGTATCATTCGTATGTCGCGATTTTGGATTGATTTCAAGACTTTGAATTAAATTTTATGTAAAGGAATGAATGGATACAGTATTCCAAACCAGACTGGACTTTTTTTTTGTTTTTTTATAGCAATGGTGAATGTTGGACGTAACATTTAGTCCTATACAGGAAATCTCTCACTACATTCTGAAAAAGTTGGTGTTTAAATAGCAGTTTTTCGCGAGAGAACAACTGGGCTCGTTTTATTTTTCAACTTCATCGTCAATGGGAGGTATACAGAAGCAACATTTTGCAGCTGAATTACCTATATTAGTAACTTGTGTCACAAGAAAGATGGTTAACGCAAATCAAGTATAGATAGTGTAGATTGCGTTTTAGACCGATTGAAATTGACAAAATTGTGTTCATTGGCAATGTGATAATATAGGTCTTAGAGTTGATCTGAACACATGGATATGTGAAAATTAGCTGTAGTAATTGGTCTCCGATGAATTGCCTGTAGTGACACCTTCTAGACTTTATCGATTCTTGTAATGTCTTAATTTCCAAAACAAGCATTTAAAAAATCAAAACGATGATTTACTGTTTCGAGGTGAAGCCTCTCGATTAAGTCTAGAAATTAATTCAAGAGTTGCGATTAAAAAATATACAATAACCAATCTTCAATCAGTTAGTGTATTGTATTTTATAGTACATTATTTAATGAATCAGCACTAGAGTTCTTATAATTTGCTCTATATTTTCTTTACATAGTTATTACCAATTTAACGGATATAATTGGTAAATATCGCCCATCAAAAATTACTTAACACAAAATATAATAAACTTTATAAAACTACATACAGTACAGTTCACGGAAGTGTTAACAAAAGCATCACTGTGATGTGATTAATGATTGCTGCAGCGTAATAATTATAGTCCGAGCCCTACGACGTGTTTACTCACTACATTCAACCTTTGATATTTTTAACATTTGGCAAATCTTGATCGTATAGTAAAATCCTCGGTAAAATCCGTTGATCAATTAGCCTCTTGGAACAATTGTGGATATATCGGGAAAAAATCTGCTTAGGAACAGTATACATATATAGCCCCAATACAAATTTAGATGCTTGCCTCAATGAATTAGAAACCTACTTAACAACTTATTTAACAGAATATGATAATATAATCTACGGGGGAGATTTCAATGTCGATATTTTAAATCTTAATACTACCTCTAACAGTAAACCAATATTCTTAGTTTTACCATCAAATAATATCTAGTCCTATACGCATTGAACATATTTCCAGCACTCTTAATGATTATATTGTTACGTCAAATAATAACATAATAATCAATATTGTTTAAAAGTTTTAAACTGGTTAATTTGACTATTTTTTAGATAAATCGAATTTTTTGGAAATGAATCTCAAGGAATGTGGTAATAAATCCCAAACAAAGAAAAGAAAAGAAATAATAATCAAAACCGAAGTATTACAATGGAAGACATTCTGAACATTTTGAACCGATAATTGCATTCTGCCAACATTGGCATTGTCTACATTGTCGCAGATATCAGCGTATCGTAAACAATGATACATGATACAGTTTTAAATCTGCATAGCTGCTGGCGTTCCCCAGGGTAGCATTTTGGGCCTCCTTTTATTCTCTGTATATACCTGCGACTTTAGTAATTTTCTCCAAGTTTGTAAAACTCATCAGTATGTAGACGATCCTCAAGTTTACCCCTATTTGAATCGAAAGAAATACGAACTGCAATTAATAATTTAAGCTCTGATTTAAATATTATCACTGCTGTTTTGAGAGTCCATCGTTTAGTGCTGATTGAGAAAAAAACTACTAATCTTTGGTAAACAAAATAATCAAATATAAAACAATTCATTGTTCAATATTATTTCTGATGGTCGAGATGGTAGAGTACCTGCCTCTCACCCAAAAGTCCCGGGTTCGAATCCCGGTCGTGGCAGTGGAAAATACTGTGAGAGGGATTTTTCCATTATACACGGATATTGGATGTGTGTCCCTGGTCTTTAAATGTGTAGCCCCCTCCCGCACAAGGCTCAGCCTTCTGGGATAATGGGGGTCGTAATTACATGTGGTGTATTTATTATTTATTATTATTATTTTAAATGAAGAAGAGTGGTTTCCTAAGCAGGTTAAAACTTAGGTACCTATTTATTTTGATGTGCAATTAAGTTAGTTGTGTTTAAAAACAACATATGGATGGCATTATAGCGAATTTGCCTAGACTACGATTATCTCACTACATATTTTCTATTTATTAAAAAATTTAAAAAAATAAATAAATAAAAAGGAGAGTTTATTTGTTTTATTTGTTTCTATCTTCCGCTGGAAATATTTATCTAAAGACAATACAAATAAGCTGAAACAAAGAAACACTTATACCCTCAGGCCAGGGCATAGGACGAACAGTTCGCTATTGCATTTGTAAGTTGCGCTCATTCTTTGACGCTGCTAGTAAAGTGCATAGAGCCTAGGAATGTAATGTGCAACGTATACAGAGGATTCTCGGCATTTCCTCCCAATAGGTATTTAAAACTGTAGTATAACTTTATTAAATATAATTCAAACTTCACTCCAATTTAGTTTCTTTCATTGGCAAGAGTAGTAAGTACCTAATAATTATTCTTATTATTTATTTTATTAATGAATTAATATCCTCATCATCAATAGGTACAGAAAAACTGAAAAAAGTAGGTAGTGATGTAAAAAAATTAATATTAGGTCACTTGATTTCAAAAAAAAGTAGTACACTTTATTTTAGCAATGTAAACATGACTTTTGCAAAAATATTTATAAGTCATCTAAAAGTTAACTGTCACATTTTTTTCAAGTTGAAGTTTATTAATATTCGAGTTTGATTAGGGAACCTTTCTTGAAAATTTTAAATATTTGTCAATTTTTAATAATGGTTAGACAACTAACAGAAATTCAGAAGATTAGATATTGTTTCCAAATTGGAAAATGGATGGTGCGGAATTGCTTCTGAGTATAACAAATAAATCCACTCTGATAAAAGTTAAAAAAATATGGGAAAATGAAAGAAACTATTCCCCAAGCATGGATCTGGTAGGCCTAAACGAAGTAATGAGCTACAAGATTAAACTCTTATAAATTAGTGAATGCAGTTTTGGAAACAAATTTTCCTGCAGATCTACTGCCTGTAGAAGAATTAAAAATAGCATTCTGAAGTGTGCTGCTAGAAAATACAAATTAACGGAGGAAAAAAACAAGGACTGATAATTTTTGCACTCAACCATAATATTATTGTTGAACAATGAAGACTTTTGGTCAAAACTCAAAAGTTATATTTTCTGACGCAAAAGTTTTCCAGTCGTGTAATGATGGACATATAACTATTATCTTATTATCTATCGTCATCAAACTGCGGAGCAACTTCGTGCCATAATTGAAGATGAATGGGAAAGTTTATGTAATACCCAAATTGCAGAAAATTTAGTTTTATCAATGCCTAGGAGGCGACAAGCAATTTTAGATGGGGATGGAGCAATGACTAAATATTAATTACCTACTGTTATTTATGTTGTAATTTGTTTATTTGTGTTTTAAATTTTTATTCAAAATGTTATATTTATAATATATTACTACTAAAAATAGCGAGAAAAATAGGATTATTTATTTATTTATCAGTATAAACTTACGTAATTACAACTGACTGACATCTATATTTTCATTATTAAGTTAATTTCAATAATTTACTGTCAAAAGAACAATTTAGACAACTAGAAATATACTCCAGGAAACGTAGGCTCAAGGTGGAAAACTATATAGGATTTGATTTTTATTTTTTTTTTATACTGGTCTAGGGATGCTCAATTTGGGTCTGAGTTTGTGGGACACAGCTGTCCCCGGAACATCCCCATCCACCCCCCCAAAGGGCTTTTTTTTTGCTTTTTGCTTTATATCGAGCTTCCGGTGCATGCTATCGCAAAAGTACCTATATTGAAAATTAAAGAGGAATAAACAGTGTACAAGATGAGCCATGTTTGGTTGTTGTACGACAAACCGTTTCTTTGCACGGGCACCTCAAAGTTGGCCCTCCCTTTGAAATAGACACTTCGTAATTTTTTTATTATGGCTCACAGACAATTCTAATTAAAAATAAAACATATGGCAGTTTGTCACCGATAAATACCTGATTTTTTGGTATATATCTGTTTTTTCTGACATTGCTCTTTTTCGAGATACAGGGTCGTCCATCCTAAAATTCACTCCATCGTATCACCGGGGTTGTTCATATAGGATAGTTCAAAATTTATGGTATTATAGACTTCAACGTGCTGTTTGAAAATACGTATCAGACGACCAGATTTTTTCGCCGGAACTACCCCTTAACCTAAAAAAAGCGTTTTTAGGTTAAGTTTTTCTTTAATATTCGCTCTTCAGGGCACTCTATGAGAAATCGTCACGTATCGTTGTATACTCGCTTATATGGTTTATGTATAGGTTTCATAATAATTTTTTTTTACAACACCCTGTATTAGAAATTTTTTTTTTATAGAGGGTTCTAAAAAAATATTTTTTTAACGTTTTCTAATACGCATATGATTTTACTATATGCCATCTACTTTGTATATCTCTATATGGTTTGTTAATTAGACACCCCTTCACCCCAAAATCGATACCGCGGCGTAACAGTTTATCAGAAAATTACATTATTCATGTTATGCACATATTCTATACGCATGTATGTATTGCAAACGTTTTCCTCAAATATTTTCTCTGAGGGTTATTGAAAACAAATATTCTTTTACCGCCTTTTAATACGCATATATTATGTAGCTACTATGTACAGTATTCTTCTGTTCTAAGTGTATTTACGACAGAAATACATTGACAATGAGTAAACGTTACTTATGCTGACTGTACTCCTTTCCACACCACCTGAGAGGTAGAGTATTTGGCGAGTTTTTTTAAATTGTGGTATCCCCATTAGGGCTACTCCACAGCGATAAATCGTCCCCGTTAATAAAACTTGCGTCGCTTAATTCCGGAAGGACCCGGTTGCGCTACGTCCTCTTCGAAATCAATGTCAAGTTCGTCCGCATCTTCTGTAACGTCCGCATAGCCGATCAGTTGTTCATCGTCGTAGTCCTCTTCCACATTAATTTCGATTTCTAGCATGTTCGTACAGCCTTCGTTGCAATTTGTGCAAATACTTGAGCAGTTTAAGCCTGCTTTACGACACCCGCACACGCGGAGACAGTCCTTCTTGTGTATACACTACAGTCACAAGCTCCTGAAAAATTACTGAGGCTTATTTCCTGCAAATGCAAGGAAAAATTATTATGAAACCTATACATAAACTATATAAGCGAGTATACAACAATACGTGACGATTTCTCATAGAGTGCCCTGAAGAGCGAATATTAAAGAAAAACCTAACCTAAAAACGCTTTTTTTAGGTTAAGGGGTAGTTCCGGCGAAAAAATCTGGTCGTCTGATACGTATTTTCAAACAGCACGTTGAAGTCTATAATACCATAAATTTTGAACTATCCTATATGAACAACCCCGGTGATACGATGGAGTGAATTTTAGGATGGACGACCCTGTATCTCGAAAAAGAGCAATGTCAGAAAAAACAGATATATACCAAAAAATCAGGTATTTATCGGTGACAAACTGCCATATGTTTTATTTTTAATTAGAATTGTCTGTGAGAAACAATAAAAAAATTACGAAGTGTCTATTTCAAAGGGAGGGCCAACTTTGAGGTGCCTGTGCAAAGAAACGGTTTGACGTACAACAACCAAACATGGCTCATCTTGTACACTGTTTATTCCTCTTTAATTTTCAATATAGGTACTTTTGCGATAGCATGCACCGGAAGCTCGATATAAAGCAAAAAGCAAAAAAAAAGCCCTTTGGGGGGGTGGATGGGGATGTTCCGGGGACAGCTGTGTCCCACAAACTCAGACCCAAATTGAGCATCCCTAGACCAGTATAAAAAAAAATAAAAATCAAATCCTATATAGTTTTCCACCTTGGGCCTACGTTTCCTGGAGTAATAGGCCATTTCCCATTTCCTTATCTAAGAGTTGTACTACTTTTTTTTGAAATCAAGTGTACATACCTTTGAAATTTACGAATTATTATCTTTTAATTTATATTAATAAAACTGAAATACCTATATAGCCCGTTGGGGAGAGCACTAAAAGCCTTCTCTTTCTTGTCCCACCCAATACTGAATTATAACCAAATGAGATCTTCACCACTTATTAACACATGTTTTTTCACATATGAATCAAAGTTGACGACACTCTCTATTGGTCGAGACACGATATATAAGAAAAAAACTAAAAAAAAAAGGAATTTAGAAATTTGAGATTTGACCACGTATAAGTTTGGAAATAAAACAGATCAAAATTAAATTTTTTTTTTATTTTTACAAGTAAACCTTGCTCTTTAATTTGAGGTCTAATTTGTTGCAATAATTAAAAATCTAACATAAAAAAACTGGCGGTATTCTAAAAGATACATAAATTATCAATGTTTTTTTAATACTTAACTCGTCGTAACTCGCTTATATGTTGAGGTATTTGAATGTTCTTGGCACCAAAAACTGCCAAATTTAATAGGCTTCATTTTGTCTCAATTAATGCATAATATATTTTTTTAAATAAAACCGCTATAACCCTCAACATACAACGAGGTCGCGTGGCTTTGTTTCTCGTTCCCCACTCCCGCGTTCGCATGAAATCATACTATTGCATGTAATCAAATACCATATTTGATGTAATGTATTATATTAGTCATTAATATATTGTCTGGCCAGTCTGGCCTAGTAATCAATAGGTTTGTTTACATTCAGATTATAAGAGATTTAGTTGTTTTTGTGGTGTTATTTTATTTTTTATTGGATAGCGGACATTTTAGGATAACTGTTGTTTGGTGGTTGTTTTTAGAAACTTAGTAAAGCTTAAAGCACATGTCCTTATAGTGTAGGCAAATTGGCAGTTAAGGTTGAAATAATTATATACAAGTATTTCTCAACGAGGAAAAATGTGTTAAACCACATAGTAAAAGTCCTATCAAATATGTCTATGGCAAGTTGCCAAAAACTGGTGCCATTTTCTTTTTTCATTTTATTCTAAATATGAAAAACTGTGGGGTTTATGAAAAAAAGTCAAGAGGTCTTTTTTACGTAAAATAAGAAAATACATTGGATAAACTAAATGTAATAGATTTATTTAAATAATTGACAGGAAAAGCATGTTTTTTTTTAGTTTTCAGCATTACAAATAATAATTATATCCAATTTAAAATAGGATTTTCTTCTTCGTCATTTTTAAGTACGATGCAAGGATTGTAATAAGCAAATCCTAAGCATTGACTACAATTGGAGGAACATCTTAGTCCAAGTTTTTTGCAGGAACATAATTTGCCACACGAATCTTCCTTGCAGTTGCAGAATACCAATTTTAGTATATCAGAGGGAGCAATTTCTTTTGTTATGGATATCGCAACAAGGTGTCCTTTATCTAATTGTCATCCGTACAGTAAAGGGTAAAGGAAGTAATCATAATTAGATACCTGATAATAAACTATTAAAACATGTTATACAGCAGCGTCTTCAGTTGGGGAAGTGATGCCAAATTGAAGTTTGCAGATAGATCTTGACGAGATGTCACTCGATTGACTAAAGTGTACCTTCTTTACTATTCATGGGTCGGTATAACTTGGTAATGCATTTTACACTTACTTCTATTAACTGTTTTTCATTTGGACTTTGTTGGTAAAATATAAAGACGTCGCATAAAGGTATATCATTGTTTAGCAACTGTAAACAGAATTCCTTGTTTTTTTTTTTAATGAACGAGGTTGCGTCGCAATCTGATACAGCATGAAGGAATAATACGCATTGTTTAATATGCTCTAGTTTTTCTTTAAGTTTCAATATGTTCGTCACTTTATCAGCATCAGCCTTAGCAGCTTTTCCTGGTCAAAGCAATAATATTTTATCATACTGTGAATAATGAATCAACAGAACCGCAACATCAGTGTCTTCAGATACAACTACAATAATAGCTCTACCACAATTTGAATATTCTACTACAGTATTAACGATTAAACATCTGTCGGAGCCATTTGCAGCCTGTAATTTCTTCAACACCTATTCTTATTTCGTAAAAATTCTGCTTGTGGCATAGCAATTGTATTTTCTAATGTGATATGTACCCGCAGAAACATAAAGACTGTATTTAAAACTGACCGTAAAATCCAGTCTGTCCTTAAAAACCCAAAGGACAAAATCCCACTCGAAAACCAAGGAGTATACGAAGTTCCCTGTCATGATTGCGAGAAAACATACGTTGGACAAACCAACAGAAGGATAAACGTAAGAAACATACAACACGTTAACTCTGTTCTCCGAAATGAAGCGACATCGTCACTATTCCAACACGTCAAAAACACAGCTAGGTCACTTAATTGACTTTGACAGAACCAGAAGCCTGGCAACTGTGGAACATTTTTCATCAAGAATAATCAGAGAGGCCATCGAAATCGAAAAACGTCCCAACGGCCTAAATAAACGCGATGATAGCCTGAGACTTACGGCAACGTGGAGAACAGCTTTAGTTAATCGCCAAATCCGAATGGGAACAACCTGTATAAACCCTTAATTACACCCAGAAAACGGGGTCACTTTTTCGAGAAGTCATATTAGGCATTATTTACAGAAAAACTAATGCAATATTATTAATCAGCATGCTTTGGAACCCCCATGTTCAAAATTTTACTACATTTTGGTTAAGGGTTTCCGAATAACGGGCCCAGTGAAAATACATTTTTTCAGTCGTAAATAACTGAGAACTTGAAAACGGTTTGTGTTTCGAAAAAAAGTCATTCGTCATTTTCAATTTAAACTGATTTACTCTATCACGTCATGTGCACAAAAGTTTGAAATGCCGCAGTCATAGATAATAAACTTGACAACGGTTTATTTTTCGAAAAATAGTTTAATCAGAGCAACCTTTTTTTCTTTTGGTTTAAAATTGATTTATTATCACATAAGATCGTTTTTTATCACTTAATGCCCAAATAATACAGAACCGGTTAAAATATTTCTTTATCGTCTAATGAAAATTTTTTGCTTGCAGCATTTGAAACTTTTGAAGGCATGGGGAGATAGAGTAAATCAATTTAAAATGAAAACGAGGAATGACTTTTTTCAAAACGCAAACCGTTTTCAAGCTGTCAATTATTTACGAATGAAGAAATGTAATTTTACTGGACCCGTTATACGGAAACCCTTAATCAAAATGTTGTGAAATTTTCGGCATGGAGGTTCTAAAGCATGCTGATTAATAATATTGTATTAGTTTTTCTGTAAAAAAATCGAAGAAGCGACCCCCTTTTTTTTCTTAATAAAAACGAACGCCACTGAGAAAAATAAATTTTGTTTGATTCAAAAAGATAGCCCCACCAAAGGTCATTGACACCGATCCAAATTTGGTAAAAATTGGTTAACTAATAACTGAGTTGTGAAGGGGGGGGGCATTAAAAGTGGGACACGCTGTATATAAGAATATATAATATAAATAAATAATAAAAGCTGGTAAATGGTAGGAAATGAATTGAATATTAATAGGATATATACAGGTATAATATATTACATTACGTAGGTAAATTTTTTCGATGACATTTTACACTCATTAATGCCCTTATTATTTTTGAAACGTCTTATTCAAATATTTCAAACTTATTCATCTATTAAATCTTAAATCAAATGTAAATGTAGTTAACTTTCTTACAGTACACTGATGAATGGCCTTTATGTCAATAAAACATGTAGAACAATTACTTCTATATTTAAATTTCCTATATACTTTAAATAAATCTCATTATTCAACTTGATTTGTTACCCAGGCAACACAGTTTGGTTTAAAATACGTTTATATACATATAAAATGGTATAAAAGTTGGTCTAGTATAATAAATATACGTTGTTCGTAAACAAAAAATAAAACAAACGTATAAAATACGTTTAATAAACGTGACAGAAATCAGGCTTGGTTGAATTATGGTATAATATTAGTTTCTTAGTTTATAATATTATATTCGTTTTTTAAATTATGTGTGAATAGACGTTTTTCGTAAACATATTATAAACTAAAGTATAAAATACGTTTAATAAACGTGATAGAAATCAGACTTGGTTGAAATATGGTGTGATATAAGTTTCTTAATTTATAATATTGTATTCGTTTTTTAAATTACTTTTGTATATACGTTTTTCGTAAACCTATTGTACACTAAAGTATAAAATACGTTTAATAAACATAACATAAATCAGCAATTGGTTGTATTATGGTGTAATATAAGTGTCTTAGTTTGTAATATTGTATTCGTTTTTTAATTATTTTTGTATAGACGTTCTATGTAAACATATTATAAACTAAAGTATAAAATACGTTTAATAAACGTGATAGAAATCGACTTGGTTGAATTATGGTGTAATACCTACCTATATCTTAGTTTGTAATATACGTATGTACATACATAAAGTATAAAATACGTTTAATATAGGCTGTCCCCCCTCTTCATTCCCGCGTACACACGTGACATACTGACGCAGTGTAGACCGCACGAACCCTGTGTACTTCTAGTGAGTTCTACTCCTAGTTTAGTGTTTAGTTTCTCTATGACTGTCTTGCGTGTTGCTATTGTGTAGTGTTGGTGGAAATAGTTACTTATTTAAATAAAGGATAATTATTTGTTTTAAATATTTTTTATTGCCTACTTCTTACAATAATTCTGAACATTTATGTTTAGTATTTTACAACTTTTGCTGCATTAATTTTATTGTTATGTAAGCAAGTATTTACTTCACATTCGATACTAAATCCGATTGACTATAAGTTTACTTATTTCTGTATTTTAAACCTAAATTTATTTCCATATTAACTACTAAGTAAATAAAAATAAACAGGATGTCGATATGTATAGAATTAACTTTAATTTAAAATATTTACCTAATCTTAATAAATACGTCTATGCTGAACTTATTTTGAACTTATCTTATTCAATTGTATGTGGCCTACGAGGTAAATGTATTTTTGATATACGTTTTTAATATTTTAATATAAATACGTATAATATATGTCTATATTCTACGTATTTAATATGCTTTCGCTATACGTAGTTTAATTCTAATATAAATACATATAACATACGTCTATAATCTACGTAATATATTTGTTTCCGCCACACGTATTTTAATTTTAATATAAATACGTACAATATATGTTTACAATCTACATAATAAATATGTTTTCGCTATACATATATCCTACATTTATCATACACGTTTTTTAAATGTTAAATAGTAAACGTTTTTTAGACTGACATTCTTCCATATTATATATGTTAATACTAAACCGTATCCATACTTTATGATCTACATAAAAAAAACGTTTTTTCAAGTGAAATGTGTTGCCTGGGAGTTTTATCATTTTGCACTAAAGAGTAATTATTTTAAAGCTTTTGTAGGGGACGTTGTCGAACGCGGGAAGGAGATTGGAAGCCTCGCGCCTCCGTCGCCGTAGCGCGCTTGGTTGTGTTTAAAGGGCTGTACCACTTTAGTTTAAAAAACTAGACCCAACATTAATCGAGACAAAATAAAGTATGTTAAATTTGGCAGTTTTTGGTCGCAAAAATATTCGAATACCTCAATACATAAGCGAGTTACAACAAGTTAAACATTTTTAAAAAGTTGACAGTTTGTGTAGTTTCTAAAATAACATTTTTTTAAAGTTAACGTTATTATTTTTGTGACAAATTATACCTCAAACAAAAGAGAATCATTTTTACTATAAGACTAAAAAAAAAATATAATTTTACTCCTTTTTATTTTAAAGCTATTCGCGGTTAATTTTAATATTCTTATTTTCAATTTTTTTTTGATTTTTTATTGTAACTTTGGTCTCTACCAATGGAGAGTGTCGTCAAAAGTGAATTATATGTAAAAAAAACCTGCTAAATAAAATGGTAAATGTTTTATTTGGTTATACCTCGGTATTGGGTTTGTGAATGCTAGACCCAGCCATCCGACGGGCTAATACTATACCGCAGATATACGAAAGAAATGTAGTTGATGTATTTATTATTTGGTTTACAAAATTAGTCATATTTTAGTCTGATGATTGCTTCTCTTAGAAGTGACTGAATATTATACGAAACCACTACAATTTTGCCGACTTTCTCAAAAAAGATCCTTGACATTTTCCAGTTATCAATCCACATTCTTTTCTAATGAAGAGATTTTATTCTAAATCCACTACAGAATAAATTTATATTTTTCATTAACTTAATTAAATTATTTTGTCACCTTATTAGTCTGGGAAATTAAACATTACACATTACATATTACATATTAGCGAAAAATTTCGTAAAAGAAACATTGGAACATCAATTGAAAGTCTCTCACCTACGAGAATAAGCGAGAACTTTATTGCGTTGCAATACAACATAGGTATTTTTTTGCAAAGGAATGGTATAAACGAACACCTGACTTCGGATATCATTTGCATATGTTTATTTTTATTAATCAAGAAACTACCTATAAGAAAATTACAACTGCATAACAAAATCAGCTAGACGCTAATTTTATTCTTAGCCTTTAACGAATTTCTGTGCTTTTATCTAAACTACCTCAGACTTCTGCTACTGCAATTCAGAACTCCTACCGCATATGTTACCAAATTCAAATATGGCAAAATAATTAATTCAACCTTACAGGGTGAAGATGGAAAAGTCGGCAGCGGCTTATTACCGATTCCTACAACTGCAGCACCAGCCACACCATCAATTCTAATTTTATTAAGCTGCACATTAAGATATTTAAAAGACAACGTTGACATTTATATAATTAAATAATTTACTTTGGTTTTGGATACACCGAGGCAAGGCCCTAATGAATGAAACCTTAGGAGAAATCGCTTAAAAAAAACATGCTAACAAATTACCACAGAAGTGGTGCGGAAATGAGCTTAATGCGTAAAGATATTAAAAATGATGTGAAACATGTAAAATAGGAGAGAACTCCCTTTTGTTTCAATTTTATCAACTTCATCAATGCGCATGTAAAGTTACAGAGTTTTACGAATGTTTTTATAAATAGAACATAGAACCTAATATTTCTGGACTATATAAAACATTACTAAACAACTAAAATATGTGACCTATTGGGCACGACTATACCGGCTTTTAATAATTAACCTTGCGCGTAAATTATACAAGGTCATATGGTTTATTCTTACTCTACAAACATGTTTCATTAGTACTTTACCGAATATATTTTATATTGTTGTTAGTAGCCTTAAACAAGTTTTTACAAGTTTAAATGAAAAATAAATTGAAAATAAAATTTCAAAAAGAAATAACTTTACAAAAAATTATAATTTTTTAATGGAATAAAAATTGATAGATTGATGTATCAATCAATTGCTAATTTCCATTTTCTATAAATCAATTAATCACAACATGGCTAAAAACTACCGAGGAATTTATAAAAAAGGGTTATCATTAGTTGTAAATAAAAGTCACTTCGGGCATTTGTTGAAGTAAATAAACGTACTCTTTAGGTATCTACTTATTATTGAGATAATTATGTTCGTTTAATGGCATATTGTTCTGTCCGTTGTCCGCTACTTAATCAAAAAATTAAGAAATTCTCTAAATAATAATGAGTTACATTTAAATATATTTGACTTGTTTAATTGACCATTTTCATTATATTTAATTTAAATGTTTGCGCTTTGCGCTCATTAAGTCAGTCGACCATTCAATCACTTGTATTTTTGGTACTATGTATATTTCAAATAAAGAGTTTTTATTATTATTATTAATATTATTGTCGAATTCATAAGCGATCATGAAATAAATATGCTGTATGGGAAATGATTTTTCCATTTTGTAATCCATTATGCCGCCAAGTTTTTGACAGTTATTATAGACACCTAAACGAATAGACCTTTATATATCATATAATTTACTGGACATTGGGCAAAAATTCTGTATGACGACCGTATGCCATTTGGAAACTGAAATATCTTTCTTTAAATTAGGATAAAAAATTCACTAATCTGTCCAAAAAATTAATTCGATAACCATTTAAAAACTGGGAGGCACAATTTTGAACATTACTGTATGTGAAATCATTTATTTTATTTGAAAATCTGGCGTAATTAATATCTTATAAAAATTATCAAAAAATACTAGCATAGTAGGTATTTTCCGAAACAGTTTATTTTATTTAAAAAAAAATTTATTGGGACAATGTTTTTATAAAAATTATTGACAAAATTAAGCATCTACTCCTTTTCCCCCCTTTTTGGCTTTGGGTGACCCGTCAGCCATTTTCTCTTGGTTTATATGTCATGGAAAAAAAAAAGACATAATATTTAAATAAGCAGGTACAAACTCAAACCAGCGTCAATCCAGCATCCACAACATATGCCTTCTTGCCGCAAATATATCTTATGGAAGCTACCCTAAACAGACACTTACTACTTTGATCATCAGGAGACAAGCAACTGGGACACTCACATTTACTCATTCATCTTCATTATATCTCCATTCGTTAATTTAATATTATTTGCAAGGTTTGAATAGTGAAAAGTATTTATACTGCTCTACGTTTTGATACATTACTTTTTTGTCACATGAATCTAAAAATTCACTGAAATCTGTTCTGATACCAGTAGTGCTTAGACCTACGACTAGGACAGGGGATCATTACAATTTTATTGTATTGTATTAATTTAGGTTGAAAGTCTGAAAAGATTTTTTTCTTTTCAGTGAATTTTAATAAAGGCTCGTTTTAATTTTTTTATTATCTTTTTCTACTTTTAAAATTTTCTGGTGACCTATTCAATGGGCATTATTGTACTAGACGCGCATCTCCAAAGCAGCCGACGCGGCGCGGCGTTCTACTACACCATCATAAAACATAAAACAACGTGTAAATACCAGAGAAACTATATTTAATTACATTTATCCACTTTCATAAATATACGAAGTTCTTTCATGTCAAAGTAATTGTGTGCAATTAGAAGTTTTACATTTTGCCATAAATCGGTTTACTGCACAGTATAGAATGTCGTTTGTATTGAATATGAATAAATTAGGAATCAAGAAATGTGTAGACAAGTTTCCTTAGATAGTATTTAACTAGACTGAAGTAGTTTGCTACTTATAACAATTGCTTTCGATAAGATAACAGAAGGTAGCATTTGCGTGCTTTGTATCATGTATAGGCAATTCCAAGTTCATTACTTGGCAATTAAAATTAAAAAGTAAACATTGCTGCAGAACACAGCATACCATTTTTACAGTTTATAAAACTATTGTGAAATTGCGGAGAGAAGTAAGTTTATTTTAGTAAAATAATTAGTGCCTTGGATTTAAATACCTACCCACTTTTGTCAACGACAAATATCTTTTTTAAAATTAACCTTTACACGTTACATATCATCCTATGCCATGACATGACCGACTTCTCTTTTGAAAGAATAATGAGAATAGTATACCTCAATTCGACATGTAGTACATTATACAGTATTGTCCATTTTATTAGGACCTTCTATGATTTCTCGATAATAATTATGAATCGTACAAAAATTATTTTTACAGAAATTGTGCTATAAAAAAGCTATAAAATGATTTAAATATATTTTTTACTTGAGGAAGCCAGACAACTCCGTTATTTGAAGACAAGGTCTAAAATGAAAATATTATAAGTGTTTCTTAAATTTTTTTCCACACAACCAATGAACTTAAAATTAAGATTTTTTTAAATTCTAAAACTTTTCATAATCAGAGTGAAGAAAAGAATTTCAAACATTCAAAAATATATAATCCATGAAAATAACGTTGATTGTACAGGGTGTCCAGCTTAAAGGTGTTTCCCCCTTTATTTTCACTATTCTCAACATATTTTTGCCATTCAAAAAGTTTTCTTGATCAGTTTTTAATGAACTTTTTGAATCTGTAATAACATCTTCTATACGTTAACAAAATACAGGGCCTTAAAAAAAATTGTTGTGTTTTTTATCTTTATTACCTGTAATGTTATTTGTGAAATAAATATATAAGTGTTATATATTTTTGAATTCAGCTTGAAAGGGTCTATCGAAATATATAATAAAAATAGGGTCGTTATATTTAAAAATAGAAAAAATTTAAGCGCCCTGTATTTTGTTGACGTAGAGAAAATGTTATTACAGATCCAAAAAGTTCATTAAAAACTGACCAAGAAAAGTTTTTGAATGGCAAAATTATGTTGAGAATAGTGAAAATAAAGGGGAAACACTTATAAGCTGGACACCCTGCACAAAAAAAATATTTTTAGATTAAAATTAGTTAAATATTATAGAAAAATAAAATGAAAAGCATTAAAACAGAATTATTATAAAAGGTAGAAATCAATAATAACACACACAGTGTGACAATCAGCTTATTTTTGGCCGCCGTATGCTAAAAGGGAGATCTTAAGAAAACTAATAATACTAATAATAATAATAATTTTCTAGTTAATTTAATCTCTTTTCAGAAATATATTTATTATTCCTTACTTAAAACGGCTACCATAAATCGTGCTCGTGTGGATTTCTACACCTCCTGTATAATACTAGTAATTTCATAATAAACCAAGAAAATTATTCAATTTATCTCAGTTATTAATAATCTTCTAGGAGAAATTATATAATTAAACCTATTACTAAGCGTTCGAAATTATAAATTTATATAATGAAAATTACTTCGAAACCACTTTTACTTTGAAAGTAGAAAATTTTAAAAAACATACCTAGTAGGTACTTTTTCAAATTATTACGCACTTAAAGGTAAAAAAGAGTTTCGTTAGTGTAATAATGAAGTCGTAATTGGTCGTAATTTTTACAATAATTTACTACCATGTTTTGTTTACTAGACAAGACAACACGGAAACGGAAAGCAGTTATTTCAGCCACTTAAAAAATTACACCCGTCCCCCGAGATTGACTGATATACGAGAGCGTGACACATTTTCACGTGACCTCTCACGATTTATTAAATTTTTTATTATGCCACACCAGGGAGATAATCGCGAACGCTGCAATTAAACCTACTCCTCTGGCAGATTTTTCAAAACTATACAAAAATAAATATTTTATTAATTCTATAACCCCCGTCGGCGTCGTTGAGTGCGGTAGTGTCCATATTATGTACCTACATATAGGGTGCCTAAAAATGTGGATTATTGCATATTAAAGGGATTTTTAAATAATAACAATAAAAAATGTTTAAAGTAAATTTTTTAATTAAACGGGTTAAACATAAATTACGTTGTATTTTTTAAATTCTTTATTATTGTATTGCTGTTAGCGCTGGTTCAATTATGACGTCATCTACTTTTTTTTAATGAAACAACCTGTATATTTTTTCATTTTTAGAATCTCTGTAAAAACCTGATTTAAATGCCGTATATTAGGATTAGGGTTTTCAATCCCGGGACGGGATTAGACTTTCGGTATTTTCGGGATTAGAAAGTCAAATCCCGGGATCTTCCGGGATCCCGGGATCTATATACATTTGTCGATTATCAACATAAAATTAAATAAGAAACTATTTATTGAGCAAGAATAATAATAATACATAAAAAAATAAATAATAAGACTCTAAAAAAATTTAAAAATTAATAATCTATTGCTACTTTAATCTATTGATTCTCTATTCTACAAAAATGAATGGCCTAAAATTTACTTTGAAAAAAATGACCTGAGAATGGCCAGTGTGTCTAGGGTGTCGTCCCTTAATCTGAACCGGATCTTTGTACACAGAATACATGTGAGATAAAAAGTAATATGTATTTTATGTAATTTGATCATATTATAAATACTCGAGATTGATTTTTGAAATCCCGGGATTTCCGGGAGTGAAAACCTGCCCGGGATCCCGGGATTGGGGATCCCGGAATTGGAAACCCTAATTAGGATCTAATTAGGTCTAGAGTTCATAAGTTTGGAGCTATGGACATTTGATATTATTTTTTGAAGTTAAATAATTTTTGTTTCATTATGATATTTTACAGTAAAATAGCAAATGAACAGTAAATAATAGCTTAAGATATCTTTATCAAGTATTTTCTAAGGCGGTGGATTGGAAGACGAGGTAGTGTTGAATGGCTACCAAGGCCACCCTTACCCTCCTTTGTGGTCAGCTAAAAAACGCTGACAACATTGATGAATTAGCAAGAATTTACTGATCATTCAGTCGGGATACTGTCAAGCTCAAGAAGCTTTTCAATTTGAACATTTGATTAGTTAATTCTTTATGTTATTATTTACTGTTCATTTGTTATATTATTGTAAAATTTTATAACAAGAATTATTTACCCTCAGAAAATAATATTTTCAAATGTCTGTAGCTTCAAACTTATGAACTCCTGAAACTAAGTAGTACAGGTCTTTGAAATCAGCTTTTCATAGAGATTCTTGAAAAAAGTGAAGGATGTTCCATTAAAAAAAAATAGATGACGTCATAACCGAAGCAGCGATGACATCATCAATCATAAAAACAGAAGATGCGCAAAAAAGCGACCTGTCCAAGCATTTTTTCAATATTTTCGTATTCAGAAATAATGAGTTTATTCCACACTTTATGTACACACTGTATATTAATTTAAAGGGACAGGGAAATGTACCTACCAGAATCGTTAAACAACTATGAGCAATATAATTCTCTGGGTTGACCAAGTTAATTTCGAGCTATTTCGAGTTATTACTCACCACAGACTAATTTTATTCATCGGTTGGGACGGTTGGACTCTTTATACGTGATTTCTATAAATTATCGAATGCCGATTTGATTGTGAAAAGCATGTTGTATTGAAAAACAAAATAATACGGCTAGATATTATATCGTGAGGGAATGCTATCCAATTATATCGCCGTTGGTTGCAAGATATTTCTATTTTCTCCACTGTACTGCAACTGTTTCTATTATTCTAGAAAAACATTGTTTTGAAAATGCTAGTGAAAATATTTTAAAATTTACTGTGCGTGGAAAAAGTCATTTTACATGTACTCGTAGGTAACATATTTTTGAGATAAAGTTCCCTAATTTGACACATATTCTAGGTCAAGGGAGAAAAATGACATTAGTAATGCCATCTTCTACATATATCCCATATATTTTCTCCCATATCGTCCAATTCTTCTTCCATATTTTTTATTTTTGCTTCTTTTATTTTCTTCTTATATATATTTCTCTTATTAATATACATATATAATTCTTAAATTTTCTTTTTCATCCATATCTTGTTCCTGATATATTTTTCTTGATCTTATATCTCTTCTTTCGTTTTCTAAATCATCATTCCACCATTCCTTTTGTTCTCTTCCATTTCTTGTTTTCTTAGTTAATTCTTCTTTACATACTTCTTCAATTTTATTTTGGATAAAATTCGCTTGTTCTTCTGCATTTAAATTAATAAATGTATTTTCATCTATGTTCCATTTTGTTTTAACTTTTTCTTGAAACTTTTTCCAATTTACACCTTTTATATTATATCTTAATTTATTATTTAATTTATCTAATTTATCTATATTTATAATATACAGATAAGTCCAGGATGCTTCGAACACGACAGGGATTGGGACGAATATACGAGCGGCCGACAACTCGCCTCAGTTCGAAATTATTTGTATATTAGGAGAAGGGCAGTGCGCTGTGGCCGTGGCCACTCACTGCTCGCTCAACAGTCAGCACTGTTGTTAGTATCTCATTACACAATGAAAAAATAAGAGATAAGAAAATGGAATAAGAAATAAGATAAATAATTATTTCAAGTTTTAAACACACAATACTCTGGGCGATAATATTAGTTCTTATTCGATTTAAAATTCAACTGTTCAAATTGTTAATTGCTTTTCGGATATCATTATTTGTTAATTCTATTCCATATTTTTAATTTCTTATTTCTTATCTCTTATTTTTTTCATTGTGTTTTAGCCTTTGTTGGGATGTAGAACTCATGTCTGAAAGAAATTTGATTTACGTTTCGAAATTTTTCTAACTTCAATAATTCATCCTAGATAGAATTAATTATTGTAATTTTAAAAAAATCTCAAAACACATTTAAATATTTCCATTGTTTGTTTTTTCGCAACAAAAATGTGATTCTACAACATAAAATTAAAATTAATTATTAATTTTAATTAATTGTCGCTGCACCTCGACTGTTTCAGGTTTAATAAAAATTATTATAAAATAATTCAAACAAGGAATAGTAGACGTGATGAGAGCCATCGGCTACAGAGATCCACGATTCCCACCACTGTGTCCACTTGCCTACAACGGGCACAAGTAAATCGCGCAACCTAATACCCATGTTCGAACCTCCTCGGTCTTTACTGTATGTAATATAACGATGATCACTTAAACTGTGTATACATTCTTCAATCATTGTATATTAGTATTAACTCAAAAATTTGACTTAAACAGTGTTATTCTTTATAACTAGGTACATATATACTTAGATAATAATGGGTGTTAATAAACTATTCAGTAATTGATTCCATTTTGTTCAGTAAAAAAGTATAATCGAGTAATATTTATTTAAATTCTGTACAGTAAATAAATAAAATTGTCCTATAAAATAATACATGTGGTACAGTTGAAAAGTACAAATGGCAAGTAACTCATGCTCAGTAATTTAATTAATGTTTGAAAAGTGTGCAGTAAACAAATATTAAATGTAGACCTCATGTCATGCCTGATGCATTTAATTTAAAAAAATTCCTTTAATCTAATAAAAAAAAATTCCTTTATCAGGGGAATAACACACATATCTAACCTGCCTCCGGCTTCTAACCTGCAATAGACCTCATGTCATGTCTGGTGCAATTAATAAAAAAAAAACAAGAACGTTTCATTGACTAGGTACTTACCTATTAATTTTACTGACTGATTATTATTTTTTTTTTGCCGTTTTTTTTTTTGACCGTTCGTTCATGAATTTTACTGATCACTCATTAATTTTACTTACAATTTATTATTATATCGAACACTTATTAATTTTACTGATCAAATATTATGATACTGACCATTTCAAATACAGTACTGGAAAAGTGTACCGTCCATAAAATTAAAATACTGATCATTTAATTTGTTGCCGATAATAATTAGTTTTATATAGCTTTTAAATTAACTTCACTTATATATTACGCAGGCGATGTGGAAGATCGCAGATGTATGCGAACATCGACCAAATTGTGTGATTACTTTTAATACTACCTATTGTACTTCCTTATAATATATGTACATTTTTTGTAATCTGCACAATAGACCTTATTCTATTCTATTCTATTCTATTCTATTCTTTGCTCAAGAACAATGTAAGCCAGTTCAAGACAGGGAGACGTAGAGGCAAATTTTTTTTTTAGATAATGCGTTCTTTTTCTAAGAGATACAAGAAGACGTTATTAAAAAAACTTATTTGGAATAAGGTTCGGAATGGAAAATTAAGAATTGTAAAATATTTGAGAATGAATTTCGAAATTATTAGCTTATTTTGATATTTTAGTTAATTAATTTTTTTATAAAAAAATTGCTTATTTTGACAAATTCAAACGTTAAAAAAATTGGTTGAATTAGAAAGGTATGCCTTTGCGCAAAATTAAAGAAAAATCAGCCTACTTTAATTTAAAAAAATAGTGTCTTATTTGCCTTAAAAACCAAAACTTTAACAAGCATTTGTTTGTACTTTTGTGAAAATCGATGTCAAAATAGACATTTTATGTAAAGTGAGTTTGGTTGACTAAAAAATGTAACAATGTCTTTGATACTATAATCGTATGATCTAACTTAACTCACTAAGCTCCTTGCTTATTTTACGAGTTATTTTACTATAAAAACAAATGTGTGAAAGGTTTGACGTAAGATATTTTGGTAGGTACCTAAAATTTAATTAGGAAATTATTATAAACCAAATTTGTTTTTTTTTTTGTTTCTTTGAAATAATATCCTCATTAACCCTCAAATCACTTTCCTATTTTTCTATTATTCTAATATTTTTCACTTATTACTTGCTACTTTTAATTCGTGTGTTGTACCTATGATATCTATAGAGTGAACACATAATTAATATGCCAAATGTCCAAATTGGAAAATAATAAAATTATGTTTTTGTGTCACAAACTGTGGCTTGTCTGTAACAATTTCTGCTCTGATTTGTTCAAGAAAATCTTGCTCAAATGCAAATAGTCTGATAATTTGTTTGCAATATTCATATCCATTTCTTGGTAATTACCTCGAGTCAATGAACGTTATAAGGTGAATCATATATCTTTAAAAGGTAGTCTTTATTGTTAGGCAAACATTAAACCCACACAAGACCAGTGCCATTATTATGACCACATAACCAACAAAAGCGTGTACGTCTGCATTATTACGGAGTGAGTAAATCATTTTTGTCATTCGCATTTCTACCATTTGCGCTTTTATCACCTTCATTACGCAGATAAACTTTTAAAACTGAACAACCAGTGAATAAGAATGCTGTATTAGTATTGTAACAAATGACATGTGCCTATTTCTTGTAAAATCAGGGTCAAAGTGTAGATTAAAGTTTATTTTGGACATCGTCGACAAAGTGGTTTGCAAGCAAGTCTGATATTTTTTTCATTTTTGAAGTAAAGATTCGTTGTTATTATTTTCGTCTTACTTTAGTATTTTTATTTATATCCCAGGTTTTGTTAGTAACATTATTTATTTTTATGCCTAGCTCTTATACCTATTATTTTAATATATAATTTTTTATTCACTAAAGAGAATTTTTAAACTCTCTAGATTTACTATTAGTCATAAGCCAGTATATAGTTACTTTGTTAAATTAGTCCACTGGTTAACCACTTATTTATTATATAAAGGTATAAAGTAAGTTGCCTTGGAAGTGGTGTCAATTTCTAAAATAATTTTTACAAAAAATGCAACGTTGTTTTCTACCGGATTTTTGAGTTTCTCAACTATTATACTTTTTTATGATTTCTTCTAGTTTTAGTTAAATATACATTTCCAAAAAATAATCTTATTCGTTTTATCCAAAATGTTCATCCCCTGAAGTTCACCCCTAGCGTTGAGAAACTTCCTATGCACTTATATAAAGTATACTATTTATTTGAATAAGAATATAACAAATACAATCGATTACAAAATCAATTTTATTATCGCGTCAAACTTTCACGTTTTACTAAATAAATCCATTGTAATACGGTATCTAACTTGGGCTCTTATACAATAGTCTAGTTAACTGGAAAAAGAGGGCAGTACGCGCACATTATCTATGCTTACAATACCGAAGAATGTTTATTATTCAGTAGTCATGGTTGAATAAATTCCACTGTAACTACCACATTTCACAAAACTAGTTTAATGTTTAATATCACCACGTATCCATGTGGATTTGATACAAAAAAAATTCAATCACGATGCCGCTTTAAAAATGTATGATGTTACTGCTGACCTTATTATATCGACAAGGTCAGCCTCTCCTATGCGTTTATTAAATTTTTTCATTCCCGCAGTAAATTGGTTTCCTCACATTAATCTAACGAGAAATTAAAAGAAGTTTTAAATGGTTTGGTTTTACGGATTCCTTTTAGGAGCAAAGTTGACTTGATAATTCAAAATTTCAGCTTAACAGGCCATAAACGTTACGACAAAATGTATATTTACTTTTACTACCGCAACATAAAAACAATCTTCAATCGAGTAGCTGTAACAGTTTGCAAAAGATGACTGATGCATACAATTTGGGTTCATTTAAAAAATACGGCAATAAGGTATCCTATCTCATTTCTTCCATGGTTCATAAGAAAAGAAGAAGCAGTGGAATTTGATCTAGACGAACTGAACATGCTCTAATAAACTTCTTCAAAGATGATTTGCAGGTAATAATGGACAAAAACAATAAAATCATTAATATTTCAGAAATGTAATGTAAAATAACACTTCCTTATGATTATGTTAAAAATTGATGTGCTAGAAGAAAATTAGCAATATTTTCAAAATGGCTTATCTTATTATAAAAAAACTAACTTTGAATTTTAAGAAATTCCACAGCCCTTACTGCTTCCATTGCCCTCATGTAACTGGGGAAGTAAAAACCTACATAATTTCTGGTGTATGGAGTTTGGAGTTTTTTTATTTTAAATTCAAAACAAAACCACGACAAAACCATACGTACAAAATGCACGAAAGAAAAAATAAGAATAACAATAATTTTAAACACACAATGTTTAAGATGAATTATAATGACTTGAAAATTTCCCAAAACACTGAACAATTAATTGGCCAAATCAATGAATCCAAAATATCTCGAACCTAACATTCAATGTCTTTACACATCGGGGATGGTTTAATTCTTCAAATAAATTAAAAGTGAATTAATGTCACCCAAATAATTAACGGATAAAATTAGAATATAGGTACCTAGTTTTTTAAAATACCTTGGATATAATTTCATTATTATGTCTCTTAGAGATTAGTCTAACTAAATAACTAGATTTACGTTACCCAAGAAGCGTAAAAAATGAAATTTTTTTGTTATTTAAATAAATTTTAATTATTTATTTAATTTATTTAATTAAATTTAAATAAATGTCTCCATCTCCATAGTCATTTTAAGGTATTGTAACGAAGTGATTTTTCCAATCAAGGAATGTTCATTTTTGCTTTAAATATTACCGTCACTTGGGTACACCCTGCCGCTGTTTTTAGTAAGTAAGTCCTGTTCTAGTTAAGTTATTAATGAGTTGTTAAAAAAGTCCGCTGGTAAACAAGCAGTCAAGTAATTAATTGATTAATTTTCGACAATCCCCCGTATAAGCAAAATCCGAGAATTATTATAAATAATGGCCGAGTCGGAAATAAAAATCATTCGTTACTAAAATATTAATCCGTGTCCGTTTTAATCCGTTTCATTTTGCAACATAGTATAGAAATTGCAAGTAACTCATTTCCGGTTATTGACGTTCTGAATTGATGCTCTCAATTGCATAATCCGCTTGAACTCTGCAACGAACGCCGGGTTGTGCATCCGAATCCTTCGTTTCAAGTCGGTGACCGCCCCTCTATCACACCACCTAGATACGTCATAAAGGTTACAAAAGGGAGAGGAGCGCTCATTCCGCTCTCATTCCGAGAAAGCCGGCAGCACTTCATGTTCATTCCGAGATATTCCGCATTATCAGATCCGATCTACCGCCAGCAGTTGCAGATCAATCCGAAACCGACAACATTTCCATACCGCCGAGTTTTAATAGTAAATTTATTCGAATATTATATTGGTAAGAACACACCGTAGTCCGCTGCAATTTGTAGGTTCTGCCTTCAGTTCATATTCAGAGATCTTTTGTCCGTAAGTATCGTTGTATTATACTACTCAAACAAACCAGAGCTAATTAGTAATACCTCCGAGGGTTGGTCTTTTGTTTGCTAATATATGGCATCGGCTGCTGAGATCTGTTCGCTAGGGCCATATTAAAAGCCTCCATGCATAATAGGTTATCAGAAAACCTACGTTAAATCAAAGTCATTATATGCATCAACTGGTTGGATCTGTTCGCTAGGGCCATCCATAAAGGTGATCTGCATAGAGTTAACTCCGAAAACTTACGTTCATCAACATAATCATTAACAAATAGCTCTACGTTTGTGGCAGTAGTTTGCCGTGTGTGTAAATATTCCGTATAGCCTACAATATCTATAGCTAACCGATTGCCCGCCGTGCATAATACATCCTAGTGGAAAGGTCCGTTTGCTTGTCGTACACAGTAATTCAACATCAGTCGGAGACATATCCATTTTTAAAAGTAAGAAGACACCTCAGAAGTAACACATTCATTTTCAAAAAAACTGTCAACAAAAACTGTCAACAAAACTGTCAGTCATCCTCCATAGCAACCTTAGTTCTTCGTACAAAAAAATTATTGGAAATTGCAATGTTTCTTTAAAAAATGCTTATTTTCCACAAAAATAAAGATATCCAGGTGAACCAAAAACAAAAATGTTAAGAATAAATGAGACTTGATAATTAAAACTTAATTTAGAACAATTTACTGTTTCGCCACTCAACAGAGTGTCTTAAACTTATGCTAAAAAACATCTTTCTGTTTAAACCTGTATATTATAAACGTACGTCTATTTCTTGGTAAATTTTTAAAATGTGAGCGAGTCTCCATTAATTTGTCTACAATATTCTTCAAAATTCGTTTAAATCCAACATCAAATAAAAAAGTTATTTGCGATTGAAATTCATCGAAAATTTGCGTGGATCGATTATTTTGCCTGTGAGTGTATTAATTCCTGTATCTACACAGGGATTTAAAGGGAGCAAAATTAATGTATTCGTACCACCTTTAATTTAATCTAGGCGATTAGAATTTTATAAAATGACACCTCTATTTTATTATTTTATTCAAATCATTCAGAAAATTTGCGGAAGTTATTTGACAAAACATATTTTTAACCGATGCCTTCTGCTACTAAAAGCATCAATTTAGGTGATATAAGTTAATAATTTTTTTAACCTCATGAACCTTATATTAGCTTCATATACATGAAATATTAAAGCAACATGTATAATAAAAGTAGTCCCTTGCAAAATAATACTTATTACTATAATTGTTTATAGCAATTATTTAAATTGACATATCGCAAGAAAAAAAATATTTTTGAAAAAAATAATAAATTGGCAAAAAGTTATCTAATCTAGTAAGACAAACAGATTTTTAAGGCACTTGCAGTTTCAATATTTTTAAGGTTTATTCTGTTCAAATCTCAATATTGATTGTTCACAATAGTACACGAGGGATGAAAACATATTTACACCGACCGGTAGAAACACTTCTAGAGTGATTTAAATGTACCTCTCTGTTGGATGCTTGGCAAAAATGAAAACTCTAATTAATGATTGTGAAATTATCTACAACTATAAATATTAGCATCCGATAAAAATGTCTACGGTATGAGCCAAAGCTAAACTAAAAAACTTACTAAATGCAAATTTCAGACAGAGTTTGATAATTTATGCATTTTCTTGTCGATTACCTATCTATGAATATATAGATCAGCGGTAATGAGAAATTTATGCCTGACATGTAGCGTGATATAAGTGGTATAACGGAAGTGGCTCCAACCCCTACTTAGCATACAATCGGCACTTGATCCAGTTCCTCTAAGCAGGAACGGATGAATGCCGCGCCCGATTCTGCATTTTTATTGTTCTTTTTACGTAGCGGTAATTTTATATGCCGTGTACCGTTTGTTATTAACTAGATGGTATTTAGGATTTCACAAAGTCGCTTGAAACTAAGGAAACTCAATTGCACGACTATCAATTTAATGTTTACCGTTTTTTTAAAATGATATTACAAAAAGCTGTCTGAAATGTTTCTTATTCGATGCATCAGGAATATGCCATACAAATAAATTATTAAAATTTATTCCTAATAAGTGCTGCCATTATTAGTATTCAGTGCAAAGCCCATAAACAATTTTATAACGGAGTTTTTGTATGCTTAACTAGTAACAGAAAAATACAGTCAATACAATCGCTAAGGTACAATAAAGTACTAACAGAGTAGGAAAAACACACCGATATATTATGAGGTTGGAAAATTAAAATTCTAGAACTCATTTTCCTGTAGGTAAGCTTAGTAACTTTGGTAATTAGAACAAGCAGAACCATTTTTATATGTACTTTACTTACCAATAATATGTTCTCTGGTGCTACTCCTTCCCTCCTAATCATCGACAAAAATTCGTTCCGTACCTGATGCAATAAGTGTACGAAATTTAACGTGTCTATGCAGAATACAAAAATAAAAGGACGTAGCCGAGTATTGGAAACTCTGCTGAGATATGGATTTCAGAAACGACCAAAAGGTGAATGGATAACTAACAGATCTACTATATTAACTTTGTACTTACTTAGTGGCATGTACTAATGAGCTTGTTTACTAACAGTTACGTAATTTAATAGTGCATGTTGCTGCACTATAAACTAATAACGCATCAACGCTTCTTGATGATAAATTTTTAATTGTATCTGTACCAACGACGACAGTTCGGTTTTGTGATATTGATATAGTTAGAAATATGTTAAACAATACAAAAAAAATTGTTTCAAAGGTATTTTCAGAGAAATAACAGGCTTTCTACATAAAATAAATTAAGTAGCCAACAATATAGTTGTTTCATTAGGTTATTTTGCGTTGCGATTACTGTTCTTTCATACGCATGTAGGTATTTTGCGATTTGATAAACTAACTGTCTTTTTATTTTTTAGAACACGAAATGAAGTTGACGAGAAAGTTTTGTATAATGGGGCGCTCACACGTATTTTATTATTATATATATATCTCTGAGATATGAAGCTATGATCCAACAATTAGTAAACGTTTATTCCAGTGTTATTTTATAGCCGTGATTAACAAAGTGAAAGAAAATATTTTCGCTAGTAATATGATAAAATCTAACGCCAGATATATGTAAGTGTAACTTATTTAGCTAATAGTGACAATACTACGAGTATATTACTATTTTTATAATAGGTCCTATATTAAAGAATGGACCAAACTGCAACAGTAAGTTCCTTGAAAAAATAAATCGTTTTAGCTGAACATACTATGACGAATTTACACCCACTTACAGAAGTCTGCAGCATGTCCTCTCACTGCTCACTGCAGATCCCTAAGTCACACCGAGGTCACACTATAGGTAATAGTTCAGCTATCATCCCAGAGATAATATGGTATGGAAACGAATTAGGAAACTACAGAATTATAACATAATTATTTTATAATCTCTAGATCAATATCTAGAGGAGTGTCTGGATTATGCTAGAAGGTATGCCTGCAGGTATATAAGGATCAAAATGGTACTGAACACAACTGACAACAGTTGTTAAAAGTAGTAATTAGTGTTATAGTTTAAGTGATTAGGTAATTATTATAAGTAATTAGCGAGTAATAAATCAATGGTTTAGTGTTTGTCTTGCTGCAATTATTGAGTTCATGTTTGGGATGTTTACTAAGGAGTGTAAGCACGTAATAATACTTTAGGATAATTTTGCTTCCTTAAAAGTTTTGAGACGTTAAGAGCAAATTTTTTATTTAAATTTGTTATATTATGTCCATCATTAACGTGATTTGATCCGAATTTGGTATATGAGGGTATGGCATGGGGTAGTTCTCGTTTATTTTGCCATAAAAAAAACTGTAAAATAGTCATACTTTTTTAATTGTTTATTATTGATATAATTATAATAATTTAACGTCGACAATTATAAGATATGGAAGATACAAAATGTAAGTTCTTCGTTTTTCGTTGTGTATATATTTTGATGTCTGATAATTATTTTCTTCGTTGCTTCGATACCCAATTTTCTGTTTCTTCCCAGGCCTTCTTGTTATTGACTTCTTCCGCTCCACCTATCAGATCCAAGAATCTACGGATCATGTTAGGGAATTTTGTTAAATCAGAAAATAGAATCTCAGGTTGTGGTTGTCAACAATTGTCTAATTTTAAGGTTATATTTCTGTCAACCACCTCAACTTTTTTGATTATTACAGAAACGTTAAAAATACTAAATAACAAAGGTTAATATTAACATGTAGGTAAAAAGGTATTATAGCTAGTTCCGCTATTATAGCAAGTTCCGCTACAGAGGGTTTTTTGGGCCGCCAAGAAAATTCGCGTTAACAATTAATTAAGGCGAATACAGAGGGCTCTTCAACGGGCTCTTCACGCCTAATTTATTTTTTGAACATTAATTTTTTGAGCAGTAACTTTCTAAAAAAGTAATGTTTGTTTTTTGTTTTGATTACACCGTTAAATTCTATACGTAAAAAAGCAACACTTATTTAGTGTACCGTTTATAAAAAACATGCATTTTAACTTCTTAATATGTAGCATCACAAGTGTCAACGTTTCAATATTTTCCGTCCATCACACTGCATATTCGCCTTCTGAATAACTAGAATTTTTAAAATATGTTTTCTGTATTTCTGATTAATCAAATTCCCCAAACATTCAAAGTGTCAACTCTGTCTCTGAATGTTAAATACAGCCCCACTTTTCAAATCCACACTGCTAGAATTTTTCAATTTTTTTCCCTGTTATCACCACAAAATGAAGATATTTAGAATTTTTATCATTTACATATTCATTTCGAATCACCATATGATGCTCCGCTATATTTTAGAGTTCCAGTAGGGGTTAAGTATCCGAATGATTTTTCAGGAGAAATAAATCGGACAAAGGAATTCTATTGTATGGCGACCTAAGTTTCCTGACCTAAATTCATCGGATTTTTTTTATGATATTTTGAGTATGTCTTACAATGGTAATTGGACATTTCTATATTACATTATAAATTAACATAAATTTTTTTTTATTTGATCTTAACAGTTTACTTGAAACTTACAGTTATCACATAGAAAAAAAATGTTTTAATGGTAATTATAGGTAAGTATAAAAAAATTGGTAACTATTAGAAAATAATAGTCGAATAAAAAGAAGAAGATACAAACTGGTAAGTCAGCGATCATGGCCATTTTGAACAACTATTGTCACTGTCGTCACTGTTCCAATTTTCCATATATATAATATACTGTCCCGAAACTCCCGCCTTCCCCTCTAGGTGCTAATTCCATGCAAAAATAATAAGAAAAGTTCCTATAAACATGTGTCCGGAAATGCTTCCTAAGGGAGCTACGGCCCTCTAAGGATTAGGTGTTTTTACTAATCTCGGAAATATTTTGGGACAACTTTATGAAACTTGGTTAACTATTTTCGATCATTAAAGGTTGTTAGTTTTACAGTATTAGCCAAAATTAATTTTATCCAGGAGCGGAGAAACGAGGGGTCCGTGTCGTTTGTTTCTACATATTAATGTTTCAAGTTGACATTTTACGCAATATTTCGTTTAGACCGCTTTTACTCGAAAACGGCTTGCCATATGGGTAATTGTAAAAAGGACCTTTTTTATGCAGAATTAACCAGGGATTAAAATACTAAAAATTTCAACTTGAAACGTTAATATGTAGAAACAAAGGACACGGACCCCTCGTTTCTCCGCCCCTGGATAAAATTAATTTTGGCTAATACTGTAAAACTAACAACCTTTAATGATCGAAAATAGTTAACCAAGTTTCATAAAGTTGTCCCAAATTATTTCCGAGATAATTAGTAAAAACACGTATTTTTACGCCATCCTCAGAGGGCCGTAGCTCCCTTAGGAAGCATTTCCGGACACATGTTTATAGGAACTTTTCTTACTATTTTTGCATGGAGAATTAGCACCTAGAGGGGAAGGTGGGAGTTTCGGGACACCCTGTATATAAAGTTACCGGCATTTTCAATTACTTTGCTCCACCCTTAAAAGTATCCAATACCTACCTAGAAACTTGAATTGTTTCACTTATTCGTGTTAAAATTAAATAATAAGATAACGAGGTACAGAATTGGACCTAATCATTATCATAACATTACATTGACAATGTTGACTCACTGAAAGGTTTTTGGAATTCAAATAACAATTAAAGCAACGTTGATTTTACCCAAAACAATGTTTCCTCGAAACTACCTATTATACGTTTCATATTATGCGAAACAAGGAAATCACCAAGTCACGTCCTAATACCTATAGGAAACACTAAGAAAATGTAAAGTAAAAAACTTTGTTCATTTAAACCTTAAACAGGTACAGTTAGTGTTTTCTTTCGTTTTCTGTGAAGATTAAATGTCATGCAAGAAGTTTAAAAAACCGTAACATGGTGTTTCTGAATACTCGCTCTCCATATTGAGTTAACCATTTTATATCTATAACTTTTAATTTATGTTTGGGACGTTAATTAATGAGCATGTAAGCTCTAGGCTGCATGGTGTACCTTAGTGAGATAGAGCAAAGGCTCAACAGCCTAGTAGTTAATACTAAATATTTAATTCATATCTTTGTTTCCGGCGCATTCGCCATTATGTAGAATTATTCAACCTAAATAAAAAGTATCCTTGTTTTCTTTGATATTCAGTATTTATTTATAGTAAGTGAGTACCATATAATCCAGGAGGCAGTGAACATTTTTTGACACTAATTTGCCAAGTAGTGAATGTCAATAAGATTGCTCCATTCGTGATATTAATTAACAATTGGCGCTGGATTAAAATAATACAAACGCTTTGCACTTTTCGCACTAATTTTTTTCTACAAATGAGTGTTATGCTAAAAGTCTTTAAAAACGAAATCTAAATAAGTCTGACAAGCAAATAATTGAAACGGTAAGAACAAACGTAATGCGCTTATTTTCGCAGTAATCACAGTGCTATAAAACTTACCATGGTGATATTTTATAGGTACTAGGTATACTAGATATAAATAAAAAACAACAGTCTGAATAATGAATATTTCTATCGTTTATGAATTTCCAGTTATTTCTTCTTTTGATCAATCTGGCGACGATTTAGTGATACTAAGTAGCAGCCAGACTGCTATTTTTCATTATTCTATATAGTATAAATTATCATCTGGTAAATTTTCAGCATTGCGAAAATAAGTAAGTACGATGAATTTGTATTTTTACAAACTTTTGAGGATTTGTTAGACTCACTTGCCAACCGCGCAGATCAGTCAAATTGATTCTTAAATGTGTTTTATGATATTATTAATTAGTTCAATAAGTTTGTGAAAAAGTTAAGAGTAAGTAATGTGGTTTTTAGTCATGAAGACGATTTCTCACCAAAATAGGTATATATTTTTTTAAATGCCCACTCTAATACCTATAAGGCTTTTTTTTATAGATACTTATATAAATTACCAATTATTATCTCTTGAAAAGTGGTTGAAATAAAGCATCTTGCATTGTACAGGGTGTTTCCTATAAAACTATACCCCCCCTTATTTCGGTCAATTACCACCGATTTTAATTTTTCAAAAACCGGTCTAACACAGAATTTTCTGTAGATTTTGAATATGCTATTACTTTTTTTCCTACTTCAACCATATACGAGGGGCAGAAAGAAGTATGGTTTTTTTAAATGGAACACCCTATATATTTTTACATATTTGGATTCGCCTCATCCTTCTGATTACAAATATATATGATACTTATATATTTGCTATAAAAATGGCGTAAATAATTGAATTTAAATTTAGGGCGTCTCCTTCAAAACTATACCCCCCCCCCTTATTTCGGTCAATTATTAACGATTCAAAATTTTCTAAACCTACACAGAATTTTTCGTAGTTTTTATATATGCTACTACTTTTTTTCTCCCTTCAACGGTATACGAGGGGTGGAAAAAAGTATGTTTTCTTTATGAAATGCCCTGTATTTTTTTACATATTTAGATCCACCCTACCTTTCTGATTATAAATATATATATAATACTTATATATGTAAAAAAATACAGGGCATTCCATAAAAAAAACATACTTTTTTCCACCCCTCGTATACCGTTGAAGGGAGAAAAAAAGTAATAGCGTATATGAAATCTACGAAAAATTCTATGTGTAGGTTTTGAAAATTTTGATCCGTAAATAATTGACCGAAATAAGAGTAGGTTTTAAGGAAACGCCCCAAGTTTAAATTCAATTATTTACGCCATTTTTATAGCAAATATATAAGTGTCATATATATTTGTAATCAGAAGGACGAGGCGAATCCAAATATGTAAAAATATATAGGGTGTTCCATTTAAAAAAACCATACTTTTTTCTGCCCCTCGTATACGGTTGAAGTAGGAAAAAGAGTAATAGCATATTCAAAATATACGGAAAATTCTGTGTTAGACCGGTTCTTGAAAAATTAAAATCGGTGGTAATTGACCGAAATAAGGGGGGGTATAGTTTTATAGGAAACACCCTGTACATGTTTCTCAATACATGTGAATATACCTCGGAATATACTATACCTATGCATTATACTAGGCTTTAGTGTGACCATTTATCTCAGAATCCATACGAGTTCATAAAAATTAACTGTTGAAATGTATCTTACGTATACTACGATTTCAGTAGTTAAAAATTTAGCAGGAATGTTTAATTTATGGCTCAGTACCCGTTGACACACGCTATGTTTGACGGTAGATAATTTAATGCTTGGCGGTCCTATAAATAATGGTGTTGAGTTTTATAACTTACCTACTTAAACATTCAAAATGGATGTGTTTTATAGATGGATTATACAGTAAAGACCGAGGAGGTTCGAGTATTAGTTTGCGCGATTTACTTGTGCCCGTTGTAGGCAAGCGGACACAGTGGTGGGAATACACCGACCCTGGCGGCAGAAAACCACTGATACGAATTTTAGATAACAATATTGTATTTATATTCATTTGGAACTATATACAGTGGTTTTCTGGGGCAAACTGTTGAGGTTTGTTTGCCTTTGATACTACACTTTTATCTTGACATATTTTGGACATTTTCTTATTTATATTTATTTTTTAGAATTTGGCGTGATTTCCAGAAATAAGTTTAATGAATAGGTTATAAATAAAATTTTGCAAAAAATATTTCTATTAAATATGCTACCTTTAGTCGTTAATACGTTTAATTAAATTAATTTTTGTTAATTAGTTTATTAATACAAACATATTACCTTATTAATTTAAAAATAAGAAACTAAATCACGCATACTGGCTATTGGCAACAGAATATCTACATTGCAGTTACGCTAATTTGTCATGATACAATAAATAAGAGATAAGATATCGCGCAGCTCGTGACGTCAGTCGGTGAGCTAGGACACAATTAAACGCCCGGCTGTCAGTAGTGTCAGGTAGAATTATAAAGTTGTTGCGGATATTTTTGTGTTTAAAAGTTAAAAAATCGTGGAAAATGAGATGTGCTGTGTATGATTGTGATGTTGATAATCAATCAAGAGATTCTACGCACGATATAAAGTTTTTTAGTTCCCTGAATTAAAAAAATGCAGGGTGTATGGAAACGCGGTTTCAGAAAAAATAGTATGTGTATCATCGTAGTAAAATCATATTTCCGAACTCCGTGTTGCTTGCGCCTATAAGCAATCTGCACGGTCGTCCGGGAATGTTAAGTTCTTCCTACTAAAGCATACAATGTACTATTTAGCATCAATTCTCTTAGTTAGTAACTAGAAAATTTTTAGAGAAAGTTTATTTGCATTTTTTACCTTAATAACATTTTTATATTTTTTTAACTTCTTACATATTAAAGGTAAAATTTGACGTCAAAACTGGTTTTTCTTAGTTATAGGTACTTAACTTTCGGCAAGAAACGATTTTTGAGAAATTAATTATAAATAAGTTTTCTATTATGCACGCATACTGTCTAGCAATTGCATGCACTGTATTTTTACGTAAAAAAAATTCTTAAATATCAAATATATTACCTAAATGTATATATGGTTAATTTATCCTTTTTTATATTTGACTTGCCATTTTTGTAAATTCGAAAACTTCGAATAACAAGAACCCCAAAATTATTAATTTGTAGGGCCAGACATATTCAACAATTACAAATCGAAATACATGCCTACGAAAAATATGAATTGGGAGTTAGGTTTCGTATTATTATACTTATATTCACGTATAATATAGAAATATCTGCGTAAAATAAATCAAATGTAATAATCAGTGTTATCTCTGAGCTCAAATAAATTTCATCTTAAATGTATCTAATAATTTAAATAGCCGTCATTAACTTAGTATTACACTATAAGCAGTGAACCCATATTATGAATAAAAGTCATAAAACAGAGTTCCTAACTAACAAAATTTGATATTAAATTCGAAAACGCGACATAGGTTTTAAAAATTACTCACTGTGTGACGTCATGCGCAAACCGGACCAAATTTGAACGCTTTGATATCATATCTTGTGTTGTTGTATCATGCTAATTTGTCATTCGTCATTGTACATTTAATTGTCAGAATTTTCGCCGGTGGGTTGTCATATGGTATATTTTAAAATAGTCAACATTTATTATCAATTTTAATTTAAGTTTTTGTAGTTTTAACTTGGACTTATTATAACATTTATACCTAACAGAAAATATATAAAGTTTTATAGGCATACCGGCCATTACCTACTTCTTTGTAGAGATCTAAACATTTTAAACTAACATTTTTGCATATTTCCAACTGTGTAAAAATGGGTATGTTGTCGAGGCTATTAGCTCTTAGACTATTACATTCTAATCATTAAAAAATTTACGATCAAAAAGAGAAAAATGGAAACGTCAGACAAAAACTTCATATGCCTCTTATGCAGAATTCATTTTTTTTACATTATTCGTGTAATTTTTTACAATATCATACCTATTGCTATATTTTATTAAAAATGTGAAACATCTAACCAGTTACAGAAAAACTAGTTTGGCATGGTGTTAAAAGGTTAATATTATTATACCTTAACTTGCCCCTATATAGAAGTATGACTTAGGTACCCAATTCTAACCCCCAACAAATGTAAATCTGTTCTAGAAATATTCAAATTTTTTCACCGCTTTTCTTTAACTTTGAAGAACTCCGTTAGGAAGCTTTAAACTTGTATATTTTACGTTTTTTACTTATATGTATGTTTCAAATACGCTTCTGAAACGATGTCCCATATTTCAAACACACCCTTTTATATGTGTATATACATAAAGTAAATATGTACATTAAAATCGTTGCCAAGATCGTTGTATAACTCCAAAAATAATCAAGTTAAATTGTACATATAGTATGAAACATTTTGAAGTAGTCGAAAAGGTCTCGGATCCAAATATATAAAAATATACCTGATTTAATTTTAATTGGCAAAAATATAATCAACTATTGAGTAAAATTATAAACCATCTAAGTAGTAAAGTTCAAGCGGAGCAAACCTTTACAAAAGTAACTAAATTGGCAAGGTACCCTTGTGTATTTAGTAGTAAATGTACCGGCCTATAAATTGTAATTAAATTGCAGCCAAAGGCATCACTACCGCTTTGCGCCAATCGGTACATCGCTATTGCACCAGAAGTTAACCTTTGGAAGAAGATCAATCCTCTACACGGCAGACAAGAACGCCGAATTACTGGAGAAACTTAGTTTAGTTCGAGTCCTTAACCGGTATAGTTTGATTTAAACTGAAAGAAAAAAATAAGAGAAATTTCCTTTCCTTTATAATCACCCTAAATACCACCACATATTTATTAAAATAATTATAAGAGTTAAGAAATTCAAGAAAGTAAAAGTTTACTATTTGCAAATACACTTGGCCAAAAAATTAGCGCAACACCTAAAATTGCGGTTATTTTATTTGTCTTTTTCTGTGGTTAGTTTTTATCCGATTTTCAAAATCTTTTTTTTTGTTTGAAAACCTGTAGTTTTACCTATTTAAAAATTAATTTAAACCCGATTAAGAATGGTCCATATACAGGATGGTGTAAAAAACCTAACATTCTAAATTTTTGTTAAAAAGTGAAACACCCTGTGGGATTTCTTACAAGCGGATAACCAAAACTGATGGACCTTAAGGTAACCCTGTGGTATTGTCTACCACCACTCAAGAGCATAATTATACAGAGTGCCTCTAAAAAAAAAAAACCAAATTAAGAAATGCGGTTTTTCTTTTCTGGTTTCAACTAAATTTAAAATTAAATCATGTTACATGTGATTGCGATGGTTACTATGGAAACGGTTGTTTGTTTACAAATGATTATAAATTAATTAATCAAAGACTTAATACACTAATTAAGAATTTAATCAATTTTAATTCAATTAAAGTCGCCAAATAAATAAGCAATACATTAACAAAACTTACAATAATACTCTAATATCTAGTTTTCCAATCCCTGGCTCTGATTACGTCTATGCATCTTTATAGTAACCACATCTTTAAAGTTGAAGTACGACTACATTTTTTTATTTTACTGCACGTTATTTTAGTTCACAACGGAAAAACAACTGGAAATATATGGAGTTGTAGTCATACCAACGCGACGAGGTAGTAGACGTTCCCTGACCTAATGCAGTATCTTTATTCTTTATTACCTACAGTTATTTTGTACCGAGTTTTGTACAGGTTCTTATCGATCAACTTTCTTACACAGTTGCAGTGTTAAGCATAAAAGAAAAAATAAAACGAAATAGTGAAAAGTGTATAGAAAAAATAGAGGTATATTCTTGACAATAATTTTATTAATCCCTCAAGTAATTAAAACATGCAACTTATTCATTAAATTAATAATGTTCGTTTACTGAACTCTTTAGTTAAAGTGGATATTGAAATATTTGGGCGGTACAGGGTGATAATACGATATCAGAAGAACAATTGAGTAACGCCAAAAAAGTTATAATAGAAACTTGTGCTTTTTGTTAGTGTTAATATTTTTCCGAACAAGCAAATCAATAAATTCATATACGATTGAGTCTCCAAATATTTTAAAATCCAACTTTCCAAGTCGAAAACTAATTTACAATAGAATAGTATTCAGGTTTTTAAGAATGTCGTTAGAATAGAAATCCATTTTCCCTGTAAGATATTTCCCAGTTTAATATCTATTTTCATCATTATTATTCGTAAGAAAATAAAAGTATGTATTGCACTTTTATGGCTGAAACAAATTCGATTACCTAATATTATATTAAGCATTATTAAGTAACTGAATTTGTACTAGTACCTACTTATGTGTTAGGCAGCTGAAACCTTTGATGTGGCAAGCTAATTAACACGTTCATTTGGCACCAAAACACCGAACGAACACTCGATGCACGCTTCACCCACCTAGTTGGCTTCCCATGATCCCGTTATACAGGGTGTCACAAAAATGAAATGGCCATACTTAAACAGCTGGTAGGGAATGTTACCTCAGAAACAAATTTCTAATGAGCATAGGTTCGGAAATGCTTGCTAAAGGAGTTACAGCCGCTAAATGAAAAAATACAGTTTACAACATCAAAAGAAAATTATTTATTTCTTATTATAATTAAAGAAAAAATTATTCACTTTTTAAATGTTTCAAACAGTATTTATTAATCTCTACACGTGTTTCGGCGTTTTAGGCCTTTCTCAAGAGTACATACAATACTAGTTGTTAAATATGGTTTACATTCTTATATACTACATCTGGAAGGCTACAGAACTAACAGAGCATCTGATTTTTATTTATGAGGGTTAAAAAACTATTTTTCTAAGAATTTAAATTATTTTGTTCAAAATATCATGGCCAGTAAAAATTAGTTGTTCATTCGTTATATTTACATTATTTCTTGTTGCCTTAAGGATTTCTAACTTTTCTAATAAATCTAATTTTTTGCCTTTCTTTTCAGAATGAATTAAATCTACATTGTCTAAATCTATAAAATGGTTATTATCTATACAGTGAGTTGACATGCCAGTGTTATGTATATTGTTTAAAATGGATTTTTTATGTTCATCTAAGCGTTTTTTAATATTACGACCTGTTTGACCAATATATATTGCATCACATTGGGCACAATTTAGTCTATATACACCTGTTTTTTGTAATTTATCAGTCTTGTCTCTATTGTTTACTAAAAGTTTGCCTAAATTATTTTTATTTACCATAATGGTCCTGCATCCTAATTTATTTAATTTATTGCTGACTCTATTGCTAATTTTTGGCCTAAAATTAATACATTTATAATCCCCATCTAAGTATTTTGTGGAACCAGCATAAAATTCGCCAAATATATTTTTCCTTTGTTTTTTATTAATTAAACTATCAATTAAATTTTCTTTGTAGCCATTGTTTCTTGCTATTTGCTTAATTACATTAACTTCTTTTTCAAAATTTTCTCGACTGAGTGGGAATGTAAATAACCGATGTATTAAGCTATGGAAGGGTGATAGTTTTATTTGTAATGACTGCTTAGAATGGTTATGGATTATGCTGTCTGTGCAAGTAGGTTTACGATAAATGTCAAATTCTAATTGATTATTTCGATTCTTTAAAAGAATCGAAATAATCAATTAGAATTTGACATTTATCGTAAACCTACTTGCACAGACAGCATAATCCATAACCATTCTAAGCAGTCATTACAAATAAAACTATCACCCTTCCATAGCTTAATACATCGGTTATTTACATTCCCACTCAGTCGAGAAAATTTTGAAAAAGAAGTTAATGTAATTAAGCAAATAGCAAGAAACAATGGCTACAAAGAAAATTTAATTGATAGTTTAATTAATAAAAAACAAAGGAAAAATATATTTGGCGAATTTTATGCTGGTTCCACAAAATACTTAGATGGGGATTATAAATGTATTAATTTTAGGCCAAAAATTAGCAATAGAGTCAGCAATAAATTAAATAAATTAGGATGCAGGACCATTATGGTAAATAAAAATAATTTAGGCAAACTTTTAGTAAACAATAGAGACAAGACTGATAAATTACAAAAAACAGGTGTATATAGACTAAATTGTGCCCAATGTGATGCAATATATATTGGTCAAACAGGTCGTAATATTAAAAAACGCTTAGATGAACATAAAAAATCCATTTTAAACAATATACATAACACTGGCATGTCAACTCACTGTATAGATAATAACCATTTTATAGATTTAGACAATGTAGATTTAATTCATTCTGAAAAGAAAGGCAAAAAATTAGATTTATTAGAAAAGTTAGAAATCCTTAAGGCAACAAGAAATAATGTAAATATAACGAATGAACAACTAATTTTACTGGCCATGATATTTTGAACAAAATAATTTAAATTCTTAGAAAAATAGTTTTTTAACCCTCATAAATAAAAATCAGATGCTCTGTTAGTTCTGTAGCCTTCCAGATGTAGTATATAAGAATGTAAACCATATTTAACAACTAGTATTGTATGTACTCTTGAGAAAGGCCTAAAACGCCGAAACACGTGTAGAGATTAATAAATACTGTTTGAAACATTTAAAAAGTGAATAATTTTTTCTTTAATTATAATATTTAACAATGTTTCACATGATGCCAACCGCGGAATCAGTTCAATGTATTTATTTCTAACGAAAAACTTAGCAACACACTAGAGAAAATTATTAACTAAAGCAAGTGTTCAATATGTATTGAATGCAGGCTTCGGCCCGCCAAATAAGAGAATGAAGAATATTTGTTTGTAGGTTTTTGCATTGTTTCATGTTTCGCCTGATCTCTATCTTTGAGGGAAATTTTCATTCTACCAGCCACGCACGTTTCTCGCATAGTGCGCTGATACGCCATCCATCTGGAAAATCAGGTGTGATCTGATTTCTAATGAGACTTCTTTTAGTAAATTACTGAAATCATTTTGTACAAAATTAAGAAAACTATTTACATATATTCAGGGTGGAACAAAAGTATCAAATAATGGCTTTAACTTTGTTATTTGCAAAGTTACAAAAAAATGTTCAATATGAAAGTTGTTTGGTTCTTTACCATGCATGTTTTGAGTTTTTTAGTTTGTTGATATCTTCTTCTGGTTTGTTCCTATGGCAATCAACTTTTTCTTTTTAAATGGCACCCATATTTTTTTTTTTTTGTTAATTTGAAACAAGCATATTTTTCTCTATTCAGTAACAAAATATTGCAATTTTTCGAAAAAAAATAAGCGAGAAAAAAAACATTTATTACAACTCACTCGTCGCCTCTTAATTAAGGATGCCATGGAAAAAGTCATGCAGTTGTAAAATACAAACATTACTTTTGGTAAAGAATGCCATGGAAGTTTGACAATTAAATTTTTACAAACAACTAAATTTTAGTGTTGTGATGTGAAATTAATTAATTTAGTTCCGATGGAGTCGTAATAAATATTTTTTTTCACGCTTATTTTTTTCCCAAAAATTGCAAAATTTTATGACTGAATAGAGAAAAATATGCTTGTTTCAAATTGACAAAAAATAATTATGGGTGCCTTTTAAAAAGAAAAAGTTGGTTGCCATAGGAACAAACCAGAAGAAGATATCAACAAACTAAAAAACTCAAAACATGCACGGTAAAGAACCAAACAACTTTTTTATAAAAAATTTTTTGTAACTTTGCAAATAACAAAGTTATAGCCATTATTTGATACTTTTGTTCCACCCTGTATACGATCTGGCAATATATGCACAGGGTTCAATCAACTGATTATTAATTATACTAGCCCACAGTGGGACCAATACCCCTAAAACCTGGCCAAAATTCGGTTTTAAAAATTTACAGCCGAGCGATCAGAGTGTTGCGTTTACGAGTGGCTCTATCAATTATTATTGATTTAAGAACTAATTTATGGATCAGTTAAATAGAGACACATGCATCACAAATTTTTAAAATTTTTTACCTATATTATAAAAATTAATTAATTGAGTTGCTATATTTTTGGAGTTGTCGGTAATCTACTATAAAAAAATTAGTTGCTAATATTTGCTAATTTGAAGGATATTTAATTTTTCCTCATCTTTTTCGATTTCCGTATATCAGAGATGTTTCGCAGAAGTCAAGCTAGAAAATCCTCGAGGGCGAAAACTTTGGCGGATATTTTAAATTTACCATTAGCGAGTTTGGATCCATTAATAACTTGACGTCAAGCCTTTTCGCAAGAAGTCTTGCAGCTATTGGCTTCTCCGGACAACAACGAATTATCTATGGATGGGCGCTATGATTTCACCATTTACCACATCAGAGTAAAATGAAAATCAAAGTAATGATTGACATTTTTCCAAAGCTTGTTCAGTTACATTCAATAAAAGTAGTTTCAGATATTTTTTCAACCCCTAGACTAGATACCCCTATACAGGACACCAACATAATTTAAAATTCCTGATAGAATACTATGCAATAGTATGAAATGCGTTGGAGTAGCCTAACAGTGTTAAAATTATGATTTTTTTGTCATCAACTGCTTCAATAATATAATTAGTAATGAAGATGTAATTTCTTTCAACCCCTTTTACGATTTAACTTTTTAAACATTTTTCCGATAAATCTCAGGCTGTTTACTGGTCACCTTGTATGTTCCAGAATTTTGGCCAGGTTTTAGAGGTATTGGCCCCACTGCGCAGCCCACAAGTTGTTTTCTAAATACTTATTTATGTCACTCGCAGCAATGCATATTTCGAAAATTTCTTATAAACTGAGATTCATCGGTCCAAAGTACCTACATGCCAATTTAAAACACCACAATTTTCCAAAAACTATGCAGAAGTCCACACGTGGCTCAAAATCTCTTTCTTGTAACGCTTGCATTCTCTGATATGGGCAAGAAGTTAGCGTTTTAGAGTGCGCCACAGTCGGCACACACGTGTTTTCGTGTTATTTGATATTTGGCTTATAGTTATTATAGAAGGATTACTTTCAACCTTATGTAGTATTATTTCCTCATTCCCTACCTGCTGTTTAGGTATGGCCGTTTCATTTTAGAACACCTTGACTAAAACTATCGAATCAATGCTTTAGAGGTAACATGTCTAAGACTGCTGTGATCATGGTTGGCTAATCTTCATTGAGGGATACTTAATTAAAATTAAACTTGATCTAATAATGCTGCCTATTAAAAATTGGTAATTGACATAGTTTGATAAACGGTAACCTGCTAACCGATAAAACGGACTAATATTTGAGGTAGATCTTTTGTCATATTTATTTCATTCAGCAATTGCAATTTCTTAGTTTAATCTATTATTTGTTTTTTAACTAACTTTAAAATATTATCCACGGTTATTTTCAGACCCATGGGCGATCTAGACTACATAAAGTAGTATGTTTTTATATTTAAGTAAGTCACACAGGCGAAAATTAACCGTCTTGTTTGCCAAGATACTTTATATCACAATATTTGCTGCTAATTTTATGAATTTTATACTCAGGACATTAAAAATAAAATTTAATTCCAGTGTTGTGTTTTAAAACTACGTTACATAAGTGCGACAATATATCAAAAACATATAAAATTATTTTATATTGGCAAAACTGTTTAAACTGCTATCTACTTCTGAGATGTTTAAACTTTATGGCTCTCAATTTTATGAATGACACTAAATCAAACCTGCTTGTATACTGAAATAGCTTTGTCATTTTTATGGTTACATGCAAAAGATCCCTAGTGCCATGTACAGCGAATTTAATTTTCAAGTAAGACAGCGATATGTGCTTGCAAACATATATGGTGGTATTGCCCGGAACAAAAAATTTTTTTTAATCACTTATTTAACGTCGGCCTATTTCCGCTACCAGGGCCAATCACCGACGCCAGGAGACGAGCCACCCCAACCTGGAAATTTTGCCGAACCTCTTATCTTACTAAAAGAATACGGATTTTTTACTTGCCTAACATTTAATAGACAAGGAACCGACTGCTTTACATCCCCTCCAAAGGATAATATATCCTCAATACAACTCTCGCCTATAGTTGTATAGCTTCTGCGATATAGCTGATATACACAAGCCGCTAGAAGTGGGGAAACGAGAACGAGTCCTTCCCCGGACAGTCACCCATCCAGGTACTAGCCGCATCTACTGTTGCTTTACTACGGGTGTGTCAAGTCAGACCTCGGAACATAATCCATAACTGATATTTCAGTACCAGATTATACAACACAGTGCACCGAGTGTCTCCGAAACTAGGTACGCCGTAAATTTGTTGAGGAACTGTCGACTTCGGGAAAAAATGAAAGACACAAAAGGACCAAAAGGTGAAGTTTTCCCTACAATGATACATCAATAATTTCAATTTGTAAATTGACAACAAAGAAGATATAAAAATAAAATTGTTTCATGGTTGCTGGTAACCTCGCTGGTGACGTACATAAAAGTTTTGTAGTCTAAGTGTCATTAAAAATGAATCAGCTGAGGGAATGAGATTAAGCGTTTTCAATCCTCATCCATGGTATTGCTGTAGCGGCGCATTTATGGAAGAAAATAATGTTTGCAAAATCTTCGTAATGGAAGAAAATAATGTTTGCAAAATCTTCGTATTTTTTTTAACAGAATTAAATAGTTATGGCTTGTTGGTACTAAATGGTATTATACAGTATACCCTTTACATAATAGTTATTTGTGTATCAAGGCCAAAAAGTTGATCTTTCTCGGCCGAATCAGAAGTTTGCGGCCGAGGCGCAGCCGAGGCCAAACAAACTTCGGATAAGGCCGAGAAAGATCATTTGGTCGAGGTGCACACAACATTTTTTAGGCAGCTGTCTCAAAAAGTAAAATAAAAATATTTTTAAAATTGTTTCGTACAAACTACTGCAGATATGGACAAAATTTTGCGTGAAGCCTAGTAGACTGTCATTTTTAATTCGTTTGACAAATGAAAACGTCACTGGATAGTTTATTGACAAGCCGTGCCGTTTCTGTCATTAGTAAAAATGAGTGATAGTGATAGCGATAATCCACCGGAACTTTATGGAGCTGCAAATGCAAGGTTGGAAATCTACGTCTGTTTTATTTTTTATTTAAGATTAAATCCATTTCAAATATTATTATTAATGATCAATTAATACATGAGACCGTAAAGAAAATGCGGACGTGAAGTAAAAGCGGCCGTGAAGTAAAAGCGGCCAAAAAACATAAAATTGACAAATGAGTACAAAGAGATGACATTTTAGGAACGCTGTCAGATCCGTAAAACGTCGCTCTTTGTGACAGCTGCCTAAAAAATATAAAGAGTCGAATTTCCAGCTCGCTATTTGGCAATAATGAAATTTTTGCCACCTCTTATTAAATGAAAATTCTAATTTAATTCAACTGTAAAATTGAATTGGAAGATTTACATATATTTGCGATGATTTTACTTTTTAGAGTTTGCTCTATATTATGTTTCATAAATATGTATATGTCTGTTCGATCATATTAATTGTTATTTGATTAGTTTCCAATTTATTTTTTATTCTTTTCCCGATAGTTATAAACAAACAATAATTATCTGTTTATCACTCAACAACGTTTTAACCAAGGTTATATTTTTAATTCACTAATAACTGGTCCATAATTATTTTTCTAAATTATCTTTTCTGTTTAATAACATAGTGATAAACATATTATTTTAGGCAGATATTAATTAACGTATACCATACTTCTTTTTTCTATGATATGAAATGTTTGTTTTTATATTGTAATAAAACCAATTACATTTATGATTTACCCAGGAACAAAAATGTACAAAATTTGCTCAATCATGTGCGAAAAAATCAAGTATTGTCGCGAGTGAATAATTCTTCCGCTCAGCAGTATTATAGAATTAAATAACTTTTAAACTGTTTTATGTCAAAATAAATAAAATACATACAGGGTGAATCTTAGAGTGGGGGCCATATTTATAGGAGGCGACACCGTTCACTATGGGAATACAAATCTACAATTTTTTTTTTTTCGCGCCATGAAAAATGAATATTGTTTAAACCCTTTTTATTTGAATTTGGGTACCCCGCCAGTGGAATGCGCTAGCGAGAGTTTTATATCATCTACACTTGGCAACACTGTCGACCGGTCACACGTAATGCAGTAAGTGCTTGCCCAGCGGCGCCGGAATTACAGGAAACTTGAATAGCGAATTTTTTTAAAAAATTCATAACTCGGCCATTTTACAACCTACAAAAAAAAAATTCGGATTCATGTTCATGACGACTAGTACTATTAACCCCAAAAATATGGCCGCCACTCTAAGATTCACCCTGTATATAGGTACAGGGTGATCATTTATATTGTTACACCCCCTTAACTTTGTTATTTTTGGAAAAAGAAAAAAAGTATAAAGACAGAGGCTCGGACAGAGGTTTTAGTTATTTTTGTGTAGATTTTAAATACGATATCAGAAAAGCAATGGGCTCATTTAGTGATATTTGCTTTTTAATTTATTTTAGCATTTTCCGTAAGTATTTCATCCTCTAAGTATATAGTGAAAAAATTAGATCGCTAGCGTTAATATTAACCTTAATATTTGATTTCAAATTCGTAACATATTTGAAACGGCTATGACGTCACACCACCCGACTCCACTGGTTCTATGAGTTATGCGGATATATGGTATTTAGATTTCGCTGTACCAAGGACGAAGCACTTAAAAGATGATCCGCCGTGTGTGTGGTAACTGCCGCCGGTATGAAACTATAGGAAACAAGCGAGCGGCCGACCACTACGAGTGGTGTAACGTCACAGCGCTCTATTTTCATTATTTATTTTGAGGGAGAAGCAGTTGAAAAAAAAATTTAATATTTTGCACATTTACTAATTACAAGGTGTACTTTCGAAATATGAATTAAAAAAAATTTCCTAAATGAGCCCGCTAAAAACACTTATAATACAAACTTGTGTTGTGTTTTTTGTATAGTAACACGCTGTATGAAAAAGTAAATAGTTAAAAGACCGCAAAAGATAAATATACAGTGTTATACATTTTTAAAAAGCTATTTTCATGCTCGTTTATATTCCGGAAAAACATACAGCATGTTACCAAACAAAAAGCACAAGTTTGTATTACTTATAACTTTTTTTGGCATTACTCAATTGTTTTTCTGATATCGTATTTAAAATCTATACGTAAAAATAACCAAAACATTTGTCTACACTTTTTTTCTTTTTCCAAAAATAACAAAGTTAAAAGGGGGGTGTAAAAATATAAATGATCACTCTGTACGTAAAAATAAATTTTTAAATATATAAATAAAAAACCACACATTTTAAGACAGTCTCGACTGATAAATATACTTAGAAACAAAAAATATGATTTATTTATCAAAATGAGAAAGATTACACCGTGAACCAGGGAATTTCTATATGGGTAAAATTTGGTAAAAGAAATACTCATATTACATTTGAATATAAAAAATATTAAGTTTCCTTATGGACTTCACAACATAATATTCAATAAATTTTATGAGAACCAACCCTCCAGTTATTCCTTGGCGACCTTGGTAATGACTTAATGCAACTTATTACATTATAGTATATCTGACAAGTCCATTTTTTGTAATCACAGTTGAAAAAGGACCTAGACTTTGGTTCGAATCGTTCTGTTAAGATAAGTTATTGTTTTATAATTGTTTTTTACATATCATATAAATATATATATATCTATATATTATATAATATACATTTTGTTATTATATTTTCTAGTGTAAAATACTAGAAAACCACTGATACGAATTTTAGATAACAATATTGTATTTATATTCATTTAGAACTATATACAGTGGTTTTCTGGGGCAAACTGTTGAGGTTTGCCTTTGATACTACACTTTTATCTTGACATATTTTGGCAATTTTCTTATTTCTATTTATTTTTTAGAATTTGGCGTGATTCCCAGAATTAAGTTCAATGAATATTAACTATCCGCCACAAATAAACTACAAACAATATAGTATATCTGGTGCCAACTATTCTTCTTGCCTTGACAAAACGTAATAGACAGATTCCTCGAGATTCCTATCCAAAAAATTCGATTTATCTAAAAAATATTCAAATTAACCAGTTTAAAACTGAGAAATAACCTCTACGCCTTTGACGTAATGTCAGAGGATCAGTTAGAGGGTGTTTTTGACAACTAATAGGAATTAAATTAATACAAAAATACTGCGCTGACGTTTCGGAAACTATATCCGTTTCCTTTTTCAAAGTTTAAGCTTTAGATTTTTATGTAACGTGTAGAATAACACGGCATAAATTAAAATTGTTTATATCATTTCCATAGATACTTACCATAGAAATGTTGAAAAAATTAAAATTGTTTATATCATTTCCATAGATACTTACCATAGAAATGTTGAAAAATAAATAATAAATCCCAAAAAAGAAAAGGAAAGAAATAATTTATGAAATGCCACAAATAACATTTAAACAATATTTATGTAATAGACAGTGCAACGAGGATTTTCTGCTCAACAATATTTATGTTTAATATTATCCTTTGTTTGGTCGAGAAAGGATTGTATATTCAAGAATTTCTGCTAATATGATTAACGATTATTTAAATCATACTTTAAAAGGTTAACTTGTTTAGACATTGTTCACTTTTACGTTTCACTATTTTGGTAATTAATGTACTGGGTCAAAAATTCAAAAAATGAAATATCTTCTGTTTAGTCACATACCATGAACAAAGAAGTACTTAACAATGATTATTCAGTCTTCAAAATTATTTAACGAAATTTAATTAAATCTTATAAATATACCTACAGTGTGCCAATTTAAAAACTACTCACCCTCGGTATTCCCTACACAACAAACAATGTTAGCGATATGAACAGGGGGAATAATACAGCTTAAAAGTGTTTCCGTAATAACTCTTTCCTATAGTTGTAAAAAGTTTTGATAATTTCAAATTGGTTTATACGTTGACAGAGAGAGATAATTATGGTGTAAATTTTCAACAGGCACAAAGATAAGTCGCAAGAATGGTATGCAGGTTTATTGCTGTTTAAAAAAAAATATTAAAAATATAAATATCCAATGTACAACAAGATTACCCAACATACATCAGTGAGTTTAGGGCATTTAGAGTATTTTGTTATAAAAATCAAAATGGCAAAAGTTTCGTTATAATAATGTGACTAATAAGTATTTTGCATGTTTAAATATCAATAATTAATGAAGATAATACCTACCAATAATAACCCTATTCTGAGTAGTTACCTGTCAAAAGCATATAATTTTCCATTGGCTTTGACGACGTGAAAGTTAAAAGAGTTTTAATGAAGAATCTATAATAATCATATTTAGTTAATTAATGCTCTCATATTATTATTTATTATTTTCATGCAATCAATTAAATTGATAACATCGCAACACAACAAGCTTTCAAACAATTTTAATTTTTTTCACTGTTGCAATCTTCCCTATACCTACTAAGCGTATGGAATAAATAAAACACACTGGTCACAATGTGACGTAACAAAACTATGTATTTGGAAAACGAATAGAGGAACGCGCCACTATTCATCCCACTACTCCCGAGAATAATGTAAAGATCCGATATTCCAGAGATTGGTTGTGTTGTATGTGTAGTGGTTAAGTGGTAGAATATTTATGCTAAACTCTAAACTAAACCAGAACACTAATATAAAGCTATAAAAAAATTAATAATACTATAATTTAATATAGCAGCACAAACTATTGATTGAAAATCCCAAAGACAAATATTTCACGCACGTTGTTTCAGAAGATGATTTTTCTTCAGGGATGTTTTTAAGACATACATGCAGTATAAAGTAAACATCTCATAAAATTGTGAAAGCATTTACCTGCTAATGATATCTGCGATGATACGTATCTTATTTCGTTTAATTATCAGTTTAAAATGAATTAAACTATTTCACTTGCGAACATCCCCTGCTATTGCTCATTGTTATCTTCCAGACATTATGGTAAGAGAAATGAGATAGATTAAAATGTATCGTTTAATTGTTAAAGATGTATCGACGAGTGTATCGACCTGTTTCTTTAATCATACAGTAATCTTGTGGTTCAAAGATTTTCGATTTTCGAAATTAGGTTTAACCATTTAGAACATTTTGCAGTTGTAAGAAATGCTTTTTGTTTCTGATTTCATCGGAAAATCAATCGAAACATTCAACCCCTATTATTTTTTTATTTTTCTACTTAGAAAAAAATGGCATCCTATTAAGCACCCGCATAATAATTCCTTTATTCAATGGCAAAGAACAACCGAGTCGTATCCCGTTAAAATTTATTATGTATTTTAAATAATTTCAAAAATAAACTTGTCGGCTTAGTATTGTCATACACAATGGCGTATCTTTCGACCCAGACAGCCTGCCCTGGTACACGTTCGGGAGCGATTTACGAGGTGTAGTGGATAAGTAAAGTCAAATTTTTTTAATGGCATCGCAAGAGTCATTTACTGATGTGGTTTGCTAGACTGCAAAAACATTTCAATTAAAGAAGAAGATAATACAGTGAACACGTAAAGGTTGGAATAAATTCCGTAAAATCTTTACAAAGCAAGTGACAAAAATTCGCCCAGACACGTCGATTTTTAAATTAATTTCTCAATTTGTTCATTAAAAAAAAGATGTTTACACTCTTTTTAAAAAGTTATGACGTCATCGGCAATTTTTTTAAATGGCAACCCCCATTTTTAAAAATGTCATTTGAAAGAGCACATTTTTCTGCATACAGTACCTACGTTAAATTCTATGGCAAGTTGCATGAAGAAATTATCGAGAAAAAAATCTTAATGTAATGTGACAACTGAATGTGAACGTGACAGCCAAGTCCGCGTTTCTAAGTAGATGAAAAAAAGCGTAAACATGAAAAAAGTGTAAGTCGTAAAACAAACAGTTCCTCTACCAGGTGTCGATCATAAGTAATACCTACACGTGTGTGCTATGAATGTGAAATTATGTTTTTTTCTCGATAATTTCGTCATGCAACATGCCATAGAAAATTTAACGTACTGTATGCAGAAAAATGTGCTCTTTCAAATGACATTTTAAAAAATGGGGGTTGCCATTTAAAAAAATTGCCGATGACGTCATAACTTTTTAAAAAAAGTTTATAAACATTTTTTTATTAAATGAACAAATTGAGAAATGAATTTAAAGATCGACGTGTCTGCGAGCGAATTTTTGTCACTTGCTTTGTAACGATTTTACGGAATTTATTCCAACCTTTACGTGCTCACTATATAATACGAACTAATCGTTCACTTTCACATTTTTTTCGAGATAATCATATACGGGATCCTTGACTCACAGTATTTTATAGAAAATATTTAAATGGATGATACAATCCACCAGTTTATAGGACGACCTCGATCGCACAAAATAAAATGGAATAGAAACTGAGGTACATTTATATTAAACGTCACGAGAAAGACGTGGTAAAATATTTTTGTTAAAAATACTGAGAAAAAAAATCTGTATTGCATAAATGATAAATCAATTTGTTTGTTTCTGCAGCAGTTTCCAACGTGGTTTCCAACCATTTGAAACTATCAAACGCATGCACATTTATTTGTAAAGATGTACGCATTCTGTTAAAAGCGTTTTATATTTTCAGAGTTCTAACAATAATTTCATCTCTTTAGGCGGCAAACTATCACAAACTGGTCTGCCAAAACAAAACTTATAATAGAAATATGTTTTTCATACAACTAATAAAAGCATTTTTTAATATTTATTTAGTAATAATATAAAAAGTTGTATTTATGAATTCAAATCACCCTAATAATTATATTTGGTTTGTTAGACTATTGTAATCGGTTTATTCTTTTGTATATAACTGTACAAAACGAACAGTGGTTTTTTGCAAATATTCTAGAAAACTCACTAGATTAGATACTAAATAAATAAGAAAGATAGAATGTACTTTTTGAGAATAATATTAAGATTATTAAAAATGCAACTGTGACAACTGAGGATTGGTATTATTATTCATAAAAATTTCTTGTGAAACGTCAGATTCCCATTTGTTAAAATCAACTTTTATCTTACTCCAAACCAGCTTGTTGTTAAGACTAGGAAAATATAAATGGCAATCCACATACCTGTAACAAAAAACTCTTATTACTATTCACTAATAACTATTATTTAGAATAATCTAATAACAGAGATTTTTTTAATATAAATGGGATTGCACCATCTTGATTTGCATTGTAGATTTTCCACCCTTTTCTATTGATACAATTTCCCTCTCGTACAGGTATCAATTAGGATTCATACCACAAGTATGGATTCATACCACAAGTAATACCATACACTAGGTATGGTATTACTTGTGGTATTTAATTTATTTTTTAAACTTTATTCAATCATTTAAGTTGTTTATGGCTTTAAAAATGGGACCAAAGTTCGTGACTAAATAATTGGTGGCATTTTTGTTCAATATTTTTCTTCATATGAATGGACTTAATATTAATTTTCCTTTTGGAATACATTTGTAATTTATAAGAAGTATTTCTTTAGTTTAACCAATTCTGATTTCGTAAATCTGAAAGGGAAGGGTTGATTCATCCTTATTTTTTCATTGAGACTTCACCCGAGTCCCGCGACAATTTATCTTGTTCAGTGGGTAATAGGATGTAGACCGCAACTCTATATTTTTCTATTACTAAAAAATCTGGTTATCTAGAATCTTTCACTGTTTCCCGTTTTTTCCTTCTCCACTTTTTGATTTAATTGTATTTCCGAATGAGTAATATGCTTAAAGTAAAGTCTCACTTTCGAGAACATCCTGTTTCAATAAAAATAAAATTTATTTATTAGCCGTTTGCATAATAATAACCACTATATACGCGATAAAGAATGTACATTTTATTTAAACAAATATTTACCTCAGCAATATATTTATAGCTTGGAGAGGTATTCATTTCTATGTAATTTCTAATACTTATATATCTGCTTAAATGTCGCATGATATTACATAGTCATTTTTTTTTCAAGGATGTTTACATTATACTTGTATTATAACATTATATGGCAGAACGTAATGCACAGAATGGATGGAATAAAACACGTAAGTGAAATCACACCTAAGTTCATTAATAACTCTGATTTCATAGTTTATATATATAATAAATTGAATTGAATCATACGCTGAAAAAATACAAAAGTATAAGTAGTAGAAAGGGTATCTACCTACATTTTGTAAACATTTTATTTTTTGCTATTCATAATAATTAAATATATAAGTAGGTAGACGGTGATAGTAGTTTACGTGTCGTAACAAGTCCCGAAAGTAGCATTTTACTGGACGAGTAGGCAAATTTCAGGGCGAGCCGTAGGCTAGTTCTGGAAGCGAGTCCAGTAAAAACACTTTTGGGACGTGTTATGTACAATATTTTTTTTTAACGGGCACAGTATTGTACCATTAATTCGCAATCGTCATTTCGAAATTTCATTTTATAAAAACTGTCACATTTTTAACCTCGTTTTTAACTAAACGTCAAAATATGTCAAATTACCTATTTTATAGTTTTAAAAAATACAAACACTCGGTTGCTATGGTGAGCGGCCTGTAAAACTTTTACAGGACTCTCACAATAACAACCATCATTTTACCAGCCGCAGTTCGATAAATTGCGATTTTCTGGCCTAAAAGTAAGCTGGAAAGTACTACTTTCTGGCCGGTTTAAAAAAAAACGTTTTTGTTAATTTTACTAATAAGTATAGGTAACCTGTTTTATTGATTTTTTTGTTTACTTAAAAAAATATTATTTATTCAAAATATTACTAATATGGCCCAAGTACCGACTATTTTAGAAGCAACTAAATAATTTATTTGGTATATTTATTTAAATTTGACATGCATACTTTGTTGTAAATGTACCGTTTCTAAATTTAAAAAAGAATACGACTAAATGTATTGCCATGGTGATGTAAATATTGATTTCTTTTTAATCTCGATTCACCTGCAATTCAGTAGGTACTTCTCGCCAATGTTTGACTTTAATAATGCAAAAATTCGAATTAAATATTATATTTAAAAATAATGCAAGATCGAAGAAAATTATATTAAAAAATTAAGAATTATCTTTCAAATCCAAATCACACTAGTAAAATACATTGTTCTGAACAAAAAATGAAGAACATTTTTTTTCAATTTGGGTAAGCGTTTTGCAAATAAAATTTTTTTTTGGTAGTCTATATCTCAACCACCTTTGAACCTCGTATAACGAAATTTTGTACAAAGGTGTTTTTAAAGGTGCCGATTAAGAATATTCGACTAGATATTTTCTAAAAAAATATAAATTCTCGGAAAATCCACCCTTACGTTAGCCTATGGAAAGGTACGCCAATGATGATTCTCAAATTTTACTACGTCATTAAATTCTATTTGGAGGCAGTGAAGAACCACCCAAATTTCAAAAAAATCGCATCAGTAGTTTCTGAGATATAGGAGTGGCTCCATGAAACTTGCGACACCCCGCATATATATTGATGGGTTTATCTTTGATAGTTTTTGAGTTACTATAACCACCCATCTTCGACATCAAGAATAAATAATGCACTAGAGCCGGCCATGCAATAACAATTTTATTTTCCCATTTCCTTATAACACGACTAACTCAACAATAATTAATGCAATAGAAAATTTTTAAACTTCAACATTTAAAATAAAATTGTTTTACCATGGCCTGCTCATCATTATTTATTCTTGATGTCGAAGATGGGTGGTTATAATAATAACTCATAAACCATCAAAGATAAACAAACCCATCGATAGGTATATGTATACAGGGTGTTCCAGTTTTTTGTAGCAGGACTTTAACAGTCGATAGACAATTGAAAATTATTAAAAAAAGTTCCTATAAACATAGGTTGAAAAATGCTTAGTTTTCGAGATACAGGGTGTTAAAGTTTGAAAATAAATACGGATTTATATTAATATTTCCAGAATGCTAAGAAGTATCGAATCCAAACTTGCCAATTCTTTACATATAATTTAGAGGCCTATTTTAGAATAACAAACTACTACTTTACTTAACCATGGGCGTAGATATATGGATTTACTAAGGCTCTTTTTTACAAAAAAGTAGTACGCCACTGATATTTTTCCATGTTTTTAGTTTAATTCAATAAAGCAAGAAAAAACAAAAATTTAATGTCTCTTGGCACTTTTTGATATGACAAGCCGTTTTCCAGAAAATTTACATTTAATCATTTGATGCACGCATCTGGACGAATTTTAGACAAACTTGAAGTCGCTCGGAATTTCACCAAATTTGATGGTACGAAAAGTCTTTTAAAAAGAAAGAATGAAACATCGTTAATGATGCTTGTAATGAAGTAAGACACTTTTACATGTTGCTAGCTTTTGTGTTTGTGTTTCTAATCATTTATTTTAGTTCGACCGTTGCGTTTTAATACATTTGTGTTATAAAAATTTTGATTTTCATGATAATAAACTTTTACAATAAATATTTTAAATGTTTCATTCTTTATTTTTAAGAGACTTTTCGCACCATCAAATTTGGTGAAATTCTGAGCGACTTCAAGTTTGTCTATAATTCGTCCAGATGCGTGCATCAAATGATTAAATGTAAATTTTCTGGAAAACGTCTTGTCATATCAAAAAGTGCCAAGAGACATTAAATTTTTGTTTTTTCTTGCTTTATTGAATTAAACTGAAAACATGGGAAAATATCAGTGGCGTACTACTTTTTTATAAAAAAGAGCTTTAGTAAATCCATATATCTACGCCCATGGTTAAGTAAAGTAGTAGTTTGTTATTCTAAAATAGGCACCTAAATTATATGTAAAGAATTGGCAAGTTTGGATTCGATACTTCTTAGCATTCTGGAAATATTAATATAAATCCGTATTTATTTTCAAACTTTAACACCCTGTATCTCGAAAACTAAGCATTTTTCAACCTATGTTTATAGGAACTTTTTTTAATAATTTTCAATTGTCTATCGACTGTTAAAGTCCTGCTACAAAAAACTGGAACACCCTGTATAGGTACAGGGTGATTGACGAGAAAAGGGACAAAATGTTATGGTAGATAGAGTTCACTTAGGTGAATTAGAAATGTCTATTGAAAATAGCCTGAGCCTTTTTTTTATTGATCCACAGGGTGATTTATGAGTTTTACCCAATACTTCTTAAGGTAATATCTTTTAAACCATTAACCAATCACTAGAATCAGCTCGTATTGTGGGTATATAATATACTATTAAATTGTCAATTTACATGCATAAACAAAGACAGAAAATTCCTGGGCCGGCTCACCTAATTTTTATTTTTAGGGCTCCTATGAAAAAATTCACCCTGTGTACGTGATTTTTAAATTCTAATACTGAATTATGAAACTACATACAAAAGTGATCGAAAACATGTATTTTGTTGTTTTGCCACACTTTGGGCGAATTTTAAATAAGCGATTAATTTTCGCCAAAATCGAAGGTCTGCACAAAATAAATTTATAAAATTACATTTTTCTCTCTTATTCAAACTAAAATATTTGTTATACAAAATTTTGTGATTTCACGCATGATTAATATGAAATAAATAATTAAAAATAAATAATTTCAACATCAGATAAGTAATTTTTATTTCTGAGGTTTCTGTAAAAAATCAGTCTTTATACATTTTTCTCAAATTCTGATAATAAATTGTGGAACTATATTTAAAAATTAACGAAATTATTTATTTTTTATCACAATACATTAATAAACAGAACATTATAAACAACAAATTCACAGAACATAAAACCTTATAACTTATTTTCAAAATGATTTTCTGGAATTTTCTGTCTTTGATTATGCATGTAAATTGACAATTAATAGATAGTATATTATATACCCACAATACGAGCTGATTCTAGTGATTAGTTTAAAAGATATTACCTTAAGAAGTATTGGGCAAAATCATAAATCACCCTGTAGATCAATAAAAAAAAAGGCTCCGGCTATTTTCAATAGGCATTTCTAATTCACCTAAGTGAACTCTATCTACCATAACATTTTGTCCCTTTCCTCGTGAATCACCCTATATATTTGGAATCAGAAAGAAGAGATGTATCACAGAAAGCGAAAATATACAGGGTGTTCCATTTAAAAAAACATAAGTTTAGTCTATAACATCTATCTCAGTTTTTTTCTGAGCACATACTTTAAATCTTCAAAAGAAGAACAAAAAGTTTTATTACCAACATTTTTTTGTGGAAATAAAAACAAAGGAGTTAAGGGGTGGTTCAATATATACATGTACAGTGAAGTTTTAAATTTAAATGTCAAAGATAATGCGTCGTGTCTGAAAATATTTACCTACTTCAAATACGCATCAGCTTCCTTGTCTGGGTGTGTTACTACATGGTCTTTTTGAGAGTACAAGTGGTTATTTTTTAATGAATACAGATTAAACACTAATATTATATTTTTACTCGTAATTGCTATAATATGAATGTATTTGTGCTAGTTTAACTACATCCGCTTGGTCAGAACTTTAGTGTATAGTAGGTACATAAAAATAAGTATTCGCAATCTCGGCAACACCGTCCGATTTCAGAGTTAACTCTTTTTTGTTGGGCCTCCCCAATATACCAGATATCGAATTCACAGTACAGACGTAATACTTCTACTTTATTTAATCTTCTATTGAATATAAAATTCTAGTTGGTCACTGGAATTTCCGAACGCTAATATTTTGTTGTCACAGCCACCGTCCAAATTAAAAGGTAACTGACTTCATCCTAAATATACAAAATTACTATAAACCAGCAAATGTATGTGTTAATATGTGATTCGCAAACAAAACAAGACATTCCACAATCAGTGGTCAACATAATTTTAAAGTGTGCCATGTTTTGCATAACTAATGATTCAGTAGATCGCAAGGTCAAGGCTATACGTAATATTTTTGTATATTTCGACTTGGAACAGTTTAATATGACCAATTTAGTATATTATTGTTAAAAATAGGATTAAAACATGCAACAACTTTTAACTAAGTCTGAGTCTATTTTTTTAAGGTTGAAATTTTTGTCACACCCAAAACGCCAATAGTTAGAGAAGCGACATAACACGAATAAAAAAACAAAGTTAAATAACAAGGAAACAGATATCACTGAAAGATATACATATAAGTTAACCATTCCTCTTTGATTAAACATACGATAATTCAATTACACTGTTAAAGTCAATGGGCTACTGAGTACTGATCTCCTGAGCTGGAACGATTTCCTAAGGATTAGATTGTGTATGTATTGTGTGCATGCGCAAATTTTACTTTGTTTCGGAGCTAAATGAGGCAGAGCCGCGTTCACAATATGTTTTATAACTTGTGTAACATTGTTAGGAACTTGGTTGAAATGTGCAAACTGTAAAAAGCGCTTTACAGTGCCAATAGTTTGAAGAGAGCCAAAAGACCATATCACAGATTGCTATTCTTGTCTCATTCATATAGTATCAGATTAAACTTCAACATAAATATACTCTGCAGTGCAGTATCCTAATTCACCATCATCTTTACGGCCTTTCGAACATATTGATGAACCTTTTGTCCCAAAACCAGTCCAAGTATTTTGGTCAAAAAAGAACCTGACGCGCTGACTTTCCAACTGATCATAACCCTTGAAGGATATCGACAACGATCCTTTTATCTGACGGACCCAAATGTTCAACAAAACTGCATCTAATTTTGTAGACTAAATTTAGTTACCTAATTCGAAATTTAATTATTTCAAAATTGCGCTCAGAACTAATATCCAGATCAACAGAATGGAATCTGCTTTAAAGTGGTGTAAACATTGCACTTGCCTTCAAACCCCTCAAAAATAATCACTTTTTCTTTCAAGCAAAAGATTTGGTATACTGCTCGAAAGTGTACAACTTTGCCATTAGGACAGAAGCATGATTCAAGCAATAAGTGCATATTCACTAACTCATCTAAACTAAGCATAGACATTTATATAATAAAAAAAAAACTCATGAAAATATGCGAGTTCTTCTAGCTAGAACACATCCGTTATAGTGACTATGCATGTCCCCCCCGTATGTGGAGATCTAGAAATGAGAGCGTCGTGTTTCTTGGATTGCAATTGAGTTATACGAAAAAACGTTGTTTCAATTGCAAATGGAACACTTCAATTGCATGAAATCGTCATTATCCATATATACAGAAGGACAAACACTAACTCCAGGCCTACAAATTTTAATAACGAACCACTAACTGGTACATTCTAAATTCTATCTATCTATTATGCCATCCTCGTATGTTAAATTGAGAGTGAATTATTTAATGCATACATAGAAATTTAATTGATTTATTTTCACTCACCTAAGAGTACACAGTATGCACAGTTTTAAATAAAAATAAAAACTCCTCTAGGAGTGCATATCACTCTTATATGCATATTGAAAATTATTCCGACTAATTTTACTAATTTCTTTATAATTTTATTACCTTTATTGAGGAACCCCAAGCGGCATCGTTTCTGATATCAATTGTCATTAACGAAGACATGTTAGTAAAAAATCAAACAGCGTTCCTGTCCATCATCTCTTGAGATACTTTGGTCCATAATTTACGTTCAACTCGAGTTCAACTTAATAAAAATAGAAATTAAAAACAGGATAGGAACAAAACTATCAAATGTTAGAAAAGACTGAAGCCACAAATGTGGCATATGATACACAAAAGTGTGAACCTGAGAGTATCGTGTGGAGGATGAAAATTTTATTGATTTTCAACAATCTTATTGATTTTCAACAATCTTATTGATTTTCAACAATCTTATTGATTTTCAACAATCTTCTCATTCAACATTTGGAAAAACAATGCTCGTCTTAACTACCTTATTGACTCAATCTGTCACAAAGGTTATAGCTATTAACATATCAAGGAATGTTATGACTATCATAACTGCCGCAGATGTCGGTTTGAAATCCGAGCTCGTAGAGCGAGGATTTTAAGACATCTAAGGCTGTTATGATTCATAACATCCGTGATTTGTTCAATAGTTTATCGGTTTCAGAAAATAAAGATATTATTAATAGATATTACCTTTTGATATTCTTTTATTAATAACGTTTTCATTTCATTAGTTGGTCAAGTCTGTATGGGTTGATTTGTCGCCAGTTATATTTTGTTTGATTTTATTTGTTATCTTTTTTTATATTACATAAATGTTTACATTTTTAATGTCACAACGGCTACATAAAAATGGACCTTGGATTGGCTGAAAATACATTTCAGTTGGATTTCAGTATTTATAATTATTATTGTTTGGAGTTTTCTGTCTGTTTGTATTAATAAATAGCCCTATAGTTTCATTATTTATTATTTCATCTGTTGACAGTTATTGACAGATCTGTATTGTAATATTACCGTACAAACAATAAATATAACTGTACAACTTTAGTTATGACTTATTTACCAGCCTACTTTTGCATATGTAAACAAAGGATTAATATCCTGAAACCGATAAAAATATAAAAGTATATTTATCTCATTGGAGCTATATTGGTCTCATTACATCTATCAATGTATAAGGTAAGATACATGTCCTTTTTTTTTAATTAAAAAAATGTTCTTCCCTAAGCCGGACATACCGATTTGTGGTTGTACTTAGAGATGCACCGGGAACAGTTTTTTTTAAATACCGGGTATCGGGTACCCGGTGAAGTGCAATAGCCGGGTACCCGGTATCCGGCCGGGTATTCCGGTATCCAACCGGTAAATTCGCGAAAAATTGCATATGCGCGGACTTTGACACGTGACACGCGGTTTTGCATGTACGAGTAGTTTGGTGAAACACCGAGTTCTGAGTTCGTTCAGTGATTGTGCAATTTTTCGAATAAATCATGAGTAAGAGTAACAGTAAAGTGTGGAATTATTTTAAAGTTAGTAGAAATGACGTTACAAAAGCAGCGTGCGTGTTGTGCAAAACTGAAATAAGTCGCGGCGGTACCGGTAAAACGGCGAGTACATAATGTTAAAACACTTGAAGTTTAATCATAATGGTGAATACTTCGAGATAACAAAAGAAAAGACCGCTTCTACTAAAACTGCTTCAAAACAGGCTAAATTAGATTGTATAAAATGGGAGATTACTAACACATATATGCAATGAAAATTCACAGAAAAATTGGAGAAATAATAGCTCTGGACAATTAGCCTTTTTCAATTTTTTCAATTACCCGACCGGGTACTACCACTACCCGGCCAAACCGGGTACCCGGCGGCTCCCACCGGATATCGCCGGGTACCGGGTAAAACCGGGTACCCGGTGCATCCCTAGAACTTGTACTTACAATGTACATTGTACAAGACATATTAGTCGTCCATTACTAGAATACGGGATCTGCTGTGTGGATTAGTGATCTAAGTGATCCCAAGTAAAGTCTAATTGAAGCTATTCTTCATGGTCTAATTGAAGCTGTTTGTCGTGAAACTACTAGATTCTTCTATTCGATAGCCGTATAAGTTGAAGAGCAGAGAAATAAAAAATCAAAAATTTTTTTAAAACCCTACAGCCAGCTGCACAGTTTAGAATCATGACTATGAAAACAGAAGGATCTGTTGACGTCTCTATTTGTGTGCGGAAGTTAACTGAATTTAGAAGTGGAAAATTTGTCTTGGTGCTTTGATTTACAATTGACAATTATTATTATACATAATATGTTATCTCTATACATTATGAAATCACTGTCTTCAATTAGGCATTTTCATGTGTAAAATCAAACACAATAAAATACACAATTATAGACAGAACAAATAAGCCAATACACCTGTCGGATGCGTTATTTCCGCCTTCTTCAAACCGGAAGTGCTATACGTTTCAAGGAGCAAAATATATACCAGCTATAAATAGTTCACTCACATGATTGAATCCTGATAATGGAACTCGCCCTGTTGTTGATGCAGATTTTTATTATTCTTTTTATAACAAAAATGAACACTGACAGGCAGGCACATATTCCAAGCGATCGTTATTAAAATAAATGATGGATTGGGAACGGTGCCAAAGCGTAATATAAATTATTTACATATCTATAGCGGAAGATTGATTTCAATTATTTTCAATGTAAACAAGTTATTTTTGCCAAACATATAATAACTGCTAACAAATAATAGAATCAGGTTATATAAATTTCTGAATTTTGAGGCAATCAAAGTTACACAAAAGACTGGTGAACCTTTAATATTTGATTGTATACTTGTATACTCAATAATCATTGAGGTCGATAGGAATTTTCTTTGTCACTGCTGTTCTTGATAAAAATAAAAATATCGACCAGTATTTTCGACCTCATCGCGATATGAGGATTCTATTTTTGTTTTCAGTTTATGTCAATATGGAAAAAAATCTATTGCCATTGTTTATCTCGTTGCTAAAGGGGGAAACATCGAAGATGTAAAAAAAATGGGTCATAATAGTTATTCGATTATCCGAGATCGGTCGTAGATGGATATTAAGCAACGAAATTTCCAGGGATCCGAGAGGAAGGTTGGTTCTAGCTCTCCTGAAAGATTTGTGTGAAGTTAGCGACGAATTTCCAGCGACGAATTACGAATTCTGGAAGCCCGCGTAAATTTGGCAACCTCGCAGCATCTTCAGCGACGATTATCGGGGTGATATATACCCGTCTCTGAAAGCGTAGGTATTTTACTACATACTTGCTTCCATGATTGAATTATTGAATAGCAACCGATTTTAACCATCTTTACATAATTTTAAGTTTCAATATCTAGCCCAAAAATTAAAATTACAGTAAAAACCTTACAACATGTGTTTCTTGAGGAAACGATATTTGGATGAAATAACGTATTCTGCCATAATTAAAGCGTTATAGGTATGCAAAATTACTTGCAAAAGTATATTATGGGAGCGACGGAATAGTATAATATAATTGAAAAATTTTAAATAACGTAATAACCGCGCGATAAAAGTAAACGATATTCAGAAGAAAAATGATGTATTCTAGAACAATCATAACTGTATACACGAAATTACTTGCAAACTTATATTACGAGAGGGACGAAATATTTCCTACCCCTTTGAAAAATATTAAATAACAGAAAAACCGTACGACAAAAATAAACGATATTCGTAAGAAAAATAATATATTCTAGCACAATCATAACTGTATACGCCAAATTACTTGCAAACTTATATTATGAGAGGGACGAAATATTTCCTCCCCCTTTGAAAAATATTAAATAACAAAAAAACCGTGCGATAAAAATAAACGATATTCGGAAGAAAAATAATATATTCTAGCACAATCATAACTGTATACACGAAATTACTTGCAAACTTATATTATGAGAGGGACGAAATATTTCCTACCCCTTTGAAAAATATTAAATAACAGAAAAACCGTACGACAAAAATAAACGATATTCGGAAGAAAAATAATACATTCTATCACAATCATAACGGTATACATCAAATTACTTGCAAACTTATATTATGAGAGGGACGAAATATTTCCTCCCCCTTTGAAAAATATTAAATAACAGAAAAACCGTACGACAAATATAAACGATATTCGGAAGAAAAATAATACATTCTATCACAATCATAACGGTATACATCAAATTACTTGCAAACTTATATTATGAGAGGGACGAAATATTTCCTCCCCCTTTGAAAAATATTAAATAACAGAAAAACCGTACGACAAATATAAACGATATTCGGAAGAAAAATAATACATTCTATCACAATCATAACGGTATACATCAAATTACTTGCAAACTTATATTATGAGAGGGACGAAATATTTCCTCCCCCTTTGAAAAATATTAAATAACAGAAAAACCGTACGACAAATATAAACGATATTCGGAAGAAAAATAATACATTCTATCACAATCATAACGGTATACATCAAATTACTTGCAAACTTATATTATGAGAGGGACGAAATATTTCCTCCCCCTTTGAAAAATATTAAATAACAGAAAAACCGTACGACAAAAATAAACGATATTCGGAAGAAAAATAATACATTCTAGCACAATCATAACTGTATACACGAAATTACTTGCAAACTTATATTATGAGAGGGACGAAATATTTCCTACCCCTTTGAAAAATATTAAATAACAGAAAAACCGTACGACAAAAATAAACGATATTCGGAAGAAAAATAATACATTCTATCACAATCATAACGGTATACATCAAATTACTTGCAAACTTATATTATGAGAGGGACGAAATATTTCCTCCCCCTTTGAAAAATATTAAATAACAGAAAAACCGTACGACAAATATAAACGATATTCGGAAGAAAAATAATACATTCTATCACAATCATAACGGTATACATCAAATTACTTGCAAACTTATATTATGAGAGGGACGAAATATTTCCTACCCCTTTGAAAAATATTAAATAACAGAAAAACCGTACGACAAAAATAAACGATATTCGGAAGAAAAATAATACATTCTAGCACAATCATAACTGTATACACGAAATTACTTGCAAACTTATATTATGAGAGGGACGAAATATTTCCTACCCCTTTGAAAAATATTAAATAACAGAAAAACCGTACGACAAAAATAAACGATATTCGGAAGAAAAATAATACATTCTATCACAATCATAACGGTATACATCAAATTACTTGCAAACTTATATTATGAGAGGGACGAAATATTTCCTCCCCCTTTGAAAAATATTAAATAACAGAAAAACCGTACGACAAATATAAACGATATTCGGAAGAAAAATAATACATTCTATCACAATCATAACGGTATACATCAAATTACTTGCAAACTTATATTATGAGAGGGACGAAATATTTCCTCCCCCTTTGAAAAATATTAAATAACAGAAAAACCGTACGACAAATATAAACGATATTCGGAAGAAAAATAATACATTCTATCACAATCATAACGGTATACATCAAATTACTTGCAAACTTATATTATGAGAGGGACGAAATATTTCCTCCCCCTTTGAAAAATATTAAATAACAGAAAAACCGTACGACAAATATAAACGATATTCGGAAGAAAAATAATACATTCTATCACAATCATAACGGTATACATCAAATTACTTGCAAACTTATATTATGAGAGGGACGAAATATTTCCTCCCCCTTTGAAAAATATTAAATAACAGAAAAACCGTACGACAAAAATAAACGATATTCGGAAGAAAAATAATACATTCTATCACAATCATAACGGTATACACCAAATTACTTGCAAACTTATATTATGAGAGGGACGAAATATTTCCTCCCCCTTTGAAAAATATTAAATAACAAAAAAACCGTACGATGAAAATAAACGATATTCGGAAGAAAGATAATATATTCTAGCACAATCATAACTGTATACACGAAATTACTTGCAAACTTATATTATGAGAGGGACGAAATATTTCCTACCCCTTTGAAAAATATTAAATAACAGAAAAACCGTACGACAAAAATAAACGATATTCGGAAGAAAAATAATACATTCTATCACAATCATAACGGTATACATCAAATTACTTGCAAACTTATATTATGAGAGGGACGAAATATTTCCTCCCCCTTTGAAAAATATTAAATAACAGAAAAACCGTACGACAAATATAAACGATATTCGGAAGAAAAATAATACATTCTATCACAATCATAACGGTATACATCAAATTACTTGCAAACTTATATTATGAGAGGGACGAAATATTTCCTCCCCCTTTGAAAAATATTAAATAACAGAAAAACCGTACGACAAAAATAAACGATATTCGGAAGAAAAATAATATATTCTAGCACAATCATAACTGTATACACGAAATTACTTGCAAACTTATATTATGAGAGGGACGAAATATTTCCTACCCCTTTGAAAAATATTAAATAACAGAAAAACCGTACGACAAAAATAAACGATATTCGGAAAAAAAATAATACATTCTATCACAATCATAACGGTATACATCAAATTACTTGCAAACTTATATTATAATAATAATAATAAATAATAATAAACCTTTTTATTTAGCAGTATTGCTAGTAAAATAAATAACAATTTTTTTTACAATTTGCAATAAATCACTATAAGCTAAATTAAAACTACATAGATAAGCACAGGTTTAATCTCGGTTTTAACAATTTTTTGTAAGATATAGTTTTAACAGTTTTTTAGAAAAAATATTAATATTTTCACATTGTTTTAACTCTTGTGGCAAACCGTTGAAAAGACGTAGACCTTCATTAAATAAATATTTAGATGAATTTTGCACTTCAATATGATAATTATCACCTGATCTTATTGGATATGAATTTAGTTCAGACCTTGCTGTTAGAAAATTATTAAAATATTGAGGAGCTTTACCAATTTTTATTTTGAAAATAAGTATTAAATTAGCTTTTTCAATTATTTGCCAAACAGTTAACCAGTTTAACTGTAGTAACATATCTTTTATATGGGTTGTTCTGTCACAATTTAGAATTATACGCATACCTTTATTCTGTAATATTTGTAATTTGCTGATCTCTGTTTTATTTGCCGATAATAGTAGTGATGCACAGTATGTAAAATGTGGTAATATAATTGTATTAAAAATTACTTTTTTTGCCCATTGTGACACATTACTTGATATTCTATAAAAATATCCAACCTTTTTACCAATTTTTTTGCACAAATAACTAGCAAACAGATTGAATGACAACTGAGGATCTATTATTACCCCTAAATATTTCATTTCATATACTTTTTCTATTGATTGATTATTTATGGTTATATTTAAATTCTCGTCGTCAAATTTGCAACATCGACTTTTTGTTCCTAATACCATATATTTCGTTTTTCCCGAATTTAATTTCAATTTATTTAAACCTAACCAATTATACAAAACAACTAGTTCAGAATTCATTTGAGCGGCAACTTGTTTAAAATCGGATCCAGAAACAGAGATCAGAGTATCATCAGCAAAGAGATGAACATTAGAATTTTTTAAGTGTTGATACAAATCGTTCACATAAATCAGAAAAAGTTGCGGACCCAATACACTGCCTTGCGGTACTCCATGTACAGTTTCAATAGATGTTGAACATTTATCCCCGACTTTGGTTATTTGGAATCGACTGCTTAAATAATCACGAAACCATTTAATTACAACTCCTTTAATACCATACTTGTTTAGTTTTCCAATGAGTATATCCCTATTCACAGTTTCAAAAGCTCTTTGAAGGTCAACAAATACACTCAACACAATATCTCCCTCACTTATGCACTTTCTCCACTTGGCACACACCAGTTGTACAGCAGATTCACAAGAATGCTTCTTTCTAAATCCCGATTGACCAACATATAAGAGATTGTTTTTCTCAAAATATTCAGATAACTGTTCGCACACTACAATTTCGATGATCTTTTCAATAATTGGAAGCAGATTTATAGGTCGATAATCACTAGGCTTATTTGGATCTTTAACTTTTGGTACTGGTATTATTGTACTTACTTTCAATTCAGAAGGCATTTTCCCTGTTCTTAACACCGTATTTATTAAATTTAAAAGAGGGTAACCAATAACGTCAAAAAGAGATTTTAGTAAGTCTACATTGAGCACTACATCACTAACAGATTTTTTCCTTAAATTGAAGACTATTTTACGCAATTTGTTTAACGAAATTGTTTTAAATTCTGAGAATTCCAAAGTAGTACACTCACTATTATGATCAGGGTTCACTAATACAGTATCTATAGTGTCTACGATATTTTGTATACTATCTAAATAGAAATTATTAAAATTTTCTTCAACTGACTCCGTGTAGGATCCAAAATCAATATTATTACCAATTTCTGTAGAACATTTATTACTAATTAAAGTTTTTAAAGTCTTCCACATTTTCTTTGAGTCATTTTTATTTGAATCAATTTGTTTGTTATAATAATCCCTTTTGGCTTTACGTATTGTTGTTACAACATTGTTCCTCTTTTCTTTATAAAAGTTCCAGTCTACTACAGCTCTAGAATAACAATACTTCCTATATGCGTTATCCCTTAGTTTTTGCGATTCCTTTATTTCAGCATTAAACCATTGTTTACTAGAATTTATAACAAGTTTTTTTACAGGAGCATAGGTATTTATTGTGGTACTCAAGTTGTCACAAATCGTTTTATATAATACGTCTACATCTGCTACAGAATAAGCCCAGTCTTTCTCCAATAAACTGACTTTTATTTTAGTTACATTTTCTTCATTTAAATCCCTTGTATCTATAATTCTTTCTGTTGAATTTAAGTTATTAATTTCGACTGAAGTTCCTACTATTTCATGATCACTGATATTTGTAAACTTTTTACTTAAAGGTTTCAGGTAATGACAATTTGTAACAATTAAGTCGATTAACGTTGCCGTATTTAGTGTTATCCTGGTGTCATGTTGTATTAACTGTTTATATCCGCAATTTTGTATTATACTTATGAGTCTCTTGGTATATATATTATCCTTAGTTTTATAATTAATGTTAAAATCTCCCAAAATAATAACATTACAAACATTTAGACAATTCTCATTTAAAATTTCATTAAAAAACTCCAGAAATTCATTCATATTTCCATTTGGTGAATTATACAAAGATCCCATGATGTAAGTCTCATCATTTATTACAATACTTATAAATATAGACCAATAGTTATATGGCGATTGCAACGTTTTATAGACTTTATATTTATAATTTTGTTTTATATAAATTATTGTTCCACCAGTATGTCTGCTATTTGAATAACAAATTGCATGGCTATAGCCGTTTATACATATCTCTTTTTCCTCAATGTCATTAGTTATGTGTGTTTCACTTAAACATATTATGAATGGATCTTCATCGTTAATCAATTGTATTATGAGAGGGACGAAATATTTCCTCCCCCTTTGAAAAATATTAAATAACAGAAAAACCGTACGACAAAAATAAACGATATTCGGAAGAAAAATAATACATTCTATCACAATCATAACGGTATACATCAAATTACTTGCAAACTTATATTATGAGAGGGACGAAATATTTCCTCCCCCTTTGAAAAATATTAAATAACAGAAAAACCGTACGACAAAAATAAACGATATTCGGAAGAAAAATAATACATTCTATCACAATCATAACGGTATACACCAAATTACTTGCAAACTTATATTATGAGAGGGACGAAATATTTCCTCCCCCTTTGAAAAATATTAAATAACAAAAAAACCGTACGATAAAAATAAACGATATTCGGAAGAAAGATAATATATTCTAGCACAATCATAACTGTATACACGAAATTACTTGCAAACTTATATTATGAGAGGGACGAAATATTTCCTACCCCTTTGAAAAATATTAAATAACAGAAAAACCGTACGACAAAAATAAACGATATTCGGAAGAAAAATAATACATTCTATCACAATCATAACGGTATACATCAAATTACTTGCAAATTTATATTATGAGAGGGACGAAATATTTCCTCCCCCTTTGAAAAATATTAAATAACAGAAAAACCGTACGACAAATATAAACGATATTCGGAAGAAAAATAATACATTCTATCACAATCATAACGGTATACATCAAATTACTTGCAAACTTATATTATGAGAGGGACGAAATATTTCCTCCCCCTTTGAAAAATATTAAATAACAGAAAAACCGTACGACAAAAATAAACGATATTCGGAAGAAAAATAATACATTCTATCACAATCATAACGGTATACATCAAATTACTTGCAAACTTATATTATGAGAGGGACGAAATATTTCCTCCCCCTTTGAAAAATATTAAATAACAGAAAAACCGTACGACAAAAATAAACGATATTCGGAAGAAAAATAATACATTCTATCACAATCATAACGGTATACATCAAATTACTTGCAAACTTATATTATGAGAGGGACAAAATATTTCCTCCCCCTTTGAAAAATATTAAATAACAGAAAAACCGTACGACAAAAATAAACGATATTCGGAAGAAAAATAATATATTCTAGCACAATCATAACTGTATACACGAAATTACTTGCAAACTTATATTATGAGAGGGACGAAATATTTCCTACCCCTTTGAAAAATATTAAATAACAGAAAAACCGTACGACAAAAATAAACGATATTCGGAAAAAAAATAATACATTCTATCACAATCATAACGGTATACATCAAATTACTTGCAAACTTATATTATGAGAGGGACGAAATATTTCCTCCCCCTTCGAAAAATATTAAATAACAGAAAAACCGTACGACAAAAATAAACGATATTCGGAAGAAAAATAATACATTCTATCACAATCATAACGGTATACATCAAATTACTTGCAAACTTATATTATGAGAGGGACGAAATATTTCCTTCCCCTTTGAAAAATATTAAATAACAGAAAAACCGTACGACAAAAATAAACGATATTCGGACGAAAAATAATACATTCTAGCACAATCATAACTGTATACACGAAATTACTTGCAAACTTATATTATGAGAGGGACGAAATATTTCCTCCCCATTTGAATAATATTAAATAACAGGAAAACCGTACGACAAAAATAAACGATTTTTGGAAGAAAAATAATACATTCTACCACAATCATAACTGTATACGCCAAAATACTTGCAAGCTTATATTATGAGAGGGACGAAATATTTCCTCCCCCTTTGAAAAATATTAAATAACAAAAAACCGTCCACCCAATATAAAAATAGGAAAATGTTTTACCTTTTGGGAACTCATGTAGCCCAAATTTTAAAAGCTCTTAATATCTTCTGGCACTATAGTGAAAAAGGTCACGGCAAAAGAGCGCCAGATATCCCAAACGGACGGCTGATTCTGTAGTAGCAAGGGGAGTTGATATAACCGATTTTGAAACCTATGTTTGTAAACTTAAAGGGAATAAATATTTCGAAGTAGGAAGATGCTATTATCAAAAAGAAATTGCCAACAACTATTCGAACATTTAAGGGCATTCTTCAGGCTCATCAAATAGTATGGACCAAACTAGAGTCCCAAATACGCTACAAATGCGTAAGTTAACTTGTAATGTTTGTTCTAGTTCACAAAATTCTTGTTCACATTACTGTTTGGGACAAATTTCTCTGCAGAAATACAAAAGTATCCTTTTTACTAATTTGTTCGTTTTGCTTAATAGTCAAAATATAAATAATCGTAAACTATTGTGAGTCGTAATTGTTTGTCACTTTGTAAGTATTTTCTTTAACCAAAATTAGTTGATCAAACTAAAAAACTTTCTATTGATGAAGTTTATTCCAGTGATGAAGACGAAAATAATAAAGAAGATGGAGAACGTACTATCGAATCTTAACATGCCAAAAGGAAACGATTACGTGCTGACCATATTTAGAGGCAAAAAAACTATTAGACACTTCGTGGGTATAGTCATTGCAATCGTAGAGTTAAATAAATATAGCATATGTTTTTTGAGAAAAATGACAGATAGCAATAATCCTCTGGGTGGGTTGGAACCTTTGATGTGGAAACAAAAAAACTGGAATCGTCTCTGCCACAAAACACCGAAACTCTGCACTTTACTCCAAGAGTAAAGAGTAAAGTAAAGTGCAAGAGTAAAGTGCAGAGTTTCGGTGTTTTGTAGCAGAGACGATTCCAGTTTTGTTTTAGATAGCAATAAATTTATATTTCCACCCAAGGATGATACGTGTTGTTAATATTAATGATATCGTAATTTATTGCCAGCTCCCACGCTGAATAATAGATGCCAATATCTTTTTAATTTCAACTTTTCGTCTTATAATATGGATCAAAAAGCTAGTTGTTTTATAAAAATAGACACATAATATGTGGTTATTAATGGTGTGTACTTGTGTAATAAAATTATGCTTAGAAATTTGGTAGTTTTTTTTTCACCTCCGTGATATCATATGTCACCTCCGTTAATGGTCGAATGCGCCTTTTTAAGAAATTAGTGAAAAAACTATGTAACCATGTATTATTTAGGCACATACGTTTCCATTGAAATATCCAGAAATATGAATTTGGGAGATATAAGGAAGAATACATGTTAATCAAAACCAGAATCCGTTTGTGTTAATTTTATGAAAACAAGCCATATACAAATTTACTTGCAAGTAGGCATGACGTAGGAATTCTAAGTTCTGAATTTTCAATGAAAGGAAGGAAGAAAGAAATTAAGAAAGCAGGGCTTCCCTCATATGTATAGTATGTAAGTAACTTTATATATGTCATTGTAAAAAAATATTTTATTTTTCTGCTAAGGAATATTCATTTTCGCGGGACGGTTACCGTGTTAGTTAATACTATACGTTTGGGAGTCAAAAACTTTCTACCCTCCGTCATATGTTTGCAAGCATCTACAGGGTGACCCATTAAGAATGGAAACACTCGCGTACCAAACTTGTTTGTGGACCGAATTGAACGGGATTTTTTTTAAAAGATAGATCTTGTAAAGCTCTATCTTGGTGCAAAATTTGAAGACGAAATTTTGATGTTCAAGGCCTACTATGAATTTTTTTTTAAGTGAAAAATAGCAAAATTTTGTTAGCGATTTTTTTATAAAAAATCTGACTACACCACTGGATTTCGGAGCCCCTCAAATGCATCTGTCCCAATTTTTGCAAAAAAATTGTCATCCCTAAAAAAGTTATAACAATATCAGCATTATCAGCGTTTGCCGTTGTCGGTAAACTTATTCCTTCATAAAAACCGGATAGAACCCAAACACTGGTGTAATTATTAACAAGAACCATTGTGTAAACCAGTATACACAAAACAACCAACAATAATTACTCTAATGTACACAACAACTGATAAAAAATAACGATTAAAACATTATAATTTAAAAAAAGAAAAAGGAGTCAAATTAATTCATATTAACCATTAAATTTAAATTTTTGTAGCTTCCACTAATCCTCCGTTGAATGCTATACATTTTTCAAAACGTTTTTTTACATTTTTTTTGTTTCTGTTTGGGTTCTATCCGGTTTTTATGAAGGAATAAGTTTACCGACAACGGCAAACGCTGATAATGCTGATATTGTTATAACTTTTTTAGGGATGACAATTTTTTTGCAAAAATTGGGACAGATGCATTTGAGGGGCTCCTAAATCCAGTGGTGTAGTCAGATTTCTTATAAAAAAATCGCTAACAAAATTTTGCTATTTTTCACTTAAAAAAAAATTCATAGTAGGCCTTGAACATCAAAATTTCGTCTTCAAATTTTGCGCCAAGATAGAGCTTTACAAGATCTATCTTTTAAAAAAAATCCCGTTCAATTCGGTACACAAACAAGTTTGGTACGCGAGTGTTTCCATTCTTAATGGGTCACCCTGTATGTGTTGTGTATGCCATTATATTCACAATAAAATACTTTTTCTTTCAGAGATCATTCGTTTCACTGTACAGTTATTATATATTATATCTATTTGTAAAAATGTTTGAAATAGATAGGTTTTGACGTTTAACGTCAAATTACGCAAACAGACGAAAAATTACGTCACTCGTCTATTGCCTGCTTGTGTAGCGATAAAAATTTAAACCCGGTGGTTATAGAAACTGAGATTCTAATTGGATAGAGACCGGTGATTATGATTTTATAAATGTCTGTAAAGCATAATTTATTTATTTATTTATTTTGGGTTACTCCATCCAACAGTCCAACGACCAATTATGGGATGGAGGGACATACATAGTTTATACATAAATGTAATTAACTACACTAAATTTAAGTACATAAATAGTATCTAAACCGAAAAACGGAAGTTGTACAGTTATATTTATTGCTTGTACGGTAATATTACAGATACAGATCTGTCAATAAAATTGTCAACAGATGAAATAATAAATAATGAAACTATAGGGCTATTTATTAATACAAACAGACAGAAAACTCCAAACAATAATAATTAAATACTGAAATCCAACTGAAATGTATTTTCAGGCAATCCGAGGTCCATTTTTATGTAGCCGTTGTGACATAAAAATGTAAACATTTATGTAATATGAAAAAAGGTAACAAATAAAAACAAACAAAATATAACTGTAACCATGGCGACAAATCAACCCATACAGACTTGACCAACTAATGAAATGAAAACGTGATTAATAAGAGAATATCAAAAGGTAATATCTATTAATAATGTCTTTATTTTCTGAAACCGATAAACTATTGAACAAATCACGGATGTTATGAATCATAACAGCCTTAGATGTATTTAAATCCTCGCTCTACGAGCTCGGATTTCAAACCGACATCTGCGGCAGTTATGATAGTCATAACATTCCTTAATATGTTAATAGCTATAATTGGCTAAATTCCTAATGTCACAAATTTTACAGTTAAGAATATGAAGTTATCCGCATGCAAGTTACAAAGTGAACACATGTTTATATGATTGATGGTCGAGTTGGTAGAGTATCTGCCTCTCACCCAAAAGTCCCGGGTTTGAATCCCGGTCGTGGCAATGGAAAATACTGTGAGAGGGATTTTTCCATTATACACGGATATTGGATGTGTGTCCCTTGTCTTTAAATGTGTAGCCCCCTCCCGCACAAGGCTCTGCCTTCTGGGATAAAGGGGGTCGTAATTACATGTGGTGTATTTATTTATTTATTTACACAATGGCGATGACATTAACATAGTACGGGCTCTTGGTAGATAGAACGTAAGATTATTGCGTAGGTAATCTAGGAACATGAAAGTTTAATAATGACTACCTACTATTATTGTAAATTATCAAACGCATAATACGTGTATTATTGTGTAGTCGTGGAAAAAGTATTTTGTTATGGATATAATGACATACACAAAATTACACAGGTATGAAAGAAGAAAGAAATTTTTTCATCGCCAAAGGTACAGGAGCAAATTACTGGAACTTATCCTAACCTAACCGTAAAGTGAAAATGATTGGAAGAACAATTAAGGACTTTATTGCGAATGAAAGACATACACAAAGTTACTTGCTTCTCTTTAGGATTCATTTAAATATTTTATGCACAAATCGCACCTAAAGTGTTCGGTTGTTTGTGTACATGTTGCATGAAAATTCCTTTTGCAATTTATGCATTGCGGAATCTCTTCGTCTTTTGAAAACTCTATGCTTAACCCACATAAGTAACATATTCTAGTTACACATTTTGAATGTTCTAAAATTAATAACTTTAGCTTTTTTCTAAAATCACTTCCACTAAATTCTTCGGTAAGTGGCTTTCCATGAGATAATTGCTTAAAGAAGGAAATCAAATAAACTCCACAATCAGTACTATTTTGCTGATTAATATGGGGCATAACTTGATAGTTCCAACCGTCAGCATGGCTTGCATAATTGACTTTTAGAAAATTTAAAAACACTTGGAAAAATTTTTTTATTTCGGATTTTCTATTTCTAAGTGGGTTTAGCCAAATAAATATTTTGTCGTGGAAATTGGCAACGGCCATGCACCAGTGGTTTCCATCTATCAGCACTGGAAAAATCACTGTCTTAATACAACTCAGATGGACTCTTAGGGATGGTTGGGCTGGAGTAAATATGTAATAGGATTTTTCGCAAGAAATTATTTCAAAATTTTCTGAATTCTGTGTATTCATTATAAGTAAAATTACGTCTATAACAAAATTGGACAGCCACTTATCATTATTTAACGTTTGAAAATCGCTATAATATAGTTGCGGTATAGGAGTGTCAAATAACCCGACAATATAATCTTTTTTTGTTTTATCACCCAAACTGCTATAGTATCTTATGTCCTTCATTAGGCCATTTGAAAATAATTTATCGTTCTCATGAGGAACAGGCGAAGCGTTGAATTTATCAGAAGAGAAATCGGTTTCAGGTACGGTAACAGTAGATGAGAGTTTGGTTAACTCCTTACTTTGTGCTAAAATGTTTCCTTCGTAATTATCAGAATATATTTTGTTTGTGGCTTTTAAAGGTGATTTTGGGATTTCATGACTATGCGTAAAACCAGACGTAAACCATTTGCGCTTTTCCAGTATTTGCTTTTTTTTTGTACGAGGTGCCGCTAGATGTGGAAGGATGAAATATAAGTAAAACTCCGTCAACTTCTGAACCATATTTTTCCAAAATCCCGTTTCTCTTCTTATTCGTTTAATATATATCCCTTCATAAGTGTACAAAACAAGGTCACACCATTCTCGATTTGCTATCTCTAATTGGCCCTGAATTTGGTAGAAATAAATGTGATTCCTTTTTATGCGGCCATTTTTCTCAAAGAAATCCACTTCTCCGGTGCTGATTGCAGAGAGAGGATCTAAATGTTTTGCTCTAAAAGGACATTTTATTTCTATCAAGCCCACGTCTCCGATCAGGCCATCCGGTGAACAGCCTAGGAAAGGCTTTTCCCTATATATTATAAATCCACTAGGTTTTACAGTAACCTTTTTTGACTCTTCGTATGCCCTAATTGCAAAATTTTCGTTAACAACACCGTGACGAATTGATGCTAAGTGGGCCAAGGATGCGGGGTATAAAATATTATATGCTAGTTTCCCCAACGTCGTATCATCCTTCGCGCGACATATTCTTCCAAAATTTGAGGCAGTTAATCTTTTCATTCTTTCTTCTCTCCATCGTGGACAATTTCGTTGTTCTGTAGTAAGTAGTTGAATGGTATCTATGTCTGCCGAATTCAAGTTTTTGAGATACATTTGGCATTTTTCCGCTAGAGAATCATCAAAACAGTTAGGGTCAACTAGTGTGGGCAGCATTTGATCCAGAGATCGTTTTATCGATGTTCTTTTAAAGTGCGATATAGGAGTACCTTTCGATGGCTTCTGCCAAAATTCTTGGCTTAAAGGTCCAGTTTCAGTATCTGTGTCTATTCGCGGTGTCGTACTATTCGTCTTAGTTTTTTTAATAGCTAGTTTTGCTTTGTTAATATTTAACACGTATTCTTTGTGCCTAGCTATTAAGTGGCGCCGAATTTTTCGAAGGACCCTACTGCATTTCTGCTGCATCTCACCTTTCATGATAGAATTCTTTATAATACCAAAATACCTCTCTACTGGTTGATTGTTTAGTCGCCTATGATAGGACAACTTTGATGCCCACAATGGTAATAAGGGCATATACTTTTTGAGAACTAAATTATGAAATGTAGGACAGTAATACGGATTTTTATTCCCAGCTGAGTCCTCGATGGTAACGGTATCCCCAATACGTTTGAAAAATGAATAGAAAGGACTCTCTTTATATAAACTTCTTCGTTTTTCATCGAAGTATTGTATGCCCTCGATATATATAAATTCTGAGTTGTCTTCTCCAGCATTTTTATGTTCAGTAACATAGTCACAGCAAATAACTAACATGTTTCTGTATGCTTCTGAAACCGTAGTTGAGTAATATTTTGATTTTAATACAATCGAAAGGTATTTAAACCATAAATTAAATGTTTTAAATTGTTCGAAGTTCAATGCGGCTGCCATTATTTCTTTTAGATGTTTTGAAGTGTCGAAATCTTTAAACGACTTGTTAATATCGTCGCATATAACTTTAAAAAAATGTGTACTACATATATATATTTTAATAGTATTATTTAAAGAAACGTTATATTCGTCATTCAAGTAAGAGAACATTAGTTTCAGATAATCCGAAATGGTAGTGTTATTCCAAAATTCAGCAATGGCATTGAGAAATGCAAAACTAAAATCTACAACAACCGAAGGAAAAATTGGCCACCTTTTAGTAGTCCTCATGCAAAAATATTTAAAGTGACCTAACCATAGTCCAATAGAACCAGCATAATGCGAGGAAGATACCATCTCCAAGATGGGAACTACTCTTCTGTTTAAAGTTAGTTGTATGACCCCGGCGTAGTAGTAAACGACAGTAGTAGTATCACTGGGTCGTCTAATCAAACTTCCAGTGGCATCGAGGTGAAGGGATAGTTCTGGATTCTCTTTTAGCTCTTTTAGGAGCAGTTCCAGTTGTTCGTTGCTTGCCACGTACACAAAAAACGGAGAACCTGTGCATTGAATGTATTCGGGGTGAGCCTTCTGAGCTTCAATCATGTCGAATAAATCATTTGGATGTCGATCATTTAAAGCAAGTTGCTCAGATCTTATTTTCCTTATAGTAGTATCAGATTTATAGTCACCCGCATTGCCACGAGATCTCTTCTCTGGATCCAAAAGCAGCATCTGTTCATCTTGAAACTCTATCGGTTTCGATTTCTGCAATTTATTTCTAAATAATTTTCTCTGACATCCTCTCACCTGCGATGTCATTAAATGTGTATGATGATAATTTATGGAAGAGCTAAAAATAGAGACTTTATGGACGCAATTAACAGAAGAGTACTTTGATACGTCATGTATTACCAATTTAAACTTCTTACAGTCGGCATGAGCACATTCACCATAAATAACGTATTGATCAAGGCGTTTATTAAATCTCTTGCTATGAATGTTGAATATGCAAGAGTTGTTGATTGTTTGAAATTTGTTTTTTATCAGCATCTCATATTTACCGTAAACTAATTTTACACCATCAAACATAATTTTCATTTCGTCTGACGTTAACGATTGCATTCCTTCCAAAATCGTGCATTCTCGGTAACTAGTCGGATTTTTCCAGTTACTGGAAAGATTATTCCTAGAATTAACCGGCAAAGGAACATTGGGAAGAGCACTGTTACCAGACGCAATTGTTTCGTGACTTACCTGTTCTACCTCATCAGAAACATTTTTTTGCTCATAAGGTTTTGAAAGAAATTGATTTATTTTAAGTTCTGATGATGAACTGAATTTGAATTCAGACTGGTTTTAGATTAATGATGACTTGATTCGTCAGACATACTTGGAACTTTGATTTCGATTTCAGAAGATGAAATCTTATTTTCATTCCCTTCAAAACATTCCCACTCAGGAAAAGAAAATGACAGTTGATCATCTCGAAAACTATCTGAATGCATTGAATGAACATTCCCTTGAGAATGATATTCTTGTGTAACGTTTTTTAATAGATCAGATGATTCTCGTGATGTAATTATAGTATCTCCAATGGAATTAGCTCCTATATAGTGTATAATAATATTCCAGTGTCGGATGAACCCCCTAATTATCTGCGAAGGATACACCGGTTTTCTATATTGAACAGATATTTCTGAACAAATTTCACGAAGAAGGGGATTTGAAGAATTTAATTTAACGATATCTTCAATCCTTAAAGTAGGCTGGCGAGAAAACATTATTTTCAAAATTCTTAACTCTAATCCTCCTTTCTTGAAGTCCATATTTAATTATGCAAGTACTTATATTTAAAACAAAACCTTTACTCGACAATTTGGTTAAATGAAATAAAAAAATAATTTTTCTAAAAATTTTACCACAAACTAATAATGAGGAAGTACATACCTACATCACTAAATTAATAAACACTACCTACACTAATATTATTAATGTTACTATAAACACCAACAAGTTCTAAAAAGAACTGTTTCTATTATATTGTTAATTTGTTAAATTCACGCGAACAAATGACATATTCTATTAAGTAACAACCGTACCGAGAACAACTTTTGTTACGCCAAAAATGTGATTTTCGAAGTTCGAATATTTGGAGTACCTACATCAAATTTTATCGGAATTCGTTCAAGAAGACCCTGTATCTTCGCTACGGTGTCTCTAACAGATTTTTTTATTCGAAATAAATTACTCGCCTACTACCGAGGAACAACTTTTGTTAAGCCAAAAAATGTGATTTTCGAAGTTCGAATATTTCGGGTACATCAAATTTTATCGAAATTCGTTCAAGAAGACCCTGTATCTTCGCTACGGTGTCTCTAACAGATTTTTTTATTCGAAATAAATTACTCGCCTACTACCGAGGAACAACTTTTGTTAAGCCAAAAAATGTGATTTTTGAAGTTCGAATATTTCAGGTACATCAAATTTTATCGGAATTCGTTCAGGAAGACCCTGTATCTTCGCTACGGTGCCTCTAACAGATTTTTTTATTCGAAATAAATTACTCGCCTACTACCGAGGAACAACTTTTGTTAAGCCAAAAAATGTGATTTTCGAAGTTCGAATATTTCGGGTACATCAAATTTTATCGAAATTCGTTCAAGAAGACCCTGTATCTTCGCTACGGTGTCTCTAACAGATTTTTTTATTCGAAATAAATTACTCGCCTACTACCGAGGAACAACTTTTGTTAAGCCAAAAAATGTGATTTTTGAAGTTCGAATATTTCAGGTACATCAAATTTTATCGGAATTCGTTCAGGAAGACCCTGTATCTTCGCTACGGTGCCTCTAACAGATTTTTTTATTCGAAATAAATTACTCGCCTACTACCGAGGAACAACTTTTGTTAAGCCAAAAAATGTGATTTTTGAAGTGCGAATATTTCAGGTACATCAAATTTTATCGGAATTCGCTCAGGAAGACCCTGTATCTTCGCTACGGTGCCTCTAACAGATTTTTTTATTCGAAACAAACTGCTCGACTATTAGGAATAACTTTTGTTAAGTTGTTAAACTTTTGTTAAAAAAATTGCTACCCTCCGCATCGTATAAGTTTGCAAGTAACTTTGTGTACACCTTTCTATTCACAATAAAATGTTTAATTATTTTTCTTCCAAATTTCCTTCATTTTCATCATACGGTTATCGAATTAATTAACACTACATGTTTGGGGATAAAAAAGTTGCTACCCTCCTTCGTATAAGTTTGCAAGGAACTTTGTGCGCGTCATTCTATTCACGATACAATGCTTAATTTCATTGTATTATTTTACTTCCGAATATCGTTTATTTTTGTCGTACGGTTTTTCTGTTATTTAATATTTTTCAAAGGGGGAGGAAATATTTCGTCCCTCTCATAATATAAGTTTGCAAGTAATTTGGCGCATACAGTTATGATTGTGCTAGAATGTATTATTTTTCTCCCGAAAATCGTTTATTTTTGTCGTACGGTTTTCCTGTTATTTAATATTTTTCAAAGGGAGAGGAAATATTTCGTCCCTCTCATAATATAAGTTTGCAAGTAATTTGGCGTATACAGTTATGATTGTGGTAGAATGTATTATTTTTCTTCCGAAAATCGTTTATTTTTGTCGTACGGTTTTTCTGTTATTTAATATTTTTCAAAGGGGGAGGAAATATTTCGTCCCTTTCATAATATAAGTTTGCAAGTAATTTCGTGTATACAGTTATGATTGTGCTAGAATATATTATTTTCCTTCCGAATATCGTTTATTTTTATAGTACGGTTTTTTTGTTATTTAATATTTTTCAAAAGGGGAGGAAATATTTCGTCCCTCTCATAATATAAGTTTGCAAGTAATTTGGTGTATACCGTTATGATTGTGATATAATGTATTATTTTTCTTCCGAATATCGTTTATTTTTGTCGGACGGCTTTTTGGTTATTTAATATTTTTCATAGGGGGAGGAAATATTTCTTCCCTCTCATAATATAAGTTTGTAAGTAATTTGGCTTATACAGTTATGATTGTGCTAGAATATATTATTTTTCTTCCGAAAATCGTTTATTTTTGTCGTACGGTTTTTCTGTTATTTAATATTTTTCAAAGGGGGAGGAAATATTTCGTCCCTTTCATAATATAAGTTTGCAAGTAATTTCGTGTATACAGTTATGATTGTGCTAGAATATATTATTTTCCTTCCGAATATCGTTTATTTTTATAGTACGGTTTTTTTGTTATTTAATATTTTTCAAAAGGGGAGGAAATATTTCGTCCCTCTCATAATATAAGTTTGCAAGTAATTTGGTGTATACCGTTATGATTGTGATATAATGTATTATTTTTCTTCCGAATATCGTTTATTTTTGTCGGACGGCTTTTTGGTTATTTAATATTTTTCATAGGGGGAGGAAATATTTCTTCCCTCTCATAATATAAGTTTGTAAGTAATTTGGCTTATACAGTTATGATTGTGCTAGAATATATTATTTTTCTTACGAATATCGTTTATTTTTGTCGTACGGTTTTTCTGTTATTTAATATTTTTCAAAGGGGGAGGAAATATTTCGTCCCTCTCATAATATAAGTTTGCAAGTAATTTGGCGTATATAGTTATGATTGTGCTAGAATATATTATTTTTCTTACGAATATCGTTTATTTTTGTCGTACGGTTTTCCTGTTATTTAATATTTTTCAAAGGGAGAGGAAATATTTCGTCCCTCTCATAATATAAGTTTGCAAGTAATTTGGCGTATACAGTTATGATTGTGGTAGAATGTATTATTTTTCTTCCGAATATCGTTTATTTTTGTCGTACGGTTTTCCTGTTGTTTAATATTTTTCAAAGGGAGAGGAAATATTTCGTCCCTCTCATAATATAAGTTTGCAAGTAATTTGGCGTATACAGTTATGATTGTGGTAGAATGTATTATTTTTCTTCCGAAAATCGTTTATTTTTGTCGTACGGTTTTTCTGTTATTTAAAAGTTTTCAAAGGGGAAGGTAATATTTCGTCCCTCTCATAATATAAGTTTGCAAGTAATTTGGCGTATACAGTTATGATTGTGGTAGAATGTATTATTTTTCTTCCGAAAATCGTTTATTTTTGTCGTACGGTTTTTCTGTTATTTAATATTTTTCAAAAGGGGAGGAAATATTTCGTCCCTCTCATAATATAAGTTTGCAAGTAATTTGGCGTATACAGTTATGATTGTGGTAGAATGTATTATTTTTCTTCCGAAAATCGTTTATTTTTGTCGTACGGTTTTTCTGTTATTTAATATTTTTCAAAGGGGGAGGAAATATTTCGTCCCTCTCATAATATAAGTTTGCAAGTAATTTCGTGTATACAGTTATGATTGTGCTAGAATATATTATTTTTCTTCCGAATATCGTTTATTTTTGTCGTACGGTTTTTCTGTTATTTAATATTTTTCAAAGGGGGAGGAAATATTTCGTCCCTCTCATAATATAAGTTTGCAAGTAATTTGGCGTATACAGTTATGATTGTGGTAGAATGTATTATTTTTCTTCCGAAAATCGTTTATTTTTGTCGTACGGTTTTTCTGTTATTTAAAAGTTTTCAAAGGGGAAGGTAATATTTCGTCCCTCTCATAATATAAGTTTGCAAGTAATTTGGCGTATACAGTTATGATTGTGGTAGAATGTATTATTTTTCTTCCGAAAATCGTTTATTTTTGTCGTACGGTTTTTCTGTTATTTAATATTTTTCAAAGGGGGAGGAAATATTTCGTCCCTCTCATAATATAAGTTTGCAAGTAATTTGGCGTATACAGTTATGATTGTGGTAGAATGTATTATTTTTCTTCCGAAAATCGTTTATTTTTGTCGTACGGTTTTTCTGTTATTTAAAAGTTTTCAAAGGGGAAGGTAATATTTCGTCCCTCTCATAATATAAGTTTGCAAGTAATTTGGCGTATACAGTTATGATTGTGGTAGAATGTATTATTTTTCTTCCGAAAATCGTTTATTTTTGTCGTACGGTTTTTCTGTTATTTAATATTTTTCAAAGGGGGAGGAAATATTTCGTCCCTCTCATAATATAAGTTTGCAAGTAATTTCGTGTATACAGTTATGATTGTGCTAGAATATATTATTTTCCTTCCGAATATCGTTTATTTTTATAGTACGGTTTTTTTGTTATTTAATATTTTTCAAAAGGGGAGGAAATATTTCGTCCCTTTCATAATATAAGTTTGCAAGTAATTTGGTGTATACAGTTATGATTGTGCTAGAATGTATTATTTTTCGTCCGAATATCGTTTATTTTTGTCGTACGGTTTTTCTGTTATTTATTCTGTTATTTAATATTTTTCAAATGGGGAGGAAATATTTCGTCCCTCTCATAATATAAGTTTGCAAGTAATTTGATGTATACCGTTATGATTGTGATAGAATGTATTATTTATCTTCCGAATATCGTTTATATTTGTCGTACGGTTTTTCTGTTATTTAATATTTTTCAAAGGGGGAGGAAATATTTCGTCCCTCTCATAATATAAGTTTGCAAGTAATTTGGTGTATACCGTTATGATTGTGATATAATGTATTATTTTTCTTCCGAATATCGTTTATTTTTGTCGGACGGCTTTTTGGTTATTTAATATTTTTCATAGGGGGAGGAAATATTTCTTCCCTCTCATAATATAAGTTTGCAAGTAATTTGGCTTATACAGTTATGATTGTGCTAGAATATATTATTTTTCTTACGAATATCGTTTATTTTTGTCGTACGGTTTTTCTGTTATTTAATATTTTTCAAAGGGGGAGGAAATATTTCGTCCCTCTCATAATATAAGTTTGCAAGTAATTTCGTGTATACAGTTATGATTGTGGTAGAATGTATTATTTTTCTTCCGAATATCGTTTATTTTTGTCGTACGGTTTTTCTGTTATTTAAAATTTTTCAAAGGGGGAGGAAATATTTCGTCCCTCTCATAATATAAGTTTGCAAGTAATTTGGCGTATACACTAGTATACAGTTATGATTGTGCTAGAATACATCATTTTTCTTCCGAATATTGTTTACTTTTATCGCGCGGTTATTACGTTATTTAAAATTTTGCAATTATATTATACTATTCCGCCGCTCACATAATATACTTTTGCAAGTAATTTTGCATACCTATAACGCTTTAATTATGGCAGAATACGTTATTTCATCCAAATATCGTTTCCTCAAGAAACACATGTTGTAATGTTTTTACTGTAATTTTAATTTTTGGGCTAGATATTAAAACTTAAAATTATGTAAAGATGGTCAAAATCGGTTTCTATTCAATAATTCAATCATGGAAGCAAGTATGTAGTAAAATACGCTTTCGGTATATCACCCCGAGACATAATCGTCGCTGAAGATGCTGCGAGGTTGCCAAATTTACGCGGGCTTCCAGAATTCGTAATTCGTCGCTGGAAATTCGTCGCTAACTTCACACAAATTCCTGAAAGTTCGGTAGTTTTTCAGCAAAATCGACCTATTTAATTATTCATATTCATATCTCGGCTAATATCGGAGATGGATCTAAAAAAAGAGTTCTTCATTTTTCCTTCTTCTTGCTCTCCGTTCGAGTCCGGATCTTCTAGTTCCAAAGGGAAAAGCTGAGGCGCGTTTTTAAAGGGTACAATGTTTGAAAAATCACTAATATCCGACAAAATCGTCTCTTCAAAAAACAACTTTCTTAGGAGGCAAAATAAAAAAGGAACCGATTACGTCTTGGGATTTTCGAATATTCATCTAGTTTCCAAAAAAAAAAACACGCCGCCGGTCCATCTCGAAGGAGACGCGAGTTATTAAGATCGGCCCAGACGCGTGTTTGGAAAAATTTGAAAAATTAAAAAAATTGCGAAATCTGAAATTTTTAAACACTATTTCCTAACGATAAATCGCCGCCAGGCCACCGTTCTGATAAGAAATCCATAAGGTAGAGGGACCAACTTAGAACTACATCGTATATTGCACGGTCTCGCTGCGATTTTCGAGGTAGTAAGAGCGAACGAAAAAGTGGAATTTTGACGTTAACGAAAATTTTAAAGTTGGGTTAAAATTTCTTGAAGCGTGGCATTGTTCTCGCATCCCTTTCTAATCTCACAAATTTTACACAATCCTCCGACACGGGGTATTAAAACGTTAATAACTTTCTTAATACTCGAAGGATCGCTACGAAATATAGCCTAATAGATTTTCCCGACACGAAGACGTCTATAAAATACGACGCCACGTGCCGACACTTGCCCGGAAAAGAGCCTTTGAGGCGGCAAAGTGCATAAACTCACACGAAATTAGAGCGAGTCTGCCTGATCACCTTTATTTTTTTTACCGACTGAAAACTTATTTTCACCTTTTCCGCAAGACCCTGGGTCTTTCATTCATAAATAAAACTTGTTTCTTTGCACTCGAACTGAACATTTTTCATGAAATGACCCGTGTCGTGATAACTCGAAAGTTTGGGCGAGGGCTCTCCTACTATAATAAAAATTTTACACCAGCATTTTCTAACCAATCAGAAGATTGGTTTTTGTTCCGTTACCATAGCAACCCAGGTATTATTGTTTTGGAAATTCTTATGTACAGGGTGTCAACTCTAATTTTGCCCCCCCCCCCCTCTATTTCCTTATTTGTGAAGATATTTTAAAATTTTAAAATGTAGCCTTATCAGCCATTTACCGAATTTTTCAAATATAATATTCCAAATTACCTAGCGCCAATACATACTGGGTGGTGAAAAGAAAGTTGATTTTTTTAAATGGAATACCCTGTATATTTCTTGACAGGTTTGTAGTACTCTTTGAGCTGATTTCAAAAATGCATAACTCCCTTGAGTTTAGATCAAAATCGGTCGAGATATTCAAAGATAAACATGAGAAATATTTGTTTTCACACTTTCGAGGTGGCTTGGCATTCTGACTTAATTGTTGACTTTTAGCTGTCAAAATAATGTTCCTTAGCAATAAATATCAAATACTTAAAGATCTGTCTAAGATCTCTCATCTAACAAATTCCCTATATGCTGCAGCTTGATTTTTTTTACACAAAAGATAAATTTCGGCCATTGCACATCTTTCTTCTACAGAATATCCCATTTTGCCCGTTAATTATATACAAGTTAAATACAACAAAACATTATACATATACAGGGTGTCCCACTTAAGATGTATCCACACTCCTAAAATCTTTATTTGCGAACCGATTTTCGAAATCTTTTTTTTTGCCGGATAGGGCTTGGAAAACTGCATTTAAGCTATACCTTATATTTCTTAAAAAGGTACATCATAACCTACTCGGATGTATTTTTTTTAGCGAAATTTCGAGAAAAACTATTAGCGTTTTTTTAGAGAAAAACTAATACCAGAATTAGATTCAGGACCTTTTAAAACCTAAGTGGTGTGAATTTTGCGACATTAGGATACAGGGTGTTAAAGAAAATGGAGAGGAATTTCTAGCAACTGCAAACTTTTTTTGTAAACAACGGTGGTACTATTTCGAAATTATCAGTAATTTAACATTTTTTACAATTCTCTGCTTTATTTGAAAACATATTAAGAAAAAAACGACAGTGGTAACGACTAGAAATGGTATCTAATTTCTGTTGATACGGTTATCGAAAACAAATAAAACAATACATTAGTTATTAAAGCTAGTTAAACCATTCACTGGAAAAAAATATTGTAATAATAATCCTTTGAAATAACAAACGGTATTGAAAAATGCATAAGGGTGAATGGCGGACTCATTGAGAATAGTTCAATTTAATTATTAGTTGATTAATCTGATTATTTTTAGGAACCTTGTTCTTTTAATAATTTTGTCGTAGATTTATTACCAGTAAATCTTAATAATTTTTTATTTGTTTATTTGGGATAAAGGGCGTCGTAATTATATGTGGTGTTATTATTTGTTTTCAATAACCGTTTCAACAGAAATTAGATACCATTTTTAGTCGTTACCACTGTCGTTTTTTTCTTAATACGTCTTCAAATAAACCAGAGAATTGTGAAAAATGTTAAATTACTGATAATTTCAAAATAGTACCGCCTTTGTTGACAAAAAAAAGTTTGCCGTTATTAAAAATTCCTCTCCATTTTCTTTAACACCCTGTATCCTAATGTTGCAAAATCACACCACCTAGGTTTAAAAAGGTCCTGAATCTATTTCTGGTATTAGTTTTCTCCGAGGGTTTTAATAAAATGTTACATTTTCACAATAAAATTAAAAATCTCAATATTTTATACTTTTATAATCATAAGGACTCACATTAACATTAATGTCTTTTATTTAACAATGTTAAACATTACAACTTAACCGTAATGTAATTATAGCAATGAGTTGGGCCACCTCTGGATGTTATAATTCTCTGCAACGTTGTGTTGTGTGTGGCATGTTCTGAACCAAATTATTTATTATCTCGTCTGGAATTTGGTTCCACTCTTCTAAAAGGGCTTCTCTAAGTTCTCGCAATGTATCAGATTGATGGTTTCAACTAGATATTCGTCACTGTAGAACATCCCAAATTTGCTCTGTAGGGTTTAAATCTGATGATAATGCAGACTACCACATGCGGTTTATACTCTCTTGGTAAAAAAACTCGTTTACAATACGTGCTGTTTGTGATCAATCACGATATACCTAAATTTTAGTAATCATATCCATCCGCTATTTTATTGTGAAAATGTAACGTTTTACTAAAACCTCTGTATCTTTTTTTTACAAAAAAGATAGGAGCAAAATTCAAAAAATGTTTTAAAGCAGACACATAAGACAAACAAATTTTATAAAATTCTAATATACAGGCTGTGATCAAGATAAAAATTGAAAAAAAAACAGGCATTCGTTTGACACCCTGTATAAACATGTTTTTGTAACTTTATCTTAGAGTTAAATAGGTAAGATGAAAGCCAATTAAATTTCCCTTGAAACGCTAAAAACCCGGCACAAATCCATACATTATTGACAGTTTTACAGCGTTGTAAATCTTGGTCAATTTTAAGGTGTCCCGAAGCAAATTTTGACGAGTATATTATACATATCAACATCAACAATGTAAGTGACAATATCCCAATGGAGTTTTTTGATTTTTTGCCAATAAAAAAGCATTTTCATTGGAGCATGTGACGATAATGAAGCACTTTTATTGGATGTAGATAAAGGTGGGAAATAGTCAAGAGCATCAAATTCATCATTCCAAATGTGAATTTTACTCAGTTACCAAAAACTAATAACAAAATCTATGAGTTATTCAATAAATGAAACTGAAAATATTGCTTTATTTCTTCGTCAGACAACCGACAACATATCTGTAACTTTGTTACAGTTTGTCAATTATTTTACATTTAAATATAGGCAATGAATCGATTTTGTAATACATTTTTTCATCTAACATCTAGCCAATCAATGCTGACCTGAGATAATCGTATTTAAAATTTACCACTAGCACAGTTAGGACAGTCATTATGGGGATCAAAAGAAGCGCTTACCTGGAAATAACTCGGGAAGTTTTGGAATTTGGCAGGTTTCTAGGTTTGGGTATGTAGAACTAAAATTCACAAAATGCACAATTCGAGACTTGCCGCCGGCGCCGCCATCTAGCCAAGATGGCCGCCAAAAACGGTTTTTCGCAATTCTCTCCAAAACTATGCGTTTTACTAAAAAATATGTAGAGAACAAAATTAAAGAGGAGGAAATTTCATACAAAAAATGTCCTTAGCATATTTTCGCTAAAGTTAACCGTTTAGGCAGAAAAGTCGTCGTAAAGTTTAACATTTTGCGTAAGTTTTATATAGAGGCGATTTTCCGAAATTTGATGTGTAGTAGGGTTCCCCAAAACTATTTTTTCAAGGCTTTATACAATTTTGTCATGAAACAGTGGCGTATCTTTTATCCAATTAATTAATTAATCAACTCATGTTATTAATCTATGATCAATTAATTTTAATTATTGAAAATACTGTACTTGTTTCCACACCACCCATGGGGTAAAGTGCACGTAGATAAGGACCCCGAAACCTACAAACCTGCAAAGTTTCAAAACTTCCCCGAGTTATCCCCAATGACTGGCCTAAGTATACAAAATCACAATTCGTGAAAGAATAATAATAATAATAACTAATTATTATATATTATTATTATTATTATTATTATTAACCGTAGATCAGCATAAATTGAAGTAAACTGAAACCAATAATTATTATGGTTTAACCCCACTGAATAAAAATTGTGTAACCGAGTGTGTAACTAACTACAAACGTCAGCCGGCAACAAACGGAGATTTTACTTTAAATTTAATTTTTTTGTAAAATATTCTAAAATTTTACGTGATTTTTTTTAATTTTAAAAGTGATGACTTTTTTCTAAGCATATTACTTAAGGTACTAAAAATACAATTAGGTGCCTGTTCAGACTGCTGTTTCAATATTTGACTGATTTTGTTAAACAAGGTTTTTGTTGTATTTTTCAAGAAAATTTTATTAAATAACGGTAACGATACACAAATTTCCATTGAGAAAAACGGTCATGACCATAAAAATTAATATACATAATAATTATTTTCCATTTCTATTGCAGTTTTACAATAAGTACATATATTATTTAAATAAATGATTAAAAATTAAAATTGATGAAGAAAATCTACAGAAAAAAATTTTTCATTAAAAAAAAAAAAGATAGTTATTTGCGAGGTTATTTGTTATGTTTGTGTTTGATTATATATTCTCAGAATTGCAAAATTAAATTTGCTAATCGTTTATAGGTATTTCTTTCAGTCAGTGAAAATTTTAAGTACAAAAAGTAATTTGTTTAATTATAATTAATCAAACCGGGAAAGTCAGATAACTTGGTTCCACATTGAAGTTTATGAAAAAACCACAAAACTATATCAAATTGATATAATAAGCATTTGTTTATACTTTCAAAATTATTTGAAAGAAATTTAAAAAAAGTTTAAATGAGAAAAAAATAATTGATAAGAATAAAAATATACATTTTCAGCTAACATTTGCCCTTTTACGACTTAATAGCCAAAATTGGTAAGCAATTGAAATTTCGATGTTTTCATTGTTTTTTACCAATTTAAGTAACCAATATTTTGATTTACGATTTAGTAGTTGTTTAATTTTATAAAAAGTAACTTTGAGTGAAGCCCAATAAATATAATATATGCATTTTAACTCAGATATCCTGAGACATCCTTATTTATTAATATTAGAGTTTTTTACAATTCTCTTTGCTTGATATGCATTATTTATAAATGACTTTATTTAGGCTTTATACAAGCATAATAATAACAAACCTCAACAAACATAATATCCAATTTGTTATACTTATATTGATGTTTCATCTCTAAACATACAATTATTAAGTTTATTGGACTTTCTTTAATGCATGATAAAAATTGGATTAAAAATTACAAAATTCAAAACGTCTAAAAATAAATTAGGTATTGAAAAATTTTTTTTTAACTCACCACAAAATTCCGAGCAAATTTCATTCATTATGGTCACCAAAATAAAGGCGAAAAAACATGCACATTTTCTTGGGGACATCGTTTTTTAATTGGTGACCATATGAGTGAATTTTGTGGTGAATAATTTATTTGTAGACGTTTTGAATTTTGTAATTTTTAACTTTAATCCAATTTTTATCATGCATTAAAGAAAGAAAGTCCAATAAACTTAATAATTGTATGTTTAGAGATGAAACATGAATATATCTAAGTATATCAAATTGGATATGTTTGTTATTATTTTGCTTCTATAAAGCCTAAATAAAGTCATTTATAAAGTATAGAGTTTATTTCTGATTTTAATTTTTGCAAGTTAACAAATTGTCCAAAATTTCACCCAACACGCAACTGTCTAATTTTATTCAGAATTTAATTGCAACAATGCTGTATTTTTCTCTCCAATATCTTTATTAGAACCAGAGAAATCACGAAAATGACAAAAAAAAAATGGTATTTTTATCACACTAGCAACAGGGAAATAACTGAGGCGACGACGACGGCAAAATTATAAACCGTAATTACTACAGAGGTTAATTGTTTAGGGCCTGTGTGCTAGTCCCGGAAAGACTAAATTTATAATGCTGTCCTTCAAACAGTTGAATGAAGTGTTTTAGTCAATTAAAACTTCCATTAGTCGTCATACATTTAGATACCTAATAAATATATGGTTGACAGTATCCTCCTCGTTCTAATCAACAGCGAAAAACTTTCAAATAAATGAATAAGGTTAGTAGACACGACTTCCGTAAATTACGAGTTATTTTGTCAGTAACAAAATTACAGTTATCCAAGTCAACATCAAATTCTTATTATGACTTTTAATCATTAATGATGGATTGTTTTAATTTGAAGAGTATTGATAAAAGTAAAGTTTGATTTCTACCGATATACACAGCTGGCCACTTCCATAATTTGTGATGTGATATGTTTATAATGCATAATACGAGAATAAAGCTATTTTTGACATGACAGAGAAGTAACATCCTCACTGATGCCACATTCACTTATTTACTATCCAAAGCGGCTCCTCTTTAATACCCATGTTATCATTTTGGCAACAACACTTTGTAATCATTAACGATTTGCATTAAATATTATTTTTTGTCGCATTGTAGCTAGTTTTATAATGGCTTGGCCAGCTATCTAGATCATTTTTTTTTAAATCACTCATACATAATAGTATTTTATTCCACAAGCATATAATGGCCTATATTATTCACGAGGGTGAAAGTTCACGGCGCGAGCCGAAGGCGAGTGTCGTAAATCACCTGAGCGAATAATAGACATTATATGCGAGCAGAATAACCTATTTTATCCACGACTATTAAATATGTTTGACTAAATCTTTTACTGAAGAAATTTATAAGTACTATTTACTTTTAACAGTTTTTATGAGCAGACCGTTATGTGTCAAATGAACGGCCTGTCATAAATTAAATTTAAACGTAAACGTTGTCTACAATTAATTTCGTGCTTTGACTCACATGTCATGGTCACTTTAATGAAACTTTTAACAAATATCCGATATGTTGTCATGGAAACTTTGCTCATTATTTCAGTTCAACCCCTTTGAGTCAGTGGCTTACAACGGTGGTTTACAGCCCACTTTTATAAAAAAAAGTACGTCACTGATTTTTTTTAGTCAGTGGTTTACAACGGTGGTTTACAGCCCACTTTTATAAAAAAAGTACGTCACTGATTTTTTTTTTTGAAAATATGACAGCAGATTTCTGTTCTTTAAACAACACATAAAAAAGCTATCTTGTACATTTTTAATCAAATGCGCCGTTCTAAAGTATTTAGCTTCAAGAATTTAACATATTTAGCTATTAGTAAGCAAATCAGTGAAATAAATATTGTAGTAGGCTGAAAACCAACTTGTAGTAGGCTGAAAACCAAATGTCAGTAAACGTTGTCAGAAAACCAGCTATAATCGTTTGATGCATTGCTGCCAACCATATTTTTCCTGCGATTTTTTCCCTTGAAAATTAAACGCCCTGTAACTCTGAAACGAAGCATTTTAGGACACATATTTATTAAACAAAATAACCTTTTTTTTATGTAGAGTACATCTGTAAATTATGATCTAGGCTTTCTGAGACACCCTGTATATATTATTTTATTTTTCACTTGTATATTATTTATTTATATTACCTTGGGTACGGTTACCATAAACACACTCATTATACCCTAGGCCCTATAACGACTTTTTGTATGAGAAAAAATGAATCAAATATTATAGAACGAAATTATTTATTTGTAACAATTTTCAAAGAAGTAAATGTTATACAACTAACCTTAACCGAGACAATGTTTAAGAAAATTAAAAGTAGAATTTTCGAACTTTCCTGAAAAATGATGATCCGAAATTATCCGAGTTTTTCGAAATTTTTGAAAAGAAAACTTGACCACTAGTGCTTTGACATGCTTCTAAAGAGGATTCACCTGGGAATACAAATATAAAAGAAACATTAACAACTATAATCAACAAACGTCCAAAACAAAATACAACAACTGTTATCGTATTGATCAAACCTACTAGAAAAAAACTAAAAAGAAAAAGCTAGCAGCAATGAACTAGGTTACTAAATTTGAAAAATAATATAATCAATAAACGTCAAAGTATCAACAACAATATAAACAGACCACTAGAAAAAATACAATTAAAAGAGACAAATCAATTTTTCATTAAAAAAATATATATTTTTCGTGTTATTAGATCATAATGCCCAACATTCATGCCCTCGGGTTGAATCATGTCACCCTCCGGGCGTTATGATCTATATAACGCACTTGGTGCATAAATAACTATTTATAATCAAATAAATAATAAGCTTTTATACAGTAAAAGCCGCAAAGCTTTGAGAATAGAAATTAGTCGGTGGTATTTAGATTTACCCGATGATAATTAGAATTAGCATGACAACCAATAAATCGCCTGTTTGTAATTTTCTTTATTTTAGCTCACATCAAACATTCGAATGATAAAAATAAATCAGAAGTACACTGCGCCCGTAATACAGTAACAGTAATATTATAATCACGCCTGCGTCTTAAAGTATAATCATCATGTGCAAATTATTTTCATCTCTGGATACTGGATATCTATTTATCTCGCTATTTATATTAATTAGAATTATCAATTGCATTATTTCACTTTTACGGAGACTTTTTAAAATTTACCCTTTAATTAGATCTTTACATTTTTCAATTCATATAAGAAAATTCGATGAAAATAATTAATAGAGAAGATTAATTCACTTTCAGTCAAGTTTTGAATTAAACATAACCCTGTTTTTTTTATTGTTTTTATGATTAAAAATACATCAATGAACCAAACATCAGTTTAAAAAATATATGGTGCGTTGCGTACACTCATCATTTCCAAATGATTGTAGAATTCATCTGCCTATGCATTTTGATGACATAGGTAGTTAACATTATCAATTATCACTACTACCTTCTACCATCTACAGAAAAGGTAAAGATTGTTAAATTGTTTGAGAAAGATGTACGCCTCACAGCCATAGCCCAGGCAGCATGCATACCGAGTCTTTCTGCAAATACAAATATGGTTGGATGGAAACGAGACGTGGATGGAACCCTCGAACATATCATGACCAATGACCCTCCACCTCCTGAATCATGAAAACCATATATTGCAAATGTACAGCTGATTGTGGGGTACGACGCGGAAAGAAGACTGGGATAACATGCACTTCAGTATGTGACCTATGAAATGCCAATAATGGCTATTTTGATATGCCTAAATTTTTTGTATCCTATACTATATAACTTTGAAAGTATTTCTCCTACGAGAAAAACGAATAGGGCTTTCTTTGTAGAAAATGTTGTCTACTTTAATTTTGTATTAGTAATAGGTACATTTTCCGTAGGGTTGATAGTTACGGAGATATAAGCAAAAATCGAGGAAAAGTCTCTTTTAAACAGTTCCCCCACCCCCCGCTCGCCCTCCACCTTCCAGAACTTAGTTGTACTATAGGTACCAACGAACAACCATACCTATTTACAAAACTCTTGGATTTTTTTCTTCGTTTTTTTTCCCTAGATTTGCACAATTTGGCTGGGCTAATTCTGAATTGGGCATAGATACTAGTACAGAAAATCAAGCCATTAAAGATTCATTAGGTATATAAAGTTGTTATGGATGATAGCTCAGTGCAAGATTTGGACTGATGTGGTTGAGTGGACTGTAAACTGCTTGAATTGATTGAAGAATCTTGATTTTGTATGACGTTTATTCAATTTATATTTGACAACTCTACTATTATAACACGATACATAAATTTACTATTATAATAATAACAATTTTTGTTGCTATGATAAGATTTACAGGAAAACATGTGCATAAGATAAACTAACTAACTATTCTAAACATGCCCCCCGCCTTGAAAGGGTAACTTTCAACGATATAAAATAAAAGGCTGAGTGCTTAACAGAATCTAATAACAAGTTACGTTTCTATCGGTAGAACACATATTTTTGCGAACGAACGTTTCACTAATCCACTTGGAGTTTGTATGGTCGCAACTCTGGCAATTCCATCTGGAACTGGATGAAGCTTGATAATTCTCCCTAATTTCCACTAAAGCGGTGGCAGGTTTTCTTGCTTTATGATTACCATTGCTCCTTCTAATAATGTTAATTGATTCGTTTTCCATTTAACTCGCTGTTGAAGCTCAGATACATATTCTTTGGACCAACGGGACCAAAAGTGTTGCTGGAGTTGTTGAACCCGTTGAAAACGTGATAAGCGATTTTCATTTAAATCAGCGATATCGGGATCTGGTAACGATGTAAGACGCTGGCCGATTAGAAAGTGAGCAGGGGTAAGAACGTCAAAGTCGTTAGGGTCTGTAGAAAGTGGAGTCAGTGGTCGAGAGTTTAATATAGCTTCAATTTGTGTGAGTGTTGTATAAAACTCTTCAAATGTCAGTAATGCATTAGACATAACTCTTTTCAAGTGATGTTTTGAAGATTTAACGCCTGCCTCCCACAAGCCTCCAAAGTGAGGACTATGGGCCGGTATAAACTTCCAGGTAATACCTTCATTTGAATAGGTCTCTGTTAGAGTTTGTTCATTGTTATTGATAAAATGCCCTAACTCCTTAAGCTCTGACTGTGCACCAACAAATTTTTTGCCGTTATCAGAATAAACACATTGAGGTCTACCACGTCTAGCTATAAATCGGCGAAATGCTGCAATAAAGGCCTCAGTGGTTAATTCTGTCACCAGCTCTAAATGTATTGATTTTGTTGAAAAACATATGAAAAGACTAACATAACACTTTAAAGTTTTACTTCCTCGGCCCTTTTTATCCTTTATTAAAAAATACCCAGCATAATCTACACCCGTGTTATGAAATGGAGGAAGTGGTTGAACTCTTGATTCAGGTAATACCCCCATTATAGGATGTGTTTGTTTGGGATTAACCCGATAGCATTTTACACAATCATGGACAACTTTCTTAGCAAGATTTCTACCACACACTGGCCAATATTTTTCACGTATAGATGACAGCATTAATTGTGGCCCAGCATGTAGTAGTCTTACATGTTCATGTGAAAACAGTAATTTTGTTAAGGAATGTTTCGATGAAAGTAATATCGGGTGTTTCTTATTGTAATCAAACTTAGATAGATGTAATCTACCACCTACTCGAATAATTCCGTGTGCATCTAAAAAAGGATTAAACTTTAAAATGTTAGATTTTGAATGAATGGGTTTCCCGTTTTGCAAACATTGCACCTCGGATGGAAAGCTCTCATTTTGCGATATTTTAATTAGACACTTTGTAGCTTTGTCTATTTCATTAATAGTGAGAGTACCATATAGTCGGGAATTAGAATTAATACAATTGAGTGAAAATCGAATGCAGTAAGCTACTACTCGAATCATGCGATTAAAACTAGAAAAACGTTTGAATATAAAGGAAATATTGTTTGGCACGGCTACGAGAGTCTTTGCAATTGATTTAAATTCCGGAAGATTTCCGTCAAACTCAGACTGTATAACCGGCCATTCGTCTTTGTCTTTAGTTAGCCACCAAATATGACAACCTTGTAATGCGTTTGGTGTTACACCACGTGATAGCAGATCAGCTGGATTATCTTTGGTTGGAACATGGTGCCAGGTATGAGGTTTGTTAAAAGACTGAATCTGTGTTACTCGATTAGCGATGAAAGATTTTAGTAAGTGAGGGGAAGTTTTAATCCAACTCAGCACTATTGTAGAGTCAGACCATAAATATATGTCATCAAATTTTAATCTCAAAGACTCTGTCACTCTTTTAACTGATTGAATGAGAATAAGTGCCCCACATAACTCCAATCTAGGAATAGTGGCTGTTTTTAAAGGTGCAACCTTTGTTTTGGATAGTAATAATGACACCTGAATATGTCCGACTGAATCGATACTTCGAATGTATACACAAGCTCCATAGGCTTCCTGTGAACTATCAGAAAACCCATGGATTTCGAGTTTTATTGGCGAATTGCATATAACATGTCTAGGAACTTCTAGATGATTTAAATGATGAAGTTGATTTCTAAATTGTTGCCAGCTGGTGCTCAATTCAGACGGTATTACTTCATCCCATGAAAGTTTGTAAAGCCATAATCTTTGAAGCATAATTTTGGCTGTGATAATACAAGGACTTAGCAAACCTAATGGGTCGAATATTTGTGAAACTTCAGATAGAATGTTACGTTTTGTAATTGGCCTAAATAAAGAACTTTGATTGATACTGTAAATAAGAGCATCAGATTTACAAGACCAATAGAGACCTAAAGTTTTCGCATTTTCTGTTTCACCAAATTGTACTGTATTTTTAGAACTGTCAGCTCGGATGCTTTCGAGAACTGCCTCGCTATTAGATATCCATTTTCGAAGATTAAAACAAGCAGATTTTAGTATTGATGACACTTCTGAACATAAAGTGACTGCATTTTCAGTCGTGTCTGCTCCTGACAACATGTCGTCAACATAGAAATCATGAGCGATTACCTCGGAGGCCTTTGGATAACTATTAGCATTATCGAGTGCTAGTTGTGTTAAACAACGAATAGCGAGGAACGGTGCAGAAGCTGTTCCATATGTATTTAGCATGTAAGTATTGATTTCCTGAGATGGATCTGATCTCCAAAGTATTTGTTGCAAATGTCTTTGATTTGGATTGACTAACACCTGTCGATACATTTTTTCAACATCTGCACATACAACAATGTTGTGTTGCCTAAACCTAAGTAAGATTGAAAGTAATTGATCTTGAATGGTGGGTCCAATTAACTGAAGATCATTGAAAGAATAGCCAGAGTCAGATTGAGCTGATGCATCGAATACCACCCTGAGTTTGGTAGTTAGGCTGTTTTCCTTTAAAACTCCATGGTGTGGCAGAAAGTATGAAATGTTACTTTTAATGAGTGATTCATCAGTTTTAGACATATGTTCTAGGACTTCATATTCAGACATAAATTCACAATACATTTGCTTAAGTTTAATATTTTTTGCCAATTTCTTTTCTAAGTAATAAAATCTATCTAAAGCGGTTTGACTTGAATTTCCTAATTTGTTAGGAGAATCTTTCAATGGAATTGTAACAACAAACCTACCATTTTCGTCACGATAAGTTGTACTGGTGAAAATGTGTTCACAGTTTAGTTCGTCGGCTGAGAGACTTGTTGAAGAAGAAGAAGGTTCTTCTAATTCCCAGAACTATTGTTCTTGAATGTCGCCATTTGTGCTTAAATTACAGTGAACATTAGAGATTTGAGTATTTGATGATACTTGGCCTGATATTATCCACCCACAAGTATTTTGTAAGATGGGTTGTTTATTACCTAAGGATATTTGTCCGGAAGAAAGTAACGTATAAAATAAACCTGCACCTATAAGGATATCAATAGGGCCCGGTTTACCAAAGTTTGGATCAGCTAGTTTCATATATGGAGGGATATTAATACATGCTAAATTAACTGGTTTGTTTGGTACATAATCTGTGATTTTTTGCAAAATTAGACAAGAAATGGAAGTCTCAAAATTACTACGAGTTGATTGAATAGTAACAGCACACCTGTCCGTGATTTTTGAAAGACTTTGTCCAATTCCTACGATTGATAGATTTACTTCTGCTGTTTTTAAACATAATTTTTTACATAGGTCACGAGTAATAAGGTTAGATTGTGATCCAGTATCAAGCAGCGCTCTACAAGTATGAGGACGGCCTTGTGCATCCAATACTTGAATAAGTGCTGTTGATAGTAGACCATTTGTATTAGCCTGATTATTTATGTTAATGTTTGACTGATTTTGTGGAATATATTCTGATTGACTTGCTTGTACCTGATTATCAATGTGCAATAGCGTATGATGTCTTGTCCTGCATTTTCGACAATTACCTGATCTACAATTTTTTGTTAAGTGATTATTGCGCAAGCCATTGATGCAAAGCTTCCGAATATTAACCTGCTGTACTCGATCATCTATTGACAAATTTAGAAACTCGGGACAATTAGTTATATAATGATTTCCTTTGCAAAAAGTACATATTATATTTAACGGATAGCTTAAGTTGGTGGATGAGCTTGTGGAGACCTTCAAAGTCTTTGCTTGATTAAATTTATGAAAGGAAGGTTTTGATTTAGAATGTTGCTTAGAATCCGCATGATTAAATTCTAATGTTTCTAACAAATCAGCTTTGTTTTTTATGAATGCAACAAATTCAACCATAGTTGGAAGTTCGTTACCTCTTTTGTATTGTTCCCATTCACGTTCTGTATATTTATCTAATTTACGGCTTAGCAAAAATATTAGTAGTGTCCCAATGTTCTATTGGTTGCTTTAAAGACTGTAGTGCACGTATATGTTTAAAAATGATATCCGTCATTTTACGAAGTTCTAGTGAACTGCCAGTGCTTATGTTTGCTGAATCGACTAGATGCTTAAGATGATTATATACTAAAAGTCTCGTATTGTTATATCTATCACACAAAAGTTGCCATGCTATAGTGTAATTTGCTTTTGACACTTCTAATGAATGTATTACCTGCCTTGCATCACCCTGCAACTGTGCTCGCAAGTAGTGAAATTTAGAAATTTCTGGTATTTGAGAATTTTCATGAATTAATGACATAAATGTATCTCTAAACTCGAGCCAATTGTCATAACTTCCTTGAAATTTTGGCAAATCTATATGTGGTAGTCTAACACCAAAATTATTAGAATTGGAATGCACAGACATTACTGAAGGAGAGCGTGACCTTAAATTACTATTGTTTACATTTGTATGTTTTGCAATAATATCTTTACACTCAGTAACAAGTTTAAAATATTCGTTTTCAAATATTTCCCGTTCTTGGATTTGCTCTTCCAAGTCTTCAAGCGATATTTCGAGAATCGCTTGACATTCCCGAAATTCCTCTAACAGAGCCTCTTGTTTATCTAGCCTATTCTCTAATTCTCTAATTTCTGACGCATTAATGGTTTCATTTATACCCAAATTGTCAATGGAATTAATAACTGAATTTAAATGTTTTTTGAAAAGTGTTTGTCTTGCCTTACATGACCCTCTTTTCCGAATAAGTGACTTTATTTCTTCAGTCATAATAGAGATTAAACCGTAACAAAGTTGTTTTATTTCAATTTTAAATTCACACAAAAAGAAATGCTAAATAAGTTGAATAGTACTCACTTCGGTTTCGTACGTCTAGTTTTAATTGTCAAAGTGTCAAAATGAATATTGTTGTTGACAGCGTGCTTCTAGTTTCTGACGACCGCCTGATTGGACCACTGATATGTCGCTTAGGTCGGTGCGTTGTCTTACTAGCTTGCTATCTCGACTTCAAGTTTACTTATTTGCTTGTAAATGTTAAATTGCTTCTTTACCAGTAAATAATCCGGCTCGAAGGACCAAATGTTATGGATGATAGCTCAGTGCAAGATTTGGACTGATGTGGTTGAGTGGACTGTAAACTGCTTGAATTGATTGAAGAATCTTGATTTTGTATGACGTTTATTCAATTTATATTTGACAACTCTACTATTATAATAATAACAATTTTTGTTGCTATGATAAGATTTACAGGAAAACATGTGCATAAGATAAACTAACTAACTATTCTAAACAAAAGTAATTCAGGTAATATTTTTTTACTACGTTTTCGTGGCTGAATGGAAACATCTAAAGCCTAAAAAAAAAAAAATTCACCACGAAGAAATATTTACCTATCAAGTATCAAGCGAGGTATCAAGTGACATATACCAAACAGAAAATAAGCAGATAAATTGGAAGATATCTGCAATACCAAAAAAAGCTTTCAGAGATATTCGTTCCCATTTATTGAACTATAAATAAATGCAAAGTACTTGAACGGGCTTTGATTATTTATTTAGTTAATGTAGGAAGAGATAATGAATTGATAGATATCATGATACAAACAAAACAACGATCGTAAACATCACAATCACCGAAGCACAACCTAAAATATTTTAATAGTTCTTAAATTACAATATACCAAAAATCTCAGTAAATTTTATTACACATATAGGTACACAGTTACTATATACTTACTTAAACAAATGCGCATATATTAATTTGATTTCTTTTTTGTTTACACTCTTAAGTTAAGGTAGAAACGTATACCTGGTGACAATGAAATCATTGTACATTTTATTCTCGTTGTGGTTACAGATCTGGTCTCGGATCTGGTATACGGGTCGAAGGTATAAGTTCATCAAGACCCATATTTTCCATGAAAAAAAACACGAAAATCATTTCCGGCTTTTCCGGACGAGGATCTATGTCGAGAATTTTAAACAGAACCCTGTATTTTTTTGGCCATTCGATGGGCTAAAATTATTATTGTCGTCTAGGCCACCATTTTGAAAACAAATTGCCACTTATGATATATCATAGAAAAGAGAATTTTAAGCCCTATCGAATGATCAAATAGCTATTTATAAAACTAGTTGCAAAATGAGCGTGTTTTTTGCACTAGATGTGAAGATTGGACCATGAGCGTAGCGAGTGGTCCAATTCATCGTGTGCAAAAAACACGCAGTTTTGCATCGTGTTTTATACAATATTTTTTGCAATTTAGTTGTTACGAAAAAAATAAAATTTTTGTTACGTTTTCTTTACGTTTAACATAATATAATAAATAAGATAAGTGTTTTCTCAATAAAAATGTTGTACGTTTAATATTCATGTTGTATTCTTAGTAAAAATAAATGGATCTGTCGCAATATCTGTTTATGTGACTAAACTCATTTTAGCACAAGTGTTAAAATGAAAACTCATTTTAGCACAAGTGATAAAATGAAAACTCATTTTAGCACAAGTGTTAAAATGAAATCTCATATTAGCACTTGTGCTAAAATGAACCACTTTTGACAATGACAATCAGTGTCAAAAAGATGACTTTTCGTAACTAAATTGCAAAAAAATATATATCTACTTACAGGGTTCTATTTAAAATTTTCGACATAGGTCCACTTCCGGAAAAACCAGAAGTAAATATTTTTTCATGGAAAATTTGGGTCTTAATGAAATATATCTGCGACCCGAAAATCAAATCTGTAACCTAAAATACAATACAATAAAAGGCGCCTTGTACAATGATTTCGTTGTCCCCCGGCGAGTCCCCCGGTAAAGGTCGAGGTAGGTAAAGTAAAGGCACAGAATTAATTATTAATTCTGTGGTAAAGGTATAGGTAACTTCGAGGATAACTTTCGAGGTAACTAAATACAGCTAGATACTTACCCTCCTACTTACCCAATATGTCGCGAAAATATCCTTCTGTATTGTTTATGAAAATACATGCAAATGTAAATAATAATTAATAGTTACTTTTGTATCTCTAGGGTGCGAAATACTATTTTGTTGATCGAGAACGAAAGTTTAATCAAATTAAAATCGTTGTAGAAAAAATATTGTTTCAAATTCGTGTGCGAAATTCGAGGCGAAATTCTTAGCTAATCTCGAACGATGTTCGTTCTCAATCACCAAGGTAGTATTTCCGAGAGTATTTCTTACCCTTGATACAAAAATAACTATTTTCTTCAACTGTCAATAAAGGATTGAATGGGCGACATAGTCGTATAGTATACAGGGTGTCCACTTTTTCAATGGGATTGTATGGGTAACTTCTAAACCATAAGAGATAGAAGGTCGGTTAAATTAGAGAAAAGTTGTATATTTTAAAGCTTGTTAAGGTGCCTTTTACAAACTTTAAAAATGTTCAATAGTTCCAGGATATCCTGAAAATATTGCAAATAGCCATTTTTAATTATTGCCAATAACACGCAAATGACAAAATTAGAAAAACTAAATTTAAATGAAAGTTGAATGATGTTCAGTTGCCTATTTAAAATTATTAAATTTGTATTTTTATTCTCTCAACTGTAAGCGCCGCGCCCAATCCGAGGCCCAATCTTTGTTTTTCTTTTTAAACTATTCTGCATTTATTTTATTATTGAATAATGTAACCAAGGCAAATTTTAAACAAGATAATTTGACAGTTCTACTAGCGATGACATTTCTAGAACAGTTCATTGTTTCTCATGGCCTACTTTGCTGTACCTACGAGTGAGTGATAATAACACTAGTGCAGACCCATCTATAAAAAAATATGGTTAGACTTTGTAACAAGATGATGCCAAACTTTCCTTAAAAAAAGTCAGGCGTCCATAAGAAAAACAAAAGTTGGGCGTCGCGGCGCCTACAGTTGAAACGATAAAAATACAAATTTGGGAATTTCAAATAGGCAACTGAACACCATTCAACTTTCATCTAAAAAATTTTTTTCTAAGCCTTATCCGAGGCCTTATCATTAGGGATCGACCGATACCGATATCGGTATCGGTATAGCGGTCATATCGGCCTACTCGGCCGATATCGGTATCGGCCGATATGTAAGTGCAATATCGGCCTATATCGGTATCGGCCTAATACAAATATCAATTATTAAGTATTTCAATTGCTAAGGATTTTTCGAGGGATTTTTTAAAGAAGTTAAAACACAAATACCTCGACAAATACTAAATAAGCAGAGATGCAACCGGAGGAGGCATTGAAAATGACGAAGTAGAACATAAACAAGAATAATCTGTTGGTTTCCAATTATCTCTTCTCATTTTGATAAACCATTCTTTTCTCCTTGCAAGGTCTCTGGAGAAGCGTTTCATTAAAAAGCCCTATTTTGCATAGTTACTGCAATTTACTGCTGCACAACCAGGCATTTCGCCCCTAACTCTAAAAAGCAATAAAATTGGTTTTTTTAAATCGACATTAAAGTACCTCGAAATCGTCATTATAGTGATAGAAATAGTCATTAAAGTAATCCATTACTGTATGATTTTTGTAGTTGGCAGAGATGACAGAAAAACGTAAACATAAATTTTTCATTGCTTGTGACAATAATTGTGTTGTAATAAATGGTAATTATATACAGTTTTTTAAATTCAGAATTGTATTCTTACTATTATAATTGCTGAAAATGATGGTTTTCTTACAAAAAAATATTCCGATTTGACATTTAAAAATAATTATGAGATGTGTGCTTAAATTAATGTGCGGTCCAGCTGCAACATTGAGGTCAGTCGAGGGGGTTACCACGGACGTAAATTTGTACACCTATTGCCGAAAATCGGCAATAAGTGACATTTATTGCCCATATTGCCGTATTTCCGGCATATTGCCCATATTGCCGTATTGCACTTACAACCAGTGTATCTCACGTAGTTTTGACAAAAAACGGTTGAACCGTTTCAGATATTAACGTGGATGAAGAAAAGATTTAAAAAAATGCAATGTTACGCAAAATACCTACCTACCTATATAATAATTTAATGTGAAAATTCGAAATAGTGAAAATTAAGGATTTAATAGATTTTTGAAAAATAAATGGTTTTTGTGTATACAGGGCGTTGCAATTTTTATTTGAGTAATGTTTTCGTGGCATAACTTTTGCATTTTTCAATATATTTATTCCATATCTGGCAGTCGTTTATGTTAACTGGAAACTGAGGAAATGTTGGTGTACAGCAAAAACATTCTCACTGAATAACATCCCAAGATTTCGCACATAAAATCGAAAATGGTGAATTTTCAACTCTTACCAGTGGGCGTTACCGGAAAAATATGTAAATTTTCTTCATTCTTTGTTTAGGAGAATCTATCACCATATCAATTCGGCACCATATTTACAGATCACCCTGTATAAAAACGGTACGGTTCCTATCATATATTTTATTCCGTTTAGCAAATATTTGAATATGTTACAATATTTTTATAATTTACTGAATTTTCGGTTAAATAAAATGATGTTAATTATTTTGTAAACGTCATTGAATTACCTTCATGATCAGATATAGCAATATTTTAGATTGCTCCACAAATGTAATTTGAAGAGATCATTAAATTCGAGTTAATTTTTTTTGTTCTTATCCTAGATCGAGTCCTAGATATACAGGGTGTTAGAAGTGTAAGTGTCAATATTTCAACAAAACCCCTCGCCAGAAGAAAATCACATCAGACTTCTTTATTTGCATGTTCATGTACCTTCTCTTAAAATTTCGGAACTTATTTTGTTTTATTTTCCAAGTAGGTAATTAACCTTTATTAATCAAAGTTAAATTATTTTTTTCTAGGAAAACCGTTTATTTTTCGACACTTACTGTATACGACTTTTTTGTTTCAATGAACAAAATAATGAAGCTCATACTTTTAACACCCTGTAAAAAAGGAATTTTAAAATTCGTTTTCACCTATAAAAAAAATTTAGTGACTACGAACTTTGCGAAGCGGCACATTGCAGCACAACACTAGGTAGCACGAGAGGTAGCACAATTCAGCACAACCTTCTTTTTTATTATTTCCAAAATAGCGGGACTAAGTTAACGGACTATCTATTTTCTTACGCCTATTATTATCTTACTTTATGCTTATACATTTTCAAATCACAAATCTCACAATCGAGTTAATTTCATGCGCGACCATCTTAACACGAATCTCAACAGTAATAATAGCACAATCGAGAGCACAGTATTATGTACTCGTAAATTTACGTCGTATATTGCCATCCTGCCCTCGTATATTTTGCCATTTATTACCGTTTATTGCCGGTTATTGCCGACTATTGCTGCGTATTGCCAACGATTGCCGTTATTGCCGACTATTACCGTCCATTGCCGACTATTGCCGTTTATTGCCAACCATTTCCGAGTATTGCCGGCGATTTGTACACCTATTGCCGAGTGCGGTAACCCCCTCGAGGTCAGTAGATCCCAAGGTAGATCCGAACTAAAAAGTGGCATTTGTGACATTAACGAAATTTTAAAGTTTTGACAAGTCCTGCGCGCGCATGGAATTTGGAGGGTTCTGCGCGCGCATCCCGCGGCCATTAGTCTCGTATGTCTTTTTAATTTCGCAAATTTTACATAATTCTCGACATAGGAGTATTGAAACGCTAATCACTTTTTAAATACCTACTTAAAGGATCGCAACGAAATATAGCCGCTGGGATTTTTCCAACACGAAAACACCTATAAAAAAATAATAATAACATGACTGCCGGTACCACGTGATATAGACAACCAATAAAAAATTGGTTACTCTGTTGTCGCCACTGTCTCTATAAGTCATGCTTCATAATATGCAACATGAAACTGATTTTCGACCCTATACTAGGAAACCAAAAACATTTCCAATGTTAAAAAAGTTTAATATTTAAAGTTAAGTTTTGGCAAGTTATAATGTAACAAAGTTAAACCAAATTGCCAAATTCGGGGATACACCGCATTACATGGAATTGTATTCAATTAAGGCGGTTTATAGGACATGGGAGTTTGTTCATAATACTTTATTAACCATTTGCATACATATAGCGTATATATGGCAGGTCATAAAATACATGTTCTGTGTTCTTTTTACTTTTTAGCAGTGTTTTTATGGTTAAACCGTGTTAAATGGTACGGTATATCTTTATTTATTTTTGATTTTGTTAATCAGTCAATTCTACCCTCGATTTTACCTAATTTTTACAGCAAAATATTAATAATAAAAATTTATGGCCGATATATCGGTATCGGCCATGCGTATATCGGTATCTGCCGGGGCCGATATCGGTATCGGCCACAAAAAATCATATCGGTCGATCCCTACTCATCATTTACTTACGTGTTATTGGCAATAATTAAAAATGGCGATTTGCACCATTTTCAGGAAATCTATGAAACTATTGAACAATTTTCAAATCTGAAAATGCACCTTAACAAGCTTAAAAATGCAAACCTTTTTTCTAATTTAACCGACCTTCTATCTCTTACGGTTTAGAAGTTGCCAATACAATCCCATTGAAAAAGTGGACACCCTGTATACATATACATATAGTCGCAATCAGAAAAAGATGTAATTTTAAAAAACTGAAAATATATCGGGTGTTCCGAGGGGTGTTCTATTTAAAAATATGCAAGTTTGCTGTCCCACTTTTATGGAACACCCCTCGGAACACCCTATATATTCAAAGAGATCTCCATAAAAAAATTAATAAAATTCCATACTTACAACCGAGCTTACAACTTTTACTTGAAAAATTTTTTTTAATTTGAAATATTAAAAAGTTATAGGGGGGGTCAATTCTCGTGTGATACCCTTGTACAGGGTTATCCAACGAAAAGGCCCACCCTTATATTTTCTTTATTTTTCGAGTTAGGAAAAAATGTTTCAAATAAAAGTTGTAGTGAATCAAATGAACTCATTTAAAATCCCTGCAAAGAATATACAGGGTGTTCCATAAAAGCGGGACAAACCTAACTTACATTTTTTTAAATGGAACACCCTATATTTTTTACATTTTTCAAATCTGTGTTTTTTTGTGATTTCAAGTATGATTTATTTTTACACAAGGAATCTACTGTTACAGTTTGGCCCATTTTGGAAATTTCAACCGAGAAATGGTACATAGACTGTACCTCGGACTGTACCAAAGGGTGTGGACTGTGGTACCAACAATAACTTACGCGTCTCTGACCTGGTGGCATAAAGCTGGAAAAGGAGACGTTGAGGAAACTAAGCAAGTTACAAAGACTTGCTTGTCTAGGGATAACAGGGGCAATGACAACAAAGCCTACCGCAGCCATTGAAGCACTGCTTTGCCCTTGGCTTTGCCTACCTCCACTACATTTAGTAGTGGAGAATTAAGCAATGCTAACAACGACTTACAGGCGAAGAACCAACGAGTATGAGACCTTTCCAAGGAAAGGATATCATACAGAAACATCCCAACAATTGGAAAAAAATCGACTGCTTGGAATGCAGACAGAATCAGCACAATTAATTATTAAGGGAAAATGAGGGGAAAAGGCAGAGATGCGAAGGCACTTAAACGATACCACATAGTATACCTACTGATGGATCAAAAACGTCATGTAATGTAGTACCGGAGCAGGAATTCCGGAATATCAACCAGGGACAGACTTTCTGAACCTGGGCAGAATCGCAACCGTATTCCAAGCAGAAGTCACAACCTTAGGTACCTGTCCACAAAAAATGGTACGGATGTCATAACAGAAGAATCTGCATCATCATCACTGATTGCCAGGCATTAAAGCTCTGGAGGCAGTAGAAATAAGTTCCGAAACAGTAAAAAAAACTGCCTGAAATCCCTGGCGAAACTGGCAGAGCACAAAAATGTGCAATTGAACACCAGGGAAATTCAGGCAATGAGAAAGCAGACAGGCTGGCCTGCTGGCCAAAGAAGACAAGAACAGCCTTGATGGAACCTGAACCGACTAGCGGGATTGCCTCGGCGATTGCATACAGCACAGCACCGCAAAAGGCGCGGTAAAGGAACTATCTCGGGCACTATTAAAACCACTTGCATTGGACTGGGACACAAGAAATGAGGCAATCACCCATATTCATTGGTGATCCATCCACATCAAAGACTAACGAATTGCTGATGCTGAGCAGAAAATAGCTCAGATGCGAGGCAATTTGGCTGCTAACAATGGAAAATACAAATGCAAATTAGATAATAATTCACGTAATAGGTAGGTATGCCTTTCACAATTTATTTAAATTGGGGTACCTACTAGGCTAATTTTTAGGTTGTCTCAGAGTTATCCGTTATTGACATGACAAGTTTAAGATTTAATTTTGTTACCGAAACTGTCACTGTTACTGTCACTTACTTTTGGCATATCATTGCAGTAAGTATAACATTTGTGAGATAATTTTTACAATAGATTTCTAGTGAAAATATTATCTTGGTGTATTATATTCTATCTCTATGGTGTATTGATGAGGAAACATGGCAACTAAGTAGAACTAATTTGAAATTGTGGTTATAATTTTGACTTTTCAACATAACCTCAGTACCGAGCTCAGTACTTAAATCTATCATTCATATCGACAGAATTCAGATGCCAAAGCCCACCCTAATTCAAATAAAGGGTGAATGATAGACTCTAACTCTAGACTCTTTCCCGATTGAGGCTATTTTTAGTAAACTGCATAGAAAATGAACTGTATTTTTTGTATGAGAATTAATCAGTCACCCACTAACTCATATTCTGAAATAAGTACGAGAATAAGTCCTACCTATTGATAAAAAATTGTCGATTGTAGTATTGTAAGTACTTTTATCAAAAATGTAGGAGTGTATCTTACTCAACGACCCTGGTATTTGTAAATCGTTCTTGAAATATTTACCATCAACCAATTCAACTATTAGAAACCAGTTATAATATGCAAGTAGGTAGGTACGATATAGGTTTATAATTTTTATTATACTTAAGTGTACTTTCACCGAATATCATAGTTTTTTGTTATTACAACCATTATAAAGACGACAATGTAGTAAACATTTTAAATGCAGTTATTTAAATATAAATATTACTAATTTGACTTATGATTCATTTGTAGATTCGAACCAAAATAAACCAAATTATTTACATTCTCATTTAAGTAGTAGGTACGTCGCAGCAGACTGAAATTATTTAATACCAATGGAAACGTACTTTCTAGTAATACCGTTTTATAAGGTAATAAACTTTTGCAAAAATTTTAAATGATGTGTTTCTTACCTCATTAAAGGCCATATCTGAAGGTAGTTCGATGGCCTTTCACCTGTAAGGATGACAACAAATCTTCAGTAATTGAAGTAGTCCCAAGAATCGAAAACAATAGCAACAATTAACATAAACAACACTTCATGAACCACAATCTCGTCTACTTATTTTAAATAAATGTTAACAACTTCTGATGTTTATGGGAAACATTATAGCACTCGATTTTAGAACAAATATAACAAAAAATTAACATTCCTCAGGTGTGATAGGTAAGTTATCTAAATACAACTAAACCGCACTATACGAAGCAAAAATTCACCACTTCGAGATTTAAAACTGCAATTCGTGTATAGATAAACACAGAACAGAAACACGAAAATAAGCAAATTTTGCTAAAACTTACAATATTGTACATACATCGGATGTACCAGCCAAGTGCCGGGCGCCATATTGAATTGTCAAACTACGTCGGGGTGGACCCGATTGGATACGAACCTTCCCGAAACGATAATTTAAACATTTTAACTTTTAACATTTATTTTATTTCTTAGGTCATGTTTAGTGGATACATTCACATTACGTACAATAAATTGTATTGAAAAATTACACAAAGAAATACTTTTTTTAATATCATTAGTTAAAGTAGGTATTAGGAAAATCGTTTTGATTTCAACAAAATATAGATAGGGTAGGTAGATCATAAATACAAACTGAAAATGCATTATTAATTTTGTGCCATCCTACTCACCTATAACACAAATTGAAAATGCTTACTTTGTGTCTATTAGGTAGGTATATCTACCGATGAAAATATAGGTCGTCTACAGATGTTTAAATATTTCAAAACATAAGTAAATATATCGATAACATATGCATGATCTGATTCAACCTCCTATACCCTGAAAAATGTACTTGTCTACTTATTTATACCTATCTATAACTAAATAGGCACCTAACTACTTACCTATAATTAATATGGTACGTATATTTATTCGGTTTAAATATAATAGGTAGATTTGAAACTTTCTGAAAGATATCAATTTTTAAAAAAGTGTTTTTAATAAAAGAAGCAATAAACAAAATTGCAACTAAGCAATGCATAGCCTAGGTATAATATAATATACCACTCTAATAAAAATTCTCTCATACTATATAAGACAAAATATTAAAAAAAAATTATAAATATCATTTTTAAATATAGGCCACCAACTATACATGAAGCGAGAGAATTTCATTCCATAAGTATTTTCTCTGTGCCATAAGTAATCTTGCGTAAAACAAATCGAGATATTCAATTTACCAATAAAAAATTTCGTTAATCTATATTATTTCCATAAATTTCTACATAGTTATAAAGGTACATAATTAATTATTTATTTCAATTCTGTGTATAACAGAAATAAGAATTAATAGGTAGGTAGGTACCTAATTAAAATACAATATTTTGATTTTACAAAATAAAATTGCTCTTAAATTTATTAAGTAGAGTGGCGTCTCCATCTAAAACTGGCCTAGTTCACTCATTGATTCATTGATTCATCCTGGCTAACTCCAGGTAAAATTAATTCAAAATTACGTTACGTGATTAGCATTACAAATTGCACCTACTGACTGTACAAAAAACAAAAATGTTCATTGCTTATTTATTTAACTAAAAGTGTTTGGGTTACTAATATACATTTTTTATATGCATTCCATTGTACAACAATTTTTCTTATTCCAAATGTTTAGACAGGTATGTATTAATACAGTGTACTCTGGTTATAACGCACCCAGGATATAACGTAGGTACCTACATTCGGTTTTTTAAAGGTCGTTTACGCAGTTCCCAACTTTGATTTTAGCTTTGACGTTTTTCTGTTATAACGTACTTCCGGTAATAGTGTACTCAAAAATTCGTCACTAGAGGGTACGTTATAACCAGAGCATACTGTATTTTAAACCATATGTCCTACTGATTTCCTTTAAATGAAGCTCAACCGGATTATCCAAGTTATTAGTAGTTTATTCTTTCCAAAAGCGCTTTCTTGCAGCAACGGCGTTTAATTAAAAAAAGAATGTAAATATATATTTTTTTTTAATACATAATTTGATAAATAAAAATTATTACAAGTAGAAATTTACACATCAACATATTTTTATTTTATTTAACTTGGTGATACGATACCCACTTATTAATATTTATCCACTATTGCTGCAACTCCACAGCTAGTATTAAGAAACCGCTACTGTTTACTTATGTTTGCCATGTAATTAAATTTTGACTCTTTGGACCTTATCTTCAACAATAATTTCTAATTTTTAAAATGAAATACCCTATACTTTTATACTTAAGATTACAGAACAAAAATATGAATTTTAAAAATAAGATCAAAATGGAAAACATAATTTACGGGCCTTCCTAATTTGCAGGTCACCATAAAAGCTTGCAGGTCGACCCCTTCTAGTGATGCGGTCAATTTGAAATTTTGCAGAAATACCATTCAATAAATGCTCTTTCCATTTCCACAGTCAAACTCGACCCCTGTTTTTAAAACTACCCCTTCAATAAACGCTTGCAGGTTAACCCCTTGTAGTGGTGCGGTCAACTTGAAATTTTGTAAAAATACGAAACAATAAATATTCTTTCCATTTCCACACTCAAACTAGACCTACCCCTATTTTTAAAACTACCCGTTCTATAAAAGCTTGCAGGTCAACTCCTTGTAGTGGTGCGGTCAACTTGAAATTTTGTAAAAATACGAAACAATAAATGTTCTTTCCATTTCCACACTCAAACTAGACCTACCCCTATTTTTAAGACTACCCCTTCTATAAAAGCTTGCAGGTCAACTCCTTGTAGTGATGCAGTCAACTTGAAATTTTGTGGAAATACGATTCAATAAATGCCCTTTCCATTTCCACACTCAAACTCGACCTACCCCTGTTTTTAAAACTACCCCTTCCATAGAAGCTTGCAGGTTAACCCCTTGTAGTGGTGCGGTCAACTTGAAATTTTGTAAGAATACGAATCAATAAATGCTCTTTCCATTTCCACAGTCAAACTCGACCTACCCCTATTTTTAAAACTACCCCTTCTATAAAAGCTTGCAGGTCAACCCCTTGTGGTAGTGCGGTCAACTCGAAATTTTGCAGAAATACCATTCAATAAATGCTCTTTCCATTTCCACAGTCAAACTCGACCTACCCCTATTTTTAAAACTACCCCATCTATAAAAGCTTGCAGGTCAACCCCTTGTGGTAGTGCGGTCAACTTGAAATTTTGTAGAAATACCATTCAATAAATGCTCTTTTCATTTTCACAGTCAAACTCCACCTACCCCTATTTTTAAAACTATCTCTTGCAATCAAAGTCTATAAGGCCGTGCCTGTAGTTTCATTCAACTCAATTTATAAAATTGTTACGCAGCCAACAGTTTTTGTAACGACTCTTAAAGCGAACCCCCAATTTTTTAAGCTTATTGCTCAATCTCTTTTATTTCCAAGTTTTAAGATAAATATTTTTGAAACTACCAATCTACATCGTTTTTAAATTCCTTCTTGTATACTCATATTTTATTCATAGATTTTCTAAATATAGTACTTGCAGCAATAACAATTCCTCAATAAAAACTATAAAATTACATAAAAATTTAAAAGCAATTATTTCCTTAATAAATTTTAAAATTATATAGGTATATAATACTGTCATATGTAGGTACCTATATAAAAAAAATATTATTCTCTGCTTAATAATAGTAACAAAATCTTTGGCTTCAACATAAAATATATAAAAAAAGGTCAAATAAATATGAACACTGAACAGTGTATGCGATTTAAGGCCGCAACACCCTCTTATTTCGGAATGCGTTAACTGATTTAAATTTTTTTGGGGGATATAGTACCTACTTGATGAGCTCTATTTGATCACGTGAAAATATTTGAAATTTTTATTTTTTTGAAGGTCTATTAAGATCCGCTAAAAGGGGTCGTAATTTCTATTACCCCGGCTCCACACTTGCGTTATTCGTCTACGAATAAAACGGCCATTTTTTTCAGCATTTATTTACCTATAGGATAAAGTTACTTGTAGGTGAAAAAATGGCCCTTATTCGTAGACGAATAACACAAGTGTGGAGCTGGGGTAATAGAAATTACGACCCCTTTTAGCGGATCTTAATAGACCTCGAAAAAATAAAAATTTCAAATATTTTCACGTGATCAAATAGAGCTCATCAAGTAGGTACTATATCCCCCAAAAAAATTTAAATCAGTTAACGCATTCCGAAATAAGAGGGTGTTGCGGCCTTAAATCGCACACACTGTTCAGTTGTTCATATTTATTTGACCTTTTTTATATATTTTATGTTGAAGCCAAAGATTTTGTTACTATTATTAAGCAGAGATTAATATTTTTTTATATAGGTACAGGCTGTTTCCTAAAAAAACTATACTCCCCTTATTTCGGTCGATTACCACCGATTTTAATTTTTCAAAAACCGGTCCAACACAGAATTTTTCGTACATTTCGAATATGCTATTACTTTTTTTCCTACTTCAACCGTATACGAGGGGCAGAAAAAGTATGATTTTTTTAAATGGAACACCCTATATATTTTTACATACTTGGATTCGCCTCGTCCTTCTGATTACATATATATATATGACACTTATATATTTGCTATAAAAATGGCGTAAATAATTGAATTTAAACTTAGGGCGTTTCCTTCAAAACTATACCCCCTTATTTCGGTCAATTATTAACGATTCAAAATTTTCAAAACCTACACATAGAATTTTTCGTAGATTTCATATATACTATTACTTTTATTCTCCCTTCAACGGTTTAGGAAGGGTGGAAAAAAGTATGTTTTTTTTTATGGAATGCCCAGTATTTTTTTACATATATAAGTATTATATATATTTATAATCAGAAAGGTAGGGCGGATCTAAATATGTAAAAAAATACGGGGCATTCCATAAAAAAAAACATACTTTTTTCCACCCTTCGTATACCGTTGAATGAAGAAAAAAAGTAATATCATATAAAAATCTACGAAAAATTCTTTGTATGTTTTGAAAATTTTGATTCGTTAATAATTGACCGAAATAAGGGGGGGGGGTATAGTTTTTGAACGGAACACCCTAAGTTTAAATTCAAATATTTACGCCATTTTTGTAGCAAATATATAAGTGTCATATATATTTGTAATCAGAAGGACGAGGCGAATCCAAATATGTAAAAATAAATAGGGTGTTCCATTTAAAAAAACCATACTTTTGTCTGCCCTTCGTATACGGTTGAAGTAGGAAAAAAAGTAGGTAATAGCATATTCAAAATCTACGGAAAATTCTGTGTTGGACCGGTTTTTGAAAAATTAAAATCGGTGGTAATTGACCGAAATAAGGGGGGTATAGTTTTATAGGAAACACCCTGTACCTACATATGACAGTATTATATATATAATTTTAAAATTTATTTAATAAAAAATTGTTTTTTAATTTTTATATAATTTTATAGTTCTTATTGAGGAATTGTTATTGCTGCAAGTACTATTTAGAAAATCTATGAATAAAATATGAGTATACAAGAATTTAAAAACGATGTTGATTGGTAGTTTTAAAAATATTTATCTTAAAACTTGGAAATAAAAGAGATTGAGCTATAAGCTTAAAAAATTGGGGGTTCGCTTTAAGAGTGGTTACAAAAACTGTTGCCTGCGTAACAATTTTATAAATTAAGTTGAATGAAACTACAGGCACGGCCTTATAGACTTTGATTACAAGAGATAGTTTTAAAAATAGGGGTAGGTGGAGTTTGACTGTGAAAATAGAAAGAGCATTTATTGGGTAGTATTTCCACAAAATTTCAAGTTGACCGCACTACCACAAGGGGTTGACCTGCAAGCTTTTATAGAAGGGGTAGTTTTAAAAATAGGGGTAGGTCGAGTTTGAGTGTGGAAATGGAAAGGGCATTTATTGAATCGTATTTCCACAAAATTTCGAGTTGACCGCACCACTACAAGGAGTTGACCTGCAAGCTTTTATAGAAGGGGTAGTTTTATAAATAGGGGTAGGTCGAGTTTGAGTGTGGAAATGGAAAGAAAATTTATTGATTCGTATTTTTACAAAATTTCAAGTTGATCGCACCACTACAAGGGGTTAACCTGCAAGCTTTTATGGAAGGGGTAGTTTTAAAAACAGGGGTAGGTCGAGTTTGACTGTGGAAATCGAAAGAGCATTTATTGAATGGTATTTCTGCAAAATTTCGAGTTGACCGTACTACCACAAGGGGTTGACCTGCAAGCTTTTATAGAAGGGGTAATTTTAAAAATAGGGGTAGATCGAGTTTGAGTATGGAAATGGAAAGAAAATTTATTGATTCGTATTTTTACAAAATTTCAAGTTGATCGCACCACTACAAGGGGTTAACCTGCAAGCTTTTATGGAAGGTGTAGTTTTGAAAACAGGGATAGGTCGAGTTTGACTGTGGAAATGGAAAGAGCATTTATTGAATGGTATTTCTGCAAAATTTCAAATTGACCGCATCACTAGAAGGGGTTGACCTGCAAGCTTTTATTGTGACCTGCAAATTAGGAAGGCCCATAATTTAATTGGAGAAATGGTAGGAGCATATTTATTGAAATTTTCTCGCACTTATTCTAAAATTACAATAGTATCCGAAGAAAAAAGTCTCATGACACCACTGTAGAAGTCACTATATTAAAAAAATATGTCGTAAGTCTTTGTAATATATTGTGTTTTTGATGGCTCTTATATGTATTGAAAATTTAAGTAAAGTTTGAAATCTTCCTAAGTCAGTGTGCACGTATTTATCATTTTCATGACTTCAAAAGATTCAGCATCCCAGTTGAGTGGAGGAAAGATTTTTATTTCATTCTAAATACATTTCATTAATTCTTTAAAGAAATGAAACTGAGATTTTTTAACGACATGTTGACATTTTAGACTATCGAGATTATTATTATTGTGATAATTTTTTTTTTTTAATAATTGTATTATAGTATTCCTATTAAGGGTCATATTTATACATAATCTTCATTTTGGCTGTTACTGTAGTCATAGTCTGTCACTGTTTTGTTTATAGACGCTTTAATCATGAACAAAAAATCACAGAAAATGGACTTTTTTTACATTTTTACATTGCTTTTAAAAAAGCGCTCACCTCTTACTCTGGATTGACTCGACAGAAATCTACCAAATTTTTTGTATATTATAAAGTTTTGTTTGGCGGTAATGTCCTTGTACTTTCATTAAGCTACATTTAGTGTAAATGATGGATAGGTAGGTACGCAAATCCAAAATTGAGTTTTCTGTTTACATCTTTTAGGTAGGTATAAAAATGTAAAAATAAGATTTGCTAGTGAAACTCAGCTAAACAGTTGAGATTTAACACACTTATATTCTTCACATTTAAAGCTTAGAGGAATACAAAACCTATCCTAATTTATTGTGGGTACGAAATAGGGCTAGAAACATATATAGAAACTCATCTGGATATCACTACAGTTGAAATTTGGTACACTTATAAACATTATTTCTAAATATAAAGATAAAAATGCAAAATTATTTTTACATGAAGACAAGTGTACTTACAGGGTGGGGATTAGGGGTTATACCCATTTCCAGAGTAGCTGGAAAAAAACTGGCGACACATTCCCGAGGTCAATTTTCGAGACAAATCGAACGGTCAAAGGCTCATTTCGATATCTCTTACTGTTTTCGAGATAAAAGCCAAAATTTGTATTTTTGTCATTTTAAGAGGGTAACTTCCTTATTTATGAATATTCTTCCTTTAAAAATTTTCTTAGAGCCCTTTTTTACGTAGATCGAGAATCTGAATATTAAAATTTTCTGACTCTTACAGATTCGCCGCTACGATCCACACTTACCCGGCCCCCCCAAAATATTAAGCCTAATTGCGCCACTGTAACCAGCTGTGAATCCGCTGCGCCAACATCGTCCACCGGATTATGTTAGGACAAGAACATTATTTAGATCTAACTCTGCTATGTCTATATAATGTCCAATAATTTTGTTTAAACTTTCAATCACAAACGATATAGTAAATTTGTATCTTCAGAAATAATTTAAACAAAAATAATATCCCAGATAGCACAAAACGTTCTGAGGACATTCTCAAAAAATTATAATAATCGATTTTTTGAATATTTGCTGGGTATTCTGAAAATATCCCTAAAATATGTTTGTTGAGAGATAATATTATTAGAACATTCTCTTGACTCTTGCTAATATTTTAAGAATGAATAGTACAAATATTCCTGGAATATTTTCTAGTCTTTTGTGAGGACAAAAATTATACCTGCTTATACTCGTATATCACTGAAATCGAAACTTCATACATTTGCCTTGGATATCCCGAAATGTAAAATCTCTATAGAGGAATACATGTAGGTACTTTTTTTTAGGATGTCCTATTTTAGGTGACCCCAAAGGCAACAAACACATTTTAATATATCCCATTTTAATATATCCCAAGATATCCTTTCATTGGAGATCAATAGCTATCCCCAATAATCTTTACATTGGCAATAAATGTATGATGACATTGGGGATGTCTTAAAATTAACATTGTGTACATCCTATGATATAATTTGTCATGTTGTGATTTTACTGGTATTTAACAAAAACATACTTATGGATGTCTATTCGTGATACTTAGGACGTCCTAAAATATAATTTTTAAAAATAACTCCGATCTGCTTGCTACAAGTTGGTCTTTTCCGTCGCGAACAAATGGCACGAGAACTCATTCGCAGACGCATTGCAATTCCATACAAATAGGAAATAGGAGCTGCTAAATAGTAAAAACATCTGGAAAGACGACAATAATCAAGCCGATGCGATAGAATAATCATGGTCATGGCTTCCCAATTTAGTAATTTATTGGTAGTGTTCAGTGTAAAGAGGAGTCGACGAATTGGCAGACCTGGACTTTAATGTTGGGCTGATGTCGATATACCTACTCTGAATTCGGAATAATTACCTATTGTATTTTTATCACTGCTTACCTTCCGATGTTTCGGATTTTTCTGATTTTCCATTTTCAGAATCTTCCTTTTGCCTTTCCAAACCAGTACCTACTTTATTATCGTTTGGACAGAAGACGCTCCTCGGCAGATGTAAGATAAATTGCATGTCCGTCTAACAAGAGACGTTTCAGTATTTTTATAAATAAGTGTGTTTTTGGAATATTATAAACCTTTGATACCGTAATATTTCATTTAATTTTTTATTGCACAACGGGCATTATGAAGATCTTCAGAATACAATGGTTTCTTGATGGGAGTAATTGGATCAACCAATTTGGTACCACCCTAATAATAGATCTGATACAAATGTTAATCATTGACCTAGGTATTTGATTCAAGAGAAATGATGCTTCTAAAATATTGCAAAGGTAAAGAAACCATAGGAAAAATATGATCCTTAAATTTTTGACAAAGTTAAAAAGATATCTAAGAATTATAGTATTTAATAAGATAATATCCAAATTGTTAATTAAACCAATAAATGCTTTTAATATTCATATTACGCCAAATAATAATATGTAGAACTAGTACCTACTGGACCGTTGGGACAAAGATTTTTGATATTAAAACATGTATAAAAATATAATGACTCCTTTACGTATTGGTGTATGGTGTATGCCATCGGCACGAAACATGCATTCCACATGTACACTGAAGAATAACTGAAGATCTGACAGGCAATGGCGTAACAATAGGGTGGCATGACTGGCAAAATAGCCCCGTCCAGTGGTAGAGTTTATCGTGTCTCAATTTAAGATACTTAATTAGCTAAATCCTTTGAGGGCCCCAGTCTAAAAATTTGCCAAGATCCTCACATTGTGTTGATAAGCCGTGTATAGACCAAAATAAGCGTTAGCGAGCTATTCGCGAGTAGCTAGCGAGCAGCTCGCGACCTCTTTGTCTACACCAAAAAAAAGTATTTTGTTTGCGAGCAGCTCGACGATTTTTTTGCACGTTCGTCAAAAGTTCGTGTCATTCTTGAATTGTGTATCAAAATCGCACCAAATATGGTGGAACAAATTTACTAAATGACATTTAAATTGTTATTGTTAAATTCACTATTTCCTCTTCTGACTAGCCCATCTTAACAAAATTTGCCTCAAAATAAACACAAACAAGTCGTGGCAATTTTCGCCGCGTCCAGACCGGCTAGAAGTTCGACACATGTTCGCTAACAAACTCTTTGATGTACCGCTTCAACACCGAACCCGATACGAGTTTGCGAGCTGCTCTGGAACTACTACCGAACACACGTCTACACTGAGTTCACGAGCTATTCGAGAACTGTTCTAGAACAGCTCGCGAACTTGGTCTGTACTCGGCTTTACGCGACTGCTGACAGGGATGATACTTAAATTCTAAAACCGTACAATTTGTTCACAAGAAGATAAAAAACACCAGTAGGTACCTACTGAATTTACCATATTTGGCAACGAAATTTTCCTTATAAAAGTAAATTAAGTTAAAAATGGGTCAAATGCTGATGACCAAAGACTATCTACTGTTTTTACTTTTACCTTATATAGGTAGGTACATATTATAGATTTTCAGTGTATGCAAACTTGTAAAGTCGAGTATATTTTAACTTGGCATCTGTATGAGTTGATATTACGCGTACGATTTCATTTTCTGTTGCACACAAAGTTAAAGCAATAGCCCGAAAAAGTTGTTCACGTATGTCTACCGAGCTTCTCTCTCATCTCCATTGAGACGGAAATATGCAACATACCACTGAAGAGAGAGATAAATAATCTATGTTTTCAATAAATTCAGCGATTCTCAAACTGTGAAAATTTGTCAGTCGTTATTGTGAACTAATTTATTTGGGTTAACAGTCGTCTCATATTAGAATTAAATTAATCTTTATAAGAAATGTATAAGTTATTTTTTGCGTTTAATAGTGGATGAAATGGCAATGAAATAATTCAAGTCAAATCCTGTTGGCTCTACTTTTTTTAAATTATATTAAAAGTAAAAAATGTTCCTTCTTAAAATTTTATTTTACTAATCCGTTCCTCGAATTGTGTTAAAACCATCTTTTCCCTAGATATTTTTCTTTTATTATTCTGAGCGTTTGTCTCTTAAGTAGGTAAATAAAACCAACTTTCAGACGTTACTTATCCGATTCTCAGACGAATATCCGCGGCTTTTATTTTTTATTTAAATTTTATTTATTACACATTACCAAATACGCCTTCAATCTTTGGTATTTTAAATTTCTTGCTAAATAAATAGAATTTTGCGGTGCTGGCCGGTGTCAAACAACGCCGAACACCTAATATGGGCGTGATATATCTATATTTTAACCAATAAACACGTTTTCACCCTCTATATACAGTTTGCGGATTCGAGGAGTTCTAGACAGAAGCCTGTCGGGATTATTATTTTAGTGGTAAAAAATTAAATAGGTAAACGTGTATTCGTGACGGTAATATTTAATTAGGAAAATATTAAATTGTAAAAATACATTTGATAATTATGGCAACTAAAGTGGGCGTCTTAAATGAACAGTCAAAAAAGTTGGTTTTAAATTTAATGGATTATTTTTTAAAAGAAAGAGAAAACGAAGGACCGTTGATACCACTTCAACAGGTTTATGAAAGAGTTTTTGAAGCTTTAAATATAAGTCTAAGAACAATCTGCAGGATTAAGCACCAACAAATTAATATTGTCTTGACAAAAAAAATAAAACGAATTAGGAAGAAACCAAAAACATTGGATGTATGTGATGGTGTTAAAATGGAAATAAGGGAAGTAATTTATAATTTTTATGAATCAAAACCACATTTTACACTCTATACGTTGAAGGAAACGCTGAAAAATAGGGGAATCACAGACTTATGTAAGGTAAGTCTCTTAAAACTTCTAAAACATTGTGGATTTAGGTATAGAAAAGATTGTAACCGTCGCCCATACCTCCCCGCGGTTCTTGCTGGACTGTAACAATATTAGTTTTCGATCATTATTCTTTTAATAATAATTAATATTGTTATTGGCTGAATTGGGCAAATTATTTTTTGTTATCAGTTTCATTTGTGCCCGAACCTATATATAATCAGAATGACACTAAAACGATGAAGTTAGTGAGTTAATACTTCTTAGCATTTTATGATAACACCTTTAATATTTTTATATAATTATATAGCGACAGCATCAGTGTTATAGGTGAACTGTTTGAGAACCGCTGGCATATCTGACCCATCGAATACATCTTAGTTCAGACGACGAAGCGACCTTTGGACCGGCCAAGTTAAAATATACTCGACTATACAAGTAATATTATTGCACTTGAAGTGTTGGCAATTTTCGCGTCATGTGCAATAAACACTTTACACTTGTTGCATAAATAACTATTATCAATGACAAATATATTACATATATTACATATATTACAATATTGCTTTAAAGTTATTCCAAAAAACGTATTAAATATTTAAAACCAGGAGTATCAGTAAAGAAACAGAGAAAGAAAAGAGAAAGAACAGTATCGCCCTCTGACAGTGTCCAACCGCATTTTATACATGTTCTTGCTTCAATTACAACAATGTCGTTCCATGTCTTTATAGTTTACATTTGTCATTGCTATTATTTCATTAATTTATTAAGTATTTCTAAACCCACAATTACACACCCTTAAAATATTATATCATAAAATTATTGAAAAATAACTAATTTAACAATAACATTTTATTTTATATAGTCAAATATAGTATATGTAGCTGGCGTAGCTGTTAAACATCAAAGTACATACATCAATTAATGAACTAAAAATCTGCAAAAAAATCCTATTTTGCAGATTTTGCATCAACTCTACCCTGTGTGTGTACTCCTGCATTTTATTACCTCATAGCCTGATTTACGCAAGTAAAACATTGTAATTAATTGCAGGCATTAAGTTATTGTTTGTACCTCTATAAACAAGCATTCAGTTCAATAAATTTCCATGGCAAATTAAAATACCTTCATCTTCAGCCTACCTACCTCAACAAAATTAGCAAAGTTAATCGGGTATTTGTGGGGTTAATTCAAAATTAAATGAAATCATTTTACCCCAATACTTTTAACAATAAGCCTTCCTTTACCTTACGTACAATGACGCTATTCCGTTCTTTTAGAGACGTTGGTGTCAGGTCGCAGGTCACGCAATGGCATTGACGAGGCGTCAAAGGCAATGACGTCGAGCAGTCGTTGTACGGGGTGTCACGATACATTCCCATTACTAGAAATGACTTGTAGAGACTATATAAGAGAAAAAGATACAATAATATATGCCAGGTGCGTACATGAATCTATGGTTTGAGCAAAAAAAAAGTTATAAATATAATCGCGAAAAAGGTCATTGTAAATTATTGTAAATTGTGGAAAACATTATTAACATGAGTTGTATTCATTTATTTATTTAGTTACAGAACAAAGGTGAAAATGGTCAAAGATAATAAGTAATCCGAATTGAAATTTCATAAATACACAGAATACAAAGGCACTACTATCACTGACATACAATGGTTACGTAGTTATTGGAGGTGAAGCCTCTATTTCTCTGAGATGAAGCTTCTGATAAATAATTCTTGTAGAAATGTCAATAAAACTGTCACAAATTTTACCACAACTCTCCAAGGAAATAAAAGCAGTTTCATCTACTGGCTCGATTTGGATTTGAAAATTTAGTCCGAATTAATTCATTCAGTGAAGATCGAGGTCAAACTAGCAGAATAACCATAGTCATTACTGTCCTTCACAATACTGGAATTGTTGACAGTAACCATTGCAAAAAAATTAATAACATTTCTGTTTTGAAAAGCAACTATTCCGAAAGGTCAATATTCACATAAATAAATTAGAAGACGGAATAAGTGTGACAGTGCAGAGATAAACAAAATGATTATATCTACAAGCAATATCTACATGCAATATCTACAGGCATAGAAAAATTGTATCGAACTCTGATTACATCAAGAAAATTTGACTCCAACGATATTTATACTCAAGCTATAACAAAACTCTACGGAGATCGTCAAAGCTCTACTGAATCTTCCGCAGTATTCATTACTCGGAAAATATGTCTGTTTAATAGGGTCGATCCCTTTAAACCTGAGACTCTAAAAGCCAATATTATTTTAGATTGACTCAGATCGGACTTTCGTTCTTGTTTACGAGGCAATGAAATTTCTAATACAGAGGCACTTGTAGCTATCACTACTAGAGTTGAAAAATATATCGCCAAGGAAAAATCTTGTATAGTCAATACTGTCCTTCACAATACGTGGATTGTTGACAGCAACCATTGAAAAGAAAGTATCACACACTGGCGGCTCCTGATCTGTAACTTAGAGGAGGCTAAATTATAAATTAAGGTTAATGAATGTGTACACGGTTGGCGAACTGCTGAAGGTCCGGGGGCAGCGATTTCCCAGAGGAGCATCGCATACAAAATTTTTTTGGGAGGTAAAAGTAATAAAAACATAATAACTGTATTTGAAAATATCTTATCACATACATTTCAAGTAGGTAGCTATTTTAAGCAAATGTTCTTGATTAATTTACATAAAATATGTCTTGAATATTTTCCACGCAAAATTTTCGAAACATTCCTGTGATTTTGATCACTTAATTATATTAACCAGCAGTGTCTTTATTACATTATAAAAATAATTCACCTTGTTTCTTATTCAAGTTCAAAATCGTTTATTTTAAAAGTTAATTGTTTTCAATCACCGACCATGTGTTTGACAACAAATATTAACATTTTTTAATGCAGGCGTCAAAAAATAATCTTATTGAATATCACAAGGTATTCTCTGAAAAAATTTCAACAATGTAGTAAAAAATAACACAATTTCATTCTTCCACTTAAAATTTCTTATCGCCGTGTCAATCTAAATCAATTAGAAAATACTAAATTGTTCTACCTAATATGATAAAAAGATTATTAGTAAACACGCAAACATTACAAGAGTCTACGGCAAGAAATCGATTCATATCTATTAATAGGTATCTAAAACATGTGCATTCTTTAGAATTCATTTGTGTAGGTATGTATTAGAATATTATATTCATGCTTTACACATTATTTTTCAAATTATCTTGTTCTTTAAAAAAAAATCAATTTATTAACTTGCGCATAAATTGAACGGTTCAAAAATCATTAAAATTAAAAAAGTTTTTTTTTTCTATTTTTCAGTGGAAACTGAAATGGCTGCAAAAAATATAACTATCAACAACTTATTATTATCCAAACAGATCAGTGAATGACAAAACAGGAAAGAAACTTTTTGGCTGGTGTCAAGAAAAGATGTTTTCAAAAATTCAAAGACAAAAATACAAGCCTGAATTATTTTACATTGAAAAATATATTTTTTACAGCATTACCACAAAGTGTTGATAGTACAATATCAATAGGTGAAAAAAGTTTTTTGTAACATAAAAAAACTCAAACTGTGGATGTAAATATATTTAATAGTATACCTAGGAAAATCACAAAATATCTCAAACCATAGACTTAATAATACTAACGTATATTAAGTCTATGTCTCAAACTGACTAACTCTTTGCGGTACCCGTAAAATATTTTTGCTGGATTATTTACAATAATTTTGCTAGAGCCACTAGAGACGAAATCATCTGCTATTGCAGATTTTAGCAACTCGTTTCAAAAAAAAGTAACCATATTTGAGAAAATTGTTAAAAATATGAACGTGATGAACCTTAACTGTAACCTTCAATTTTCCTTAATACTTCAGGAATTATTTTATATAGGTAAGTGTTCTACTTGTATTAGCAAATACGAGTAATGTACATATTCAATCTTATTTTGTGAAATTTAAATTGTTTTTAAGTTTGTTGATATTCTGTATTAGAACCATTGACTAAATAATCAATGATTAGAACGCAAAACACAGAGTTCAGCAAATGCCTATTTTTCAAATGTATTTAAATGCCGTAAAAGAGTGTGAAAGCGTTCCTTGCGCGAGATTTACAAAAACATTGTCATAAAAAAGCAAATCTCAGCATTCTGAAAATCGCTTGCCATTTTTCTCATAATTAATTCCCTCAAGCTATTGCATTGTTAAATCGACTGTTTGTTAGGTGTAATTCGCATTGGTATAATTTGCGTGTGGAAAGTACTTTTAACACACTGAATATTTGCTCGGCAAAGACATATTTGCAATGCTTATTTTCGATTAGATGAAATCAGAAACGCCCATTTTACATGGTGGTAGTACTGGTAGTAGAAAATAGTTATTTGTCCGAATTTGTCGTATTCTTTTTTTGAAACAAAATTGAAGAAACTTTCATACAAATCATCTGCGTAAATGCCTTAAAATCAACATGAAGAGGGTACCTAGAATTTTATCGAACGAAAATATGAGTTCATTGAGTTCTTTATGTCATACAAACTGTTTTTCTACTCTACTTCTGCAAGTTCTGAGACCTACAAACGAACTTCGAAGAAATTTTTTAAAAAACAAACTTGAAAAATCCGTTAGAATTTGACGTCTATCAATTTTGTTTTAATACTTGTTTTCTAAACCATTATATGTAGTTAGTTTGTCGTTATTATAAAAAATCAATAAATTTCCTAAATATAAATCCCCTATTGTTGTTCTAACGTAATTGGAATTACAACCGGTTTAATGTAGAAGATCGATGAATAAATCAGGTTTTCATATACTCCCCTCCTACTTGGAAGAAATAGCGCATAAGGTAACGTTGAAAAAATATCAAAGGATAGTTGATAGTTGATGAAAATTTCCACTATTACTTTACTAACGTGAAGAAAGTTAATAAAATTAGTAGCACTAGCGTTAAATAAAAAAATGTGTTTAAAATAAAATGAACATTGGCAACTAAAATAGGTACCTACTATAGGAATATTTTTTTTCGGAGGATTAAGCATGAACTCGATATGCAAATTTATAAGATGATCTACCTTTTCCTTTTAAAATTTAAATTATAATAATGCCAATATTAATTTAAATATCAGATAGGTTAATATTTTCTAATGTTGTTTTTTTTTAAATAAAGTACCTATGTAGCAGTTGCAAATATTCTTTTTTGGTTTAGGAGATGGTAAAAAGATCTGCAGAATGCTGCAAACGTTTGAAGCATTCTCCAGATCTTCTTACCATTTTGTTTTTCACATTTTTTATGCGGAAAATAACTGCTTTCTAAATTAAGAAAAAGTTTAAAAAAACGTGCCTTAAATAGTAGGAATAGAAAAAGATTTTAAAGTAAGATTCTATAGTTCATGAGCATTTTGTTTAAATTGATAAATCAGCCATATCGGTCCTTAAATCGGGGCGTGGAGAAGGTGAAGATATACCTTACTAAATCCAAAAGACTTTGGAGAAAACAGATATTCTTTCATATCAACATATAAATAGTTTGATGAAATTGCGTGGTGATTAATAAATGTGGGACTGGAAAGTAAGATGACAGGGTAGAATAAATATGTTTCGTATTATCAAAACTTGATTATTTGTATAATATTTTTTTATAAAATCATGTCATAAATAAACATTATTTTCTTGCAAACTCTGACTTAGTTTCTTTTTAAATATTCTAGACAGTCATAAAATTGCATTAATATTATCTCTGTAGAATATTAAACATATTTTCCTATTTTATATCTTATAAAGAAAATTAACGTAATCAAGGAAATTATATCTGAGGCAGACTAAAGTATACATTCTAATTTATGTTTTACCACCACCCTTTCGGTGCGCCAATGCTGGGAATGCATTTCCTTGGTATCAAAAGGTGCTGGGCACAGAGGCCCAAATACCATACACTACCATTGTAGGTTATACTAGGCCTGGAAAACTGTTGCTTTCATATGTTCACTGTTCATCGTATTTCGACCCGGTGACTTAGTTCAGTCACTTGGTGACGTGTAGTAGTTTATAGATAGACACTAATACATCTATAATACTAATATGATGTGTAGATATTCATGACAGAAATTTAATCAATATTTTTTTTTAAGAAACAGAAAGGCTACCTACCTACTTCATCTTGGGTGAGTTTACAGAAAATATATTTTTGCTTATATTTCTTTGATTTAAAACTAATAAATTAAGTTTCCAAGAAAAAGTTTTCTAAGTAAATAATTTTATTTTATATACACACAAATATTTATTGAGATATGTAATACACTTGGAAATTGTGAATCATATTAATCGTAAGAAATTCGTCATTTTTAATACTTAATGATGAGATAAGTTTAAATAATAATTTCGTGGAAAACAGTAATAAAGTTTATTATATAAAAATAATACCTATATAAGCCAAATAATTAACGTTTTATGATATTGAAGACCTTTGTCATTACAGATTTAACAATATTTTTCAAATTAAAGAAATTTTCTAGCCCTATAGTAGCTCCAAATACCATCTATAGTTCCTTCTTAGAAAAGTAGAAAGTGATTTCCACTATTTTTTCCCATGTTATTAAGATTTAGTTCATAATAATAATAATAATAATAATAATAATACCTTTATTCATCCAATAGATAAAAAAATACATGATATAGGATAAGTCAAGGACCTAGAAATATAAATGTAATTTCCTTACAATGTAAATATGATAAATATGTATCTTTATACCTATATTAATACCTAATAATATACTTATGAATTATAACATATAACAAATACAAAGAACAATTAAACATTTTTTTATATACCTATATATTTAATTTAATTAACTACACAACATTATTACTTTTAAATATATTGAAATAGTAGAAACTTTCTACGGAGTAAAAGGCATGAGTAAGTAAATATTTTATTATTTACAATTTATTTATATTTTAACATTGGAAATGTTTTTGTTTTCGTATAGGGGGTTGAAAATCAGTTTGTCTAAATCACGTGGTACCGGCAGTTATGTTATTATTTTTTTATAGGCGTCTTCTTGTCGAGAAAATTTCAACGGCTATATCTCGTTGCGATTCTTTGAATATTTAAAAAGTTATTAGCGTTTCAATATCCCATGTCGAAGAGTTTTGTAAATTTTGCGAAATTAAAAAGGCCGAATGCGCGCGCAGAACCCTCCAAATTTCATGCGAGTGCAGGTCTTGCCAAAACTTTAAAATTTTTCGTTAACGTCACAAATGTCACTTTTTAGTTAGGATCTGCTGACCTCAAAATCGCAGCTGGACCGCACAATTCACGATGTACTTTCAAGTTGGACTTTCGAGCTTGGATTTATTGCCAGAACGGCGGCCCGGCGGACTGTTTTCGTTTGGAAATAAGGTTTAAAATTTTCGTGTTTTCGCAAAATTCGCCAAAAAATCCATAGTGCGTCCGATAGATTACACCGTATAGTCGATCCAGCGAAATTTAATGATTTCTTAATATCGGTCCTAGGACGGAACCGAGTACAGTTTCAGACTCGGGACTTCAGGACCCCGAAACAATTTTCTGTTTCTCGATAGTGCCTTTCCTTCACTTTGACATTTAATTCTATCGAGTATTGTATCCAAGTAAGAAACTGCATGTTCCATGAGCAGGATTAAACAAATGTTATTAGTTTCCTAGTAGGGGGTCGAAAATCAGTTTCATGGCAGAATGACGTAACGCGTGAGATTTCAGTGGTTTCAGAACGATAGACGTCAAAATTACACTTTTTCGTTCACTCCTTTTGAGCCTAAAATCAGAGCGTGACCGTGCAATTCACGATGTAGTTCTAAGTTCGACCCTCTACCTTGAATTTCTTACCAAAACAGTCTCTCGGAAATTCGTTTGGAAATAGTATTTGAAGTTTTCGTGTTTTTGCAATTTTTTCAATTTTGTCAATGACTTGCAATTTGACAAATTATAGGGGTGGATTTAGAATCGGGGTTGCTCTGGTAGGTTGCCGATACCTGATTTGTACGTATTACAGAGTGTTAGAGGTTTGAGTGCCATTACTTTAACATGAGGTAGAATAAGCAAAAGTAAACAAAAAATTATTATATGGGAATTTATCGCTGCGTTAGAAAAGTCACGCCCAACAATCTCCAACACAACTTAACATCGAGAAGCACGTCGAACAGCTTATTTCCTTTTGTCTCGTCAAAATATGTATAGCCGAGAACCATATGTAACTTAAAATTTTGTCGTTTTTCGCAATTTACAAAGATAGCGGCGATTTGAAGGAAAATAAAATATATGTTCAACTCCTCTCTCAATGCCTGATCCAATGATATGTCACACGGTTACAGTACAGGCAAAACGTACCGAAATTAATCAAATAATCAAGAAAATTGCGAAATCTTTGTAACTCTATACTTATTATTTATGTAGGTAATTTGAAGGTGGGTTTTTATTGCATCCACATTTGTACGACGTATGTTAACTACGTGAAAACCAAATTTAGGCAAAATTCAGTAATCGTAGCCCTCCCTCAAGAAAAGTTTTTGTCAAATGATATAAACGAAATCCGATTAATTTCAATGTTGCCAAAAATTCTTTAAAACAAAGGATTGTTTGTAAAACAAGCTGTAGATGATGTGGATTCACCTATTGTTAAAATAGCAATTTAAATTTGTACTTAGTTGATGAGGACGTTGATCTCCTTGTTCTATTAATCGCTTTAACTCCAGAAGAAAAAGATATACTTTTCATAAGGCCAGGGACAGGAAAAATTATATGGAAAATTCTTTCTTCGCCAGAAATCCAGAAATGACAAGAACGTATAAAAATAGTTATTTACATTACTAGATGCGAAAGGTGTGAGGTGATTTTTGAATAGTCGAGGCGAAGCCGAGACCTTTCAAAAAACACCGAATACTTAAAAGGGTTTTCGCATCGTGAAATGTATTATATTTTTTCTACTATACCGAAAAAAATTATGGGATTTACTAATTTAAAACTAATTATTTCATGAAATTAATTGACGTTTTTAATAAATTTTATAGTTTAGGAGGCTGCCTGTGAAAATTGTTTCCATGGCAACGAAATATTACACATTTCTGGTGGTTTCAAACTAAAATAAATAAATAAATACACCACATGTAATTACGACCCCCTTTATCCCAGAAGGCTGAGCCTTGTGCGGGAGGGGGCTACACATTTAAAGACAAGGGACACGCATCCAATATCCGTGTATAATGGAAAAATCCCTCTCACAGTATTTTCCATTGCCACGACCGGGATTCGAACCCGGGACTTTTGGGTGAGAGGCAGGTACTCTACCATCTCGACCATCCAGTCATATAAACAAATACATATGTTTTGTGGCGATATAAATGGGAATATTGCTTGTGCCTTGTTTTACCCCAAGAAATCCAAAGCAAGGTATATGCAAACTTATGAAGCGTTTTTAAAATGGAGTAGGTAGGAACTCCGTGCCGCCAAAAATATTGGCGTACTTCCTAGAAAGACCTTTCTTTATTAATACAAAATTGTTTACTTGTATTAATTTGTTCAAATAAAACGAATTAATTTCGTTTAAAATTTGTTTTTCTACTTTTCTGTCCTGGCCGCATAAGTTTTACTTTTGTAGATAGCAACGCCTTAGCAACCAGGTAACTCGAATGTTTACTTTCGTTATCGCGCGTGTTGCTAGGGTTACAAAGTTCATTTATATAGACGGTAGTAGAAAAATACAATTTTACTGACTCATGCCTTCAGTGGTTATGATACCACGTCTAGAATATTTCAGAAAGAAAAATTAAAAGTCATCAAACTTCTTCAGAAAGAAATGCAGTTGGTTAATGTAGTAAGAACTTTCAATGGCAAGAATTCAACCCCCTCACAAGTAAAATAGGCTGGTGAAACTCTTTTCCTACTTGTATACGGTGCAAGGAAAATCACAAATGTCTCACTCAACTCATACAGATTTAATCAATTCAAAAAATCGCTGCACAAACAAAAATCAAAGTTGGAATTATTACCACCAACTTCAGAGGCAGTCGCTTAATATTCATTACGAGTATTCTACAAAATTCAGAAATGGCTTGGCAATGAAAAAAATCCAGAACAGTGGGGATAGAACAAAATTAACGGCTCCTTAGAAACTGTGACAACACTTTTTGTGCCAACAGCAGAATCAATATTGCAGCTTATCTCCTGCAACCGCAACAGAAAAGCAGGTTGAAGATGCTCACAAATTTACGGAAATTATCAGGGAGTGCAATGTCTAAATTCATACATGGATAAAATTATCGAGGATCTAAACGACGCAGAAGATTTAGATGCTATCGATTCCGATCTACTTTAGATACAAAGTGTGTTTCATTCAATATATATAAAATTGTAAACAACTCGATAATCCTCACTTGTACATTGATTATGTACTTTTTCATTTTGCAGAATATACTCACAGATAAACAAGCAGAAAATGAAGGAAACAAACGTAAAATTGGTAAAAAAATTTAATAAAAAAGTCAAAAATTAATATTTCTCTATAAATGAAAATATTCTTATTTATTGAAAATTTCTCATGGTTCAATTGCCAATTTTTATTATGCATGTGAAAAACCTAGTTCATCCCACGATTTTTCAAGTAGGCAGCTCCGACACACCCCTTACGGTTCGGGACTCTTAAGTTTCTTGAAACATAGGTATATATTTTTAAACGTATATGTCAAGTTTCAACGAATTCACTATGTTCTTGTTCAGTTTCAGTTTTACTTTTTGAAAATGTTTTGTGTTAATGAAATAACTATTTACTACTTTGCAACAAATTTTCATTTTTATCACATCCGAAATATCACAAGATTTGCGTTCTACTTCGTCATTTCCAATGTCTCCTCCGGTTGCATCTTTGCGAAGGACTGTGAATTTTTTTATGTGATCTCGGAAATATTTCTTCAAATATCTTCAAGTATCCATTATACCGATTTTGGCCACGTACACAATACGTACAAACTGTGTGTATAAACACACTGACTGTACGTTCATTTTTGTTAGTTTATATAGGTATATTGAGTGACGCAAGATTACCTCCAGAAGTTATTTATTTTTCACGATAAAATTTTGAAACTTAAGCTATAGAAATTAAGCATGACACCCCACAGTTTAGATATGATTATATCATATAAGATATACAAAGCTACTAAGAAGTAACATCAAGTTCTTTTTTTTTTCTTAAATAAGAACCTTATTTTGTATTCTTTGCCTTGGTATGAAGTTTTCAAAAATAATATTTTGTAGAAGTCGGTTTCCTCTTATCGAAATATCATCAGAACTCAAAAAATATACTAGACGATAAGTTTTCCTTCATTAAACCTAATATGATAATTTTCACTCAATTTATTAAGGTTTTCAAACGAATCATCCTGTATTTTACAATGCCATTTCATTTAATTTTTGATCCACTTTAACTTACTTAAAATTACTGTTTGTTGAGGTAAAAATCTGTTTATCAAATAAGGAAGACTATTTTACATTATTATTTTCTATTTTTACATGGCTTTGGAAAAACGGAAACCTACAATAACCATTCTGTCAAATTAAAATTAGTAAATTAAAATGAACATTGCTAATGATAATCAGGTGCCTATTCACAAATTATTTCTTTTTGTTCAAATAAAAAATACAACTTTTTATGGCACTTTAAGGTCTTACATTAAAAATTAAAAATACTGAAAACAAAATCCAAAGCCAAAACAAGGAAAATAGTAACAGTCTTACGCATATAAATTATTTAAAATCACAAATTACAAAAATACAAAGGTTACCATATGAGATACAGCTAGAAAAATATTTTCAGCTAAAACCTAAAACTATATCACATAAAACCAATACGTGAAAGGTAATTAGAAATTAATCCTCAGGGTTTTCACTCAACCCTTCAGAATCAGGGAACTTGTATTATTTAATTTAAATCATGCTCAAATAATCAGTAATAGCAAAATATTTAGAAAAATTTCGACCTCAGTATGATACACCCCATGCAGTGTTTAAGAGGGCGCCGTCTTCAAAAATGCCGCTAGATGGAGGTTATGTAGTTAAAGTTTCTGGTAGCTTTTATGAAAAATACAATTTTTTTTTTTATTTACTTGCAATCGATGAATAGACAACCGTTCTGAGATGATCGTAATATGAAAAGAATTTTTTTAACATTTAAGATTAGCTTGTAATTTAATAATTTGTTAAAAACATAAAAACCCATTTAATTCTTTTCTAGCAATTTTAGGTCATTATGCGCCACATCACGATCTTCTTTAAAGTATTTTACACACATTAATATTGTTTTGACAGCAATTTTTTTCATATTTTGGGAAATTCCTGGCAAGAAAGTATGCGGTGACCGAAATGTTGATGACAATACTATACATTTAATGTTTTACAGCAAACACACGTTAGACTCCGTACTGACGGGTTTAGCCACTCTCTAAGAGAGGGCTACGCATTAGCGATCGAATTAATTGAATTATTGCCACTCGGAGGTTTAGGTTGTTATTGTGTTATTAATATTTATAAATTATCATTAACTTTGGAAGTTAAAAAAATAATTTCAAGTTTTTAACCACAATTACTAACATTCACTAGGTAAAAGCCGGGTAGTAATATCCTTGAGACAAAGAACGTGATGGTGCAATGGATAAGACGTCTGCTTCACAGCGCAGGGGTCGGAAGTTGGATTCACGATGGTAATTTCTTTTTTTTTTTTTCGGTGGTCACGGGAAAAAATATCGAAAATTGATATTTTCCGTTTAATAGAACAAATTTTATATCTGGAAATTTTCAGGTCATTGGTATTCTCAATTTCGAATGTAATACCTACCAAAAATCTCGAATTATTGTATCTAATAAAGACCTTTATTATTATTATTATTCTTATTATTATTATTATTATAAACTACATACAGTATTTAAATAATAATAATTGCTAAATAAACTGTTGACCAATTGAATCCAAGTGAACTTTTAGGATGTATCTGTAGTGAAATAATTTGAGAAGGATAATAGATATGATTGTATGCGATTTTATAATTTATTCGTGAAAACGCGGGTTTGGTCCGATTTTTTTAATTTGAATCATGTCAACAGTGTGAAAGAAAAGTATGTTTTTTAATAAAATATAGTCATAAACTAAGTACAGAGAATATATATTTTATATATATAATATATTGATGCGTATTTTCAGTCACTGATTTATGGGGAAAAATCAATTTCAGAAATTTTTAATTTCTCTCTTATGTTATTATGTTTTTTATCTAAAAACCTCTGTCATTGTTCTCTTTTTTTTGCCGTTAAGCCTAATTATGTTGTTCGTTGTATGTGATTATATTACCTATGAAGGGCGCTCTTATAATAAGTACATTGTTTGTACTTTAATTTCATGGTGACCACTGGCGTACCCAAAATCGGTATACGTTTGAAAATATACAATGTGTTCCATTTAAAATGAGCCAGTTGGTATCGACTTCCAGTATAGCCGATAATACCAAATGATTGTAATTATTTTTGCTGGATTGGCCACACTGACTGTAGTAATTCCTAAAATTTTCAAAATTTTTTGTTACATACTTTTTCATATATTGTTTCAGACCCCGGTGAGACACCGTGTATAAGGAAGGAGGATGGAATATATATATAATATATATTTATAATTTTGAGGTTTTCAAAAGATTAACGGCCTTTATCTCATAAAACTTTATTTAAGTTACACTAGCTATATACGCTTCTGGTCTTACTTTTTTTTTATATACGCTTTTATAGCATCCAAAATAAATGGTGGGTCATTTACAAAAAGTAGTAAAGGGGTCCCACAAAAAATACTAGAAAATTCAAACCTATCTGTCAAAATCTCGACACTTAGGCAGTCTTCTGATATCCATCCTGCATCATTGTCACTTGTACAATGAGTAAAAGCTAGCTCACTAAAAATAAAAAAGTTTAAGGATGGTGCTGCGTAGTGTGGCACGTCCTATTTAATTTACGAAAAAAGTAATAAATACACACCTATCTTTTACTGTCTCATCAGTACCAGGAATTTCTAAATTATGGATATCAATATCTACTGCCCTAAAAAAAAAAAAAAATTATAAAGAACACACGAGAATAAATAGGATATTCGTAATCAAGGCGTACTATTAGAAAATCGACCATTCGATCATCTTTGGAATAAAGAGATAATATGCAAACCGGGAAATATCGCTGGGGATTCGGCAACACGTTCATCGAATATACTGTTTTGTATCTGGATACAAGTTGCCATAACGATGTTCCGTATCTAAACTGAAAAATAGTTCGCAGATTTTAACTTATATATGTCGATAATTTTTTTCACCCCTTTAGCAACGAGATAGACGTCAGTCGCAATAGAATTTTTTTTTATATTGACAGAACTATTAAAAAAAAAAATTAATTCTCGTGTCGCGATGAGGTCGAAAATCCTGGTCGAGGGCTCTCCTACTATAAAATTAGTCGCAAATTTTTTTCCCTTTTTTCACGATTTTCTCAAAAATTATTACAAATTTTCTTTGCAGATAAATATTTTCACCTAGCCTTTAATTCTAATAAAGCTTAATGCTACTAATAGTAAGCTTCAAATTTAAAACACCCTGTACCTACATAATAAACATTTTAGACTATTTTAGAGTATACCATTCAGGTAATTCAGAAAAATAATACACATAAACATGAAAGCAATTATGTAATACTTACCGCCGTTTCAGCCACAATTTTTTAGTGCAATTTGATATTTTATTGCGTTTGCGAGATCTAGAGTAAGTTCGCGCCATAATTTATAAAATAAAAAATGTATCTATCTCTAAAATAAATTTCAACTAAAATCTCTCACTTGTTTAAAAACCTATTAAATAAACAAGTACCTAACTCAAAAATAAAATAAAATATTTTCCTCAAAACAGCTTTCAAAATATAGGAATTAGGTACAGTCTAGTAAGGAATCTAGCATTCAAAAAGACGCTTCTAAAATGCCGAACCCTGCACTCGCGAGGTATATGATTTAAAAAATATGGATATTATCCAGAATTTTATGCCGAATCCGATTCCAGAGGGCGCGATGTCGGCCAAGATTGCGAAATTGCAAAAAAAGTTATATTTCCAAAAAAAAATTGGAACTTAAATATTGCATTATCTGTCGTTTACATTGCATTTACGAGCTTATTTATAAAGATTTTTTAATAATTTTTATATCAATCGAAAGCCTAATGTTTGTAGTTTCATACAAGTTGAATAGAGAGACATTATTTTCATTATAAACAGCACTATAAATTGTTTAAACAATATGTGCTCGGAAAGTGTAGTGTAATTTTCGGCATTGAGGTACTTTTGTTATTATTGCAGATAGATATGTAGTTATGTGAGACGAAATACGTAGAATAGACCAACGAACATTTTTTATTAAAATAATTTTTTAATTCGCTGGATAATTTAGGAGATGATTTTTTTAAAATGAAGCGCATTGTCTGGTCTACCGCGCGCGCGGTCTTGTTTCTGTAGGCAGGCCATTTACACATGATTTCGATTTTCGAGGCACTCGAGATGATCAAAGAATTTCGCACACGAGTTGCAAACAATATTTTTTCTACAACGACTTTAATTTGATTAAACTAAAACCGTAAAACGATATCTTCTATTATAATATTTAATGCAAATTAATTTAAAAAAAATATAATAGCAGATATGTCTCCGAACTATGGAAACTAATATGTTTGACAACAAACATTTTTCACTGACGTTTTCGATATTGTGAGTGTTGAATATTGTGGGTTTTTTAAAGTAAAATAATACCTAAGATAAAGATAAAGTCTCGAAAGTCATTCTTAGACTGTTTTTAAAATAATTGCAATGTGCAAGTAATAAAAAAAAATCACCACAACACGTCATTTTATACTATTTATCAGACTAGCCATGAAAGAAACAATTAAAAGACGTAACTTTGACAGGGGAATGAGTTTTTTTGGACGTACATTTAATTACTGCTGCAAAATTTCATTTGGATAGCTCAAGAATTGTGGAAATGGCGGGGGTTTACCATGATCCGTGGTCACCCGGTATAGTTCCAAATACAGTGGTTTTCTGGGGCAAACTGTTGAGGTTTGCCTTTGATACTACACTTTTATCTTGACATATTTTGGCAATTTTCTTATTTCTATTTATTTTTTTAGAATTTGGCGGGATTCCCAGAAATAAGTTTAATGACTATTAATTATCATTATTATCATATCTATAGCTACTTACCTATAATACTCCAATTTTAGTTATATCATAACATGTACAAAGAATTTACAATACAACCATCATTTTATCAAGACGAAAATTATTTTAATATCATTGTAGTTTTTTTAAATTAAATACCGATAGGATAGAGCACTAATTTGTTCTGTTTGTGAGCATTATTTATGATCTGTACAAACTTTCATACAAGATGTTACAAAAATGTTGCTTACCTTACAAAAAAAAAATTGTAAAATAATGTACGTAATAATACGAGTAAATACTTCTGTCTACAACTGTCAAAAAAAGGTTATGTTTGCGCATTAACGTCAGTGTCTAAAATGAGACATTTTTTCATTGACATTATTTTTTTTGCGTTACCATGACCCCGTGCGCAAAATATTTTGCACATCACATGCCGATTATAAATTTAATTATTGCCTGTTTTTTATAATTTTTAATGTATACACAAGAATTAAGCAAACATCTAGTTCAAAAAGATTTATTATTTTATGAAATAAATTAACTGAAAGTAGAAATTTTTAAATTATTTTAAAAACAGTCTATGACTTTCGAGACTTTCCATTATTATCTTACGTATTATTTTACTTTAAAAAACCCACAATATTCAACACTCACAATATCGAAAACGTCAGTGAAAAATGTTTGTTGTCAAACATATTAGTTTCCATAGTTCTGAGACATATCTGCTATTATATTTTTTTTAAATTAATTTGCATTAAATATTATAATACAAAATATCGTTTTACGGTTTTAGTTGAAATCATGTGTAAATGGCCTGCCTACAGAAACAAGACCGCGCGCGCGTTAGACCAGACAATGCGCTTCATTTAAAAAAAATCATATCTCCTAAATTATTCAGCGAATTAAAAAATTATTTTAATAAAAAACGTTCGTTGGTCTATTCTACGTATTTCGTCTCACATAACTACATATCTATCAGCAATAATAACAAAAGTACCTCAATGCCGAAAATTACACTACACTTCCCGAGCACATATTGTTTAAACAATTTATAGTGTTGTTTATAATAAAAATAATGTCTCTCTATTCAACTTATATGAAACTACAAACATTAGGCTTTCGATTGATATAAAAATTATTAAAAAATCTTTATACATAAGCTCGTAAATGCAATGTAAACGACAGATAATGCAATATTTAAGTTCCAATTTTTTTTTGGAAATATTACTTTTTTTGCAATTTCGCAATCTTGGCCGACATCGCGCCCTCTGGAATCGGATTCGGCATAAAATTCTGGATAATATCCATATTTTTAAAATCATATACCTCGCGAGTGCATACCCCATGATCGAATTCGGAGCTTTAGATTCTTGGCTAGTTGCAATAATAAAAGACACCTGCTGCGTGCTCGATGGACGATGACCTTCAACTATTTGCTGCTGAGAAGTTTATTCGAGTCTGAAGTTTTCACCAAATATACTCATATGTATGACCCTCTAGTGTGCAGCAGGGATACTAACGTTTTATACCACAACCCAAATTCATTCTCTATTCTACGGCGGCGCGCTCTTAACGACGTCGCATCCAAGAAACTCAGAAAGAGAGGTCCACAAAGCTGAACCAAGGTGGTCAACGGTCGTTGATTTGGTTATTAAGGGTATTGTCATAAATTATGATTGGACTATATTTTTTTGAAGGTGAGGTTTAAGGGACATCTTAATGAATAACTCTACATCTTTTACGAGATATTAAAAAAATTTAGGTATTAGAATGTTCGCCGTAGAATGTGATTGTTAAGCGATGGGGCCCTGTACATCACAGGGCAGCTATTCACACGTTCACACGTTTAATTAAACGTGCAATTTCCAATAATGTTGATCTATGAACTACCAATTAGGTGACTTCCTAAGTACAAGCCTTACAAAGTAAAGAAGATTCATTAATTAGAGCTATGCGAAGTGAGAATCTGGTTTTTAATAGCACGTACCACGTACCATCGGTAAATATTAAAAACTGAAAAATTCAAAATTTTACCTTTGTAAATCATATTTTGAATTGTTATAATAAAACATTGACAGTGTCTTTATAGTAAGTAACATGCCTTTACCTACGATCGCTAACGTAAATAGCTGAAAACGCACTCTCCGCCACCTATGTAAATTGAACCTTACACACCGTAAACAAATCGCACGCTCAGTCGCTGAGGTGTGTTGCAATGTGACCACGTGACCAACTTTACACAACACTTGTAGTTCATATTTCTGACAACAGGCTAAAATTATTAAAAATGGCAGGTGCAAAACTTAATTTTCTAACGCTGTCAAAACTGATATAAGCAATAAATAATACAAAATTGTGTTTTAATATCAATAAATACGATTGTAGGTAAAGTATAGTACATAATTCGAGTTGTAAAGCAATTACGCACTCATGGAATTGCCACACTAGCCGCTACGCGGCGTCGTGCGCAATTTTTCCATTCGTGCGTAATATGCTATTTACAACTCTCATTACGTAATATACTATTTATCGGTTTCAGGATATTAATCCTTTGTTTACATATGCAAAAGTAGGCTGGTAAACAAGTCATAACTAAAGTTGTACAGTTATATTTAAAACTTGTACGGTAATATTGCAAATACAGATCTGTCAATAACTGTCAGTTTTTTTTTTGGCATTAGGTCATTAACCACACACCAAACAGATGAAATAATAAATAATGAAACTATAGGGCTATTTATTAATACAAACAGACAGAAAACTCCAAACAATAATAATTAAGTACTGAAATCCAACTGAAATGTATTTTCAGGCAATCCAAGGTCCATTTTTATGTAGCCGTTGTGACATTAAAAATGTAAACATTTATGTAATATGAAATTAGGTAACAAATAAAAACAAACAAAATATAACTGTAACCATGGCGACAAATCAACCCATACAGACTTGACCAACTAATGAAATGAAAACGTTATTAATAAGAGAATATCAAAAGGTAATATCTATTAATAATGTCTTTATTTTCTGAAACCGATAAACTATTGAACATATCACGGATGTTATGAATCATAACAGCCTTAGATGTCTTAAAATCCTCGCTCTACGAGCTCGGATTTCAAACCGACATCTGCGGCAGTTATGATAGTCATAACATTACTAGATATGTTAATAGCTATTAACACGTACCTATGTCAGTGTTAACTCTATCATAGCTCTATTTCAGCTTATGAATACCATCCGCATGCTGACGATGTAGTTGAATCAGTAGGTGAGCCCTTCTCAGGTCGTTGTTGATATGTCCTGACGCTTACACCGTCTCGTTAGGAGCACTTTTCTCTTGGTCTTCTTTCTTTCGCGTTGTTTACTAAGTCCCGCCGCACACCAAACATACATTTGCCCCGCCACAATAAGGCATTTGCACGTGACGTCACATATTTCAAGGTCCTTGCCTGGAGGATAAACAAATAAAAACATCATAACCTCACTTTAGTTCCTTATATTAATATCGGCCTTTAAAGAACTTCTTTAATTTTTATTTTATTACATTTTGAGTAAAAATGTAGAGTTTTTGTATTGTGGTTGATTGAGGAAGCAACGCAAAAAGATCTCTGATAATCACAAACAGTTTATTCAACTATCGTGCGACAGAAGAAGGGCTTGGACAAATGTTTTGAAGAGGGACGAGTCTAAATAAGGGACGATTTAACCACATTTTCTTTATATAGGTTGCAGGTTTAACATGCTTTATTTTATTTTCTAGGAATTAATAACTTAAATATTAGATAAAAGATATTGTATACTTCACATTTTCTGTGACTTTGTTATACCTATACATCAAATATGTACATATAATATTAGGTATAGGTCATTGAATTAATGTTTTCTTAACTGCCTCTCAAGCCACCGAAGTATCCCCCAGAAAATCCTAGAAGTTTGTGTTAGGTAGAGACGAGGCCCTACAGTTTTATTGCGGAGTCCGAACCACATTCAGGGCTTCAATAATTCTCTCCATCTAAATCCGAGGCAAATCATTCAATAAATTTTTTATTTGCTCCAAGATTATCGATCTTTGCAACCAAGTAAATACGTACTAATGCATTTATACCTATAACACACTGAATTCAAATATCAAATTAAAAAAGCCTGAGCAAAATGTTACCAAGGTTTTCGATTAAGCACATAAAAATACGAACAAAATATCAAAACTGCACTATACGGTGTGTTTGTCCAACGAACTCTATGTAGATTTTACCTATTTGACTTTAAAATTTTATTAAGGTATTTTGAATAAACTTCTATACAAAACAAAAGAAAATTAAAATCGGGCATTGCCGACTGCGAATACCTATTTGAACAATAAAATTAAAAAAATATTGAATGTGTATTTAACCTCAGCGGCATCACGTGGAAATAAATTGTCTAATTTGTCTACGCACTTTTAGTATACAGTTAAGTAATTAACGATATCTAGATATATTGTCTGGAAAATGTTCTGCTGCATTGTTTTATATCTATTAAGTACGGTTCTGCACTAATTATGACGATTTTTCTTTGTATCTGGTAGCATTTTCAGCATCCAAGGTGTAATAATCACTACACAGAAAGTCAAATTTTCTTGGAGCACACGCAAAAAACACAAATAATCCAAATAAATATGTCATTCACAATAAAGCCAAGTACCTATTACAATTTAGGTTTTACATAATATCGAGCCTGGTATAAAACACACAACATAACAGCAGGTTTTGAGGTTATTTTGACAGGTTATTTTTGTTTTGTTTTACCTCCAAGCAAACTAGCCACGCCCATAAGGTCACGTGCCGCAAATGCTCTCCACATATGTGTCGCACTGAATTTATCGCATGTAGTGTAGTAATATGTGGACACGCACACTGGAGACGCATTTGTAACGCGCTACAAATGCGTCTCCAGTGTGCGTGTCCACAATCCACATATATACAGAGGTCTCTGATATATATAAGCAAAGATCATTTCATATACTAGATAGTCAAAGCCACTGTTTATTTCATCGCCCCATCTTCTCTCTCTAACACATGCAAAATTGGATCCCAAATAACAGAGAAGTATTGCAGTATCATGAGTTAAAGTGAGATGAAGCTTAAGTTGGGGTCCATTTATGAGCGATAAAATTAAACAATAGGTCTGACTATCTAGTGTATACATGATCTTTGATATAAGCTAGGTTCTTAAATTCGCTCCGAGATGAGGGCAGAGCGCAGAGCGAGAGCAGATTTTGGGTCACGTGGTACTCGAGTTCCGAATCGGCGAATTAAATAAAAGAACGGGGAACGATGACTAGGCTAGATGCTTCTCCGAGCTCGGCATTGTTGCTCGGAGCAAAAAGATTTAGCTCAAAAGCATCGCCAAGATTAAAAAAGAACACTAGCAGATTTACTCTTTCTGCTTTCTATGTAATAAAAGAACGACAAAGGATCTAAAAGAGCCAATCGAGCGAATTTAAGAACATAGCTATAGTATAAAGGGAGCGATAAATTCTGTGCGACACATATGTGGCGCGATAATTGTGGCGGGGCAAATGTATGTTCGGTGTGCGGTGGGACTAAAGCAGGCCACTCACTAGGGAACATGTTGGTCAACATGTTGGCCAACAGAGTTGTCATCAACAAGTTGCCTAGTATATGTGTTGGTTGGTCAACATGCTGCTAAGTTGCGGGCTTCCAGGGCGAGACCAAAAAGCCGCGACGTGAGCCGAGCATGTTGCCCAAGTGTGTGGTTCACGGTTCAGGTTGACGGACTGTTTATTCAGTTTTTGCGATTTGAAACTTATTGTGGCTTTTTAGTTTTGAGTTCGCGATGTCTTTCAGTGACAACAAACAATTCTGGAAAGAATTTATTAATTATATGAATCTTTTTCATGTTTATGGGACGTTAAGGGAAAAGAGTATTCAAATAAACATTTAAAAAATGAGGCAATGGATGCTATTGTCAAGCCTACTGCGATTGCCACTTTTTCTTGCTTTGACAGCACCTTCATATTTTAACCCGCTCGTTAAGCTCGCGTTTTGTCAACTGAAGTTGCTCAACATGTGTCCTGATGTGTGGTATCGGCCTGTAGAGTTGACAAATATGTTGAGAAGCATGCTCCTGAACTCAACATGTTCCCTAGTGAGTGGCCTGCTTAAGAGGTGTAAACACGTAACAATGTCGTAGGCATATTATGGCTATTTATTTTTATTTTTATTAAATATTTTTTTTCTCTAAGGTATGAAATCCAAAACAGCATACATAAATCATAAATTGCAAATTTATTTAGGCTATGGTATAACGTTCATTTGGGGTGCGTGCAATCCTTGAGCCTTAAAGCCATTATAAAATAAAAAGCAATATTTCGATCTGAAATTTTTAAGGCATGATCTTCTAACGGTTTTACACAAGATTGCCCAGCTACTTTGAGAAAATAGTTTATTTTAATATTTAAAAATAAATAAGAAAATTTAACTTTTTTCTTATAGATTATTATTAAATAGTTTCTTCTGTAATGTATGAAATCAAAAAACAGCATAAACATCATAAAATGCAAATTTAATAAGGTAGAAATCAGCAAATGAATTGTTTATTTATTAATAATAAAATTGAAAAAAATAACAAAATGTTTAAATAATCCAGATATTTTTCAGATTATCTGGGTAATGTTCAGAAGTGTGGCCGTAAATCCCAAATAAGAACAGATAGAAAAAACAAAATGTTATATTTCTAAAGATACATTTTGGCAATTGTTATGAATGCATTTGCAAATTATATTATTTTTTTTACAACGACAAGACATGGTTTTACAGTCTGTAATTACATTTACTTAAAGAGTCTGGCAAACAAGGTTTTAACATTTGAGTTGGGTGTAGCTTGTCATCTCGATATCCATAGCCGAATTGTACAAAGCTGAGAGACTCATACAGTGGTTGTGATGAATTTTTCCACAAATATGTTTGTACTGCAGCTCTTAAACAATGTAAATTATAAAGCATCTGACGTACAAATAACTTTAAATCGAAGCCAATATTGCGGGTAAACAGCTTATACTTAGCGTAATTCTTCTGCTGCAGTTTTTTGTTTCGCTTTTCGCTAACAAATAAGTTAGCTCTTCAATCTGATGAAAGTTCATCAGAGTTTCTGGGTCCTTATCAGAATTATTATATTTATATGCAGAATTTAGACATTGTTTTTTAGTTCCAAATCGGCTTGTCGCATAGCAACCAGTTAAATCACGTAATCCGGGTAAAATATGACAAATGTTTTCGCCAACAAGTGATGCAGCTGCTAACTGACAGCTTAAAAGATTAATTATTTAGTCTTTTACTAGATCCTCCAAACCAAATACCTCGACAACCAATATTCGACTGTCTATACCAGAAGTGAACACCAAGCACGAAAATATCAGTGTATCCGCACTCTTAACTACAACTTCTTCAATCACTCCACGAGCAGCGTGAAAAATATGGCTCTAAGTGATTAAACTTTTAAGTCCACAACTCTCGATAAAGTATTACCTTGGAGTTTGAAACATTCAGTAGGGTCTTCATATCCACCAGATATGAACAGTTCTGTTTCACCTTTGATTTGTAAAAATGTTGGAGCATACTTGCAAAGAAATTGAACAAGCTGCAGTTTATTTCGAGGGCATGAAAAGAAACCATTGCAATCAGCTGGGATTTTATTAAAGGACTTGATATATTTGTATGACTGATGGTCGAGATGGTAGAGTACCTGCCTCTCATCCAAAAGTCCCGGGTTCGAATCCCGGTTGTGGCAATGGAAAATACTGTGAGAGGGATTTTTCCATTATACACGGATATTGGATGTGAGTCCCTTGTCTTTAAATGTGAAGCCCCCTCCCGCACAAGGCTCCTAGGATCTTCTGGGATAAAGGGGGTAGTAATTACATGTGGTGTATTTATTACTTATTTATTATTAATTTGCCTCGTATTTACTCCTTTAGATCGTAATTGAGATTCGGCGAATTCAATAAAAATGATAGATAGATAGATACATACATTTATTGGTGTTAAAACATACAAAGTATATATACACAAGTCACAATGGGGTAGGTATAAATATTTAAAAATACAATTAAAATTATGATAACAGTTACAAAATATCACAGTCCAAAAATTCTTTAATATTATAGAATGCCTTTTCTATTACCTAGATATTTTTTTAATACATTTTTAAATTTAATTAGGGGGAGATCAGTGATTTCTGTAGGTAACATATTATAAAAAAGAGGCCCATAATAATTTGTTCCATTTCTGCTACTTGTGAGTCTCAAATACTTTACTCTGATTTTGTGGCCATCTCTTGTATTGTGTTGGTGTATTATATTATGACATTCATAATTAGCAAAATTTTCCTTAACATATACAGCACATAGATAAATATATAAAGAAGGCAGTGTGAGCAAACTCAGGTTAGTGAATTTATGTTTAACATTGTCTCTATTCTCTATACCCCAGATTGATTATAATTCTCACCACCTTTCTTTGGAGGCCAAATATTCTGGTAGCGTGCGGTGAATGACGCCAGCCTATCAAAGCATAAGAGCATTGTGACATAAATAGCGAGTGATATGCTGTAATGATGCATTTTAGTGACATAATATTTGTTAAGCACCTGATTGCAAATATGCATTTGCTTAATTTGCTCGCTAATTTGTCTACATGTACGTCCCATGAGAGAGTTGAGTCTAAGTAAACCCCTAAAAATTTTACATCTATGTCGCTGTCAAAGTCGACTAATCTGTGAGTAAAAAGAACCTTCTTTGTTTTTTTTTCATTTAAACATAAGTTATTGTGACTGAACCACGTTTTTGCCTGTATCTGTGATTCATCCATGTGTTGGTTTAGCAGATCTAGATTTTTTTCTTCAAAGGTTATTGTGCTATCATCTGCATATAATATTTTATCTAATTTAATATCTGGTATTTCAATATGTAGGTCATTTATGTAGATGAGAAACAACACGGGACCTAAAATAGATCCTTGAGGTACACCATTTGTAATATTTTTTATATCGGGATTTTTACCATTTACAAGTGTAAATTGTTTTCGATTTGTTAGATAGGATTTAATTAATTCAGTGCTTGTATTCTCAAAATTATAATATTTTAGCTTCTCAACCAGCACAATGTGTGATACACAATCAAAGGCCTTATGCAAGTCGCAGAAAACGGCTGCTAAAATATGATTATTCTCTATACTGTCTACTATTTTGTTAATTAAATATAAAATGGCATCAGTTGTGGCTTTACCAGCTGGAAAACCATATTGATTTAGATAAAACAAGTTGTTGATTTCGAAATGTTTTGTGATTTGTATTTTTAATGCTGTTTCAAAGATTTTTGATAATATCGGTAATAATGAAATTGGTCGAAAATTGCTTTCCTCCTTATAGTGGAGTTCACATGATATCAAATTGTGATTTCTGTTTGCACTTCGAGGTTAAATGCTAAAACCTATTTCAAATGATTCGTTACCTTCTGGAACATCAAAATCCGATGGTCGTCCAAATGTCGTCCTCTACGGGGTGGCTGTAGGGGATGAAATGTGAAAAACACCCTAAAAATTTTTTTTCCACTATTTTAATCTACAGAACATGAGGATCACTTTTATTAAAGCAAAATATGCTTTGGACTAAGGCAAATATTACAAAAAAAAATATTAAACAATTCGGAAAGCACGGAGTTAAATGGGCGACGTCTAAGTTTATCGTACGCTGGTGAAAAGTGTCTTATTGAACAGGCAATGTTTTCGCTTAACACTGCACTAGCTACTTTATTCTCATTATGTTCAAATGTTATAGCTATTAACATATCTAGGAATGTTATGACTATCATAACTGCCGCAGATGTCGGTTTAAAATCCGAGCTAGTAGAGCGAGGATTTTAAGACATCTAAGGCTGCCTTATGATTCATAACATCCGTGATTTGTTCAATAGTTTATCGGTTTCAGAAAATAAAGACATTATTAATAGATATTACCTTTTGATATTCTCTTATTAATAACGTTTTCATTTCATTAGTTGGTCAAGTCTGTATGGGTTGATTTGTCGCCATGGTTACAGTTATATTTTGTTTGTTTTTATTTGTTACCTTTTTTCATATTACATAAATGTTTACATTTTTAATGTCACAACGGCTACATAAAAATGGACCTTGGATTGTCTGAAAATGCATTTCAGTTGGATTTCAGTATTTAATTATTATTGTTTGGAGTTTTCTGTCTGTTTGTATTAATAAATAGCCCTATAGTTTCATTATTTATTATTTCATCTGTTGACAGTTATGAACAGATCTGTATTGTAATATTACCGTACAAGCAATAAATATAACTGTACAACTTTAGTTATGACTTATTTACCAGCCTACTTTTGCATATGTAAACAAAGGATTAATACCCTTAAACCGATAAACTATTTTTACTTCATCGCTACAGTGATTTCGTCAATAATTTCTATAATGGGGGGTGGGAAAAAAAAAACTTCCAGTAATTTTGTTTGGCAACTTTCAGAATTTCATTCTTTACATCTGTCTGAATGTAAATCATAAACCCGAATCAATCCTAACAGTTTTTAAAACGGAATGTTTCCTGGCGCCTGCTCTAATACCTAAATTCAGTTATTATTTTCGAGATATTGACGTTTGAATTTTGACATTTTACATGCTCCAGAGGACTAGGAGTTTCTAGATCTTACCATAGACTTAATAATACTAACATTAACTCTATGGATCTTACTGTTTTTTTTTTCAAAGGGAAAACAGGTTGTATACACTCGATAGAATAATGGAAAAACTAGACAAATGTATTAAGTGTATAAAATTTAATCAAAATCAGTGCCAAGTACTTTCGACATCATGTCATCATCAGGGGCCACTTCGTCAAGAGATTTTTATAAAAGATTATCCACAAATTTCATTGTTCCAAGAATACATGGGCAAAACATCAACTCAAGAGGAACACCCCTTATACCATAAAAACTCAACTTCTCCACGAGTATATCATGCGACACACAGTCGAAGGCCTTGGACAGATCAAGCAGTGTAATCGCTACATGCTTACCCTGCTCAAGGCCCTCAATAATATTTTCTACCACTTTAAAAACGGCTTGTGTAGTAGAGCACTTGCTTCGAAAACCAAATTGATAACAATTCAGCAAGTTATTAGATTCAAAATAGTTTAACAGATGATCCTTCAAAATAATTTCAAAAACCTTGGCAAAAATTGGGATGATGGATATGGGCCGATAGTTGTCCATAATGTCCATGTCAGCTGTATCACCCTTCTTAAAGATTGGCAATACTTTAGTGACTTTAAAAGCATCCGGAAAAACCCCCTCACTGATGCACAAGTTAATTAAGTCCATTAATGGTAGAACAACTATATCTAATGTTTGTTTAAGTAATCTGGAATTCATCCCGTAAAAATCAGTACAGTTAGAGTCTTTCAGTAGTTTAATTGCATTAGAAACTTCCAGGGCTGAGACTGGGTTGAGATAAAAAGAGCAGTTTGTAGGTGGCATATTATTTAAAAACAACGAAGCTGTAAACTCAACAGTAGGTAATGATTACTTTATTAAATTTTCAGCTATTGTGGTAAAAAAATCATTGAAATTTGTTTGCGATATCAAGGGATTATTATTGACGGAATTTAGTTTGTTTCGCTCGAAATTGATAAGTTTCCAGCTATCTCTAGGTCTATTATCCGAATCTCTAATAAAGTTATTATAGGCAGACTTTTTAGAATTTTTAATGTGATGTTTGTACTCAGAACGCAAAATATTATAAACTGCCAAATCCTTAGGATCATTGGTAGCATCAGAGATTATTTCCACACTGGATAATGTATCCCTTTTTTTTCTTAGTGTGTTATTTTGTCTGTTGTGTCAAATAGCGTTTGCCTAGTCATTTGGCAATTAGAAAAGTAAAAATCCATTTGCCCAGGTAGATAGCATTTGTCTAGACAAAAGCTATTTGCCTAAAATAACCATTTGCATGCACATATACACCATGACCTATGTTTATTATTTAAATTACAGGAAAAATTTCGAAGTACCGAATTTCATAGTTACCTCTAAGGAGGTGTCGATAAATTTTTTATCTGTGTAACAGAAATTAGATTATAGTTACAAATGCACACTTGTACACACATATTACTAAATAAATGTTTTTTCCAAACCGTTTTTAAGCATAATACATTTTCAGCCGACTATTTCAATTTCAACAAGAACAGCCATCTGTACAACGATGACTGAATGAGAAAGGTCCCTGGGTAACATCAAAAGACAGTTACCCAGGAAAAGTAAAACCTTGACACACTTCAATGTCAACCAAAAAAATTCCCAAAAAATGGGACCCGTGGAAAACATGGACTTCAAAAACATGAGAAAATCCATTGATGTAACATCTCTAATATCCAGTGCACCCTCGTCCTCAAAGATTCGAACTGTTACAGCAGAAATACAAGAAACAATCAAGTATTGCACACAAAGATCAAACAGCTGTGTGGAAAGTAAATATAAGTGTACCATTACTTCCGAAAGACTCGCACAGCTAAAGAAAATCACTGAAAATGCAACTAGAGAGCATAAAGTTTTTACAATTAAAGGTGAGTAAAATCATTTTATTAACTTAATAGGTTTTATTTATCTTTACATAAGTGCAGGTGTTTATTATCGAATACTCTTCACGATTTGTGGATTGTATTGAAAAAATAAAATTTCTGTCTGCCTATTATTATACAATAGCTCAATGCCATATTAGATGTGACCGTCGCGTCGTTTCCGTTCTTCTGTGAAAAAACTAATTTCATAGAATTGTATCTCCATTTGAAGGTAAAATATTTTCTAGACTAATAATATACTACTACTACTTACATACACATACGGCATAAAGGTCATAAAAAATGTTATTGAAGAGCAACGATTAACGTATTACCCTTGAATACATATACAAGGGTATTACTATCCTATCTTGGGTGTAGACTGCACTTGAGTAATCCTCTAATTGACAGGGAAGATACCTTGTTTATATGAAAAGTCAAAAAGTCGGCAGAGTACTGAAATCAGCTCTAAGAGCTGAGGACAATGGCTGGGATGTCATCAGGTTTATTAATTTTCAGGCACGCCTAATGTACAGGGTTAGTTTTATTAATGTAAACCCCCCATTTTTATTTATCTTTGACCGATTCCAAAAATTAAAAAATCAGCCTTACACGATTCTTATGTAGATTCTACTCCTGCTAACGAATTGGCAGTAGCGTTTTAAATATACAGGGTGCGCAAAAAGTTAGGTTTTTTTAAATGGAACACCCTGTATATTTTGACAATTTTCAATTCCTCCAATCATTCTGATTACAAATATATACACATATTGTATAATCGGTTTACTGGTATTTGAGTTATTTTCATGGATAGGTAACATCCTGTTACGTCTGAAGATGTGAAGCAAAATATATTGTTCACGAAACCGGTAACGTCCAATAAAGGGATTTTATGAGTAATATTCTATTTTTTCCACATTATGAAATTTTTTTGTATTTTAGGGGGTTGGCCTGTTATAAGAAGGGAGCTGATAAAACGAAACTGGATTGAAAAAACAGAGCCTCTTACAAAGCAAAAAATTCCTTTAGAAGAAGTTACAAGTAATTTACCAAAGAAACAGGAAGGCGAGTCACCTCAGAGTTATGTGCAAAAATGCGAGAAGACAGTTATATCTCGAATGTTGCAAAGCTACGATGTAGATCTTTACTGGAGTATGAGGAGAGATCAAATCGACATGCAACATAGGGCAAATTCTTTTAAACTGATGAACCGCTTCAGTAGATCTCTTTTTGCATCTAAGGAAGGATTAGCTTTATTGTTGCAGCAGGCCTACTGGTTTACTGAGGCAGGGGTAGCTAGTATTAATTATCCACGGGTTTATGTTTTAGGTTAGTTCTATAGAAATTTAAGTGATTTCTTTACTATATTTCAAACAAATTCTTTCTATGCTTTTATCATTTAACATGAAATCAAACCTCTTTATATATGATTGTTCCATAATCAGATTAACAAAAAATTTAAGTGTATCTACATGAGTTTAAGAATAGTCAGATATTTTTCTCCCATATTCATCTAGGATGTTCAACGATCATAAATACTAACTTTCCGATCAACGGTTATAGAGGTACACTTACATGTACTAAATAACGTCGTAGGTTTACCTAAATCGTCACGCGCTACAGCCCATAAAGAAACAAGAAAGCTAACAAAAAATAAAAAAGGATCAAATTATTTGAATAGTTAAAAGTGTTTTATAAATTTAGTTTCTGAAAATTACCAAAATTTCCTTTTAAACGTATTAAAGTAGGTACCTGGCAAGAACCATAAGTGTAATCAAATATTCAGGGTGTAACAGATTTTACTTCGAAAACTTTGGGAACTCACATAGTAGAGTGAAAGGTAGGTATAGGGTTGCTAATAAATTAAGGAACAAAAATGTTACGTTTCTGAGATAACTTTAAAATTTTCTGATTTTTAACTTTCATTCATATTTTCTGGAAATGATGACCAATTTTTAAGAAAAATTTTGAAATATATTCCTCAGATGTATATAGTCTTTTTATCTCTTTGTGCACCAGTAATTTTTCTCGAGAACTGGAAAATATGGAAATAATATTTTCAAAGAAGTAGGTAGTGTTGAATATAAGATGAGCTCATTTTTAGCAAATTACTTGATACAGGGTCGAGATCTAGAAATGTAAAATTTTTAACTTGTTTCCGAAAAATCAAATTAATAAAAAAAATTCCATGATAACATGAAACGCTGCAGGCTCGTTGAGTTAGCAATGAGGGCATTCACAGCAAATTGTTTTTATTTAGAGACGATTTTTTCACAATTAAATTAATTAATTGTTTTCTTAAAACCATTCGTGAGTACCTACCGATATGATTGACTGCCAGAAGTTGTACAATTTAAACCTACAATAAAATAGTGGATAATTCCTTTGAGGAAATTTTATCTTGATAGATGCATTAATTAGAATCATATAGAAATCAGAGATAAAACTATTTGATAAATACTATAACTCGATAATCTAAATAATATTATTCGAACAGGTTTTCCAGATCACTACAACTTATTCTTAGACGACTTTAGAATGACTGCATGTATGGGTATGTTAAAATGGTTTGTACAGAAGTACGAAAAAGAAGATAAATTTGCCATACAGTCTCCAGAAGGAAAAGTTCCTTATTCGGCTCTACAATTCGCCATAGAACGTTGCACTGAATACGTTTCCATTCAAAAACATATTGATATAGACAAAGAGTTTTCACGAATTTGGGACCATGAATGGGCACAGTTTCTATCGAACTATTACACGATTGTACATGAGGATGGCTTTTTTGTGGAGTTTACAGATGCTCTAACAGCCACTTACGGTAAATTATTTAAAATGTTGCCAGTATTTAAACCCAAAAACCAATGTATTTTTTAGTAATAAATATTATTTATTCTTATATTAGGTGTACTAGTAGTGTTCCTTTAGTAATATTCTTTTAGCTAAAGCAAAAACATCGTTGAAAGAAATTTACAAATACTGGCCACAATACGATATTGATGGTATGAAGAACATATGGATTCTAAAGCCAGGTAATAAATGTAGAGGAAGGGGAATTCAACTAATAAAAAACGTTCAGGACGTTGATAAAATAATGGGGATGAAAGTGAAATATGTAATCCAAAAATATATAGGTAAGGTGCAAATAGGTATTTTATTATAAACTTAAAGAAATCTCAGGTATTTTCAGAAAGACCTCTAATTATTTACAAAACTAAATTTGATATTAGGCAATGGTTTATGGTAACCAACGTTCAGCCTCTTACTATATGGATGTATAGGTAAGTCATTTTTTATTGTTATTTTAAGGTCTAAAGTCGAAACAATATTCGTCAATAATTTTCAATGAGCATTAAGTATATTTGAAAATTACTAAACAAATTTTACACCTTAAACTATATTCAGATCATAGGTTGTTACATTAGTTGTTTAAATAGCGGAATTGAAAAAACATTCATCGAAATATTGATTGAAAGTTGTGTTTCCGAAAATTGTGCCATTTATCATTTATTGGGAGAAAGTGAGAACAATAGTTCTCATAGGATAGGTCAAAGTTTGTAGACTCAACTCAACGAATATTAATTTTAATGGCGTTAATTTATAAATTTTATAAAAAATGAGCATTTAACAACAAGAACGCAGTTTAGAGATGTATATGGAGATAGACATACATATCGTTCCTCATAAGGTATAAAAGAGGTCTACACTTCATTCAAAAGGGGGGAGGGGAGGTTAAGTGCCTTTATGAGGGTTAAAGCTAACATTGGCATTCCTTTTTAATGAAAAGATCAACTCAATCGCTATAAATAAAGTATCTTTTGTTTTAAAAACAACAAAACTTTGGTAACGATAGCTGTATTAACATTTATGTATTAAAACAAAAACGATGAAAATTGTGTTAAACATTTGTATTGATTAACCCCTCCAAGATTAACAAGAATAAATTCCCAAATACCCTCCAAATTTCTAACTGCCAAGAAAATATATGCTTATCCATGATCAACAGGATAAAATTTGAGAAATCGTTTCCACTTTTACATTTATAAAATAAGGCTCATAGTGATTTCGTCGATTTCGAACACATTTTCTTTAATTATGATAAACTACTAATTATTGATAACTAATGAACTCTAGAAAATAATAATATATACAATAATAATTTACTACAATTGACCATAGAATCCTGTATATCCTAAACTGTCTAATATTATTTATACAAAAAGAGCGTCAAAGGATAAGTTTAGAAACGTTTAAATCTTTATGGCTAACCCCTCTGAATCTAACTCTGAAATTTGTTTAAAAAATTATTATTATTATTACAATATTAAGAAGAAGAAGAAGAAGAGCTAAGGGACTAACCCTAATGAGCTCAAAAAATAAAAATAGCACATAAAAATGATTTCATAGATTTCTAAACGTAAAAAGTATAATCCTTCTTGTTATCAAAAAATTTCTCAAAGATAGAGTTTTATAGTTAGGTTTATGGTTTATCTTCTAGTTGTCGTAAAATAAAGAGTGTACAAGATTGCATGGACTATTCTAGTAAAGTGTAGTTCATATTTCTAAGGCAGATAAAAAATGCCGCACTTGCAAAGCAGAAAGGCGGTATTTACCTTACCGATTCAATGGAGCCACTGCACGTGCTCCTTTGTCGGGAATTTTTTATCTGTCTTAGAAATATGAACTCTAGTATACCATCTAGCTTCTAAACTTTAAATATGCTATATTTTATTTTTAACTCTTAAATGTTTGTCTTTTTGATTAATAATTGACCTTGTGATATATCTTTGAGCGGTACTTTGCTCTCATCTTGTTCGTGTAAATAGTTATTCGATAATATGGACTCTAGTGATATTACCTATGACACTTCGTTAATTTTGTTTATTTGCTAATACTTGAAAATTGAATTGAAAATTTTTACGATGAGTAGTTTTTACGGAAAATGGAAAATTTTATTGTGAAAGAACTAATTTTTTTTTAACGAAGAAAGGTCAATCCTATGTGAGTAGTTCATGTAGAAAGAACACCAAAAGTCTTTTTCTCACAAAAAATTCAAAAATTTATTTTTATTTTTACAGCGACCGGTTTTGTGGACAAACTTTGTTCCACATACACATACAAGGGTTGTCGATAAAAATAATTTATTAAAAACTTAGTCATTTAAAAAAACAGTAATTATTTAGAATAAGAATACAACTTTTATTAAATACGTTATGGTTTTTAGTTAAAAATGGTAAAGAATACTGGACACACAAATTAAAAGCAACCATCTAACGTAAACAATAAACAACTGAATTATACTATTTTGTCCACTAAACCGGTTGCTTTAAAAATAAATTTTTTCAATTTTTTGTGAGAAAAAGACTTTTTGTTTCTTCCAATAATTTTTTTTAGTTGAATTTAATTGATTATTAATTTATACGAAGACGTGATTGCCTAGCCATTATTAAAATAGAAAATTGTATACGGGGTGTCCCGTAATAAAGTGCAAAAAATTTAACTGGAGATTCCTCGTCAAAAATTAAGGTGGGTAGGTACTTCATATAAAATTTTCCAAAATAAGCTTTCCCTGTTCGGCTACACCCCCTTAAAGGGGTGGGCTAAAAAATGGTTTTTAACCAAGATGTGCCAAATTTCATCTTTTTCCGATTACGCTATTTTGAGATAGAAATTAAAAACCATTTTTTAGCCCACCCCTTTAAGCCGAACAGGGAAAGCTTATTTTGGAAAATTTTATATGAAGTACCCACCTTAATTTTCGACGAGGAATCTCCGGTTAAATTTTTTGCATTTTATTATGGGACACCCTGTATATGTTTATAAATATCGTAAAACGTTAGATATTTGACTTATATAGAACCTGAAATCTTAAGGTTCAATCTGTCACAGTCTAATACGTTATGAAGATTTGTTATTTGAATTTAAACCAAATTTATTGTGTCTAAAATGAACAGATAAACATTTAAATTAAGTTTATAATTTGGTTTATTGGTTCTAATAAAACCACAAATTAAATTAATTATGCATACGCTAAGCTGAAATGTTGATATCGCGTGCAAATTTCTTTAAATTCAAGTAGGTAATAAATAAAATTAGTTACACAAAAAGCCATCCTGTTCCTGTGTCATTCCATATCCTTATCCATAGTCTTATACAGGGTGGAACGAAAGTATCAAATAATGGCTTTAACTTTGTTATTTGCAAAGTTACAAAAAACTGTTCAATATGAAAATTGTTTGGTTCTTTACCATGCATGTTTTGAGTTTTTTAGTTTGTTGATATCTTCTTCTGGTTTGTTCCTATGGCAACCAACTTTTTCTTTTTAAATGGCACCGATAATTTTTTTTTGTAAATTGGAAACAAACATATTTTTCTCTATTCAGTCACAAAATTTTGGAATTTTTCGAAAAAAAATAAGCGAGAAAAAAAACATTTATTACGACTCACTCGTCGCCTCTTAATAAAGGATGCCATGGAAAAAGTCATGCAGTTATAAAACACAAACATTACTTTTGGTAAAGAATGCCATGGAAGTTTGGCAATTAAATTTTTACAAACAAACAACTAAATTTTAGTGTTTTGATGTTGCGAAATTAATTAATTTAGTTCCAATTGAGTCGTAATAAATATTTTTTTTCACGGTTATTTTTTTTTCCAAAAATTGCAAAATTTTATGACTGAATAGAGAAAAACATGCTTGTTTCAAATTGACGAAAAAAAATTATGGGTGCCATTTAAAAAGAAAAAGTTGGTTGCCATAGAAACAAACCAGAAGAAGATATTAACAAACTAAAAAACTCAAAACATGCACGATAAAGAACCAAACAACTTTTATATTGAACATTTTTTTGTAACTTTGCAAATAACAAAGTTAAAGCCATTATTTGATACTTTTGTTCCACCCTGTATATTGCTTCGTGTTTTGAATTTTCAACTGTATAATTATTTTATTTCGTACTGTCAACAATGGATACAGGCGTTGAGTGAAAGTTAAATTAGGTACCACACACAACGATACAGGGTAGTGGTAGTTCCATGTACTGTACCTATTTTGACACCTACCTATCATATTATAGAGATATGAAAAAGTATAAAAGCAAAAGTTGTAGATTTTAATGTGAAATAAAACACTGCGTTGTTTTTCACGCTTCTGTCGATGTCGTTAAGTTAAGTTAGGTTAATACAGTATTTAATTGTGTAATTGTGACTGGCTAAAGGATAAAGTCCAATGCCAATAAATAAATAAATAAAACAAAATGTAATCGGAAAGTACAATAAATGGAACGCTGAATTTTGACATAAATATTTAATATGTATTTGTATTCATTCCTACTTTTCTTGAAATATATATTTTTGTGTAAAACAGTACCTACCACGTGGAACAGAAGTTTCCATGAAAAATATAATTCAATATTTCTGTTGATTAGGTACTGACAGTTTACCACCTGATGTGTAGAGAGAGACGAAAATAGATTTTATATGAAACGCATTTTATTGATAAGGAATAAAAGAAAAAAGAAAATACGCTGACGACCAAAATTAACGCACCACCCAAAATTTACCATGATTTTGAGTTTGATTTTTCCCCACTCGGTATATATCTCCTTTAATAGCAAAGATAAAATAGTGTACCAAAAAAGTAAATGTGAAGAAAAGATGAAGCTACAATTGGGTCTAAACTGGAATTTCATTTTGCTGCTGGCGATTCCCACAGAGTGTTTTGAATTTAAAAAAAAAACATAGCGTTATTGCTACGCCCTATATTTAAAGAAAACATTATTTTTACTTAAAATCGGCACGACTATACATTCCAGAAGAGTTAACCTACAAAACAAAAAAACCATATGAAAATCAGACAAACAAACGGTTTATAAAAAAATCAAATTCAAAATCATGGTAAATTTTGGGTGGTGCGTTAATTTTGGTAGTCAGTGTACATTAAAGAAAAAATGCTTTTTCAATTTTTGTTTCATGGCAACGTACCGTCAGTACTATTTACTGAAAAATAGTTCAAAACCGACTAAAATAAATGTATGTACTTAGTATATTACATATTTTTAGAATTTCGCATATGTTTTATCGAAGTTACATGAAGACATGAAGACTCGTTTTTACTTGACATTGAATTAACAGCATCCTCTGAAATCTAGGAAATCTAAATTTGTTTAAGTGAAGTAATTAAATGTAGCCTAAATATTACATATATTTTAGAGACAGCTATTTGAGATTCAGTGGGCAAATATTCAGTTTAGAAAATTTCCACGAATCTTTGCATTTGACAAATCATGCTGTCCAGTGTAAATATCCGAATATGGATCAAAGAGATAAATCCTTGCCTTACGACAATATGTGGGATTGTAACACGTTCAAAGCATATTTGAAAAAAATTGGATCCATGGAAAAATGGGATGAAGTTATATTTCCTGGTAAGATTATTTTTCAGTGACTTCATAAAGTCAGCATTTGCACTTTTATTTTACGACGAAAAGTTGGTGACTGAGAAACGAGCGACAATAATAGTACAAGTGTGGAAAGTTACACTTTTTTCACAAGTGAGAAAAGTTCCTTTCATACATGTTACACACACTATAAGGTACTTCTTGTACACCTGCACATTTTTAATAAATAAAAATACTATAATATTCCATTGACACTCGTCTATTTTGTTCACTGTCGCCGTATAATTTTATTATATAACCAAAATAAAAAGGAGAAACAACTAGTTTATTAAAATTTAAAATTTGCATTTTTACAGGAATGCAACAAAGTATAATTTGCGCCATGTTAGCTAGTCAGGATACAATGGATCGTCGACAAAATACTTTTGAAATATATGGCGCTGATTTCATGCTTTCTGAAGATTTTAGACCTTGGTTGCTTGAAATAAATTGCAGTCCAGATTTATCATTTTCAACTTCAGTTACCAGTAGATTGTGTCCTCGATGCATGGAGGATATTATAAAAGGTTTGATTTCGCCTTGTTATGTTTATTATACAGAATAATTTCGAAAGTACGTCACTTATTGAAAAGGCTGATAGATCATGTCGTGGAATAGGCAAATTAAGCAATTCTTAAAAACTCTTTTAAGTGGATAGTTTTCCCCATTTTTTAAATGTGTAAATATACAGGGTGTAACATTAACAGTCCCACAGTCGATTTCTTGGAAAAAATCTCGGAAAAAATATGTTTTTATTCTGTAAACGCATTGAGTAAAAAATAATAAAGGTTTCGAGATTTTAGTGTTGCATTTTTTTACCAATAACATCATGATTGTCTTCAATTTTATGGGCTATACAGCCACATTACAAATACCATGCCGTAGGCATCTAAACATCCCGTATATGTATCTGGCACCAAAGACTATTCTATTGATCGGTTTCAATTAGCAGGTCGCGTTCAACGAATAAACGACGGGGTGCCAAACACGTATATGGAATGTTAATTAGTGCGAAATTCATATATGAAATCAACATCCACGTTGAGTTTAGATGAAATGTCTGCGCAGTTTTTCCATCCATTTCGGCAAATTTCATGCCAAATAGGATAAGGATGCTACCATATGTATTCACATTCAGTGCGTGTTTAATTTATTAGTGATGCAGAAGATTGTTGTGCAAGGTGGAATGCAGAATATAAAACATACCTATAGGTATAAGTATATTTTTAAAATGGATCTGCCAAAAAGTCATAAGTCGTTGATACCAATACATACAGAGTTAACATTCATAATGAAAAATATATATATAAATGGCTAGATGAATTTAAAAGCATCAGTTTTTCAAACTGGAGAGCCATATGTATGAAAAAGAATACCCCCATTAAACATTATGCAGGTAAACTTTTGTTTTAAAAAATAAAAACTATTCTTATGTTATTTGATTGTATATTATATGCCTTATTATAATGTATAAATTAAACGTTATTTTCTCCAGTATAGTTTTTAATTGTCATCACTTAGGTTATCGGAATTTGAAACTAGTTTATTAACACTGAATATTTTAAAGGAGCGCTTATCCCATATTAAAACCAAAGCGGCTTGGGAAAGTTTTTTAAATACAGCAGGAAGCTCTTCTGTAAAACAATTTGGACACAAGGGCGCAACCAACTTCAATCAGTCGAAGAAAGTTGGGCATTAACGAGAGGCTCAAAAAGACTGGCCATTTGGGCGACCACCCAAATACGAACCCCCTAATTAAACAGGCGTCACAATCTTTCTTCTGCAACTAAAATATGACATAGGACATTAAACTTGTAGATGTAATATTTGTCTAAAATATTTTATACCTAATTTCTTCACTAAATCGATTTCTTCAGTATTGCTTTGGGAAGTCTTATTTAGTCTTTATTCCCAATAATTGTCCTCTGCTGTTAAGAGTTTTACTACAGTACTATAACTGGATCCTAAGAAAGCGCTAAATTACGGCCGCCACGAATGCAACATTCCATATATGAATTTCGCACCAATTAACATTCTATATACGTGTTTAGCACCCCGTCGTTTATTGGTTGAAAGGAACCTGCTAATTGAAACTGACCAATAGAATAGTCCTTGTGCCAGATACATATACGGAATGTTTAGATGCTTCCCGTAGCACTAAACATTGATGACAATCATGAAGATATTAGCAATACTAAAATCTCGAAACCTTGACAGTTGCGCATCTTTATTATTTTTTACTCAATGGTAAACGGTATACGAGTAGATTTCTATTGTTAATACCTTCTTCAGGAAGTACAATTTACTATAACATTATCACCAGAGATAGCGCTACAGCTTAAAAATATTTTTCGATCAAGGAAACTTTGAAACATATGCCATTCGATTAAGAACTAAATTTTATGCAAAATTGTTCCTCTTCGAAAAAATCAGATCTGCAATAGTTTTTGACATATTTTATTTTTATTGTCTAATTTTTTAGTTTTAGTAATTGCTGTAACTTTTAACATTTATTTTTGGATGTAGGTTCTTGGAAATTTTTTTGCCTGATTTTTAATATCATTTCCAATTTTACCGGAAATTCAGAAACAACAAATAAGGTACCTACCTACTTTGTGACGTACTTTGGTTTTAGGCAAGAAAATGCCGAAGTCTCACTATGGCAATCGAGGCGGCGGCGGTGCTTTATTCGGGCGCCAGTTTCTGTTTATAGTGCAGAAACATCACTACTCAGGCAGCTACAGTGAAGAAACGGATATTCCAGTGGGTCGTTGGGAAAATTGGACTTCGTTGCGGAATAAAAGTCACAGCTAGTATCACAATTAGATTTATTCAGGTATAATTTAACAGGATCAGCAAATACGGCTAGTATTTTTAAAGCACTAATGTAATTACACAACTACATCTAGCAGGGCTTAAAAGCTATTACAAATACATGACTACGGTTATTACTATAGTTAGCAGAGCTTAAAAGCTATTACAATATATACATCTACAGCAAAGCACAAACTACGGCAAAGCACAAAATACAGCGGTGCGAATATCAAGCAAGGCGAGCAGGCGGTTAACTAAACGGTTACAGGCTAGTAGCTAGGCGATGTACGGATACCAGGATTAGCAGAAGCAAACACCAAAAGGCATACAAATATCAAAACTGGTTATTTACAGGTTACAGACTTGGCTTATTGCGCAGCATTAACTAACAGTCGAGTTATGGAATTTAACAGGATACTCCTCTCGGGCCTGGGTCTCGGGTACTGAAAAATAAGCTATGGTTAGTACGGTAATAGGTCACGCCCTATATGCTTATACTGGATACAATCGACTGGCAGACATCACTAGCTAGAAAGAAAGTTAGGATTAGTGATAAGTTACGCCACATACGTATACACCATATAGGAGGTTCGTGCTCTCGTATATAGCGTAGACCAGTAGCTAGCTTACAATCATCTGGAAAGAAACAATTTTACCGAAAGCTTCGTTCAGGACACCAACAATGGACTGAAAGAAAGTTATGGTTAGTGCAGTAAGCTACGCTACGTACGTATACGTTACATAGGAGGTTCGTGTTCTCGTATACAGTACCCCACATATTTTTATATTCAACTTGAAAACAAGAACAGAGAATATCAGTAAGGAGTATAAAATAAAGACAGATACCAGAGCACTAGAGACACGCCTCTCACTCCATTATACTTCAAATTGAAACACCTAAAAACGCCGCAAAGAATTTAATAGGGTATCACTTACCGTATGTATGCAAGTCGACCACATGAGTAACCGGCATACATAAAACGATATTTTTACTGATGCTTTGGCGGTATTTTTTGCCCACGTTTTTAGGTGTTTTAATTTACGGTGTTTACCGCTGTCACTCTCCGTGTAGGCGTTACATATTCACCGTTTGTTTTCTCTTTTTAATTCACGCTTTTCGTACTATAAACTCATCTTTGTTTCCAAGTTGAATATAAAAATATGTGGGGTACTGTATAACGTAGACCGGCAGCTGACTTACTCAAAGCTGGAATGCAAAATGATTACAGGAAGCTCGTTCTCGGACGGCAGCAACGGACTGAAAGCAAAGTATGATTAGTATAGTAAGCTACGCTACGTACGTATACGTTATATAGGAGGTTCGTACTCTCGTATATAACATAGACCGGTGGCTGGCTTACAATCAGCTGGAAAGAAACACAGAATGAGAAACTGCGACAGACTAAAAGAAAACAGGAATTAATACTTTACAATAGCCAAGTCCTCACTTAAAATCTCCACCTGTATACCTTACGTACTTTTACTTCCTTAGTACTGGCGGTAGTAGTGTCGGATTTCGGAACATCAATACTCTGAATATATCAGAGTAGTAGGGATGAACGCCAAATAAGCAGCGCAGTGAATAAAATGCGTCACTTTGCCGAAATTCAGGCCCTGGTTAACTTACTTTACGGTGGGTACGTCTGCTTCCTTTCGCTGACAGCTCTTCACTGGCTTCTGCCCTCTGCGATTTGAAATATCAATACTCCGTAAAACCTCAGAGTGGTAGGGATGAGCGCCGCAGCGCAGTGACCAAAGGCGTCCAGGCGCGGCTTCTGACGTATTACAGCGTCTCAACTGCTAGCGCGCTGTGTCCACACGTCCACATGCAGTGCTTCGTGCCGGTAGACTGCGGACTGGCCTCGGCGTGGATTCACTTTTCACTTCGTAGGACAGATATCAGCGCGGTATATTATTGGTTTGTGCTCATATTAATTACGGATTTATTGATTACTTACTAATAACAGGACAGGTTATATTATAAATCAAAATAATTAACTGGTTACAGGTGATAAGAATATAACAATGCGGAAAACAATAACTTAATTCTATACGGGGTGTATCGAATAATATTATATTTAACAGGAACTAGTAACGAAAAAAATCACTTCGTTACAACTTTTATTTTTGAATAATATATCTTGACAACAATAATATATATTTACAATAGATATTCAAAATGACTTTCGTTTGCTTAAATACGCATATCAAAACTATGTACCTAACAATTCCTCGTTACATGTCCTTAATGTGTGCCTATTAATTACACTAGCGCAAGCGTAGATTTTATTCTATAAATCTGCCATATTTTCTATTGGCCCTTGATAATTTGGCTTTTTAAATATCCCCACAAGAAAAATCCAGAGGGATTAAGTCCGAAGAACGCACGGGCCATCTAACCGATCCTAAGGTACCCATCCAGCGCGTTGGAAACAATCACAATTTCTCCATTAGCCCGGGGTCGATCCAGTCAAACCATGAACAAATTAGAGACAAGCTGAAATTTGGTATATAAGTTTCTATTGGGGTTCTTAAAATACCACCAAACCCCACCGGTAATCCGCCGTGCCTGTCACCCCTAAACAACCCCCGAAAGGGGTGAAAATCGGACTTTTTCTAGTTATCTTAAAAACAAAGCTATATATGAAGAAATATGAAGATAGAAAATATTAAAGGGCATAAAATTTCCTATAAAATTGCGTTTAGCAGATATATTTTGCTTTACCAGTGGCGGAGTTATGATATTTTTAATAATCGGGTATTTTGTAAAAATATTCTCTAGCCTTTACTTATTGGATTTTGACATTAAATATACATAACAATATATATGGATATTTTGGTAAATACATTTAATACATTCTTACATTAATAAATTAGAAATAAAAAACATACCAGTGGAGTACTATATTCTAATTTCATACATTATTTTGTATTAGCTAATAGAACTTTAACATTTTACGTGCCTATTAAATGTAACAAAATAATTATTTTAAATATCCGTGAATTTCTGTTACGAATTGAGAGGAATTATTTTTATATTAATAATATTAAGGACATATACCGCATGTCAAGGCAACTGAGTAGTTTTCCACGTCGCCATTCGCCCCTGTATGTATGCTCTCTTCGTATATTCTCGATACGACCCCATTACGCTAAACAAAATTTGTATATGCTACGCCCAGGAAGAAGTTCGAAACCAAATAAAATTACTAATACTTCAAAGTTGCAGCATAAGTTGGGACCTTTAATAAATGTTAAATAAATAAATAAATAAAGTGTAAGAATGGTATTTTGTACTAAACTTCGCCCATCAATAAAGACGTTTATTATTATTATTATTGCCATGCACGCCATTTCCGGACATCTGGCCTGTTCACCAGGGAAAAAATTAATTTGGTCAATACTGTGAAAAAGAAGAAGTTGGTTGACCTTCTTGAAGAATTTTACAATCCAAATATATCCAACGACAGATTGAGGACCTTTATTTCGACATTTTTTATTTGCGTATACGTCAAAAATAGAACAAGTACTGATTTGAATAACGTCAGATACATTCTCTACCAGCAGTATGTAGCAAAGCAAAGTTTAAATAAAGATTTTAATCTGACTCAGATGGTTGAATAATAGCTTACCACTCCAGGACTGGGGATGGATTTCTAGTGATTCCGGAATCTCTCCAGTCCAGATGGATCAAGATATAGACCCCAAAGGGTTCCTTAAACAAATTTTTTGCAACTGTTCATCAGGTGGTTGCAAAAGTGCTTGCTCATGTCGTAACCTGTTTTAATAGGGCAGTTGAGGATTTACAGGCGGAAGTCGACATCTCAACTTGCAGATAAAATATATTGGATTATATTGGATAATAAGTAATTAAAAACATACATTACATTCATTTACTTAAACATAACCCGTAAGTATTTTAGTTTATTTAAGAAAAAGCAACTGTGCTACTTACTACATAAAAAACTCATATTTTATGTATTATTATAGTTTTAATCTGTTTTGGTGTAAAAGACGTAAAATATATTAATGTTACGTAATTATTTTGTGGGAAATGTGTATTTTGTTAAAATATACTGGAATTTAAAATACGATAACTCCACCACTGGTAAAGCAAAATATATCTGCTAAACGTAACTTTATAGGAAATTGTATGCTCTTTAATTTTTCTGTCTTCATATTTTTTCGTATATAGCTTTGTTTTTAAGATATTGCCAAAAAACTAAAAAAAGTCCGATCTTTACCCCTTTCGGGGGTTGTTTAGGGGTGACAGGCACGGCGGATTACCGGTGGGGTTTGGTGGTATTTTAAGGACTCCAATACAAACTTATATAACCAAATTTCAGCTTGTCTCTAATTTGTTCATGGTTTCCTATATAAAGCTATGCGGTATTATGTCCTAAATATTATTAATATAAAAATAATTCCTCTCAATTTCTAACAGAAATTCCACGGATATTTAAAATAATTATTTTGTTACATTTAATAGGAACGTAAAATGTTAAAGTTCTATTAGCTAATACAACATAATGTATGAAATTAGAAATATAGTACCTACTCCACTGGTATGCTTTTTATTTCTAATTTATTGACGTAAGGATGTATTAAATGTATTTACCAAAATACCCATATATATTGTTATGTATATTTAATGTCAAAATCCAATAAGTAATGGCTAGGGAGTATTTTTACAAAATACCCAGTTATTAAAAATATCATAACTCCGCCACTGGTAAAGCAAAATATATCTGCTAAACGTAGTTTTATAGGAAATTTTATACTCTTTAATTTTTCTATCTTCATATTTTTTCGTATATAGCTTTGTTTTTAAGACATTGCCAAATAACTAGAAAAAGTCCGATTTTCACCCCTTTCGGGGGTTGTTTAGGGGTGACAGGCACGGCGGGTTTGGTGGTATTTTAAGGACCCCAATACAAACTTATATACCAAATTTCAGCTTGTCTCTAATCTGTTCAAGGTTTCCTATATAAATCTTCAGATCGACCCTGGGCTACATGGCTAACGAGAGTAGGTCAGAACTTAACTTGAGTACCGCACTCTAGGCGTAGTCGAGTGGTTTACAATCTCGTTTTCCGTGCGAGAGTTCAGAGATCGAACCTTTTTTCGTTTTTTATTTTGTAAATAAGTTTTATTTTGAAAAGTAAAATGTAAATAATACATCCAAGTGATAGAAAAGACCGAGCAAGAATACTTATTCAAATTATTTTAATTTAAATTTCTCAATTTTAAGCAATTTCCGGTAAAATCGTCATATAAAAAAAAAAGATACCATTAGTAAATAACCCACTTGCTGGCAAAATAGTTACGAGGAACCTACATCCGAAAACCAATATTAAAAAACAACACACTAAAAATTTAGACAATAAAAATAAAATATCTCAAAAACTGCTTAAAATTTAATTCTTAATCGAATGACATGTTTCCAAGCTTCCTTGATCGAAACATATTTTTAAACTGCAGCACCATCTCCTATGATAATGTTATAATAGTAAATTGTAGGTACTTCCTGAAGAAGGCATTAACAATATAATCTATTACCGTTTACAGAATAATAGTTATTTATGTATCAAGGCATTAAAGTTCATCTTTTTATCATGGAGTTTAGTTGCCAAGGCCCGTAGGGCCGAGGCAAATAAACCACATGAGTGATAAAAAGGAACTTTATTATTTTGACAAAATCTTATATTCGAATGTTTACATTTTCTTATCACAGAATACTTATAGGTTCTAAGTATGGCATATTATAAATACATTTTATAGCTTTATTTTGTAGGGTTTTTAAGGGTTTAATAACAGACTTATTAGCAGTGGCTAATTCTTGTACGCTTTTTTTATGAATACGACAGTACAATAATAGTAGTTTATGTCATGAAGACGAAAAATGCAGTTTTTCGTCTGTGTGTCATACAATATTTTTTATTCGAATGTGCTTAATGGATATTAAAATGATAGGGAAAATTAAAATATTTATGTTCTTAAGATTTACTTGCTACCCCGCAAATGATACAATTTTCAAGTTTTCTTGTAACAGACGGCTGTGAACTAAGGCCAGATATAATAAATAAAACAACTGCACAACTACTGTCATAATATCAGTTTGCTTGAAATTAGTATCGAATTCAATTTATATATTATAATATCGAATTTAAACGAAAATATACTACATAAAATAAATACAATAAAAGTTTTATTTACATGTGCATTACCATTTTACAGTAGAAAAAAAGGGCCAGCATTTTAAAAAGTAGGTAACTAAAAACGCTCAATCTTTTTGTCTGTCACTTTTAAGGCCTTGGCCGGAAAAGTCTTTTCAGGACGTTTACTTGAAGTAGCTAGAAAAGTTCTACCTTTCGTTTTTGTTTTCTGACCGAGAAACGTCATTTTTTGACACATTCGAATAAAAAAACTATTTTAAGTATTTATAAAAACCTAATTTGTGGCTACAGCGCACCCATTGTTTACGCTGAACATGACCTATTATTGCTCTCGTCAGTTGAGAACTGAGATGAGATGGGCTCGATCAGTACGTACGTTTACAAAACTTTTTTAATCAAATATCATGACAAAAGAAATTTTCCTGACTGACTGACCAGTACTTATCTCTCACTCATGTTTAGGTTTAGTTTGCTTAGTCTGCCTTAGACTAGTTTGGTTTGCCATTATTATTTGTCTTTTCAAACACCTTTGGCATAGGTACTGACAAGAACATAATAAGTTCGAAAGCGGTCTGTGCCTGGTAAGGAAAAGACAATTAATATTGACTACCTAGCAGGATTTGTAGGTGTAATCCAATGCAGGTCGGGGTGTTTGACTGCTGAATTGTTGTTTTTTGCAACCCTATTTAACAATAAATAAGACATATAAATGCATGCTATATTCTGAAAAATAAAAAACTACAGTCTTTTAATATTTAAAATTAGTTAATATTAATGTTATTTTAAATACCGTAAGACTGATAGGTTTTTATTTTTCAGATATAACTAAATACTAAATACCTACCTATGTAAAAGCTGGCACCATCGACAAGAATATGAATAGGCTGACAATGCTCTTTAAACGATCATTAAAGTACGACGACTTATTACGAGCACCGAGCACTGAAATGAAATACCTCCAAAATTGTAACATAACTGGTGATTGGATTGAACTGTTGAAAATTATGATTATATCACCTATGAGGTAGATTGACGTGTAACAGGTATAGTTATGCAACAACAAAAATAAACGGTGTCTAATACATTTAAAATTATTTTTCATTTTCTCATTTAACCGCTCTGGGTTTAAATCCTAACTGGATTATGCCATGGCCATAAGGCAGATGAACAACTGTTTCAGTCAGTTTTTAAAAATAATAGAACTTTGCAATATAAGCACAAATATTACCCCATAGCATTGTAAGGATTTAGCAAAATTTCCAGATAGCCCTTGGTAGGCGAAATAGCGAATTGCAACCAAAATTCAAATCTAGTATATGTATAGCATAAACTGTTCAAAAAAACGTACAGAAAGACTGTCCAATAACATACATATCATCTCGAAAATGATTTTTTGGTATAAGTAAACTTCGACACATACAAAGGAAAAAACCTAATTGTTGTAGCCTCAGTCAGTTATTTCGACCCTTAGATTTTAATGTGTTTTATTAGCCAACTAGTATATAAAACAACTTGTAACCATATACATACATTTTCAGTAATAATCGACAAAAAAAGAGATCCGCATGCTGATACTGGATCATTTGAAATGGTTTACAGGCAAAATTTCCCCAGAGCCCCACCATATTTGGGAATGAATTTATCCGTAAGAGGAAGAAGAATATTTCGAAACAAAAACAAAACAAAGAATGAAAAATCGGAAAAAGAAAAAATCACAGCACGTTTAAGAAGACCCGAGTTCGCTAAAAATGAACTTGTAGGAAATGCTACAATTACAAGACTTTTACCTAAAATTTCAATACCGAAGTCTTATAGAGGGCCAGTCATAGAAGATCTAATAGAAGAACTGCATAAAACTGTCCATGACAAAGATGTAGTAGTGGATTGTACACCATCTGCAAAGAACACTGAAAATATTATAAAGAAGTCAGAAGGGACCAAATCAGAAAGGGTACCAAAAAGTTCCTCTTCTAAATATAACATTAACAAAAATAATTCTTTCTGTAGAAAGCAAAGCGCAAAAGAAAACATTAAGAAGCAAAGAAGTAAAGTTAGTAATAATCATAATTATGTTGGGGTATTCAACGAATGGTCATCAAAAAATAAAATATCTTGTGAATTTAGTAAACGTCCTTGCGAAGATTTATGGGAAAAAGAAACTGCTAGCATATTAAAGGGAACAAATATTTTACATACATGTGCAATTAATATTAATGAAACTGATTTTAATAAAATGTACTTCAAACCGCATTGTTTAACTACATTTGATTTAAATAAATTACATCTTAATAATACTAATTTTAGGGAATCTAATGATACTGCCAATTAAATTAGTTACATTTTGGTGATAACAATAATGGTTAGGTAATTCAATACTAAAATTATTTTAGTTTTGAATTACGTTTAACATAATTGTACGGAAAAAGATAAACATATGCAGGATGTTTTATAGATAGCAGATATTCATTTATTAATAGGTTCTTTCAGGTTAAAATTTCTTTCGCAATAATCTCTAAAGTAATAACTGAAACATCCTGTATATAAATCGGCAGCGAACCAAAATTGTTGAGATGGCCTGATGATCAATAAAATAAAGGAAATCTGACTCCGTCCCGTATGGATCAAGACTATTTTCCTCTATTTTCCCTCACTTATTTACACTCTTTGCATTCCACTTATCAACATGCCATCACAATTTTGATCCATAGTCTGTATATACCAAGTGTTTAACTAAGATTTTCAAAACTTAACATTGTCATAATTTTCATGTAAGTATCAAAAAAGTGTAAAAAAGTTATATCTATTTTTGATTTTCCAATATTTAAAACTAGTTATTTTGTAAATATGTATAACATTTGCCACAGAAAATTACGTTTTTGAAAGTGTTTACTGTTCAATAGGAAATATAACTGAAATAAGGCACCTAGTCCCGGGATCCCAAACTGAGACCACTCGAGATTTGCTGGAATTTTTTTATCCTACGATCACAGATTCTCTCCCCCAAATAAAATGGTCTTTGACAAACCAATTTTTAAATGTGCTATAGCAGCCTTAATATTTTTAAAAATCATTAATATAATATCATTAGTAGAAGAGTTTAATTATTTTGAACTGAAATTTCGATTATCTTGTCGAGGTTTTCTTTCTGAAATGAAGCACATCGCTTTCGACCACTGTTGAAAAATCAATAAATCAAAATAATCAATGCTGAAGAGAACCCGGAAATTCTTCTACAGATCTGCAGCTTAGAGTAGGTAGATTGTATGTGATTGATTTCACTTTATTATAAGTCATTGCATGTTATATTTCTATTTTGATATGTGATCTGTTTGATATTTAAATAACATTCAGTCATGCATGTTTGAATTTTTATGCAGTATGTCGGCAAAATTGAAAATAAGGCAAAAATTCGTCATATTACGTATTTCCGGGACTTCAAGATCAGTCCTGAGATGTTCCATTTAGATCCTGAAGTCCTGACTGCTGACCGACTCTTTGGACCTGGGACTTGGATACCTTACCTACTCTCAAAGAGGTTTCAAAAATGTAGTATAGTGCATTATGTCTAATAATAATAATAATAATCCTTTATTTTCCTTTAAGACAAAGTAATACATTTGTATAGGAATAGTCATTTACTTACAACCTAACTACTACTACTTTCATAAAACTCATTCAAACTATAAAAACAGTTATGTATAAGGTAACTGTTTAACTGTCTTTTAAAAGATCTTAAACTTAGTGCATCTTTAACATGAAGTGGTAGTTTATTAAAAATATTTAAACCTAAATAAGTGGGTGAGTTTGAAGTTATCACATATCTACAAAATGGCACGTGGAAATGGTCTTTTTGCCTTGTATTTATTTCTATGACGTTACATTATTATATAGTACAAGGTATTTGAGAAATAAGCTTGTCGAGGTGACAGATAAACGTAAACATTAATTTTTTATTGCTTGTAATAATAATTGTGTTATAACAAAAGGTAAATAAATACAGTTTTTTACATCAGAATTGTATTATCACTATTATAATTGCTAAAAATAATGGTTTTCTTATAAAAAATTATTCCGATTTGACATTTAAAAATAATTATGACATTTCCTGATGTCACTTGAAATTTTAAATAATTATGACATTTCTTAATGTCACTGAAAATTATTTGAAAAATAGAGTTAATTAATCTTAATTTCATAGTTTTTGGATTTAAAAAAAAATGTAATATGCACCTCGGCATTAAAGTTCCTTTTTATCACTCATGTGGTTTATTTGCCTCGGCCCTACGGGCCTCGTCAACTAAACTCCACATTCATGATAAAAAGATTAACTTTAATGCCTTGATACATAAATAACTATTATTCAAATGATGTAATCATTTTTAATTTTATAAAATAATGTAACGTTGAACTGAAAGTCCTAAGTGTTACACCCGGTATATACTAATTGACTATAGAAAAGTTTTATATGAAATTGTCAAGTCAAAGCACCAAAACAATTTTCATTAACTAATTAACTAACTTAAATTAAATATTCTAAATTTAAATGATTTACATGAACAAAAGAATACGGACCATCGTTTGGGAGGATTCTTCCCCTCGACACTACAACTATAGTTGTATTTACAGACTTTTATAAATCTGTTATACAAAGCACTCAACATGTCTTTTTACAAAAATTCGTATGTATAGTTCCTTAAAAATTACACCAGTTTCTGTGATTTTGTTGAAAGTATCACAGGCAATAAGATAATGGGTTAATTGTCCAATATGTTGAAAACGCATGATAGCCATGATAGTTATAAATATAAATTTCAGCAAAAAACAATGGATATATAAGGAATATGAAATGTATTTTATAATAAATTATTTTTTCTACGATCGTGCAAAAAGTCAGTAGTTTTAACACTATTTGCAGTGCAATAAAAACGTACTTCGCACATTGCCTTAGTAACAGTGTAATAAAAACACACTTCTTCCAAATTTTTGTCATTAATTTTGACACAAATTGTCACGGAACCAAATTTTTTATAATTTTAAAATTCTTTCTTAAATAAACAACGATCTTAGAAAAAATATTCTATGTAACACGTGCAAAAAGTGTGTTTTGGCACTTAAATGTTATCCAACACGGCTACGCCTCGTTGGCACAGATTATAATGAAAATCTGTGTCGTTGGATAATTTTCATGCTGCAAACGCAAACTTTTTGCGCTAGAGCTATAAAAAATTATGCATAATAGGAAGGTGCCTAAAAAGTGATACTTTCCACACGCTCGTAGGAAATAGTTATTTTCCAAACTATGTGCAGAAAGTGGTACTCCGCTTCGCGTCGTTCGGTCAACGGCAGTCACGTGCGGAAAGACAGTTTCCCCATGTGTTAGAAACAATATTTAGATATATCAAGTTAGCACTACCACTTTAAAATTTTTAAATCGCTTTCGCCCCATTAATTGTAGCTTTTTTGTTGCGATTTTGTTGCGGAAAGAAAAAATTGGTAGCTGTTCATTTTTAAAAAAATAACCTATGGTAATGCTAACTTGACAGTCAAGATAGCATTACCACGCACAAAAATCGCTTTAAAAAGTGCAAACACATTTGTTTATCATAAAAATAATTTGTTGCGAATTTGTTGCGCACGACTACTACGAATAAATTAATTTTAAAAAATTTCTTTTTCAATAATTCCTGGTGATGCGAATTGGATAGTCAAGATAGCATTAAAACTCATGAAAGTCCCTTTAAAAAATGCAGAAATAATAATTTTAGCATGGAAAAATTGTTACAAAGATAAAACACAAAATTTGCAATAGCAATAAAGAACGAAATTTTCAGATAACAGGTTTAAAATGATTTTGTGGACAAAACGTAGACTTATGTAATTTATATTGAGAACATTTTGTTGTTTAGTTGTAGAAACTATTTATGCGAAAACTTTATTATTTCTCGGTGCAACAAATTCGTACACGATACGCCACAGTGTATTGAAGTGAAAAACACATGAAGAAATTTGCATTTGCGAAGGTTATTCATAGGGGTAGTACCAGGTTGCTATGATAATTCACGATTTTATCGAATTTTGCGAAAACTTTTTTCACAACAAATTACGTCTCGGCGCAACAAATTCGTACACGACCCGCTACAAATTGTCAAAATGAAAAACGCAACGCAGGAAAAAACTCATTTACAACGGTTTTTCAAGGTGGTAATGCCAGGTTGCGCTGGAATATCGAAGTATTCTTTATTTTTGCGAACTTTTCCGCTACAAATTCTATCTCGGCGCAACAAATTCGTACACGACCCGCTACAAATTCTCAAAGCGAAAAACGCAGGAAAAACTCATTTTCAACGGTTTTTCAAGGTGGTAATGCCAGGTTGCGCTGGAAATTCGAAGTATTCTTTATTTTTGCGAAAAATTTTTCCGCTACAAATTTTATCTCGGCTAAACAAATTCGTACACGGCACTCTACAAATTCTCAAAGTGAAAAACGCAGGAAAAAACGCATTTTCAACGGTTTTTCAAGGTGGTAATGCCAGGTTGCGCTGGAATATCAAAGTATCTTTATTTTCGCAACAAAATGTAGTTTTCATATATGACTGATGGGTGAGATGGTAACTAACGTACTTGCATCTCTCGGGTTCGATTCCCGGTCGTGGCAATGGAAAATACTGTTAAGGCCCGATCTTTTCATCTTCCCGTTAACTTTATTCGGCAGTTAAATTTGTTGATTTTCATTGTTGGAACAATTGCAACCTAGGTAAATAACTGCTGGATAAAGTTAACGGGAGGTGAAAAGACCGGCCCTTCGAGGGATTTTTCCATAATACACGGATATTGGATGTGTGAACCTTGTCTTTAAATGTGTAGCCCCCTTCCGCACAAGGCTCTTCTAGAGCCTTCTGGAATAAAGGGGGTCGTAATTACATAATGTGGTGTTATTATATTATTATTATTATTATATTATTACAAGGCACGATTTTAATCGTGGCCATATTCCTTTATTTCCTGAGAAAATCACGACACGACAACGACAAAAAATCGTGTGTGTGAAAGCGGGCTATTTCTTCCACAACTCCTTAGCCATTGTGTAGATATTCCTGAAGAGGGGTTGGAACCTTTGGTGTAGAACTTGCACTGGAGTAAGCTATCCACTGAAGTAGTCGTCCTACCGGAGTAGTTTTCCACACACACCAAAACATTTTACACACACTCGATGCGCGTTTCGCCAACCAAGTTGGCATCATCGGGAGATGATTAAAACTGTTTTAATCATCTCCCCTATGTCATAGATTAAATAAGTATAAGATATACCATCCCACTGTTTTAATCATCTCCCCTATGTCATAGATTAAATAAGTATAAGATATACCATCCCACTGTTAGAATGCAAATGGATATTTGCGGAACTTGTGATGGCGCATCTTAAAGTGTATTTGTCTATGTATATTTATAGCTAAAGATTTATTGTTAGAGCTTTGGGCGTTTTTGCCATTATGTTTTAAACATGGGCCTTCAACAAATGATATCAATAGTCAGAAAAGATTACATTTTTGGGAGTTTCGGGTGCGCCATCTACTAATCGAATGCACAAGTTCCGTATAATATCATTTGCATTCTAACAATATTAACAATAGGATGGTATATCTTATACTTATTTAATCAAATGGTAAATAAATTTATTATTATATATTTATTATTATCTATGCCTATGTTATTTTAAATTTGAATAGACAGTATCAAGAGCTTTCCGACAAATTATCATAACATGTTACCTACCTCTTTTAATAATAATAATAATAATAATAATCCTAAATTTTTGAGCGGTTTTTGAAATATTCTAAATTTTGTCGAAATTTTTCAGATGTAGAACCTTAAGAGAAATGACAAATATTTCAAATTAAAAACAACTTTAAACTTTTTATTGTGGCAGTTGCGCCGAGAAATTTGTTGCGAAAAAAATTTTCGCAAGAATAGAGAATACTTCGAATTTCCAACGCAACCTGGCATTACCACCTTGAAAAATCGTCGAAAATGCGTTTTTTCCTGCGTTTTTCACTTTGAGAATTTGTAGCTTGCCGTGTATGAATTTGTTGCGCCGAGATAAAATTTGTAGCGAAAAAATTTTTCGCAAAAGTAAAGAATACCGATATTCCGGCGCAACCTGGCATTACCAACTTGAAAAACCGTTGAAAATGAGTTTTTTCCTGCGTTTTTCACTTTGAGAATTTGTAGCTTGCCGTGTATGAATTTGTTGCGCCGAGATAAAATTTGTAGCCAAAAAATTTTTCGCACAAATAAAGAATACTTCGAATTTCCAGCGCAACCTGGCATTACCACCTTGAAAAACCGTTGAAAATGAGTTTTTTCCTGCGTTTTTCGCTTTGAGAATTTGTAGCGTGTCATGTACGAATTTGTTGCGCCGAGATAGAATTTGTAGCGGAAAAATTTTTCTCAAAAATAAAGAATACTTCGAATTTCCAGCGCAACCTGGCATTGCCACCTTGAAAAACCATTGAAAATGAGTTTTTTCCTGCGTTTTTCACTTTGAGAATTTGTAGCGTGCCGTGTACGAATTTGTTGCGCCGAGATAAAATTTGTTGCGAAACAATTTTTCGCAAAAATAAAGAATACTTCGAATTTCCAGCGCAACCTGGCATTACCACCTTGAAGAACCGTTGAAAATGAGATTTTTCCTGCGTTTTTCGCTTTGAGAATTTGTAGCTTGCCGTGTATGAATTTGTTGCGCCGAGATAAAATTTGTAGCCAAAAAATTTTTCGCACAAATAAAGAATACTTCGAATTTCCAGCGCAACCTGGCATTACCACCTTGAAGAACCGTTGAAAATGAGATTTTTCCTGCGTTTTTCGCTTTGAGAATTTGTAGCTTGCCGTGTATGAATTTGTTGCGCCGAGATAAAATTTGTAGCCAAAAAATTTTTCGCACAAATAAAGAATACTTCGAATTTCCAGCGCAACCTGGTATTACCACCTTGAAGAACCGTTGAAAATGAGTTTTTTCCTGCGTTTTTCACTTTGAGAATTTGTAGCGTGCCGTGTACGAATTTGTTGCGCCGAGATAAAATTTGTTGCGAAAAAATTTTTCGCACAAATAAAGAATACTTCGAATTTCCAGCGCAACCTGGCATTACCACCTTGAAAAACCGTTGAAAATGAATTTTTTCCTGCGTTTTTCATTTTGAGAATTTGTAGCGGGTCGTGTACGAATTTGTTGCGCCGAGACGTATTTTGTTGCGCCGAGACGTAATTTGTTGCGATAAAAGTTTTCGCAAAATTCGATAAAATCGTGAATTATCATAGCAACCTGGTACTACCCTTACGAATAACCTTCGCAAATGCAAATTTCTCCATGTGTTTTTCACTTCGATACACTGTGGCATATCGTGTACGAATTTGTTGCACCGAGAAATAATAAAGTTTTCGCATAAATAGTTTCTACAACTAAACAACAAAATGTTCTCAATATAAATTTCATAAGTCTACGTTTTGTCCACAAAATCATTTTAAACCTGTTATCTGAAAATTTCGTTCTTTATTGCTATTGCAAATTTTGTGTTTTATCTTTGTAACAATTTTTCCATGCTAAAATTATTATTTCTGCATTTTTTAAAGGGACTTTCATGAGTTTTAATGCTATCTTGATTCTTGACTATCCAATTCGCATCACCAGGAATTATTGAACAAGAAATTTTTTAAAATTAATTTATTCGTAGTAGTCGTGCGCAACAAATTAGCAACAAATTATTTTTATGATAAACAAATGTGTCTGCATTTTTTAAAGCGATTTTTGTACGTGGTAATGCTACCTTGACTGTCAAGTTAGCATTACCATAGGTTATTTTTAAAAAATGAAGAGCTACAAATTTGTTCTTTCCGCAACAAAATCGCAACAAAAAAGCTACAATTAATGGGGCGAAAGCGATTTGAACATTTTAAAGTTTTAGTGCTATCTTGACTATCCAGTTCGCATCACCAGGAATTATTGAAAAAGAAATTTTTTTAAATTAATTTATTCGTAGTAGTCGTGCGCAACAAATTCGCAACAAATTATTTTTATGATAAACAAATGTGTTTGCACTTTTTAAAGCGATTTTTGTGCGTGGTAATGCTATCTTGACTGTCAAGTTAGCATTACCATAGGTTATTTTTAAAAAAATGAAGAGCTACAAATTTTTTCTTTCCGCAACAAAATCGCAACAAAAAAGCTACAATTAATGGGGCGAAAGCGATTTAAAAATTTTAAAGTGGTAGTGCTAACTTGATATATCTACAATATTTTATCTTCGAACCATTCAAATACGTTCTCTTTTATTAAAATAAGCCTTTACTTTAAAAGCATACTGCTGTTTGATTTGACGTTTGTTAATTTTTATGCTCGTTTTTATGTGACTGAGAAACGTCAAAATCACACGGTCATGGCTACATTATTAATGAATTTTCTGTGGCTACAGGACTTTAGTCCATTGCCATTCCCCCCGCCCCTCCCCCCATATACACACACACACTCACACTTTAACGTTTAATAGTTATTGCTACATGACTGTTTGATTTTTATAGTGGTAGAGGCTATAATACTTCAAAACGGGTAGTGTAACTAAAAATTGCTTTAATTTCACTAAATTTCTATAAAATAAGAAAATTTAGAACATAAACTTTGGCATATTAACTAACACGTTTTCAAAATGTAATTATAGCTTGCCCAAAAATGCAAATAAAAGTATATGTAATTACTTTTTTGCACTAGTGGAGAAGTGCAACTTTCGAAATTAAAATGCACGCTCGCAGAAAAAATTTATATGATATGATGAAATTAGGTAAGATTTCCAACTTTTTTAGGCTTATCCGCCATATTTGTCACTTCCGGTTTCACCGGAAATGACCCCAATAGTCTTTTCTAAATGGACCACCCTGTATGTTTTTACGTTTTTGAAATAAAAATCACATTTTAGATACATTTATACTACATTGAACAATTTATACAGGGTTGCACGAAAAATAATTCGAATTTTAGTTGTCAATCTAGATGGCGTGCAACCCTGTATAAATTGTTCAAAATAGCATTAATGTATCCAAAATGTGATCTTTATTTTAAAAATGTAAAAACATACAGAGTGGTCCATTTAGAAAAGACTATTGGGGTCATTTCCGGTGAAACCGGAAGTGACAAATATGGCGGATAGGTCACAAAAAGTTGGAAATCTTACCTAATTTCACCCCACAAAATTTTATCCCGATATCTTTAAAAACGAGGAAGTTACAAGAGTGGCCCACTATTCGTTTACACCCGGTATATACACAAGTCACAATGGGGTATAAATATATAAAAATACATTTAAAATTATGATAACAGTTTAAAATCGTTTCAAAATATCACAGTCCAAAAATTCTTTAATATTATAGAATGGCTTTTCTATTAAATATTTTTTTAATACATTTTTAATTTTAATTAGGGGAGATCAGTGATTTCTGTGTTTTATCAATGCGCCAATAAAATAATTTCTTATTATTATTTATTTATTCGTTTGTTCTTTTATTTCTCAGTTATTAGGAACTTTATAAATCTATTAACAATTGCCAGAACAGGTACTTCATTATTTTGGTTGCGTTGAGTTTCGAAAGAATCCAGTCAAAATTAATATTTTACTAAAATGAATTAATTAAAATTAAATTTAATTTTTTTTTTTTATGAAGTTGAAACCTAAATTAAGAAAAAACGGTTACTTTATTTTTCTACACGCATCGTCTGGGACCGCCATTAGTAATAATAAACTCTTAATTTCCTCTGTCCAATATCAATAATTCTGATAAAGAATAAAAATTAGTCAAACGGGTTCATTCCTAGTCATTTGAAAATATTTAAATTTCACCCCATCTTCACGCTTCACGCTATTAGATGGAGAAATTGAATACTTAAGACGCATAATTGACAAATTCATATAAACTTTTCTAATTTATTTTAAGCGATATTGCATATCCCAAATTGTATTCACATAGGTTAGTGGTAAAAGTGTTCTTATGTAAGATTTTTAGTAGGTATTAAAACTAATAATGTTATTTATTGTTTAATAATAAAAATACATTATGTATGTTATAAAAGTATAGCAAAATATTAACAATCATATCTATGATTTCTTATATAATATTCCATAACCTAACCCTAACCTCAACATTGTCAAAAAGTTATTAACATCATTAACGTTGAATAGATACTCTCTACTCATATTTCCTTTTAAGGTGCGCCCAGATTACTCGTACTCGTGCTCGTGCACGCGAGACTGGAGACTTGTCAAGTTTCGGCTTGTACTCGTCTGGTACTCGTCCAAACGGACTTAACTCCTTTCTCGTGACTCGTGATTAGTTTGAAGGTGAGTTTATTCCACAGCTAAAACACGCTGGGAATCAATGAATCTACCTAGTCTATGATTATAATTTATAAACGTTCTGCCAAGAACCTGACCTTGTAATAAAATAATTTCCCACCATCAACTTTGTTATCTCGAATTAAAATAATTGTAATACCTCGAAAATTATCTAAGTTATCCAACACTTTTACGTACGCTCTGTGCTCATGGAACTTGCAAATTGCAACAAGATATCCTTAAATTATTTCCTCATAAAGTATATTAATGTACCAACGTAATATTATATTTTTATTTTTTCCTTTAAACTTGCTGTGCTGGATGGTGTTTAGATCACGTATTTAGATACCTGTCGTATATGTTGATTTTTTATACCATTTCATCAAGCACCACGCGACGCGACATTGGCGGAACCAAGCCATGGAACTAGTGTGGAAATCAATTCAATAATAATCATGATTCACCGTCATCAAAATGAAGTCACGCCACGATAAATTGGTTGAATCATGAAGCATATTCAAGGCAGAAGAGAACCCGGAAACTCACAAATTCTACGTATGTAACTTTTTATTATATGTAAGGTCCTTTAGTCGGTGATTCGATAGTATTAAAAAAGAAAACTTCAAATTTTATAAGTCGACGTTTCAACAATTATTTATTGTCTTCTTCCGGAGTAATGAGGCATGTGGTTTTCTGTTAACATAATCATCATCGTCAAAACTCTAAAAACGTAACTTATAACATATTTTATGGTTCTTGAATTTTTAAAAATACTTGTTAAGTACTTAAATTATTCATGAAAATAAATATATTCTTGTGAATCGATGTGCAGGCAAAACAGAAATGACTAAGTACATTACATATAATAACATTAGTGGATATGAAATTCCTGATATACAGTAACTTTTTATATTATAGTAACCAGTACCCGAACAATAATTACCTGTCCTGTAATACAGAATCCTGTAACTCAATTGCTTGATTCGACAGACTACTATTACAAACAACTAGGACTAAACTAAAAAATATTGTTGAGCTGCTGAGAGAATTTCTGGATGAAACCATGGTATAATATCAAGTAGGTACTTCTGTCTAAAGATTGAGAAATTAAAATCTAAATCTAATCTAAAACCTAAATACTTGATTTATTTTTTATAAAATAAAACAAAGGATTGTTATGTCATTTTATAATTATGTCATCAATTTGGCAGTATGATCTGCCTCCAAAATCCTTAGTGCTAATGGATTTCTATTCCTTTTTCAAAATTTTTAGTAGAAATGGTTTCTAGTGCCATGCAAGTGATAAACAATCACGAATACTGGAAACCAGTAATACCAATAGAACAATAAATGAACCGGAATGTAGAATATCCAATATCTGAAGAAAACTTGAATTATACAGTGCAATTTGGTCCCAAAAACAATAAACTAAATATGAGTAATAATAATAAAGAAATACAGAAAAGAACCAACTCGGGCCCAATTACAGTAAAGAAGGTATGTTATAAGAAGTTTAATTAAAATACTTGCAATAGTTCCACTTTCTTTTCATTCAAATAGGTTGTACAAGATATATCCAAAATTTTAGAAAATCTTATAGACCATTTACATCTAATTGAGAGGAAAAATGATTCATTTTCTGATGTTATTCCTAAATTAGAACAAAACCTAAAAAAGAAGCAAAATTTAGATGATACCAAGACACATTTAAGAGAATCTCATTGCTCACTTAAATTATACAATAAGCAACAAGAAGACGTTAGGAGAATAAACACTGAAAGAAGGATTATATCATCTAATAAAAGACGTGCAATTACAATAGGTATTCCAAAGTTAAGTGAAAAGTGAGTATCTCTTTATTATAATTTGATATATCCTGCCTAATCGTAGGTAGTCATGAATTCCGAGGTCAGTGCGTTCATTTTAAGTGTGAACCGTGTGAACGATTTTAAAGGGTTATTACGAGGTTATTATTAAAGGTAGAATGATGGGACAAAGGTCATGTGAGAGGATTAGAAAAAAAGTTTTTTATGCATTAAACAGACAAAAACAAATGAAGCCCGTTTTGGAAAAAATATTATTTTGAAGTCATGGCTATCTTTCAGTAATATCACTGTTGTGAGTAATTACTACAATTTCAATAGTTTTTTGTAACTAACATATTATGCAATTATTGTATTCAGAAAAAATACGCCTATTAAATGGTGCACAAATATATAGGGAGTTTTATAAAAAAAGACACGCCTAAGATTAATATTTTCCAAAACGGGCATCTTTTGTTTTTTTCTCTTTAATGCATAATCCTCACACACGACGTTTGTCCCATTATTCTATCTTTAATAATAACCTTGTAATAACCATTTAAAACCGTTCACACTTAAAATGAACACACTGTACTTGGTCAGTGTTAAGTGGAAACTACATAATATACGAGTTTTATATCTCCACCCAATTTTCAGTCATCACAATAGGGTGTTTTCCATCTATAGAAATTCACCTCAAATTACATATTAATGTATAGTAAAACATATACAAGAAGGCCTAAATGTGTTCATGTTAGTTATATCATAAGTATTAATTAAATATTTATTAATTAAATTCAACTGAAATTCAAATTATTGAAGGGTTTCTAAACCGGTTGTGACGTCAGAGTCCATATTTATATGGCTGACTGTTTATGTCATATGCGTGTCACCAGTATTGTCCTGTGAGTTTTTATAATTTAAAGTGTGTTATATATAAATTAAAAGTGAAAAATGGCTTCCGAGGGGTTTGTTAAAGCTTCTTCAAACAATTTACCATGTGTACATATTTTTATGGTTACCGAATTTATCAAAAGTGACGAACTTTAAGCTCAATTTATAAACTTATCCGCTGCCGTTGCCGCCGAAGTTGACGTTGGCAGTTCGCAGTTTAGAATTTGGTGCAATTTATAAACTTTGCTGTCGGCTACGGCGGAATGGTTGGCACATGCACCCTTAAATTATTTCAACTGATATTTGACATTTCCATTGTTATTGTTTGTATTGTTTTGTGTATTTTCTAAATAAAAAATGGATAGACAAATTACTTTTGGGTGCATTTGGGGTTATATTAATGTAAGCCACGCCACGACACTGGACACGTGTACTAAATTCTAGAATCTCATTGGCTATCCGCTGGGAAATCCGCTGCCGTTACCGTTCGAGATAAAAGATGGTTATCTACCGAACTGCGGCGGCAGCGGCAGCGGCAGCGGCAGATGTATATAAATGAATACATTGATTTCCTATTCTTTATTTATCCAACGGCAACGTCAACTTCGGCGGCAGCGGCAGCGGATAAGTTTATAAATTGAGCTTCAACCTCAAAATTGTAGATTTAAGAATTTAGATTGTTGTTTTTCAATTCATTATTAAAATATTAGATACTCTTTAGTTGGTAAATGTAATAGATAATGGTAGACTTTACTATTAATTTTAGAAACTAAAATACATTTGTTATAAATTTAAAATTTTGCCTCAAAAATTTTAAGGTTAAGGTACTTGCCTTGTTTTATTAATTAGTTTTTACTTACATTAAAATGATCTGAGCAACAGAAGAACTTCGATTTTGATTTAGGCATATCACACCTGGCAGCTTTAAATCATTTAACTTTACGTGAATAATCCTGGGGGACACTTAAAACTGTATTATTAGAGGCACTTATAGAGGTATTTTTACATCCTGGCACAAAACACAACTTATTCTGCGATCCATACATGTTTTATTCTTTGTAAAATACAAAAATAAACGAAATCAAATTAACTACTACAAAAAAATAACAGTAACAACGAATATAGACACATAAGCTTAATAAGGTGCTTTGTTGATAATATGGGCTATTACGTCACAATAGTATATGCAACCAGCATTACTATACTTGGTGTTTTCGCGCCAAACCTGTGATTTGAACTAATATCTGCCTTAAAACTATTATAAAAAAAATTTTTAAACAAAAAAGTTGTCAGTGACTATTTATGTTGTAAGAACTTTTCATTTTTCGAGTTTTAAAAAAATGTGAAAACACCCTATTGCTTATTTGGTAACAAAGCAACTGCGATCTAGCTGACAATATATTACCCATCTTGTAAATTGTTTATTTTTGTAGTTTTAAACAGCGTAATGCATTATATCAAGGGCAATCTGCCAAAAGAATGCTGAATTGTGTAATCGCTAGAAGAGAAACGTACGATCCCTTAGGTTCATTAAAGGACGAAGTGCAACGAGCTATAAAAGAAGAAAAGATCTTCACGGTACGAGGTGGCGACTTCCATATAATTCGTAGAGCGCTTTTAAATAGAGGATGGATTGAAAAAATACATTTTCTTTCTTATAGAGACGGCATAAATAAACAATTTAGAACATTTCGACACTACTCTATTCCACAATTGATATCTCTTCTTCGTATTCACGAACTAACAGATATTTCCAAGAAAATAATCCAGTCTAAATTATTAGTAAATCATCAAGTTGACTTATATTGGGGAGTGAACGGCGATGCGTTCAAAGAATGCTCAGACAAGGTTAAACTGACGAAGATCAATATGTTTAAAAAGGATATAATGTGTTACATCACGAGACAATGCTTGTGTACCGCCTTTAAAAACCCATTTTGGTTCATTATTCCTGGCATATCCAATCTGCACCATCCACGTACATATAGTCTTTTGCAAAATGTAGATACAACAGAATTTATCATAGACTTTAATATAACTGCTTCAATGTCTTTATTAAAGTGGGTTGTGAGAAACAGCATAACGGAAGAGTGTAAAATAATGAGCCCATCAGGAAAAATTCCAATAACAACTTTTGATTTCGCTGTCAACGAATGTTACAAATTCATTAAGATGGCCAAAAATGAAGGTAAGCATAAAATTATTGTAGGTACAGATAAGATGCAAAATTCTAAAAACGAAAAAATTTTATGAAACAAGCTATAAAAGGAGATTAATAGAACGATTAAAATGTAACGTAACGAACTGATACTAAGTTATATACAATATTACTCAACACCCAGTCAAACTGGTCATAGCAGAGAATAATGTTAAAATTGAATGACCACCGAAGTTTGCTTCAGTTACATAACATCAGTTTGCATTGAGAGTGTGTTTTTTGGTATTTAGTTTTTTCTTAGTTCTATAACAACTTTAACAAATTAATACGCGATTGAATTAAATTTAATAAATCAAGTTCTATTATTCACAAAATTGGGGATCATGCTATATTTTCAGTTTTTTTTTTGCTAGGATGGGAACTTCAGAAAAAAATCATGAACTTTCTCATTAAAGTATAGGCTTAAGCCTCACAATGATGACAATTAACTTCTGCAACATCAAATACAAACTTAAATTATGTTTACCAACATCCCAAACCGTTCAATTCCAAATACTCATCCTTACCGAAATAAAAATTACAAAATCAGCTCATCGACCATCATTACTCATTGTAGGCGACTCTCATGTCACCGAGACTAGCTTATAGCATTGTTTAAAATATTTAAACAATGCTTATAGTCTCTGCGGTACACCCGGCAAATAGGGTAAAATGTAGCAAATTGGGTTAAAAGCAAAAAACTCTGCACAGTTGTTATGTAGGGTATTTTAAGTGATTTGACCCGCAGCACCTAAAATTTCACCCCATAATTTTCTAAAATTCAATGTCAACGTAATAGATAAAGTTCGGTGTCATTTCCTAATAATTCATGGATAAGCAACTTGAAAAAAATTATATTAGCCTTATAGAACGTATAATTTTTTACCCTAAAGTAAAGCCACCACCTTTAATTTTAGGGGTAAAATAGTCTCTCCTTAAAGTTAATCCTAAATTTGTTGTTAACCCAGACCAAGCCTACTTACTCCCCGTTTGCGAGGGTGGAGAATCCAAATCCGTTGAGCTTTAAGCGATCGGTTCACCGATTCACCCCTAAATAGGTGAAAACCACCCCTTTTTTAAATTCTGACTGTATAGTCGAGTGTGGCGGGTCGTTCGAACCGGAACTTCCCATACAGCTCAAAGGGAATGATCTCCCGCCACCCTAGGAACACAGCACCACCCCCTATCCAAGGGGTGGAAGCCACACTTTCTTTAATTCTACCTGCATAGTCGAGTGTGGACGTGGAGGGTTATTCGAACCGGGATGACCACCCGCCACCCTCGGAACACAACCCATACCCTCTCCCCAGTGGGTGGAAGCCATCCTTTCTTTAATTCTCCCTACATAATCGAGTGTGGCGGGTCGTTCGAAACGGGATTTCGCGTACAGCTCAGTGGAGATGACCACCCGCCACTTTTGAAACACTCACCCCTTACCCATGGGGTGGAAGTCACCCTCTCTTTAATAGGGTAAAATGTAGCAAATTGGGTTAAAAGCAGAAACTCGGTACAGTTCCTGCAAAAAAGGTGAACTACTTTGCACCCTTGCCTGCAAGAACTGCAAAGGAGAGTGCACTGAGTGCAATAACATGAGGTAAGCTATTCGCTTAAAACGACAAACATAATAATTAAACTTGAATTTTCTTTGTTGTAGTACGAGATACCAATTAATTGATGCACCTAGAAAGTTGGCTCTATTCATATAGTTTTACTTTTTGTACTCTATAATATTATTAGAACAGCTTTAATTATAAGTATATGAAATATACAATTTTATTCTTAATTTCATGCTTTACATATATTAGTTTAACGGTAGGTTTTACGATCCTGGCACAAGTTCTATTAAATTTGTTATGCTTAAATCAATAGAAATCGGCATTATTTTTGTTAAAATTGCCTAAATTTCAAAAAAAGACATTTTGACACTTACAATCAAATATGTCAGCCGTAGTGCCCTAACTTTGAGTCCCATAAAGTTGACATATTTTTTTCCAAAGTCCTCATATTCAAATTAGTCGAAAATGACACTAATTTTTAAATATTAGGTTGATATGCAGTTTGTAAAAATTTTAGCCCCTTAAAAAAGGAGGGGGGGGTCCTGACTGAAGAGGTGAAATTTTGGCACAAGTTCCGATTTGTTATGCTTAAATCAATAGAAATCGGAATTATTTTTGTTAGAATTGCCTCAATTTAAAACAAAAGATATTTTGGCACTGTAAATCAAATACGGCGGGCGCAGAGCCCTAACGGTGAGTCCTATAAAGTTGGCAAAATTTTTTTCAAAGTCCTCACAATCCAATTAGTCGAAAATGACAATTTTTAAATATTAGGTTGATATGGAGTTTGTAAAAATTTTAACCCCTTAAAAAAGAAAAAGGGGATAAAAGTCCTAACTGAAGGGGTGAAATTTTAAGTGCTGCGGGTCAAATCAATTAAAAACACCTATTAAGCAACTATGCAAAGTTACATGCTTTTAACCCAATTTGCTACGTTTCTTTATGGACCGCACGGACGTGGGTCAAATTGGCATCAGCTGGCGCTGGAACGTTTTTATCCGGGATTTGTAAGTTTTGGTAAAGAAAATTTGTGAAAAAAATGATTTAATTACTATTTTGGGCCTCCGTGTAAAATTGTCTGCCTAACAGGAAGCAATGTTTATGTTAACGGAATAAGGTACGAGCTCTCCAAATTCCGTTCTCACCAGGAAAGTGCTGAGTTCGTGGAAAAGGCTAGATAGAAAACGTGAGAAGGTTTTGGGCGAAGCAACAGGTAAGGGAGTTAGTTCAGTACGGGACTCGGAGATAAGGCGGATCGGGAGAAATCGATGGTGAGTGTTCACACCGAGGTTTCACACAAAGGTGTGTGCGTGATGGATCGCGCGACAGGGTCGTGAAACCTATACATATGTATATTACGGCACGTACCTACATAGAGGAATACGCGGTTTACCTAGGGTGAGTTTGGATGATATTTATATAACTCTACTAACCTATTCTTAAGTCATTTGTGGGGGAGTCAATGGGTAGGTAACAATTGCTTAAGCGGTAGGTACCTAATTATTTTGGTATCGTGCAGTAGAGAAACAACGGCGAAAAGACGTGCATAGGAAGCCCTACGTAATAACATTGATTTTTCTTTTTTTACCTTGTTTTGTTATTATCTACAAAGGTCCCAGAAAAGTTTGTCCAGTTTTAAATTTTGCTATTATTAGTATGTAATTCTTATTTTATATTAGAGGATAATTTATTATTAAGATGGCGTAAAGGCTACAATTTTCTTTTAATTAAGCTCAGGGCTTGTAACCTGAGTGAGGCTTTTATTTTTCTTATTTAATGATGGATATTTTATCTAAAATTGTGGACTTTCAATTAGTCTAATGATCATCCCCCTTATAAAGACCACGGCTACTAATCCTTGACCCGGCCTACGCTAAAGAAGAGAAACAAACCAGTGAGCCTTAATTTAAATTTTCTGTGGTTAGGTGTAAATAAAATTTCCTGACCTGGTGACAGCGACGTTACCCTACAGGGAAACCAAAAAAAAACTCCACCTGTAACCACCCCTCTACCACTTACCCCAAGGTAGGCAATTTTGTCAAGTAAGAAGTAGGTAAGGATAAATTTACTGTGAATTTAGTGAATAAAAATTAGGTGGTTAAAAGAGGGTGCCGTTACAAACAGAGTTAGACTAGCATTCAGAATTTAGCAATAGTTTCTTTAAAATTAATTGAGAAGCCTACTCTCCCACCTATTGGTAATTCAGATTAAGCTCATAAATGGACGCTCTTCGCACGTTCTGTTTATCAAAGTAATTGCATGACTGCTTTAATACAAATGATTCATGAGATTGTTAGAATTCTTCGCGAATTATAATAAATGGAACAGTATTGGGTGTGGAGCTATACAACAATTTCATATACCTAAAAAAAAACGGTAAACCATGGCTTAATATCATTGTAATAAAGCTGCGTCTTTAAAGACAGCAGCCTTACCATAAACGGTGCAAAAACCAAATCAGTCTAAAGCTAACTTTCGATTGAGCAAAAACCAAACTAACCTAACATAACCTTGCCATACCCCCAGGTATTTGATCGCCCTTGACGTAGCAATATTCTCCGTACCCACTGTGAATGTTAGATTTGGTACCTTTTCCTTACTCGTTACTATGATGGCCTCCGTTTTTTCCGCAGCGAGCTCTAGCGCCCTGGTTCCTAGCCACCTCCTAATCCTTCTAACTGTGATGTCTACCGCATCCGTGATCATCCACTCCATATTGGAGGTCGCTGTTACTGCGATATCGTCCGCATAGCCCACTACTTCCACACCCTCAGGTACAGGTATCCTTAGGACGTCATCGAACATTATGTTCCAGAGCGTTGGTCCTAGGACGGATCCCTGGGGGACTCCGCATGTTATGGCCTTCATTTCAATTTCGTCTCCGGCCTCTATTGATATCCGCCTATCCTCCAAGTAACTCATAATGATCCTGATCACATATCGTGCCACCCCCATCCTATGCAGCTTCTCGATGATCCTATCCCAAGCCGTTGAATGCATTCCGAACATCCAGTGTGACGATGGCACAGAGTTTCCTTGTCCTTTTGGCATTTCCCGCAATGGCTAGGATCTTTCCCACCGCGTCCACGGTGGACCTCCCTTGTCTGAAGCCGTATTGTTTGTCTGAGAGCCCGCCGCACCATTCTATCTCGCTCTTCAGACGCAGCAAGATCACGTGCTCCAGGAGTTTTCCGAGCGCGTCCAACAGGCATATGGGCCTGTGCGAGGAGGGATCCTCCACTGGCTTGTCCCCTTTCTTTCTGATTAAGACGAGCCTCACCGTCTTCCACCTGTCAGGGATGTTTCCAGAGCTTAGTGCCCTGTTCATGACGTTCAGCATGATGATGATCGACTGGGGGTATTCCTCCATCATGATGGTCAGGATTTCCGCAGGAATCTCGTCGGGTCCCGGTGCTCTCCCTTTCCTTAGCCTTCCGCATGTCTCTTTCAATTCCTCTACCGAGAAGGGATCATGCTCCTCCGCTTCCGGTTTGTCCCACACGTTCGGACCTCGCTCGGGAAAGAGGGCATCGACTATTGCTTTCACCGTCTCCATAGGTAGTGGGGGAGAAGGGTTGTGTAGCCGTCGGGTTACAATTTTGTACCCGTTTCCCCACAAGTCCTCGCAACCTCCTCACATATCGCCTTCCATTTGGCCCTCTTCGAGTTCTTAATAGCGTCTCTGAGGGTCTTTCTTGCTCTTCTGTATGTCTGTTCCTCCTCCCCTCTCCCTGAGCCCGTCGACTCCTCAGAAAGCGTCTCCTAGCCCTGATGCAGGTTGTCCTCAGTTGGGAGATTTCCTCCGTCCACCAGTAGACTTCCCTTCTCCCTCTGTTAGGGAATCTTCTCGGCATAGACACATCACATGCTTTTGTGATCGCGTTAGTGAGCGATGTGTCATCCGTAATAGGGTTTATGATGTTTTCTTCCCGAAGGGCCGTGCGGAAGGCCTCTCGGTCGATACTGTCCAATTTCCAGCCCCTCCCCCTCGTGGTGGTGGTGGTTGCGATGTCCTGTTCGGGTACTACGTCAAACATAATGCTACGATGATCACTAAGGGTCTCTTCATTCGAAACCTTCCAGCCGGTTATACGTTCTGCTGCTCTATACGTTGCCAGCGTCAGATCGGGGATGGACCCCGTGTCCCCTCTGACAAAGGTAAGAACAGAGCCCTCATTGACGATTATCAGATCTTTTTGGGATACCCACTCCAGCACTAAATTCCCTCTCGAGTTCAGGTGTGGCATTCCCCATTCTGGAGCTGCGGCATTGAAATCTCCGGAAACAATGGCCTGCTTGTTATTTAGTCTCATCTGAGTACTAAGCGCCTCTATATCTTGTTCGAAGTCATCCAGGGGTTTGTTGGGCGAGAAATAGCAGCTGTATATGACCACCTCCTTCAGCTCAACCCATACAAACCCTGGCCGCTTTCCGCTGTTGGCTATCGTGATCTTCTTATTGAGCATGCCTATGGCCGCATCCTTTCTATCATCGCAGAACCAAACGGAGTCGTTTTTAGTCGACCTCACGTTTGGCTCGCTAACAATCAGGATATCCGCCTCCTCCTTCTTCGCCGAGCCCCATAGGTCATGCGCCGCTCCGCTTCTATTCGTATTTAGTTGGAGTATCCTGACCCCTACCCTGCTTTCCTCTACAGGATGCGGCGAAGTGGCCCGGTTAGGGATGGCAGCTTTCTTGGGTCTCTCTCTCCTCCCCTCGCTTCTAATAGTCATGCTTATTTAGCCTCCGTCCGCATCCTCTGCGTCTCTAGGCACTCCTTCCCATTAGCGCGATGTTGTAGTTGGCATATCGGGCAAAAGGGATCCCGGCTACAGCCTTTTGCCTTATGTCCCTCACATCCACACCTTAAACAGAGGTTCGCCCTACTCGGCCCCGTGCATTTGGCCGCCACATGTCCCTGTTGCCAACAGTTGTAGCACCTCGGCGTTTCAACCCTCTCCTGGACTCTGCATCTGACCCATCCAACCTTCACCCTGCCCATATCGATTAGTAGCCTTGCCACATGTCTCGGCACGACCACCGTGGCATTTTGACATCCGCCAAAAGCGGGTCTCGACTTTACCGCCACCACGTCGGCGTCCGTGATGTTTAGCGCCTCCATAATCGCCTTCTTTACCTCCTCCTCGTCGGAGACCCCGTCGATATCCCTGATATGGATGATGGTTTCTGCTGTCCCTCTTCTGGTGACCTCTACATCCTTAATTTTATCTAAGATATCAGCCTTCAGTTGTTCAGCTTTATCCGCCTCCTTCCCTAGAGTGAGTAGGATTTCATCAGACTCAATTAAGAGAGTGGGGCAGGCTCCACTCTCTTAATTGAGTCGACCCGTGCACCTATCGCTCCTGGGATCTACACTGTTTCTAATCGAGCGCAGTAGTTCCGCGTATATTCTCCCTTGCGCCTTTATCTGCAGTCTCTGCGGTGGAGGGTTTTCCCTGGACTCTAAGGTTTTCAGGATCATCTCTCGCTCTACTTCAGGCAGATTCGGGATGGCGATCCTCCTACCGGGTACTACCATATCCTTGAACCTCAAAGCACATTTGTAGATGGCCCCAAGATCCAGGGAAGTTTCTATATTCGCTCTGGCAATGAGGTAATAAACGTGCCTACGCCATTCTTCCATTTTACCATCCTTGCTAGGGATGGTGATCGCGTTCACCAGGTACGCTACAGCTCCCATCCCAACTTCCTGTTTCCTTAGCCCTGGTATCTATCATTCAGCCTTCTCAGCACCCCGGTATCCATATTCAGGTCCTGGGAAGCTATTACCGCAATGTCGTGGTTAGTATCTGCCTCCATAATGTCCCTATCTAATTCCTTAATGGCCCTAAAGGCATTCTGTGGCCAGTCTTTCGTAACTGTGCGTTCGAAATCCTCGTATGATTTCCCCTCATCAATCTCTCTCCAAATTTCTTTGACTGCACTGTCCATACCTACTCCTGTGGTCTGTGTCCCTGTATCATATGACTTATTGGCCATATCCTCTGTTTGCGAGGACGCGTCGATTCCCCGTGACGATTCTTCTTCCTCCTTAGTTTGCGTATCCACGTCATACTTTGGTCAAAGTCTACAGATATTCTAATAAGTCCGGTCACTTCTTTGATCTCGTCGGAAAACCAGCGTTTTTTGCGGGCGGTCGTAAATCATGTCAACACGCCGAGGGACGCGCTATTACGAGGTGTGTATACGAGTACGACTACAGCGATACGTATATGAGGGCCGATGGAAATGAATTGAATAGGTAGATACAGACAATTTAGATCAACTGTTAGATTTATTATATTCAAATAAATTGATTAAAATATAGTGCCAGATTTTTGCAGGTAGCAAAAGCTAATACCTGAATAACATCTTTGTTTATTACAACGAATACCCCGACTTATTTTAAGTGCTTTTCAATAGTATCGAATGAACTATTATATAGACTCTAAGTCTTAATTTGCAATACATAAGTACGCTTGGTTAAATTTTTACAGAGGAGGGTTCTCGATTTATTTAAATTTTTTATACTAACATTTGGAGTTCGGTAACTAGGATTTGAAATGTATTCGGTGCGATAACTATTGTTTTAAATGTGCCTAAGTAACTTATTAGTATGTTGATTGTAATTTAAAATTTCCAAATACTTACTTATTAATACATTTTTTAAATATGTTTATTAGGTAGGTACCTACCTTTCAGGGTCCTTAGGGCATCGAAAAAACGGAACATTATCCTGTACATTTACACGACAGTCATCGACACAACAATAAAAACTATGAGCAGCCATCACAATAGCTATCAATGTTCAATAATCTTAGTTTCAGTATTTGGCGCACCGAGTATCACGAAAGCCTATACATACAATCTAATGTAACGTTATCTCCTAAGACACTCTGTACAAGACTGGCCCTACCAGGTACCTGCTTGGTAGGCGATCCGATAGGTAAGGGACGTGAGTCGGCAGGAGGGGGACTTTCGCGGTGCCGACGAGAGTGACCGGACTTATTAGAATATCTGTAGACTTTGCTTTGGTGTTTCAATCGGCACCCACTTGTGCTCTTGTAGCCAGTCTTTGACGGTATTCCTATCCAGTGTTTCAGCACCTCTTTCGAGTCTCGACGACAGCTCCTTAATCTTGGTATTAGGGTTCTCCGTTATCCTTTGATCCAGTTCTTTAACTGATCTTTTTATTAACTCAATAGCCTCGATGAGCACGAAGGCTATTGGATCTTCTACTTTTCTTATAACCTCCGGTTCTTTAGGTGCCTCTGTCAAGGAGATATCACATAGCTTCCTCTTCTTACTGCCTTCATTAACCGAGTTGCACCTCTGTAGTCTGCTTAACAAGTTAAGCCTACTATGTGGGCACAGTTTAGGCTGCTCATCTTCCTTGATGTCAATTACGGCCGTATTACTTTGGCCTTCTTGGCCAGTGGACTTTCGAATTTGTTGTCTCTTTTTCACTTGATCAGTGTTATTTGCCTGCACCCTGGCCTGATCGCTTACCGAGGGTGTTGGACAGTCGAAGGATGACGGTCGGGGGGAGCCTGTCCGCTCACTACCCTCACCGACCGGTACTAGAGTTTCCCTCTCTTGCACCGTAGTTCCTTTTCCTTTGTTTCCTACCATAGTGGCCAAAAAACCCCTTGGACCCCGGGTGCATTTTTTACCTACTGCCAAGTAGCTGACACGACCTAGACCCGCGCCACTGAGTCTAGGGAATTTTTTTTGTTTAAGAGGATTTTCCCCTCTGTGCAATCCTGTTGGTCCGCGGGTGCTATTTTATTTCACACCTACCCGCCAGTATACTGGTATGCTGGTGAGGGTATTCCCCTATCCGCCACCTGGGGACGCGCCCGGTTGGGGTTACAGGCGTCCCCGCCGGGAACCTAACCTAACATAACCTAACTTAAACTAACCTAACCTAACCTAATCTCACATCGCCGAAAGAATAAGAGAGAAGGGAAGGAAGTCGAAACCTCAAGTCATTGGACGGAAAGAAGACGGCTCAATAGCGTCATCATCAAAAGACAAAGCTCATCTCTTTGCGAATATATTTTCCTCAAACCCAATACTAATCCTCAGAGGAGGTTCCACCGGAAATAGCGCACATTGATGTTTTGATACCAGAAATATTATTCTAAACAACAAGCAATTGTTTAATTGCAGTATTTTAAAAAAACCTGGATACTAATGGAAAGCCGCCCTTCCCTACGGAAACGGATCCAAATAACTATCCCATCGCGCTATGCTTTCTAGGCTTTCTAAAGTGATGGCGAACGTTATTAACATACAACTTCTATACTATTTCGAATTGTTTTCATGAGAGAAATTCTACGGGTGATCTACTCACATTTGCTCCAGTCATATAGAATGTTACTGTCGAGAAACTGGTAAAATTCATAGATTTAGGTATATCCAAAGAATTTGATGAAGTATAATATCAAGATCTATTAATAATTTACCATCTCATGACTTGTCAACTCAGTTGTGATTATGGATATCAGACTTTCTTATTTTATGTTGTAATTGATAGTTTGATAAGAAATTTTCTGACTCAGGTGTTCCGCAAGAATCTGTCTTATCATCAACAACTTCAGATAGTAGATGATAGTAGCAATAAATGTGTGGGTCTATTTATGGATTTAAGCAAAGCTTTTGATCTGGTGAATCATCCATTGCTTTTATCAAAGTTATCTAAATATGGACTAAGAGGTAAAATAAATGATTGGCTCAAGTCTTACCTTACAAACAGATCACAAGTGGTTGAAGTGAATGGAGTTAAATCTGAGGGATTAAGTGTTGATTTTGGAGTTCCGCAAGGTTCGGTTCTTGGACCATTGCTTTTTTTATTCTACATTAATGATATATCCGAGTTTTTCAATAACTTTATAATAATGTTTGCGGATGATATCTCTTATTTGTGCTGTAGGAAAACTCTCGAAACATCATTGGCTAATATACAAACCTCAATAACAAAATTTGCAGATCACTTTAGATCAAACAGATTATTCTTAAATATATCTAAGACGGTGTTTATTATATTTTCACCTAGACGTACAATATATGATAAAAGTAGTTTAATTAAAATAGATGGCAAATCCATAGAGCAAGTAGGCTCAACAAAATTCCTTGGGGTGTATTTAGATAATGCACTAAATTGGAAAACACATATTGATTCGCTAGCAAGTAAACTTTCTTCCGTCTGTTATGCGTTGTATAGGTTATCGAAAATAGCGAATAACTGTTCTTGCTTATTATTATACACATTTTATTTCAAGATCAACATATGGGATAATTTTTTGGGGCTCTTCGGGTCATTTTGAAAGAATATTTAAACTTCAAAAAAAAGCTATTTGCTACATTAAAGGGGTATCAAAATATACATCGTGTAGAAATTTATTTAAAGAATTAAACATATTAACACTGGCAAGTATTTATATTCTAGAAACTATTATATAAGTATATTAAAAAGAACCTAAGAATGTTTTTACCCAACAATTATAATCATAATTATGCTACCCGGGAAAGTGAAAATTTAAGTATTCCAATACATACCTTATGTAAATATGAAGAAAGCCCGGCATATATAGGAATAAAACTGTATAATAAAATCCCAAATTCATTAAAAAGCATTGAAAACCTAAAAATATTTAAACGTGACCTAAAAAAGTACTTGTTAGAGAATTGTTTTTATTCCATTAATGAATATTTAGAGGCTTAATATAATATAGTATATGTATTTTATATTTTATATATTTTAAATGTGGATGTCTATTTATTTGTCTGTAGTAATTTATATCATTTTGTTAATTTATCGTATTTAACATTTTTAATGTATTAATTAGAGCACTGGTAGTAGGCGCTCAACCTATCTGTAACCAATCCTATACCACTGTGGTCTCTTGGATAATAAAGTTATTATTATTATTATTATTATTATTATTATTATTATTATTAAACACCTTGATTTTCGCTGTTGGCAGTACTCTGTGCAACTTCTTACTTTCAAAGACCAGAAAGTATAGCCAAATCCTACACATCAAGATGCAGACAGCCCATGCTTGGTTAAACTAATTTGGCTAAAACTGTGGGACAGGGAGCAAATAGTCTTATACGTTTTAATCCTTCTCAAAATAAAAATTAACCAAATATCACTAAATGAGACCAAGTTGTGAATAGAAGCCTTTCTATAAGTACTTAAGCTTACATAGACGATCTGTGATCAGCTCTCCTCTACAGGGATATCCAACGAAAATGACCACCCCTAATAACTTCTTTATTTTTGATGCTATAAAAAATTTTTTTCTATAAAAGTTGTAGGGTAGGTATATTGAAAGCATTTAGAATATGTATTGAGAAAAATAAATGAAAGTCGTTTAGAGGAGATACGGTTTTAACTTGCATTTTTTCAAATGGAACACCCCATTCTTTTTGCATTTTTGAAATCAAGGTACTTTTCTCATTTAGAATATATCGATATATATCATATTATCTTTTAGGGTTTTCTAATTATTGAAATTTTTGTTGGCCGAAAACAACAAGGAAATAAAATAACAGAACAAATTTTTATTTTTAGAATGCTTTAGTCTTGGCTAATTTAGATATTAATTACAACTATAAATAAAAGTAATTAAAACTATCCTACATAAACTGGTCCAAATGACGCCCTTCATGTTCGATACAAAGCCGATACCTTATTCGAAATGAGAAAAGTTGATTTCAAAATGCAAAAAAATAGGGTGTTCCATTTGAAAAAATGCAAGTTAAAACCATATCTCCTCTAAACGACTTTCATTTATTTTTCTGAATACCTATTCTAAATGCTTTCAATAAACCCTACAACTTTTATAGAAAAAAAATTTTTATAGCATCAAAAATAAAGAAGTTATTAGGGGTGGTCATTTTCGTTGGATATCCCTGTACATACGTCGGTTGTTAACATAGCTAAGGCAGCTATAAAGAAGCTTGGTTTCTTAGTTTACTCCACAACAGCTGCTGTTGCTATACAAGAAGACCTGAAAATCGATTTATATCCCTAATAACTTTTGAATGATTACAAATAACTTTTTGGACACTTGGGGGTACATTTCCTTTTTGCAAATAGATTTGAGACTTTTTGTACTCAAAATAAAAAAATGTATATTTCAATATGGCATGAGGCAGTCATATTTAATCCTTTTCTAATAGGTATAGGACTAAATATGTGATACCTTAAATTAAAGATATATTTATCCTTAGCGACTTCCTCAAATTTCGAGGTAATTCAATGACGTATGACAAAATAGCAACATTAAAACAAATGTGGTAGCCGCACATAATTCATTTGCCTAATTTTTAGACTCATTCGCATTGGCGTCACAAAAAAATAAACTTGTTTTGGAGTACTTACCATACTTATTGTATTGTAATAATTTTTAATGGTTTTCGGGTTTTAGTTATCATCTGAGATCTTTCTAGTTATAGCAAATATTTCTGGCAAAAGAAATGAAAATGTTATTTGTACAGCGGGACGCTGATTTTTATTTAAATTCGGACTTTTTTATGGAATTCCATACAATCACAGATTTACCATACCTCCTGTTATGAGACTGAGAAGAACTGACTCAAACAGTATGTGAGACGTATAAAATAATTAATGGTAATGTTTAAAGAATTTGGAAAGAATATTAATAATTATTGTCACTAGTGTTGCAGAGTCACTTCAAGCATTTGTTGAAGTAAATAAATATAAGTATATTTTATTTTACCAGCCTTATGACTAAAATAATTATGCTCATTTTAGAGTTAAACATTGTCTGTTAGTTAAAGTGAAAAACCTGATAATAAAAATGTTTATTTCAAACATGATTTTATTTGTTTTATTATAGAGTTTTCCAATATTTCAAATTTAAACGCGTTTCTCACATCCGTAATCAGGCATCGAGTCAAGAAATCAAATAAATTAGTATGCTGTAGAAATATCGAATTTGAATGACGCCATTAAATTACCTCGAAATTTGAGAAAGTTACATAGAATATTTTAAGGTATCACATATCTTGATCCAACATTAGGAAAAGATATGGTTACTAATTGTATATCGATTTTATAATATAGACGCAAGTTTCCAAAAAATATTTGAAACTGTTCAAAGGTGACGCATTTGGGGATCTGTACCTAAAACGACATTGGAAATTTTAGATTCAATCCAAATCTGGTTTATTCAGGAGGGCATCACATAGGGTGTGCATGAAAATGTTTAGCCTTATATTATTTCTATGAAATATTCTTATAATTTTGTCTAAAACTCCTGGTAGGTATATTAGATTAGAGATCAGAATAAACCGGTTGAATATTCTTTCTATTTTTCTGTCGTTATAGTAATAAATTGATACCTCACAGACAACCAATGTATTAAATTCACAAGACATCTGCATTAGCACTAAATTGGTTTCTACAGTGGGCAGTCGAGTACAATAACCACGATAAATTAAATAATAAAAAATAATTTTTTTATAATTGAAGGTAGTGAGTTTGGAGAAGCTCCTGAAGACGAATGGAGTGAATTTTTACAAAACTTTTACAAAGTTGTGCACAATGAAAATCATTTCAAACTAGATAACACAGTAACAGAAATTAGTATGATTAGGAAATCAAATTATATTCTGAGCCAATTAAAAGAACTATGGCCTTATCTTGAAATGGATGGCATATTGAATATTTGGATTTTAAAATCAGCAAATAGTAAACAAGAAGTTGGATTCCATATTGTGCATAAGTTAGAGTATGTTCTTAATATTATTCAGCACAATCCAAACCATAAATATATTATTCAAAAGTATATTGGTAAGTTAATGTTTTTTAAAATGGTAATTGAAATTTTACTGTGATTAGAAAATAAATTGTATTAAAGAAATGATCCTTAACTAAAAATTCATAACAAAATAAACAAGAAATCTGTTTAACATAGATTAATTCTCAACCGTATCAAGAAAGTAATAACATCTGGAATATTATCAGTTTTTATCGTCATCTTTAGTTTTAGTCCTTGAAAAACACCTATTTTTATGTGGTAAAAATTGAACATCTAATATAAAATAACATATTTATATTAATATTTTTGAAGTTGCCTCACATTTTTGTATTGCAACCTATGAAGGAGTTAAAATGGCAAGCATAGTTTTAACGTACCTATATACTCCAGACATTAAGCAACGAAAAAGAGGGTTACCTGAAAAATTTTGCAATTGTATAGATTTTGACGTGCTCTTTCCAAATTTTTATTTTGCTATTTTATTTCCAACGTCGCCATATCGAAGAATAGCAAGCGAGTTTTTCGATAATGTGTCCTATTCGATTGGTTTAAAAAAATAGCTGTATGACAAAATAAAGTACATGAAATTTCCTACATAGGGCCCTTTTATTGTGTTTGTAAAACCATTGTTTATAAAGTAATTAAACAATGGTAAAACGAATAGCTTCGGCGGGAGAACACCACAAATTCTACTACATCGCGTATTTATGGGGTTTTCGGAAACATACCCTGAGCGATCTGCAAATATACTTCTCTTTTTCTAAAACTATAAGAATAACAAAGACAGAGATAGTGATCTGGGTACAGGGAGTAAGTTTCCGAAAACCCCTATAGAGTGATTTACACCAACATGCGGAAAATTATTCAGTAGGTTGTCCCAACCATGGCATAAGGAGAATGGTATGCCCGCGCGCAGGTACGGTAACGTCACTCAGTTTAAAATGCGGCAGGGGTGACGTCACAATTAACCTCAAAAATTGTATGTATTATCTAAAATTTTCGAATATAATTGTCAATTTTATCAAAATTTCTGCTTAGTTCCTGTGCTATCAACTAAAATCTTGTTCTGTGCATTATTAATAAAGTTATATTTGGCTTAATCTAATAAAATAAGATGCTTTCTGTTAGTTGGAATTCTAACCTAAAATTATGTAGTAATCTATTTTTTAAATTTTTTCGAACCCAAGCGATCTATCACAATTTATTTTCCTTTTACGACAGTCAAGAAACAGCCCCAGACATATTAACAGTTGGAACTGCATCAGATCTTAAGTTTCTACTGTTTCTGGGGGGAATATAACAACATCTGGCTGTATTAAAGAAATTTCAAAATCTGTTGATTCTGTTGGGTTGAAATCAATAGAAGAAATACGTGCTATAAACAGACAATAGGCAATGAAAAGGATAAACCGGCGAAATAAAAAATTAACCTGTTATTTTCCAAATTAATTTTATCGTTGATCCATATACTTTCGCGAGCTTTTCAGCGCGAAGAAATGTAAAATACTTGATGCCAGTACCTTTTTGTCTTCGTGTAATAATTCTTACACCCAGCCACAGCAGAAGCAGGCATGTTGCTATTCGCTAACATTATTAAACATATTAAAATTAAAATTAAACGTGCGAAATTACAACTGACTTTCGACGTTTTTTAAGCTGAGTAACGTAATGCGCAGTAGATACACAAATTGGAGGGCAACCTGACATACCAGTCTCCTTATACTATGGTCCCAACCAAAAGAAGTTAAAAATATGGAAAATAAAAAAAATGTGAGCAAAAATTCACCTTTTTTTTTTAGAAAAGTGCCACAACGTCCGATGCAACCAGGTGCAACCAAATCACTTACCCCCCCCCCCCCCCCCACTTTATCAGACTAAGAACTGACAGTAAAGCTGGCGGTGTTAGAAGTGACTTTTTGCTTCTAGTTGCACTACTACATAGCAATAATAAAAAATCATTTTAGCACAGCACAAAACTTAAAAGGAATAAATGGTCAAAGAAAATGTTAATTAAAAACCGCCGCTGTGACTTAAATGGTTGAAAAGCATGACTTTTTTGGGTTAAAACATGACTATTTATTAAATTAAAAATCCCTTCGAGTACGTGCAACGGCTTCTGGCTCTAGGACATGTTCCCTCTTAAGTGGTATGGGTGAAAAAGATTCTTTCGGCGTATAATACGCCGTTAACCTCAACCGATGACTAATAATACGGGTACTTATTGAAGGATGTTCATCCAGTAATTTTAGAACTCCATCAACTGCAACAGGTCGATTTACTTCATGTTTTCTGTGACCTGGTGATCCCAAAACAAAAGCCGCAGAGACACCGCGCACCGATCGTATGACCAGAACTTTAGTGGCGTATGTTTGCAGGTTTCAATGCAAAAAAAATAAATTACATACTTCTAATTGCTCTAAAATTTTGCAAAGGCTTCCCCACATAGAAGACTAGTACATCTTTTTATTTTCCGCATGTTAACGTAAATCACTCTGTATAGGCAAAAAATATACTACAAACGCACAGACCAACTGTGTGGGCAAAAACTCAGAAACAGAGTATAAAGAGTCCCCCTATCTTTCTGGCACCTACCACCGAACACCTGGCAACTCAAATATTTTACTGCGCCATCACCAGGTTCACTTGCTAACATTACATTTGTAATAGATCTGTTATAATCACAAAAATAAAGGTCTTTTAATACTTACAATACCTTACTTTTCGTGATCTATATCATCTGGAAACATGAGAAATCCAACAAATGTCTGGGAAATCACGGCATATTCAAAATTGCAATATAATTGATTTTGAAATGTAGCATTTAAGGGTCCATACGAGCTATAAAGACGCGTAATCGGAATAATCGAAAAACAACGCACCAACTCAAGTAATAAATTGCACACGCAAATTGTAGTTTGTGGAAGAATCAAAATGTACAGTGGACGTTACCCAACAATAGGTATTAGGTACTTACCCTTACCCTTTTAAGGACCTGGGCCGGGACTCTGTAACTCATAGTGATCGGTAGCGATCTATCTGTCTTTGTTTAGCTTGCTGAAAAATGCGCTTAGCATCTCTTTTATCGTATCGTAACAATTCGTAGCGAGCGTACAGGATCCAAGCCCTGCTTCGCTACAAAATAAGTGTTATTAACACCGTACTAGAAGTTTCGATGTTGTAATTTAAATATTTATCTTATGATAAAAAATATTACATAATTGAAGAATACATAATTTCACATTCCGCAGAGAAGCCGTTTTCTTAATTTTGTTATTTAAAAAGTAGAAAATTCTTCGGAAAATCCTTCAGAAATCACTCTAATTGACGAAAAATAATCAATAAGATAGCGGCTTAGTATGCATTTAAATAAAAAAATCTTTTTGTAGCGCAATTCTATGATCCTTACTACATGAAAGTTTGAAAGAAAAAATTAAATTTGTTCAACCGGTTTTTTTTTATCCCAATACTTCTGTACCCTTACCAACGAGAATTTTATTATTGATAACTGGTGCTACCTTGCAATTATACGTAAAACCTATTGTTGGATAGAACCCAATAGACACTTCAATTCTTCCACAAACTTTATAATTTGCATGTGTAATTTATTACAAGGTAGCAAAGGAAACATCCAAAAGGAGCTTGAGAGGCCTGTTAGTACAAATTTTCTTTTAATAGTTCTGAATTAGGTATAGCTTCTGATAATACCCTAAAAGGTTAAAAAAATACGGTTCCATGAATAACTCCAAAAACATTATTTTTCAACCAAATAGGTCATTTAATTGTTTACGAAAAAATTTTATATATTTTTACGCCAGTCGATTGTTTCCTGGAAATGCCAAGCGGAAAGAACACGCGACGCGCTACTTATCGCACTGCACGATTATGTAATAATAAGATAGATTTTAGTAACTCATGAGTTTTTTCATGCCAGTAAAGGTCAATATAAATAAATAATATTAATGCGGTAATCACTTTTCTTTTGGTCTCTTTAATATTCCCACGGAATTTGCAACAAACTGAATTCTAAGTAAATAAACTGCATTAGACACTCGATATTTTTACCAGACCAAAAATAAAATCGAAGTTTTACTCGTTTTACTCTAAATATAATTTGTTTACTGATTGATGAACTTCGAGGGAACTAAAGGAAACGAAATGTTCCAGATAAATGAATTATTATTATTGCTTGCGATTGTTGCGAATTGGACTATGTTTAGGTGTTTAGTTTAAATTGTGGATTAGTAAGGCCCGATTTTTTCGCCAACGATTTATGTGAATATTTTTATATGAATATTTTTATGCTTTACTCTCGATTTACCCTTATATTTTATTTTGTTTTCAGAACGTCCACTTTTAATACACGGTACAAGATTTGACATAAGGCAATGGTTTTTAATAAGTAATTCTGTACCACTGTCGATATGGATTTACAAGTAAGGGTACACTAATAAACTATTAGGCCAGTCAATATCGACACAAGAAAAGGCAAACATCGCAAACGCGCACAGGGTTTTCAGGGTTGCAAACTTGGGTATAAACTACTCTCAGGGGTCCTAATAACATATAAAACAATCGTAGATACATGCGTGTTTGCGATGTATGGTGGTTTTATTGACTGGCCTATATAGTAGGAGAGTTATTTCGAGTTATCGCGCCACGGGTAATTTCATGAAAAATGTTTAGTTCGAGTCAAAAGAGAGAAAGTTTTATTTATGAAGGAAAGTCCCAGGACGTTGCGAAATGGGTGAAAATCAGTTTCCAAACGGTAAAAAAAAAATTACGGTGATCAGGCAGCTCGCTCTAATTTCTTGTGAGTTTTTTAGGTACTTTGACGCCTCAAAGGCTTTTTCCCGGGCGAGTGTCGGTGCGTGGCGTCGTATTTTATAGTCATCTTCGTGTAGGGAAATTCTTTTAGGCTATATTTTGTAGCGATCTTTCGAGTATTAAAAAAGTTATTAACGTTTCAATACCCCCGTGTCGGAAGATTGTGTGTGTGAGATTAGAAAGAGATGCGAGAACAATGACCGGAAATTTACAAATTTTACCCAATTTCAAAATTTTCGTCAAAACGTCAAAATTCCACTTTTTCATTTGCTCCTACTGCCTCGAAAATCGCAGCGAGACCGTGCGATTTACTTTGTAGTTCTAAGTTGGACCCTCTATACCTTGGATTTCTTACCAAAACGGCGGCGATTTTTCGTTTGGAAATAGCATTTAAATTTCATGTTTTCGCAATTTTTTCAATTTTTCAAATTCCTCCAAACACACGTCTGAAGGCCGAGCTTAATAACATCGAGATGAACCGGCGACGTATTTTTTTTTTAAACTAGATGTGATTTAGAAAATCCCGGGGCGTAATCCTTTTTCTCGATTTTGCCTCCTAAGAAAGTTATGATTTTTTGAAAATAATCGATTTTGTCGGATTTTAGCGATTTTTCAAATATCTACCCTTTAGAAACGCGCCACAGTCTTTCCCTTTGGATCTAGAAGATCCGGACCCGGACGGCGGGCAAGAAGAAGGAAAAATGAAGAACTCTCTTTTTTTAGGTCGAAATACGAATTTTTTAAAAAGTTTTGCCGAAAAACTGTACTTTTCCGAGAGCCCTTGTTCCCCTCCCCGGAAGATTTTTTCAACCGAACTTTCAGGAGAGCTAGAACCAACCTTTCTCTCGGATCCCTGAAAATTTCGTTGCTTAATATCCATCCGCAGCCGAGCTCGGATAATCGAATAACTATTATGACCCAATTTTTTTTACATCTTCGATAATTTTTTTCACCCCTTTAGCAACGAGATAGACGTCAATCGGAATGGAATTTTTGTTTCATATTGATATGAACTGTTGAAAAAAAAAAATAGAATCCTCGTGTCGCGATGAGGTCGAAAATCCTGGTCGAGGGCTCTCCTACTACTAGTATTATATAAAACTGTTAATATAATAATTAGGTATTTACATTTATTTCTAGTGGCTATACATATAATAGTGAATATAGACAGTATTTAAAAAATAAAAGTTGGGCTTGGGGCAGACTACTAATTTTATTTTTTATTTGACCATATAATTTTACCATATGAAACAAAAACTCAAATTATAGGGGATTTATCTAAATGCTAAATTTAATATCCAAGATGATTTGCATAATAAGATTTTTCTCTAAAACAGTTAGTCTATTTTTTGTGGGGGGCGTAGCTGCTGGCCGTTCCAGGCTTAGCAGACAAGTGGTCCCTCAGAATCAGTCTTCCGCGTATCCTGTAACCGCTTTCGCTTTACGTCAAGATACGGGTCATTCTTCTATGTACTAATTGTCGGTAGTAGATGTTATTCTGCAATAATTCACTCTCCCCTACGTGCCCCTTCCGTTTGCACGATTAGGGATTCGGGTTAAAGTCCTTCTCATCCTCCTCCTTGCCACTCATAATTCGCTTGATCGCTCCTTCCGCACATTCCCATGCCGCTAGTGTTCTCAGCATGAATTGGAGCAGTTCGTCGGGTTCTAGATGGCTAATTTCACGTCTCTCCTCGTTCCATCTGTTACAGTAGAATACCGTGTATTTGGCGTCGTCCCTCCCGCCGCAATACACATCCTCTCGTTTCCCACTTCCCAATTCCAAGGAAATACTCTCCGAAAGACCCATATTGTCCTGTCTAATCAATCAATCTGTCTAATGCCGCCATCGTCTTACCAGCTTTTTCGGCGGTCTTCGTAATGTGCAGCCCGTATGATAATTTTGGGTCTATCAAGATTCCCAAATATTTCAGGCCACTGCCGGGTCTAATCTCCGTCGGTCCAACTCCGACCGTGATGGCCGGGAGGTTTATCTTTCTGGGGGCTTCCGTCTTGTCTGGTGCTAGCTCCAAATTCTCATTCCTCAACCATCTCTCTATCCTCCTGATAACTAAATTAGCCTCTTCTTCGATTTCCACCACTCGGCTTCCGACTACTGTGATTGCCAGGTCGTCTGCGTATCCTGTTGTGGTGGTACAGTTTGCCTTCGGCAATCTCAGTATTTTATCAAACATGACATTCCACAGGGTCGGTCCCAGCACCGATCCCTGCGTCACTCCGCACGTAATCTGTCTCCATCGGGTGGTGTCCTCTGTATCTATCCCTATTTTCCTATTACTGAAGTAACTTTCCAGCACCTTAACCAGATAAGGAGCTCCAGCCTATTTAGTTTCTCAGCTATATGTCCCCATCCGGCCGTATTAAAGGCGTTCTTAACATCTAAGGTGATATTTTTTTCGTATCTAGTGCCGTCCTTGCGTTTTCTGTAAGGCGCTTCACTGCGCCTACCGTGCATCTGCCTCTGCGAAATCTAAATTGGCTGTCGGCCAGTCTGTTTTTTGTCTCTATTTCCTTTTCTAGGGGAGGGTTCTCATGTGCCGAGTAGCAATTTTATATCCATCACCCCAAACATCTCTGTCGATGTCCATGCATAGTTCTATCCACTTTGTCCTTTTAGCTTTGGGGATGACATCTCTGAGTTTCTTTTTGGCATCTCTATAAGCTTGAGCGGCTACATCGTTGCTCTCTTGTCCTCTTCCTCTCCTATTTCTTCTCGTGTATCTTCTTCTACACAAGCTATACACTTTTCTTTGAGCTCTCCTAAGGCGTCATTCCACCAATAAATGTCCCTGGGTGCTCTGCCTGCCTTCTTCCTGTGCATAGCTTTATCGCAAGCTCTGGACACTACTCTAGTTAGAGTGTCATCCGTAAGTTCTGCTTCACCGTTCCCCAGACGATTCCTGATTTCCCTCTGGAATACTGGCCTATCTAGTAGGGCCAGCTTCCACCCTATTCCTCTATTTCTCAATGATATAGGTGACTGCTGGCCCACGTCACATCTGATATATCTGTGGTCGCTCGGTGACTCCTCGTCTTCCATTACCCTCCAAGCTGAGATTTTCTGTATCATCCTTGGTGAGGCGACCGTTAAATCAGGTATGGAGCCTGTGTTACCTCTCACAAACGTGTGTGTCTTTCCTTCGTTGACGATCATGAGATCGAGCTGGGAGATCCATTCCGTGATTAACCTCCCCCTGGCATTTTTAATTTCCATCCCCCGTTCTGGGGCCTTTGCGTTAAAATTCCCTGCTACGATCATCTGTTTCCCGGTTAAATGCCTGTTATTTCTGATCGTATTTCATTCAAGCCTCTTTCGAATTCTTCCAATGTTGCATTGGGGGAAAAATAACAGCTGACCACGTACGTCTCTTCAAGTTCTACCCATACACATCCTCGGCCTTTTCCGGACTTATACCGGGTGGCCACGAGTCAATGTATGCCCCCAATTTTTTGGTTATTTTTTAATTTAAAAATTTCGTTTTTGGTAAGCACAAATTAAACAAGAAATAATTTTAATGAACCTTTTAAAAACACTTTTATTATTACAAAGGATCTCGTTAAGAAATGATTATTGGCGAAGAAATTAAAACTTATGAATCATTATGTCAGAATAATAAAAAAAATAGTACGGTCCCATTTAAAAAATTTCCATAGGACCCCTACAGAAATGAAAATGAAAAAGGTATCTATCAGTAATTTAAATAACTATTTTATTCTTTACAGACAAGCTTATACCTTGCTAATAATTACCATAGCCTACTTAGTAATTTTCTTACATCGCATTCATCTGACGCGGCCATTTTGTAAAAAATAAAAAATCTTTCGTATCTTACTTATTTTTTGGAATTTTTGAAATTGGAAAAAACTGTTGCCGGTAGAATTTCATGTATTATAAAACACCACAAAAAAAACATGGTCATTTCATTTAAGAAAAAAAAGTTGATGTCACTTCCGGTTCAACCGGAAGTGATGTTTTCGTTCCTGTTAGTCTAAAAATAGCCTACTTTCGTCTTTTCACGTACCTATTTTAAATTAAAAAACAACCAAAAAAATTGTACATTGACTCGTGGCCACCCGGTATATACTCATTTTATTATTCAGGATTCCTATCGCCACATCAAGGTTCTCATCGGTGTGCCAGTTTGTCCTTGATCTTCTAGACATCTTATTTGGCTTACTAATTATTAGCAGATCTTCTCCACCCCTTTTCCCTGTTGCTCACACAAGATCCTGTGCGGTCCTACACCTATTGAGGTTCAGTTGCCTCACTTTCATTTTGCTAAGCTAGCCTCCCCCACCTGTTCTGTCCTCCTCAGAACCATTTCATACTCCGGGCATTCTTTAGAACCGGCCCTGTGTCCCCCTTTTTCACAGATTGGGCAGAATGCCGGCAGTGTGCAATCTTTCACTTGGTGGTCTGCACCTCCACATTTCAGGCATAGTTTGGTCCGATTCGGCCCAGCGCAACTATCTTTGATGTGCCCAAATCTCCAACATCTATAGCATCTCCTCGATGTTTTCGGTCTTGCTTTGACCCTGCATTTTAACCAGCCTATTCGTATGGATTCTTTAATTATAAGATCTTACGCCGCCTTTTCTGGTATTCTTATCGTAGCGATCTAGTTGTCGCCTAATGCAAGTCTAAGCTTCTCCACTACTACCTCCTCTATGCTTATTTTCATCTCCTCGGCTATCGCTTTACGCACTTCTTCATCTGTTATAGTCCAGGTCCCTCACGAGCAGAACTTTAACTTCTCTCTATTTCGTCCTCGACTTCACTCTGCCCTCTGTTTTAGCTATCGCCTCCCCTAATGGGGTTGCGGTTCCTTTCTCTCCTTTAACCTCAATAAGCATCTCGCCTGCCCTGGTCTTCCTAAGTTCAGTGATTTCTTCACCCTAGTGAGTAGGTCTTTGTACGTAACGCCCTCCTCGCTCACAAAGAGCATCTCTCTTTTCTTGTTGGATTGGTGGTGATTCCTCCTTCACCTTTTCCCTCTTTTCTTTTGCTGGAAAGTAAGCGGCAACTTTAACATCCATATCTGACATCTTCTTAATCTTTCTCCAATTTCTCTCAGTGCGGAGAAGTCTGTTGTTATCTACCATCCATTCTTTCATTTTCTTTATATTGTTGAAAGTGTCCTCTTCGGAGTCATTTATTAATAACCTGTAGAGATGCCATTCCTTCATATCTCTCTTTTTACTGCTGGTCACCGTTGAACTTGTTCCTCTGTTTCTTTACATAATTCGGAAATCTTAGGGAACCTCATTTTAAATTGTTTACCTATCAAGCTCTTCGCCTCCTTGTATGCATAGGGCCAAGTCATTTTCCCTGGGATTCCATAAAGGATTCCCAGTTTCCTCCTGCATCCGCTTGTAAATTTGAGGGGGCCAGTATTGTTCTACTAGGGCTTGGTATTCTTTAAAGCTCCTTTCCCCATTTTTTGATGGCATCTATTATTTTTTCAGCCTGTAAGTTATTCCCCCTGGCCGATGCCGTCACTTGAATGTTGTCAGTTTGGGTCGTCTATCAATTTTTGTAAGGCCCATCCCTATCAGTAGCACCTGTGCCTCGTCCGTCATCAGCTGGCTGGTCAGACTCCTTAGTTGAACTGTACTGATTCTTTAATTTCCTTCCAGACTGATCTAGATCGTATTCAAGTTTGGTGCTTAGAAAATAAGTTACATTTAAACCCTGACAAATGTAAAGTTGTAAGTTTCACAAGGAAACAGTCAGATCATGAATATGCTTATCACATCAATACAACTATATTAGCTCGCTGCACTTCTTTCAAGGATCTAGGTATAACATTTGATTCACAATTTACTTTTGTCGATCATGTAACACAAAAAATATCAGAATCAATGATGTTCTTTGGTTTTATTGTCAGGAATTGTCGAAGTTTTACAGATGTCAATGCCTTGAAAATCCTATATTATTCATACATTCGTTCTAAATTAGAATATGGATCTTTAATTTGGTATCCTTTCTATAATTGTCATAAAGAGGCAATAGAGTGAGTTCAGAGGAAATTTCTAAAATATTTAGCATTTAAAATTGATGGAGAATATCCTCCAAGAGGCATAGTCTATGCCTCTTAACAGTAAGGTTTGATATCGTCAGCTTAGACATAAGGAGGAAATGTGCCTCAGTAACTGTATTGTATAAGTTATTACATGAAGAAATTGACTGTTCTGATTTGTTGGCTCAAATTAACTTTTATGTACCTAGACTGCAATCCAGGCAAAATGTTGTTTTTTATAATAGTAGAGCTAGGACAAACATATTGCTAAAGTCCCCAGTCTATGTAATGTGTGACAATTTTAATCATATTTTAATCGTATGTGTTGTACTTTAAAAGAGTTGACCAAACAAGCTGTAAATTTTTTTTTTTTAATGATCCAAATAACTAAATTAAAACCTGTCTGTCATTTCTGTTAATAATACATTAAGTAATATTTATCTACAGTTTATGTATCTATAATCTTTCTACTTATCATGTTATATATTTCATAAGTTACTTATAAGTTAATTTTTATTTGTATTGCTCTGTAAATGGTTCTACTGTTGGGCAATAAAGCTATTATTATTATTATTATTATTATTCTCTGTGTTTATACTATCTCTGACCACTTTCACCATCTTCCTTGTTTCTTCATCTATTTCCTTTATCGTTCTGAGGATTTTAGCTGCCATTCTTCTATCTCCCTCTATAATGGTGTTTTCAGCTTCCTCAATTTCTTTCTTCGCCTCGTTCCTCTTTCTCTTAACCGACCTGTTTATATCCTCGTCCTATGTCAAGTCGAGGATGGCCACGTTAGGAGACGGATCTTTTGAGCGTCTTGGCGAGCCCATGGGTGTGCCGCTAGCCGTTTTAACTTGGAGAGATTCCAGAAGCAATCTAGTCAGTGTTGCCTTACTGCCTGGTACAAAATTTAACCCCTTCAAATCTAATGTAAACTTTAAAGGCGGTGGTTTCTCTTTGTCTTTCCTTCTAGGCGAGTCAGACTCCATTTTGCCCCTCTTCCCCTGTGTGCCAGTAATAGGTGTTGTCCTTCCGGTCTGGCTTGCTGCCGAGAAGGAATCGCAGTCGAATGCTGACGATCCAGTGGTGCCTGCTCTAACACCCACAACCTGGACCGGTACTGGGGATCCGAGACCCTGCACCATAATCTCTTTGTCCTTTTTCGTATCCATCTTGGCCATTGAACCCCTGGTTCCCGGGTGTATTTTAGACCTCCTGCCAGGTAGCTGGTTTCCTAGATCCACGCCACTGAGTCTAGGGAACTTTTTTTGTTGAAGAGGTTGTTTCCCTCTGTGCAATCCTGTTGGCCCGCAGGTGCTATTTTATTTCTCCCCTATCCCCTATCCGCCACCTGGGGACACGCCATGTAGGGGTTACACGTATCCCACCATAGGTAACAGTTAGTCTAGCTAGTGAACTTGCTTCCTTCCTGTTGTTTTCATTAACATTTTTTAGTAAACAATATTGAATTGTTAATTTGCATACTTTCTTCTAACAAAACTTAAAAAAAAAGTAAGAAATGTAAACATGAAAATTGGTTAGTAAATCTCATACGCCATGCCAATGGGTAATTTTTTATTTTAAAATAATTATAATGTTAAATGGAAGCTTCATCGACTAACCTAGTTTGTAGGAATTTCAACGTAGAAAGTTACACCTTTTTGAAATTTCATTTTTGATTTGTAAAATTTCAAAAAGGTGTAACTACAAAAAATCAAAATTTCTTAGTGAAATTTGAAATCTCTACCAATTATTATACTCCCGATTTAAAAAAAAAGTGGGCTGCAAATTTTTTACAAATATCTCCGAAAGATATCTTGGGTGGGCAGCCTCTTTTTGAAAATTTTGTACATAAACGTAATATAGAAATTTTGTTTAATATTGGTACCTCAAAGTATTGCTTGGACCCACGCTCTAATACTAAAATATGTCTGACTTAAGTTTCGCCAGCCGCCACTGAAGACGACAAGATGACAGGCTTTAAAGTTAGGAATTGTTGACATAGATTTAATATGTATTCCATTTTTACCACTATTCATTATTATACTTCATACACATTTTATTTAGAATGCTAGATGGATATTGTATAAGTATTTGTAGTTTTGCATGTAATATTAGAAACAGATTATACAAATATTTCAAGAATTTACATAATCCAATTTGAATGATACAAGTATCCATTATCCATTGGTTCAGAAACTAAGTATAAAACAAAATATATAAGGTAGGCGTAATTGCAGGTAATTGACACTAATATTTGATTTATTAAAAACCTTTCCCTGCGGCCTGTTTTAGTCAAGGTGATTTATTTATATTATTAATTCTGTTAAATTTATTTCAGGCATTGTTATTTGCGGTTTACTGTATTTCGAACAGGACAGAATCCTAATATCTTTATGGCGAAACGTTCATGTGAAAAGGACAACACAAACTTCGCAATACCGACCTGTAATATGTGGGATTCTGGTCAATTTAAAAACTATTTATCAGGTAAATCGCACAGTAATGAAACTAATAATTAGTGATTTACATTTCCTTTTAAAATTATGTAGAAAACTATAAATTCTGAAAATAATATGTACCTAACAATATGGACTGTGAGCAAAATATAGGGACCATAGCCCATCTGGCTTAACAGGACTACTCCGGTCACAAATATTCTAAGGTCGGCTTTGGCTTGAGTGCTTCCCGAGTGTAAAACCAAAAAGTTAACCTTGTAGAATGCCAGCGTTAGCCGTCATATTGGAGAACAGTTTTTCGCTATTATCTCGAAAACCGTTGATTCTATTCCTACGGTAAAATTTATAGGGACCTTGTTTTTGTTTCCCATTTCTTTTTACTAAATACATTTTCGATCGATAGTTTTTGAATTACAAGATCTTAAATTTGTTTGAAATGTTTTTTCAAAATATTTCGTAAACCGTTGATTTTATGAAAAAAAAAGTTATTATCTATCTAGTAGAGCGTATCTATAAATTTTACCCAAAATTTTCTATTGTAAGTTGTAGGATTAATAGTTTACAATTTAGAGCGTCACAAATCACAAATGTCGCCCCTTATAGTGCACGAGCGTGTTGAATTACTTACCCAGTTGCTCATACTCGAACTCTCTTCCACACGACACAGGAGGTAGAGTTCTGAGCGCGTTTTTTACGTGGTATCTCCATAAAGCCTAATTCACGATAAATAAAAATTCTTTATTTTCTTACTTTTTTACCGTTTTCTTAACCGCCTCTCAAGTCTCCGAAGTAACCCCCAGAAAATCCTAGGATTTTGTGTTGGGAAAGAGAGACGAAGCCCTACAGTCTATTGTGGAGTCCGAACCACTTCGATAATTCTCTCTCCATCTAAGTCCGAAGCAAATCGGAAATAAATTTTTAATTTCACCAAGGATAGTGCAGCGGGCTAGATCGCGCTTGAGTTGCACAAAGCGACTAGCTACTGCCTATCTCTTCTGGTTTCGAGTTACAGCTCCAGCAGGAGCAATCGGACGGAATGGGTGTATGTGGTGTGTCCTGGATAAGTGGTAGAATAGCTCTAAGCTAAATTTCGTTAATATAAATAAGTCCATAAAGAAAAAATTGTCCCAGGATTGATTCAAACCATCGATGTTTGCAACCAAGCAAGTACGTATCAACGTATTTATCCACACGGCTACCGTGCCCGTTTCGACGGCTATATCACCATATAGTCCATACATCGTGTCTATTTTCATATCACTCTTTATTCATTATTTTCCTTCTCATCTAACACTTGTGGAACGTTGTCGCATGATTGTCCACTGCAGTTGGAGCAAATGATTAAGCAATTGAGGCCTGCTCTACGACATCCACAAGCTTTTCCACTGAGCACGAAATAAATTTAAGAAGGAGGTGTAAGAGGCAGTGGTGTAACGACAGGTTCAAGTCCATGTGTGGTTCTTTTCCAACCCCATTCTTCTGGGTCTGAATATATTCTCCGAGCCATATTTAGCTTGGTGATATATCCTAAACGAATGGAGACGAGCTGCTACTTGTGTTGGAGGTAAGATACATTTCCTTTTTTTTTACTGATTCGATAAATCGTTTATAGCGGAGAGAGTTAATTATTTCTGTAGTAGTACCTCCCAAAACAGCGATGAGGAAACGTTCTCCCAGCCTGGGCAATCACAATTTGGTCAATATTTTTTTCAACGTTTTTAAACGTTTAACTTTGCCATTATTTGCCAACATTTGTACAGTGGTGTCACTATAAATGTGAACGGTTGGTTTCTCCATTTTTTTAGCAATTCGATTGATACCGACCTTATCTGTTCGTAATGTTAATGTCAGATTTTAAATAAAACGCCAAATATACAAGGTGTTTGAAACTAGTTTTTTTTTTAATGGAACTCCCTGTATTTTTTACATATTTATATTCCCCTTACCGTTCTGATCTGATTTCAAATATATTACATATTGTATGATCACTCCATAAATGAGTTATTTATTTATTTATTTATTCATCCTTGGATAATAAAAACATACATCAGCAGAAGTAAGTATATTACAACAATTTAAGAACACTGAATCTAAGTTTACGTCTAGTAAAATACATAATAACATTACAATAATTGAATATCTTTTTTCTACGCCTATTATGTAATATGAGCATTATGATGTCGATTTTAAATAAGGAATGACCTATATTCCAGTGGTTGATATGTAATATTTATTACATGCCTAGAATGTATAATAAGCAAATGTTGCGCCATCTAGTAGTAGCACAATTTGTAATACTGTTTGCGTTTCTGCTGACAGTCACGTTTCTATTGACAGTTAACCTTAAAGGGCCGTTGCACAAAACAAGTTAAATGTAAGTAGATTAATAATTAATTAAATTATAGGCATAGGAAAAGTATAGTCTGTAATTCGTTTGGAATGGCATATTCTGCGCTCGCGGACCGTCCTCCTCGCTTCGCTCGGATGACCAACTTCCGCTCACGCAGAATATGCTTCATTCCAAACTAATTACAGAATATGAATATACTATTACCACAGAGTACCTATCACAGAGACGAAGGCTTTGGCGGCGCCTTTGATATTTGGTGGTTCAATATCCGTGACCTTGAATACCACTTACGTCTACACTCAGAGAAATGTGTTATTAATTTTTAAAATATAACTTCACTCTACACTGATAAAACAGTGTGTTTCAAACTGAATAGAAAACTTAAGACATTTAGAACTTCCTGTTATAATTTGTATTACATATTATTAGCATATATTATATACAGAAAAATTCCTTGAAATTAGGTAGGTATTCAAAACACCACTTTGTAAGTAAAATTTTAAAATAAAATACCAATGTTATCAAATAATAAAACAAAAGAATCTGCTTGTAGGATGTAATTAATTCTTTGTCCTTTGGCTTTGGCTAGAGCTTCGAAGGTTATTAGCACATAATTATTCGATTATAATACAAAGTATTATCATTGACTGTAATAGCGGTAGGTACTCCAATTGTATGCGTATCACCATTTGGAAAACTTTTATATTATTTATCATATTGACGAAGGCATCAGAAAAGTTTAAAACATATTTACAATAACAAAAAGATATACTTAACTATTATCACTAATTAAAAATGACAATTACAGATCTACTTCATTTAGTAAAAAACAAAAACCTCTCACTGTTAAATTAAGTTTTACCATCATAATGAACATAAAATACGTATTACAAATGGTGTTAAATACAATATGTGGTGGTTAAAAAATAATACAATTCTATTGATTACAAATTTTAATAGTAAAATAAAGTAAATGACGGGCACTTTGAGCAATGAAAAATTCTTTTTTGCCGCTGCCTACATGGTGAAGACCAACAGTCTCATCTCGCCCTGTGTGATGCATAGGTTTCCTTTAAGTGACATCTCATCAATACAAAGAATGCGCGAGTTGCTTTAATCACCGGTTGATCCACCAGATGTGTTTTATCTCATTCTAACCTCGGAGATAGAATGAGATAAAACACATCTGATGGATCCACCGGTGAATAAAGCAACTCGCCCAATGCAATGTTTCTCCTGCTCCAACATGGCTTGTGATCGTATCTCAAGGGCTTTGCCTATTGCATCATTTTGAAAACCAAAAATAAGAGTTTTTCAGTCATATGTTCGAGACATATCGTTTTGTTGGAAGACATAACAAGTTATGCATGAATGAATACGCTCGAGGTCCCAAAAAGTAGAGAGTCAAGGCGAACTGTTTATATTCTGCAGAATACCTTCTTGCCAGTGGATTTTTGTTTTTGAACCTCGCTTGTGCCTTCACTATCGCTGCCAATGGTGCATTAAGAAATTTGTCACACAGTTTATCAAAGTCTTCAAGGGTCCCGTCTGTTTCCTTCTTTTGCACTGGTTTTTTCAATATACTTCTTCTTATATAAGGCTTTCAATTTTTTCCATAGTTTCGTCCTCGGTTTCGTCTTTCTGGGTGAGTTACAACTTAGAGTAGAGAGTAGCAGATGTTTGTGTAGATGATGAAGGAGATAACAGATTAACAGGTGTTGAGGGTCTAGCAGAAACTGAAATGCTCATAGAGTCCCCAGTTTCTTCTGTATGTTCAGCCACCGTTAAATCTATAAATGATATTCAGAATTAATATTTTCAAGATTTATGAATTGATTAATAATAATAACACCACATGTAATGACGACCCCCTTTATCCCGGAAGGATCTAGAGGGGCTTTATGTGGGAGGGGGCTACACATTTAGAGACAAGGGACATACATCCAATATCCGTGTACAATGGAAAAATCCCTCTCAGTATTTTACATTGCCACGACCGGAATTCGAATCTGGAACTTTTGGCTGAGAGGCAAGTGCGCTATCGTTCGACCATCAGTCATATATTAAGAGTTATAAGATTATATTAGCATAAACAGAAATGATGAAACCTCACCCAAACTTCAAAGAAACACAATATATTACTAATAACCCTACTAACTTATGATGTATTCTCACTTTGTGAATATTACTTACCAGAAAGAATCACAACTTTTCTGGATGGTTCCTCAGAGCTAATATTAGCTGAAATATCTTCCACTAAAGAATGTTTGTATTTTTTCAGGAAAAATAGTGGGAATTGCTTGTTGAAATAAATGTTTCCTGGTTCCACCACCTTGTATCATATACTTTTTTTCCAAATGGTTCTCACATAGGTACCTCATAATTTCTATGCAGAGTATCCAAACTTTTGTCTGATAAATCCTCTCGGTTACAAGCTTTCAACATTCAACTCTGAAAACAAAAATAATGATTCCAATGTACTATAAGAGCCACACGAGACATCTCTTGAATTTCCAGCATAATAAAGTTTTTAATATACAATTGTAGTGGATTTCAGAAAAAATGCACCATTTAAGTCTATCTACTTATCTCTTTATTATTAATATTATTATCAAGATACAATACGCTCAGTTCTACGCCACTATTTATTTTTGTACATACCTTACAGGATCTTTTGGAAAGTAGAATAAGGTTATATTTTCCCCAGTCTTGGAGAAACACCCGCAAACAACACAAACAGTCCCTCCCTTGCGATTCACATTTATGAATATCACAACACAATCTTAAATTACTGTTAAATGTCACGAACCTAAACAAATACGTCACTTAAACTTAAACACAAAAGTGAGGTTGATTAATAAACCATTTAGAAAATGGCGATTTTGCGCATGCGCATTGAAATTTGGTTTGGGCGGGAAGGCAAGCCTTCGCCTCTGTAATAGGTACTCTGTGCTATTATATACATATGCAGATTGCGAAAGTTCCCATCTTGACATAGCTAACCTCAAAATACATAAGACGTGAAGTGCCGCTGCTTAGAAACAAGTGGTTTACTGCTCGTACATGTCCGTCCTTGGTCGCCTTATGCTAGCATCTCGAACTGTTTACACATTAGAGCTGCGATACTAAACAAAACTAAGCTACAAATTTAGGTCCTATGTCAAGATGAGGACTTTCGCATTCTGTATATTATACACATATACTTCAAATCACGAGAGATGACCGTTACGTCACAAATTAATTTCTAATATTCAACGTACGCTTCAAACGTTCTTTGTTTACAAAATAGAAAAATGAGAGAGACAGGGAAAGGGAGTCCATTATATGTGACTGTTAATATCTCCGACTGACGTTGATAACTAACGCAGTACTGATTTGATTCTTACGAATTATAATGATGACGTAACGGTCTTCTTTCGTGATTTGAACTATACATACATATACTCACACACACAGTTATTTGATAAAAAATGCATATTTAATAACATAATTAATTTTTTATTAACTTATGTATTAAATTATGTTATTAAATACTTTTTATCAAATAACTCACTTATTTATGAAGTGATATGTAATATATTTGAAATCAGGGCAGTAAGGGGAATCTAAATATGTAAAAAATACAGGGTTGTTCCATTAAAAAAAACAATCTAGTGTTTTAATAACTCGCTTATTTATGGAACAATCATACAATATGTAATATATTTGAAATCAGGACGGTAAGGTGAATCTAAATATGTAAAAAAATACATGGTGTTCCATTTAAAAAATCCAATCTATTTTCAAATACTTCAAATATTTGACGTTTTATATCAAATCCGACGACAAGGCTAAATTCTACATAAAAATTACAAATAGATAAGACCGGTATCGATCGAATTGCTCAAAAAATTAACAGGGGGTTCACATTTATAGTACACTGCTAACGTTGTTGAACGCATGGAGGAATAACATGTCAGCCACATTCGCCTGCACCACATGTTACATGTATTGAAGAGAGACAATGCGAGTTGTAAATTGTATGGAGAGTATGGCCTTCAGGCTTCCAGGTTTTCGAAAAGAAATATTATTTATTTGGCTTGCTAATCCAGTCAACAACACCAAAAGATCCAATATCTTCACCAACAATGATCACTGAATCGCAATTGGAAGACATCTAGCTCCATGGCTGTGTTCACAATAGCTAGAAATAATTTATTTGGTAATTTAACGCACTTGCACCTAGCTGGGACATCTCGCGCCGTAAATCGTAAACTTTTAATCCTACAATAGAAAACTTTAGATACATTATACAGGGTGATTCATAAGTAATGGTACACAGACCAGCAGCAGATTTCGAACGTAAAAATATTGCGATTTATCCAAACTTACCTTAGTCCAAAAGTTAATAGTAACCAAGATACAGGGTGTCAAAGTTAAAACTTATTTTTTAATTTTCTTTTGTAATTTAACGAATTTTTGTAATTTTCTTGTGAAAATCTATGAATGGGGGTTATTTGGGGTGAGGAATCATAATACACCTTCAATTTTGGTATAACTCCTAGAGGGCGCTACGTACGCTGCGTTTAATGTATAAAAAAGGTCGTAACTTTTTACCCGCACCCATACGGCAGATTTCGTTTAAAAATTATATTCTTCTATCATTTCTTAATAAAAAAGGTATACTTGTTTCAAGTCTCTAAATACAACAGTTTTTGAGAAAAATGCAATTCAAAAACTCCATGCAAATTCACTATGAGATGTGAAAAATTATTTTTATTATTTTGGCGGCAAAATTCGACAATTTTTCGTTGAAAATGTTGTTTTCTGTTATGTAGTTAATCCCGTTTAAGTGGTTATTGGCGTTAAACAACTTTTCAAAATTTCAGACATTACAACAAAACAATTTTAACTAGTAGGCATACATAATTTTATTCCAAATGGTAAACAATGCATCACAAATAATAACAACATATAACAACGAATACTACAATAAATATTCTTGATCTCTCACTTCAGAATTCGAAAAAAAATATGTTGCGATCAGTTTTTAGGTATTAAAAAAAATTTAGAAAGAAATAAAAAACACAACACTTCTGCAACAATTAATTATTGTTTAAAAGATTGGTTGTTTGACTGGTAACGTAGAACGGGGCTACTTCGGACGATTTTTCGGTTTTTTTGCTTATACCTTCTCCAAATTAAATCGAAGAAGTCTAAATCTTTTATGATAGCTTGCTCTATTCTTTATGAGTAGACTCTTTCACGAATTGAAGGAAAAAACTGTTTGTTCAATTTTTTTTTTTCGATTTTTTGTTGTCCGAAGTTACCTCTCAACGTGGGGTAACTTCGGACGCAACTAGAAAACCACAATAAAACAAAGTTAGACGCGCCTATAGTTAACTTCGGACAGTCAAAAATTTTTTTAAAAAATTTACAGTTGAAAAACAAAAAATTAAACATTTCTGCTGCCTTAAAAATATATTTACCTACCTTATAAAATAAACAAAAACTTAATAAATACACAAACTTTGCAAGAAAAACGAAAGCAAATAACATTTCTAAAAAAATATATTCATAAAAAACATTTCTACTATTCCAGAATGATATCTTCAGGCAAGTTCGTGTCTGAAGTTCCCCCAGAAAGTGTGACATTTTGTTCATCACCCTGTATAAAAAACAAATTGCGAGGTAAAGTAATGAAATTTTGACGAAAGATTATTTAAACCCCATGTTATCGAACTTATCAAATCAAATTATGATACATCCAACGTGCTTTACTGGGCCACGGTTACTTTTTCACTTTTTCGGAAATGTCATATTTCGATCGAATCATAAAATAATAAAATAACATAAAATACTCACTGTCAGCGACAAACTACCCCACACTTTGCTAGACATACACTAACAGGAACCGACATGTAACCGCAGAACTTTGAAAACGAGCATGCCCTATTTACTACAGAATTTACAGTACGCAGGTCGGATTGTCCGAAGTAACCCGCTCTGTCCGAAGTAGCCCCGTTTTACGGTACCTACTTTTTGTTTTTATGCATACTTGATAAATATTTATCTTTATTTACTCTGATAATGCTGTATCTCAACGCTTACTTTTAAAAATAATTTTTCACAGTGCATAATGAATACGGATAGAATTTTTGATTTGCACTTTTCTCAAAAACTGTTGTATTTAGAGACTTGAAACAAGTATACATTTTTTATTAGGAAATGACGGTCATCTTTACACATTAAACGCATTACATAGGAGTTATACCAAAATTGAAGGTGTATGATTTCTCACATCAAATAACCCCCACTCATAAATTTTCACAAGAAAAATATGAAAATTCATTAAATTACAAAAGAAAATTAAAAAATAAATTTTAACTTTGACACCCTGTATCTTGGTTATTATTAACTTTTGGTCTAAGGTAAGTTTGGCCAAATCGCAATATTTTTACGTTCGAAATCTGCTGATGGTCTGTGTACCATTACTTATGAATCACCCTGTAGATAATTGTGTGCTCTACAAGATTGATGATAACTTTTTGATTTTTTACATAAAATCAACAGTTTACTAAATATTTTGAAAAACCATGAACCAAGAACTTGTAATTCAAAAACTATTGATTTTGCAAAAATAAGGAAACTTAATGAATTGGGTTTGCAGCAAATGCGCCTACTCACAGCGTCGCAAAATTTATCGAATTTTGAATTCTCACTTTGCTTGCGCGTAATATTATAACGTCAAATTTTAACTGTCTAACTAAATAAACCAGCAAATTTGTTTTTTAGTTCATAGTGCAAACACAGTTCAAGGCCGGGGAAAGAGTAAAAACAAGCCGATCCGATTAAAATCTATCCAATCACGCATTACGTACTTAATTCATTAATGTTTTGTTTTAGATATTGGTTATCCTAATGCTTTTAACGAAATAATTTACGCTGGTATGCAGCAGTGTATAAAGACCGCTATACTAATACAACAACATAAATTAGACCAAAGAGATAACTGTTTTAAACTATGTGGTGCAGACTTCATATTAACAGAAGATTTTAAACCATGGTTATTAAAAATAAATGATAATCTAACTTTCAATTCTTCAACTCCGTTAACGGCGAAAATGTTTCCAATGGTTTTGGAAGATGTAATAAGAGGTAATACATTCATTTAAATAAATCAAATTTACCAACTTATTAAGTCCTACCTATAGGAAATTATATTTGGAAAAATTTCGAATGTTTCCAAAAAATTGTACATCTCAAAGTTCTCATGGAAATTTTTTCAATACTAACCCTATGCAAAGCTAGGCTTTACCGCAATTACCTAAATCTTCAATGCAGTATTAGAATGGGCTGATGAGGAGCAATAGCTTCGAAACACGGGTTCGTAGCTGCATTATGTTTCTTTCTTGGGGTAAACGGCGAAAAACATTTCTCTATTTCATTTGACTTCCCTTGTACACAGAGAGCTCCATTGATGATTGTTATCATTTCATAATATTAAAAAAGAGTTATTTTGAAAAATGTGATTTTAATGAGTTTAGAGCACCCTGTATGATGTATTATTAGACAAATTGACGTTTTTGTATTTTTTATATGAATTACATTGGAACAAAAATAATTTTAACATATTCACGGCCATCCAGATTGACAACTAAAATTCGAATTATTTTGCGTGCAACCCCGTATAAATTGTTCAAAATAGTATACATGTATCCACCAAATGTGATCTTTATTTTAAAAACGTAAAAACATACAGAGTGGTCCATTTAGAAGACTATTGGGGTGACAAATATGGCGGATAAATCTCAAAAAGTTGGAAATCTTACCTAATTTCACCATACAAAATTTTATCCCGATATCTTTAAAAACGAGGAAGTTACGTTTACAGTGGTGGCCCACTATTCGTTTACACCCAGTATATCGTGCTTTACCATTTACACTGGTATGCTCAATTTAAATACAAGTGCACCAGTGAACTCAAATCCTTAAAAAATACTGCAGAAAATTAATGAAATACAAACATATTTGCTTTTAATGTTTAATCTTTTAATTAAAATGGTCAAAAAAACGTTAATTTAGCTTTCCCCCCTTTTCATTCTTAATACCTCCATTGTAAATAGACTGCGAATAAATATTTTGATGGCTCAAGCTTTGACAGGAAAACAAAAACCACTAGGGGGGGGGGGCAACTTACTTGATACAAAATAGGTAACCGTTTGATGCTGATCCTGTCTTATTACTTTACAGTTGTCGTCGATTATGAAAGAAATAATAAGGCCTGCACTGGAGGATTTGAACTCATATATGAAGAAGAAGTACCCAAAGCATTATTAAGCGAGGCTCGCATTGTTAAAAGAAATCATACGGAAACTAATTACTTCTACACACCACCCCTACATGAAATTTACAGCTTTTTAGGCAAGAAGGCGTTTACTTCTAATTTAAACAGTATTGTAGAAACTGAGGCAGCTGACTGTATAAAGCAAATTGGAAAAGGAATTAAAAAAACACTTAAAGACTTATTACCACTACTAACACAGAAAAAAGTGGAAAATAGATCCATTGAAACCATTTCACCAAATGAAATTACAGAATCGAGAGAAACCCAAACTAAAAGAGAAGCAGAAATGGCCAATTTACTAAGAGTTAAAAACGCTAATGATATAGACTCTCAGCTCTTGAATAAACCTGTAAAGTGTGAGCCAGAAAAAAATATTAGAAGCGTATCTGTGGAAACTATTACCAGCATGCCAGTGAATATGAGTGTTGTGCCGGTTAATCCCAGCCAAATTCCAAAATGGAGCAAGAGGCCCAGTGAAAGCATTTCAGGACTAAAAAACAAAAAACAGCCTTTAACAAAACACATATTGAAATCGATAAATGGCAGGGAGCGCCTAAGCTGTTTAAGTGACAAACACGAAGCAGTGTAAACAATACCAATATTATATAAATATAAATACATAAACCAGGTGAAGCCGGAAATATTTTACAGATCGCCATTTTGTTATCTATTAAGAGACTTGAAAAGTTAAAAACGTACATATAAAGATACCATTTTGCCTAAAAAATTTCTCTTTCAGTTTTCCTGCCAGTGAGTCTAACCTTAGATTTGTAAATAGCGACCCATATATTTTTTTGGGTAGTTGGATAGCACTCAAAATTATGTTTTCAATGGTATATCACATGTACTTTTTTCAAAATGGCAATCTAGGAGACATTTTTCTCAAATATAATATAATGTAACCTATTTTTTAGAAATAATTTGGTGAATTCATTGAAAAGGAGGTTTCTTTTTAATTTTAATCATCTTTTGTAAAATAATTCGTACGATCAATTTTTATTTTTCTTTAAAATTACAAATATTCTCTAAAATCTGAAGTAGAACATACTAAATAAAAAATTGTCAGTACATTTAATTGCCCATCTTAAAATATGGAAAATGTTACAAATCTGTAATTTTTTTGGACAAAATTTAGGCATACCTTAATACACGAATTATAGAATTGTAACTGATATATTTGAAGATTTAAATTTACTGTTATTTAGTACTTTGAAATACGTATTAGAGAAAAATTATATTGCAAATATGTAATTTAAATAAAAATAAGAATTGATCATTCAAATTATTTAATTGATATTTCGGAAAAGCTGATTAAACAATAAAAAAGAGACCTGCTTCTCAACAAATTCATTTCATTCAAAAAACAATATTCGAAAATGGCCATATTGGACTTGAATTTGGACTCATTTCAGGAAAATGTACAACCTGTAATATATCATTGAAAAAATAATTTTGTGGGCTGTTTAACCTCGTGTTTAACTATTTGAAAAAAAAAACATGGAAAACCGAAAGTGATTCCAATAGGTAATTGTTCTTTATGCAAAATACAGATTTCTATAAACTATATTTTCAACTCAAATTTCAAAACTTTATGTAAAACCTATGAACATATGGATTAATAAAAATATTATAAGATGGAAAAAAAACAATAATTTACTCTATAAACTTGTACTTGCACTTTATAGAAAATACAACGATTAATCTTTTATATTATTCTTTAAATTATCCTTATTTACCTATTTTATGAATAAATGTTTGTTTTCGTATATTATTACAATTTTATATAATTGTTCACTTCACATGTAACACTAACACTAGCTAAATAACTGGTTTTAGAGAAAATGATAATTTAGGCCTTGAATTATTTTTCCCTAATATTTTTTTCTGTTCCTCTTTTGTCCTTTTCTCTTGTTCTTTTCGCAGTCTTTGCCTCTCCTCATCTATTTTTCTTTGTTCTTCCACCATTGCTAACCTTTCTTCTGCCTAAAACGTACATTTTATTTAATTAATCATATGTAGGTAGAAATACATAACATGTGTAATTTTCTAATAAAGTTTCCATGTCAATAAAACGCATGTTGAACATGCTTCAATCGGTCCATTTTAAAAGTGTTTTATAGTGTCATTTACCTCCACAATCACTAGTTGCAGAGAACTGAGACCGAATGGCTGCAACCAGTTCTGCATGATATACCAATACATATATACGAATGCATTTAAACCTGTTAGCCTGCCTACTACCGACTTGGTACGGCCAAAATACATTTGTTATTAATTTGGCCGTTAGTCACCTGGCACCTCTATTAACTGACATGCTTAATAATATATTTTAAACTAGGAAATTAGGAAAATAAGCTAGAAATAACCTTTTTCACATTCTAGTTGTGTTGTATATATTTTTTTAATAACAGTAATATTTTTCCCCTGGAGTTTTCACAGTACCAAGAGGAGAAGCATATTTTCCTCTTGCCTGTTATTTAAAATAAACCTCAAAATTACTGCGTTTCTAAAAATATTCATTTTATCTATGCTGCAAGGAACAGTACTGTTGCGACGAGACGAACAGGTGGCATCTACTGTGGCTACTGGTGAAAGTGGAAGAAAACAACGCTTTAATTTGATTATTTTGAAGAAAATAAATATACATAATACATAACCTACAAAAAAATGTTTTCGATGTAAAAAAATTTCAATCTAACCCTACTAGCAGTGACTGGTTATAAAGAATTGAGCAGCCCCGGTAATACATGACAAGATAAAAAAATATGGTCTGGAAATACCTTTTGTGCTGTACAATTTCTAATGGCTTAAATCTTAGTTTTAAAAAATTTCAAATACTGGTAACTTTTCCAAAAATTAATATTTTTTCAAAAACAAAAACTTAGATTGTATCGAAAGGTTATATTGATATTTAAAAAAAAATTCAAATATATAAAATTTCAGGAGTTTCCAGGGTGGGCTGGGGAATTTTCGGAAAGTGCTTTTGCAAATTGTTTTAAAATATTTTTTTCCACCAATATTCTCATTTTCTAATTCTAGTTTTTTATTTCTGTAATAAAAATCATCCTGTATAATATTTTTTTTTTAATTATATGGGAAATTATAAAAGTCCATACATCAGTAAACAAAAGCATGGGAACAGATTTTTTGTCGCACCTTTATTGATTTATTTACAAGCGATTGAATTTGGCGAATAGGGAAATGAAAGAAAAAAAATTATAATTTTCTTAACTAAAATATATCGTTGGAATCATGAAAAATACTAATAAATTAAGGAAAAATCATATCAGTCCGCGTTTGAAAAAACAAAGTAGAGGGTGGCAACAAAAATGTAGAGAAGCTGCGGTTTTCATTTTGAAAATTTGCTGTAAATATTTGTAAATTATTAAAAGGAACTTGTGTTAAAGATTTATTTTAGATAATAAATACATAAATACTAAGTCTATACACATTTATTTCTTATTTAGATAATTTAGTTAAGCAAATTATAATTTCTTATCTTCCATTTCCCCATTTCGCCAAATTCAATTGCTTGTAAAAAAAATCAATAAAGGTGAGACAAAAAAATCTGTTCACATGCTTTTGTTTACTGATGTGTGGACTTTTATAATTTCCCATATAATCTGAAGAAAATATTATACAGGGTGATTTTCTCTACAGAAATAAAAAAACTTGTATTAAAGAAGTCCGGTCCTGGAATTTTTAAATATTAAAAACAGCATTATATCAACTGTGATAATTACACAAATTGCATGAAATTTGAACAAACTGTGATAAATAATAAGGAAGTTCTGGTCAAGAGAAATACTGGCCATAAGTAGTTTATCACTCTGTATCTCAGTAATTAACAGCAACTGACAAATTTCTATACTCATTTGTGAATAGTCAAGGGACCCTCAATTATCCTTAGAAGTATGTACAGTTCCTCATGACTTACTCTGTATTACACATAGATTGTAATGTATGTGTGGACAAAATACAAATTTTGCTTTTAGACGACACATACCAATTTACGTGTGGACAAAATGCAAATTTTGCTTATAGACGACACATACATTTCTCATTATAATATATTCAAAATCAATTAAAGCACTTTGGTTAGAAGTGTTTTAACCAAGCATTTCCGCACCAAAACAATACGCAAATAGTGCGCAAATGTTTTTGAATATTGAATGGTGCCCCTAAATAACAAGTGGTGCTACAGTTCAGCTGTGTAAAACACTAAAGGGGCCCACAAACTGCGTTTTTGTTCGACGAACAAATCTCTTCGAACATAACCGGCAATGTAGAGTTGCACACACACCTCAGTTTTGTTCTAGCAGCCTCAACGTACACAATACTGAGTTTTTAAATATGAAGACCATATATGTGTGTGCAGTGGCGGCAGCATTAGCCATAAAATCAAAAAATAAAAAAAAACGGAGGAAGTGGGTGAAAGACTGGCTTTTGAAGAGAAGGGAGTATTTAAAGGTTAATACACAAAATTAACATTTAAATTGTTGGAATTTTTTTTATTTTCTAATTTTATACATTAATTATGTAAAAGAATCGTTCGGATTATATTGGCCAAAATAAGACTGCGATATACGTCTATAAATTCTAATGAAAACTTTCTGCTAATCTGGCGCATATCAGTCATATTGTACAACTTAACAATACCTCCGTAAATGGGCACTACAAACTACAAAGAATACACTGTTGCAGTTGTAGCTACGCTACTGCAAAAACCGTCGTTTTTTAAAAATGTATACGCCACACACTGCAGACTTGCGTGTTTATCGAACAACACCGACGAATAAAATCAGGTTGAACTTGATTCTGTTCATCGGTTTTGTACGCCAGCGAATAATACCATACACTTCGGTTTTGAGTCATTTTTGTTCGAAGACACGTGTTCGTCGAATAAAACCGTCGAACAAAAACGCAGTTTGTGGGCCCCTTAACAGCACAGTCACAAGAATTAATGCTTGCAATGACTTCATAATTAATTCACCGTGAATTCAGCTGTTATCGGATCACGGATCAGACTTTTGAAAAGAAAGAAAATAGAATATCACATGAAAATATTAAGCACAGCAAGCCAGCATTAAACAAACCGATAAATTTTAGGAATAAATATTTATATGTTTAATGTTCTTATTTTAAATATTTATGAATATTTAAAGAACAATATAGTAACTTTCGTTACAAGTCCGGTAGGTGACTTGTTACAGTCGAGTAGATAGGAGCCAAGTCCAGAATATCTAAACGAGACTGGAACAACACCTAACGGACGAGTATCGAATAATATTTTATTTCATCCCGTTATTAATTGTCTATTTGTACAATTTGAAACTTTTTTATTTTCTTAGAACATTTGACATTTAACAGTTCTGACACTATTTTTTAATTTAAGGTTAATTTGTATATGTCAAATAACTGTCAAAAGGTGTAATAACAGTTTGTGATTGGTTCGTAATGACTTTCCGGTGGCTTCCGGTACATTACAGTCTCTAGTACCGTAATAGCAATGACAAATTAAATGTAAACTATAAAGACATGAAACGACATTGTTGTAATTGAAGCAAGAAAATGTATAAAATGCGGTTGGACACTGCCAGAGGGCGATACTGTACTTTCTCTGTTTCTCTGTACTACTGGTTTTAAATATTTAATACGTTTTTTTGGAATAACTTTAAAGCAATATTGTAATATATGTTTTTAAGGATACTATTAACAGAGTAAGAAGAAAAATTTAATGTCGCCCTCTGGCAGTGTCCAACCGCATTTTATACATTTTGTTGCATCAATTACAACAATGTCATTCCTTGTCTTTATAGTTTACATTTGTCATTGGTAATACCTCATTTCCCGGCCGCATATGAGTACTGTAATGTTATACTTTCCGGACGGGATGAAATAAATGAAAAAGCAGTATTATTGTATGGTGAAAATATATAACTCATTTCATGCAAAAAGAAGATGAATATTCTATTTTGCCACTGGTTTTGCAACTGTTATTCAATCCAGTCACAATCACATTACTGAATAACCTGATGATTCCGTTGCAACGTGAATAGTACTTTTCTTGGAATTATTTTTTACGTTTAATCGAATCAACTTAGATTAATGGTTCGAGAGATTTATAGCTTATTTTTAACGGTTTTTAAGTAATTTTAAATGTTTGTTTATTTATTCTCTGCTTTCATTTAATTTTTTTATTTTATATTTTATTTAAAAGAATATACAGGGTGAACCCCAACTTATTTATTTCCTTTTAGTGGATCGTAGGTCCCGTTAATGGTAAATCCATGTAAAAAAAAATGAAAGAAATATAGGCGGCAATTTTCGAGAAAAAAAGATAATATGTTAACATTTTGAAACTTAACAACTGACCTATTTCAACAGAAAATAAAATAAGATAAGTCAGGTTGATCTTGTTTTCTACATTGGCTCACTAGCTTTTAATGCACCACTATCAATTAACTTTGCTCGGAAGTCTGTGGAACGTATATTTTTTATACCATTTGTTTACGCAAGCACATCAAACACGCTAACTTTATTAGCAGCTTTTTTGTGACGTAGTCCCAAGACAACTTTGTCGGTGATTTTATGATGTTTTTTTCATATCTTTGGAATTTGTGTCCTCAAAGGTTTAATAGATTTTTTCGTAAGGAAGGTCCGTTTTTCAACTTTCTTTTTTATACAGCGTGTTAAGAAAAAGTAGGTCAAGCCGTTTACCACATATTCTTTGGAAGAAAATAATGTGACTTTTATAGTGTGATTTTTTATTTTGGCACGTAGTTTTCCTTATACAGGGTGTTTAAATTTTGAAAATTATTTTTATGAATAATTCTCTTATTTTTTAAGATTTTTACCTGAGATTTAGCACATACTTTTATCTTATGCACATACTTTTTTCTTTTTGCGTAATTTTGGTAAAAAAAGTCAAAGCGCAAAAGGGGAAAAGGGGGGGTTGTGGTACCCATTAAACTCCCCAAATTTTTCATGCGTACGCCTATGGTCTCTAAATATTATTTTTAAATTGAATACTTATTTCTCTAATTTTTTTTTGTCTTATAAAACTTTAACTTATGACTTGATTAATAAATAGATAAATAGTTTATTATCCAGTAAGCCATATATACACAGATTGGAGTAGTCACGCGTAAGATACATGTTTTTATAGTTATGAAAAAACATACGATAAATAAGAGTACAAATAATACAATACAATAACACAATATTAAAATAATTAAATAATTAAATGCTCTTTTATCACATTACAAGTTATAATCTGTCTCACCAACAGAAATAAATAGACTCCTCCCTATTAATTTTATGGTTGCGCAGAACGGTGAGCGCAACAGTCAGTTTTACTTAATGAAATTAATGAAAGCTGTGATAGCCATCAGATTTCGATGAAAACCTAAACCTGAAAAAAAGCGTTTATAAATCATATAATATTAATCGTTTGCATTACATACCTTAATACTTAACTTAAAATACGCAAAACATATAAGGTTAATTCTTAGACGTACCTTAATTTGCAAAGTAAGATATCTTTCTATAAGATAAATCTTAACGAATTCATTAACATAAACAGCTGACATAAATTATCACAAAAACAAATATGACAGTTGACAGTTAGGTGGGCTCCCTATTTATTCACGTTTATGCGTTTCGCGACAATCTTAACATAAGCTGATTGGTCTGGTGCAAAAGATGTAAAAGTTTAACGCATTCGCGAGTACGTTGTAGATTCGGCCTTTGTCAGTCAAATCTAGGGGTTGCTTTGTAATTCGGGTTCTATAAATACGACCAACAGAGAAATTTCATTCAAATTTAGCGGGCATTTTTGGGGAGGAGTCTATTTATTTCTGTTGGTGAGACAGACTATAGAAGCACATTTACGTGATTAAATGATACCATTTAAGTATTCTTGTACAGGGTGTCCCAAATTGCTTGATTTTGGCTGGTTTTCCTATTTCCAGACCAGGTAGAGAAAAACTGACATATGAGTCTAGAGCTCGATTTTTGTGAAACGCCGATTGGTGAAAACCACATTTCGATATCTCTAACCGTTTCCGAGATATCGACAAAAGTTGACATTTTTACAGATTCCGAAAAACTTTCTTTAACGTTAAAAAATGTTATTTTTAAAGAGAAATGTGTTATATTGGCAGCAAGGATGACTAGACATATCTTGGCATATATATTTTTGGAAAGCTTATTTTTTTTCCTATTTTCTAAAGTCAAACCAAAACTATGGTTTCCATTTGAAATAACGAAGTTAGCTTTGATATCAAACAATTGAAAAGCAATATATTTTTTTGACAAATGCATCTTATTCTACGTCAAAAAGTTTTTACCGTTTGAAAAAATATCCAAAAATAAAAAAGTTGACAATTTTTCGGAATCTGTAAAATGTCAATTTTTGCGGATATCTTGAAAACGGTTAGAGATATCGAAATGTGGTTTTCACCAATCGGCGTTTCACAAAAATCGAGCTCTAGACTCATATGTCAGTTTTTCTCTACCTGGTCTGGAAATAGGAAAACCAGCCAAAATCAAGCAATTTGGGACACCCTGTACAGTATAGTAAGTAGCAATTTTGTTATAGGTATGTTTTTAATTTAGATTTGAAGCTATTGAAGTTGCCAGTTTCAGTTATTTATTTGGGAAGTTTGTTGTAGAGTGGTATTGTGAAGGCTTGCTCTAAATAGGCATCCATGTCTTGTGGGATTAACAAGATATTCCAATAAATTCAGATTCATTTTCAATACCTTAGTTTCGGAATTTACTATTTTTATTATTGTTGTTTGTAGTAACCATTGGTTTTCTTTAAATAGATTACTTTTAGGCAAAAAATGCTAGATGGTTTTTGTTGTGCATAGTTAAAAAAGTTCGATAAAACAAAAATTAAAAAAAAAAATAGTGGGGTACACATTTTTGCTTAGAAAAGCTAGATTAATTCTCATTTAACTATGCCACTGGCGTAGGTAAAAGAAACAAATCAAAATACTAATTTAAAGAAAATATTTTTGCTTAAATTGCCTTGCACGTTCTATGATTCGTTCTCGTAATTGTTGTTCATATAAAATTGGAACCGAATAAACAAAATCTTTCATAACTCCCCAAAAACTTCAAATAAAAAATATTTTTTTAACCTGAATTCAAGTGCTATACCTATACACTATTGGCAAGGATCAACTTAGAGTGCGAAATCTGTAATGCAACTAAGAGAGAAGGTACATAGGGGCAAAGCCTTCAGTTAACAAGAGACGCCTAACCATTCCTACACTCCTATTAAAGAGGGGTATGTGTGTTGATGTGGCGCGCGGTTCAGCCTAACCTAAGCCGAGCCGAGAATTATGTTATGTTTAGTAAGTAAGGAGCTTCGGTGAAGCGAGTATCTGATGTTTACGGCCGTGCGATATTTTCGTTCTTTTATCATGTTTATCGCTGTTGCATTTGACAATACAACAGCGGTTTAAGAGTTGATGTTATTTATTAGCCTTAAACCTAAAAACGAAATAAAAACTTGTATTCTAAAAATAACAGTTTGTACTTCGCAGGAGAAAGGCTTATTAATGAATAATTGTTGGGCGCGACATCGCGGCCGTTCGACTCATTCGGCCGATTCCGTCGTCCCCTTCAACCGCGTGTTATAAAGAATGGAAGGTGGGAGGTAGGGGATAGCGCGTTGTCTGTTTAACTTGTAAATGCTTTAAGTTATCTCCGTCTGATGCATTTATATCGGCAACCTAGATTGGACCTTACCAATAGTGTATACTAATATAGCAAGCAATAAATAAAAATATTATTCAACTATACCAAAAGACAAAAAAAATTGGTTCTAAACCAACAACTCCTAAAGGACAAAGAGCTTAATAATAACGTCATATAGTCTAGGCTGGACGGACTTTGGGTAGTTATGGGAGGCCTAATGTCAGGGGCGTCAGTCGCATTATCCTTTAAAGTAAACGAATATTCAGCCTATATGTAATGAGCACTGTGGCCTTGTGTTTTAGGTTTGAAAATACTGCACAACAATACAACTTAAGACTGCCTAAGCAAAATATCTTCTGTGATGAGCTTTAATTCAATAATTTTTTTCTATGATATAAAAATTTTTTTATGGAGTATAAAAGTCTTAATTACCAATTTCTTTTGGGCTTCTTCAATCTTTCTCTGATTTTCTTCTAATATTTTCTCCACCATTTCCTGTTTCTTCCTTTCTTCTTCCTATAAAACATTTAGTTAAATTAATAATCGCACACAGCCATATTGTGTCCGCTCCTAGCTCACTTTCAGTTATACACATCCTTGCATTAGAAAATATAATTGAATAAAACAATCAATAATCAATGCAAAGGTATGCACTAACAATCATTTCTGGCATAACAATGGGGATTTAAAGATTGAGTTATCACAATTTTTAAAAAACATAATTTTATAATTACTCAATCTTTTATTGAGGAAGTTTAAGAAAAATCAGCTTAAGAAACATTGTCACTTTTAAGTAACGCGTGTCAATAAAATAAATAAAAACCTTTTAGTTAAAACAATATTTTTTATACATGAAACAATTAATTAATCATTTGCAAATTGTTTCAATAATTAAAATATACGAAAGTATTTGTAGTTCCTCAAGATTATACCAACTAAATGTGGTTCAGATTCTAAAATAAACTGTAGGGTCCATTTTCTCTTTACCTAACACAAAATCTTTGGATTTTCTGAGTTGCTTCGGTGACTTGAAAGGCGGTTAAAAAAACATTTTTTTTAAGGAATAACAAAGAAAAATCAAACGATATCAAACATTACTGAAAAAGCAGTTTCAATAATGAACTTTAACTTTGAGGTGTTTTATTTAATTAAAAATTAAGTAATGATATAGAGCACCTGTGTCTGATGCCACATAGTCAGTTTTATCAATAATAGAGTATAAAATGTTTTCTTAAAATGTTTTCTGTTAACAAAATAACATTATAACTTACAAGTTACTTCTTTTGGTTCATGATCCATGGTTTTTTTTTTAAACACTTTATTATTTCTAATTACATGTTTCATGCTAATATTGGTTGATATCAGTTTTATTTCAATTAGGCAGACGAAAATATGTTTTTAAATTTCATAATGCAAAGCTCAACTTTTAAAAACGTCATGCATTTTAAAGCATTTTCTTTAATATTCTAGGAAAATAGCATAAATGAATTTAAAACTCAAATTGTTCCTTGAAAAATAATTTTATGAATCAAGTATTTTAAGCACCAGTCTTTTCCATAATTTTCATTATTTACATTTTCAAATGTATTACATCAATTACTCATGACTTCACCACTAGTAAATTCAAATTATATTCGGTTTCTTATTGCAAACTGCCAGAGTTACATTTACATTTAGTACTTCACATTAAATATTAGATTCTTTGATTTTTCATTGGCTATACTTTAGTTGTAACTTTCTTCGAAATTATAAGTAATAATCAAAACAATGAAGTGTTTTTCCTAGATTCTTTAATGACCTGTAAAGGATGACTATAGTATAGCTCAGATCACACTCTGCTAATGATACAGTTACAAATTGTTTACATGTACAATATACGAAGTATTCACACTATAAGTATACCACAGTCACGTGTACTATTGAGAGCGCAGCGATCAACACAGCAACGATCTTTTGAAAGTAAGCGTCAGTGAGTCTTTTGAGTGTTTAACCATGGAAATATGGATGAACAAATTATAGTTAGTCAGAGAAAATTCCTTACTTTACGATGCCAGTAATGGCAGTAATGCAAAACAACTAATTTTCTACAATGTAAAAAAAGGTTGTAACTAAACTTTACTTTTTTTTCGTCCTCGTCCAACAATCTACTCTATCATCATTAAGTCTTCATTGGAAAAATTTTTGACTATATTTAACAACAGAACCACACAAACTAAGTACAATACATTGGGTAAAACTGAGCGATATTTGTGCATATGCACGGGGTGTCCACATAGTGCGTATTTCTTCCATAACTCCTTAGCTATTGTAGATAGACCAAAATCTTTTAAAACAGAAGTTGTTCAGCAATCAACACTGCATATTCCAAAAATATTTCTAGTTGTATAGAGTGCTCCATTTAGGCTGGGCAGTAACTAACTTTGTTAAGTTAAATGGAACACCCTGTATATTATTCCAAATTTGATTAAAGAATGTCAAGACCTTTACAATGAACTATCATAACGCGTATTTCTTTTGAGCAATTTTTGAAATATTCGGAATTTTGTCGAAATTTTGACAGATGTAGAACCTAAAGAGAAATGCCATATTTAATTCAAAAATTATTTTAAACTTTTTATTGTGGTAGCTGATTAAGCCAGATACGAACTTTGTAATGATGTATTAGAATTTAAACTTTCATCTACAGGGTGCTCATAATTTGCTTTCGAATATGTAATTTAAAAACATCTTTAGCTTTCTTCTTTTAAATCGAACACCCTGTATATTATTTCATAACCAAATACCTAGATAATTACAAATACTTTCTGATGACCCGCCACACATGATATACATTTTGAGTAATTTTGAAGATATTAGCAATTTAAGGCAACATTAAATTGCTAATATCTTCAAAACTATTCAAAATAAATATCATGTGTTGGGGATCGTCAGAAAGCACTTGTAATTCTCTATTTAATTATGAAATAATATACAGGGTTATAAATAAAATAAGAAAATTATTGACGTGTTTAAATTTAAATATTCGAAATTAAATTAGAAACACCCTGAAAGCTCAAATTCCAATAAATCATTTGAAAGTTCGTATCTAGCTTAATCAGCTGCCACAATAGAAAGTTTATTATTATTATAATTAGTTTGAAAAATGTGGCGTTTCTATTTAGGTTAGTATATTTCAAAAACCGCTCAACTGAAGTACATGTTATGATAGTCGTTGGAAAGCTCTTGACATTCTCTAATCAAATCTGAAATATTATATAGGGTGTTCCATTTAACTTGGTTACTGCCCAGCCTAAATGGAACGCCCTATACAACTAAACATATTTTTGGAATATGCAGTGTTGATTTATAAATATAAATACACCACATGTAATTACGACCCCCTTCATCCCAGAAGGCTCTAGGAGGGGGCTACACATTTAAAGACAAGGGACACACATCCAATATCTGTGTATAATGGAAAAATCCCTCTCACAGTATTTTCCATTGCCACGACCGGAAATCGAACCTGGGACTTTTGGGTGAGAGGCAGGTACGCTACCATCTTGACCATCAGTCATTGATTGCTGAACAACTTTTGTTTTAAAGATGTTTGGCTATTTAGTAGTTATGGAAGAAATATGCACTACGTGGACACCCTGTATATGAATGTGCAGGGGCGTTGAATGTCATGTGAGTGTATTGTGAGCGGAGCATGACCAGAGCTATACTATAAGTCATCCTTAACTTTGCATAAATAGATAAAGTATCTAATTGATATGTTCTACTACATAAGAAATATAATTCTTTATGGACGCCTTTTATAATTATTAACTTAAAACTTAACTTTTTAAATTTTAATGCAATTGTTTGGTCTTTAAATATGCTTGATTACATACTATTTATATGTACAAATATATAACTGGACTGGATTAACGAATTTATAGTTTATATAATGAAATATCAATACACAAACATCATCCCCATTTTGAGATCATCATGTGGTAGGTGAAGCACAATATCCAAATTTCTCACGAGTAACAAATAATGTAGGTACTTATATTCTTTATATATAATAAACACAAGCAATGCAGTCAGTATCAATACTCCTATAGAAAATTGATACCTATACATATGTTGATGATAATATGTATTATTTGATAAACATATAGCTGCATAAATTATTGGTTGATATTATTCGATATTTAACAATTTCAACATAATAATATATGGATACAGTGAGAGTCTGTAATACTGTATCCCATATTTATTTCTAGAATAAGCAAAAGTACACATTTAAATTTTTGGAAACTAAAATTGCTGGTGAAATATTATCAAATGGTTTTAAAATTATTTTTCGCATCAAATGTAGCATCACAAGTACCCAACTTCATATTCTTAAATGGTAATTGAAAATTTTCAAGTGAAGAAAAAGTTAAACCTAATACAATTTACGAGAATTTTAAGAGATTTATTAACACGGAGCAATTTTATTTAAATTCCTACAAAAGGTTTGTATCACAGTATTATTACATAATTCTTTTGAAACTTGAAAATGTTTCATTATCGGCCATTTAAAAAAACTTAGTTGGGTACTCACATCATATTTGAAGTGAAAGAATAAAAAGTCTAAAACCATTTGTTAGTGTTTCGCCAACAATTTGAATTTCCAAAAGCTTCACTTGTTTTTGAAATAAGTACGGGGTCACAGACTTAGGTATTCTATATTATGAATGTATATATAAACCTACACGCGAAGCGTATTTATTTTAAAAGTGACAAAATTCCTATACAAATTCAAAAGTTCTAAACTTCCTCGCTACATTATGTAGAAATAAAGTATTTTCATTCATAGCTAGGTATGGACCAGTGAGGAATAAATACAAATACAAATCCTGAATCATAGGTCTTAAGAGGTAAAAAATACACAACCCAAAATTAAATAGGGACAGTACTAGAAAGTCTAATGGTAACCATTTTTTTTATTCATAGGCACGTTTTAAAATACGAAAATACGTACAATTTTTAAGAAATTAATAAAATTTATGAAGTACTATTATGATTATAAAGAACATTATACCTCAAGTATCTTTAAACTATGTGATTTTTATTGAAACATAACTTATATTAGTGAATTTTGTTTTGATTACATTTTAAAATTACATGAAGACTATAAAGAACACCAAGAAAAAGCAATTTATTTAGTTCGGTTAATCTTCTTATTGAAAAATAAATAGTAAGATATTCAGAAAAGATTTCGTTGAATTTTAAATATTAATATTAAAAACTTTTTACCTACTTAAATTTGAATTACCATTCTGCAGGATCTATTGGTTAGACTTTATTCTAGCAATATTTCTATTTTAATTTGAGTGGTGTAAAAAAAAGATTTGATAATACCTGATCCGCGACGTGTTGTTCCACTGCTATGGCTGCCAAATCGCCTTTGCTTCACTATGCTCACACTCATGAAGACCCTTTAGCTTACATGCTATTGGCATATTAATTACATAACTTTTCGGGACAAAATGTAGACAAATTATCTACATTCTACCTATTTCATTTAGTTTATTTTTTGTAGTTGCCATGTCAAAGTTTTTTAATGAAAATAGTTTAACAAGACTGTTTTAATTTCTGAATGATTCCGTGGATTTATACAGCCTATTCAAGAAATAAATTCAAATTTTAATACATGAATATTTAGTTTTTCCCTTATCATTTCCTAATTATTTGTGTTTAAACTCCAAAACACGATTCTACTATATTAATTGTATAGGATCCTACACGTTGGTGATCTAATAAACCATTGTTCTTGGCATTTTTTAGTAGTCGGAAATACTTCTTAATAGATACCTGTACAATACATGGAGGCGAGAAAAAGAACCTAAGTAAAGGCCAAGGCCTAACATAATTTCTTCTATTTTATAAAAAACAACAAAACATTTCTATCTTGTAATTGTAATTAGAAAATAAATATAACAAACTCATTTAATAAAATAACGCAAACAATACACACCCATTTTAAAATTATTTTAGGGTTTATAATTAAAAATATTCATATTATATACAAATACTTTACCTCTTGAATTGTCTGTATAAATATTTATAATAATGATAAAAGGACAAATTAATCTTTGTCATTAATCCTTGAATATATGATAAATAACTGTTCCCAAATAATCATTATCTTTATACTGGTTTCTAAATAATAGTTAAATAATAAATTTTCACAATATATATTACCCTAAAAGAGAAAGACATCAAATATGTCTTCGTAAAACGTTAACAAAATTAACTGATTATTACGTAATCAAAAATAAAATAAAAATAAATCTTATAAATATAAAATAGATTACACAAACAATTTATAATTTTTTATTTATCTTTTTATCATTCATAAATTTTAGAAGTATTTATGTGTAGAACTGAGTATTTTACTTTTTCCAAAGTGAGGTTTAATATATCACTATGCTAAAATTAAGGTAAATAGGAAAAGGTACTATGTCCCTGTAAGTTCATATCATTATACTTACAAAAACATGAAAAATGTTGAGTAGAATATTTCAACAAATACGACATACTTTTACGGAAAACAATCTATTTAGATTCAATGTAAATAACAAATATTATAAATATAGTTTAAATAAAACAGTAAATTACTTCAGCCTGGGGCCGAAATTTTGATCTTACCTCTCTACGTTTCTCTTCTTCTTTCTGTTTTTCACGTCTTTTTTCTAGATCTTCCATCATTTGCTTCTCCATTATTCTTTTGGCCTCTTCAACCCTCTTAGTAACCTCCCTTTCAATTTCATCCTTTCTTTTTTCTAGTTCTTCTTCCACCCTTTTTTTTACAAGTTCTTCGATTCTTTTTGCTGTTTCTTCTTCTATTAATCTTTGTTCAGCTTCTCTTTGCCGCCTTTGTCTTTCCATTTCTGCTAACCGTTCTACTTCGTCCATTTTCCGTAGCTTATGCTTTTTACTAGGATGTCTATCAGTTTTTGTTAGGTCTATAGAAGCCTCGCTGCTTGATGTAGAAGATATGGAATGTGAACGCTTTCTAGAAAAACCAATTAATTTGTGTAAACATAAAAAACTCATTTAATAACACATTAAGTAGTTTACCTGGGTTTAATACTTTTATCTTTAACTTTATCAATTCTCTCAGGTCTCGTCTCAGGTCTATCCACGTTTTTGTAACTTTTATGACAACTAGAACTTCTCTCCCTAGATTTACTTCGTTTATGGTGTTTGCTTTTATGATGTTTTCTAGGAGAACGACTTCTAGATCTAGATCTTCCCATGTTTGGAAAATTATCACAAAATGTCTGTTTTATAAGATATTAATCACCACACAACACGCCATTAAAATTATTTTGACAATTGACAAATAAATAACTCGTTTCGTTTCAATCGTTTCTCGCTTCTCGTTTCTATCAGTTCTACCCACAGCTGAACAGAATATTAATGCCGTGTCCACACCGCCGTGAACATTGTTAGCTAACAGTGTTCGCTAACAATTGTTAGTGAAGACAGACCTGTAATAACGTTTTTTATAGTTTATACAAAGTCAATTGAAACTGAAACGTTTCATCTGCACCGCCTTAAAGGTAGTCGGTACTTTGTCGGCACTTTTAAGTTATAAAAACGCTTGGATTCAATTGACTTTGTAAATACTATACTAACATTTGTATTCTAATAACAGTGTTCGCTAACAAAAATCGATGTTCGCCGACGGACCCGACGATTTGTTTTTGCCCTGTGTTTATTTCTTTGTCTTTGTTTAGTTGCATTTTTAGTGTCACTACTGTGCCTATGGTGGATTGTATGATGAGTGGAATACACAAAAATGCATTGATTTAATAAAAGAATTTGAAAACCATCAGTGCTTATGGAATGTACGGATTGTTGAATATAAAAGTATAATAAAGAAGAAAGACGCGTGACATGATATTGCAAATAACTTGGGATTAACTGCGGAAGAAGTTAAGACTAAAATGCTTGACATTTTGTACTGACCACATTTTCTCCGCAAACTCTCCAAAATGAACTAACATAAAATATGGTGTGGAGATCACATGTTAACAAACATTTTTTAGTTGTTTGCGAACAATGTGTTAGCTAACACTGATCACGGTGGTGTGGACCCGGATTCCGGAAGGAGTTCTCTGTTCTACCATCACCAGAATGCCACAGAAATCAGACCGACAGAATAGCACTAATAGCAGAATCCCGCAGAGCAGAATGGGTAATGGTAGCGTAGCTATTATTAGACACTTTAAGTAGTGTCAAAAACGTAGACGTAAACGTACGTTTTGGTAGTCGCGCTTGCGCAGTTCAAAAATTTTCACGTTATCGTCTTACGTACCCAAGGCTGGTAAACTCTAAAGGTTACCCCATCTGAACCTGACCTACTCAACATACGCCTCTCGGCGACCGCAGGCCGGGATCGTCGTTCTCTGTTCTACAACAGCAGAGCAGTATTAGTGTCTCTTTTTAAGCATATAGAATCGCGGTCGCCAGCTCTTCCTCACCCCGCATTTTCCTCGCCCTAAAGCTGCTCATTGAGGCAACCTGTACAAAGTCTATAAGCCTTGTTACGTACCTACGTTATCTTACGGATCCTCACGTGTACCTAAAACGGTAACGTACGCTAACCGAAGTGTACCGAAGCGGCGGCGATAACTCGCGAGGTTTATTTTGATGCATTTTTAAATAACTTACCTAGTTGCTTTAATAGGGTTTACTTTAATAAATAAAAAATTCAAAATTTCAACTCGACAAACACAAATGTACGTCGGATTTTTAAGGTTATATATTTGTTGACATGTTGATAACCAAAATTTTAAGGTAACCTACAAACATACAAACTACTTAAACTGAATTGTGAAACAGGACGTAAACGTAAAATTTGTACGTTAACGTGCACATCTGCATCTACGTATCACGAACAACTTAAAGTGTCTTAGAGTACATTGCGAGCCTTGGCGCAGAACTGTTCTAATAACCAGAAGTCAGAACAAACCTACTGTCATCTGTCACTGTTCTGTTCACCAGTCACCACTGGAGTGCGTTCGAAAAAGTGTATAATCGGTATAAGTTTTAAACTAGTGATTATCCTGTTTCGTTCAATAACGTGTATATATACCACTCCATGGTAGAGATATAAGATGGTATGTCACGGCGCACATTTTGGCTACCGCTAGGACTACGTCATCAAGTAGAAATCTTGGCGCGAATTTTAAATATAAAGTAGAATAATTGGATAGATTTTGCTGTTTCTAAATAACATCTAATCTTGAAATTAAGTACAAATTGAAAATCTACGATTTATATATAGCTCGTGCTTAGTGTAATATTTACCTGCACTTTTAATTAGAATGTATTTGACATAATATGAAATAAACGGTAAATGTTGAGATAACGGAATCTCCGATTTTCGGAATTTTTTTGCTTTTAACATACGTAGTTTTGTCTCCTGAACAATAAATTCTAAAAAAAAATCGCCGCTCGTCAACAGTTTTCGAGATATTTGGCCCCAAAATCTCTGAAAGTCGTATTTCTCCACTGCCATAATCACTTATTTTCACCAAATTTTTCATTTTATGCTTATGACACCTCTAATACAGACTTATTTCAACACTTTTAAATAATTTCAACACATTTATTCCAATCAATAACTATTTTTTGAACCTTCTTATAAAAGCCATGAAAACATAACCTAAAAACATTACGATAGTGGCGCGGAATCTGTTATGCATAAACTAATGTTCCTTCTTTAACATAAAAATATAATGCACCCGCCCGCCCGGGCGGGCGGGTGCATTATATTATCCTGTAAATTTTGTGATCTTGTTTGTTTTTCTAGAGTTATCTTGTATTTTTCTGTTCATTTCTCGTAGACGAATTTAAGTAAGTTCTTGTCCAAACGAGACAATGAATAGCATAGCTGGCACAACGACTATTATAATAGACACCGTTCTTGTAGCTGGCAAGCATCTTTTGCTATATTGTCAAAGATTTGATCCTCTTCAATTTCTCGCCGTGGTTAAAGGAGTCCTCTACGACCTTTCGGCATTTTTCAATTAAAACTGATACCACCAGACTAAATTAATAAATTCAAATAACCAAAACTTAACATAATGTTGTGTAGCAGATTTGACAATTTGTTATTTGACAGTTGACAGTTCTCACTTTGCAGAAAACATACAGCTACTTAGTGGTACTCAACAAGTTTTTCTACTTGCGCAGTTCAGTACGAAAATCAAGCCGAGATAAAACTAACCATATTTTATCTCAACCATGATACCACTCCATGGTTGAGATAAAACATGGTTAGATTTATCTCGGCTCGATTTTCGTACTGTACTGCGCAAGTAGAAAAACTTGTTGAGTGCCACTAAATAGGTATATGTTTTCCAAGGCTGGTAAACTCTAAAGGTTACCCCATCTGAACCTGACCTACTCAACATACGCCTCTCGGCGACCGCAGGCCGGGATCGTCGTTCTCTGTTCTACAACAGCAGAGCAGTATTAGTGTCTCTCTTTAAGCATATAGAATCGCGGTCGCCAGCTCTTCCTCACCCCGCATTTTCCTCGCCCTAATGCTGCTCATTGAGGCAACCTGTACAAAGTCTATAAGCCTTGTATGTTTTCTGCAAAGTTGGCACTGTCAACTGTCAAATAACAAATTGTCAAATCTGCAAGAATGTTAAGTTTTGGTTATTTGAATTTATTAATTTAGTCTGGTGGTATCAGTTTTAATTGAAAAATGCACAAAGGTCATGGAGGACTCCTTTAACCACGGCGAGAAATTGAAGAGGATCAAATCTTTGACAATGTAGCAAAAGATGCTTGCCACTCTTGCCAGCTATGCTATTCATTCTCTCATTTGGGCAAGAACTTACTTACATTTATCTTTGTCTACGAGAAATCAACAGAAAAATACAAGATAACTCTAGAAAAACAAACAAGATCACAAAATTTATAGGTTTCAAAAAATAGTTATACCTATTATGCTTTATATTATGTAGTTATTATTATGTTGTCCCATGTCCTTTTTAATAGTAAGTAGATTTCAACTTTGTTGAATATCCCTTCATTACTTTAAATTATATATTCTTTTAGTGAATATTATGAACAATTATGTAAATAACATTATCTAACATTCATAATATTCAATGAAACTATTTATTATTATTAATTATAATTATATTAAATTATTTTCAATTACTAAAGTCCACAACTGTGAAGTTACAACTTTTATTTATTAAAAATCATGATTAATTTCAAAGCTAATTTCATATTATGTCAAACACGTTCTAATTAAAAATGCAGGTAAACACCACGATAATAAGCACGGGCCATATATAAATAGGTAGATTTTCAATTTGTGGTACTTGATTTCAAGATTAGAAGAAACGGCAAAATCTGTCAAATTATTCTACTTTATATTTAAAATTCGCGCCAAGATTTCTACTTGATGACGTAGTCCTAGCGGTAGTCAAAATGTACGCCGTGACATACCATCTTATATCTCTACCATGATACCACTCTAGTGATATACTACACACGTTCGAAATTACTGGTATAATATACAAGAGTGTACTCCTTATTAACCAAGTATTGAGTTGGTTCAAAAGTGTCCATGACATGCGCAATAGTAAACAAAACAAAAACACTAAAAACGGCCGTTTTGTTTGCCATGCTCGTGCACATTTTTGTTTGTATTCAGGATTGTGATTAGTTTTCTAACGATAGGTTTGTTGTTTTTTGTTAATAATAATAATGGAAACAACAAACATATACACGTCATGTACCCATAACATCGTCGTCGACGAAAATGAAGAGTTTCTAATGGAGAATGGCAATGTAATTTGCCAGGAAATTGCATGTAAGTTTTGCGTTTATTAATTATTATCATTTTGTAATAACTTTAATTTCTTTATTATAGCAGGTTGAATTCACATACCAACTCGTCGCACCCAAACCGTTCATATTTTTGGATAACAATGATCAGCTGATCTTATACCTATACCTACTCTTATCCAAAGCTTTATATATTTTTTCGAACGCACTCCTGGAGTGCGTTCGAAAAAGTGTATAATCGGTATAAGTTTTAAACTAGTAATTATCCTGTTTCGTTCAATAACGTGTATATATACCACTCTAGTGATATACTACACACGTTCGAAATTACTGTGGTCGGACCACGCCAAATTGACATTGATTACTACTCTCCTCACGTCCCCTCACCCATTTACATTGCAATTCAAATAGATAAGGGGGTGTGAAGAGCGTATTAGGTGTATCAAGTCAATTGGGTGCGTTCAGCCGCGCATAACCGCTAAGTGCTAACTTCTAGCGTGATTAGTTTGCTTACATCTAGCAGGCAGGTTCTGTGTTGAACGGTCCAGGCCAACGAATTAGTACCACTAGAAGTAGCTTTGAAATGCTTTGTTTGCGAACGTACATAAACAAATCAACAATGTTTACACGCTTTTGCGGACACACTTTTTTATTGGTCGGTTCATCAAATTTTAAATTTGGCGCGCGTCGTTTGGGTACTCCCGCTGTTTTTCGGACATATCCCAGAGACATAGAGAGGGGAGAATGATCTTAGAACCTGCGCGAATGGCAAATCACAATGGTCGCCATTTTGAACACCATGGCAGGCAACCTAAATGATATTTGGGGATTTTTGATATGACATTTGGGAATTTTTAATGCAATACCAGGGCAGATGATTTAAAATGACGGAAACATTCTTAAATATTTCTTTATTATAGTAAAATAATATAGGTATATACATATTAAATTGGATGCTAAGATCGATAAAAAAGACAAATGGATATATCGCTTATAATAAAAAATATAAAAAACCATTTATTTTAGGAATAAATTTGATACGTAAAATATAATTTAATCTTATTAATATTGATTTGAGCATAAGCGCCAAATGCATATCACTTTAAATATTTTCTTGTATTCACATACCTGCAATTGTGTACAGTTTGAATATACTTTACACGTTTCCTCTTTGTGCTGCTGTTAGTACTTGCCGAAGTATCTTGCCTAGACGATGCGTTGAAATTATATTTATTTATCAAACTTCAAACAAAACAATTATTATCTCAAGATTTATTTAAAAAAATATTATTAACAAGTAATATTACCCACGGTGTCGTGTCAGTTTAGCATCTCTTGACTCTTGGCAACTCTATCGTATCATCTGAAGAGGACATATTGAAGACGTAAATGAGGCCATATTCTGAACTGAAGTTACAGATCTAACTAAGCTTGTAGATGGGGTGTCTACTACCTCGGCCTCGGCCTGATACATCTCCAATCTTGGTACAGCATTAAGTTTTAGGCGAATTTGATTATCACTTTTTATAAAATCTGTTGTTTTAAAATTATTAAAGCAAACAAATTTATTCTCTGACCAAGAGCATTCATCACTCAACTCTCCAACCACCTCTTAAACATGTCACCTCTTGAGAAACTAGAATGTTATACTGTTATAAAAACGGCTGCAAAGAAAATTCATGAAAAACCTTACTGGTGAAATGTAATTCCTTCAGGCTTAAATTGCCTTGCGTTAGAACATCGCCTTACAACACAGGACATAATTAAAAACAAGCATTATCAGTGGTAAAAGCAATACAATAATGATAAACAAAAACGTCCACCGCGATAACAAAGTCTAAAAAATAACAATAAAAAAGTCCACACCACAGCGTTAAATATTAAATTAGTTTATAGAATAAATAGAAACATATATGCAGTCCGTAGGGTTTATAAATAAATATAATTAAACGCACACCAAAAAATTTAAATAACTCTAACCTCACTTTACTCGACACTTTTTAACTGTTGCACGACAACAAACTTGAACAAACCACGTGATCATGTTCAAAATGTCTGCCCCCGTGGTGTCTTAGCAAAATTGGATGCGCAAAGGTCTAAGAGCGTTCTCCCCTCTCTATTTCTCTGACATATCCGCGTTGAATTTATGTTTGACAACTTTGACAATTGTTTGTTTACTCCGGCAGCCATTAATCTAGCACCGTAATTTTGTGTTTAATGTGTGATTTTGATTGTGTTTTAAAGTTATTTTGGTATTATAGACATTATTTAGTGTATAGACATGGTTAGGAAGTGCTTTGTTTGTAAAGTTCTATTTAAAAAGGGCGAAAAGAGGTCATTTCATAGATAAGTGAATCAGTGCATGGACGGGGGTTTGTAATTAATATTATATCAAATAATTTTAAGTTTAGTATAATTTACTACACACAAATCGTATTATATCACTTGAATACAATAAGTATTATAATTTTGCATTGTATATTTTATATATTAATGTAGGTATTTAATACTTTTTATGTACTTTTACGAAATAAAATATTCTAATTTTTAAGCGTTTTTTTTACTGACTTCAATAACATTCTATATAATAAACTTTTTCAATAGATAGACAAGATGGTAATGGTGCCTTTTCATTTTATTGTAAGAAGACGATTATTTTAAAGGATTGTGATTTCTTTCTATTTTCTTTATATGTCACCCCTTTTTAATAACCCGCCCATGTCATTGTGTCTCTATGTATTGTCTATCTTTTTTTAATTCTAGTTTCTCTCTTTAGATGTATGCCTACAGTTAAAAGACATACTACGATCAAAGTCTACAGATATCTGTAGACTTTGCTACGATAGGCAAAGCTCCTTCTAGTGGTATATACTAATTCGTTGGTCCAGGCGGTATTTTGAAATTAATTAATTTGAAAATGAAAATATTGAATTTTACGATGTTGTATTCGAACTGATAGAAGAAGATTTTAACATTAATGCTCTGAAATTGTTCAAAATTATTTTCAGCAAAAACAGCTAGGATCTACAAAAATTAAAAATTGTCTGTATACCGTGATTTATTTTATGATCTTGATATATACTGACCATTTTCTAACTTTTCATGAATATCATGAGATTCATAAATGGTGTAATATGAATCATTAAACACGTACTCTATTTCATAATATATGTTTCTGACATTTTATTATTTGAATTTTTAGGTTAGAGTTATAAGTTGGAACTTATCACCAGCACGTCAGCGTAAATCAAACGTGATGAATTGCTTACTAAGCGTTTGCTTATGTGATGAAATTAAGCGGTGCGGACACGACCGTATGATGCACTAAGCAGCTCAGCTGCTAGGCATGGCTGAACGCACCCATTGTGGCGTGGTCCCAGCCCTGGTATAATATTCAAGAGTGTGCTCCTTATTAACCAAGTATTGAGTTGGTTTAAAAGTGTCCATGACATGCGCAATAGTAAACAAAACAAAAACACTAAAAACGGCTGTTTTGTTTGCCATGGTCGTGCACATTTTTGTTTGTATTCAGGATTGTGATTAGTTTTCTAACGATAGGTTTGTTGTTTTTTGTTAATAATAATAATGGAAACAACAAACAACCAACTCGTCGCACCCAAACCGTTCATTTTTTTGGATAACACAAGATCAGCTGATCTTATACCTATACCTACTCTAAAGCCCGGCACAGACACACATGCTTGACGATCATTTTGCTTGTGCAGTTCTAAGTTGTAATGCAAGACGGAACGCAATGAGGCCCACACACATTCCGTTTAATACTATCGTTTTATCGACAGTCTTGAAAAGTAAACATTGCCGACGTGCAGAAATTAGCGGTAGCTGTCCTAATAATAAGAAAGAAGAAAAGTCAAATAGTTAAAAAAAATTGGTCCAAACAATGGTTATTGAATCGGGCAGAGTTTAGTCACGTCAATTTTCTTTTTTTTTTTGCATTTGCATTTTTTTTCTGCTTGTCTGGATACTCCCTGCTTTTAATGTTCCACAGACATTTATTCTGTCTATATAAATCTATAAAGTCGTGAGAAACTCGTGTGACAATAATCCAATATCGGTCATTTTGTACTACAGAAGACTTAATGCAAGAGTTGCAAGACTGAAGTAGACACATACACTCATGCAAGTCGGAACACGCACATAAAAATCAAACCGATGCTGATTGCGTTCATGCCAAGCAATTGACGGTACGCGATGCGTAAGTCGGCCGACTTGTCCCTTGTCCGCACACACGGCTTGCATTACAACTTAGAACTGCACAAGCAAAATGATCGTCAAGCATGTGTGTCTGTGCCAGGCTTTATCCAAAGCTTTATATATTTTTTCGAACGCACTCCTCTGTTGTCTCTGCCACTGTCACTTCCTGACCTTCCTGTTGTGAATTATGTGCTTGGAATTTATTTATGGCAATTTATGTCATTTGTCATTTGGTTTCATTGTTTCATATAAATAAATAAAGAAGTTTAGTTTGGCAAATAATGAGAGAATTAAGAACATTTTTATTTGGAAATATATTTAGTTGTAATATAATACAAAAATCAGTAAAACCACACATCAAATATGTTTCATACGTACAGGGTCAAGAACCTGAACCAAAAATAAGAGAATATTTTTATTACATAGATCATCAAGGAATGGTAAGAATTACAAAAATTCTTGTTTAAACTTTTGTAATGCCAGTCTCTTTGAACATATTCTGTGTTGAGAACTAAGAAGGTCTCTAACGAGGCAAGGCTTGGTTCACCTTAAATAATTAAGTTAGGTGTGTGATATCGGAACTGTACCTACTTAATTTTTCTTGCAGAGATACACATATAATTTCCGAAATATTTACTATATTTAGTCAGATTTAGTTGTTCAATAAACCTTCCATTCCTATACTTTCGAAAAGCTATTTGTTCACTTAAGTAGGTATGTCATTGAGTAAATAATTATTTCTTTACTCAATGCTTATGTTTTAAGATTTCATATTATGAAAAGGAGTCTCAAATATTTAAACCTGAGCTGCTTTCCAGCTGTCATTAATTTTGCCGCAGCGCGCCATACTAACCTTGGCAGCACGCAGCAGTTCACATGGAACATGTCACCATATCAAATAATCACTTATATAATCTACCTCCTTCAATAATCCTGTCGTAATCTAAAATAGGAACTATACATTTATATATTAGTCCATCCTCATTTTGAAAATTGATTTGCTCCATCATATTTTTGTTCAATAAATATTGAATAACAATAACTTTAATTGTGCACGAACTGATCATAACACCCAAAAAATTAGGTAGATGCTTCAGGGGAAAGGGGAAGCACATCACGCGTGTCAAACACTGACAAATGAAACGAGCTGGTATAAGCATTTTAAGCTTCTGCGTACGCAAATTCTCGTTGCTCGTTTGTGTGCACAAAACAGTCGGCTGGAAAGTGGCTCTGTAAATAAGTTACTACATGCCTTAAAATATTGTCACCAACATTCAATTTTTGTATTAATTTACTACTTATAAATACCTATATATTTTATATTCCCTACTTCCACAAATTACATTTCAAAATTTAAATATGTTAAAGTAATAAAAACAGTTGTTTTTAGATGATGCTCGTATGAAAAATTTCACATCCTGCTTTAAGGAAAAAAAATTTCTAAAGTTCTTTTTTAATCAATTAAGGCCTAACATTACGGGAAGATACAAGGAATTTCCGTATGTTTCACTATGTGGCAAAGAAAGAAATTTTGTTAAATGTGATGATTACCCCATTGTATTTACCCACGTTATTACAATATCCGCAGCAAGTGGTCAAAAAGAAAAGCACTTGGCTTATAATCATGCTGAAGATTTACTGTCATTAAAATTCCAACCAGAGGAAATTTTTATGTCTCCAAAAACTGGAAGAGTTTATCATCCAGCACCAGAAAGAGCAGGATCCATTGGTTTAGTACAATCGAAACTAGCAATTGAATTTAGTAAATTTTTTCAATTTGATAATGGAGAAACCAGTCCACCTGCACGGTTTATATATGATGATAAAACATATAAATTAGACGTAAATTGGTATTACGATTCTGTAAGAAATAAATCAAATCAAAAAATACATTAGTTTATTTTAGTTTATTAAAAAAATAAAACATGTAAGAAGCTTGTAAATACTTGTATAATAAATATGATTAATTTTAATTATTGAAAAAATATTTCTTATTGCAATTCCTGGAGTCCTAGACACTTAAAATAGGTTATTATTACAAATTTGTAAAAATTGATTTATAAAATTTCGGCAAAAAGAATGCAAGTTATATATTTTTATTTAAATAGGTATTTGCAATATTCTTAAATTTGTTCATACAGTTGGACTAAGGTGTGCCAAATCAATTATTAATAATACGGGATAACTTTTTTAACATGGCCAATCGTATGCCTATTCTCAATGACATATTTAACAATTCTAATTGATCAGTCTCTTATTTAACAATCCTTAACAATTTACAGCAAATTTAAAAACGTCATTAAACGTTTTTAGATTATTAATATTACTGCTTCGACAGTTAAAGCTAGAATTTAAGATTACCTTGGAAATGTAGAAATTTAATTTTTCGACTAATTACAAATATAATGATACATAAATAGCGAGTACAGCTCCTGTTGTAGGTACATTTATTAATGAAAGCACTTCCTCCAATATGACGTCATTTACAACAACGTGGCTTTGATCTTTTTATAATTAAAAAAATAAACAATATTAAAAAATGTAAATATGATTATTGGGAAATAAAAGAATTCAAATATCTATGGTCAGCCACCATTTTACTGACTTTGAAAATGATTTTAAATCATTTGACAACTTGACTCAAAATTAAATTACAGAACCCAAAATTTAATAATAACCTTATAGAATGTGATCATAATAGTACGCGTCGGAGATAATACCTAACGCATCACATGTAAAGTATTTCGATTACAAGCATAATATGTGCTCATATTTTAGCAAATGTTGTAGATCAACAATTCGTAGTCCCCTACTACTAACTTTAATTGTTTTTCAATACTTCCTAAGCTCCCAAACAAATTTTTCCCAATTTTTTTAAATTAGTTAAAAAACCACCAATTTTTTTATGCAAACATTGCCACCTTATCATAAAGATAAGAGTTTTAGAATTCTTCACGGTACATTTTCAGTTTCAAAAGTAGCACCTACTTTAATAAAGAATTAATTTTTCTGAGAAAAAGATAATAAAAGATTTTGCATAATAGGTACCTACTATTCTGATCAATCACATTGTACCATATGTGATTGAAATTCGTGTATTTATAAGTTGTAATCGTATCTCAAAAATTTTATTTTTGTAACAAAAGAGCTCTATACATGTATATCTGATTTACTCTGTCTCTGATTCACAAGAACCGTTGAGAACATGAATTTGAAGCTCTCCATACAATTTTAGAAATATAAATAATCACAACTATTTTTTCGATTTTAATATGATACACTCATGGACAAAATTATTGAATATTTTCTGAATTATAACTTCCCCAATTTCAATCTTCTTTTTTTTTTATTGTAGCTTGATTCTTCTAGAATCTTATTATGAGGTTGGTTTATCTCTCTGGGGAATTTTTATTGACTTACAGATTATTATAGTGACGGTGTCATTTTACCAAGAAATATAAAACGCCCTGTGGAGTGTCTTAGTGTCTTTACCGAAATCCAATAGTAAGCACAATTTAGTCCCATTCTTTGCCAATATTTTGTTTTTTAAATCATCTTTTTATCACATCTGTGAGCGAAGATGTCCATGCGACTTTTTAATGATAACCCATTTTTTAAAGTGATTTTATTAAAAATGTTAAACGTCCAAAAAAAATTAAACAATTATTAAGCCTTAAAATCTTATTTAATACCGAGTATTTCCCACCCCAGCAGTTATCACATATTGACAACGTCGTGGCATGTTAATAATTAATCTTCTGACAACTTAACGTCTTGGTCAATTTGAGTCCAAATCTCTTCAAGTCTTGCGGCAATAGTTCGAACCCTTCTACCCATTAAATCCCATAAATGTCCAATGGGATTAAGATCGAGACTTCTGGCTGTCCAATTCATTGTTTTAATACCATTTCTTGAAGATAATTTTGATTTTTTTTTTTTAAGAAACGATATGTACGAACAAAAAGTCGCATATCTTCGCTCACAGATGTGGTAGAAAGAGGATTTAAAAAACAAAGTGGTGGCAAAGAACGGGACTAAATTGTGATTACTATTGGATTTCGGTAAAGACACTAAGACACTCCACAGGGCGTTTTATATTTCTTGGTAAAATGACACCGTCACTATAATAATCTGTAAGTCAATAAAAATTCCCCAGAGAGATAAACCAACCTCATGATAAGATTCTAGAAGAATCAAGCTACAATCCAAAAAAATGAAGATTGAAATTGGGAAAGTAATTCAGAAAATATTAAAGATTGAACTTAAGGCCACTTTTGAAAATATTCAATAATTTTGTCCATGAGTGTAGGTATATCAGTTTGACATGCATAAATTAGATAAAAATGTGGTATGATTTTATGTGGTATTCAAATCAAACATTCTTTATTTTTTAAACAATAATAATTGTTACTGATTGTAATTTGTAATGTAATACATATAATATAAATAGTTGATTGAAGATGAAGTTATTTTGTGGAAATCCATTTCTAGTAAAATTTTTGCAATAAAAATTTGAGAAACTGTACATTACTTGTCAATTTCCACTTTATTTTATTTTATTATACTACAACTAATTTCATCCTATTCGGACATTATCAAGTAGTTAACTGAATATACATACATTTTAAGATTTTTAACTTACATTTTGGTACGAGGGTTGAAGGGTCGGACATGCACTTATAATTAGATTTATATAATAATATATGTTTAACAGATGTCTTAAGATATAAGGTTTTTTAATCTATTTTATCGGTTTATTGTTTATTATTGACTAATATTTAAATCTGTTACATTATCTGAACTAAGTTTAATAACGGGGAGTTGTTTAAATCTATTTGGTCATTTATAAATTATAATTTTTGTAAGAAATGAAATCCAAAGAAGTCAGAAATCCATAGAGGTAAACTTTAATAGAATAAAATAGCAAAATAAATTTTACTATTCAGCCTAAATCCTCTAATGTCTTAAAAAGACATAAATACTCTTTTCAGAGCTTATTTGCAAACTATCTACATTTAACTGATAAAAATTTGGTCAGTACTACGAATGTAGAAAGCAAATAATTTAATAATTGCAATAAGCCCCACCAGACGGATTAATCCAAATAAGGACTCCCTCTGTTACCAGGCAGTGCAAGTCACCAACCCATGGACCGGTTTCTGGCTTATTAGCCTTCATCAGCATGGTATAGGCAACTCACACTGCACGATAACAAAGGGACTCCAGATCTTGTCAACATCGATCGACATGAAGTCGGTAAGATGCGAATGTGGACCGTGGGGCCCTCTGGTGAAACTTATTGCAATGTGGATTTTGCCCAGACTAGGCTCGTATGAAAGAAATGAAATCCAAAGAAGTCAGAAATCCATAGAGGTAAACTTTAATAGAATAAAATAGCAAAATAAATTTTACTATTCAGCCTAAATCCTCTAATGTCTTAAAAAGACATAAATACTCTTTTCAGAGCTTATTTGCAAACTATCTACATTTAACTGATAAAAATTTGGTCAGTACTACGAATGTAGAAAGCAAATAATTTAATAATTGCAATAAGCCCCACCAGACGGATTAATCCAAATAAGGACTCCCTCTGTTACCAGGCAGTGCAAGTCACCAACCCATGGACCGGTTTCTGGCTTATTAGCCTTCATCAGCATGGTATAGGCAACTCACACTGCACGATAACAAAGGGACTCCAGATCTTGTCAACATCGATCGACATGAAGTCGGTAAGATGCGAATGTGGACCGTGGGGCCCTCTGGTGAAACTTATTGCAATGTGGATTTTGCCCAGACTAGGCTCGTATGAAAGAAATGAAATCCAAAGAAGTCAGAAATCCATAGAGGTAAACTTTAATAGAATAAAATAGCAAAATAAATTTTACTATTCAGCCTAAATCCTCTAATGTCTTAAAAAGACATAAATACTCTTTTCAGAGCTTATTTGCAAACTATCTACATTTAACTGATAAAAATTTGGTCAGTACTACGAATGTAGAAAGCAAATAATTTAATAATTGCAATAAGCCCCACCAGACGGATTAATCCAAATAAGGACTCCCTCTGTTACCAGGCAGTGCAAGTCACCAACCCATGGACCGGTTTCTGGCTTATTAGCCTTCATCAGCATGGTATAGGCAACTCACACTGCACGATAACAAAGGGACTCCAGATCTTGTCAACATCGATCGACATGAAGTCGGTAAGATGCGAATGTGGACCGTGGGGCCCTCTGGTGAAACTTATTGCAATGTGGATTTTGCCCAGACTAGGCTCGTATGAAAGAAATGAAATCCAAAGAAGTCAGAAATCCATAGAGGTAAACTTTAATAGAATAAAATAGCAAAATAAATTTTACTATTCAGCCTAAATCCTCTAATGTCTTAAAAAGACATAAATACTCTTTTCAGAGCTTATTTGCAAACTATCTACATTTAACTGATAAAAATTTGGTCAGTACTACGAATGTAGAAAGCAAATAATTTAATAATTGCAATAAGCCCCACCAGACGGATTAATCCAAATAAGGACTCCCTCTGTTACCAGGCAGTGCAAGTCACCAACCCATGGACCGGTTTCTGGCTTATTAGCCTTCATCAGCATGGTATAGGCAACTCACACTGCACGATAACAAAGGGACTCCAGATCTTGTCAACATCGATCGACATGAAGTCGGTAAGATGCGAATGTGCAATTATTGCAATTATTAAATTATTTGCTTTCTACATTCGTAGTACTGACCAAATTTTTATCAGTTAAATGTAGATAGTTTGCAAATAAGCTCTGAAAAGAGTATTTATGTCTTTTTAAGACATTAGAGGATTTAGGCTGAATAGTAAAATTTATTTTGCTATTTTATTCTATTAAAGTTTACCTCTATGGATTTCTGACTTCTTTGGATTTCATTTCTTTCATACGAGCCTAGTCTGGGCAAAATCCACATTGCAATAAGTTTCACCAGAGGGCCCCACGGTCCACATTCGCATCTTACCGACTTCATGTCGATCGATGTTGACAAGATCTGGAGTCCCTTTGTTATCGTGCAGTGTGAGTTGCCTATACCATGCTGATGAAGGCTAATAAGCCAGAAACCGGTCCATGGGTTGGTGACTTGCACTGCCTGGTAACAGAGGGAGTCCTTATTTGGATTAATCCGTCTGGTGGGGCTTATTGCAATTATTAAATTATTTGCTTTCTACATTCGTAGTACTGACCAAATTTTTATCAGTTAAATGTAGATAGTTTGCAAATAAGCTCTGAAAAGAGTATTTATGTCTTTTTAAGACATTAGAGGATTTAGGCTGAATAGTAAAATTTATTTTGCTATTTTATTCTATTAAAGTTTACCTCTATGGATTTCTGACTTCTTTGGATTTCATTTCTTTCATACGAGCCTAGTCTGGGCAAAATCCACATTGCAATAAGTTTCACCAGAGGGCCCCACGGTCCACATTCGCATCTTACCGACTTCATGTCGATCGATGTTGACAAGATCTGGAGTCCCTTTGTTATCGTGCAGTGTGAGTTGCCTATACCATGCTGATGAAGGCTAATAAGCCAGAAACCGGTCCATGGGTTGGTGACTTGCACTGCCTGGTAACAGAGGGAGTCCTTATTTGGATTAATCCGTCTGGTGGGGCTTATTGCAATTATTAAATTATTTGCTTTCTACATTCGTAGTACTGACCAAATTTTTATCAGTTAAATGTAGATAGTTTGCAAATAAGCTCTGAAAAGAGTATTTATGTCTTTTTAAGACATTAGAGGATTTAGGCTGAATAGTAAAATTTATTTTGCTATTTTATTCTATTAAAGTTTACCTCTATGGATTTCTGACTTCTTTGGATTTCATTTCTTTCATACGAGCCTAGTCTGGGCAAAATCCACATTGCAATAAGTTTCACCAGAGGGCCCCACGGTCCACATTCGCATCTTACCGACTTCATGTCGATCGATGTTGACAAGATCTGGAGTCCCTTTGTTATCGTGCAGTGTGAGTTGCCTATACCATGCTGATGAAGGCTAATAAGCCAGAAACCGGTCCATGGGTTGGTGACTTGCACTGCCTGGTAACAGAGGGAGTCCTTATTTGGATTAATCCGTCTGGTGGGGCTTATTGCAATTATTAAATTATTTGCTTTCTACATTCGTAGTACTGACCAAATTTTTATCAGTTAAATGTAGATAGTTTGCAAATAAGCTCTGAAAAGAGTATTTATGTCTTTTTAAGACATTAGAGGATTTAGGCTGAATAGTAAAATTTATTTTGCTATTTTATTCTATTAAAGTTTACCTCTATGGATTTCTGACTTCTTTGGATTTCATTTCTTTCATACGAGCCTAGTCTGGGCAAAATCCACATTGCAATAAGTTTCACCAGAGGGCCCCACGGTCCACATTCGCATCTTACCGACTTCATGTCGATCGATGTTGACAAGATCTGGAGTCCCTTTGTTATCGTGCAGTGTGAGTTGCCTATACCATGCTGATGAAGGCTAATAAGCCAGAAACCGGTCCATGGGTTGGTGACTTGCACTGCCTGGTAACAGAGGGAGTCCTTATTTGGATTAATCCGTCTGGTGGGGCTTATTGCAATTATTAAATTATTTGCTTTCTACATTCGTAGTACTGACCAAATTTTTATCAGTTAAATGTAGATAGTTTGCAAATAAGCTCTGAAAAGAGTATTTATGTCTTTTTAAGACATTAGAGGATTTAGGCTGAATAGTAAAATTTATTTTGCTATTTTATTCTATTAAAGTTTACCTCTATGGATTTCTGACTTCTTTGGATTTCATTTCTTTCATACGAGCCTAGTCTGGGCAAAATCCACATTGCAATAAGTTTCACCAGAGGGCCCCACGGTCCACATTCGCATCTTACCGACTTCATGTCGATCGATGTTGACAAGATCTGGAGTCCCTTTGTTATCGTGCAGTGTGAGTTGCCTATACCATGCTGATGAAGGCTAATAAGCCAGAAACCGGTCCATGGGTTGGTGACTTGCACTGCCTGGTAACAGAGGGAGTCCTTATTTGGATTAATCCGTCTGGTGGGGCTTATTGCAATTATTAAATTATTTGCTTTCTACATTCGTAGTACTGACCAAATTTTTATCAGTTAAATGTAGATAGTTTGCAAATAAGCTCTGAAAAGAGTATTTATGTCTTTTTAAGACATTAGAGGATTTAGGCTGAATAGTAAAATTTATTTTGCTATTTTATTCTATTATAATTTTTGTTTTTATTTAATTTATTGATTTCGAGGGCTTCTAATAAATTAAGTTTTTTGCTTTTTTCGTAGATATGTAATATTTTGGGTTGATGATTATTGTCTATTTTGTGGTCAGAATCTGTTAGATGTTTATAAAAATTGGAGTGTTCTTTTTGTGTGTGGATATGTTCTCTATCTTATATTAAACGATCGTCCTGTTTGGCCTATATATGCTGCATTACAATCTGGGCAATCTAAGTGATATACTCCACATTTTTTAGAAATGTCTGTTTTTTGTTTAGCATTAAAAAGATATCTGCCTACACTTTTGTTGGAGCTATACGATGTTTTTAATTAAATTTGGAAAGGATATTGCTGATTGAATTAGAGAGACCTGAGTATGGTAATGAAATGTATATTTGATCTTTTTTCTCGTTAACACTAGGGTGAAGTTCTTTTAACAGGATACTTTTTTGTTTTTAGAAATTAATTTTTGTTAATTATGTGTTGAGGGTACTCGTTAGTCGTTATTATGTGCTATAAGCCTTATTGAGTCTAGTTCATCTTTTAAATTTGTTTCTGATAATGGTAAGCTGAAAGCTCGGTGTATCATGGATCTGTATGCAGCTAGTTTGTGGGAGAGAGGGTTATAGGAATTAAAGGGAATAGTGGTGTCAGTAAAGGTTGGTTTGCGGTAAATATTGCAGGTAAATGATGTTTGTCGTTCTATTGTTAAGTCTATGAAGTTAATTGATTTTTTATTGTTCTCTACTTCTATTGTAAATTTAATATTATTATGTATATTATTGATGAAATTTAGGAGTATTTTTAATTGTCTGTCTGTCCCTTTGAAACCTATTAAAATGTCATCCACGTACCTGTACCAGAAGACAATATGCTCTTTTGGTATTGGGGAATTTAATATAGTATTTTCTAGGTTATCCATGAATATGTCTGATAATAGGGGGCTAAGTGGAGAACCCATAGGAAGCCCTGTATTTTGTATAAAGATGTCTTCATTGTATTGGAAATAGTTTTGTTCTAAACACAATTTAAACGTTTGCATGATTTCGCCTTTTAATTTTGGGATGGTTTTGCATTTGTCTAGTATATGTGAAATTAGCGGTAAACATTCAGAGGGGGGGGATATTAGGGAACATACTCAACACATCCAAAGATACTAATTTTATAGAGTTGTGGTCTATATCTAGTTACACTTTGTTTCTTTTGCAAATTTGTTTGTAGGATCTTGGGCTGATTGTTGTAAATATTGTTCTTCTAGACATTTTTTGATTTTTTGGTTGTATTCTGTTTCTGGGAGGATAACTGTGGTGTTGCCTTTGTCCGCTTTTGTTAAAATTAGTTTATGGTCCTTTATTTTTTCTTTTAAGTTTTTTATTATTGTTGTTTTTGAGGATGAAACTAGTTGTAGTATAATAAAATAAAATAAAGTGGAAATTGACAAGTAATGTACAGGGTGTCCCAAAGTTGATGTCTCGGGACTATATCTAGAGAATGAAAAAAGTTATCACAAAACCGTTTACGTGGTTTAATTTGGGGTGCACTAAGGTACATTTTACGCTAGAATTTTTTTTTTTTCGAAATCTGGAAAATGGCGAAACTGAACTTTATTCCAGGAACATACACTTTTTTTGTGCTACCTGGAAAGTGCTATTTTTTCTGAACATTTTCTATTAAAAAAGTTTTTTCGTATCTTTTATATTTAAAAATATACAGGGTAAAATAGTTTGGAAAATACCCTTAATTGCATACGAGTTAGCCATGATGTATAATCAAGTGGCCTATGGAAAACAATGAACTAGGGCTGTTGACATAAGTTTGTTTAGTCAATATAGTGTTTGTGTCAAATAGTTTACGGGTGTGAATTAATTTAAATAGCGCCGAAATGTTTACAAACAATGAAAAAGTAGACAAGATTTTAATCTATGGTGAAGCTCAAAAAAAGATTTAGAATTTTGTTACTGTTTTAAAATATATTTTTTTAAATATACTGTTACAATTCTATGATAAAACGTATAAATAGCTTTTGTTCATTGTTTTCCATAGGCCATTCGATTACATCATGGCTAACTGGTATGCAATTGAGGGTATTTTCCAAACTATTTTACCCTGTATATTTTTAAATACAGCCTGTGTAAAAAGTATGAAACATGACCATAACTTTTAAAATATTGATTGTATAAAAACCCTTGGACAGGTTGATTTTTATTTTTAATTACGCAACTTTTGGTGCGATTTATAATTTCTAGTTCTACACCCCTCCCCCAGCCACCCCAACTTTTTTTTCAAATGGCAACCTACCCTTTGTGATACCCCAAAAGAAAAGTGTTTTAATAGACTATTCAACGCTGTAAAGAAATCCGAAATCCGTCGATGTAATTGTACCAGTGCCTAGCTGTTAACGGAGCTCCGTTTGAACATCAATTTGTTAATTTTTTTCAGTAATAAAGTTTTACTAATCTGTCATTTTTCTTAAAAAAATGTATTTCATGCGTTTGGGAAGCTAATTGCATCGACGGATTTCGGATTTCTTTACAGCGTTGAATAGTCTATTAAAATACCTTTCTTTTGGGGTATCACAAAGGGTAGGTTGCCAAAAAAAGTTGGGGTGGCTGGGGGAGGGGGTGTGTAGAACTAGAAATTATAAATCGCACCAAAAGTTGCTTAATTGAAAATAAAAATCGACCTGTCCAAGGGTTTTTTTTATACAATCAATATTTTAAAAGTTATGGTCATGTTTCAATACTTTTTACACACGCTGTACAGGGTGTCCCAAATTGCTTGATTTTGGCTGGTTTTTCTATTTCCAGACCTGGTAGAGAAAAACTGACATATGAGTCTAGAGCTCGATTTTTGTGAAACGCCGATTGGTGAAAACCACATTTCGATATCTCTAACCGTTTCCGAGATATCGGCAAAAATTGACATTTTTACAGATTCCGAAAAACATTTTTTAATGTTAAAAAATTTAATTTTTAAAGAGAAATGTGTTATATTGGCAGACTAGACATATCTTGGCATATATATTTTTGGAAAGCTTATTTTTTTTTCCTATTTTCTAAAGTCAAAGCCAACTATGGTTTCCATTTGAAATAACAAAGTTAGCTTTGATATCAAACAATAGAAAAGCGATATATTTTTTTTGACAAATGCATCTTATTCTACGTCAAAAAGTGCCTGTAGAAAGTTTTTACCGTTTGAAAAAATATCCACGAATAAAAAAGTTGACAGTTTTTCGGAATCTGTAAAATGTCAATTTTTGCCGATATCTTGAAAACGGTTAGAGATAGGGCGAGTTGCTTTATTCACCGGTGGATCCATCAGATGTGTTTTATCTCGTTCTATCTCCGAGGTTAGAACGAGATAAAACACACCTGGTGGATCAACCGGTGAATAAAGCAACTCGCCCATATTAAAATGTGGTTTTCACCAATCGGCGTTTCACAAAAATCGAGCTCTAGACTCATATGTCAGTTTTTCTCTACCTGGTCTGGAAATAGCAAAACCAGCCAAATTCAAGCAATTTGGGACACCTACATATAAAAGATACGAAAAAACTTTTTAATAGAAAATGTTCAGAAAAAATAGCACTTTCCAGGTAGCACAAAAAAGTGTATGTTCCCGGAAAAAACTTCTGATGACGTCAGTTTCGCCATTTTCCTGATTTCGAAAAAAAAAAAATTCTAGCGTAAAATGTACCTTAGTGCACCCCAAAATAAACCACGTAAACGGTTTTATGATAACTTTTTTCATTCTCTAGATATAGTCCCAAGACATCAACTTTGGGACATTCTATACAAACAGTTTCGCAAATTTTTATTGCAAAAATTTTACATATAATATAGTACAAAACTCTGAAAGCACGTTTTTTTAAATTTTTATCCTTGATTCCGTTTTTCTGGTAACTGAAGTATATAGTGGTCACTAAAATAGATGTTAAATGATTCTTAATGTTGTTGCTGTTCTTGTGTTTTATTTTCCTCACGATATTTTTGTATACTTTCTGCCACTGTCAAATAGTTTTGAATGGCTCCGATTTCCGCTCTTTTAGGGAAAAATCGCATCATAAATGCTAAACTCTTTTAAAAAATTCGCAAATGCAGAATTTTCAGATACTAAGTATATATTCGTAGGTGTTTTATGATGGTCACATCAATGGTTTAATTTAAATGGCATGTCCTGTATATTACTGCTTTTTGGATTGATATAATGAATATACTTTAGTCTACTAATAAATTTAAAACAATACAAAGTAAGTATTTAAATAATTATAAAATATTATAAGATTAAAAAAAACAATACTTAAAAGACCGAACATTAAATAAAGTTATTAAGAATAAATGGCTTTTTAATATTAGTCCATTTACTGGATTTTAACCTTTGCATAATTATAGTAAAAACCAAGTATACACGAACATGGTAGGCAATGAGTAAAATGTTATAAGCAAATTTACGTAAAAAGCCGGCAAGCCATAAATGACAGATAATTTCCCTCTTAGTAGACAGAGAGCAAAAGTAAATGCCTCCCAGTAATTCCTCTTCGCACATCCATAGTTTTTACTTTATTATAAATAGTCTCTCTAAGATTTCCTTTAAATCCTTTACATTTTCCATGACAGCTAGATTCTTTTAGACCAAATAATAAAACAGAGTAACATGTAAACTAATTTATAAAATCATAGTACTTTCATCGATAATAAGCAACTTCTATTTATCTTTCCCACAGTCTTAATTAAATTGTTGACAATAATAAGATCTACTAAAATTTTTGCAATAAAAATATTTTTGCGAAACTGTAAATTACTTGTGAATTTCCACTTTATTTTATTTTATTACACTACAACTAGTTTCATCCTATTCGGACATTATCAAGTAGTAAACTTGATGTCCGAATAGGATGAAACTAGTTGTAGTGTAATAAAATAAAATAAAGTGGAAATTGACAAGTAATTTACAGTTTCGCAAAAATTTTTATTGCAAAAATTTTACTAGAAATGGATTTCCACAAAGTAACTTCATCTTCAATCAACTATTATTAATAATAAGATCCTTTAGAGAATTACAATAATTAAATACCTACTTGTAGCGGCGTTATATTATCATCAGTGAATGTGGCAAGTTTTTTTTAAGGCAAGGTATTAAATTGACAAATTCATCATCCCCACTTCAAGATTTTCTTCTTCAATTTGCGATAAAGACCTAGTTTCTCTAAATGTTTGTACAACTACTAGATTTTGAGTAAACATGTGTGACAGGGACTAATAATTTTAATGGATTTGTTAAATTAGGATATATATAATCAGAAATCTTGAGCTGAGTAAAGGTGCGTGTAACATTTGTTAGATATGGTTTGAGAACCTATTCTATTGGTGAAATGAAAACTGGTGTCCGCTATTATGCAATCTTTACCAAATTTTCTATTAAATTACTTCAAAGTTTACCTTCGAATGCATCTGCATAAGTTTTAATCTAATTTGTTTTTGCTGTTGCTGTTGGCTAAATCCATTTTTAATCTATTTTTAATATTGCAAAATTTCAGATTACGATAATAATAGAAATAGAAATATAACAATTTAAAATATTTTAACGTTAAGAATTTTATAAACATAAAACTGATGTTATTTTAAATGTTGTTTTAGTCACATACCTTTTATAACGAGTCTTTAAAAAAACATTGAGGTGCCCACACAAATAATATGGTAGCTTGATGTTATTTAAAATCATCATAGTCACTAATAATAACCACCAAGCGCTCTACGTTTTCATTTGTAAGGGCAACTTAATGTCTTTCTTTTAATCTCATTATTACAAATATTTATATACCTATCAAGCGGGTATTCCACAATGTATTGACAGAGTCGCTAAAGTATACTATATTTTGGATTAGGAAATAAACACCCTACAGAGTAAACTAATAATAAAAAGTTATGTCAACTTCCTTTATTTACAGTTGATATATTGTTCTTTGCAATATACCATGTGACATCATGGGCCATGGCATAACTATTTTTTCTTTATTTATGGAAGTTATTAAATGTAAGTTTGGTAAAGATAATATTACTGTAAAACCACTTTTTCCTACATAAAATAATTGCTCCGCTAACTTTGGGTGTCTAGGAGAATACTAGAATTTTATTATTTTCATGTAATCCTTTTATACCGGGTGTAAATGAAATTAGGCTCACCCCTATAACTTTAATAAATTTGAATTAATGCATGTTAATAAAATGATTCTAGCACTTCTGGTTTCACAGGAAATGACCGTAACATCTATTTTTTAAATGGAACACCCTGTATATTTTTACATTTTTGGATTCAGGGATTCATTCTGCATACGATGGTATCAACTTCGAGGAAGAAACATAACATCAAACATTTTTTTTGGATAATTTAAGTTGGCATCTAGGGAGCCATGACCGCTGAAAAACTTTTCTTTCTGAGCCGTTGAGTATTGGAAAAATAAAATCGTGATATTAAGTGAGCTAACTTTGCTTTTATAGCCATTTAAAAATCTAGGAAATGGTTTTTTCGATATAAGTATTTTTTTTAAATGGCATCATTATACCTTATTATGCTATTTTAATAGAGATTTTCTTTACCTACATTTCGATACCAAACACTTCACCATTAGTTCATAAATAACTTACAAAAGATACTTTATGACCTTAGTTCAAATTTATTTTACCAAGTTAAACATTTGATATGAAATTAATCGGGAATGCCTTGAAAAAAAAAACAAATTTATTAAACTAAAATAAATTTGGACCACGGTAAGGTATCTTTTGTAAGTTATTTATGAACTAATGGTGAAGTGTTTGTTATCGAAATGTAGGTAAAGAAAATCTCTATTAAAATAGCATAATGACTATAATGAGGTATAATGGCCGGTTCCATTTAAAAAAAAAATTCTTAAATCGAAAAAACCATTTCCGAGATGTTTAAATGGCTATAAAAGCAAAGTTAGCTCACTTAATATCACGGTTTTATTTTTTCAATACTCAACGGCTCAAGTTTTTCAACAGTCATGGCTCTCTAGACGCCAACTTAAATTATCCTAAAAATATGTTTCTTACTCGAAGTTGATACCATCGTATGCAGAATAAATCCCTGAATCCAAAAATGTAAAAATATACAGGGTGTTCCATTTAAAAAACTAAAGTTACGGTCATTTCCGGTGAACCGGAATCTCTCACTTGTTATTGCAACTACCAATATTTCAAAATGATATCTGAAAAAACAAAAAAGTTATAGGGGTGAGCCTAATTTACACCTAGTAGGTATATTCATTTATTTTCATAATCTGAAAATATTTCTCAGTATTTGATATTACATAAGTTGTATATTTGGCTAAGAAATTTTCCGGAAATTCATTTTAATTTACAGTGTAATCTGCATAAAAAAGCGAATGAAACTTCTCTGATAATAATTAAATTAGCAACTCCGAACGGTATAAAAATTAATTTAATTTAAAAGAGTATTCCACCATAATGTTTATAGTATTGTAACTAATTAAACAAAACAATATTGATATTGTATAACTATGAGTGAAGTGATACATTCCTGGACGATAGCATAATATGCAACATATGTAAATCGCTTTCCATGAATGAATGAATGATATGAAACGTAAAGTGCTCAAACACAAAATAATTAATTTTGTGTAAAAAATTGTCTAATTTTAAAATAGTCAAATATCAAGATGCTGCCAAAAATAACTTAGAAGAAAAATATAGAAGAAGCCAATTCGACGAAATAATTACATGAAAATATTTCCGGTGTCTAAGCCAGAAAAATTATTACTGCATAGTTATATCTTGTAACAAACTGTAACATACTATAATTAAAAATTTTGCAGACCGCAAACACACCGGGAAGGTATCATTTCTCTTTCGATAGAAGAGCAAATATGTAGGAAGGTAACAATACTATTATTTATAACATAATTTTTACACTATTTATAGTTGTATAAATGTTTTTAGTCGAGTATTAATTTCATCAAGCAAGAAGTTTTGTGTACCTACCTTAAATGAAAATTTGAAGTCGATTTCTAAAAAAAAAATTCACAGCCAAATAATCATGTAGTATCAAACCACCCAGAATCAAGTTTAGATTCCAAAAATTACATTACCGTGCTCTACGAAAATAATTATATTTTCCTGTAAAATTCCTGTAAATTTCCAAAATATTACTTTATGTAAAAAAATGAATTTTACAAGGATATGAACTGTACCAGATTTCATTATAAAACCAGAGAAAATAATAGTGTACCATGATCTTGCAGCACCTTGTATAACAATTCATTCATTTTATTTTATTGGACGAAAAAGTTTTTTTTATTACTTATAAATATATTTTAACATTTCAAAACTGTCTCTTATAAAACTTTAAAATCAACACAAATACTATAACAATTAAGTAGTATAAAAACGGCATTATAACTATACATCTTAGAACAATAATAAAAATAACAAGTTTACGACTCCGTGTCATGATTCACTTTCAGACTGGGGTGTAGGAGGTCTGGTTAATGATTTATAAGTACCAGGCAGAACCCAGGAATGGCCTACTTTATTAGTTTGTTCTTCTTGAAAGGTGATCATCGATGCTCGTATTTTATCATGCACCTCTGGGTCATAGGTCTCAAAATTAATATAATGTTTATCTTCTGTAGGAGGTGCGTCATATAAATGATTTTTACTTAATTTTACAATTTCCTGTGCTCTAACTTTAAAGGCATCTTTGTCGGTTTTGTACCTAAAACACAAAAAAAAAACTGAAAAATCACAACTCTTGTACTACAACAAATGCTTTTATAACATTTAATACCAAATAAAGAACCACTTGACTTATTTTGTGTTATTTAAACTAACATTTCGGCAGCTTCCATATTGGCAACATGTGCAATACTGGCATCAACATTGTGAAAACTCCATTGAATAAATTTTATAACTTGCCATAAATGTTGATCATTTTTATTCCATTTAGGGAAAGCATTTAATAGATTTAGTTCATTTTCTACAGGATCTATCACAGGATGAAACATATCAGACTGAAACACAACTTTCTGAAACAAAACAACAATTATATTGAAATACGAGTCAATAATATTATATTTCTGGTTATCTTAATACATCATCACATTTCGAAAGCAACTCTCACAAGACCAAAACACTTTACAAACAGCTATAACCGAGATTTATGTACTAAATTATATAGAGTAATCTTGTGAGTTTTGAAAATAAAACGCAGAATGTTTCAAGAGGAGAGGGAAATATTTATGAAAGTGATAGTATTGGTCATTATAAAAGTTCATATACTGATGATTGTTTTTATTCATTATCAGGTATCTGTTGACTGTTGAGTCAGTTATAGAATTTGATATACCTACGGATATATAGTTTATTTAATTTTAATGGTCTGTACTAGAGATGAAACGGATATCCGGTATAGTAGCTTAATATCCGGCAGGATACCGGATATTTAAAAACTACAACACAATTCCCTAAAATCAACTGTAATACTTTCTTTGTGAGTGTAAATAATAAGAAAATGGCTTATGATTATGAAGGCTTTTATTTAAGGTTGAAAAAGTTACAAAAAGTCACAAAGACCAAGAAAGAACCATTCAAAAAACTAAAATTACCTTAACCATTGATTAAGGAATGAATAAGATACGCGACTCCAATGTAAAGTGCGAGGCTAATTTTGGCAGCGAGATTCCCGGTAAGTTGCGAGCATTCCTGTGATTCACGTAGTATGCTTTTGATAAACCTGTGTCGTGTCTGGTTTTATATAATTTATAATCTAGTGAAAACAAAAATTGAATGTTCAGATTGATTTTAGTTTAAAATTATGTGACGGTTAAAAGTCAAACAAACGTTGAGAAATAGCTGGCAGAGAGAACATACTACGTTAATAATTTTAAACTAAAATTAATCTGGACATTAAATTTTTATTACCACTAGATTATTAATGATATAAAACCAGACACAGGTTTGTCAAAAGCATACTACGTAAATCACAGGAATGCCCCAACTTACCGAGATCTCGCCGCCAAAATTGGCCTCGCACTTTACCATTGAAGTCGCGTATCTTGTTCATTCCTTAATCAATGCCTTAATCTTAATACTCAAAAACAAAATTAACAAGTGGTAAATTACAATCACCACGCCCCAGCCTCTCTGGCTGACACCCGAAACTGCCCGAATCGATCCGATCGCGTTCGCTGCACCTGTGCGATGTTCAACTCGTCACAACATGTAACGAGACAATGGGCCGAATATCCGGCCGCCGGATATTCGGCTATCCGGCCTCGCAGCTCGCCGGATATCCGGTATCCGGCCAAACAGCTATCCGTTTCATCTCTAGTCTGTACGTACGGTTAAACATAAATATGTTTTTGTATCACCAACCATTTAGTTCAAACAGTATAATGTGTAATCAATATGCAACTAACATGACAAACGCAACAGCTGATTTTAATTTATTAATATTACGAATAGATAATAAGCAGTTTTCTTACGGGATGTTCACAATCTGGAAAATTTTCGTCCAATATTATATTGAATCGAAATACTCCATCTTCATAAGGCCCATTTCTGACAAAAATTACCCCAAACCACACTAAAAATATAAAATACGAGTCAGTAAATTGAAAATAAAATTATGGTAAGAAACTTACTAAGAGGACTTTCATTGGACGGAATCACGTAGACACCATGAATATTTTCAGTTTGAATCATCTTACTAAAAAATTTTAACTTGAATGAATGATCAGGTCAAATAAAACATTTTGAATCATCTTACTAAAAAATTTAAACTTAAATGAATTATCAGGTCCAGTAGAACATTTACTTTTATTTAATATTACTGAGGTCTTAAATAAATATTAGGGTGGCCACTTCTCTAGTTTAAATATGGAAGCTTGATGGAAGGTGGCATTGTTTTTTTTGAATTCAGGAGACAAATTTCATTCAATAGGTTGAGAATCAAAGTTTTGATCAATGGTGTTCTCAAAGGTGATTTTTACTTTTAACTGGCAATTATTTACTTTGAAATATGACAATCGAGGTATAATAAAAGTCTATTAAATTAAAAATCTATTAATCCTGAATTATTAGTGCTTCTAAGATTGCTACAAAGAACTTGTGTGTAAAAACATCTGTGCTTATGCAGAAAAATCTCAAATTAGTTGCAGCATACTAGACAATAAACGTAGCTACTTATGAGGTATATTATATATTGGTGGTTATTTCAATGGCAACACCTGTGGAATTATATTAGACATTAATTGCAATGATGGCACCGATGTAGTCACGTTTATTACAAGGTTGTAAAATGTAAAACAATTAAGATTATATAGTGATTCTTTACAAATACTAATGATCCACTGCAATACCAGTTGTACAGGACTTATGAACGTTATTTATATATTAACTTGATAGAGTACTTTGCGGTTTTTTTAAACAAAGGTAAAAAAATGGAAGTAGCATTTCTTTGTATTCAAGTATAAAAATCGCTACAGCCCTTGAAGAAAAATCTATTAGCTGTCTTTGACTATATTTATTAGTTCTTTAAAACTCCATAATGTTTCAACCTAAACAATGTGTTTCAAAAATACCACTGGACACTGAAGGTATGGACGGTCACCAGATATCACTATCCATGTTATATAATATATATACCTTTCATAAATAAACTTAAATATGAACTTTTATATTTAATACCAACGTGCTTCCATAATTTACTTACTACTCAGCTAAAATAACGTATTCTTGTCGATATATTTTATACACTTTGTTCAGCTCTATGTTTTGTCGATCAAATAAATTTTCCTTATGATCAGGCGGTATAACTCTTCTTAAGGAACCCTGTCTTTGAAAATTTTCATTGTTTTCGTTCTAAAAAAAATTATTTACCTTTTCTGGTAAATCAACTATATTACTCAAAATTAAAATATACTTACCTTTGCAGATCGTACAGGTGTATACATAATTAACTAAAGGCAATCAATAAAATATAAATGAAAATGTAATACACAATCATTAATAGATATATTTGTGTTATCATTTGATAAGTAATCCAAATAATCTCCCACGTAAACACCAAAAATTTTCAAATTTCCGAAGATAGCAACATATTTGTTGATTTGCTTAAATGACAAAAAATGCTTTTGACATTTTTGACAATTGACATATAAATATTTAGATTGGACCAGAGATGCCAGTCTCGGAGATTTGATTTTCCCCTAGTTCTAGGGGAAAATATAACAAAATTATGCGAAAAATGGGAATGTTTGATCTTATTTAAGAATTATAATTAGCTATTAATGTTTAAACAAAAGACATGTTGCGTATTATTTTCAGTTTAGCTACATTAGGTTGCACTTGGTGGCCTTGGTGCCGAAAAGGCCATAGCATTGTTTATAAAGTATATAGTTATTCAACCTCTTGTTAGTACCGGTGGATCATTGGTAGATGGCGTGCTGGATGATGTGTGCCCATTATTACGACCGTAGCCCCCGGTGTCGTTTACGTTACGACGACCATTGTTTAATATAAACAATGCTACGACGCATGCTCAATTTCGTACATCCGGTGCATCTACGTCACATGACATTCGACGAGGAACTAAAGTCATAGATCGAAACTTGACTGTATATTAATAACTTTTGACAGTTTGTCAGTTTTCTATTTTTATTAAACTATTGGATTTTTTGTTCTAAAATGAATCATTTATACATCATATGACTACTAAAATGTTTAGTTTTTGTAAATTTATTTTTACTTTAATTATAATTTTGTAGCTTCAGCTTGGATCCATAATAACATTTAAAAACTCTCTAATAAGACAGTAGATATATAAAGTTTCAATATTAATATTGTACCTACGTAGATTATTAAAAATGAATTGCTATTTATAGGTTGGATTTCCAGTCAACAAAGAGCATCCTATTTCATTAGATTAGGACAATTAAAACTTCATTAGTAATGCATCGAACAAGATTTTAGATGATAGTACAGGAAACAAGCAGAAATTTTGATAAAAATGACATAATATACAAAAATTTTAAAAAGTGCATATTTTTGAGGTTAGTTGTAAAGCCTGATTTTCATAGTCGCGAAATTGTGAAAAGCGAAATGCGAAACGTGTTGCTATTGGTTCATTTTACATTAAAATTTGGAATTGACCAACAGCAACACGTCTCACATTTCGCTTTTCGCAATTTCGCGACTATAAAAATCACGAATAGTGCTGTAGCTATGTGTAAAAATCATAATAAAAGTAAAAAAGGTATCAATATAAGATATTTCTACAGAAAAGACAAAATAAATTTGAGGAATGGCAAGTAAGTGTAGGAACATGATGTATTTAAAATCTAGTTTTTTATTATTTCATCTTTTAATCAGCGTTTATGTAAAAATAATCAATCACCGAACGTTTAAATTTATTACAATAGCCCTAAAGCCGTCAAATGGATCATGTATGATGCACATGATCCAGCATATAGGACTGACATAACCTCAAATTTAGAGTTTTTTTAATTTATTTTCGATTTTAATTTTTGTAGTTTCAGCTTGAATCCATTATAATATGATTATAACATATAAAAATTATCTCAATAAAGTTTCAATATTATAGATTATATTTAAAATAAACTGCTAATTATAGGTTGGATTTCCAGCCAACAAAAATCATTTTATTTTATTAAATTACGGCAATCAAAACTTCATTAGTAATGCACTGAACAAGATTTTAATTGATAGTACAGGAACCAAGCACAGATTTTGATAAAAGCAGCTTAATATGTGAAAATCTTTAAAAATGTATATTTTTGTAAATGTATATCGAAATGGTGACTTTACATATTTGTGCGCTGGTATTACTTTTTCTACTAAACGCGTCATTTGATGACGTGCAAATCATATTTTTGAGGTTAGTTGCGATGTCACGTACACGACAGTTCATATTTTTCTCGAGCTCGACGTCACATCCGGCTGCGCAATGGCCGCAATGTGTAAATGTATCCTGAAATGTATATTTTTTTAATGATAAAATATTTTAAAAACAAAAGTCAAAAAACTGTAAACGTAGTCATAGAAACTGACTAGTATGTAAATTACTCACAAGTTGGCAGCACATACTTAGAAATCAGGTTGAATAACTATAATTCTTTATAAACAATGGCCATAGGCATATTTTTGCGACACACACAAACGTGGGCAAGCAATTTGCTGCTGTAACCAATCGCGTTGCAGGATATTTGAATTCAACCAATCAAAATGAATTCCTAGTAAATTATCTTACTGAGTAGGGATTTTTTACTTGCCTAACATTTAATAGACAAGGGACAGACTGCCTTACATCCCCTCCGAAGGATGGTATATCCTCAATACAACTCTCGCCTACAGCTGTATAACTTCTGCGATATAGCTGATATACAAGCCGCTAGAAGTGGGGAAACGAGACCGCGTCCTTCCGTGGATAGTCACCCATCCACGTACTACACGCGGTAACTGTTGCTTTACTTTCGTATTTGATACGAATGTGCCAAAAGTTAGTCCTCAGCTCGCTGCCCAGAAAATGCATCTTATCAACAGTAAAATTTTAATGCTTACGCGTCAAACATTACATGCACCCAGCAAGCTTTTTTACCCAGCAGTGTAAAAAGTGGAATATACACACACTAGTGAAAGAAATAGTTGCGATGTCAAAAGTGCAAATAGTGGAGGTGAAAGAAAAACGCCTATACAAGGTGTGGATCCGGTTTTCGAGGCGGAATGTGTAGAGTACATAAACATAAAAATAATTGTTTGAGTGTTTTTTATAAACATGATTCGAAAAATACGCTACAAAAATTATTATAATTTAATATCAAGAAAGACGCAAGCTATCCTTTTCAAATTTCGCAAACCACCAACCACCTTTTCTATGTAAATTTCAAGTCAAAAATATTAACAGAGATCCAGTGGCGTAGTTATGGCTGTTAAGTATATTCGTTTTTAAATGTATATATGGTGTACTGGATATTTTTCTCAATTTTCTCAAGAATAGGCTTTGGGGCTAACAAGGATGTTCCTTCTTTAAAATAATGAAAACAAAACATGTTTGAGAGAAGGTGGGATATCAGTATTTGGTTTAGTTTGTTCGGTTTTATATTTTCCGATTTTTGTCGAACTGTCGGCTACGGTTTTTAAACGTACCCGGTGCCCAAGAATAGTATACTAGAAGGATAGTTCAAATCCGCTAATTTGTCGGCGGTGGGCGTGGCTACGATGACGTAGACTCCTGACCAGAATTTAGAAATCATTATTGTAAGGGACCGTATATGCTAAGAAATTGTTATATTAATTTAAACTACTGCTGGGGGAGAGTACTAACATATTGAACATCGAAAGCAAGTGACAAATACTAAATGTTGTGGAAATATGAAACCTCAAGTGTAACTCGTTCTTACAAAAAAATATATATATATTTTACCCACGAGATTCGCGATTTGCAACCTATCATCGCGAACGCTACGATAAAATTTCACTTATACAAACTTGTAAAGCACAAAATTTCCTACAAAAAAGCCAGTGATGGCATATATCTAACTTGAATGGTGTAGGCGCGAGAGGCCACCGAAAGAGCGCGAGCACATAAATATGACATGTAACGAAATATTTTAATTTAAAAGAAATTGTTATTTTCAATGCCTATTTACAAGATCAATTGTACAGTGTTTTCATCAATGACATTTTTTAGCAACATGGGATTGTAAAAATTTGGTAATATAAAATAATTTTGCGTCCTTGAGACATAAATAGTTATACTTACCTCTATTAAAGTAGGTAGTTAAAATATGTATTTAAATAATTATATTATTAATTATTATTATTATAATATATATACATATTATCAAAAAGCTATAAACTGTAATAAAAACAAATATAATTTTTTTTTATGAATATTTAATTAATTAAGGTTAAAAAATAGTTTTGTGTACCTAACTAGTATAAAAAGCGTGTGTATTTGTTGCACGAGGCATGGAAATTTCATCATTAATCATGCTGAGTGCAACAGATACACCACATTTTTACGGTCGAATTAAATAGATTTTTTTTAAAATTTTTATTGAACAAAATAATTACATTGAACAGAACACATCGCACTTGTATCAGGATTAAATTTAAATAGTTTTGGAAACAAAATATTTCCCTTTAGGAAAACAGTGATATACAATGCTTGCATTGCTGATTTTCATAATCATCCTGCTATTATTGCAGCCAAAAATGGCACACCTACCAGGCATATTTCTATATAACTACCTACTCGGTTTCTGAAATTATTTAATAAGTTTTTACCAGTTATCCATCAAGTTTAAAGCAAAGAAAAAACTTACAATAAACAACAATAAACACAATAATCCCAACATCCACTTTTTAAGTCTATATTCAACAAAGAAACAGTTTAAAACAGTCTAAACACAGCAGAACAAACGTAAAAGCAAGCGAAAACTGAAAGTTTAGGGCAGGAGGTGACGTCACAAGCACACGGTACGTGACGGTCGCAGAGCCAACATAGGGTCTTATGGGAATAAACCATCCTTCTTAGTATATTATTCTTGCCCGGTGCCGTCTACCAATTTACCCAGCCTGTCTATCAAGTATTTTTCACAAAACACTATACTTAAGGGTTTTTTGGCCACTTAACCGCGCTAACGCGGTGTCATGCTTGGGACACGAGAGACGAGTTTGAATGACAGTATTATGTCTCTTTCTAATTATGTTGATCCCGTTCGTTTTTTCTACGATTTTAGATGATATTCTTATTTTGGCCTATTTAAGACAATTTATCAAACTATCCACAATTTATGGAACCTATTTGCAAAGTATTTTTTTTTAAATTAACAATAAAAAATGCCATCGTATGCCATCTAAACCCATCCAAACCAAAAGAAGTTTCGCGTGATTTGTCACTTGCTAGTTGCTAACTCTAACTTCAAACACAAGCAAACCTAAGCTAACCACGTTTGATATGGTTGGGGTCGCCAAAAAACCATGTGGCTGCGAAGACAGAATCAGAAATAGAAACAAGAAATGAATTTTTACAGTGGACCAATTGAGTTATGAATATGAATTAAAAATGCCTAATAAGTGAATATCAACGAGGATACGTAAATTTGGTAAATAACTGATAAAAAGGTGTAGGACTGGAAAAATACAACATGCAAGGGTGCGACGTTCTCAATTTTTTTTTTTTAATAATAGTTTTAATTCATAATCTTACGTTTATTAACCAATAAAATCAACATACCTAATTGAAGGTACCTATAAAAATACTATCTACTGGATGATGAAAAATGAGGGGTGGGGGGTGGATGACTTTAATTTAACTGTTCAGATTTCCATGAAATTTAGTATGTGGTATATTTGGGATGAATTTTAGAAATAATTAAAATAGGTTCATCAAAATCGAAAATGGCGACTAATAGATATAAATTTAACAGCTCTTAAGCTTTTGAAAATATCATAGTCAGAGGAAATTTGTTACTAGTTCATATTTGATGAAAAATGGGGGGTGGATGACTTTAATTTAATTATCAGATTTCCTTGAAATTTAGTATGTGGTGTATTTGGGGTGGCTTTAAAAAATAATTACAAATAGCTATCCAATATGGCGGTTTTAGATATGAATTAACAGCCCTTTAAGCTTTTGAAAATTTCATGGTCAGAGGAAGTTTGTTCATATTTAGTGCAGCAATGGATAACAACATGAATAAGAACGCATATGACAGAAACCTTCAAATTCCGAGCCTAAAGCAGGGTTGGACGTACCATCGAAATCTCGGGGGTTGACATGGTCAAATTTGCCATTGAACCTAAAAAAAAATCAGTCCGAGTTTGCTACAGGTTCATGTTTGGTGGAGCAACTCAGAATGACGTGACAAGTAATGTGTATTTCAGAAATGCAAAATTTCCAGGGGTTGAGAGGGTCGAATTTGCAATCGAACTCTTAAAAAATCGTAATAAATCAGTCCGAGTTTGCTACAGGTTCATATTTGGTGGAGCAACTCAGAATGAAGTGAAAAGTAGTGTGTATTTCAGAAATGCAAAAATTCAGGGGTTGAGAGGGTCGAATTTGCCATCGAACACTTAATAAAACCGTAATAAATCAGTCCGAGTTTGCTACAGGTTCATATTTGGTGGAGCAACTCAGAATGATGTGAAAAATAATGTGTAGGTGTTTCAGAAACGCAAAAATTTAAAAGAAATCGGATTCGTATTTTAGTGATTTCTAAATAGCGAATTCTTTAAAGTGGCAGTGCTTTACCTTAAGTCATGCCTCGCCCAGCTCTTTTGATACTTGGTCCAGTGTATATGATGTTGGGTAATCAAAGTTAATTTCGTTAATGTCATACAGTGTTTTATATTGTTCAATTATATTTTTACTATTTCCTCTTAAACCATGCATAGTATCGATAAATTATTTTTTTATTTATAAGGCCCAGTAAAACGTAATTAAACTGTAAAGTCTTTATCGGATATTTTGACATGTTTGGTTATGAACTTACAAATTTTAACTGAACAATCAAATCCTACGAATGGTACCGAATAATCCCACTTTTAAATGTTTAGCACGATCAGAAGTTTCTCTGTATCTTCGGCTCTCCTCATTTATGTCCCTCGTCTCATAAATGCGTTTTAAATAGTTTTTATAGTGAAGCACTATGTATTCGGCTTCCAGATCACTCAGTGAAATATATTTTTTTTCTTTGACAGAACTGAATGCATCGTTATTGTACATCTTGCACGTGGAACATGTATAAACGTAGTTCGGATCTTGAATTGTACCAATAGAAATTGTGGATTCAATATCAGCACATGATTTTAAATGGAGCCATCTGCTACAAGTGCTACACTCTACATAATCGTCTTGCGTAGCGTTACCGCATTTTAAACATTTATCAAATATTTGTTCTGAAGTTAAAAATAGTAGGTATATTTTGAAGAGTAATCCTAAAGAGCTCTGGATCAAACACTTCTACCATTGAAGTCGTCACGAAATCATGTATGCTATATATTGATTTTAGTAAAAATAAATATATAATAGATCACAAAAATTCCACAATTGATACTGTCTCCATGTTCTTGTTTTGGATATCGAGAAATATTTGCAATTTTCCATTTCCTGATGTTGAGTTTTTCAATTTTTTGTATTCTATCTCGGGTAATAAAAAATCTTTTAATTTTTTTGAAAACGTCATCATTTGAAACGGAATAGTTTTCCCCCGGGTTTAAAATGTAAATATTTTTTTCGCTAAGATCCAAAACGATTAGTAGCCAGTGAATTTCATTGTGATCATGTGGTATTAAGATGTATTCAATTTTTTGTAAAGATTTTACAAACAGTTTAAATCTGTTATAGTTCGTGGCTTGTCCGTTAAGTAATAAGTGCGAAGATATGGTGTCAATGTAATAAATATCAGGGCGTTCCTTCAATAAAGAGAAGGCAAGTGCATCTATACAATAATCGGATATCCATCTTTCCGTTCCCGATGGTAAGTTATCGTAATTGTTATATTTTGAAAGCATCGTTTTATAATCTGAACTGCTTAAAGTTATAGTTTGTTCCGAATCTGTGTACTTTCCTAATATAAAATTATTCTTCATAGCTGATGTCATGTAGAAGTTATTGTTGAAAAACAAACCATTTTGAAGAGCTCTCTCGTCAGGTCTATCTTCGGAAGTCTTGTCATTATTTGAAATTCTACTGTCATTATTATCAATTTCTTCTGGGATTTCTACTAATGGTTCGTACAAACTTACGACTTCTTTTTCTTCCACTTTATCTGCTGAGACAATCGGTTTTTCTGTCTTTAGCTTTTTTAAGTTTTTTTGATATAGAAAGCCTCTTGTTGTATTAACTCTTTTCCAGTCTTCCTTTTCTTCAGGGTTATCGATTTCTATTTTAGTTACATTCTCGTTAAAATATTTATTTTTCTTTCTTGGGACCTTTCCGATTTCTAGATCGATGGCTTTTAATTCCGTTTTGATTTGTACGTGCACTTCTGATACAAACCGGCCCAGTTTCATATTAGTTTTACCGCCAAGAACATCTTTCTTTAAAATTTTAAACCAAGATTCCACATTGGAATTGCTAAAACGTCCAGTTTGCAATATATCACTCCATAGTGGGGCAAACGGCATCAGACGCTTCAACAGATATAAGCAGAATTCCTCCGACTTATACCGATTTTTCTCCAGCTGGGATTTTACTGTCATCTCTTGAGTTCTCTTTGAAATTTGATCGTAGATTCTAAGGAAGTGGATAAAAAACGGCGTTGTGATATATGCACCCCTTACAGTTTCGTCGTCTACATCTTCTTCAGAAGAAATACCGCTGTCTTCTCTTAAGTTTAGAAAATGTTCAGATTTTTCATATGAATTTGAGGCTAGCTCTTTTATTGCCAGTTCAACATCAGAATTGTACGTTGGAGTAAGTAACATGATACAAACATTCTCAAAATGAAATGATAATTCTTCCAATGATGTGCATTGCATCAAAACTGCAACGGAATCAACAATGACATTTTTGATTGCACTTTTTTGCTTGATAGAAGAAAGCCTGTTACAAATCATTTTAATGAAATGGACACAACAAGATTTTAATGTAATCATGGAGAAAACTCGCGAATCGTCCACACAATTGGTAACAAATTTGTAGCAGATCTTAAGATAAGTGTACAGTGTCATATCATTAAAGGCTTGACACACTGATATCATTAAAGCGAAACTCCAGTCTGTAACTATAACCTTAAAAATTGGCCACGATTTGTTACACTGTGTACAAACGAAATGTTTGAAATTTAACAAAAAAGTTGTTATTGTAACAGAGTCATGCTTCGAAGAGATTAGTTCCGCAATGGGAATTATTCTTCCATTTAAGTTAACCCGAGTTCAGTCGCGCACATTTTTTTACGGTATTGGTCACGCGGTGGTCATTTTTACCGAATTTTCTTTTTACATTTTTAACATTTCTGTCAGTTAATTTAACCACATACAAAAGCACCTAATTATTTTGTGAATTTTTGATCCGTCAAAAAAAAAAATATTTACAAAAAAAAACTTAAAACAGTAAAATACTTCGGCATCAGTCGCATATATGGTCAAAAAGACCATTTTCTTTTTACTTTTATGATTATTTTATATCTGATTCAACCTCCTCTAAAAACCTTTGTAGTCGCCGTTGCTCTTTTTCATAGTTCACCATTTTGTAGTCTAAAATATCTATAAAAATAAGTAAATAACAGAAAATATAAGTAAAACATGAAACTTTTACCTATTCAACGCTATCAGTCGCAGTTCGTTCAAAAGCACCAAAATTTTTATAACGTTATAGGTCGCAATATGGTCAAACACAATTTTTACGTGACTCGTCGCAAATTTTATATCTACTGGTTTATCCCCGTCAATCCACATTATATTTAGGAGATTAGCTGAAAGGAAATACTTCGAGAACGCGCAGTTAGAAAACCCCCGCCCTTTACACGAATCGTCGGTCCTTATGACCATAAGGCGACCGATCTCGGGTTAGGGTAATAGAGTACCCGGTGTCCTTTATCGTAAATAGTTGCTCTAACAACACGCCCCGTTGAATCGAAGTAGACTATAGCTTTCTCTCCTTTTTTTATCAAAGTTAGCACTTGCTCTTTTGAAAACAAATGGACAAGTGTTCTTCCGTTGGGAAACTGAATATATCGGTCTTCCTCGTTTTGGTCGATGGCTCTTATTAACACATCTAATAGTGCATATTTATGCTTGTCCTGCTCAGCAAATACTTCTGATCTTGCCTTTTGGTATACGCAGAGTGAACGCAGATTTTGCCAGTTTCCCTCGTGTATTACCTCTGAATCAACCATATCTATTTCTTTGCATCTTAATGCATTTGGTAATGTCGTCTTCAGCGTCTCTTTGACAAGTCTTCTTTCCGTTCCTTTTAACCAATATGAGTATTCCTCTTTATGGTTTACATTTCGCGGACCTTTAAAGTATAAACTTGTATTCATATCATATTCACTAACATCATAAACGAACTTATAGAATCTGCAGTCCGTTTGTTTACACATTGCGTACTCGATCAACTGATGTTTTTGTTTTTTATTCGTTCTGTGACCCTTGTAAATCAAGAGACAGGATACTTCGCGAGACAATAACTCTTTCCTCCAAAAAAGATGCCTCATCTCCGCATTTTGGTACAGATCTATCCCGTTTTGATGGCGTTTAATTTCGGTAACAAATAGAATTTCGAAATTAATTTTTTCCATCTCAGTTGTTATATCGTTTGTTTGTTTTTTCCCGGCCAACAACAAATGTTGTTGGTCTGTGACAGTAGCGTTAATTTTCCGACTTGAATTAGACAATAAGTTTTCCTCGTTCACAATCATAGTGATTTCACGAATCTGCCTTTTTATATTACTGTAGAACAGCATTCGATTGAGGAACGTATTTTTTAATTTAAAATACTTACACATTTCCGCCAAAAGGGAATCTTTATTTCTCGGCGAACACTTACGCAAATCCTGTACGGAGAATTGCGATATTTTAACAAAATTCGCTATATGTTTTGCCGTAACAACTTGTTTTTTTGATCTTCCCATAGTTTAAGAGTTTCTTTTAAATTGTTTTAAAATAAATATAAAACCTATATTTAAAAACTGAAAAAAAGCTCTGTTTAAGAATAACTCTTAAAAGAAAACTGCTGAAAAGGTGTGTCTTAAAGACAAATAATAAAATATATATTCTTTAATAAATATAAAAAAAATTGTAAAATGAAGTCGTAATATGACTTATATTTAAGAACTGAAAAGAAACTCAGTTTAAAAAGAACTCTTAAAAGACAACGCCTTAAAAGGTTCTTCTTAAATACAAAAGTAAAATAAATTATTTAAAACGAAAGCTGTAGGAGTAGAAAAATGCAGTGTGCGTATGAAAATAGATATGACTTAGGTATAAGAAATATTTTTTAATATACTCGAGTATTGCAGATAAAGATTAATCTACAATAAAATCAATTGGTAAGCGCAGGAGAACCAACGAATAGTGCAATTGACAGTTACCCGACCAGATTTTTGATTTACCAAGTAAACATTTCGAATATCTTTTAATGTTTCTGCAAATCTTGCTTTTATTTTTTGTACCATCAAAAATTTTTACTAAGATAAGTTGTTCCTTTAACCGTCAAGAACAGATTGCGCTATTCAGAAAAACGTAATAACAATTTTTTGTCAAAAAAATAAATGGACGTGTATCAATTGCTCACTTAAATTAAATGATCTAAAATTTATAGCAAATATATTCAAGTATTCATCCTCTATGTCTTATTCGAAAACGCATTTTTATATTTATACAGAGCGAGTGCAAAATTTGTTATAGATTTATTAAATAAAAATTACCTATAATTTATTCTATTTTATATTATGTAATTATAAAAAATAGTAATTTTTGTAGTATTCGACAATAATAGTGTTCTAATGTGTCTTCAATAATTTTTTACGTCCAACAGGTTTTATATTTGTATGTTCGGAAGTGGATATTTTTTGTTATTACTACACTACACTGTGGGCCAAATTAAATGGGGCCCTAATTCTTCTTGTATTAATTTCCTTATTAGTCAACGATTTTTTACCGTTTTTGGGTTTGGATCTGTAACAGCTGTCAAATGTTGTTTTGTTTTCAAAGCTGCCTTTATAGCAATTATTGTATTAATGCAAAACTGCTCATACGAAATCCGTGTAATGCTTTCACAAAAATGGCTATTTCGAACCTAAAACTTTTCAAATCTTTAAAATCTCATAGGAACCGTTAGTCTAGATGCTTTTTAAATATCTTTTACCTTCATTGAAATTTTATACTATTAGACTAATATTTGCAACGACTTCAAATGCACAGTTTTAAATATATGCCCCTTTTCTTGCACGCCAGTTGAATATTGCTACATTTGTACCAGGCTTTCATTTCGGATAGTTTTAAATACAACATACCCAAAAACGGTAAAAAATCGTTGACTAATAAGGAAATTATTACAAGAAGAATTGGGGTCCCATTTAATTTGGCCCACAGTGTAGTGTAGTAATAACAAAAAATATCCACTTCCGAACATACAAATATAAAACCTGTTGGACGTAAAAAATTATTGAAGACACATTAGAACACTATTATTGTCGAATACTGCAAAAATTACTATTTTTTATAATTACATAATATAAAATAGAATAAATTATAGGTAATTTTTATTTAATAAATCTATAACAAATTTTGCACTCGCTCTGTATAAATATAAAAATGCGTTTTCGAATAAGACATAGAGGATGAATACTTGAATATATTTGCTATAAATTTTAGATCATTTAATTTAAGTGAGCAATTGATACACGTCCATTTATTTTTTTGACAAAAAATTGTTATTACGTTTTTCTGAATAGCGCAATCTGTTCTTGACGGTTAAAGGAACACAACTTATCTTAGTAAAAATTTTTGATGGTACAAAAAATAAAAGCAAGATTTGCAGAAACATTAAAAGATATTCGAAATGTTTACTTGGTAAATCAAAAATCTGGTCGGGTAACTGTCAATTGCACTATTCGTTGGTTCTCCTGCGCTTACCAATTGATTTTATTGTAGATTAATCTTTATCTGCAATACTCGAGTATATTAAAAAATATTTCTTATACCTAATAAGTCATATCTATTTTCATACGCACACTGCATTTTTCTACTCCTACAGCTTTCGTTTTAAATAATTTATTTTAAGTAATGAGAGATAAGTGCATCAGAGTCTGGTGGTCAGTTTGCCCGTCCAGTAGTTGTTTCCTATAATCCTATTTATTATAATTTATTTTACTTTTGTATTTAAGAAGAACCTTTTAAGGCGTTGTCTTTTAAGAGTTCTTTTTAAACTGAGTTTCTTTTCAGTTCTTAAATATAAGTCATATTACGACTTCATTTTACAATTTTTTTTATACTTATTAAAGAATACATATTTTATTATTTGTCTTTAAGACACACTTTTTTAGCAGTTTTCTTTTAAGAGTTCTTTTTAAACAGAGTTTATTTTCAGTTCTTAAACATAAGTCATATTACGACTTCATTTTACAATTTTTTTTATATTTATTAAAGTATATATATTTTATTATTTGTCTTTAAGACACACCTTTTCAGCAGTTTTCTTTTAAGAGTTATTCTTAAACAGAGCTTTTTTCAGTTTTTAAATATAGGTTTTATATTTATTTTAAAACAATTTAAAAGAAACTCTTAAACTATGGGAAGATCAAAAAAACAAGTTGTTACGGCAAAACATATAGCGAATTTTGTTAAAATATCGCAATTCTCCGTACAGGATTTGCGTAAGTGTTCGCCGAGAAATAAAGATTCCCTTTTGGCGGAAATGTGTAAGTATTTTAAATTAAAAAATACGTTCCTCAATCGAATGCTGTTCTACAGTAATATAAAAAGGCAGATTCGTGAAATCACTATGATTGTGAACGAGGAAAACTTATTGTCTAATTTAAGTCGGAAAATTAACGCTACTGTCACAGACCCACAACATTTGTTGTTGGCCGGGAAAAAACAAACAAACGATATAACAACTGAGATGGAAAAAATTAATTTCGAAATTCTATTTGTTACCGAAATTAAACGCCATCAAAACGGGATAGATCTGTACCAAAATGCGGAAATGAGGCATCTTTTTTGGAGGAAAGAGTTATTGTCTCGCGAAGTATCCTGTCTCTTGATTTACAAGGGTCACAGAACGAATAAAAAACAAAAACATCAGTTGATCGAGTACGCAATGTGTAAACAAACGGACTGCAGATTCTATAAGTTCGTTTATGATGTTAGTGAATATGATATGAATACAAGTTTATACTTTAAAGGTCCGCGAAATGTAAACCATAAAGAGGAATACTCATATTGGTTAAAAGGAACGGAAAGAAGACTTGTCAAAGAGACGCTGAAGACGACATTACCAAATGCATTAAGATGCAAAGAAATAGATATGGTTGATTCAGAGGTAATACACGAGGGAAACTGGCAAAATCTGCGTTCACTCTGCGTATACCAAAAGGCAAGATCAGAAGTATTTGCTGAGCAGGACAAGCATAAATATGCACTATTAGATGTGTTAATAAGAGCCATCGACCAAAACGAGGAAGACCGATATATTCAGTTTCCCAACGGAAGAACACTTGTTCATTTGTTTTCAAAAGAGCAAGTGCTAACTTTGATAAAAAAAGGAGAGAAAGCTGTAGTCTACTTCGATTCAATGGGGCGTGTTGTTAGAGCAACTATTTACGATAAAGGATACCGGGTACTCTATTACCCATTAGTACTTAACTTAAATGGAAGAATAATTCCCATTGCGGAACTAATCTCTTCGAAGCATGACTCTGTTACAATAACAACTTTTTTGTTAAATTTCAAACATTTCGTTTGTACACAGTGTAACAAATCGTGGCCAATTTTTAAGGTTATAGTTACAGACTGGAGTTTCGCTTTAATGATATCAGTGTGTCAAGCCTTTAATGATATGACACTGTACACTTATCTTAAGATCTGCTACAAATTTGTTACCAATTGTGTGGACGATTCGCGAGTTTTCTCCATGATTACATTAAAATCTTGTTGTGTCCATTTCATTAAAATGATTTGTAACAGGCTTTCTTCTATCAAGCAAAAAAGTGCAATCAAAAATGTCATTGTTGATTCCGTTGCAGTTTTGATGCAATGCACATCATTGGAAGAATTATCATTTCATTTTGAGAATGTTTGTATCATGTTACTTACTCCAACGTACAATTCTGATGTTGAAGGGGCAATAAAAGAGCTAGCCTCAAATTCATATGAAAAATCTGAACATTTTCTAAACTTAAGAGAAGACAGCGGTATTTCTTCTGAAGAAGATGTAGACGACGAAACTGTAAGGGGTGCATATATCACAACGCCGTTTTTTATCCACTTCCTTAGAATCTACGATCAAATTTCAAAGAGAACTCAAGAGATGACAGTAAAATCCCAGCTGGAGAAAAATCGGTATAAGTCGGAGGAATTCTGCTTATATCTGTTGAAGCGTCTGATGCCGTTTGCCCCACTATGGAGTGATATATTGCAAACTGGACGTTTTAGCAATTCCAATGTGGAATCTTGGTTTAAAATTTTAAAGAAAGATGTTCTTGGCGGTAAAACTAATATGAAACTGGGCCGGTTTGTATCAGAAGTGCACGTACGAATCAAAACGGAATTAAAAGCCATCGATCTAGAAATCGGAAAGGTCCCAAGAAAGAAAAATAAATATTTTAACGAGAATATAACTAAAATAGAAATCGATAACCCTGAAGAAAAGGAAGACTGGAAAAGAGTTAATACAACAAGAGGCTTTCTATATCAAAAAAACTTAAAAAAGCTAAAGACAGAAAAACCGATTGTCTCAGCAGATAAAGTGGAAGAAAAAGAAGTCGTAAGTTTGTACGAACCATTAGTAGAAATCCCAGAAGAAATTGATAATAATGACAGTAGAATTTCAAATAATGACAAGACTTCCGAAGATAGACCTGACGAGAGAGCTCTTCAAAATGGTTTGTTTTTCAACAATAACTTCTACATGACATCAGCTATGAAGAATAATTTTATATTAGGAAAGTACACAGATTCGGAACAAACTATAACTTTAAGCAGTTCAGATTATAAAACGATGCTTTCAAAATATAACAATTACGATAACTTACCATCGGGAACGGAAAGATGGATATCCGATTATTGTATAGATGCACTTGCCTTCTCTTTATTGAAGGAACGCCCTGATATTTATTACATTGACACCATATCTTCGCACTTATTACTTAACGGACAAGCCACGAACTATAACAGATTTAAACTGTTTGTAAAATCTTTACAAAAAATTGAATACATCTTAATACCACATGATCACAATGAAATTCACTGGCTACTAATCGTTTTGGATCTTAGCGAAAAAAATATTTACATTTTAAACCCGGGGGAAAACTATTCCGTTTCAAATGATGACGTTTTCAAAAAAATTAAAAGATTTTTTATTACCCGAGATAGAATACAAAAAATTGAAAAACTCAACATCAGGAAATGGAAAATTGCAAATATTTCTCGATATCCAAAACAAGAACATGGAGACAGTATCAATTGTGGAATTTTTGTGATCTATTATATATTTATTTTTACTAAAATCAATATATAGCATACATGATTTCGTGACGACTTCAATGGTAGAAGTGTTTGATCCAGAGCTCTTTAGGATTACTCTTCAAAATATACTAATATTAACTTCAGAACAAATATTTGATAAATGTTTAAAATGCGGTAACGCTACGCAAGACGATTATGTAGAGTGTAGCACTTGTAGCAGATGGCTCCATTTAAAATCATGTGCTGATATTGAATCCACAATTTCTATTGGTACAATTCAAGATCCGAACTACGTTTATACATGTTCCACGTGCAAGATGTACAATAACGATGCATTCAGTTCTGTCAAAGAAAAAAAATATATTTCACTGAGTGATCTGGAAGCCGAATACATAGTGCTTCACTATAAAAACTATTTAAAACGCATTTATGAGACGAGGGACATAAATGAGCAGAGCCGAAGATACAGAGAAACTTCTGATCGTGCTAAACATTTAAAGTGGGATTATTCGGTACCATTCGTAGGATTTGATTGTTCAGTTAAAATTTGTAAGTTCATAACCAAACATGTCAAAATATCCGATAAAGACTTTACAGTTTACGTTTTACTGGGCCTTATAAATAAAAAAATAATTTATCGATACTATGGTTTAAGAGGAAATAGCAAAAATATAATTGAACAATATAAAACACTGTATGACATTAACGAAATTAACTTTGATTACCCAACATCATATACACTGGACCAAGTATCAAAAGAGCTGGGCGAGACATGACTTAAGGTAAAGCACTGCCACTTTAAAGAATTCGCTATTTAGAAGTCACTAAAATACGAATCCGATTTCTTTTAAATTTTTGCGTTTCTGAAACACCTACATATTATTTTTCACAGCATTCCGAGTTGCTCCACCAAATAGGAACCTGTAGCAAACTCGGACTGATTTATTACGATTTTTTTAAGAGTTCGATGGCAAATTCGACCCTCTCAACCCCTGAATTTTTGCATTTCTGAAATACACATTACTTTTCACTTCATTCTGAGTTGTTCCACAAAATATGAACCTGTAGCAAACTCGGACTAATTTATTACGATTTTTCTAAGAGTTCGGTGGCAAATTCGACCCTCTCAACCCCTGAATTTTTGCATTTCTGAATTACACCTTACTTGTCACGTCGATCTGAGTTGTTCCACAAAATATGAACCTGTAGCAAACTCGGACTAATTTATTACGATTTTTCGAAGAGTTCGGTGGCAAATTCGACCCTCACAACCCCTGAATTTTTGCATTTCTGAAATACACACTACTTTTCACTTCATTCTGAGTTGTTCCACAAAATATGAACCTGTAGCAAACTCGGACTAATTTATTACGATTTTTCTAACAGTTCGGTGGCAAATTCGACCCTCTCAACCCCTGAATTTTTGCATTTCTGAATTACACATTACTTGTCACGTCATTCTGAGTTGCTTCACCAAACATGAACCTGTAGCAAACTCGGACTGATTTTTTTTTAGGTTCAATGGCAAATTTGACCATGTCAACCCCCGAGATTTCGATGGTACGTCCAACCCTGCTTTAGGCTCGGAATTTGAAGGTTTCTGTCATATGCGTTCTTATTCATGTTGTTATCCATTGCTGCACTAAATATGAACAAACTTCCTCTGACCATGAAATTTTCAAAAGCTTAAAGGGCTGTTAATTCATATCTAAAACCGCCATATTGGATAGCTATTTGTAATTATTTTTTAAAGCCACCCCAAATACACCACATACTAAATTTCAAGGAAATCTGATTATTAAATTAAAGTCATCCACCCCCCATTTTTCATCAAATATGAACTAGTAACAAATTTCCTCTGAATATGATATTTTCAAAAGCTTAAGAGCTGTTAAATTTATATCTATTAGTCGCCATTTTCGATTTTGATGAACCTATTTTAATTATTTCTAAAATTCTTAAGAGCTGTTAAATTTATATCTATTAGTCGCCATTTTCGATTTTGATGAACCTATTTTAATTATTTCTAAAATTCATCCCAAATATACCACATACTAAATTTCATGGAAATCTGAACAGTTAAATTAAAGTCATCCACCCCCCACCCCTCATTTTTCATCATCCAGTAGATAGTATTTTTATAGGTACCTTCAATTAGGTATGTTGATTTTATTGGTTAAATTATTAAACGTAAGATTATGAATTAAAAATAATATTTAAAAAAAAAAAAATTGAGAACGTCGCACCCTTGCAAGTTGTATTTTTCCAGTCCTACATCTTTTATATTATCAGTTATTTACCAAATTTACGTATCCTCGTTGATATTCACTTATTAGCAGAGACAACCCTGAGACGCGCAAGTGCATAGGAAATTCTATCCGATTATTTACATATACTCGCTATCTTTATTTAACATATGAAAATCCCAATACAGCTATCCTAGTTTAATAAATGGCTGTCAGAAACGATCCTTGCCCATTTTAATTTAGGTCGCGCGTCGCGCCATTTTGTCTGTCAACTTGAAATAGTAAACAGAAGCGTTAGCGTTTGTCGTGATTTTTATTATTTTTTGATATATTTTGTGATATTTGTGTGTTAAAGACTGGTATTTCTCTCTTTGAAGAATTTCGTAAAACTGGTAAGTTATATTATAAATAATTTTATTAGCTATACCTAACCTGTACCTTCATCGCAATCTTATAACAGAAAATGTGTTAACTACCTACATCCCTATTCATTCATCATTTATAACTGTATCCATATTTCATTCATAATAAATTATAAAATTGGTTGCAGGTTATTTTCTGTTTGAGATGGCCTCAAAGCTACGAACCAGATTATGTCTTATGTGTGGTTCTTCGGAGGACGAAGTGGCAAAACTTCATTATTTTCCTACACAGTTGGAAAGGTAAATTAAGGCCTGCGTCAAATTAACAATATTTCTAACAACACAATAATTATTTATGTTCACAGGTCAAAAGTTTGGCAAGAAAGTATGGGTATGTGTTACACCAACGAAACTCTCCAAAATCATAGAATATGCTCCCACCATTTTACTGATGAGAGTTATGTAAACCTAAAAAGTCGTAGGTTGACCAATAATGCATGCCCTACACTTTTTCCAGTAGTCGTCAACCGTCAGTCGTCAACATGCCAAGTGCAAATAGGTAATAAGCGTTTTACAAAATGTTGATGGTGAAAGGTTCTTAGATATCTAGTCTCTAGTCTTATTCTATAGTTACTTGCTTGGTAGAATTATCGCATACTTCTCTTCTCGTTATTATTTAATTTATTTAAAATATAGCAAAATTAAATTTACCTTTATACTGATGAACATTGTCGTTGATATCCTATCTTATTTTACTTCAGATTTAGCCTTAACCGAAGCCTCAACTTCAAAGGAAGTGGTTCAGCTGCAGAGACCATAAGGAAATTGTCTTAGAAGCCATTCTCCGGGGAGTTGTTAGAATTGGGATTCCTTGGTGGTGCAAGAGGCACAATGAATCACATAAGCAAATTAAAAAAGATGCTCGGGAAGCAAAAAGAGTAATACAATCACAAAAAAAGGGGCTCATGAGACAAAGCGAAAATTAAACATACTTTCGCATAATTGACATACACCATACAGGATTTTTTTCTGGCACTTGACAATATTGTATGTCGCTCTATAATGTTGCAAGTCAAACAATAATTATTTTAAATCTAATTTTGTTAACTTGTCAAACAGTTTCTAAAAATATAAAGGTTTATTACAAAGGTAAAATGCATCTACATCAACCAACAACAATTATATGTCGATATGTGAGACATCAGTTAATAAATGCCTCTACATCACTTCCAGGTCCAGGGAACCAGAGCATAGATCGCTAACATTGATTTATATATACAGTATATTCACTTTTAAACCAAAGCAGTTTGTGAGTGAATAGGAGATAGTAGTAAAGCGAGAGCACTACACATGCGTGACTGCATGCCGATCTCAGAATGTTAGCGCTCTCGCTTTATTGTCTCCTATTCACTCACAAAGTGCTTTGGTTGAAAAGTGAATATACTGTATATGATTTTATTATATTTAATATTATTTATGGCTTTATTAAAATTTTGTAAAGTTTTATTGACAGACAGCTTCTAAGAGAGATTATTTTACTATATTTGTTATAATCTTACAATTTGATATTGTATAATCATTAATTAATATTCTTTGTTTTATTGATATTTTTTTTTGTAGTTTTGATAAATAAATTTTTTTTTGTTTGTATTTCAAAAATTTGTCGATTACGTCATTACGCCAACACTGGTGTCATAACATGCATGTAACTTCTCTTACATGCATGTTATGACATGGCCCTTCAAAAACTAAAATTGACGAGTTTTAGGATTTTTTTCAAAATTCGTCTATTTTTGAAAATATGAATTTATTTCATACATTTGCATTATGCCGTAGGTCTCATGTTTGAAATTTCGAACATCGAAAATTCACCAGCCGCCACTGCTAGACACTCTTCTCTTCCTGTGTCTTCGATGTACTCAGGGAAGAAAAGGCAACAGTCACATCCTGCAGTATAAATTCTAAAATCGTGTGCTTAAAGTAAGCGAAGGGACCCTATAATATAAAACGATATTAGATTTTAATTTTGTACAGTACCTTGCCTACTACTTTGTGTGTTGAATATTTTATTTGTTATATATGCAATACAAAAACGTTTTTATTAAATCTTGTTTAATAAAAATTTAATTGACATTTCGTTCTGTATCACAACTTTATAACGGGCTTTGTTTTTGCAGCGGTTGGTAATCTTTTGTGGATCATTAGAAATAATCGCTTCCAGTATTTAAAAACAGCTGATCGGTTACTTCTGATCCATACGATCACCAGCCGCTGTAGAAACGAAGTTTATAAATAATATCAATAATATAATAAAAATGGGAAGATTTGAATTTTCGCGGGATTTACTACTTGCGCCACCTAGTTTCACCGTCCCACTCCAATCGACCAATTTAGTACTGCGGATTAGATGTCGACACGTAAGTACTTGCGCGTCTCAGTGCATTCTGTGAGTCGGACGAACATACAAATATTTGGGGAGTCAACCAAACTACAGCTCTGCCCCGTTTTCGAGGATGCTGAGAACGATGGTGATGTTTTTTCTGCTCCCTGAGTTGACCCTACCCCCAAAACGGCCAAAAAACCACCCCCAAATGAGGGGAATCGCGTATTCGACGTCTTCCACCGGTAAACTTATGTCACCCCCCGTTTTCGAGGATGCTGAACACGATGGTGATGTTGGTTCCGCTCCCCGAGTTGACTCTACCCCCCGAACCGCCAAAAACCACCCCCAAAGAGAGGGAATTGCGATTTCTACGTCTTCCACCGGCAAAACTTATGTCACTCCCCGTTTTTAAGAATGCTGAACACGATGGTGATGTTAGTTCTCCTCCCTGAGTTGATCCTACCCCGCAAACGGCCAAAAAAACACCCCCAAAGGGGGAGAATCGCGTATTTGACGTCTTCCAACGGCAAAACTGATGTCACCCCCCGTTTTCGTGAATGATGAACACGACGGTGATGTTGGTTCTGCTCCCTGAACTGATCCTACCCCCCAAACGGCCAAAAACCACCCCCAAAGAGGGGGAATCGCGTATTCTACGACTTCCACCGGCAAAACTTATGTCATCCCCCATTCTTGAGGATGCTGAACACAATGGTGATGTTGGTTCTGTTCCCCGAGGCGAGTCAACCCCGTTTCTGAGGATGCTGAACACGATGGTGATTCTGGGGGTTTATTCGCCTCATTCGCAACACCACCCTAGTGTTCAGCATCCTCAAAAACGGGGGGTGACATAAGTTTTGTTGGTGGAAGACGTAGATTCCCCCTTTTTGGGGGTGGTTTTTGACCGTTTGGTGGGTAGGATCAGCTCTGTGAGCAGAACCAACATCACCGTCGTGTTCAGCATCCACGAAAATGGGGGGTGACATAAGTTTTGCCGGTGAAAGACGTAGAATACGCGATTCCCCCTCTTTGGGGGTGGTTTTTGGCCGTTTAGGGGGTAGGATCAACTCGGGGAGCAGAACTAACATCACCATCGTGTTCAGCATCCTCGAAAACGGGGGATGACATAAGTTTTGCCGGTGGAAGACGTCGAATACGCGATTCTCACCATTTGGGGGTGGTTTTTTGGCCGTTTGGGGGGTAGGGTCATCTCAGGGAGCAGAAAAAACAACACTATCGTGTTCAGCATCCTCGAAAAAGGGTGGGGGAAGTAGTTTGGTTGACTCCCCAAATACTTGTATTTTTCAAGGTTTTCTCCGACTCACAGAATGCACTATCAAGATTGTCTCTGTTATTAGGCATTTTTAATTTATATTCATAACTCAATTGGTCCACTGTAAAAATTCATTTCTTGTTTCTATTTCTGATTGTCTTCAAGCTCAGACACTTTAAGTTGTTCGTAATACGTAGATGCAGATGTGCACGTTAACGTACAATTTTCACGTTTACGTCCTGTTTCACAATTCAGTTTAAGTAATTTGTACGTTTGTAGGTCACCTTAAAATTTTGGTTATCAACATGTCAACAAATATATAACCTTAAAAATCCGACGTACATTTTGTGTTTGTCTAGTTGAAATTTTGAATTTTTTATTTATTAAAGTAAACCCTATAAAGCAACTATACTCGGGCCAAAAAGAGTAGTCAGTAGAGCCAGGGGCGTACTGATTTACGAATCTCATAAATTCCATAATTCGAACAAATGAAAGCGGATTGTGTTAATTATGCATGAATATGAGTTACCATGTCTTAAATTTTAAATAATATGCTGACATCTGGCAACATTATCTCCACGAATTAGGTATAGCAACGTAGTTGAACAATGCACATCCTTTGCGTTGCAGCATATGTGACGCCACTGAATGCGCTATCTAAGCCCTCTCGACGACCTTTCCAATAGCCGAACAAATTATTGGGTATAAGGGCGGCACGTTCATTACGTTCAAGCATGTACTATATTTGGTTGACTATACCAATTAAACATAATGACCTAATTGTGGTTTTCATCTCTGGTAGGCGGAGAAAACTGGATATATTTCTCTGAATTATATGGGATTATATGGTAAAACGAGCTGCCGCTTCTGTATTCCATAACAGCTAAATCCTTTGAAGAATTGCCGGTGAGTTTTTGCTCTACTGACTACTCTTTTTGGCCCGAGTATAGGTAAGTTATTTAAAAATGCATCAAAATACACTTCGCGAGTTATCGCCGCCGCTTCGGTACACTTCGGTTAGCGTACGTTACCGTTTTAGGTATACGTGAGGATCCGTAAGATAACGTAGATACGTAAGACGATAACGTGAAAATTTATGAATTGCGCAAGCGCGACTACCAAAACGTACGTTTACGTCTACGTTTTTGACACAACTTAAAGTGTCTAAAATTTATAAACTAATCCGCTGCCGCTGCCGCCGAAGCTGACGTTGGCAGTTCGCAGTTTAGGATTTGGTGCAATTTATAAACTTTGCTGTCGGCTGCGGCGGAATGGTTGGCTCATGCGCCCTTAAATTATTTCAACTGATATTTGACATTTCCATTATTGTTTGTATTGTTTTGTGTATTTTCTAAATAAAAAATGGATAGAGACAAATTACTTTTGGGTGAATTTGGGGTTATATTAATGTAAGCCACGCCACGACACTGGACACGTGTACTAAATTCTAGAATCTCATTGGCTATCCGCTGGGAAATCCGCTGCCGTTGCCGTTCGAGATAGAAGATGGTTATCTACCGAACTGCGGCGGCAGCGGCAGCGGTATATAAATGAATACATTGATTTCCTATTCTTTATTAATCCAACGGCAACGTCAACTTCAGCGGCAGCGGCAGCGGATTAGTTTATAAATTGAGCTTCACTCTTCAGCCACATCAAAAAACCCTTTTTTTGTTTAGTGTTCTGTGCTGTGGTGGTTATCTCATAAGAGTAACTAAATAAGAGGGTTTAATTGGATAGGGCGGACTGGAAGTGCCAGCGCCAGAGCCATCTCGTGTCGTCGTGGAGCCAACATTAGAAATTGTTGCACAGAAATCTGTGACTACCGTTCACATAATTTTAATGATTGAAGTTCAATCAACGCGCAGACCATAGAGTAACTAAATATCTATGGTACGGATGATTCAGGAATGGTTTTATCTCCCTTTAGTACGCCTATTCCGAATTTGTGGAAAAGAGAAACCAATATTTTGGCTTCTTTGAAGTGGATGGCAATCCTTGAAAATATAATTTGAGGTTATAGCAGGTAGTAGTTTATGTTCAGCGTGTGTTTCAGCCAGGTGAGTTGTGGCGGTTTGTGCATTAATAACTTGTTTTGTTTTAGATTAATGTAATGCAAGGGATTAATTATTAAATCAATAATCTGAACTGCCTTATTGTTTTTCTTGCTTTATTTTTTATCCAAAATGAGTCCACCTGGTAAAAATTTACGTAAATGTTGTGCACCAAATTGCAAAAGTATTTACTACGGGAATGTCACTGATGTGTCCTATAGAAATAAAGGTTTTTTCAAAATTACAGCAGACAGACAATTGTTTTGGGTAGAATCAGTTCGAAAATTATGTAAACCAGACTTTACTCTAACAAACACGGATTGCTATTTTTGTGAAGACCATTTTGAATTACAATGTTTTAAGAATACTTTAAGGAATAGCCTCAACAAAAGTGCTGTGCCGACATTATTTTTTGAATCAAACACAAGTTCATCTATTAACTGTAATAATATTGACTCGGAGTAGTATCCAACAGTCGGTGAATCAATTTGTTAATGTAACATTACAGAATTTTCAAATTACTAACTGCCAAACATCAATTTCAGATGATTTCTCACCTCCTCCTTTTAAAAAACCAAAATACACTTATTCAAAATTTTTTTTTCTGTGTTGCACGATGAGTTTCAATTCCCACAGATAAAAGAAATCAGTAGTACATCGTACTGATGAGAACCAATTAGTTCGAAACAAATGTATCTAACCATTATTATTAACAGGTAAGTAATTGCATGTGCAATATTATTTAACATAAAGGCAGGTAAGTACAATTGTTTCTTTAAAATTTGCAGTTATTTAATGGTTTCTTAAAAATTTTAAACTAAATTAAATAGTCTTGTACATTTTGTACCTACATAAATAAATCATAACTCTTTCCATAACAGAAAAAATTTATATATATGCACTTAGAAATATTCTTCGCTTTAACTTTTTCATTTAAACCAGTGAAAATTAGTGTTTCATGAGTAATGGGTCACAGAATAGCTGTCAATAGTTTAGGTTAATTTTAATATTCAACCTGAACTATTAGTAGCGTTTGATGGCCTATTACTTACAAAACGCCCCTAATTAAATTTATTGCTTTTACTACAGAGGCTAGAGGCTTTTACTATCCTCTTGTGGCGACATCTATTGCGTAGAGTTAGAGGTTACTCCAATTATATTTTCTCCATACAGTTTCCATTGATGAATGTTTTGTCCACGACGGCAACAGATGGCGCCTCAAGTATTCGTGTTGCCCACGGAAAACATAGAAAGAAATACTCTTATTTAGTTACTCTATGGGTTATCTATTATCTATGGTCGATGACTCTATTTTTTTTTTATGTTAGGTTAGAGGTTATGTTAAAAGTAGTTTAAACTTAAACAGAGAAATTATTTCTAATTCTAGTAAATAACATATTGAATAGAAAGAATATCAGACGTAATTTCACAAATTAAGAAGTGTTTAACCCGTAAATTTATCAATAGATATAAGAAATATGGAAAATCAGAAACAAGTAGTCTTATCAAAAGCTATACTGGAAATGAAGTTTATGAAAAAAACTAAAGAAAAAGTTCAGAAAGAAATAGAGGATGCTGAAGGGCAAGCTATGTATTCTAATGAAATCACCGAAGAAATGAGACGTAGTGGAAATTTAGTGTTTATAGAAACTAGTATAACAAACTGTAAGAATCTTATTGAAGGTAGATTGTCTTTTGGAGGAACAAACCCAGAAATAGAAAAAATTATGGCCAATGAATATAATACTCTATTAGAAGAAGAAGAAAGGCGTAAAGAAAAAGACATCACCGATGTTCAAATGGCGGAGGGTTACTCATCTGTAGTCGATACTATTGGAAAGAAATTTGCAAATTCAAAACAATCCAAATCAAAATATAGAAATAAAAAAAAAGAGTTTATCAAACCCACTGATGAACCACTGTATTAAAATATAATTTATACACAATTATATATATATATATATAATATTCTAAGTGTACGTACCTAATTATAATATATTTTAATTCATCTATAATAAAATTATCTGTATAATTCATTACCAAGGGATTAACTATTAACTGCCATCCAAATGTATGTACACTAATTCCTCATTTGCCTAGTAATGCCCACTAATGTTCCGTAAATTTCCCATTAATGCCCCCAAAATTATCTTGTCCCAAAAATTTCCACTTTAATGCCCCCAAAATTTCCACTCGTGTCTCTAGAACTTCCACAATGCCCCGAAAATTTTCACTAATACTGGCTTCATCTTTAACCATTACATGCTTAATTTTGTACCAGTGTATTTTCTAACAATTATAGGTCCCTACTCTAAAAAAAATACTAGATATTTTATAAAAGTTTATTCATGTTTACGAATAGGAAATAGGTACAGGGTTAGTTTTATTAATGTAAACCCCCCATTATTATTTTTATTTTTGACCGATTCGAAAAATAAAAAAACTGGCCTTACATGGTTTTTTACGTAGATTCCATTTCTGCTAACGGATTGGCGATAGCGTTTTAAATATACAGGGTCCGCAAAAAAGTTAGGTTTTTTAAATGGAACACCCTGTATATTTTAACAAATTTGAATTCCTACAATCATTCTGATTACAAATATATACACATATTGTATAATCGCTTTACTGGTTTTTGAGTTATTCTCACTTTATTATGGATACGTCGAAACAAAAGCGTTATTTTATAAACTCATATAATAAATCAATAAATGGAATAAATCAAAAACAAAACAAAATATATGAATTATTAAAACAAATTACGTAAAATTTTTAACAAACTTCGATACGTTTCAAACAACGTTTAATAAAATTCGAACGGAGTCCAGACCTTAATCCAGTAGATTATTTTCTTTGGGGATCGCTCAAAGAAAAAATTTACAGTGAACCAGTGGAAAATTTTAAACAGTAAAAAAATCAAATTGTAAAAAATATAACTTTGCTAAATTTGGATGCAGCACTTTTTCTTCCAAAAATTCTTTCGAATTTTATTAAGCTTGGTTTGAAATGTATCGAAGTTAATGGTGGTTGGTTATGTTGAAAATGTTATATAATTTGTTTTAATAATTCATATATTTTGTTTTGTTTTTGATTTATTCCATTTATTAATTTATTATATGATTTATAAAATAACGCTTTTGTTTCAACGTATCCATAATAATTTGAAAATAACTCAAAAACCAGTACAGCGATTATACAATATGTGTATATATTTGTAAACAGAATGATTGGAGGAATTCAAATTTGTCAAAATATACAGGGTGTTCCATTTAAAAAACTAAACTTTTTTGCGTACCCTGTATATTTAAAACGCTACTATCAATCCGTTAGCAGGAGTGGAATCTACATAAAAAACTGTGTAAGGTCGGTTTTTTAATTTTTGGAATCAATCAAAGATAAAAATAAAAAAGAGGGGTTTACATTAATAAAACTAACCCTGTACAGGGATATCCAACGAAAATGACCACCCCTAATAACTTCTTTATTTTTGATCGAGTTTTTGATGCTGTAAAAAAATTTTTTCTATGAAAGTTGTAGGGTTTATTGAAAGCATTTAGAATATGTATTCAGAAAAATAAATGAAAGTCGTTTAGAGGAGATCTGGTTTTAACTTGCATTTTTTCAAATGAAACACCCCATTTTTTTGCGTTTTTGAAATCAAGGTACTTTTCTCATTTCGAATAAGGTATCGGCTTTGTATCGAACATGAAGGGCGTCATTTTGAACAGTTTATGTAGGATAGTTTTAATTACTTTTATTTATAGTTGTAATTAATATCTAAATTAGCCAAGACTAATCTCGAGACTAATGCATTCTAAAAATAAAAATTTGTTGTTATTTTATTTCCTTGTTGTTTTCGGGCCACAAAAATTGCAAAACTTAATTAGAAAACCCTAAAAGATAATATGATATATATCTATACAGGGTGATCTACCACGAGTGTGTCAAACTTCAGAGGCTGGTAATTTATCAAAAATAAATGGACTTTCATTAATAAACATATGTCCTAAAACGCATAATAAGGGAGCTACAACCCCTTGAAGGGGGTTGATGAATATCAATTTTTCGTTTATAAGTCCGATATGGTGGTGATTAAAATAATGAAATTGTCATACATTACGGCCTCGAGGTAGGCGCATAAAATTACAAATTTCGTAATTAACAGCTTGCTTTATTGAGGTAGTTTTGGGGGGTGAGGGGTAGTTTTTTACCCCAAACTTTTTTTGACGTCACTTCCGAAGCAAAACTTTTACATAACATTATTTCCCATGCAATGACTCAGAAAAAAGTATTTTTCAAAATTTCTGTCACACCAGCCGTTTTTGAATAATTTGCGTTTTCATGTGAAATATGCAAAACTTAATTCGATCAATCTTCAAATCAAGTGGCTTGAAGTCACCTATGTTTAAAAACAATTGATATTTCTGATTTGTAGTATTATGTCATTTACATTGCTTAAGCGAAAAATTGATATTCATCAACCCCCTTCAAGGGGTTGTAGCTCCCTTATTATGCGTTTTAGGACATATGTTTATTAATGAAAGTCCATTTATTTTTGATAAATTACCAGCCTCTGAAGTTTGGCACACTCGTGGTAGATCACCCTGTATATTCGAAATGAGAAAAGTAGGTATACCTTGATTTAAAAAATGCAAAAAAATATGGGGTGCTCCATTTGAAAAAATGCAATTTAAAACCATATCTCCTCTAAACGACTTTCATATATTTTTCTGAATACATATTCTAAATGCTTTCAATAAACCCTACAACTTTTATAGAAAAAAAATTTTTATAGCATCAAAAATAGAGAAGTTATATTAGGGGTGGTCATTTTCGTTGGATATCCCTGTATATACATATTGAAGTTTTAATAAAATTACTTTATTTAAGTATTATACAGGGTGTTCCAGATTTTTGTAGCAGGACTTTAACCCTTTCACTGCTAAGCCTGAGTTTTTGGTTCTCTCCCGTGTGCGGCGAAATTTAAGCGCTGCGTTTTTATACGTCTGGAGCAGCGTAGGTCCATAGCGTATATATACGTCCCGAGCAGTTAACCGTAAAACAAGTCGAATTTACGAAAATGTTCAGGGCCGGATTGTTTACTTTTGTCAAAGGTAGAATAAAACAATCAGTGGTTATTCATTTACCTACATATTATATTTAGTATAATAAAATCAAATATTACTCTTATTTAACAGAATTTTTATATCTACAGAAAATGTAGGGATGTAAAAAAAGACTTCAGAAAAACAACATTACCGCATGGTAACCTTCAAAATGAGCACACAAAATAACAAAATAAAATCGTTATAACTAAATAAAAAATTCCATTAATTATTCTTTCTGGCATAACTTTCACTAAAAATAAACAAAAGAATGTGCAGCTAAATAAAAAAACTGCAATAAATGTAGGTAACTAAAAAAGGGACTTTCGAAACACAACTACATTAGCAGAATAATTGCTACGTCGATTCGTCAACTCCGCTGCCCATCTTAGCGCCAAAAAACCTGATACGGTTCAGATACGTGGGTGGGGAACTCTCGGCGTATTTATACGTCTGGAGCAGTCAACTTATAAAATATTTTTTTTACAAAATATGGCTGCAGATCGACGTATTTAATGCTAAAAATATAATATTGACAAAATTCAAGACCTTAGTATTACTTTATACAAGTTAAAATGTACCGCGTTTATATACGTCTGGAGCAGTTAGTGGATTTGCGTATATATACGTTTAGAGCAGCTAAAGGGTTAACATTCGATGGACATTTAAAAATTATTAAAAAAAGTTCATATAAACATAGGTTGAGAAATGCTTAGTTTTCGAGATACAGGGTGTTAAAGTTTGAAAATAAATATGGATTTACTTATATTTATATTTCGAGAATACTAAGCCAATTTGCCAATTCTTTACATACAATCATTGATTAAGGAATGAACACGCACAATTAATAGATCAGGTCATTGATTAAAGAATGAACAAGATACGCGACTTCAATGGTAAAGTGCGAGGCCTTTTTTGGCAGCGAGATCTCGGCAAGTTGCGGGCATTCCTGTGATTTACGTAGTATGCTTTTGACAAACCTGTGTCGTGTCTGGTTTTATATCATTAATAATCTAGTGGTAATAAAAATTTAATGTCCAGATTAATTTTAGTTCAAAATTATTAACGTAGTATGTTCTCTCTGCCAGCTATTCCTCAACGTTTGTTTGACTTTTAACCGTCACATAATTTTAAACTAAAATCAATCTGAACATTCAATTTTTGTTTTCACTAGATTATAAATTATATAAAACCAGACACGACACAGGTTTATCAAAAACATATTACGTGAATCACAGGAATGCTCGCAACTTACCGGGATTCTCGCTGCCAAAAAAGGCCTCGCACTTTACATTGGAGTCGCGTATCTTATTCATTCCTTAATCAATGATACAATTTAGGGCCAGTTGTATAAAAGTGGTTCAGCTGAACTTGGTTCAAAATCCAAGGATACCATTCTTGCAACAATCGGTATCCTTGGATTTTGAACCAAATCAGCTGAACTTTCGCTGAACCACTTTTATACAACCGACCCTAAGGACCAGTTGTATCAAAGTGGTCCAGCGAAAGTTCAGTTGAACTTGGTTCAAAATCCAAGGATACCATTCTTGCAACAATGGTTTCCTTGGATATTGAACCAAGTTCAGCTGAACTTTCGCTGAACCACTTTGATACAACTGGTCCTTAGAGGCCTATTTTAGAATAACAAACTACTACTTCACTTAACCATGGGCGTAGATATAGGTATGCGCATAGGGTATGCGCATTATAACTATAACTGTACCACCAACATAAAGCAGTAGACTCCTCCCCAAAAATGCCCACTAAATTTGAATGGAATTTCTCTATTGGTCGAATTTATAGAACACGAGTTACAAAGCAACCACTAAATTTGACAAAGGCCGACTCTACAATACTGGCGTCACACATTAAAACTTTTATGTATTTTGGCAATAGACCAATCAGCTATGTTATCATTGTCGCGAAACGTATAAACGCTAAACATATTAAAAATCGCGCATAAGGCTCCCGCCTCAATGTAAACCTGTGCTGTCAACTGTCATATTCATTCGTCTTTGTGAAATTATTTCAAATTTATATATTTGTTTTTGTGAAGATACGTATAAGGATTAATAGAGTAAGATCCCAGGGCCCCCAGACGTTACTTAGTTTAGTTTGGGAAATGAGTAGTTCTATAGTGTGCTTAAAATGTATGTATACCGGCTACCTTAGGTAGGCGGCCATAAGGCATTTGCACGTGACGTCACAGATTTCAAGGTCCTTGCCTGGAGGATAAACAAATGAAAACATCATAACCTCACTTTAGTTCCTTATATTAATATCGGCCTTTAAAGAACTGCTTTAATTTTTATTTTATTACATTTTGAGTAAAAATGTAGAGTTTTTGTATTGTGGTTGATTGTGGAAGCAACGCAAAAAGATCTTTGATAATTACAAACAGTTTATTCAACTATCGTGCGACAGAAGGAGGGCTTAGACAAATGTTTTGAAGAGGGACGATTCTAAATAAGGGAGGATTTAACCACATTTTCTTTACATAGTTTGCAGGTTTAACATGCTTTATTTTATTTTCTAGGAATTAATAACTTTTAAATATTAGGTAACAGATATTGTATACTTCAAATTTTCTGTGACTTTGTTATACCTATACATCAAATAAATATGTACATATAATATTAGGTACAGGGTACAGGTCATTGAATTAATGTTTTCTTAACTGCCTCTCAAGTCACCGAAGTATCCCCCAGAAAATCCTAGAAGTTTGTGTTAGGTAAAGAGAGACGAGGCCCTACAGTTTTATCGTGGAGTCCGAACCACGTATTCAGTGCTTCAATAATTCTCTCTCCATCCAAATCCGAGGCAAATCATTCAATAAATTTTTTATTTGCTCCAAGATTATCGATCTTTGCAACCAAGTAAATAAGTACTAATGCATTTATACCTATTTATAACACACTGAATTCAAATATCAAATTAAAAAAGCCTGAGCAAAATGTTACCAAGGTTTTCGATTAAGCACATAAAAATACGAACAAGATATCGACTGCACTGTACGGAGTGTTTGTCCATCGAACTCTATGTAGATTCAGTGATATATTACCTATTTGACTTTAAAATTTTATTAAGGTATTTTGAATAAACTTCTATACAAAACAAAAGAAAATTAAAATCGGGCATTGCCGACTGCGAATACCTATTTGGTGAACAATAAAATTTAAAAAATATTGAATGTGTATTTTAACCCACGATTTAACCTCAGCGGCATCACGTGGAAATAAATTGTCTACGCACTTTTATACTAAAAGTGCGTAGACAATTTATTTCCACGTGATGCCGCTGAGGTTAAATCGTGGGTTAAAATACACATTCAATATTTTTTAAATTTTATTGTTCACCAAATAGGTATTCGCAGTCGGCAATGCCCGATTTTAATTTTCACAGTTAAGTAATTAACGATATCTAGATATATTATCTGGAAAATGTTCTGCTGCATTGTTTTATATCTATTAAGTACTGTTCTCCACTAATTATGACGATTTTTCTTTTATCTGGAGCGTTTTCAGCATCCAAGGTGTAATAATCACTACACAGAAAGTCAAATTTTCTTGGAGCACACGCAAAAAACACAAATAATCCAAATAAATATGTCATTCACAATGAAGCCAAGTACCTATTACAATTTAGGTTTTACCACAAAATATCGAGCCTGGCATAAAATACACAACATAACAGCAGGTTTCGAGGTTATTTTGACAGGTTATTTTTGTTTTGTTTTACCTCCAAGCAAACTAGCCACGCCCATAAGGTCACGTGCCGCAAATGCTCTATTACAGGTAAAAGATGGGAGAGGTACGTCAAAATATTACTCACTTTTCTTAAATTCTAATTGCTGGTTTTTATATATTTTCTACAGAATATTGTTATAAATCAATTTTCTATATTGCCAGACACTTCCCTTTGGCGGTAACTACCGCCAGACGCTTTAAAGCCCGCAAAAAAATATCAGAACTTTTCTTATAATCTAAGGGCCTGTTCCGTTTCACGCATGTAGCGCATAAAATGCATGAAAATCGTTCCGTTTGCCTCGTACGTGCGCGTTGAAAGCAGTAAAGACGATCGTAAACCACGCCCTCCGCCCTCCGCTAGCATCCCAGTTAGCACAAAATGTCCGTGGGATGTCCATATATGAGCTTTTACGTTCCATATGGGATCGTCGCGGCAAAATGTCCCTCGGACGTTCCAAGGACTGAAATATCCCACGGAAACATCCCTGGGACTTACCGTCAGGGACGTCCCTGTATAGTTATATTAAGAAAATCCTTGGGATGTCCCAAATAGTGAAACAACCCAGGCTAACGTCCCAAGGACTTAAGAACTTGGATATTAATTCTGGGTAAGGTATTTTATAAAAAAACAAATATATAATGCACATGCTCAATCACAATTGACGGTCGAAAATATTGAAAACTATTTTTTAAACCTAAAAATATTGTTATTTTGGAGTGATAATGTTTTTATTAAATAAATATTATATCAGGATTCATTCAACAAAAACAAAGAGTAGAATAATTATAAAAATGTGGAAACAATCTAATTTTTAATCGTTTAATCTGATATTCAGTATGTTTGGTATTATGTATACCTAATATTAGAATTACTATTAAAAGTTTTTCTTCTGTGATAAAGCAAACGAAACATTTGGTAAACAAATTTTCAAGTTCTGTTTGGGTTCTCAAATATTTTAAATTTGCCGCCGCTTAATAAATGTAATAACGGACCAAGCAGAGCCCAGAACCAATCCAGGGCAAGGATAAGAAGGAGACTGGAGAAAGAGCAATATGGCTGCGTGCATGTTTTGTTTGGTGTTTGGTGTCTTTTTGGTCTGGTGTTTTGTTAAAAGTTAAGTGGTCTTTTACAGATTGATTATTGTATTCTTTTACGCTTCATTATGCCTATTAATTTGTGATGTTCCTTTGAATAAATGATCAGTATTCCTGTAAAGGGTTATTTGAACTTTTGATGCGACATTGACACTGAAGTAGATCCTCAAATACTTATTATACTGAACTTGACCAACGCCACATTTTAGGTGGCGTTGACTTGACCCACATTTCGCCAACCAAGTTGACATCATTGGGAGGTGATAAACAGTTTTAAGCATCTGCCAATGATGCCATGTTGGCCAAGCTCGTCGACTGTAATAAACTTTTTGGTATTTGTGGAAATAATTTCATTGTCAATTAGTATTTTATTCTGAATCCAGTTGGATGTAGGTTTTATATCTGGTATGCTATTAGAGCATGTCCTTGTCAGGTCCTAATATTGTCCAAACACGACCTGAAAGGACGTTGTTGGGACGTGACAGGGATATCCTGAACAGTCCCAAACGGCTTGCGCTGGGACGTCCCTACTTTGTTTTGGGATGTCCCTGGGATGTTTCAAATGTTCTGGCTTGATGTTTTTGGGACGTCCCAGGAACAGCCTTGTGTTATCTGGGATAAAGCGCGCGTTGACTGCTTCTAGTCGGAACGTGAGGCAGCCGATGCGTTTGCTGCGTGTTTGTACATATGCGTGAATCGGAACGCTAACCCTATGGTTTTCCTCTTATCTATGGCTATGGTTGACCGTTATGCCCACAAAACATTGAGCTTATTCAAAGTTTCATAATCATAATGGAGGGAAATACGGGGTTAAAGGCTTATACACAATGAAAAAAATATAAGAGATAAGAAAATGGAATAGAAATAAGATAAATAATTATTCCAAGTTTTAAATACACAATCACAGCCCACAAGTGGGCTGTGACACAATACTCTGGGCGATAATATATTAGTTCTTATTCGATTTAAAATTCAACTGTTCAAATTGCTCCTTGCTTTTCGGATATTTGTTAATTCTATTCCATATTCTTTATTTCTTATTTCTTATTTTTTTCATTGTTTAAGCCTTGAGGGAATTGCCAGTATTTATCAGAGACATAAACTCTCCATGCCTCTGGAGTTTGCACATTTCATTTGTCAGTTGTCACTTGTCTCTCAGCGGTGCGCATTTACCGCATAATTACGTTCCGATTTATTTATCGCTTAAGCTGTTACAACTGAATCGGAACGATATAAAGCTTTGATGCTACTTACGCGATCTGTGCGTGAAACGGAACAGGCCCTAAGTCTCAAATTCTATATACGATGACTTAAGGGACTATTTCAATACCTTTTGTAAACAGCCAGACCAACCCGAAGGGCCAAACATACCCCCAGACACAATAAAAGTTCCGCTGTTAGTATGAGCGCGAGGACATTCTGTGAGTTGGACGAACACCCAATGCATAGACAAAGAAAAAAAAGACAATTGAATAGATATGCGCTACTGGTAACAAAACAACAGCGCCTCCATGCTCATCGGGAGGTGCGCAGTAATGTATTTTATTCACAATCATATATATAATGCTTCAATTGCCAGCTTATAAAAAGTTGGGAGGCAGGCATTTGTTCACTCTTCTTTTCCAGCTAGCCAGCTAGCCGGTAAAGTAGCTTTACCGGCTAGAAACGTCACTTTTCCGGCAAGTTACTTTGCGGCAGCAAATCTTCTGGTTGTCTTTTGTGCAGCAGCTTTAAAATTTGGTGAAGTATACACTCCTAAGTCACAAATGATCAGAATCAAACATTTTGTTGTAGAATTTTGAGCGAATTTAACAGAAATTATTGATAATAAATACTTGTGGAAATAACCTAATTTATTTGACAGAAGAACCTTAATTGCTCGTTACCTAGCAACGCTCAACTTTTATCACTGCAGCCTACCTACTTATTTTGCATAATTTCCTAATTCTCATTCACTTTCTATTCAATTAAATAAAAAAATTGTATGCTGATATTATGTTATTATACAATGATTGTGAATACAATAGTATACATACCTCGCTGGTCGTTTTCATTACAGCCTCGCGTTTACATCTGACCTCGGCGCTACGCGCCTCTGTCAGATGTCAACCCTCGGCTGTAATGAAGCACCTCCCAGCTCGGTATGTAATGTACTATTTGCTCCGTTTGTTTATGTGAACTGTCAAATTTCAAATGTAATTAATTGTTGTTCATGTTTTGTGGTAACTGATAGCGTTTTCTACTTGACGAAAACTGAGCACTGAGTGCGCACCGAGTGCAACTAACATGTTCCACTTAGTTGCACTTCCACAGTTTCGAGTGTTCTACTTGGGCACTTGCACTCATATTGTCGCACTGAGTGCAGTTTTTTAGCACCGTACTTGGATGACGGTGCTAGTGCCAGTGCAATAAAAATATGGCGTCAGATTTGAAACAAATAGTTATTGAGAACTTTTTAGCAACGTCTTCCTCATCAAATGATGACGAATTTTTGGAACAAGTTATGGATTAGTTCAGTTATACAATTTGTAGCATATTCGTCGTCGGCTGAAAATGAATTCCTGCATGTTATTTTATAAAATATATTAAAGTGTACATGTTTGTTAGCCGGGAGAAGAGATTTCTGTTCCCTTCAGTATTTATTGTTATTAGCTCCTCCTAATTAAAAAATAAATATTGAAATTGGCTGAACCGGCCATGATTAGGTTAGGATTATTGTTGATAAGATGAATTAAAATCAGCGCACATTTGAGAACGTGTTCTATTTACCTCGCACTAGTGCAGCACTGGCTGAGTACTAATTGCACTAAGTGCGCCCTCGGCACTTGCCGAGTTTTTGCAAGTAGAAAACGCTATGAGTGGTGTGGTAATTAATATAATGTCAAATATGGCTATGGCACCAGGTACTTAAAATGTAAATGCACGAATTGTGAAAATGTTTATTACAAAAATTAAGAGGAGAGATTATAAAAACAAACATTTCTTCCGATTTCCTGGTGACGAATGTCGGAGGAGGAAAATGGTTTGGAGCCATAAATCGTGAGTGTGCTACACAAATAGAATATTCTACGTCTAAAAACATTTATCTTTGTGAGGACCATTTTGAAACGTCCCTTTTCACAAGCACACCGAAAACAAAATATCTTGAAAGAGGTAAAGCTAAAGCAGTACCAACAATTTTCAAAAGAACCAAAGTTAAATATACCAAACATTCAGGAAGATAATAAGCCAGAGATGAGTAATTCTCAGCAGATTAATGAACCAGACGAACTAAATAAACATCCGAAATATAATAAGCCTTATCGAGTTGTTAAACAGTTACGCTCTGTTAATACCAGTATCTTAAGATCCATTCACACGAACATGAAATCCCTTACACCAAGAAAAAAATATCTTTATATATAACCAGGAAGCAGAGTTCACAAATCAGTAAGTTAAGAAAATGTTTGTTTGAAACTAAAAGAAATCTAAAAAATAGTGACAAAATAATTAGTTTAAAAGCATTTCAAAATTTAGAGCATAGATTAAGCTCTTCCGTATATACATTTATACATTATGTGGTGTGTATTATTATTATTATTACTATTATTATGATTTTATATTTTATTTATTTTATTCGTTCAATAAAAATATTTGCAATTAATTAATTTTTTATTCATTTCTTGTGTAGTAAGCATTCTCGTTTTTTCTTCCTTTGTCAGTGCCTCTCAATAGATATTATTATCCAATTCAATATTCTCTGTTTAGGTGCATTGATAAATCGAGAAAAACTGCTCATTTAAATGCACATATCGTCGTTTTTAAATGATCGCGATATCAACTTAACATGTGGATTTCTGTTCTGTCGTAAATCTAATGTTATAATTAAACAGATAATGAGCAAGTCAATTGTCTTTGCTTTGCTCTTACCTGTTTATTTAAAACCCTGGACTTACGCCGGAATCAGAAATCCACATGTAAAGTTGATAGGTACCGCGATCATTTAAAAACGACGATATTGTACTACATAATCGAGTTATTTTGGAATTCCCGCATTTTTAGTTTAGTTCACTACAGATGCTCATAGCGTCGCTGTTTTCAACTGTTGCCAACATTTTTTCGAGAAATAACTACTCTTTATTTTTATTCTCTCTGACCCAATGCAAGTCAACCAAACTACCTCTCCCCCATTATCGAGGATGCTGAACACGATGGTGATGTTGTTTCTGCTCCCCGAGTTAACCCTACCCCCCAAACGGTCAAAAACCACACCTAAAGGGGGATCGCGTATTCTTCGTCTTTCACCGGCAAAACTTATGTCACCCCCCCTTTTTGAGGATGCTGAACACGAGGATGATGTTAGTTCTGCTCCCCGAGTCGAACCAACCCCTCAAACGACCAAAACCACCCTCCGAGGGGGTGAAAAATGTGTTTCGTGCTACAAACGAGAACACCCGCATTATCTTTCGTTTTTGAGTATGCTGGACAAGAGAAAAATATTACATAGTCATCTCAACCCCCGCGGGCCTCTCGAATGGGACACAAACTACCCCTTTGACGCGCGGTTTTATAAAGTAAGTACACGGGTGAATACGTACCGGATGATGATGATGATGGCAGGTCTCTTGATTGATCGTTTAGCTCAAAAAAAAATGGACGCATACTTCGTGGCTAGGTGGGAAAATCAGGTATATGGAATCACACGCACTATTTAATTTTTTTATTGTGTTAAATCATAAACATCTACGTAACTTACAAGTGGAATTTATAAGTATAATAATAATAATGTATACTCTCATCCGTTGCAGTTAATTAAAAAAAAAAACGCAAAGCAAGTGTAGTTTTAGGCCGTTGAAGGAGCTCGCGGGGCTCGAGGTGACTTGGTAATATTTTTCTCTTGTCCAGCATACTCAAAAACGAGAGATAACGCGGGTTTTCTCGTTTGTAGCACGAAACACATTTTTCACCCCTTTGGAGGGTGGTTTTGGCCGTTCCAGGGGTTAGTCCGCCTCGGTGAGCAGAACCAACATCATCTTCGTGTTCATCATCCTCAAAAACGGGGGGTGACATAAGTTTTGCCGGTGGAAGACGTCGAATACGCACTTCCCCCCTTTGGGGGTGGTTTTTAGCCGTTCGAGGGGTTGGTTCGCCTCGGTGAGCAAAACCAACAACACCCTCGTGTTCAGCATCCTCAAAAACGAGGGGTGACATAAGTTTTACCGGTGGAAGACGTCGAATACGCGATTCCGCCCCCTTTAATTGGGGGTGGTTTTTGGTCGTTTGAGGGGTTGGTTCGCCTCGGGGAGCAGAACTAACATCATCCTCATGTTCAGCATCCTCAAAAACGGGGGGTGACCAAGTTTTCCCGGTGGAAGACGACGAATACGCGATCCCCCTTTGGGTGTGGTTTTTGACCGTTTGGGGGGTACGTTTAAGTCGGGGAGCAGAACCAACATCACCACGATGTTTAGCATCCTCGAAAACGCGGGGGAGGTAGTTTGGTTGACTCCCCAAGTACTTGGGTGTTCGTCCGACTCACACCCACACAACACTGAATATTTTATGCATATGCAAAATAGATGCACAATGTGCGCATTATATTCACAATATTTTTAAAATATGAAATACATATTATAAAAATATATTCAACTGGTAATATTCAAGGATATGAAGAAAATGTGTATATTATATTTCAAAATATTTTTAAAATATTTTGAAAAATATTTATTACATATTATACAAATAATATTTTTCATATTTATAAAATGTTTTATAACATTTAATAATATTTTAACAATGTTTTGTGAAATATTTAGTACATGATATCCAAATATTAATTTTCATATTTATAAAATATTTTATATTATTCAATAATATTTTAACAATATTTTGGGAAATATTTAGTATATGTTATACAAATATTAATTTTCATATTTATAAAATATTTTATATTATTCAATAATATTTTAACAATATTTTGGGAAATATTTAGTATATGTTATACAAACATTAATTTTCATATTTATAAAATATTTTTATCATATTTCTACCACCTACGCACACAGCACAAGCGAAATATATGGGATGACAAATTAAAATCCCTGGATATTCCTGGAAGTAAAATAGGGAACTTTCTAGGATGTCTTATTTTAAGAGGTCCCAAAGGCAACACATTTTACTATATCCTAGGATATTCTTTTATTGGACACCAATTAATAGCAACCGAATTGTCTTTATTTTGGCAATAAATGTAGGACGTCGACGTTAGCATGTCTTATAATTAACATCGTGTATGTACAGGATATCTTGTCATGGAATGATTTTACTGGTATTTCATAAAAACATATTATGGACGTCTCTCGTAATACTTTAGGACATCCCAAAATATCACTTTTAAAAATAACTCCGATAGAGGAAATATCTATACAAGTTGGTTTTCTCCGTCAACAGATGGCGCGAGAACTCACTCGCAGACACCATAAATTCCATACTAGTAGGAGTCGCATTAATATTTCGTTGGATTGTTAAATAAGCGAAGACGATGGCATATCACATCACGGTTTTCTAGTGTTATTGAGAGGAGTCTCGCGGAGTCCAACGTCCAACAATCAACATATGTTCAGGGCGTTCAGGCAAGAGTAATTAATACTTCCAAAAATATTATTATTCGTATTAAATATTATTATTCATATTAAATGAATATGTTTTAAATATGCTAAAAGTGATTTTTGCACATTCATCTCGACATTCATATAATATTCATACAACATAAATGATACGAAAAAAATATTAACTAAACATTTCAACATATGTATATAACAAACTGTATATGTAAAGAACATGAATAAACATTCCAGAAATATTATTATTCATATTAAGTGAATATGTTTTAAATATGGCAAAGTGCGATTTTTGCACATTTATATAATATGCATACAACATAAATGATATAAAAAATAATATTATGTGAATATTTTAATATTTTATGTTGAATATTTGTAGCACATGTTATACATGTGCCAGTGTTGTGTGGGCAGAATGTCCTCGAGCTCATACTAACAGCGGAACTTTTATTGTGTCTGGGGGTATGTTTGGCCCTTCGGATTGGTCTGGCTATTTACAAAAGGTATTGAAATAGTCCCTTAAATCATCGTATATAAAATTTGAGAGTTAGATTATAAGAAAAGTTCTGATATTTTTTTGCGGGCTTTAAAGCGTCTGGCGGTAGTTACCGCCAAAGGGAAGTGTCTGGCAATATTGAAAATTGATTTATAACAATATTCTGTAGAAAATATATAAAAACCAGCAATTAGAATTTAAGAAAAGTGAGTAATATTTTGACGTACCTCTCCCATCTTTTACCTGTAATAGGGCCGCCTACCTAAGCTAGCCGGTATACATACATTTTAAGCACACTATAGAACTGCTCATTTCCCAAACTAAACTTAATCAGAATATAAGTAACGTCTGGGGGCCCTGGGATCTTGGACTATAACCTTATTTGTGTATTAAGTACCTTACCTTACCTTAGTAAGTAGGTAATGCAAACGATTAATATTGATTAAATGTTAAAACATCAATTTTTTTTAAGGTCAAATCGAAAACTCAATAGAAGAAGGGGGCCCAATTTCTCCACCGAAAAAACGAATCTCCAGGCATTTTTTGAGGATAAGGAAAACGTGTTGAACATCTTTAAGGCGAAAACGTATGAAAAACGCGAATATATGGGGCGCCGGCGTGACTGTCAACTGTGTTATTCGTTTTTGTGACATTTCACATTTCATCTGGGAGTTAAAGTAATAAGGTACGTAAATGCAAACGAGTAATATTGATTAAATGTTAAAACGGGTTTTCTTAAGGTTTATGATGGCTGAAGGAGGTATAATTTCTCCACCCAAAAAACGATTATCCAGACATTTTTCGGTGGAAGATAAGGAAAAGGTTCTGAACATTTTTAAGGCCTACGATGGGGAGAATCCGGAGAAACCAAAGATGGAATGCATGGAGTTCACTGCAAAGGCAGCAGGTGTGAGTGTTCCATGTGTTTCTAATATTCTTTATGAATACAAACAAACACACCAACATCGGCCACCAAAAGTGTATGTACCACCGACAAAGGGCAGTTTTGGACAATATTGATGAAGGAACTAAAAGTGCTCTCAAGCGTATAATCCATTCCTTTTTTGAAAGAAATGAACCACCAACTGCAAACAAAATTTTAGCAGTGGTGCATGAAGATGATTATTTGCCTCATCTTAAACGGAGTACTTTGTGACGATTACTTTCGGACTTTTTATTTCTTTGTGTTGTAATGTAATTGTGTTTGGCATTATAGGTTCTCAAAAAGGTCACGTAATAGTGCCCTAAGGGAAGAACATAGAAGTTGTAGTTTTTAGATGAGACTTGGGTGAACGCTGGCCTTACTGTAAGTAAAGTATGGTTTTTTTTTCGAAGGAGAAATAGGAACTTTCCAATTATATTATATACGTTTATCTTATTATCGTTGTTTTAATATTATTTACAAATTTATGTATATGTAGGGCTTTTAAAGTCTATTTTTTTCTACTGATTTAAGTACCAAATGTATTGTAATGATGAATAAAGCCATTCTATTATTATATTATATTGATATCATTCATAACTTTCTTATACCAAAGTTTACCGAATACTATTAGTAAGCTTTGCTTATACGTAGGAGCTGTAATAGATAGAACCTTGTGAAAATTAAGAAGAAGTAGGTAGGTATGTGTTTATTTATTTGGACATGTTAAAACTTGTAAGTAGTTAAGTTTTTGCCTTCTAGCAAATGATAGGCTTTTTAAAGATTAAGAATAAAAATAAAACAAGATGTGGATACCTACATTATATAATATATAGTTTGTATAGTTTTTATTGCTTGAACATTCCACGACTATTCGTAAAAAGAACCAAAAGTAATCTTACGATAGATATTAATAAATAAATATGTACAGTGGTGGAAACCAAGAAGTAAACGACTCGGCAGATTTGGCTATTGAGTAGTGCTTTGGGGTCATTGGGGTTTATCCCGTTTATCCAGTGGAGTAATCTATGTGAAATTGTTACAGTAAATCACAAACTAATTTTTTTTGCCTGAAATAACCTCATACTTTCTTTTAAATATGTGGAAATAACTCGCGAAAGCACCTAACCTAAAAACTACAAATGTCAACAACAAACCATCAATCAGATCAGCTGGTCTAGACCACAGAATATCTACTTCTAGACCATGGTATAAGGAGAATGGTATGCCCGCGCGCAGACTCGGTGACGTCACTCAGATTATAAAGTTGCAGGAGTGACATCACAATTAACCTCAAAAATATGTATTTTCTAAAATTATCGAATATTATGTCAAGTTTATTAAAATTTCTACTTAATTTCTGTACTATCAACTAAAATCTTGTTCAGTGCATTATTAATAAAGTTTTAATTGGCTTACTAATAAAATAAGATGCTTTTTGTTAGTTAAAATTCTAACCTAAAATTGGTAGTCTATTTTTAATATTTTTTCCATCCTAAGCGATCTATCACAATTTATTTTCCTTTTACGACAGTCAAGAAACAACACCAGGCATATTAATACTTGTAACTGCATTAGATCTTCAATTTCTACTGTTTCTGGGGAAAATAAAACAACATCTGCTGTATTAAAGAAATTTCAAAATCTGTTGATTCGATCTGTTGGGTTGAAATGTACAGAAGAAATACGTGCTATAAACAGACAATAGGTAATAAAAAGGATAAACCGGCGAAATAAAAAATTAACCTGCTATTTTTCATATTAATTTTGTCGTTGATCCATATACTTTCGCGAGCTTTTCAACGCGGAGAAATGTAAAATGCTTGAAGTCAGTACCTTTTTGTCTTCGTGTAATAATTATAATTACACCCAGCCACAGCACAAGCAAGCATGGTGCTATTCGTTAACACTAATAAAAATATTAAAATAAAGATTAAATGTGCGGAATCACAACTGACTTTCGACGTTTTTTAAACTGAGTGACGTAATGCGCAGTAGATACACAAATTGGACGGCAACCTGACATACCATTATCCTTATACTATGGTCTAGACTCAGGGGCCGGTTTTTCAATGTTGAGTTAACTCTAACTAAAGGATAATATCCAAGGAGACCATTGTTACAATAATTGTTTCCTTCGATATTATCCTCTAGTTAGAGTTAACTCAACATTGAAAAACTGGGCCTAGACGACCGCAAATTGGAAATAAATTGTCTCTGATAAAGTAACTTGAGTTTGCGCAATGCGGACTAACTTCGTTTAAATTTTCGCGGGAATAAGTATTATTTTTAAAAATCCAAAATTGAAAATGTATAATAGAAAATTTAATGGGAATAAACATTATAAAAATACAGTATAGCTGTAGTATAAAATATAACACGTATAATAAACAAATTTTGTTGAAGCTATCTCAACTTTCTTTAATTTCATCGTGTAAAACTGACTATTGCTCACACCGTTCTGCACAACCATAAAATTAATGGGGCGGAGTCCATTATTTTGTGATGATGGTACTATCGCGGCCGAAAAAAAGTAATCGACTGATTTTTCCGTTGGAACTATGTTTCTATTCATGGCCGGTTTCATAAACGAGGATTAACACACAACACCGGCTTGACACCGGTGTTCAAACGTCAGCGCGTTTTATAAACCAGTGTTATTGCGTTAGTGGTGTCATTGATTGAACCGTGTGTTACGTTTCAATTATTCACTGCCTAGGTAACATGAGAATGATACTACCCTGTATTACATATGAGAGCTGGTGGTGGCAATTGTGTTCCGTCCGACTCAGTCGGTATTAAAAATCGCTTGGTTATCGATGGAGCGCAGCCAATAGAGCTGAGCGTTCCTTGCGCGGAGAGATCCGTTTCTACTTGCTGTAGACGCGGGCATGATATATGGTTCTGTTTTACGTTTACACGAGATAGTGCTCCATAGTAATAACGCGATAAGTTAATTCACGTTCCTAAGTGGGGTCTTTTATTGGAGTGCTATAAAATAAGGTGTTGTCTTTTGGGTCGTGCCTTGTGCTTTAGTTTAGGCCACCTTATATATCCGTTCTGGGATTATTAGCGTGTAAAATTACAGAATTTAGGTAAGCATTTTAGCGCCATTTTACATCTTGCTCAGCATGTCTAGATCGGTGTTTCTTTTATTAATTACAGAACGTGCAAGTCCATTTCCATCAAGTCTACGTAACCAATCAATCCGTAGTCAGTCTACAAATAGCGCAACCCTTGCAGCGACAAGGTGAGTTATCATTTTATTTTCATACGAGAAATTGCTTGGCTAAGCGTTATTGTGTATTAAGCGGTTTCATTTCGCGTTTAAGGGTCCAAATAAAGGGTCCAAATAACGGGTCCAAGTAACTATCCAGAGACGGGGCCAGGTTCAGATCCAGATTTGGGGTCAGTCCAACAGTCGTCCCCTAGCGACATAATCTTCGAGATCATTGGAAATCGCTGGTAATCACTGGTACGAGTTCCCGACCTTCTGTCTGGTGGACATCGGCTTCATCGAGCTGCTCCAGGTTACCGCATAGATTACGTATCGTCAAGTCAGTCTTTAGTATTTAGTTTTAGTGTATTATTCTATTTGCTTATAAACTCTATTACAGGTAACGTTCATACTCTTGTCCCTAACACCGTTTATACCCTATTCTAGGTTCAGAGGTCAAAAGCACCAGTCGACTGAGGTTTTATACTTTATGTAAATCCCTGATTCCTCCCCAATTATCTAGTGAACCCCCCATGTATTGTTATAGTGTTAAAAGTTACCTATAGTGAGAGTACATCACCATCATATTTTATGGTGCTTGTTCTGGTAACCACCCCTTCAGGTTGGTGAAATTCATATATACATTCATTTGTTGATTTTATTCTCTGTAAATATTGAGTAATATAAGTTTTGTTGCAAACGTTGTGGTATTTTATATATCGGTTGCTCATAGTTTGCTACCCCAAAGTTGATTAATATAGAAAGTAGTACGTTAGAGATACATCTTGTGAATAGTTTCGTGGTTAGTTAAAGTCAACAATCTACTGGGTGAAGTAACGCCCTGAGCCGGAGACTCCGAAATTGGACTGAGCTAGAAATAAATAAACGCTGCATATATCACTCTACCGGGCAGATATATGTGCAGTCTGAACAGCTGTTCGCCCAGCACTTGTCCATCAGTCGCACCCTTAGTTTAAGGGTTAGTAATTCCATTTAATTCTGTATTCGAATTAAAGTAACATCAACCAGCTGACAGTGGCGCCCAACGATAAAAAGGCTCAGTATATCTAACTATTGCTTTCTTGTTTTTTTTGGGATAAGTTTTGAAAAATTTGAAAATTGAAATTTTGGAAAAAGTTGCATTTTTTTTCACTTTTGATAAGTAAATTTTGAGGGTTGTATTTTGATAACTTGAGTAATCAAAAATTAGAATTAGAATGGTGAAAGTCGTATGCAAGTAATTAAATAAATTGCAAGTTTAGTTTAGTTTAGTGAAAGAAATTTAGTCCCATTTTTTGTTGCTTGTTCTTTGCTTCGAGTTATTTCTTGGTAGTTGAAATCAAAACAATTTAATATTCTTTGGGAATGCAACAAAGACAATCGATATATAAAGAGAGACACAATACGTAGTGGACGTTGACATTGAAATTTATGTGGAGTGTAGGAAACCAGCTGATTACTTGTTTCCATAAATGATGAAACTTTGGCTGTTTACAGACTTTAATTGCATTTATAACGAATTGGCAATTCGTTTTTTTTTTTGGAAAGGGGAGAATTTTGAGAACTCTTTCCCTTGAGTGAATCTTAATTAATATCGGTTTATTGTTAATTAATTTATTGGTCAATTTAGCAAATTAACGGAATATAATTTTGCGGCCTCATATTTTGTATGTTTTGAGGTAATCGATTATTTGAAAAAAATTGATAACTTTTAGGATCGTTGTTTTGTAACTGCCTGCCCATTGCTGATGAAATCTTGTCGTGTAGAATAGACGATTTGTAGTTTGATTTCTTGCAGGGAAGCTTTTGCAGTGGTTTTCTAATATTAGATTTGAATTGGTGTATTTTTACGTATTTCAGATTTCGGTTTGGTATACAGGGTGACAACTTGAGTGTTTTGTATATCGGACGGGAATATTTTTGAATTTATTTCACGGATTTGTCTATTTCGGCTAATTAATTATTGTGCGTTAAGATACTAGTAATTGACGCATTGTTTTGTTTAGGCCGGAGTTTATTTAGTAACGTAAATTATTATAGTAACTTATATAATTTTTTTTTGGATTGTTTGACAGTGCTCGAAGATAATTTTCATTGCTGGAAAAGATTTTATCGTGGGTTTTGATTCGATTTTGGGATAAATCTTTACAGAAAACGTATAGTTACTGTCAGACACGTGTTAAAGTTTATCTTTAACAAACTTTTGGAGCATAAATTGAGGTCACAATCGGGAAAGTGACTAGAAAGTGACTTATGGTTGATTAGTATCGGTTAATATTTTGAAAGTTTTGTTAAATTTTAGTTCTTTGTTTTAAATTTGAACTTAGATAAATAGAATGGCGGGCCAAACGAAAATGGACATCAACCGTTTAATAAAGGATGAGCTAAGTTATGAGTTGGCCATTCGTGGTTTAGGAGATGGTGAAGTGCTCACGGTAGTAGATATGCGTGCTATTTTGCGTTCCGCGTTGAGTTTAGAGAGAACTGCATTGGCCATGAAAAATCCGCGATACCCGTTTAAATGGGCTGACGACGTCACAGCTTTAGATGCCAGTGTGGATAATATACGTGCGCTCATAGCAGATTTTTCAGGGGTAGTAAATGACAGTAAATACCGAACAATAACCACAAAGATTTTACATTCCATAGGTCGCGTTAATAATTCGAGTCCTTCCTCTGCTGAGGAAATTGCCAAGAAAACGGACATTAGGCAGGCACTCTTGTTAGCAGTAGATCAGTTACAGGAGAAAGCCAAACGAGAACGTAGACAAGAATCAACGGTATTCGATTTGTCAGTGTTACGCAAAACCGTGGGACAACCAGAGGCTCATAGTTCAGCTACCGATTTAGTAGTTAGTAGTGATGATGAACAAGTAGTAGTTAAGTCGAAACCTGTACCGGTTCGCGATTGGAATTTGAAGTTTACAGGGAAGCCTGGAGAAATATCTTTCATAACGTTCATTGAGCAAGTGGAAGAACGACGTAAATCGCGCGGTGTTACAAAGGCAATGCTTTTTACCGACGCGGTAGATTTTTTTAGTGACGATGCTTACACTTGGTATAAGCTTGTGAAAAATTTTGCTGTTGATTGGGATAGCTTGGTAGAGCTAATGAAAGAACAATTCTTACCGGAGAACTTTGATCGTGATTTGTTCGAAGATATTAAAAAACGTACCCAAGGTGTTAACGAAAGTATTGGCTTATATGTAGCCAGCATGATTGGACTTTTTGGAAAAATGCGGACACCTGTAGCGGACATGACTCAGCTAGAAATTATTTTAGAGCGAATAGATCCGTATTACCACCCATTCTTAGCTTTTGCGGAAATTAATTCAGTTACGCAGCTGTTAGTGTTCTGCCGTAAACTCGATTTTAAGAGGGGACTTGCTAAATCTTATGTACCTCCTCCATCGAAGAGGAAGTCGCTGATTCCAGAATTGGCATACGCTTCGGGTACTTCGTCTGTTGCGTCCACCTCATCAAGGTCAAGTTTATTGGAAGTTGATAAAGCTGGTACGGATACACGCACCGCCAACTTTAAGTGTTTTAATTGTGACAAAGCTGGCCATATAGCGAGGAATTGTTCCGAGGCTCGGGCGAAACATTGTTTTAAATGCGGCAAGAAAGGGTTTACTGTTAGAACTTGCCCTGATTGTAAGCGACCGGAAAACTACTCAGGGAGGCGCTAAGTAGTCGAGTAGCGTCCACCGACCCGAGGGTTGAGCTACCTACCGGGTGCGTCTCCAGGTGGCGGATAGGAGAACGGCCACATTCCTCTGGAGTTGGGCCAGCGTTGGTCATACCGTTGGAGGGAAGATCTCCAACTAAAACCACGCCGCAGACCAGCTCACGACTCACACCGCAAACCGCCTGAGTCACAACGACCCTCTGGCTAAAGTCAGAGGTATGTGTCTACAGGGGGCGCGGGGGCCTTGGCTTAACCGCCTGGACTGCGTGGATGAAGTACCACCATAAAAACTTCCCCAATCTTAAGGTATGGTGCGCGCCGAAGAGATGCATGGTCGGGGGGGAGCTCGACCATTAGCGACCACCCTCCGGGAACCTGGGGCACCCGGTTGTATACACCCCGAGCCGTGTCATGGGAGCACTGGCACGGCCGTAATTTTCTTCCCTTACTCGTGGGATTCAATATGGATAATAACGACACTAACGACCCAAAACACGAAACAGTGACGGACATGGCTTCTAACGCCGCGTCTGGATCTGGAAAAGAAGTTGATTCTGTGGGAACGACAGAAAACCTGTCGATAACCACAGATATCAACAAACTCACCTTACAAGGTGAGAAGCGACTCTCCGGCGCACAGAGACGGAAGCTCGCCATACAAAGGGCCATCGCTAGCGGGGAACCCGTCCGCTACAAGCGAAAAAAACCCAAGCAAGGCAGCGGTAATTCCCGTGATAGGAGCCCACACGCTCCCTCCGGGAGTACTAATGCCAACGACATTGCCATTGCAGGAGGCTCTAACAACTCAGCAAGGGCAACAGTCAACAAAAGGCCGCGATCAGATGGGAGCACCCCGAACTCCCAAAATAGACGGGACCAAAAGGCCAAGAACCACGGAGGAGGGCGCTTCAAGCGAAACCTTCAAAGAGGTTCTAACGGCCTTTAAAATGGCAATTGTTCCTCAGGGCTTCCCTGAAATACGCCTGACAGAGGAACAGTTTGGCTCTGTGCAGATGGCGCTGTTGGGGCGGATCACCCCCGGTGAGGAGGGAACAGGTCCGCAGTTCAACAGCTGCTATATGCATAGAGGAGCAGCCATTCTCTCCTGCAAGAATGAGGGAACCAGAACCTGGTTACAGGAGATAGTTCCCCAGCTCAAGCCGTGGGAGAATGCAGAACTAAAAGTAGGGCCTGCAAAAGACCTACTCTCGATGGCGAAGGTATTAATGTGGGCTCCAAAACCCTTCGATACCACGCCAACTAAATCAGTCTTGGAGCTTCTGAAAACTCAGAACACAGGACTGAAAACAGAAGACTGGCACGTCATCAATAGCACCAAGGAGCCGAAAGGCATAACCCTTGTGCTGGAGATTGACGAAATGTCTCTGAAGACCCTCCGGCAACTAGACATGAGACCTTGTCTGGGACTAGGGAAAGTGGTCTTCAGAGTGTTAGCTACTAGTGCTGGACGAAATGGAGGGGACAACACCAACCCATGTCCTGAGGCTGCTACAAGCGAACCTCCAGCACAGTAGAGGTGCTTCTGCGACATTATGTCGCAAATTAAACACCGAGGAGATAGATGCGGCTCTCATTCAGGAACCCTGGATAGTGAGGGGCCGCGTAATGGGACTCGGGGAAACCAGAGGTGAGTTAATATATGACAAAACTTCGGATAACCCCAGGGCATGCATTTTCATTAAGAAAGGTGTAAAATGTCTGCCCATGTATGATTTCTGTTCTAGGGATCTAGCGACCATCAGGCTGAAATATCAGGAGGATGGGCATGTAAGGGAGCTAATAATCTCCTCTGTTTACATGCCATACGACTCCATAGACCCACCACCCGGCGAAGACCTAAGAAAACTGGTGGAATACTGCGAGGCAAACCGACTCCAGTTAATAGCCGGCTGCGACGCAAACGCGCACAACACTGTTTGGGGCAGCACGGACAACAACCGTCGAGGGGAAGCACTCCTGGAGTACTTGGTGAGTAATAATTTACATATTGCTAACCAAGGCAATGAGCCAACCTTTGTAACTCAACGTCGGCAAGAAGTCATCGACCTGACGCTAGCCACGGAATATCTGTGCGATAGCATCAAACGATGGCATGTATCCCACGAGCCATCATTATCTGATCACAGACATATTAGGTTCGAACTAGCTGGTTTCGAAAGGGAACTAACAACCCATCGAAATCCCAGAAAAACTGACTGGGACGCTTACAGAAGTCAACTGAAATGCAGTTTGGCGGCTGTGAAGTCCGAAGTTCAGACTACCAATGATATAGAGGTGATGGCAGACCAACTTCAGGATGCCATTGTAACCTCATATCAAGAAAACTGCCCTTCTGTCACCAGGGAAACCACCAGAAATGTCACATGGTGGAACAAACACCTGGAAAGTCTAAGAAGGGCCGCTCGCAAAATGTTCAACAAAGCGAAAAAAACCGGCCAATGGGACTTACATGCCCAGGCCCTCACAAAATATAATAAAGCTTTGAGAAAATCAAAGACAGACTCTTGGAGAGGATTCTGCCAGGAGGTCGAAAACACACCTCAGGCGGCACGCCTCAACAAAATTCTGTCAAAGGATCCAATAAACCCTGTCGGGACTATAAAGCGACCGACAGGCGAACATACGACAAACGGGAGGGAAACACTGGATGTTCTACTACAGACTCACTTCCCAGGATCGACAATAGTTGACGAAGATTCACCGCCACAACCTGAATCTCTTGAGGCAAAGCCTACAAGGTTCGACTGGAAAGTGGCGAATCAGATCGTCAACTACAATAAAATTGAATGGGCGATCAAATCCTTTGAACCCTACAAGTCTCCGGGACCGGATGGAATACTTCCCGCATTATTGCAACGGGCAAGTGACCTCCTAATTCCGTTTCTATGTAAAATCTTTCGAGTATGCTTGGCAATGGGATATGTGCCTCTGGCATGGAAATCGGTAAAGGTGGTTTTCATACCAAAACCAGGGCGCACCTCCTACGACCATGCCATATCGACCAATCAGTCTTTCGTCTTTCCTCTTGAAGACGCTGGAAAAACTTGTCGACAGACATATTCGGGATGGGCCATTAATAGAAAACCCACCCAATAGTAGACAGTATGCCTACCAGGCAGGGAAATCATGTGAATTGGCTCTTCACAACCTCGTTAGTAGGGTAGAGGAGTCGATAAACAATAAAGAGATAGCACTGGGTGCTTTTCTTGACATTGAGGGTGCATTCGATAACACCTCTTTTAAATCAATGATCCTGGCCGCTCAAAGACATGGGATTGACGACACTTGTTGTAAGTGGATGGACAACATGCTGAAGAGTAGGCGGGTTCATGCCACAATTGCGGGCGACACCCTAGAGGTACAAGTAACTCGAGGGTGTCCACAGGGTGGAGTATTGTCACCCCTACTCTGGAACCTCGTCGCTGACGATCTATTGACAACACTTAGCGACAGTGGCTTCTACGCCCAAGGGTATGCGGATGACATCGTCATACTCATAAGGGGAAAGTATACCAACATTATTGCAGAGCGCATGCAAAGAGCTCTAAATATTGTACAGCAGTGGTGCGAAAGGGAAACCCTGCGGGTGAACCCTTCTAAAACGTCGCTGATACCTTTCACCAGAAAAAGAAACGTTGGGAATTACAACCTTAACATCTTTGGAAAACAGATAGAGGTAGTCACAGAGGTCAAATTCCTAGGAATAATCCTGGACACCAAACTCACATGGAACCAACATCTGTCAAAAGTCACAAACAAGGCGAAAGCATCTCTTATGAGGTGTAGACGCATGTTTGGGAAAACATGGGGCATGAAACCAAAAATGGTACAGTGGCTATACACCACTGTGGTCAGACCCATATTCGCCTATGGTGCCCTGATTTGGTGGCCAAAGGTTGAACAAAGAACGACCGTCACAAAACTCGCCAGCTTACAAAGGCTGGCATGCTTGTACGTTACGGGTGCTATGAGCACCACACCAACAGCATCCATGGAAGTCATCCTGGGCTTGATTCCCCTTGATATATTTATAAAGGGGGAAGCCCTAATGACTGCCAAAAGGATGCGGTCCATCGGCTACTGGAACGTTAACCAGGAACAGTATGGACACTCAAAGATTATGGAGGTTGCGGCCGGTGACCACATCTTAATGATGGACACTGACTGCATGCTTCCAAGATACTCCTTTGACAAGCCATTCGTAGTGAAAATTAACCACGATGAATGGCGTCAAGGTACTCCATCCTATTTGTCCAAGGGAATCGTCTGGTATACCGATGGTTCCAGGACTAATGAAGGATCAGGAGCTGAAATTCATGGCGTGCGACCTAGGGTGAACATTAGTTTATCCCTAGGGACTAACGCCACCGTTTTCCAGACAGAAATGTATGCCATCATGACATGCATTCGAGAGAATGCAAAGCGTCGGTATACTCGACAGCACATACGTATTCTGTCTGATAGTCAAGCAGCATTAAAAGCACTTGCAGCCCCACGTATAAACTCTAAAATAACGTGGGAGTGCCTACAGGAACTGATATACCTGTCCCGGGTGAACAATGTCGAACTCATCTGGGTACCAGGTCACTCGGGGGTTGAAGGCAATGAAAAAGCAGATAACCTGGCAAGAGCGGGTTCTGCGACGCCATTCACAGGGCCTGAACCTGTGATTGGTATTTCAAAACAGGCAGTCAAAACGGCGGTTCAAAGATGGTCTTTTAAGGAACATCTGCAACGTTGGGACATGACACCTGGCCAACACCAAGGGAAGGCCACTATTGGAGTACCTTCCCAAAAACTGACTTCTGAAGTCATCCATTTGGGACGACCTCAAATCAAACATGTAGTGGGCCTTTTAACAGGACACTGCCATATGAGAAAGCACCTGCAACGCATAGGCGTGCATAGGGGCAGTACGATGTGCAGACTATGTGAAGAGGAGGAAGAAACCTCCTCGCACATAGTGTACGACTGTGAAGCACTGGGCCGAAGGAGATTTGCTCCTTTCGGTGATTTACAATGCGGGGACAATCTTCCGCATGAAAATCTTGCAAAGAAGCTATTAAACCTCATTAAAGGGACGGAGCTCATGTAAGAATCGGGGATGTACAATAAGCCAATTGAGCTGCAGTGCAATTTGGGTTTGACCCAACCCCGCTATTAAACAATCAATCAATCAATCAAAGCGTCCACCGAAAATTACGATTCGACTGATATTTTACATTGCGATCCGATATCTCAGTTTTATTTAAATTATATTTTTACACAGGTAGTAGGCGATCAACGTCCTTATTTGGAAGTGTCAGTATTTGGTTTTTCGTTAGTAGGCTTATTAGATTCGGGTTCTTCGAGAACAATTGTAGGGCCTACGGGTTTTGAAATTTTGAAACAAATGGGGTTGCATTTGAAAACGAGACGTTCAGAGTGTACTGTTGCAAATGGACAGGTTTGTTATAGCATAGGTTATGTTACAACTCCAATTTCTTTGGGTGATAGAGTTCGGGTGATAGATATTTTAGTGGTACCAGACCTACCACATAGATTGATACTTGGGGTTGATTTTTGGATTGCTATGAACATTATACCCGATTTAAGACAGCGCATTTGGTATTTCTCGGAATGTGAACCTATGTTGACTTTGTGTAATATAGTAGATACTTCTAGTTTGGATGCGGATCAGAAATTGGTTTTAGATTGGTTATTGGAAAATAATAAAAAAATAATGGGGACAACCTTAGGGCGGACACATATGGTTGAGCATGACATAGAATTATTACCCGGCACTAAACCTATCAAGCAGCGTCATTACGCAGTCTCTCCTGTGAAGCAAAAGCTTATCGACGATGAGGTCAAAAAGATGCTTGACTTGGGTATAATAGAGCCGTGTAAGAGTCCTTGGTCATCGCCTGTGTGCATGGTCCCGAAGAAGGACAATACCTATCGTTTTTGTGTGGATTACAGAAAGTTGAACGCGTGTACAAAAAAGGATGCATATCCTATCCCTCTAATCTCGGGAATTTTAGATAAGTTAAGGGATGCTAAATTTATTAGTTCGTTGGACATTAAAAGTGCTTATTGGCAGGTACCGCTAGCGGAATCTTCGAAAGATTACACTGCATTTAGTGTTGTAGGTGGTTTGTATAGGTTTTGTGTCATGCCATTTGGGCTCACCAATAGTCCGGCTACTTGGGAACGGTTGATAGATTCGGTACTGGGTGCTGACTTACAACCTTCCGTGCTCGTGTATCTGGACGATATAGTGGTTGTGTCACAAGATTTTGAGACACACATGGAGACGTTGCAGAAGGTGTTTGATAGACTACACTTGGCTGGTTTGAAAGTTAATTTTGACAAATGTCAATTTTGTCGTTCAGAACTCAAGTATTTGGGTTATATTGTTGATAAATTTGGTTTACGTCCAGACCCAGCGAAAGTAGAGGCTATCTTAAACATTCCTGCTCCGAAGACGGTTAAAGAGGTTCGTCGATTTATAGGTACTGCGTCGTGGTATCGTAGATTTGTCCCTAATTTTTCAACTATTGTAGCTCCTTTATCGAATTTGACAAAGAAAAAGGTAAATTGGCGTTGGACACCTGAGTGTGAAGGTTCTTTTAAAATGCTTAAAGAATATTTAGTGACGGCACCGATACTAACTTGTCCTGATTTCGAACGTACGTTTTATGTGCAAACAGATGCTTCTGCGTATGGGATAGGGGCTGTGCTGACGCAAAATTTCGATGATGGTGAGAAAGTAATTTGCTACTTGTCTCGTTCGTTGACTAGTCAAGAGCGGAAGTACAGTTCCGTAGAGCGAGAATGCATTTCCTGTATTTGGGCAGTCGAGAAGCTACGGCACTATTTAGACGGTTTTCACTTTAAAATCCTAACCGACTGTCATTCTTTACTTTGGTTGCATAATTTAAAAGACCCTCAGGGTCGTTTAGCGCGTTGGGCTTTACGACTACAGCCCTACGATTACGAAATAATACATCGAAAAGGTTCTGATCATGCTGTCCCCGATTTTCTGTCACGTGCTGTACCAATTTCAACTGATTTTGTCGAAACGTCGTCCGTAGATATAATGGTTAATAATATACAGGATGATGAAATTTTAAATGACGATACTACGGATAAGTGGTATTTGTCTATGTTAGGACGTGTAAAAAAGTCTCCTTTGCGGTATCCCTTATGGAGGGTGCAGAACGATTGTCAGCTGTACAAGTATGTACGTCAAAGATATTCAGAGTTGGCAGATCCTTCTGATCCCTGGAAATTGGTGATACCTAAAGAGAAACGTCTCGAAATTATAAACTCGTCTCATTGCGATCCGTGTAGTGGACATGCTGGAGTATTTAAAACTGTAGCTCGAATAGGGAATAAATATTACTGGCCAAAATTAAGAGCCGACGTGGCTAAAGTTGTTAAATATTGCGAAGTTTGCATTAGCACCAAACCAGAACAGAAACCTGTAGCAGGTCACATGCTAAGTAAAACGCCTACCGTTGACAGACCTTGGTCATTAATCAGTGCTGATTTAATGGGTCCTCTACCTAGAACATCCAGAGGTTACGCGTATATTCTCGCGGTAGTAGATAATTTCAGTAAGTTTGTGATGCTGTTTCCTTTAAGAGCCGCGACCGCTAGTAGTGTGTCTAAAGCTATTGAGGAAAATATTTACCTTTTGTTCGGTGCACCATCCACCCTTATTGTTGACAATGGCACTGTATTCCAGAGTAAATTATTTAAAGATCTGGCTAAGAAATATAACGTAAATATTGCATACACGGCAAATTACCATCCGCAGTGTAACATAACGGAACGAGTTAATCGGGTTATTAAGTCTATGCTTTCAGCATATGTTAGTAAAAATCATAGAGCCTGGGACGAATATTTACCGAAAGTAGGTTTCGCGATTAGATCTGCTAAACATGAAGTCACCGGTTTCACCCCCAACTTTATTAATTTCGGACGCGAAGTAAGTTTAGACGGGAATTGTGAAAAATATGTGCCTACAGATTCGGAATTTCCTAAATTTGATCCGGAAAATCGCAAGCTCGCTTTCGTGGAAATATATAGGGACGTTCAGGCTAAACTTTCGAAAGCCTATATTAAGAGTAAACAATATTATGATTTACGACGCCGGCCTGATAAGTTCACTTTGAACCAAAAGGTTTGGAGACGCGCACATGCGCAATCGGATGCGACTAAACACTTTTCGGCTAAACTGGCTCCCAAATTTATAGGACCGTTTACAATTAGTAAAGTTCTGTCACCTTGGACGTATGAACTCAACGATTCGGCGAGTAAGGGCACAGTTTGGCATATTAAGGACCTTAAGGCTCATCCACCTGATTTAGACTAGTTTCCTGTTTGGTTGGAATATCTGATGACGGATTGGCATGGCTTTGGTTAGTGAGTGTATACCTGATTTTGACTTTGGTAAACATATGTTTTTAAACATCTGTTTCGTTTTGGTAGTTCTTTTGTCCCGCCCTAGTGCAGGAAAAATACTTTTCGGCTATATTGGTGTTAGATATTTGGTAATAGCCCTGTGACAGGGGTTTGTGAATACTGTCACCGCGGCATTCACCTGCGGGAGGTAGAAGTCCTCTGTACGGCCACTATTCGTCGACAAAGAGGGACTCTGGGTGGACCAGGGGCGGCGGCATTTCGGCGGCTCACTTCAATGTGAAGCTGGCGGAGGGTGCCTGGAGCGTCGGATTGGACCAAACACACAGCAGGTCACCGGTTTGGTTAGCCAGGTCGAGGCCTGGTTAACACTGTTGTGTGTGCCGGTCCGATGTTCTGCTGTGGTCTCTTGCCAGCTGCCGTTCGGAAGGGTCGTCGTCGTGGCCGACTTAGGGAGAAATCCCGCCGTCATCGCCTTGGCTAGATGGGTAGTTGTAGGACCGGCTACCCATGCCTTTTAAGTCCAGTGTTTGTTTTGTTGATAGCGCAATAATAGCCGGAGGCGGGTTATTATGATGCTTTTTAGCCTCATAGGATTAGGATAGGATAGCGAGTTAGGCTAGTCTCTAACGCCAATTGTTTAGTTCATTCTCGAGAAAAAAAAAAGAAAATTCTTTTTTTTTCTTGTGAGTGAAGGGGGAGTTGTTACGTTTCAATTATTCACTGCCTAGGTAACATGAGAATGATACTACCCTGTATTACATATGAGAGCTGTTGGTGGCAATTGTGTTCCGTCCGACTCAGTCGGTATTAAAAATCGCTTGGTTATCGATGGAGCGCAGCCAATAGAGCTGAGCGTTCCTTGCGCGGAGAGATCCGTTTCTACTTGCTGTAGACGCGGGCATGATATATGGTTCTGTTTTACGTTTACACGAGATAGTGCTCCATAGTAATAACGCGATAAGTTAATTCACGTTCCTAAGTGGGGTCTTTTATTGGAGTGCTATAAAATAAGGTGTTGTCTTTTGGGTCGTGCCTTGTGCTTTAGTTTAGGCCACCTTATATATCCGTTCCGGGATTATTAGCGTGTAAAATTACAGAATTTAGGTAAGCATTTTAGCGCCATTTTACATCTTGCTCAGCATGTCTAGATCGGTGTTTCTTTTATTAATTACAGAACGTGCAAGTCCATTTCCATCAAGTCTACGTAACCAATCAATCCGTAGTCAGTCTACAAATAGCGCAACCCTTGCAGCGACAAGGTGAGTTATCATTTTATTTTCATACGAGAAATTGCTTGGCTAAGCGTTATTGTGTATTAAGCGGTTTCATTTCGCGTTTAAGGGTCCAAATAAAGGGTCCAAATAACGGGTCCAAGTAACTATCCAGAGACGGGACCAGGTTCAGATCCAGATTTGGGGTCAGTCCAACAGTCGTCCCCTAGCGACATAATCTTCGAGATCATTGGAAATCGCTGGTAATCACTGGTACGAGTTCCCGACCTTCTGTCTGGTGGACATCGGCTTCATCGAGCTGCTCCAGGTTACCGCATAGATTACGTATCGTCAAGTCAGTCTTTAGTATTTAGTTTTAGTGTATTATTCTATTTGCTTATAAACTCTATTACAGGTAACGTTCATACTCTTGTCCCTAACACCGTTTATACCCTATTCTAGGTTCAGAGGTCAAAAGCACCAGTCGACTGAGGTTTTATACTTTATGTACATCCCTGATTCCTCCCCAATTATCTAGTGAACCCCCCATGTATTGTTATAGTGTTAAAAGTTACCTATAGTGAGAGTACATCACCATCATATTTTATGGTGCTTGTTCTGGTAACCACCCCTTCAGGTTGGTGAAATTCATATATACATTCATTTGTTGATTTTATTCTCTGTAAATATTGAGTAATATAAGTTTTGTTGCAAACGTTGTGGTATTTTATATATCGGTTGCTCATAGTTTGCTACCCCAAAGTTGATTAATATAGAAAGTAGTACGTTAGAGATACATCTTGTGAATAGTTTCGTGGTTAGTTAAAGTCAACAATCTACTGGGTGAAGTAACGCCCTGAGCCGGAGACTCCGAAATTGGACTGAGCTAGAAATAAATAAACGCTGCATATATCACTCTACCGGGCAGATATATGTGCAGTCTGAACAGCTGTTCGCCCAGCACTTGTCCATCAGTCGCACCCTTAGTTTAAGGGTTAGTAATTCCATTTAATTCTGTATTCGAATTAAAGTAACATCAACCAGCTGACACGTGTCGGACACGTGTTCAACACCTCAACAACGGCGAATTAATCATAAATTTTGTAGGTTAGTTCATGTTCTCTGTGGTTCCATCCGTCATCTGTCATAATTATTAAGAGGGTAAGTTTTAGGATATATTTTATAAACTAGATGCATATACAGCAGCATACCTTTTCGTTTTGTATGAAAATACTACCAGTTGTAATTCTGGATGAATTGCTTATTTTGCACTTTGCAGAATACAACTTTTCTTAATCTGTGCCTACAATGCAAAGTAAATTACACTATGCGCACACTATATGCGCATGCGATTCTCTTGAAATTACAAAATTCGCTTGGTGGAAAGCAGGAGAACAAAATTGCTCGTATTCTACTGAAATTTCGTAGGAAGGGAATGGTCGAGAATACGGCTTATTAGATTTCAGTAGAAACATGGCGGATTTTCTCATAGGAACGCTGATATCCACTGGCTGAGAATAAGGCCCCAGGAGGAGAACATGGGGAACTATATAGGAATAGAAAATGGTACTTTTCTATTAACGTTCAAGCTGTGGCAGATGCCCGCTTACGCATAAGAAATATAGTTGCAAGATGGCCACCATCCGTTTTTTTATTTTCAATTACATTTTTATATTTTTCTATTATTTCTAAAACTTCCTCCTTTTCCCTATACGTGTAGTGTTTTCCCCTATCCATATCAGGCACACACTTTATATCATGGAGTAAATAATTTCCTACAACTAAATAATAATTTATCGGCGATTGCTTAAATTTTACGTACCTTTACAATTTGATTACTTTCGATAGATTAATATTGACAGCTGACAGCCGCTATTGACAAAAGTCCCTAAATAAACCTGATTCGTTTAGGGAGTTACTAAACAGCACAGGAGTGCGTTCTAATATCAAGAGTGTTTCGCCCAAGCAGAGTGTGACGTAATGATGCGAATGTCACCGTTGACGCCAGTGGAAACACGAACGGCCAAGCGGCGTAACTTAACTTCCTGTTACGGCCAAGTGTCACTATTTCCCGCCATTTCATGATTTTTGTGTGAAGTGTGAGGAGACCCCAGCGAAAAGGTATATTTTTATTCATTTTTTCAATTCAATTTTTATTCAATAATCCATCCATCTATAGTTTAAATCACGAAAGAAGACCGTTACGTCATCGTTATAATTCGTATGAATCAAATCAGTACTGAGTTAGTCAAATTCATGCTTGTTGAAATGACATCCGGATGTAAACAAACTTAAACGTCAAAACAAAACATAACCTGCAATTTGTCTGTTAAATATCAGAATAATTTAACGATCTCGCCTGTCTAAATTTGAACTAATTGTATATTCTTATCGAGGTTTTTAATATATATAACTTGGTAAAATGCAGATGTTTTGAAGATTAACTATCGTTAATTCCATAATGAACTATTTTTAATGTGCAAAAATCAATGGAATAAGGAAAACAGTACCTAACAATCAAACTCAAAGATAAAACAAATTCAAATTTGTCAACTATGGCTGACATGCAGAAACAGGAAACTATGAAACATGCGACAACGGCGCTAGTCAAAAGCGTTCGATCAGTTGATCGAATTCTTGCTTATTACTGAGACATGCGAAATCGGTCCCTCTCTTTCTATTTCGTCAAGGCGGTTAGGTTTTCGTATAACGCATCAACAACGTCAGTCGGAGATATTAACAGTCACATATAATGGACTTCCTTTCTCTGTCTCTCTCGTTTTACTGTGTTGTAAACAAAGAACGCTTGAACAGCGTACGTTGAAGCTTAGAAATTAATTTGTGACGTAACGGTCATCTCTCGTGATTTGAAGTATATTTTACTATTTTTTGTAATATTAACGTTTTACCCAAGGTATTTTTCACCAATAGGTAGGTATATTATAATATTTAATAGCTTGAAACTGTTATTTTTTCGTTTTAAAATGAAATACATCAACTTACTTCACAAATACGAATTTTGACAATGTGACATATGCACGACATATGTGACAAAACAGGTAGGTGTATGAGACACTGCGCATGTCACGTCCTCAACGCCGTGGTCCTGACTGCGGCGTTTGGTTGTACACCTCAACGTGTCACCGAACGGGTTGGAGTAAAACGTGTACACGAACGACTTTTTATCACAGGAGCGCGCTCGGGCGTAGTTTTAGAACGCAGTCCTGTGTTCCTTAATCCGCGTGTTGAACTCTGTGCTCAACACGGCGTTGTTGTCTATGAAACGCAATGTTGTAAAAATTTAGTGTTAAGGTGGGCGGAAAAATAGGTTAGATTTGCCTAAAATAAGCACTTCGTAGTTCGACAATTTCTGCTGCATCCCTGAACCGATTCAAAATATTTTTTGACTGGCTTTTAGAAAAAACTCGGTAGAATAGTACTGGACTATTAAAAAACTCAAGAAAATGACGATTCTTTTCTTACCAAGCTGTTAAACTTCGTAAACTTTTAACCTAATTTTGAAATAATTAAAAAAGTCGTGATCTCAATAAAATGGTTCTGGTCCAATCCGCTACGCTATATTAAACACATACATGTTTAAATTTTGATTTTTTATTAAGTAATTATTGAAAAAATGTCGAACTACTAAACCAATATCACTGAAAATAAATACGTTATATAATGCAGGAAACAAGTTTTTTGGTTCGAAATGATACTAAAGAATGACATATAGAACTTTGGCTACTGTCTCGTAGATGGCAGCAAAATCAAAATTATAAATTGAATATTCTGTCAATCTTTTAATTTATTTGAAAGGTCGTATAAAAATATTCAGGATGAAATATAAACCGCCGCAGCAGTTTGCTATAAAGGGGCATTCCCAACCATTTTCGTTTGCATTTTGCTTTCCGTACCTTACATTCCTATTGGTGCCTGAAGTACATTTATGAGGCACCACCAATAGAATCTCGTAAAGGGTTAACGCTTGGTTGACAATGTATTCTCATGTTGCCGATATTTGAGGCTGCGCATAAGCGCACGTGAATGACAAGTAGTGACAGCTGACAGAAGAAAATGAGTTAACGACTATGAACATTGAACATTGGAAATGTGTTATTTATTATTAGTATTATTTAAAAAGATGAGTAAAATTGAAAAGGAATTTGACATTTACGAGTTGTAGACAACGATAATAATATGGTAATAAACGATTTTTATATTGCGAACGTGAAATTTTTAAGTGCCGAAGTTCATAACACCTAACCATGGCTGCACCCTGTTGTATCATGGGCTGCACCAACAAAGGGAAAAATCTTAATCAACATCTATAATCTATAGTATACTGGAAATCAGCTAGTTTGGCAAAAGTGGGAAAAAGTAAAATGTGTGTATTTCAGCTGTATTAGAAAAGGAAGTAGGTACCTACCCAAATTGAAACAGACTTCTACAGCAAGTCGTTCAGAATAACATGTTAGGAACCTACCTACCACTATAATAGTTTGATATGATTGTAAAACAATTCTTATTATTTTTAGTAATGCAATCATTCTATTAAATATAATAAATATATTATTAAATAATGTCTTTCTGTTTTATGTTTTATTACTCCAACCTTAAACATATCCGAAGGAAAATGATTTCTGTTTCTCAGGAAAATGATACTTACGTATGGCAGGTATGCCAAGAAAAGTATACAAACAGCTGTTCTGGGGTGTCACAACTAACCTCAAAATTATGCGTTTTCTAAGTTTTTGGAATATTATGTCGGTTTTATCAAAAAATTTCTGCTGGGTTCCTGTACTATCAACTAAAATCATGTTCAGTGCATAATTATTAAAGTTTTAATTACCTTGATCTAATAAAATAAGATGCTTTTTGTTGGTTGGAAATCCAACCTATAATTAGCAGTCGATCTTTAATAATCTACAATATTGAACTTTATATGTCTATTATCTGAATGAGCTTTTAAATTGTATAATGGATCCAAGCTAGAACTACAAAAATTAAAATTAAAATTGAAAATAAATTTACAAAAACTATAAATTTAAGGCTATGTTAATCATATGGTCGTAGTAACAAAAAAAATGATAATGCTCAAATAGTTAGATTATTTACAGCACTACCCATAAAAAACACAATTGTCCAAAACACAAATAAATATTATAAATATTTATAATTTATAAGTCCAAACATCAGTTACAATAATACACAAAAATATCTACAAATATCCAAATCACCAAATAATATAAATATTTATAACTAGATAAAACAAGCTGTCAAATCTAAAAACATTATCAGAAAAAAAGTCACTAGTAATTAAATATGTATGATCATTTGTAAATGTAGTTATAAAAACGAATTAATTTAGATTGCGCGGTTGCGAGTCATAATATAAAAGATGTGCGTGTAATGTCTCCATCTATCAAAGGGTAGATAAATTACAACACATCGCTCCACCTATCTCATAGTAGATAAATTACAATACGTCAATACGGTTATATTGACAAAAGCTACATATAGTTCCATCTGTTGGAATTTATAAGGTTAGCGACTGGGACCGCCCCCGTTAACCCTCGTTTTTGAAACCGGCCATTAGTGTCGCATCACTCCCAATATTTTTTTTATTAGTGTCAATGTCATTGTCATATTAAGCAAAAATAAATTTTTTATTACTTAATCATGCCTTATCATGTTTTGAGTGAAGAAGAAAAAGGCTACATCATCGTCAAACTTGGGGAAGGGTGGTCTCAACAACGCATAGCAAGTGAAATTAATTGCAGCAAAAGCACACGATTCAAAAACTAAACAAAAAGTGGATAGAAACTCATGATCTGAGCAGGACAGTGGGTTCTGGGCGGCCAAGAAAGAGTACTCTAGAAAACGACAATACCCTGGTATTAATTAACTATGCGAATTTAAACCCATTTTCTAATTCTATTGAAGTCAAAGGGCAAACCAACTTTCCAGCGTCTGGTAGGACAGTAAGAAAACGCGCGGTTGCGAGAGCAAGGTCTATTTAACTGTGCCAGTGCTAAAAAGCCCCGACTAACTATAAAAGAGGCCAGAATGGAATTTGCAAATACTTTTATTAATGAAAACGATATTGGGAGTGAGTGGTAAGTTTGATGAAGAATTTGCACAAAACAGATAATAGCGGAAGGTATTCTGTCTTTTTGTTTAGTTTTTGAATTGTGCCTTTCCTGCAATTAATTTCACTTGCTATGCGTTGTTAAGACCACCCTTCTCCAAGTTTGGCGATGATGTAGCCTTTTTCTGCTTCTCTCAAAGCCATACTAATCCTTATAATTAAAAAATTAACAACTTAATTCTTATTACTTTTTTTTAATAAATACGACCCCACCAATGATTTCTTGTCAAAATAATTTAAATGACATAACTGATGTAAAAACTCCCATTTACAAAGGAAAATTTTTCGAAAAAACATACTACTTGATAAAAAATCGATTATTTTTTTCGGCCGCGATAGTACTATCGCGGCCGAAAAAAAGTAATCGACTGATTTTCCCGTTGTAACTATGGTTCTATTCAGTGTCGCATCAATCTCAATATTTTTTTTATTAGTGTCAACGTCATTGTCATATTAAGCAAAAATAATTTTTTTATTAATCAAGCCTTATCATGTTTTGAGTGAAGAAGAAAAATGCTACATCATCGCCAAACTTGGAGAAGGGTGGTCTCAACAACGCATAGCAAGTGAAATTAATTGCAGCAAAAGCACGATTCAAAAACTAAACAAAAAGTGGATAGAAACTCATGATCTGAGCAGGGCAGTGGGTTCTGGGAAGAGTACCCTAGAAAACGACAATACCCTGGTTAACTATGTGAATTTAAACCCATTTTCTAATTCTATTGAAGCCAAAGAGCAAACCAACTTACCAGCGTCTGTTAGGACAGCAAGAAAACGGTTGCGAGAGCAAGGTCTATTTAACTGTGCAAGTGCTAAAAAGCCCCGACTAACAGATGTTAATAAAGAGGCAAGAATGCAGTTTGCAAATACTTTTATTAATGAAAACGATCGTTACTGCTCCGACGAAAAGATATTTCAGTCCTGCTACAATGATCAACTGCGAGTTTACCGTCCCAGGGGTCATAAGTTTGGTGAAGAATTCGCACAAAACAGATAATAGCGGAAGGTATTCTGTCTTTTTGTTTAGTTTTTGAATTGTGCCTTTGCTGCAATTAATTTCACTTGCTATGCGTTGTTAAGACCACCCTTCTCCAAATTTAGCGATGATGTAGCCTTTTTCTGCTTCTCTCAAAACCATACTAATTAATTGTTTTCTTATAATAAAAAAATATTAACAACTTATTTCTTATTAGTTTTTTTTAATAAATACGACCCCACCAATGGTTTCTTGTCAAAATAATTTAATTGACATAACTGATGTAAAAACTCATACTACGACATACTACTTGATAAAAAATCGATTACTTTTTTTCGGCCGCGAAGTACATATAGGTCGTGTGTCGACGCCAAATCAAGCGACGCTAACCTAACCTAACCTTTATATTCTGTTTTGTGGTTTGTTGATTTGTTTTTCATCAAGGCTTATAGACTTTGTACTTACGAGCCTTGGTTTTTCACATAGAGATAGAATATAAGGAGATGTTATACGATATAAATAGGTAAGGAAATAACGGTACCACTGTGCGGAGCTTATTGTAGCACCAATATGGCGGCTTTAAACAGAGTTGGATTAAGCGCGTTCTCACAATTCGATTTTAGTTGGTGAACTTTCAACTTTCGTAATCAACTAAATTCGGTGCAGTTTTTGGTTCTTTTTAGACAAGATATTTAATCTAGTAGAACTAGTTTTATGGGGCTTATAGGTCCCTTTGAAAGAAAACTGCACTATTAGTTCAATAGTACCAATTCCTACAGCTTCTTAATTGGGTGTGGATGATGGTGAATATGGAAAGTAAAACAATAGGCGAATAAGTAAATTTATCTTTAATTTATATACCCATGTTATACATTGTTTCAGAATACATACTGTATATACCCCAAGAAAAATTATAGCCAAATTGGAAACAAAGACGGGATGATCGTGCGTAAAGCGTAAATAGAGAAAATGATCAGTGAATGTGTAACGCTCACATTCCTTCGAAGTGGTACGTACCAATCAGAAGATTTTTTCCAGGGCTATATTGAATAACTGACACGTCAGCGCATCTTCCTGTCGCAGTCCTTTGTGTATTTCGAACGGTTCCTATATTATGTCGTTCTGAAGTTTAACTGCGGACGTGGTATCAACCATGGTCATTTTAATCAGACAAGTTAGCTTCATTGGTACTCCGAGTTCGTTCATAACACCGTGCAACATCGACCTAAGAATGTTATCATACGCTGCTTTAAAGTAGATGACAAGTGGTGCATACCAGTGTTATACCAATGTCAAATTCTCTGGATTTTTCTCGGATTTGATGCAAAGTGAACATTTGGTTGGTAGTTGAGCGACCTGGTCTGAATCCTGACTGATATTCTCCGAGGTGGGCTTTAGAGAATGGTTTCAGTGTTTCATTTGGTTTGGTCCTCCGGCCAGCAGCTCTTGAAAATGTTCTGTCCATCCAAATAGAATATATTTTTTATTGCTTATTAAGTTTCCTCCTTTGACTCTGACTCTACAGATATTAGTTCTTGGTTTAAATACCTTTCTTGTCGCATTTTTCTTCCCTTCTAAGATGCTTGTATTTGTCTACCGCCGCCGTTTGTCCTACGCTGTAGCATGTATAAAGTACACTACCAATAATAGCATTTATATACCATAATTTTGTAGGTACGGTTCTGTTTATTGTTTATACTAACTTATGAAATGTTATTCCCGACATCTTTTTATCCACGCCGTCTCTGCTACAGCAGCTACGCACAGCACAAGACAAACTAACAAAAAATACTTAGACAGTTCTCAAAACACAAATGAAATGCTAAATATTGCTCAACATGAACTGACAACAAATGACACTACAGTTTGACTGTTATATATTGTGATTATAGTTATAATTAACTTATCTTTTACTATGATTAATCATGTAGGTAATTGTCACTAATGATATTCTGAAATACATGACTTGTCATAGACTTTATGTTAAACAATTATACTACTCAAATATAGTTGTTATTTGAGCTATTTGTGTATCATTTTGTTATGTTAAGTAGAACATAATAATTGGCGACGAGGATGGGATCCATTGGGCACATTGAAGAATTTGAAACAAACAAACCAACCACATGGTCTAACTATGCGGATAGACTATCGTTTTACCTGGAGGCAAATGGAATTACTGATCAAGCAAAGAAACGTGCAACTCTTTTAAGTGTATGCGGATCCGCAACGTTTGCTATTGTAAAATCTCTCCTAGCTCCTGTGTCTCCAGCAAAAAAAACTTATGATGAAATTGTAACTGCATTAAGGAATCACTTTAGCCCACAACCTTGTGAGATTTATGAACGTTTCCAATTTCAGAAACGTTTGCAGAACGAAGGAGAAACGATTTCTGGATATATAGCAGAACTTAGGCGCCTTTCAGAGAATTGTAATTTCGGAGAGACTTTGACAACTAGATTAAGAGATCAACTGGTGTGTGGTCTACGAGATGAACAGCTACAACGGAACCTTATTACGGACCATTTATTAACGTTAGATACAGCACTACATAAGGCACAAGCAGCAGAGGCTGCAACTGGACAAGTAAAAGAAATAAGGATGTTTAAAAATAATACTATAGATGTAGTGAACAACATTCGGGAACAAGGATATAAAATGATGGGTAACAGGCAACTGAAAATTATATGCTTTAGATGTGGTGGTCCTCATAAGGCTGATAAATGCAGATTTATTGAGGCAGATTGTAATAACTGTGGGAAGAGAGGGCATATTCAAAGAGTCTGCAAAAGTAAAGGAATTTATCTTCCAAAAAGAAGTAATAACACAAACTCTGTGGAAGTAGATGATGAAAACGAAGAGGATGAGTACAGCATTCATCAAATCAAGTCTAATTTAGAAAACTCATGCCCCCCAGTTAAAATCAATCTTAAAATTAATAAAGAATTATGTCTTTTGGAAGTGGATTCTGGATCATCATATACTATAATTTCTGAAAGTACCTTTAGTAAATTACAAAGAAAATCTATACTTGTGTTAAAACAATTTACCAAAAGTCTTAGGGATTTTCAACAAAAAGAAATAGACATACGTGGAATTTGTGATGTAGTTGTGGAGTATCAAGGAAGAAGCGTTAAATTGCCCTTGTTAGTGGCCAAGGGGGACAGATTAAGCTTATTGGGAAGAAACTGGTTTAAACCTCTCAGTATTTCTCTATCGGGTATTAATGTAATTCAAGAAGAATGTTTAGATGCTCTTAAGGAAGAATTTAATGAAGTTTTTAATAAAGAATTAGGCTGTTATAAAGGACCTCCAATTTCACTAAATATAATATCTAGTGTGACACCTATTAAGCTCAAAGCAAGACGTTTACCATTTGCACTAAAACCAAGGGTAGATGAAGCATTAAGTAAACTAATTAGTGATGGAATTTTGGAACCTATAAATACAGCAACATGGTTAACACCGATTGTTCCGGTTATTAAACCCACTGGAGAGATAAGAATATGTGCCGATTACAAATGTACTTTAAATTTGGCTCTGAAAGAAAATCCATACAAACCACCCATTGTAAAAGATTTATTGGCGGCATTAGCTGGTGGTAAAATATTTGCAAAACTTGACCTTGCTCAAGCATATCAACAATTAAAAGTGGATGAAGAATCTGCCATGGCACAAGCTATAATCACTCATCGGGGTGCTTTCAAGGTTAAGCGTTTACAGTTCGGAATTTCAGTAGCGCCAGCAATTTTTCAAAATTTTATGGACACACTATTAGCGGGAATCGATGGAATATTTCCGTATTTCGATGACATACTAATTATAGCTTCGAATGCTAATGAATTACGAGAACGATTACAACATGTTCTGAAAAGATTAATGGATGCAGGTATTCGACTAAAAGAGGAAAAATGTGTCCTGTCCACTACAAGTATAGAATTCCTAGGGTATCAAATTGATCAGTTCGGACTTCACCCTTCAAGAAAAAAAGTTAAAGCCATTCATGATGCACCAATTCCTGAAAATAAGCAACAGCTGCAAGCATTTTTGGGATTACTGAATTTTTATAATACATTTCTAAAAGACAAGGCAACTGTTGCTGAACCTCTTCATAGGTTGCTAGATAGCAAAACTACTTGGAATTGGACAAATATACATACCAAGGCATTTGACAGTGTAAAAATGTTATTGACTTCCGACGCAGTTCTTATGCATTTTGATGAAAAAGAACCAGTGATTTTAACATGCGATGCTTCACCTTATGGAATTGGGGGAGTCTTGGCTCATAAGTTAGAATCAGGTAGAGAGGTACCTATTGCGTTTTTTTCTAGAACTTTGTCAAAAACTGAGAGAAATTATTCTCAATTGGACAAAGAAGCATTGTCTTTGGTTGCATCCGTTAAAAAGTTTCATGATTACCTCTATGGCCGATCTTTTACCATTTTTACTGATCATAAGCCTCTTCTTGGGCTATTAGCATCAAATAAAAGTACACCCTTAGAAATTTCACCAAGAATGTTGCGTTGGTCAATTATATTAAGTGGTTACAACTATGAACTGCAGTATAAACCTGGGAAAACAATTATTCATGCAGATGCATTAAGCAGATTACCCTTAACAGTAAAAGAATTCAAGATTCCACCCCCTTTGGAAGTTTTAATGATAGAAAGTATGGAATGCAGTCCATATCATGCTGATGAGATAGCAAAAATGACAACCAATGACAAGACTTTGTCGCAAGTTCGCAATTTAGTATGGAAAGGGTGGAAGGAAGGCACATATCCTGTAGAACTAAAGACGTTTTATGCAAAGCGGAATGAACTATCTATTCATAAGGATTGCCTACTATTTGGTAATAGAGTGGTAATACCTGAATTAGCACGTGGGAATGTCTTAAAGTTATTGCATGAGGGCCATCCAGGTATCGTACGTATGAAAGCTGTGGCCAGGAGTTATTTTTGGTGGCCAGGTTTAGACTTGGATATTGAAAGGAAAGTTAAGACATGTTCAATGTGTCAGTCTAATCATAATTCTCCACCTAGAGCAAGTGTTCATCCATGGAAAAGAACAGAAACTCCTTGGTCTCGTTTACATATAGATTTTGCTGGTCCAGTCAAAGGACAAACATATCTTATTGTTGTTGATTCGTTTTCTAAATGGCTAGAGATTTTACCTATAAATTCTCCAAATTCCACAAATGTAATTGTGTTGTTACGAAGGCTCTTTGCAACCCATGGATTGCCAGACTGTATAGTTTCTGATAATGGAACTGCTTTTGTGTCTTCAGAATTTAAACAATTTTGCTCAAAAAATATTATCCGTACTGTAACTGTTGCTCCGTATCATCCTTCATCAAATGGGCAGGCAGAGAGAATGGTACAAATAGCAAAGAATGCTATAAAAAAAATGGAAGGAGATTTACACACCAGATTAGCTAGATACTTGTTGACGTACCGGAGTACACCGTCCACATCAACTGGTAAAAGTCCGGCTCAACTTCTAATGAATCGAAATATTAAAACAATTCTGGACAGATTACACCCTGATTATGCACCAAAACTAAGTGTTCAACCTAATAATAAAGTAAGAGTCTTCAAAGAAAACGATCCGGTATACGTAAGGAGTTATAATACTGTAGATCCGCCTTGGGTGCCTGCAACCATAATTAATCCAACGGGCCCTGTTTCTTACACTGCAGAAACAGCTCAAGGTAATTTCTTAAGAAGGCATGTCGATCAGATTCGTGGAAGATGCTCTAATGATTCAGTTGTGGAAACAATGGAAACTGACCGGAGCTTATCTAAAGAGGATGCTGGGTTGACAATGAATAACGACACTAGTGAAAATTCAATTGATTTGAATATTTCCTTACCTAATTCGGATCAAAATATTCCAGTTGTAAGCAGACCATCTCGGATTAGTAAACCACCATCTTATTTAAGAGATTTTGTTATGTAAAAGCTAGGGGAGGAGTGTTATATATTGTGATTATGGTTATAATTAACTTATCTTTTACTATGATTAATCATGTAGGTAATTGTCACTAATGATATTCTGAAATACATGACTTGTCATAGACTTTATGTTAAACAATTATACTACTCAAATATAGTTGTTATTTGAGCTATTTGTGTATCATTTTGTTATGTTAAGTAGAACATAATATTGACATTTTTGACAAAAAAGTAGTAGCAATATGGCGGACATGAAACCACTTTTGCCACGTGATGCCGTCTCCCTATTATATTCTATCTCTATGGTTTTTCATAACATAACCCAAGGATTTTATACCTAAAGAGGATTGCTCATAGCCCCTGAAATGTTGGACAGAAAGCGCTGGTATGTGTGACGTAGCGGTCGTCAAAAGTGCGATCAAGCAATATAAATAATCGTCCCTAGTTAATTTCCACTTCATTTTACCAGGTCGAAAAATATACCATTCGATGCAGAAGAATATGTAGAACACGATTGTTGAAAAATTATGTGTTTAAATTGTCGGCTACTGTGCAAAAAAAAATAAAAACCATAAATGAAATTGGACGCCGGCACGTTTAACTCGAAACGCTGCTAAAACCGTTCGAGTTATGAAAAAAATTAACATAAACAATTTTATAGAGAACTAAATTTCCTATAAAAAAGTGGTGGCATATGTCTATCTTAAATGCTTTTGGTGTGAGGATGGTTGGAAGTCGCGCGCTGGACAACTGTTGTTTTATATTTTGAATGTAACAACGATACAATAAAGACCAATGTCTCAGTCACGCCCAGTGTTGCCAACACTACGAAAATCCATTCCACTAAAAGGTAGAACAAACTCCACCAGAAATCCACCAACTTTTTTCCAACTAGTAAAATCAACGAATTAGTACCACTAGAAGTAGCTTTGAAATGCTTTGTTTGCGAACGTACATAAACAAATCAACAAATGTTTACACGCTTTTGCGGACACACTTTTTTATTGGTCGGTTCATCAAATTTTAAATTTGGCGCGCGTCGTTTGGGTACTCCCGCTGTTTTTCGGACATATCCGTGTTGAATTTATGTTTGACAACTTTGACAATTGTTTGTTTACTCCGGCAGCCATTAATCTAGCACCGTAATTTTGTGTTTAATGTGTGATTTTGATTGTGTTTTAAAGTTATTTTGGTATTATAGACATTATTTAGTGTATAGACATGGTTAGCAAGTGCTTTGTTTGTAAAGTTCTATTTAAAAAGGGCGAAAAGCGGTCATTTCATAGGTAAGTGAATCAGTGCATGGACGGGGGTTTGTAATGGCAATAGGTGTTTTAGGTCAGGTATTGTAATTAATATTATATCAAATAATTTTAAGTTTAGTATAATTAACTACACACAAATCGTATTATATCATTTGAATATAATAAGTATTATAATTTTGCATTGTATATTTATATAAAATATTAATATATAATTAATGTAGGTATTTAATACTTTTTATGTACTTTTACGAAATAAAATATTCTAATTTGTAAGCGTTTTTTTTACTGACTTCAATAACATTCTATATAATAAACTTTTTCAATAGATAGACAAGATGGTAATGGTGCCTTTTCATTTTATTGTAAGAAGACGATTATTTTAAAGGATTGTGATTTCTTTCTATTTTCTTTATATGTCACCCCGCCTTTTTAATAACCCGCCCATGTCATTGTGTCTCTATGTATTGTCTATCTTTTTTTAATTCCAGTTTCTCTCTTTAGATGTATGCCTACAGTTAAAAGACATACTACGATAGGCAAAGCTCCTTCTAGTGGTACTAATTCGTTGAGTAAAATAAACTCAACATTTTTTAAATATGGTTTTTTTTATATAAAATAAAAATGTAATGCAAACATTTAAATTTAAAAAAAATTGCAACAAATAGCCAAGTCAATACCTAAATACTGCAATGTAAATGACGTCAGAGCGTTGTGGTCTCCCTTTTATAACCTCGGGCTATGCAAAATGCTCGGGACTTCCCGATTTCCTTTATGAATAATTTGAAAAAATCCCCCTTTCAATTGAAGCACAGTATTTTTTTAATTAAATAAATCTAGTTATAATAAAAATATAGCTATTTTTAAAGTCGTCATGCATATATATTTATTATATTTTTTCTTCCTCATTCCACCAAATTTTCCACCATCCCACTAACTACCAAATTCACCCACTAGATGGGGTCCTCAATCCACCAGATCTAGTGGAAATTCCACCAAGTTGGCAACACTGGTCACGCCTAAACCACAGTAATAGCTTACAGACCAAGCTATATACTGTGCCTAAACCACGGTGTAAGACAATTAGGTGATGAAACGCCTCAATTAGAGTGTCTCCAAACTGTTGACGCAAGAGACGCGAAATCGTAAGACAAAGAGAGAGAGTACGTGGCCGCGCGGGCTGCGCCCCGCATCGTCTCTAGTTAATTTCTACTTCATTTTACCAGGTCGAAAAATATACCATTCGATGCAGAAAAATATGTAGAACACGATTGTTGAAAAATTATGTGTCTAAATTGTCGGCTACTGTGCAAAAAAAAAAAAAAAGTATAAATGAAATTGGACGCCGGCACGTTTAACTCGAAACGCCGCCAAAACCGTTAGAGTTATGAAAAAAATGGACATAAACAATTTTATAGAGAATTAAATTTCCTATAAAAAAGTCAGTGACGGCATATGTCTATCTTGAATATTTTAGGCGTGAGGGTGGCTCACGACAGTGTGGCTGAAAGCTGTGCGCTGGAAAACGATAAGTTTAATTTAACAAAAGATCAGCGCGCGAATTTGAGGCGCCCTCACACCAAAACTATTAAAGATAGACTAATGCCACCACTGACTTTTTTATAGGAAATTTAGTTCTCTATAAAATTGTTTATGTTAATTTTTTTCATAACTCGAACGGTTTTAGCAGCGTTTCGAGTTAAACGTGCCGGCGTCCAATTTCATTTATGGTTTTTATTTTTTTTGCCGACAATTTAGACACATAATTTTTCAACAATCGTGTTCTACATATTTTTCTGCATCGAATGGTATATTTTTCGACCTGGTAAAATGAAGTGGAAATTAACTAGGGACGATGCGGGGCGCAGCCCGCGAGGCCCTCGCGGCCACCCACTCTCTCTCTTTGTCTTACGATTTCGCGTCTCTTGCGTTAACAGTTTTGCGACACTCTAACCATACGATACATTGAGGCGTTTCATCACCTAATTGTCTTACATCATGGTACGGACTGAATGTTCATTTGTAGAGCACAAGAAATAGACGCTACTCTCGTCCATCAGTCAAATTTTGTATTTATGTCAATGTCATTGTCATATTTTACTAAATAAGGGCCAACATGAATCCTGATTGCAATCGAAGCGTTCGAAATATTTGATAATTTCATGGCAGGATACCAACCAAAGCTATGATGAGTTAATGAGTTCCCCATTGAGGCCATGAATATGAATTTATGAATTCTTAAAAATTCCAGTTTAATGTCAAAAAGTTTTGTTCTGTTTACATTTCGTGATTCAACATAAAAATAATGATATCGATTGAACTCAGACCAAAGTCGAACGTCGAACACAGTTTTGTGAGTACGAAATAAAAATGATTTAAATGACGTTACATTTGGTCGAATTAGTTTTTGAAAATAAGATGAACGAAGCAAAGAAATTCTTTGAAACATTGAATATGGTTGGGTCATTTACCCTAGCAATTTCATTACCATGGATTATATTTAAAGTACTTAGGGCAGTTTACCTAAAAAAAAGTTATAATGAGCTAGCTGGAAAAGTAAGTATAGTACTTATCCGATCACTGACGAGGATATTATTAGATAAATTTTTAATGAGAATATTGAGAATAATAATACATAGGTATATATCTAGACGCTAGTTTTTTTAATAGTAAAGCGCATTTATTGTGCTCCAGCATTCAGTGTTTCCATAAGAATTCTTAGATTTTGTTATTTCTGGCGCCGTTTCTGCGTTAGTTAACACCCTGGTGCAAGCTGGAATTTGCAGTCCCAAATAAGTAAAATGCCGTGATCCCTCAAAGAAAATAAATTTAACAAAAGTAGTAACTGCATTAATGATTTAGACAATAAAAGCGTTTACTAATTGAATAATTAATTTGTAGGATAATAGAAAGTTGCACACTATTCTTACCCCAACTGTGTGCAAATTATATACCTATTACCTATGTGATAATAATATTAGTTACCAGATATTTCAACAACAAAAGTGTACTCTGTGTTCGCCTAATTCATGGAAATTAACAGAAAACTAACTTAATCATCCTACTACCAAATATTAATTTTAGCATGCACCTTACGAAACTAATACCATTTAACACGTTGACTGCGTTACATATCCCCAGCGCACTGTACTTCGTATTACCACTGTGCGACGCAGTAAACTACAAAATAATAGTTCTGTGCGGATGATGTCGATAGATAGCATTACTTTATACCCTTCATACATATTCCTGGAGGCCTGTAACGCATGGCTGGAAAGATGACATATATCTCAGACGATATGTAACGCAGTGAAAGACAAAGTATGGTTTTTATGGTGCCGCAGTCAACGTGTTAACACAATTGAAGGCCAAATACATGTATAATGTGGTATTTTATTTTAATAAAACTAAAGTTCATTTGGCGGCGCAGCTTTGAAGTATTTACACATTACACCACTTCAGTGGCGTAACAATTATGGGGCAAGACTGACAAAAGAAATGGAAGTGGAGCCCCCTCTGGCCGGGGGCTCCACATCCCGTCACGTGGTAGAATTTTCGTGTCTTAATGTGAGACACTTAATTAGCTTAATTCTTTGAGGGCTCCAATCTAAAAATTTGCCAAGGGCCTCACATTGTGTTGTTACGCCACTGCACCACTTGCACCCCTCAGTAGGAAGACCCTGATTTTTACTAAAGTAAACGCTTTATAGATTTGGCAATTAATTGTTTATAATGCAAATTTTTCTATGAACTTTGTACTAGATTAACCTTTGGTTTTGGTTGAATTTAAACATCTCATTTTATTTTTGTACAATACAGACAGTCATTGTAAAATCATACTCATTGCATATACCGTCTTGTTTCTGCTTTAGAAGTTTTAAAGTGTGAATGTGATTTAATTGTACATCAATGATGGATTTGTTAAGTAGGTTTATTAATACAGCAAAAAAGTTAGGATTTATGATTTGGTTTTATGTTTTATTAATCAAAACGATTGTTATTCAAAAGTAATGCATGATTTTACTAACTAGAAAAAATTGCATGTAGAATCAAAGGTCCAAATAAACTGAACTAAACTAACAGTGACGTTGAGTTTAATACTCGGTTTAATATTAAATTGTTATTCTGAATACTCCTTTTCAATGTAATGTCTTCTTGTATCTTCAGCGTCATTAATCCGTGGCTACAAGTCCCGATGGTAGATTGCTAAATTGGGTTTTATAATGAGTTCATAGGAATGTCAGCCGCTTTTTCTTTTAATCTCACCTGATTGATATACATAGTTAGACAATAGATGCTTAGAATGTTTTAAACTGCTTATTTTGTAGGTTGTTGTCATTACAGGGGCAAGTTCAGGTCTTGGAGAAGCTCTTGCCCATGAATTTTATAAACAAGGATGTCAAGTAGTTTTGTGTGCAAGAAGAAGACAGGAATTAGAACGTGTGCGGGCAGATTTGCTACATTCTCATTGCACGGTACAAACCCATCCGCCTGTTATCATACCCCTAGATCTAAGTGACTTTGGTAGTTTACCTGGTTATGTAAATAAAATAATTTCTATTACTGGTCAGATAGATATTTTAGTAAACAATGGTGGTATATCACATAGAGGTACTGTATTATCTACTAGCCCTGACGTAGATGTTCAAATCATGAAAGTTAATTACTTTGGAGCTGTAGCCTTGACAAAAGGTAAATTGAAATTGAATATAGGTTTTAACTTGGTGATAAAATCAATAATATTTCTGAGTAGTAACCAATTTGGTGGTAGTTTTTAGTTCCTAAACGATTTCCAAATTAAATCAAACATTGAAAATATTCTCGACCAAGGCTGAAAAAGCCACGACACATAATAGTTATTTAATTAATTATGAAAAATTCTTTGTCAATAATGACGGCGCAATTTATTTGGGATTTCCAAAGGATTTAATTTCTGTGGTGTGTGTTTATATATATTTTACAGTTTTAAAAATGCCCTCAAGAAATACTAAAAGATAAAGGATTAAGATTTTACTTGTAGTTTAATTATTGGTGATAATAAATTACTCTTAGAATACGACCCCCTAGTGGCTCTTAATGCAGCATTTTTTCACTGGTAATTTCTGCTGTTTTCGTGGGATCTAAAAGGAACATTTTTAAATGACATAAAGGTGCGTATTGACTTGAGCATTTTACTCCGAACGAGCCGAGCGCGCACAGTCGAATTTGCCTAGTCAATACGTCTCCCCGAACCGAATTCTGGAGAACCGAGCGCGCCAAACTTTATCGGCAGCTTGTCGGTAAATGTGATTTGCTCAAAAGGATTTAGATGTTCGCACGTGTTCAGTGGGTACGGACATTCGTCATGTTCTAATCGTTCGTGCTAATTTTGGTAGGTCATTTATTTATCTCCGATACTCTGACAAAATGGATTGGAACAGAGAAAAATGTTTGCAACTAATTGATATATACGAAAGATATCCTACACTATGGAATCCAAAACATGAATTATATTACAACAAATTAAAAAAAAGACGACGCCTGAGCAATTATTGATGATAATTTAGGATGTACCCCTGGAGAAGCCAAGAAAAAAATGAATAGCATTCTTGCGAGTTTTAGAAGGGAGAAGGCGAAGGACAAAAAATCTATAGGAACTGGAAAAGGTACTAAATTTGCATATCGTATCACACTTTCGGAGCCAATGTTTGACGAACAACAAAATAAAACCAGCGAATGTGGGAACACAGCAAACAGTACAAACACTACAAATATTACGAGCTTTTCTCACAAAATGTTTGTTTGGCTCTTTTGTGCGCGCTCGGCTCGTGCGGTTCGTTTGGAGTAAAAATGCTCAAGTCAATACGCACCTTAAGATGTTAAAATGATCGTATATGTACAGGGTGATTGGTTATAAATGCCACCCCTCCTTAACTCCTTTATTTTTGAATTTAGAAAAAAAGTCTCAAATAAAAGTTGTACAAGCTGATCTGAGGTTTGTAAGGGTGCTACACAAATTTATACAAGGTGTTCGAAGAAAGCGTGACCGACCAATGTTATGTTTTTTTATTGGAACACCCTGTATATTATTGGATTTTCGAAATCTATATGACTTATTGCGCTTCTAGCAATTTAAATATGTTGTATACTGAATCCAAATCTATCCAAGATATATTGCTATAAATGAGTCATAAGTTGGCATACTCACGCTGAGCTTCGTGCATGTTGTATCTGCTCTTTACATAAATTTCATAAATTTTTCGTTCCTTTTCGTCAGACAAGCCCATCTTCAACTTAATATGGCACACATTGCGCTGACAACAAATGATGCACAATCGTTATTTTTTCATGGCTAACTTAATTCTACTTATGACTCATTTATAGCAATATAATATCTTGGAAAGGATTGGATTCAGTATACAACATATTTATATCGCCGGAAGCGCAATAAGTCGTAGATTTCGAAAATCTAATAATATACAGGGTGTTCCAATAAAAAACATAACTTTGGTGGGCCACGCTTCCTTCGAACACCCTGTGTAAATTTGTGTAGCACCCCTAAATACTTCAGATCAGCTTGTACAGGGTGATTCAAATTCGACTCCCACGCCTAATTTCTCGGAAACTGTAGAGGTTGTTCACAAATTGTTATCGGCGATCAAACATAACTTATACCATTGAGTAAAAAATAATAAAGAGGTGCAACTGTCAAGGTTTCGAGATTTTAGTATTGTATTTCTTTGCCAATAATTCCATGATTGTCTTCAATTTTTAGTGATACGGGAAGGTAGTTGTAATGTGGCTGTATAGCCCTTAAAATTGAAGACAATCATGAAGCTATTGGTAATAAAATACAACACCAAAATCTCGAAACCTTGACAGTTGCGCCTCTTTATTATTTTTACTCAATGCTTATACAGACTACACGTTAAGGTCAACTGATATTTTTTATCGCATCGACGCTAGGCGCCGCGACGCTCTTTTCAATTTTTTTTCCGCCAACAACCAATTTTTTTTATATTTTGAAAGACCTATCAATCCTGAATAATTTTTGTAAAAACACTATTGGTCTATTTCTAATAGTTTGAGAGTTACAACGCTTAATAGTTATTATTGCATCTTGATTTTGTGTTTATTGTATAATAGTTTTAATGCAAATAGTAAGGTGGTCATGATATCAAAACATACTTAACAATAGCAACTGTCAAAGTTTAAGTTGTTTATATCAAACTCGATATCAAACTACAAGTCTTATTAGAGTAAAACAAATATAAAATAGGTATAATAAATAGGATTTGAGGAAACATTCAATGGACAAAAGCCTCGGTTGCGCTGAATTATACCTACTAATCCAAATTGGTAGCCAAGTTTATTATTCGTCTCTTCAACGCCAAACACAGACCGGTTTCGAACTTCTTATGTTCTCATCAGTGTGCCATAGGTCGTTGAAAAGACGAATAATACAGGCAAACCAAGTAAGTGTCTATGACAGACAAGCAATTAATAACAGCGGAGGGGAAAATCATCCCTCTAGTGGTCAGTTGCTACTAACTGTTTAGGACATACAATGTCTCTGTAACAGATAGCGACTTTACTAAAGTACCAAAGAGCAGGCGACCTCTAGCCCTGGTGGACTAAACTATTAATAATAAATAGGATTTGAGGAAACAGCTATTCAATGGACAAAAGCCTCGGTTGCGCTGAATTATACCTACTAATCCAAATTGGTAGCCAAGTTTATTATTCGTCTCTTCAACGCCAAACACAGATCGGTTTCGAACTTCTTATGTTCTCATCAGTGTGCCATAGGTCGTTGAAAAGACGAATAATACAGGCAAACCAAGTAAGTGTCTATGACAGACAAGCAATTAATAACAGCGGAGGGGAAAATCATCCCTCTAGTGGTCAGTTGCTACTAACTGTTTAGGACATACAATGTCTCTGTAACAGATAGCGACTTTACTAAAGTACCAAAGAGCAGGCGACCTCTAGCCCTGGTGGACTAAACTATTAATAATAAATAGGATTTGAGGAAACAGCTATTCAATGGACAAAAGCCTCGGTTGCGCTGAATTATACCTACTAATCCAAATTGGTAGCCAAGTTTATTATTCGTCTCTTCAACGCCAAACACAGACCGGTTTCGAACTTCTTATGTTCTCATCAGTGTGCCATAGGTCGTTGAAAAGACGAATAATACAGGCAAACCAAGTAAGTGTCTATGACAGACAAGCAATTAATAACAGCGGAGGGGAAAATCATCCCTCTAGTGGTCAGTTGCTACTAACTGTTTAGGACATACAATGTCTCTGTCTGTCATAGACACTTACTTGGTTTGCCTGTATTATTCGTCTTTTCAACGACCTATGGCACACTGATGAGAATTTAAGAAGTTCGAAACCGGTCTGTGTTTGGCGTTGAAGAGACGAATAATAAACTTGGCTACCAATTTGGATTAGTAGGTATAATTCAGCGCAACCGAGGCTTTTGTCCATTGAATAGCTGTTTCCTCAAATCCTATTTATTATTAATAGTTTAGTCCACCAGGGCTAGAGGTCGCCTGCTCTTTGGTACTTTAGTAAAGTCGCTATCTGTTACAGAGACATTGTATGTCCTAAACAGTTAGTAGCAACTGACCACTAGAGGGATGATTTTCCCCTCCGCTGTTAAAAATAGGTATGTTGAATTTGATATGCTACTAATATATGGAGAGGCAAGAAAAAATTCAACTCTTGCCAAGCGCATATATCACGAACGGTATTCTGACCGTCAACTTCCAGATCGTAAAACATTTAAAAATTTAGAAACTATTCTTCGAAAAAATGAAGATGCATTCAATACACGAAAACATAAACCATATAGGAAATCTGTTCGCACTGATGGAAATATTGCAGGGGTAATAAATTTATTTCAACAAAATCCTTCTACTTCTATAAGGAAAGCCCACGTTCAGACGAACCTCTCATACAGCTCAATACAAAGGGTTTTAAAGGATGCAAAATTTCATGACTACAAAATCCATAATTTACAGAATTTGTCTCCTACTGACTTTCAGAGAAGGGAAAATTTTGTGGCTCAATTTTTGGTAATTTTAAACGACAATCCAAATTTTTTTAACCATATCCTGTGGACAGACGAGAGTTACTTCATAAGTAATGGAGTTCCTAATCGTAAAAATACTCATCATTGGGCTGATGTGAACCCTCATATTATAAATCCAATGCAAAATCAGGGTCACTTCGGAGTAAATGTGTGGTGCGGAATGGTTAGCAGACATCTTATAGGACCATATTTCTTTGATCATTCTTTAACAGCAGTCAGGTATCTGGAATTTTTGCAAAACGACTTGCCTATTCTGTTAGAGGCAATACATCTTAGAAGGAATATGTTATGGTTTCAACAGGATGGAGCACCTGCCCATAATTCAAGAATTGTTCAGGAACATCTCAATGAACATTTTGAAGGTAGGTGGAGAGGCACCCGTGGTCCTGTTCAATGGCCACCGAGATCGCCTGACCTTACTCCTCTGGATTTCTTTCTCTGGGGCACCATCAAGAATATAGTATACGAGTCGCCTTCAAATGACATTGATGGTTTAAAGCAGAAGATTGTTGACGCCTGTGAAAGCCTTAGAGGGAACATTCTCCAGAAAGTGACGACAAATGAGGTCAGAAAACGTTTGACTTTATGTGTAGAAAGAGAAGGGGGATATGTAGAACATTTAATACGTTAATATATAATATGTTACAAATAGAATTTTTTGGTACTGAAATATTTTGCATAATTTTTGTAGTTTCGTTAAATGTAAGAATTTGTGAGTTAGTAGTTGTTAATTATTAATATTTCAGTTTAAATTTTTTTTCAAAACAATCTGTTAAAAGAACACTTAGATAATTAAAAATATATGTTCTTTAGAGATTTTATAGAGTTTAATTTCAAGTATTGTTTGGAACAATAGGTTGAAACATTTAATTTGTTTTTTGATGTTCTTGAAGCTTAAACTCTTAAACTCTCTTAAACTATTAGAAATAGGCCAATAGTGTTTTTACAAAAAATATTCAGGATTGATAGGTCTTTCAGAATATAAAAAAAAATTGGCTGTTGGCGAAAAAAAAATTGAAAAGAGCGTCGCGGCGCCTAGCGTCGATGCGATAAAAAATATCAGTTGACCTTAACGTGTAGTCTGTATAAGTTATGTTTGATCGCCGATAACAATTTGTGAACAACCTCTACAGTTTCCGAGAAATTAGGCGTGGGAGTCGAATTTGAATCACCCTGTACAACTTTTATTTGAAACTTTTTTTTCTAAACTCAAAAATAAAGAAGTTAAGGAGGGGTGGCATTTATAACCAATCACCCTGTACCATTGAGTAAAAAATAATAAAGAGTTGCAACTGTCAAGGTTTGATTTTAGTATTGTATTTCTTTGCCAATAACTTCATGATTGTCATCAATTTTTAGTGTTACGGGAAGGTATTTGTAATGTGGCTGTATAGCCCTTAAAATTGAAGACAATCATAAAGCTATTGGTGAAAAAATACAACACTAAAATCCCGAAACCTTGACAGTTGCGCCTCTTTATTATTTTTACTCAAGCCTGTACCTAAATTTTTGTGTTGGGTTTAAAATACTTTCAGTTTTGTTAAAAACTTTCTTCAGTTTAAATTGATATACGGCACATCTGAAAGGATGATATTGAGAAACTTTATCCATGATTCAATAAAAAGAGCAGTCATCAAGTGAATTTCTTTTATGTTCATTTTATTATATTGCCTTTTTCTTTTTCATATACAGCACAAAAAAAATGATTATTTCGAAAATATTTTATAATTAATATTAATGTACAAGTGTTCTTTAATACCACCAATTGTTAAATCCTTACCGAGCAAATGTAAAATGGATATTGCATAACATTTAGCTCTGTTGACTAGTTTAACTTTTCTTATTGTGCTCATGTTAGCTGCATTCCTGTTACGTGAAAACGTGAAGAGAAAAGACAATTCTGAAAAAGGTATCTCAAATGGGATGATGTAAGCTATATTTAGCAGAAAAAATATTATTTTTAAGAATAGCGTAAATACGAACTGTGACGTCATCAAAATTATTTTGTCCACGAACATACCTAATTTTTTTCATATTCAAAATGCTGTCATTTTTATGTATACCACTGTAAAACATTTGAGGCTGCAATCGTGGTCCATGATGCACGAAAGCACGATTTTGAGTACTGTGTACTGTGCTTTCTAACCTTTAGTTATTGTTCTGATCTTATTACACAGATCCATTGTTTAAGCTACGCTACGCTGATGAGGAGCAATAACTCCGAAACACGTGTCCGTAGCTGCATCATGTTTCTTTTTCGGGGTCTACGGCATTATTCATTTCTCTTGTATTATTTAACCCTGTTAAACGTCACTCTTTAGTTTTAGAAATATTTGCTTTTTTATATATAAATAAATGTTTTTAAAATTAGAGCATACTCAATCCAATATTTCGAAAACTATTACACAATCTTAAAGTAGAGGTTTCAACGAAAAAAATTCCGTCCTGACATTTTCAAAAATCAAAATTTTGTTAATCAACTTTTCTTATTAAAAATGAAGCCTTTTTTACAAATTAAATTCGCAATAAAATCAAAAAATAAATATTTCGCTTCAAAAAAATTACGGCTTATTTTTTTTTGTGATTGTCCATCACAAGCATTATGTTCTAAGAAACAAATTGTAAGAATAAAGTTGTAAAAAAATGCCTACGTAGCACATGTTGTCTGTGTTTCAATACATCATCGTTCGTTTAACTGTGAAAACGATAGAAATTGTCATCTAAAGTAGCTCATAGTCGAATCTAAAAAATTTACTATGATCCATTTTTCGCAGTAACTCAATAAAATGTATTTTTTAGCGGTACTACATGATATGATTAAAAGAAAAGAGGGACGAATAATATTTATAAGTTCTGTACAGGGACTAGTTGCTTTACCAGAAAGATCAGCTTACAGTGCATCTAAACATGCACTACAAGCATTCAGCGACAGTTTACGTGCAGAAGTAGCATCTGATAATGTGTTGGTGACAGTAGTAAGCCCAGGATATATTAAGACTAAATTATCCTTGAATGCATTGACGGGTTCTGGTAGTACTTATGGACAGATGGACTCCTCAACTGAATCAGGTTATAGTCCTGAGTTTGTAGCAGAGAAAGTTGTCAAAGCAATTGTTGAAAAAAAGAAAGAAATAATTATTTCAACGTTGTTACCAAAATTAGCAATATTTTTAAGAAAGTACTTACCAACTTTGTATTTTTTTGCGATGGTTCGTAGGGCTAAAAAATCATCTTTCAAACAAGACATTAAATAATAACAGTGAGTATAAAATAAATGTTTTTTATTATGTATATACAATAACAATAAATTCTTTTTAGCTTAATAGGTATAATGAGGAAATTAAAATTCATACCACACCACAGAGACACAGAATAAATAAATAGAGAGCTTGTTGAAATACTCTCAACAATAAATATTCGAGTTGGACAAACATCAGCACATTTTAATTTTTAGGTTTATACACATGTCAAAAATAATATAAAACGTAAACAATAAATATCGAAGTCTGAAGCAAATTTTGACATTTTTTACAAGGTAGATAATACTGTAAAACTTAATAAATCAATGTAACAATTTTTTGTATTTAATTTTTGTTCTGCATAAACACTTAATTTTTGGAACGATTGCTGTTGAAAAAGATTTATAATATTGCTTTGCATCAGATTACTACAAGATGGTCGAAACGTCAAGGTTCAAAATAATCAACGCAGAGGGGAACGATGAAACTCCTACAAATCACTGAAGCGACCCTCAATAACTAGATCTTAATTTGTATATTAATTTGAAATTATATTGCTCATTAGTAGTAGTTTGCAAAAAAAATATGGACTATCATTAAAAAAATAAAATGATATTTCCTTCGATTTAAAATGAAATCGAATATAATTTATTTTTATGATTATTTGATATAGTAGACGATTGTCCGAAATAATATGGACCAGACCCATTTCGGATAAGCGAAATTTAGCAAAATGCGGAGTCAAGACATTTAATGGCATTTAGTTTATAACTCATTAAATTTACAATTTTCTTTCTTTTAAGTCTACACAGCTGTCGTAAAATATGGCAAATATGTGGTGCAATATGTACAAAGTCGAATAAACGACCGGCGCGGCACCACCGGCTAATGAAGCAGACAATAGGACCGGATTAAAAATTCAAATTCGTTCCAGATAATGTGGATTTCAGATTAACGCAATCCGGATAATCGGATTTGTAGAAGAATTTTTGGTTCTCTTTTGCGTTGAATATTTTGATACTTTGACCATGATCTTTGGAACCAGTCATTTCACTTCAGAAGTGGTTGACAAAATGCTCTAAACGTCAAGATATTCCAAATATTTAATGAAGTAAACCTGAAAGCTCTTCTTCAAAAGTGCTTAGAAATCTTGATCATTTGCATTGAATAAAATAATAGCACTTTTTTATATTGATCACATTAATATGCAATCAAATTAAATAAAAGTTACAATTTTGAACCCATAGCTAAGCATTAAATTTTTTTGAACTGTCTAAGCAGCTACACAGCAATTAAATGAAAAGTGTATTACCGGATTTTTAGTTGTACTGTCTATTTACCAAAGCATGTTACATTGATGTACACTATTAGAAATTACTAATTAGTAAAACTTTTTGTCAGTACGAATGACAATTTTAACCAGCAGTTATGCCTGTATAGTTTTTTCGGCTGGATACAAAATATTCATCGACGTTTTTATTTCAAAACTAAAAATTGACGATTCTTAAGTTTAGAAACAAAAAATAATTTGAGTATATTACGAAGTGAACATAAGCGTGTATGAACAATGGTTGTTATGTATCAACAGTTTTATGTAAGTAGTAAGTATATATTCAATATAACACAAACATATGATCTTAGCATATCATAGAAAATTAATTATTTGTTCGTTTTCAGTGAAAATGGTAAATTTAATATATTTATTTAATTTAAGATAAATGTAGAAATAAAAAAAAAACGTAGGTAATATAAATTTTATGGCATGTACTGTAAAGCAGATGATGGGAATGAGCTGTTGAACAGATTTTAACGTTACACCATTCCTTGGCTAAAACAGAATAACAATTGTTTCATTACATATTACTCTATTTTTGTGATCATTTGTTTTCTACAATATATGTCAATGGTATTGTATTTATTTCTGTATTTGTATCACAATTTGTCACGCATATTGTATATGAATCTCTATCTTCTGTTTTACCAATGACTTTTCTTTCACTAAATTTATAAAGGGATAGTAGATAGTGTAGATGCTGGTTAAAAATTAAGCACTGTAGTTATAAAATTTGATATTTTTGCTTTGTGGAAACAGTATGTGTAAATTATATTCACGGTAAATGAAGATATAAAGGACATAATTTTATTAATTTTTAAAATAAAAATACAGGTTTACATATTTTTTTTAATTGTAACTATTCCGACTTCTATGTATTTGTTAAAAATATTATTAATCCAACGTTAGATACTAAAATATTAATTATTTTGGATTTAGCCGATATTAGAAAAAAATCCCGTCTTTCGCATTATCATTGAATAAAAGAATATTATAATTCCTTAATGCAATGGCATTATGCTCTTGAAAAATTTCCTAAATATGTATTATTCTTCAACTAATCTAAATAAAAATTTCTTTATAACTATCGGTATTACCAATCCAATTGTTCTTGCGAAAATGTTTATATATTTTTCAAAAGACTGAACACTTATCATTAATTACTGTACTGTTATGATTGTATTATTTGCAATTGTATATAATTTGGAAATGGGAATTTGAAATTGCTTATTTGTCATTGTAACCCTCCCGACCGAATTCATCAAAACGTTTCGTTATTGATATAACTTTGTTTTTATGATTTGGTAAAATATTTCTCGTTTCATGTATTGTTTGAAAATGTTACATCAGATGTTTACATTATATCATTTATACGTAAACACTGCTTCTGAAATGAATACTTGCAATCCGCTTTCTAGTAATCATGTACAACTTAACGCATTAAAACGGGGTCAGATACTACCACTTATATACATACAGTAAAAAGCCGGAAGAAGCGAACATGAAATGAAAGAAGGATAATTTTTATCCAGCTTTCACTACATACTGACATTATTACTATACTCCCAGCACAAGTGTAGGCAGATTATACTTGTTTGTGGTTGCTTAATACTGTAGGCATTCCATAATTTTACCTGGAAAGTTTTATGGGACTTTTAATATGTGGCAATTTTATAGATTTTCTAGGTTACATGGCCTCTCTTCTAGAGAAATATTCCTACATTTTAGGTCTCGTATCATTCTTTTCGTAAAACCAATAGTTTCGGCATAAAGTCTACTACATTGTGTATTGTCAATGCAATAATACCGGACAAAATTTAAAATAATTTCAAAACCGTTATTTCAGTATTTGCCAAATAAAATATCAGTTTTATGCCAATATAAGAATATATCTGCCACCAATAAATAGAAAAAGTCCAAAACAAAAGAATTTATTGATGTTCTATGAAAATATAAAAATCGTGTAAATAACTTTTTTAAATTAAGCAGTACGTATTCTTAATATCAATTTAAATATAACAAAATAAATCTGAAATTAAAATAACCGAGTACATATTAAAATAGAGAAGTAAAGTTAAGTACGAAGGACAAAAATCTTTAAGAAATATAAATTATTAGGTATCGACATCTGCTGGGAAAAAATACTTCGTAAGTATGATATAAAAATTATAAAAATACTAAAATATTTTTAAGCATTAACACTATAGTTCCACAATATTTGCGGTATACTGGTTTTCTGATATGCAAAAAACTGATAATGCATTCACTTATAGCGTATATTGGCAAGATGTATTTTTTTATGTGATTACAAATGCTCAGGCTGCTGCATGGGTCAAAAACTTCTCCATGCGCCACCGAACATCTAGCAACTCGTGTATTTCACCTGCGTAATCATCAGGTATGCTCCTGTTATTACAATTTTAATAGATCCGTTACACTTTATATGCTTACATTTTACATTACATTGTTACTACATTTATAAAAACCAACAAATCTATTACAGATTTGAATGTCGTGATTTCACCCTGACCAGTCTGCTGCTATTTTTTACATCTATTGCTTTAGCTAAAGGAAAATAACGTAATTGAAAAGGAAATCACACTGGGATTTCTTCAAATTTTTGTGTCAAAACATGTAGATCGCAAAAAGTAAGGAGAGTGATTCTTTTTCAATAACATAACCTAGCTAAAGCGAGGAAAATAAAAAATACAAATAGAATAGTCAGGATGAAATCATGATATATTTGAATTTATAATAAATTTGTTGATTTTAATAAATGTAGTAACGACGTAATAAGGGCATATAAACTGTAACGCATCTCTAACAATTCTAATGACAGCAGCATATCAACTGATGGTGTGACAAAATTTTTTAGCTACCCTATGATCCATGGAAGGAGGCAGAAAGGTAGGGAGACCCTTTACATTCTGCATCTGAATTTTTGCCACATGCAGGTGGCCTGACCATTTCTAACTGCATATTGCATACTAGAATATTTCTTGAAATATTGAGTAGATTTTGTGGCGTCAATACTATTGGTTTTACGAAAATAATAAGGACCTAATGTAGGAATTTTCACTATTTTATTTTATTATATAGCTATTTGTATCTTAAAATGAAACAGACGGGACAGACCACTAGAATACTCGTATTTGATGCCACTTTCCAATATGGCGTCATTAACAGCAAAGATACAAGATAGCAAAAAGTATTTCAAAATCTATAAAATTATGAAAAAATCTACAAAACATTTCAGGTAGGTAGATCTTTTTTCTGCACTTAATGCTTGGCGCATGAGTGTTCCAAACGAAAGTGAATAGGGCGCTGGTAGACACTGATAAAAAGTGTATACTTTTCGTCTATTGATGCCCATATTTACACCTCCATAATTTTTACTGTTATAAATGTACGTACAGGATGTTCTCGAAAGTGGAAATTATTTCTAATATATTACTCATTTGAAAATACGTCAATAGAAATAGACTCTGGAATTTAAAATAATTTAAAACTTGAGAAGCAATATGTAAACGAAGGTACAAATGGAATCAACAAAACTTAAACCACGCTATATATATTATACTGGTCTTTCATAACATGATATTACAACTAATTACTGCTGAACTTTTTATTGATGAGTATGCAATTATATAGGACAAGACCAAAAATTTGCAATATTTTTAATTTAAGAGAACACCTTGTATATAAGTTTTTAAGTTAACATGTGTTTTAAATCGTTTTGTTACAGGGATTTGTTTAAAAAATTGTTATTTATTCTATTCTATTCTTTAATACCGAAGTCAAGATTGGCATCAAATTCAAAATGTGCATAAATATTTATTAACCCGTACGCAATATTTCCAGACTTCGTTCTTCGCCATAGAATTTGAGATAAAGTACTGAAACCTCTGGTATGTTATCATCCTTTGGTACTGTATAAATTTTTTTATATTTCTGCTCTGCTATAAAGATAGCTGGAATTTGTTGGTTGGTGTTTCTTTTTATGTTTTAATTAACAATGATTTGAATAATTTGAATATCAAGACATTACAATTCAAAAATTACCCCTTATTTATTACATCTTTGTTCAAAGTTAGAATTTGAATCTGACCTTAGTTACAAAATAAAAACCTACCACCATATTTTAAATTTCAACAATCTTATACCGGGTGTAAATGAAATTAGGCTCACCCCTATAACTTTCTTCTTTTTTCAGATATCATTTTGAAATTTGGGTAGTTGCAATAACAAGTAAATTTGAATTAATGCATGTTAATAAAATATTTCTAGCACTTCCGGTTTCACCGGAAATGACCGTAGCATCTGTTTATTAAATGGAACACCCTGTATATTTTTACATTTTTGGATTCGGGGGTTTATTCTGCATACGATGGTATCAACTTCGAGGAAGAAACATAACCTCAAACATTTTTTTAGGATAATTTAAGTTGGCATCTAGGGAGCCATGACCGCTGAAAAACTTTTCTTTCTGAGCCGTTGAGTATTGGAAAAATAAAATCGTGATATTAAGTGAGCTAACTTTGCTTTTATAGCCATTTAAACATCTCGGAAATGGTTTTTTCGATTTAAGAATTTTTTTAAATGGAACCATTATATCTCATTATGCTATTTTAATAGAGACTTTCTTTACCTACATTTCGATAACAAACACTTCACCATTAGTTCATAAATAACTTACAAAAGATACTTTACCTTGGTTCAAATTTGTTTTAGTTTAATAAATTTGTTTTTTTCAAGGCACTCCCGATTAATTTCATATCAAATGTTTAACTTGGTCAGAGCTTACTAAAATACCTAAATGTGAACTAAGGTCATAATAGCTATTTATAAAACTAGTTGCAAAATGAGCGTGTTTTTTGCACTAGATGTGAAGGTTGGACCATGAGCGTAGCGAGTGGTCCAACTCATCGTGTGCAAAAAACACGCAGTTTTGCATCATGTTTTATACAATATTTTTTGCAATTTAGTTGTTACGAAAAAAATAAAATTTTTGTTACGTTTTCTTTACGTTTAACATAATATAATAAATAAGATAAGTGTTTTCTCAATAAAAATGTTGTACGTTTAATATTTATGTTGTATTCTTAGTAAAAATAAATGGATCTGTCGCAATATCTGTTTATGTGACTAAACTCATTTTAGCACAAGTGTTAAAATGAAAACTCATTTTAGCACAAGTGTTAAAATGAAATCTCATATTAGCACTTGTGCTAAAATGAACCACTTTTGACAATGACAATCAGTGTCAAAAAGATGACTTTTCGTAACTAAATTGCAAAAAGTATCTTTTGTAAGTTATTTATGAACTAATGGTGAAGTGTTTGGTATCGAAAAATAGGTAAAGAAAATCTCTATTAAAATAGCATAATGAGGTATAATGATGCTATTTAAAAAAAATACTTATATCGAAAAAACCATTTCCGAGGCGTTTAAATGGCTAAAAAAGCAAAGTTAGCTCACTTAATATTCTGATTTTATTTTTCCTATTGACTATGTGCAAGGGGGCGGAGTTATTACTAAATCCGACGTGAGCGTTTGCGGTGGCCATAATTGTAAATTTTGAACCCCTAATTTTCCCATCTGTCAAGGTATGGTTATGTTTTGTGCTCGTACTGTCAAGATTGTCATCAAGTAATAAAAATTGTTGTTTGAACGAGAAGAGTCGTAATTTAATAGTGCTTTTCAGTTATAAATGAAAAATGGGAAAAATTAAGCTACTTGCAAACAAATGTTGTGTTCTAGGCTGTCGTGTTAGTGACACTTTCCATAAAATAAAGTTTTACAGATTTCCTGCGCGGAAACACAACCTTGAATAACGCGCGAAGTGGATCAAAGCTTTGAAAAGAGTCAAGTAAAAGCATGTATTTACCTCTAAATTAAGTTTAAGGCGTATCTGTTACAGCCGTTTGTCGAATGCACTTTGCTGTAGTTTTATTATTGCAGCTGATATAAACATATATGCTTCTACATGTTTCACATGACAAAATGCCAATTTCCTTCCTTTCTCTAATACACCTCTCTCCTCTGGTAAATTTATTGGAATGCGTTTAATTTGTTTAAATTTCGTACGCAAAATTATACTGTCATTATTTTATGTTATTCTGTCATGTCGTGACACTGACAATCATGTAGTGACATTGACAAATTAGGGGTACAAATATTAAAAAATTGACCACGAGTGGCGCTACTAGAACCCTTGCACATAGCGAATACTCAATGACTCAGAAAGAAAAGTTTTTCAGCAGTCATGGTTCCCTAGATGCCAACTTAAATTATTCTAAAAAAATGTTTGAGGTTATGTTTCTTCCTCGAAGTTGATACCATCGTATGCAGAATGAATCCCTGAATCCAAAAATGTAAAAATATACAGGGTGTTCCATTTAAAAAATAGATGTTACGGTCATTTCCGGTGAAACCGGAAGTGCTAAAATCATTTTATTAACATGAATTAATTCAAATTTACTTGTTATTGCAACTGCCAAAATTTCAAAATGATATCTGAAAAAACAAAAAAGTTATAGGGGTGAGCCTAATTTCATTTACACCCGGTATACTTCAAATCACGAGAGATGACCGTTATGTCACAAATTAATTTCTAATCTTCCACGTATACTGGTTCAAGCGTTCTTTATGTGACTGTTAATATCTCCGACTGACGTTGTTGATGCGTTATACGAAAACCTAACCTCCTTGACGAAAAAGAAAGAGAGGGCCCGATTTCGTATGTCTCAGTAACAAGCGAGAATTCGGTCAACTGATCAAACGCTTTTGACGCGCCGTCGTCACATGTTTCATAGTTTCCTGTTTCTGCATGTCAGCCAGTTGTCAATTTAAATTTGTTTGTCTTTGAGTTTGATTGTTACCGTTTTCCTTATTCCATTGATTTTTGCACATTAAAAACAGTTCGTTATAGAAGTAACGATTATTAATCTTCAAAACATCTGCATTTTGCCAAATTATATATACAAAAACCTCGATAAGAATATAAAATTAGTTCAAATTTAAAGACAGGCGAGATCGTTAAATTATTTTTACATTTAACAGACAAATTGTAGGTTATGTTGTGTTTTGATGTTTAAGTTTGTTTACCTACGATCACTAACGTAAATAGATGAAAACGCACTCTCCGCCACCTACGTAAATTGAACCTTACACACCGTAAACAAATCGCACGCTCAGCCGCTGAGATGTGCTGCAATGTGACCACGTGACCTACTTTACACAACACTTGTAGTTCATATTTCTGACACCAGGCTAAAATTATTAAAAATGTCAGGTGCAATGTGCAATGCAAAACTTAATTTTCTAACGCTGTCAAAACTGACATAAGCAACAAATAATACTAAATTGTGTTTTAATTTCAATAAATACGATCGTAGGTAAAGTATAGTACATAATTCGAGTTGTAAAGCAATTACGCACTCATGGAATTGCCGCACTAGCCGCTACGCGGCGTCGTGCGCAATTTTTCCATTCGTGCGTAATATGCTATTTACAACTCTCATTACGTAATATACTATTACATCCGGATGCCATTTCAACAAGCATGAACTTGACTAACGCAGTACTGATTTGATTCATACAAATTATAATGACGTAACGCTCTTCTTTCGTGATTTGAACTATATCTCATTATAAACAAAATGATTTAAGACAAATGATTATTTGACAAATCTTTCATATTTTATCGAGTTCTATTATACCAGATTATGTGACCATGCACACTAGGATCAAAATTATATAATATATGTGTCCCGAAAATAAGTGTACAAAAAGAAATCACATATTCCCGAGGTCAAAATAAATCGATTGGACCAAACTTACCTCTATACCAAAATGCTTCCTAAGGGAGCTACAGGCCCCTGAAGATGGTTTTTATTTATTATCTCCGAAACTGTTCAAGTTAGTAATGAAATTTTGCACATCCACAAAACTTTCTAAGCCTAACAAAATGAGGTAAATATCATCTCAAAATTTTTACCAAGGGTGGGGGGAGGCACCGTTTTCGAGATAAATTCATTTTAATATTCAAATGCTAGATAAGTGGAGTAAGTGGACTAATTTTTTCCTTTTCTCATCAAAACAAAATTTAAGATCAAACCAAGATTTTCTTATTTATTTTAACAACTACTCAAAATGCTTAAATTTTGTTTCGACGCGAAAAGCAAAAAATTAGTTCACTTCCCTAATAATTTTAAAGCATGCATTTCATTATTAAAATGAATTTATCTCGAAAAAGGTGCCTCCGATCGAAGTTGCACAAGAGGGCATTTTCTTTGTGAAAAACTCTGACAATTCATAATTTGAAGTCAAAACTCAAAAAAATTTACAAATAAAAAAGTTGCGGTAATTTTTACCCCCCACCCCTACAGCTTGAAAAATTTTGAGATGATATTTACCTCATTTTGTTAGGCTTAGAATGTTTAGTGGATGTGCAAAATTTCATTACTTTAACTTGAACAGTTTCGGAGATAATAAATAAAAACCGTCTTCAGGGGCCCACATTTAGGGGCCTGTAGCTCCCTTAGGAGGCATTTTGGTATAGAGGTAAGTTTAATCCAATCGATTTATTTTGACCTCGGGAATATGTGATTTCTTTTTGTACACTTATTTCTGGAACACCCTGTATAATGAGAACGGGAGTGGTAAAACAATTATTGTCAAAAATCAAAACTCGAAATATTTCATTAAAAAATTTATAGATTTTTCCTTCATCACAGAAAAATTCCTAAAACAAATTTCATGTATTCCTCCACCACAGTTTCATTACATACTTTTCTACACTTGTATAATTGTATAACTGGCATCTCTTTTACTCAACGACTAAACTGATTAATGTGCTACAGATGAACACATCTAATAAGAACAATTAGTCTGGCTAAAACAAAATATTGTACCTACAGCAAAATTGTGAATCATAGATCGTCATTTTAATTTAAATTTGTGTAATTTCAAAAACTATGACAAAATTATGTAAACCATTTATTTATTAATTTTAAAAACCTCAAAAAATCTGTTAATCACCTATAAACAATTTCTAATACTTTTTAAGGACTGATTTTCCATTTTCATGTAAATTTACTCAGAGGATAAATTTTGTAGACTAAATAATTGAGGAAGCTATGTATAGAATAATATTTATCCTGTGGGTAAATTTATGTTATATACTTTGCCATTTTAAACAAATGCTAGGTATCAAAATAAGGAAGACAAGATCATTTTTATGGAAAGACATGCATTTTTACTTATATCTGGTCTAAAATATTAGTGGTAAAAAATTTATTTAAACTTCAAAACTTTTTAGAAATGTGCAAAATATACATTTATTATAAATGTATATAAAATTGCACATCTGCTTTGTACTTGCTGCAAAAAAAACTGGTTTGACAAAATGAAAATATTTAATTAAACAGTAATAGGTACCTAGCATAAGATAAAATTCTTAAGAATCTCTACAAATATTTCCAACTAAAATTAGATTTCATTGAAATTCTATTTAGTATAAATGCCATTGAAATGCGGCTATCTAACAACGTATTATTGCATACTCTACTTTATTCAAAAGAATCACTTTATTTTATTGTACGGTACAATCTGTATATACACAATGCCGCTGCAGTTAATGACACCGTGCAATGTAAAATTTTACGTCTTGTGTCATCTTTCCGTACAAGAACTACAGGGGATGCTGCTGTTAGTGCTCCTAGTACTGGTAATCTTGCTAATTTCCGAGGATCTCTTTCAACCTAAGTGAAAAATTATATCAATAATTATTGTTACATCTTGTCATATAAATTAAAAAAAAAAAACTACATCTAGTGCATGAATTGATTTATATCAGTGTTCGAAATTGGTTTCTAAGCAAAAAATGCAAAATAACTTTTTTCCTATCAGCCTTTATTTTGGAGATATCGAGGCATGAAGTTTTCTAAACTTAAAATTTTTGTCCATAAAATTAATAGTAAGTCATGGAAATTGCTTTGAAACAAATGACTTATTTACTAGTTGTTGACAGTTGTCATAATACTATACAGGGTGGTCCGGTATCCATGGCGGAAACTTCAGGGGACAATAGAGTACCAAAAAACAATATGACTTTGCTTATAAACATAACCTTCTAAACGTACCGTTTTTGAGATACAGGGTGTTAAAGTTTTGATTTTTTTAAATATATTTTTAAATATCTCTCTAACGAACAACAATATTAAAAAACTATTTGGTGATGTGAAATATCTCGCAGAGCACTAGTATTTCACCATTAGAAAAGTTTGCGAACATCACCAGTGGCGTCGATCTGGGGCATTGTGACCCTTTTTCCTATCAGAACTTCTACGCCACTGGTCCTAGACACCAATTCTATCTTGTTTTATATTTTCTGATGTTTATTGCACAAAAAGTCACTCTTGTGATTTTTTCGTAAGATGCACCATTTTCGAGTTAATAGCATGTAAAGATATTAATGTTTAAAAAAAAATTATTATTATTAAAAATTTATTAACATTATTACATTTTATTAACAATTTTTGAGCTCTAGTTAGGAAGAAAAACATCACAAAAATAACAACAGATTTAATAGCATCTTACGAAAAACTCACAAGAGTGACTTTTTGTGCAAAAAAAATTAAGATTTTTTTTTCATAAAAAGTCACTCTTGTGAGTTTTTCGTAAGATGCTATTAAATCTGTTGTTATTTTTGTGATGTTTTTCTTCCTAACTAGAGCTCAAAAATTGTTAATAAAATGTAATAATGTTAATAAATTTTTAATAATAATAATTTTTTTTTAAACATTAATATCTTTAGATGCTATTAATTCGAAAATGGTGCATCTTACGAAAAAATCACAAGAGTGACTTTTTGTGCAAAAAACATCAGAAAATATAAAACAAGATAGAATTGGTGTCTAGGACCAGTGACGTAGAAGTTCTGGTAGGAAAAAGGGTCACAATGCCCCAGATCGACGCCACTGGTGATGTTCGCAAACTTTTCTAATGGTGAAATACTAGTGCTCTGCGAGATATTTCACATCACCAAATAGTTTTTTAATATTGTTGTTCGTTAGAGAGATATTTAAAAATATATTTAAAAAAATCAAAACTTTAACACCCTGTATCTCAAAAACGGTACGTTTAGAAGGTTATGTTTATAAGCAAAGTCATATTGTTTTTTGGTACTCTATTGTCCCCTGAAGTTTCCGCCATGGATACCGGACCACCCTGTATAGTTTATGCAGAGGAAATTCACAATGGAGAACAATTATTACGAGACAGAATTATGAACGCTGTACTTCAAATTTTGCTGCTTGCATTGCGGCTGGTGGTGGACTTTCAGAACATGAGTTGTAAGTTAAAGTAATGGTCTTTCTTTCTGTGTAACCGTTACAGTGATTAAATAAAGTGTTTTCATATGGCCTACTATTAGTTTTTTGTGAAACTTGAAATTATATCTTTCAAAAGCTCGAACCTCGATATCTCCAAAACAAAGGCCAATTGGAAAAAAAGTTATTTCGCATTTCGCATATTCATGTTCGAGATTGGATTCTGATTCTAAATCAAATCTCGAACACGAATATTCATTTTTCGCCTCCCGGTATAAAAAATCACCCTGTAAATCATAATGTAATGTTATATTAAAGATTTGGTTTTTATGTAGGCCGCAGGGCTATGTTTGAGAACATGTTATTTGTGTGATATATTAAAATTGATTTATTGTCGTATTACGATAGACTGTATGGGCAATAAATTTGGTTCTTCTTTTAAAAAGATTTAAGATTTCTAGTGTGGTGGACATACAAAATTGAAATAAATATAGTATATTAGAAATATTTTCATACCTGATATTTAACACAATGGTCAAATTGCCAAGATGCTGTATACAATCCTGTACACAACATGGAAAATATACTTAATGGGGCTTGAGGAGTGAAATTATCCGGCCATATAAAACCTATAAGAATATATCACTTAGTAAAAGAACAAATAAAAATACTAAATAAACAAAAACAATAACAGTTGACATACATATTATTATTTCAGAGCATATTTCTAGATATAAATAAAAATTCTTTATTAACACATTAAAACAGAATTGACTTTCAGCAAAATCTCTCATAAAGACTAAGGGTACGACGGTACGACTGTTTACAAAGAGTCACTAAAATTAAAACCTTGAGGGACACTGAGCAAAGATAAGAAATTTGTCACTATGCTATCATTAGTATCACTACAATTAGAAAACAAAATATTCTATTATAGAAAATATCTTCTTTATGAAAATAGTGTGTAAAAATTCTGAAAGATTGAACCTCGGATTGAACAAAATAGGTCGATTTTGTGAAAAGAAGAATCCATGAAGGATTTCACCATTTATATCCCGATCTAATTAAATATATAAGATATGATCGCTGGTTATACTTGAATATTAATAGTTATTTGACTGTCTACTAAGTAAAGTAGAACATTGGCTATAACGGCAAACACTAATTTCACAAAGCCAATTTCAATATCCATGTTATTGCCCGAAGTATTTGAAACAAACTGATTTGTATCTTGTAACGTAGTTTCACACGTCGAGTTACACTTCATATTAAAATTATTTCAAAAGCGTTGAAGACAATACAGGGTGAATCTTAGGGGGGTCATATGTTTATGGGTTAATAGTACCAGTAGTCAGGTACATGAATGTAAGTTGTAAAATGGCGGAGTTAGGATTTTTTTTTTTTAAATTCACGATTCAAATGTAATTCCCTATAATTACGGCGCCGCTGGGCAAGCCTTTCCTGCACATACATGTGGCAGATCGACAGTGTTGCCATTTAATTACAGCTTAGATGATATAAAACCAATCAATTACATTTACATTTTCACTTTTCATTATTAATTCAGAGATACCCAACCAAGAAAGAAAAATTAATTTAATTGCATAAACAGGTTTTTTAAAATACATAAGCAGTTTTAACTTCCATAATGAAAATTGTAATGCAAAACAAAATGAAAAAGCCGGTTGCATAATCTGCATAATTATCATAACACAAAATGAAAAAGATTTTAAAAACAGAATCCGATTATAGGACCTGTTATCATTTTTGCCAGTCAGCTGTTAAGAGTCGCTGAACCACAGTATACTGCTCCTTTTCCTTTACTAACAGTGACCTAATTACAAGCAGGTGCATTAACAAAAAGTAGCGAGAAAAAGTGTAAACAACCCATGGTGGCAGAGAGTCAGACGTTCATAGCCATACACGATACACGAGTTTAGTGAACGGCCAGACAGAATACAGAAGCTAGTGTAGAACTTAGATAGATACCTATTATTCTGATTTGATTGTGTATTTTTAACATTAAATAGTTTCAGTTTTTAGTAACATTTAAAGTGTAAGTTTTATGTTTGTGTTTAGTGATAATAATTGAGTGAGGTGTACCTTCTATGTGTGTGTAGTTTTATTTTAGTGGTGCTTTAGAGGCATTTAAGGTAAGGTAGGTATAGTGTATTAGAAAAAAAAAAACTATGTACACCAATCAAGATAAAGTTGGTATGTTTAGAGCCTACTACTTGTCGGGGGAAAGCGGGACGGCTTCCCAAATAAGGAAATGTTTACGAGATTAGTTCAACACCTCGGGGACTATTTGCTTTACAATTAAATTCCCCGTATTTTATTTGAATCGTGAAGTTTGGCAACAACGCACTGTCATTAGTCATTACTCTCACTAGTGCATTCCACTGGCGGGGCACCCAAATTCAAATAAAGGCTTAAACAATATTAAATAATTTTCCTAGCACGGTTCAAAAAAAAAATTGTAGTTTCGTGTTCCTACAGTTGAAAGGTGTCACCCCTATGAATATATGACCCCCACTCTAAGATTCACCCTGTATAGACAGTTGTATTTATGGTAGGTACTAATGATTAATGCTCGGATTAATGCATCATGGAACAGGTAATATGTAAAGCCGGGCTTAGAAGGCTGGTGTATTTGACAAATGCACCAATAAGGCTAGTGTATCAGCTCATTTAGGCCATTAATAAACAAATTCGCTAACACGACGTATACATTTTTTTTTTTAATACCGATCCGTAGCAGTTCTAAAATTACATGTTGGTTACCTTTGAAGAGTTCTCCAGTCATATTATATTTCCATTCCTAATGTACAATATATTATTATCTTACTGAACAAATTTTATATCAACATACCTGAAATAATTGAAGTAACACCTGAAATAACGGAAGTTTTATGTAGGTAATTTCCAAAACTAATCCAACGGGCTGTTTCATCTCCAAGTTGACTTGGTTCTATTACAATATATGAACAACAACTGTCTAGAGCCTTTTCCAATTCCATAGAAAAGCAATGTTGAGAATATTCACTGTCGTAAACTTCTCGAATCACAGCTATATTCGTCGAGTGCAGTGCTCTGAAATTAAGTGTAAGTATTTATTAATTTTCGATTAAATAAAAGGTAAAAGTATTTACCTATCCCCTCCTGCATCCATTTTGTTTATAATAATTATAGTCTATTTTTATGAAACTGATGATTCTATTCTTCAATTCAAATATGACAACTTATTTTATTAAAGTTAGGTTACATTTTCACTTTTATTGATTTATAATCCTTGAAAACACCACAATCAATAAATTTTGGAGACAAAACATTAAGTTTATATTACTTTGTTATATAATCGTTAAATGTAATTTTAGAATACATTTAAAATTACCAGTAAATCTACCACACAGACTGCGTCTAAAGTACAGGCCACAGTAGGTCGCGGTCGCATGTCGCACCGCACCGAACATAAATTACAATTATTTATTTGTATCATGGCACCGAAGTATGTTTCTGCATTGATTTTTTACTCAATGGTTTCTGTCAATGTGATGGTATATTATTTGAAAGTTTTCACTATTAAGACTTATATTTATGGAGGGTTTACAAAAAAACCTACTCGAGCGCACGAACCGCTTACTACCGGGTTAGAACTTTTAGATTATTATTATTGGATGAATAATTCAAAATTCAATCAGTAAAAACCAGCGATTTAAGTCGTTGGTAAGCCTTGGGTAAAAACCATAGAATAAGTAGGATTTATAGAACGCCAACTGCCATATATTGCCGACGAACCATAAAGCGCCATCTCTTGTCGACATCGGTAACTAGAAATGCGAGGGAAATTCAAATGGACCCTAGTTTTTTATCCTCTTGAAATAAAATTTAATTGGACAACGACAGCTCTGTTGGGCCAATATACTTACATTTTATTTTTAAATAAACATATAGATAAACTTAGCAATTTCTTTAGTTTGCATATAGTATATTTAAAAAAATGTAAGTAAAATATCAGCCAATGAGTGTTGAAAGTTGTTGGTAAACAATCATTGTCATTCATCACGTAACTGGTAACTGGGTTTGAAGATCGGTACATTATATTTCGTAGGTTGAGGTTATATACGATGATATGCGCAAGATTGTAGGAATAAAACACTTATATGTTTTTAATATGTCTATATTAATCTAAGAAATAATCTTATTACTATAAAGAATATTAAAATTAGAATGGTTTAAGATTTAAGTACCTATTACAAATACCCTATATAGTCAATATTATTAATATTATTAATAACATACATTAATATAGAAATAAATAAGTACATATGAGGACCTTTTAACATTTTTTATACTTTAAAACTGATGGAAGTTAATTAATTCTAAACTGACTATATATTATTCTTTCTGTAAATTATCATATTGTAATATACCTAAACCATTTACATAATTGACAATTAGAAAAAGCAAATTTTAAGTGCAGTTTATACATATATAGGTAAAGGGTATTTTTTTAAGCATGAAGTGAATGCCGTCGCTGTAAACGAAAATGTGCAAGAGAATTCAAAATTGTCGATTCGTCATCGTTCGCAGCAGTTGCAACTCTGTCCGTTGATTACGTGGAAAACTTTGTGCAAAAATCTTTCTCTAATTGGGCTTTAGAGCAATTGCAAGCTGATCCATTGTTTTATCGGAAAATTTATTGCATTTGAAAAATACTGCTACTCACCAGGCAAATATAAGGTCGGTATTACATTTTCTTTTAACTTATTAGGAGTCACAAAATCTTTTCCTTTGAAATGTTTGGCACACGGTACACACGAGAAGCCTTTTGCTAGAGTATGCCTGCATTAAATCCATATTGTTGTACTCAGGATTTCCCAAGCATTCTAGCCAAGTTTTACAAATATCGTATATTTTTGAGGGATTTGGCAATTTAAAAAATGATGTCCCGACAGGCTGTTGGGGCATCCGAAAACGCTGCATGTACGAGTGGAGTAGGCCATATATGTAGATATAATATAATTAATTCACTTTAGTCGTTGAAATACGTAAATATAATACTTTCAAAACTTAAACAAAACGAACTGACGGTTAGTTTTGACGTTGCACTCAGATGATAAAAATGTATCACGCGCATCATTTAACTAACACAACCTTAAATTTTTAGTTTTTGCAAATTTATTTTTAGTTTTCAATTTAATTTTTGTAGTTTTAGCTTGGATCCATTATAACATTTAAAAACTCTCTTAGACAGTAGATTTATAAAGTTTCAATATTGTAGATTATCAATAATAGATTGCTAATTATAGGTTGGAATTCCAACCAACAAAAAGCATCTTACTTTATTAGATTAAGACAATTAGTACTTTATTAATAATACACCGAACAAGATTTTAGTTGATAGTACCAGAACCAAGCAGAAATTTTGATAAAATTGACATAATATTCGAAAATTGTTGAAAATGCATATTCTTAAGGTTAGCTGTGGCGTCACGTGCAAATTATCTTGTCCTAATACACCGCCATCTCTGGTCGACATCAGTACTAGTTTAACGTGATCCACGATACCCTATTCCAGTTGAACGGCCCTGGTAAAAACCCAAAACATATATACAGGACAGGGTGTTCTGAAAAACACTAGCATAAATTCAGGGGCTGATAGAATTTCAAAAAATACACTCAGTTCCATAAAAAGTGACGCACTCAATTTTTCGGGTAATTTTAAAGTTCTGTAGTTCTTAAACCGGTGGACCGATTTGAACATTTTTTTTCTCAGTTTATAGCAAAATTCATTCTCTATGAGCCGGATTGGAAGCAATGGTGAGTTCTTCCATATTTCATGGAAATTATTGGAGAATTTTAAACCTAAGTTTTTTCACAGGTTTTCAAAACACCCTGTGGATTATTCTCGCATTCATGGAAAAATTATTCATTCTGCATTCGATGAACCATTTTTTAATAAACATTTTGTTTTTTTGTTCACTGTTTTATCGCTGGTACTTTCCGAGATGTAACGTTTTTACGTGAACCCTGCTTTTTCGTGTATTGAGAAATGATGCACATGATGGGTGGTCATACTCACTGCAGAATTGTATAGCATATAAACTAATAGAAATTGTCAAGGTTTTTAAATTCACTCAGTTCCAAAAAAGTGACGCATTTGATTTTTGATCTAACTTTTTTCCTTTTTTTTTTTAAACCAGTGGACCAATTTTTAATTTTTTTTTTATTTATTGGTAGGTAATTCCTTTGTCTTTTAAAAAATAAAAAGGTGGAAGTTTATTTCATTGTAGGATCACATTGCTTTTGAAAAAGCAATTGCCGTTGCAATAGCAATTAATTTGTTGTATGCCTCCATACTTTGTTGTTGTGTCATTAATTAAGTGTCATTAAAGAAGTTTTAGAGACTAAAATTACACAAAATGCCTCAAATATATCCTGAACAAATTTATAATTTTGTGTCTAATAAAAATGTTTTTTAAAATTCGTATCAGTTTATAAAACTCGGTAAATTCAGAAAGTTGGTAATACGCAAGGTTTCAGCAAAAAAGCTGTAATTCGGACAATTTTAGAGATACATCGATGAGTAAAAAAACAAAATGTTTATTAAAAAATGGTTCATCGGATGCAGAATGAAAAATTTTTCCATGAATGCGAGAATAATCCACAGGGTGTTTTGAAAACCTGTGAAAAAACTTAGGTTCAAAATTCTCCATTAATTTCCATGAAATATGGAAGAACTCACCATTGCTTCCAATCCGGCTCATAGAGAATGAATTTTGCTATAAACTGAAAAAAAAATGTTCAAATTGGTCCGCCGGTTTAAGAACTACAGAACTTTAAAATTACCCGAAAAATCGAGTGCGTCACTTTTTATGGAACTGAGTGTATTACAATTTGTTCCTATGAACCATCTTTATAAGTCGTTGCTATGAACCATGGGCGTATCTTTTTCCGTTTTCAAGATACAGGGCGTTGAAAATAATTTCGCCATGCCGCCTCCTTCATTACAAATATCTCTCAAAAAAGTTACGAAACATCAAGAAAACAGGGTTATTAACCGACAAACCCGAAAAATTAGTTTCTCTAGTAAGTGAAGTGAAACAACGAAAAAAATAATTATTGTGATAATCCTTTGTTACAGGTAACGTACGTCAGCTGAACTTTTTGAGTGGATATCGATTTGTGTCTTTTGGTATACTTAGAAAACAACCCTGTGATAGGCCGCGCCCAATCTACCCAAAAACCGCTCACATCCACTTTTTGGCAAAAACTTGGGTAGATTTAGGTAAGCAATAAACTAAAAATTATATGTATATTTGATGTTTACCTTGGAAAAAAGTTTTTTGTTATAGTTTTAATGATACAAATTGTTTTTATTTGTTTTACAATAAATATATGTTAATATATAAATATACTCTGCCTTTCATTGAGAAAATAACATTTGTATAGTTCATTTCATATTTGTTAAGCAGGGAAAAATGCCGCATTTACAAAGCAGAAACGCTCTTTAACCTTCAAAAAAGCCGCCGCACGTGTTCCTTTGTCGGTAATTTTTTATCTGCGGTACAAAAATGAATTCGACTTTATTTGTCACATCTTCGTATAGGAGTGAGATATCCAAAGGGATACTTAACATAATTACAAAAACTAAATGAAGTTTTGCAAAAACAAAACTGAGTTTGAAATTTACGAGTAGTTTGAAAAATGAGATCCATTTAATTTGTAAATGGTTTGTAAAATATGTGCTGTTGGCTATTTAGTGTGCTAATATAGGTACAGTGTGCTCCAGTGACAAATGATGAAATTTAGTTTGTAATTTCTACTTATTGTCGCGTGGGTCAAGCGATATTTTAAATAACTAAGTACCAAGACTAAATAAAGAAGTTTTGCAGAACAAAATTGAACTTAAAATTTGCGAAAACAGTTGCCAAAATTGGGATTGCCTTCCCTGATAATTGATAAATGTTGTAGATAATTTGAAAAATGTTTGCAAAACATTTTTTTCAGATTTCAGATTGTAAATTTTGTTTTTGATTAAATTTTTATTTTTAAATGTCAACTTTATAAAATATTAATAAAAATTGAAATTCGTAGATAAATTTGACATCTGAATCTAAAAGAATGTTTGGCAAACATTTTTCAAATTCTATCTACAAATGACTGATGGTCGAGATGGTAGAGTACCTGCCTCTCACCCAAAAGTCCCGGGTTCGAATCCCGGTCGTGGCAATGGAAAATACTGTGAGAGGGATTTTTCCATTATACACGGATATTGGACGTGTGTCCCTTGTCTATAAATGTGTAACCCCCTCCCGCACAAGGCTCAGCCTTTTGGGATAAAGGGGGTCGTATATAATTACATGTGGTGTATTTATTATATTTATATTCATTATCAGGGGCAGCAAACCGATCTTTGGCAACTGTTCGCATATTCAAGCTCAATTCTGTTCTGCGGAACTTCTTCATTCAGTCTTAGTAGGTAGGTAGTTAATTTAAAGTGTCGCTTGACCCTCGCTCCAATACGAAGAAATGACAAATTAAATTTCATCAGTCGCCACTGATACCACTGTACCTATATTGGCACACGAAATGGCCAATAGCACAGGCAGTACTGGTTAGACACTGGTTACAGATTATTGGTCTTGGAGTGGCTGAATAATGGCTGAATTTTGGTCAAATAATGGCCCAATGTTAATTAAATGCAATACCACTGGAGGCTAAGCAGTGGCGACACATTACTGGTTAAATGATGGCAAAATCTCTGATGGCCGGTGGGACATATCTTTTCCGGTCCAGCACAGTCCAGCAAGCAGCCATCGAAGTACCATTGATGAGTTAGATGGCAGTTTGTGCTTTACCATTATTGTGCCACGTATGTTGTGCTTATTGGGAACTTTGATTTTGAATTTTATTAATATGAAACTCTAATGGTAATAACAACTAGGTTAGGTGCCAAAGCCTACTTGAAATAAAAACCAACAATTTGGGATACCAGCTGCTTGACTTTGGTGCACTCTACCTGGTTTTTCCCGAAAACGGGCAAATTATAGCACTTCTTACAAGAGCACCTTTTTTGTTTAGAATAAAATTTGCCATAACAGCAAGTGACAAAAGGGGCATAAAGATTAATCTCAAAAAAGTGAGGACCTAAAATGTTCCCACGGAGTACTGTACTGAACGCCCTGTATGATATAGCCAAAAATTAATAACACCAGAGCATTTAGCATCCTCAGAAACCCCACATAGCAAAATTTCAGCTCATTTTGTCGAATTTTGTGGAAGATAGGACCGAAACTAGATTTAAAAAAATTATTTTTAACGACCTGTATCTTGAAAACGGAAAAGATACGCCCATGGTTCATAGGAACAAATTGTAATATTTTTTTAAATTCTATCGGCCCCTGAATTTATGCTAGTGTTTTTCAGAACACCCTGTATACAGGGTGGTCCAGTTTATAATAGCAGAACTTTACCAGGAGCTAGTTCAGCGTAAAATAAAGACATTTAGTCCTATAAACTATATGGTCGAATTCTGCTTCGTTTAAGATCTACAGGGTGTTAAAGATGGAATTTTTTTTAGAATAATTGGCCATAACTCTTTACTAACAATAGATAGCTCTTTGAAATTTAGCATAGAGAAGTTGTTTTACATTCTTTATCGGATAGTGGTTGCAATTTTTTTATGAAGAATAGAGGGGCGTGCGTACGGGCGGCTAGTCAAAAATTATTTTAATTGAAAACAAAGGTACGGCACTGTTTTTTCACAAAATCGATGTGCTTGTGTTATTCCCTGTACCATTTATCGACTTTTTTGTATCTCTTAATATGTCAATTAAATGCATCGTTTCCGCGTTCTTCGTTCTTATACGTTTTTATTGCTAATAAATCTTTGCTGTTTATGGCAATTTTCTCTTCTCTTCATGTACAAGCACTTCAAGCAATAAACAGGGGAGGATACAAGGGGGGGCGATGGGGCGATCGCCTCCCTGAGAGTTAAAGACTAGAAAATTGTTTTTGATTATTCAGGACTTTTTTGAATACATATAGGTATATCATGTATGTACTATAATGTCAGTTCTTTATTTTTTAAATAAAAATTCGGGTTCCGCCCCCTCCTCCAAAAAAGTTCTGTATCCGCCCTTGGTAATAAATGTAAATGTTATTGCTTGTGTATTTGTTACTATGACATCAAAGATTAAACTTATTGACTGAAATTTATTGCACTTAAGGCCTATAACTACACAAAAAATGTTAATCAAAGAATTTCAGTATGATTGTGTTAATTCCTCTGTATTCGACTATTCGGATTGGAGCTCTACTAGCCAAAATTAGACCGGTTCAGAAACAGAGTTGTGACTACTGTGAACAGACAAGGTACGGGTCTATTTTTGTTTGTCTCCAAACACTAGTGTCCGGCCGCTATAAGAACAAGCCAGGGGCGTTGCTAACGGCAGCGCTAGCATTGCGGCGACACCATATTATTATATTCTACAAAGTAAGCAGTGTCGTGCATTTATCAATAGAACTCGAATCCGGCACAATACTGTCAACACTCGAATAAAAAAGATAAATGCCAGTAATGCCACATTAAATTGGAGCAGGAAATATTTTACATTAATTGTCACAGATATGCCTTGTATATATGTGTTTGTTCGATGTATGAATCTTCATTAAAACTCGTATGACTCAAAATAATATTTCATATTATGAAGCATGTGACAATTGACAGGTATATACAGGGTGTGCGATTTAAGACCGGAACATCCCATTATTTCGGAACGCGTTGACCGATTTTAATATATTTTTTTTGGGACATAGTGCTCGATGAGCTCTAATTTGACCATGTGGAAAAATTTTAAATTTTTATTTTTTCAACGCCTGCTAAGACCCGCTAAATGGGTCGAAATTTAGACATCGACCATTAGGCAATTTTTTTTCGAAAAAAATGGATAGTGCATTCGATTCAGCCGTGCCTCAAATACCTTTATACAAAGTTTGAGCTCAATACCTTATATAGGGTGTTTGTCACAGCGTAGCTAATTTTCACATTTTTTACTTTTCGACTGACCCTGTATAAAAGTCTATTATGCGTACAAAAAAGGTAAAGTATTCATTCGACTTAGAGCCATGTCAGATATCTAGGAACGAAGTTTTATCGCTGTAACTTCTACAGGTAGGTAGGTCTCTGGATTTCAACAATAAATAAAAGCATCTACTTAAAAAAAAAACTTGTTGAAATCCAGACATCTAAGGTATTGAGCTCAAACTTTGTATTTGAGGCACGTCTGAATCGAATTGCCTAATGGTCGATCTCTAAATTTCGACCCATTTAGCGGGTCTTAGCAGGCCTTGAAAAAATGAAAATTTAAAATTTTTCCACATGGTCAAATAGAGCTCATCGAGCACTATGTCTCCCAAAAAAAAAATATTAAAATCGGTCAACGCGTTCCGAAATAATGGGGTGTTCCGGTCTTAAATCGCACACATTCAGGGTTGTGCACAGTGGCAGCATCAGTATACAGAGGGTCTTGTTCGCAGGCGGTCGGTGGTTGAACCAAGAAATATAATTATTCGCACACGTTACCTCCGCCTCGGGCATCTTCTCATAATAATATTACTCTACTTTTCATTACGGTTCACCGCCAGACGTACAGCCGCACAAACAATAATTCAGAACAATATACAGGGTGTTCCAAAATTATGCGGTCAAACTCTTAGAGCGTATGTAGAGGGGCTCAAAACAAAACGAAAATGTTCTATAGGTACATATTTGGTCAATAGTGCATATTAAAGGAGTTATGACCTTCCAAAGATAAAGAGAACAATAATTTTTTTTATGCTACAACTCAGTATCCGAAAAAGGTAGGCACATCAAAATATAGACGTTACCTTTTATTTAGGTTCTCGACCATATCCTAATTTGATTTTTGAAAAAACTGTTCATTAGCGGCGCTTATGGAGTTTAGGTTAAGTATATTAATAAATATTTTTGAATCCGTTCGAGTTATTAAAAGTTTTACTTTAAAATTTGATTTTTCAGTCATTCTTACAGAAAAATGGTATACCTTTCACATTTTGGTAGGATGCGCCGTTTTCGAGAAAATCCACTGTTAAATTTTAATTGCACTTCAAACCTCTAGTATAGTGTACCAGAATAATATTATAATAATAATTATAGTAGGTTTCAATCAATCAAATTTTTATCATTTTGTGTAATAATGATTGAAAAATCAAATTTTAAAGTTAAACTTTTAATAGTGCCAACCCTGAACCAGATCCAAAAGTATTTATTAATATACCTATTAAGCCCCTGAGCAGTTCTTTCAAAATTGAATGTTGGACACGGTTGAGAACCTAAATAAAAAGTAACATCTAAATTTTGATGTGCCTACTTTTTTTGGATTCTGAGGTACAGCCTCGGTTACAGCATAAAAAAAAATTGATTCTCTTCATCTTTGGAAGGTCATAACTCCTTTAATATGCAGTATTGACCAAATATGTATAGAACATTTTCGTTTTGTTTTGAGCCCCTCTACACGCTCTAAGAGTTTGGTCACATAATTTTGGAACACCCTGTATATTGTTCTGAATTATTGTTTGTGCGGCTGTACGTCTGGCGGTAAACCCCGTAATGAAAAGTAGAGTAATATTATATATATGAAAACTTTCAAAAATAAAAAATACCAACAGAAAAAAATTACATTTCCAACATGGCCATTTTTGATTTCCGTTATATAGTAACTCGTGTTAAAAAGTAGAACCTTTTTTAAAAGTAGTTAGGTATTAATTGTCTTGGATGCTTATTGACAAATACTTCCACTACTTCATCCAAACAAATACCTATTTGGTATGTTTGCTCTTTGATACAGAAAACTCCTGCATATATATATAGGTATACCTTAAACCTATATAAGCCAAAGTTTTCTTCGTTTACTTTAAACCTGAAGTAGGTATGATAAATATAATAATTAAGAAATAGCTGATGATTACAATCAGGTCTGCAGTAGTTTAAAATTAATTTAATTTAAGACGGGTGTTCTAGGAGGACCACCATAGCGCACTCCTAAGTTACGCCACTGCATTTTGCATTTAATCCTTCATAAATTCATAATCATAATAATTATTAATATCTAGAAAATGAAAAATACCCAATTCATTAATAAATTGCATCGATTAATTTTAAATTCGTCAAAACCAAATTTTTTACGCAGAGAAATAACCAGTAACCACATTTACTATTTTACTAGCCGTAAACTGCCGTAAATTTAAGCAACACACTACCTATATTATGAATGAGTTTGTAGAACCATTTCATAGCAGGTGTCGCTAGTGTTGCCCACGTGAAAATTATTTTCTAGTATCTGCCGCGTACCGTGATTGTTGTGTCGCTACTAGTATTGTGATGACAACTTCTGCATTCCCGTGTTATTTTTGATTTCAGTTCGAGTCAAACTTTGTGAGTGGGTTGATGTGTTTTTGGTTATCGCAGTATTGACACGATTTCGAGATATAAGTTACAGTGACAAATGTGTAAGAGTGCCATGGCAGAAATTTATGAATTTAAAACGGACGTGTTTTTTGCGGAGGACGGATAAGTTGTGATTAGTTTTTTAGAGTGAAGTGCAAAATGTCGCAGTGTAAGAAGTTCGCTCCCAACATATTCCACAAGACGAAGTGTTCCAACTGCTTTCGACAGAAAGAGGAACACTCCGCCGAAGCCCTGGAATGTAACCGGGTGAGTCCCGCTATACACACATTCCTACATACACGCACAACCTTACTACAATATAGTCAAAAAATCGTGCGACCTTTAGGTCGTCGACGTAAACAGTGTTATTACAAAATATTTCAACCTGCCAGACAACCTTAAAAAAGTTGTTCGCGCCACTTCATATGAATTAATGCTGTTTTGATTTTCATGGTCTAATGGGATTGAATTTAGATGTTAGATTACTACTAAATTAATGTTCATTACGCAGCTTTTTTTAATTTTTACTAGATTTGTAAAAATATGGTCTACAGGCTCTACACAGTCCAGTTGAAGTTAATAATAACATACGTGCACATGCCATCAAAGGGTTGAAATTTAGTAATGAACAACTCGTTTGTTCTTACTCAATCCGATGGAAAATAACTGGGAACATAGAACAAGAAATATATAAAGTTTGAACGGGAAATATCCTAGGAAGTTTTAAAAAAATATTTTAATTAATAGTAATTTTCGTCACAAGTCCGGAAGGTGACTTGTTACAGTCGAGTAGATATTATGGACGAGGCGACGTCAGGAGCCGAGTCAAGAATATCTAAACGAGGCTGGAACAACACCTTACGGACGTGTGTCGAATGATATTTTATTTCATCCCGTCATTTCTTGTATATTAGTATATTTGTATAATTTGACACTATTTTATTTTCTTATGTCATTTGACATTTGACACTATTTTTTAATTTACGGTATGTCAAACTACTGTCAAAAGGTATAATAACAGTTTGTGATTGGTTCGTAATATGTTTCCGGTGGTTTCCGGTACTTTACCGGCTCTGATACCGTAATGTCTCATTTTCCGGCCGCATATGAATACTGTACTGTTGTACTTTCCGGACGGGATGAAATAAAACAATGTGCGTGCGAGTAATGCAAGTATAGTCGGGCTCACCAATGTTTGCGGCTGACTTATTACTTACAGAAGATATTACGGACATGCACGCTGTAATACTAAATATCTCATATGCACATTTAGTACAGTTTGGTCAACTGCACTAAACGTGCAAAGAAGATATTTAGTATTACAGCGTGCATGTCCGTAATATCTTCTGTAAGTAATAAGTCAGCCGCAAACATTGGTGAGCCCGACTTTAGTAGTAACACTTCCTAAGTACCTAGTTGATACCTCGGTTGATACGCAAATAATCGTTCTGTGAATTTTCTAAACTAGACTAAAAATTTATAAAATAGGTATACCTACAACCGAGCCTACAACAAATCGAAAATAAAAAAGTTACCTAATTTAGTCATATAACGCAATATATTTTTAATTTTTCTAATATTTCTAACTATTTTCTCTGACACTACTGGGAAAGTCTACAGATATTCTAATATATCTGTAGACTTTGCTACTGGCATGCAATAGAGTTGAAAATTATTGTTTGCTAGGTACCTACACCTACCTACCTTAAAACCTTAATTACATCAAACAATTTAGTTTTTTTCCTCGGTTCTTTTCTATAATAACTTTGGTTTGTGCGAGGGTTTGTGTTCCATTAACCTCGTTATTAACCAGTAAAATAGGTACCTACACCTACCTATAGGTTTAATCGAATTAAATATATCTGACTACCCTAAATTATCGTTAAGAAGAACCGAGAGAGAACCGGTTTTCCGGGGATTTTTAATTTTTTTTATCGGTTTCAGGATATTAATCCTTTGTTTACATATGCAAAAGTAGGCTGGTAAACAAGTCATAACTAAAGTTGTACAGTTATATTTAAAACTTGTACGGTAATATTACAAATCTGTCAATAACTGTCAACAGATGAAATAATAAATAATGAAACTATAGGGCTATTTATTAATACAAACAGACAGAAAACTCCAAACAATAATAATTAAGTACTGAAATCCAACTGAAATGTATTTTCAGGCAATCCAAGGTCTATTTTTATGTAGCCGTTGTGACATTAAAAATGTAAACATTTATGTAATATGAAAAAAGGTAACAAATAAAAACAAACAAAATATAACTGTAACCATGGCGACAAATCAACCCATACAGACTTGACCAACTGATGAAACGAAAACGTAATAATAAGAGAATATCAAAAGGTAATATCGATTAATAATGCCTTTATTTTCTGAAACCGATAAACTATTGAACATATCACGGATGTTATGAATCATAACAGCCTTAGATGTCTTAAAATCCTCGCTCTACGAGCTCGGATTTCAAACCGACATCTGCGGCAGTTATGATAGTCAACATTCCTAGATATGTTAATAGCTATTGTGGAGTTGTATTGTATTAAATACATACAGGGTGTATTCTAAAATCACCGACAAACGGAAACTGGAGATTCTGTGATCCAAAATAAGACGAAAGTTGTTATAAATGTATGTCCGAAAATGCTTCCTAACCGAGCTACAGGGTTTTGAAAAAATTTTTTTTTTTTAGTTTTTTGGAGTTTATTCAAAAACTGCATAAGATATTATATTGAGATTTGGTACACTCGAATGTCTTACTGAATACAATTAATGAGGTGAGTTTGAGTCGATTGGCTCAATCCAGTGGCGTAACATCGTTTAAGTTACCCCCTCAAATCACAAAAAAACGTACGCCACTGCATTTTTTTTTTGAAAAGTTTATTTTTAGATTCACTGTTCTATTCTGCAAATAATCGATTAGGCAAGTAAATTAAACCTAACACGCTGGAAGATTTGTGGCATGGCTCTAATTTCATCACATGCCGTCTCTATGCGATTCCATCCCGTGTGTATACTGTACAAATTAATAATTGATTGCAACTGTGGAATCGCATAGAGACGGCATGTGATGAAATTAGATCCATGCCACAAATCTTCCAGCGTGTTATTTACTTAAAAGAGCTCAAGCTTGCATCCAACAAGACCCTCAGGGCATTTTGAACAGTATCTAAATTAATAATTCCATTTTCAATGAAATATTTTTATTATGTAATAGTTAACTGCGTTATTTTGATAAATTTTATTTAAATAAAAATCAAATTTAATTTTTTTTAAAATGTGTGGTCGTACTTTAATACCAATTATCTCAAAAACGGAGTGCCTAATCGAAAAAACACAAAGTATGATTTTATTTGCAGAATAGAACAGTGAATCTAAAAATAAACTTAAAAAAAAAAAAAAAATGCAGTGGCGTACGTTTTTTTGTGATTTGAGGGGGTAACTTAAACGATGTTACGCCACTGGATTGAGCCAATCGACTCAAACTCACCTCATTAATTGTATTCAGTAAGACATTCGAGTGTACCAAATCTCAATATAATATCTTACGCAGTTTTTGAATTTTTTTTACAAAACCCTGTAGCTCGGTTAGGAAGCATTTTCGGACATACATTTATAACAACTTTCGTCTTATTTTGGATCACAGAATCTCCAGTTTCCGTTTGTCGGTGATTTTAGAATAGACCCTGTATAGTTCAAATAACGAAAGAAGACCGTTACGTCATCATTATAATTCGTAAGAATCAAATCAGTACTGCGTTAGTTATCAACAACGTCAGTCGGAGATATTAACAGTCACATATAATGAACTCCCTTTCCCTGTCTCTCTCGTTTTACTATTTTGTAAACAATGAACGCTTGGAGCGTACATTGAAGATTAGAAATTAATTTGTGACGTAACGGTCATCTCTCGTGATTTGAAGTATAGGTACTTTATGGAATCTTCCTTATTAAATTAATTTAAGGGCGTCATATTTCGGACTTGAAACATACATATTTTTCTGTTTTGTGATTTTTTTAGTAAGTAATAAATACGAGAATAAATATTATTATTATTATTATTATTATTACTTGAAATAAGCAAAAAATACTTTTTATTATACATTTTATATTACATTCACTTTACACGTGAAATAAAGAAAAATATAAATATTAGTTAGGTATTTTTATTTATTTTTAAATGAAACGTAATTTTAAAATTATTCCGTGTCATTTAGTAAAAAATAATAAAGAGGTGCAACTGTCAAGGTTTCGGGATTTTAGTATTGTATTTCTTTGCCAATAATTTCATGATTGTCTTCAATTTTTTGTGATACGGGAAGGTATTTGTAATGTGGCTGTATAGTAGTGTATAGCCCTTAAAATTGAAGACAATCATGTAGCTATTGGTAAAAAAATACAACACCAAAATCTCGAAACCTTGACAGTTGCGCCTCTTTATTATTTTTTACCCAATGTCCGTGTTCTTGTGGTGCCTTTCGGGTGTCTTTAATGATAGAAGATACTGAGGTTATATTTTATTTAAAAGACTAAAAGTAAAGAAGGTCAGTGTCTTCTATCATTAAAAGCACCACAAGAACACGGGAGTAATTTGAAAACGGTTGAAATTAAAAAAATACATATATATTATTAGTAAGAACCAAAATCCGAGCCAAAATCATCGTATACTTACTCATTTCTTTTATTATATATAGGTGCCTACTTAAATCTTCCTCATATCTATATTATCTATGTTTTGAATGTCGTGAAAAATCTCGTGAAAAATATATACCTATTCAAATACATACCTACTCAACGTTTTACTGTTAAAATAAATTTTATTCACAATCATATATGTAATGCTTCAATTGCCAGCTTATAAAAAGTTGGGAGGCAGGCATTTGTTCACTCTTCTTTTCCAGCTAGCCAGCTAGCCGGTAAAGTAGCTTTACCGGCTAGAAACGTCACTTTTCCGGCAAGTTAAACGTCACACTTTGCGGCAGCAAATCTTCTGGTTGTTTTTTGTGCAGCAGCTTTAAAATTTGGCGAAGTACACTCTCTAAGTCACAAATGATCAGATCAAACATTTTGTTGTAGAATTTTGAGCGAATTTAACAGAAATTATTGATAATAAATACTTGTGGAAATAACCTAATTTATTTGACAGAAGAACCTTAATGCTCGTTACCTAGCAACGCTCAACTTTTATCACTGCAGCCTACCTACTTATTTTGCATAATTTCCTAATTCTCATTCACTATCTATTCAATTAAATAAAAAAAATTGTATGCTGATATTATGTTATTATACAATGATTGTGAATAAAATAGTATACATACCTCGCTGGTCGTTTTCATTACAGCCTCGCGTTTACATCTGACCTCGGCGCTACGCGCCTCTGTCAGATGTCAACCCTCGGCTGTAATGAAGCATCTCCCAGCTCGGTATGTAATGTACTATTAGTGGCAGACTCGGTGGCAGATTTCGCACTCAAGAGGTATAATCAGTATAATTGTTTTCCGAGTTGTTTTCCTAATCGGAATAGGTATTGCCAAAAACTTTGCCCTACCTAAAGACGCGCGTCATTGCGGTGGCATTGCCAATTGATACGAATTTAACCTCGAATTTAACGATATTCGTTGCATTTTCACCAAATCGATAAGAAATCGACATCCTCATTCCTCAGTGAAGTCAATGTAGGAAAAACTCGAGGAAAAACTCGAGGAAAAACTTTTATTAAAACATGTCAATCAAATACTTGGTTGTTCGATAAACTTCAAAATCAGGAAAATTTCGACGAAAATTTGTATTTCATAAACTTAAAATAATTCTCCAAATAATAATAATCTCGATAATAATTGAAGTTGTTAAATAAAGATATACTTATGTACCTCTATAAATTAAGAAAAAAATATGTCGCCTATGGAATATGGAACTTTTTTTCTCACTCATAGAATATGGCTCTTAAATTCACCCCTAAGAATAAGGTCGATATATTGGAGTAAGTCGAAGTAAGTAGAACAGAAAGAAAAAAAAAAAATTTTTTAATTTTGTTTTTAGACGTTTTGAATTTTATGATGTTTAATCCAGTATTCATCATGTATTAAAGAAAGCCCAATGAATTTAATAATAGCATGTTTGGAGATGAAACATCAATATAAGTATATATGACTGATGGTCGAGATGGTAGAGTATCTGCCTCTCACCCAAAAGTCCCGGGTTCAAATCCCGGTCGTGGCAATGGAAAATACTGTGAGAGGGATTTTTCCATTATACACGGATATTGGATGTGTGTCCCTTGTCTTTAAATGTGTAGCCCCCTCCCGCACAAGGCTCAGCCTTCTGGGATAAAGGGGGTTGTAATTACATGTGGTGTATTATATCAATTTGGATATGTTTGTTATTATGCTTGTATAAATCCTAAACAAAGTCATTTATATATAGAACATAGAGGCACTTATTTTGGTTTATTTAATTAAAAACATTTAAAAATCAGACATTTTATGACATTTAGCTCGACATTTAGTTTGGGACTTCAACTACTATCCTAACTAATAGGTACAGGGTGATCATTTATATTTTTACACCCCCCTTAACTTTGTTATTTTTTAGTTTGATCGCCGATAACAATTTGTGCATAACCTCTACAGTTTCCGAGAAATTAGGCATGGAAGTCGAATTTGATTCACCCTGTATTATAATCGAGATTATAATAAAAAAATTTTTAGTCGTCAATTTTTGTTAGATTATAAGCTCGGATATAGGTACCGAATTCAATATATCTGAAAATGTAAAAGGTACCGATTTGAAAATGGAAATAGGTAATTAGTCCTGTAATTAGTACCTACTCACCTCGGTACTCACTGAGTACCTCGCTGAGTACTTATCTATTGAAAATTAAAATTTCTCTTAAAATGAACTATGAAATAGAGAATATGTGTGTACTAGACGAAAAGCTACAAATAATGGTAAAACTATATTTCAAACTTCATTTCCATTTTCTAAGTAGGGCGTAAGGCGTAAGTTGAACTGTTTCTCAAACTTAATACATATCTACGATAAGTTTTAACAAAAACAAAATTAATTTTTAAACGAACCATCTCTGTCCAAGTTGTTTGTTATCGATTCCGTAGTCTGAAGAAATCAACGACTGATGCGAGGACTGATGAGTATGTTATCACGGTCAACGACATATTATACGAGTCTCTTTCTTTTGTAATCATTTGCCAAGTTATCGTTTAGATAATTGTCGGCAACTAAAATTATTGGCAGTGCTGACATATTACCAATAATTAAAGACCGTACTACAAGTAACCGGCATAAATCGTTAAATGTGACTCAGCGGTTTCAAAGATGGAACAAAAAGATGACCATATATGACGAGGCGGACTGGTCTAGGTTCATTCGAGGAGATACAATTAAAGTCATTGTTCACCGGGACAGAGATCTTTGTCAACATATTGGCTTTCGTCGTAGCTTGTTTAGCAGAAATCAAATTGATTGAACCTTTTTTACACCGTAAGAAATAGGGGTAAAATCCGAGTAAAATCTGAATTGATATTTTTACAGAGGTATTTAGCCGTACGCGTACGACGGCCTATTTCAGACGATTAATTAATTATATTATTGTCATGTAATCAGACAGTTTATTTTTTTCAACCGACCACATTAAATCCTCGATTAAATCATTGGGTTTGTTCCATTTACCTTTGAAAAATTATCATTCGATTGTGCTTTTCTAGAAAATAATATTTTTACCAACCTTATCCTCGACCTTATCAGTACCCTTGCTTTCGAGCTTGATCTTCACAAATATTGTGTTAAGTTAGACCCCCAACAAATTTTGATAGGTTATGAATTTTCCCACCTGCTTTAAGCGGCACAAATCCAAGTACTTTTCCCATGCACAGGGTCATTACGTGAAAATGTTAGATTCTACTGTGACTTTGTTGTTTTTTTATTTATCGGAAAAGTAAAAATTGCTTTAAGTACCGACTAATTTTTTGCCAGGAATTCAGATTTTTTATAGAAAAAAATAATCGAGCATCGCATTAAGAGATATAGCTATCGGCATTGTTTTTTCTTATGTAACACTCTGTATATTATTACATCTTTTAATTCTTCGTTTTTTCCTAATTTCATCGATATATACCGAGATATAAATGTAAGCTACTATCTTTTATTTTTTAGGAGATGTAAATAATTACTGGGTACCTACATAATTTAAATTACAACAATTACCTAAGTAATATAATAATTATTTTTTATAGATATTGTTTAAACTGCCTTCCTTGCTTTTCTACACATAACCCTCGACATAACCTATATCTTTTTTCCGAGGGGGCATCCACTAGCCACATTACGGGTACAAATTAGCTCGCATTACTCTGCATTATGGCGAATTACGCTGCATTATGCTGTATTACACTGCATTATGTTGCATTACTCTGCATTATGTCGCATTACTCTGTATTACGTTCGCATTACTCTGCATTACGTCCACATTACCTTGCATTACGCATGCATTAACTTGCATTACGCCAATCTTCATTATTTTTTCCTATGGAAGGGGAGCGAAAACAACTCCTGAAACCACAGTTCGATATAGTGCTAAATTGTGTAGTATGTAGGATGAAAGACAGTGAAAGTCAAGAAATAGAAACGGGTGAATGATGTATTTTTAGCGTTTTTGGAATATGAGCAATTTGACATCTCCCTCTTGTCATATCAAGTTTAAAACAGCATAAGAAATATATCCTTCTTCTCTAAAACAATTTAAATAAGCCAGTCCATTTAGGAAATAGAGAAATAATCGAAAAAGTAATCACTGCATTAGGTAATTAAAAACGTTTTGCATTACGTAGCATTATATCGCATTACCTCGCATTATTTCGCATTATCTCGCATTACCCTGCATTGCGCCACATTAGGCAGTATTACGTAGCTGCATTATCCGGCATTACATCTAAAAATTCACTGCATTACGACGCATTACAGAGAATTCAGAGAAAATTCGCATTACTGGTACATATTTCTGACTAGTGGATGCCCCTCGCTTTTTTCCAAAATTATCCTCGAAATTATCTAGTATCTATATATCTCCTAAAAAATAAAAGATAATAGCTTACATGTTTCCGAGCATGTTTCTATCGATGAATTCAGGAAAAAACGAAGAATCAAAAGATATAATAATAAGATCGAGAATCTCGAGGAGAATCTATATGTTACAAAGTTGATAGCTATGTCTCTGTAATGCGTTGCTCGATTGTTTTTTTCTATAAAAATTTGAATTCCTGGCAAGAAATTAGTAAGCACAGTTTTACTTTTCCGATAAATTCAAAAGCAACAAAGTTACAGTAGAATCTAACATTTTCACATGATGACCCTGTACTTACCTAGATCATTGATTAAGGAATGAATAAGATACGCGACTTCAATGGTAAAGTGCGAGGCCTTTTTTGGCAGCGAGATCTCGGCAAGTTGCGGGCATTCCTATGATTTACGTAGTATGCTTTTGACAAACCTGTGTCGTGTCTGGTTTTATATCATTAACGAGATCATTAATAATCTAGTGGTAATAAAAATTTAATGTCCAGATTAATTTTAGTTTAAAATTATTAACGTAGTATGTTCTCTCTGCCAGCTATTTCTCAACGTTTATTTGACTTTTAACCGTCACATAATTTTAAACTAAAATCAATCTGAACATTCAATTTTTGTTTTCACTAGATTATAAATTATCTAAAACCAGACACGACACAGGTTTATCAAAAGCATACTACGTGAATCACAGGAATGCTCGCAACTTACCGGGATCTCGCTGCCAAAAAAGGCCTCGCACTTTACCATTGAAGTCGCGTATCTTATTCATTCCTTAATCAATGCCTAGATATAGTATGAGTTGGGTACCTACCATAAATACAGTAAATGGAAAAAACATTAAATTTATAATAAGTATAGTTATTCTGTGGTATAGCAGATATCTACATGTATTAGAAATGAAGAAAAGAGCAAGTTGTAAGTGGGATAGAATAGAGGATAGAATCCAGACCTCGATCCAGACTCGGAATCAGACAACCCCATAGTAACGTCGAATGCGCCCTGCGATGTACTACTCACTATTTCTTATCGTTCTTTTCGTAATTCGTTTCTAACGTCTGAATGTGTAAAGGATTCTTTCTATTCCTATTGCACAGATTTGGTTCAGCCATTTGAAATGTCTTATGATACCCATACTTCTTTGCTGTTTGGACATATGTAGAGCTGGCCGAGCCACTATTACAAACCCTCGTACAAACCTTAAGAAGAAATAAGTTAATCAAATCGTTACCGATGAACAGAGACTATTAGGACTTGTGTTGGTGCCAAAATGGTAACATATGGGTATGAAAGTCAGACCGCTTCTGATACTTGAAGTTAATAAGCCATTGTAGCAAGTACCTGTAAATATGTTTTCTCTGTCTAATATCAATAAAAATAGCTTGTTCTTGTTTATTGCCATTATTTAACTATTTTGAAATGGTTGAGCCAGCAGTATTCTGTTCCACAAACAAGACAAACGATTCGATCTAGGTACACGTAACTAACGTGAATAATGCAAAAAACCCCATATCAATTAGCTTGCCTTTACTAAGTTGTTGATTACGGTTCATCATAGGAAAGTAATTTAGGTATGTTATCATTTTATCTAGTATTAATCACATATCAATTTTGCCACAGAAACACGTTCATTTAGCTCATCTTATTTATAAGTAAATGATTGCATTGAATACTTCCGATTATACAAAATGCGAGACAAAATGCCTATGAAACGATTTTTGAAAATATGTAGTTTGTTTTCTATCCAAAAGTTGGCTCTAGAAAAATATTTGTAGCGCCACTGAAATCAATATTTTTGAGACACTTTCAGTAATGTGTAAATAAATATCTACAATGGTATTTGAAAGTGCTAAAATGCGAGGAGCTACTGCAGCAGTTAAGGGTCCGTCATGAATACGAGCTATAAAGACGCGTAATCGAAATACATAATTGAAAAACAATGCACCAACTCCGACCAACTCAAGTAATAAATTGCACACGCAAATTATAAAGTTTGTGGAAGAATCGAAATGTCCTGTGGGCGTTACCTCGGTAACCCTACCCAACAATATATAGGCATTACCTCGGGCATTACTTACCCTTATCCTTTTAAGGATCCGCTTCTCTGCGAAATAAGTAATTAAGTTTCGATGTTGTAATTTAAATATTTATCTTATGATAAAAAAATGTTACATAATATAATGATTAATGGAAGAAAATATAATTTCACATTCCGCAGCAAAGCCGTTTTCTTAATTTTGTTATTTAAAAAGTAGAAAATCCCTCAGTAATCACTCTAATTAACGAAAAATACTTAATCAATCAAGCTTAGTATGCATTTAAATAAAAAAATCCTTACTATAATATAAAACTGCGAAAGAAAAAATAAAAATTGTTGAATTTGTTTTTTTTATCATTCTGTACCCTTGCCAACGAGAATTTTATTATCAGTAACTGGTGCAACTTGCAATTATAAGTAAAACCTATTGTTGGATAACGCCCAATAGACACTTGGATTCTTCCACAAACTTTATAATTTGCGTGTGCAAATTATTACTTAAGTAGGTGCATTGTTTCCCAATTTATTCTGATTGCGCGTCTCTATAGCTCGCAATCCCATAAACATTGAAAAATAGCTATGAAAAACATAAAATACAATAGAAACAATGTAACCAACATATTATGCAACCAACCCCTTCTTTTCTTTTATGGTTTCCGAAATATGATGCGTGGACGGTTTAATTGGGGAGTGAGAACACTGCATATAAATTTGCAAAGACCTAATATAGGTTAAGTCGAGGGTTAAGTACATACAGGGTGAATACCAATAACTCATTTTAATTTTATGGGATGATAGGTCCCTTAATGGTAAGGCCATATACCTACCAAAAATAAAAAATATATACCCTGTAGTTTTCGAGAAAGAAAATAAATTAAAATACATTTTCAGACCTTCGTAACTGACCTATCTCAACAGAAAATAAAACAAGGTGAATGCCTCTGGCATTCACCTTGTTTTTTGCAATCATAAATTCACTAGTTTTTGCTGTCACTGTCAATTAACTTGTCTCCGACCGTAAATTTATGAAAGACCGTCAAAAGGCGGCTTACTTTATTAGACGTTTTTGTCACGTTTTTTACGTTAGAACTTGGAGTCTGTGACTTGTATAAGGCGTTGTTCACCCCATAAGTGGGTCAGTAGAGCGACGAAGCGGTACTCAAAAGTTTACCAGAATTTTACGTAGGGTAGGTCAGTTTTTCAACTTTTTTATATTTTTTTATTGGTAATTTGTGTTATAAATATCAACAGAAACCCCCTCTTAAAATTAAAATGAGTTATTGGTATTCACCCTGTATAAGGACTAAAAAAAACAATTACTCCTTAGTCCATTTTATTCGCCAAAGTTCGAAATCCGTTGACTCGAAAACGATTTTGATCGTTTTTTTTCAAGTTTCTGAAAAAGTTTATAGAAAAGTTCCCCATAGGTGAGCAGGTGTGCTTTTTATTTTTTCAAATAAATTAAATAAATGGCGGACGTGTTCTAATTAACAAATAAAGAATGATTTTTATACATTTTAGATTTAGCTAATTCAATAATAAATTTATTATCTCATTGTTTATATGGGATGAATTCGTGGTAGTCCTTGGCAGTTAACATACTACTCGGGTAGTAAGGAGTGGATCGGCACGAATATCAATATGCAAATTTCAAAAATCGAAGGCTACGAACACTTAATAAATAATTGCAAAGCTAATTTCTATCCGGTCGTATTCAGTTTCCGTTGCAGAGGATAGAAGGCCGCTTAGTTGCATCGACCTGGTGCTGACGATGACGACTATGACGAACTTCTGAGAATATCACATCTTCACCATCTGCTCATGAATTTGCTGATAATTTAGTCGCCATCCGAAATACCACACTAATTTTGCTGCTAAAATTAAAGTGTTTATCATAATTTGTTGTTACGGATGTTTCTCGAAAACTTCACAAATCTTTGCAGGAATTACAATCAAGTCAATACGTATTCTAAGAAATGATGACATATATTGGTTTATCTGGAGAGTTCTAGACATAACTAATGCAGCTGCTCTCAGGCATAACGCGCGGTTAAATATATTACTCAATTTTTGTAGCTTTAAGTGAAAATTCTAAAAGATTAATTAGATGTTTTCATTATTTGTTTAAAATAGGGCCTATTTGAAATAAAATAAACAATATTAAACCATACAGGGTGTCACATGTTTTACTCGGGAAAATTTAATAGACGATAGATCTCGCAAAAATAAAAAGAAAAAATCATATGAACTTGTATGTTTTAAAGCTTCGTATTAGTCTTGTCACCAAGTTCAAATCGGTGAAAAATAGTGATAAAGCTCCTAAAAATATGAGCGATAGCTCATTGGATTCGGAATGACGTCTAGAAAAATGTATTCGAAGGAATAATTAGCACGCAAAAAATTACAAAAGTTATTAACAAATTAAGTTGCAAAAAAAAGGCATTTCGTTTTTTGTTAATAACTCCGAAACTATTCATATTTAAGAAATTTAAAAAAAAGCTCCTTAAAGAGGAGGAAATTTCCAATGAAAAAGTCCCAACTCCCGGAGTTCAATCTTCATTATTTATAATTTTAATTTAACGCTGAAAATAGGGCTCCGCGCGGCCGCTATGGCATGCGCGCACCGCCTCAAAAGTGAGTACGCCACAGAAAATAATTTTTTTATAGTATTAAATATTAATTAAAAAATTTGAATTAATTATGGTGTATTTTGAACGCTTAAAAGAAAAAATTCCCGTTGGAAAAAAGTTTTAAAATTCATTTTTCAACAAGTTTTTCGTTTCTTGGAGCCCTTATTATATACATATATACTCAATAGGATCAAGTTATTAAAGTTTTTAAAAATTGTTCGAAAAATTGTTTATTTTGTTAATTATAATTTTTTTTGTTTTGTTTTTAGGATTGAATTTACAACTTCGCCTTCGGTAAGAATAGTAAGTACCTTTTTGGGGTATATTGAGAGACCATCCAAAGCCAAAAAAAAAATTTGCTCATGTTTCACTCCGTTGTTGTCAATAAATTTAATAATAAAGAAAATCATTCAATTATTTTTTTTGAATTCAACATAATTTATATTTGCATGTTCAGAAGTGGGACATCAATAAATATATTAGATAATTTTGTTATTATAGGGCCAGTATAAAACTTAAATAAGTTTGTTTATAAGTAATGAGTCTCAAAAAAGAAAGTAGAGTACATTGCAAAGGGACGTGAAGATATAGGAGGCATATTAATTATAGGAATGAAAAAATTTGTTTGTTATGGTTACAAAATATTTTATTAGTGTCAATAAATACAATTTTAAGTATAAGTTTCAAGATATAGGTAGAATTTGAAATTAACGTGGTATAGTCTCCCTGATGAGCTAAAATAAAGGCGAAAGAACATGTATATCTTTTTGGAGACATCGTTTTTTAATTGGTGTCCATAATGAATGAATTTTGTGGTGATATAAAAATTTTTAAAATAATTTATCTTTAGACGTTTTGAATGTTGTAATTTTTAATCCAATTTTTATCATGCATTAAAAGAGGTCCAATAAACTTAATAATTGTATGTTTAGAGATGAAACATCAATGTGAGTATATCAAATTGGATATGTTTTTTGTTATTATGCTTGTATAAAGCCTAAATAAAGTCATTTATAAATAAAGGATTATTATTAGACAGTGAACAGTTCTGCTTCCATTGCTATGGGAATTAAATATAATATTAAGTTCGTAGTTAGACCGAGAGTTAGACAATATCGATTAATAAATACGAAGTGGCAGAGGTGACGTAAACATCAAAAACATGTATCTGTCTCTCTGCTTAACTTGAAAATGTTACGAGCCATTAGGATGGAATTTACTCTCGAATTTAGTAAAGTATCTGCAAAGTTCAAAATTCAAATTCAAATTCAAATTCAATTTTGTGTGTGGCGTACCAGTTTTTGAAACAATTCAGATGTAAATAGATACTAGGTATGTGTTGTCTGTTCTACACCAGAATTTTTATTTTTGACCGGCTACCTTCAAATATGAATGCTTGTGATTGATTATTTAATAATTGTACTTATTCTGGTTTACAGCATCTCCAAGTTTCTGGTATGTTAATGATCGCATTACTATATTAGAATAGACAACAATAGCAACAAACGCATGTTAAAAGGTCATCGATTAAAAAACCTACGGATATTATAAGAAGTATAATCAATTATAATAATTATACGACTACGACCATGGACCATTCGAGTTGTAGGTTTGATTGCATTCACTTCAATTCATAGTTGTAGAGGGACGAGTGCTCGTATTGTGTATGAGAGACCTTCGTTTACTGCCTAATATTTAATACCTATACTTTAACTAAAATTAAATTTAATGTGCCTTTCAGTATGTATAATTTGCACCTACATATGACTTGATAATTATTTAAAGGTAAACTTTGATGATCACATTACTTCGAAGGGTTATTAATTATTTGTCATATAGATGCAGTTGCATCGCTGGGTATGAACCAGGAGTTAGGGGCATGTCTCACCTACAGATCTGGCTCGCCCTGTCTGTAATGCTGTTAATTTGCAATTACCTGCGACTTTAAACCTTAACGTAATCAGTGTTATAAATTGTATGTCGTTACTTTAAATGAAGTATGGAATGATTCGATGTTGTAGGATAGTCAAAATTTTGATTACGAAACTAGTGTTGCTATAATATGTTTTTGGCAATAAGAGGTTGTGGTGTCATCAAATGTAGTAATTTTGTTAATATACAATTTCAGTTATATATGCCTGTTATGCCTAACTGTTATTAAATTTTTTAATTGTAGTAAATTAAATTATAATAATAATAATAATAATAATAATAATAAACCTTTTTATTTAGCAGTATTGCTAGTAAAAGAAATAACAATTTTTTTTACAATTTGCAATAAATCACTATAAGCTAAATTAAAACTACATAGATAAGCACAGTTTTAATCTCGGTTTTAACAATTTTTTGTAAGATATAGTTTTAACAGTTTTTTAGAAAAAATATTAATATTTTCACATTGTTTTAACTCTTGTGGCAAACCGTTGAAAAGACGTAGACCTTCATTAAATAAATATTTAGATGAATTTTGCACTTCAATATGATAATTATCACCTGATCTTATTGGATATGAATTTAGTTCAGACCTTGCTGTTAGAAAATTATTAAAATATTGAGGAGCTTTACCAATTTTTATTTTGAAAATAAGAATTAAATTAGCTTTTTCAATTATTTGCCAAACAGTTAACCAGTATAACTGTAGTAACATATCTTTTATATGGGTTGTTCTGTCACAATTTAGAATTATACGCATACCTTTATTCTGTAATATTTGTAATTTGCTGATCTCTGTTTTATTTGCCGATAATAGTAGTGATGCACAGTATGTAAAATGTGGTAATATAATTGTATTAAAAATTACTTTTTTTGCCCATTGTGACACATTACTTGATATTCTATAAAAATATCCAACCTTTTTACCAATTTTTTTGCACAAATAACTAGCAAACAGATTGAATGACAACTGAGGATCTATTATTACCCCTAAATATTTCATTTCATATACTTTTTCTATTGATTCATTATTTATGGTTATATTTAAATTCTCGTCGTCAAATTTGCAACATCGAAATTATAAATATATAAATCTCGTATAAATTATCTAGTGAACAATCAAAATTATTACACTTTATGTTTGTAAGTAAATTTCGATTTAAAACCCTTTTGGCGGTCTTTCAAGCAAGTGGAGCTGGACTACCCCAATAACACTGCATCTGTACTTCAATGTATGTGAATGAAACACATTTCCGAGCATACCACATTACCATACGTACTATTCTTTGTAGTGACCATTTGTCTGAGGACTCCGTGTTTCATAATATGGGTGCATGAAAATTAACTGGGTATTGATAGTCATCCTAATTTTTCTCCGTCCACTTACAAGTACTTATTCATTCATAAAATATATTTGTAAGTCACACGTAGTACTTTTACCCATATTTACTTGTAGTTCTTGTACCTATTTGTTTTTGGTGAAGCAATAGTAATTATGTCCAGTTAAGCAACTGCTGGAGAAAGGAACGTGTTTATTTTGTTGTCGATTTTGAGCTGCAAACAGCACAAATGATTATATGTAACACATTTCGCCAAAGGCTTTAAATTTTTAATCATGATGGGACTTCAGAGTGTTCGCAATATTTACAAGATATCAATGAGGGGCATACATACATATAACCAACCTGTCGTTAATAATACCACTTTATTGTTTTATGGAGAAGAAAGTTTATTACAGATTGACTGCGAAATATTTAGAGAACAAGACCACTAAATAATTAATAAATAAAATGAGAATACTTTACGAATTGAGAAGTATACCCACTCGTATACCCATGAGTGGCATACTAAATTGTCGAAGGGTCCCAAAGCAAGTCATCTCTTTGTTCTCAAACAATAATAATAGTAATAATAATAATAATAATAATAATAAATTGTCTTTATTCGGAGAAGTTCAGTCCGGGGGACTGCTCCGAGGACTGCTCTTACACTCGACCGGGTAAATTTTATTTATTACAAACAATATAAAGTAAAAATAATACACATCTTATATTAGAAAGTAACCTCGAAACTAACATGATATAAAATATATCAGAAATATATATGAATGCTTACTATAGGTAGGTATGTTAAATTAAAGAAAAAGAAATATATAAAAAATACGAGAAAAAATATTATAAAAAATTTTGGTATACTTATCATTTGTTATTTGTTCACAATAAAGAGACTTTTTACGTGTGTCTTGCAACGTTTTATCTTCGATCGTGTCAATTATCGTAAAGAAAGGGCGATTTTTTATGAATATTTGAAAAACTCACCTGCATCCTTTTGTAAATGTCACTTTGACGGTTATAGTATTATTCAAGTTGTAGTTAAAGTCGCCATTTTGATTATGATACTTTATAGTCGTGACTGACAGTCTGTGATGATGGTAACTAAGGAAACGATTATTAATATAAATAAATTGCCATAGTATTGAAATCGCGCAATAAAAGCGTGCAATAAAAATTTTTATTGCACAGTTTCCTATAAAAGGCAAGTTTTTACACTGAAAATGTTTACTTTTTACACGATCGTAGATAAATAATATTTGCTCCAAACTAGAGTTATTCCGAGAGTTTTTAAATAATTCATGATTATTTTAAAATTCAAAGAGCCACTGATAGAGGTGGCAATAAATAATAAGAGTAAAAATAATACATATAATCGAAACGCGTTATGATGATACGTCTTACGTATACTTTGAGTTCTCTCCTTAAATTTGTTTATTTTTAGTTTTTATGAAAATCTTTACATATGATTGGAAAATTAGTGAGCAAAAGTTTTAGGTTTTTTTATGTAGAATCATAGAAAAATAGTTGACCTTCTTACTAAAGAGTTATCGGATAAATATAGAGTTATCGGATAAATATTTCTCATTTAATTGAGTACTTACTTTGTATATTTTTAAACATATTTGAATAGAATGTTTGTTGTAATTTAAAAAATGTATAGGTTTTAAATTATTATTATCTCACAGTTTTTGAGGTATCTTAAGTAAGTATTGTCTTTCTATTTCCAATTGAAACAGTCAGTCTGATGAGTTTATACCAGGCTCATTTCATTACAAAGCGGTGTCTGCGATGAAACAACATTGAAATCGTTCTTGAATAAACTTAACAATACCCGTATATTTACTGCAGTCGACCACATGGGTAACCGGCATACATAAGACAATATTTATTAAAGTGTTTCAATTGGAAATAGAAAGACTATACAAGAAACTGACATGCCAGAAATTAGAATCAAATCGTTCTTATCGAGGTTTTTATGTTTTCGCTTAAATATTAAATAAACTAATTGTTTGCAAATGGATGTCCTAAGTTCGTATTGAGAAATTCTGAAGCTAATGCATATAAAAATAAGAACCAAAATGGGATAAACATGGCAATTGCTTCGTTAGTGAGCCAGAAAACCCTTTGAAGAGAGATTCGTGAAAACTAAGTTTTAAATATTTTCTCGGGAATCTGTAGAACAGTTTTAAAATTTGGTATACTATTTGGTAATAATATCTACAAGTCATTATTTTATGATTATTGCAAAATAATAATTTAGTTGTAGGCGAAGTGTATATAGGTTGTTTTTTTTAGTTTTTAATTACCTAATGAGTTGCCTAATACATTTTTTTGGAAATTTAACTATTGTATTTTATCGTTTTTCGCGAGGTTTTTCGAGAAAACACCGTTAAAACATGTCTTTGAGGCTCATTATTTAAGGAGCTGCAACTCCCTTAGGAACGAGCTTAGGAAGCATTTTCGGACTTACCTACGTTTATATAATTTTATGCAAATACTTTTCACAAAAACTAGAAATAAATGAGGTAAGGGACGCGGTTCAAAATAATATATGACTTTGCCATCCGGTAAAGTGTCCCCGAATGACCGGTGTGAAATCATCCACAACCACATTTTCAAGTAGGACTATAATCGATAAAGTCGTGGTCATAAAATAATAATTTTCCTATTCTGCCAATTATTAGTTATTAACGAGAGCATCATTTCATTTCTTTTTTGTAAATACAGTAGCAATACGATAAATTGTTTTTAGCCTCAAAATTATTTGTCAGGGCGTGGGAGAGGGTGAGAAGGGGTAAAATATATTAAATATCATATCTTCTTAAATAATTCTTGAGCGGTAAAAATTCCAACGAATATTTGTTACTAGGAAAGGGATGAATTGTTTTTATCCACTGAAATCATTTGTCAGGCCGTTTGGGAGGGTGAAAAGGGGTGAAACGTATTAAATATCATATCTTCTGAACTAATTCTTGACCGGTAAAAATTCCAACGAAAACTTGTTACTAGCAAAGGGATGAATTGTTTCTATCCACTGAAATCATTTGTCAGGCCGTTTGGGAGGGTGAAAAGGGGTGAAACGTATTAAATATCATATCTTCTGAACTAATACTTGACCGGTAAAAATTCCAACGAAAATTTGTTACTAGCAAAGGGATGAATTGTTTCTATCCACCGAAATCATTTGTCAGGCCGTTTGGGAGGGTGAAAAGGGGTGAAACGTATTAAATATCATATCTTCTGAACTAATACTTGACCGGTAAAAATTCCAACGAAAATTTGTTACTAGCAAAGGGATGAATTGTTTCTATTCACTGAAATCATTTGTCAGGCCGTTCTAGAGGGTGTACAGGGGTGGAAAATTAATATATTCAAAATAAATTATTATAATTCGTGAACTGCGAAAATGTTTATGTAGAGCTATTACCAACTGTGTGGTGAATTATTTCGTGTCATATAAATTATTTGTCAGGGCGTCGGAGAGGGTGAGAAGGGGTAAAATATATTAAATATCATATCTTCTTAAATAATTCTTGAGCGGTAAAAATTCCAACGAATATTTGTTACTAGGAAAGGGATGAATTGTTTTTATCCACTGAAATCATTTGTCAGGCCGTTTGGGAGGGTGAAAAGGGGTGAAACGTATTAAATATCATATCTTCTGAACTAATTCTTGACCGGTAAAAATTCCAACGAAAACTTGTTACTAGCAAAGGGATGAATTGTTTCTATCCACTGAAATCATTTGTCAGGCCGTTTGGGAGGGTGAAAAGGGGTGAAACGTATTAAATATCATATCTTCTGAACTAATTCTTGACCGGTAAAAATTCCAACGAAAACTTGTTACTAGCAAAGGGATGAATTGTTTCTATCCACCGAAATCATTTGTCAGGCCGTTTGGGAGGGTGAAAAGGGGTGAAACGTATTAAATATCATATCTTCTGAACTAATACTTGACCGGTAAAAATTCCAACGAAAATTTGTTACCAGCAAAGGGATGAATTGTTTCTATTCACTGAAATCATTTGTCAGGCCGTTCTAGAGGGTGTACAGGGGTGGAAAATTAATATATTCAAAATAAATTATTATAATTCGTGAACTGCGAAAATGTTTATGTAGAGCTATTACCAACTGTGTGGTGAATTATTTCGTGTCATATAAATTATTTGTCAGGGCGTCGGAGAGGGTGAGAAGGGGTAAAATATATTAAATATCATATCTTCTTAAATAATTCTTGACCGGTAAAAATACCAACGAAAATTTGTTACTAGCAAAGGGATGAATTGTTTCTATCCACCGAAATCATTTGTCAGGCCGTTTGGGAGGGTGAAAAGGGGTGAAACGTATTAAATATCATATCTTCTGAACTAATTCTTGACCGGTAAAAATTCCAACGAAAATTTGTTACTAGCAAAGTCGAATTGTTTCTATCCACTGAAATCATTTGTCAGGCCGTTCTAGAGGGTGTACAGGGGTGGAAAATTAATATATTCAAAATAAATTATTATAATTCGTGAACTGCGAAAATGTTTATGTAGAGCTATTACCAACTGTGTGGTGAATTATTTCGTGTCATATAAATTATTTGTCAGGGCGTCGGAGAGGGTGAGAAGGGGTAAAATATATTAAATATCATATCTTCTTAAATAATTCTTGACCGGCAAAAATACCAACGAAAATTTGTTACTAGCAAAGGGATGAATTGTTTCTATCCACTGAAATCATTTGTCAGGCCGTTTGGGAGGGTGAAAAGGGGTGAAACGTATTAAATATCATATCTTCTGAACTAATTCTTGACCGGTAAAAATTCCAACGAAAACTTGTTACTAGCAAAGGGATGAATTGTTTCTATCCACTGAAATCATTTGTCAGGCCGTTTGGGAGGGTGAAAAGGGGTGAAACGTATTAAATATCATATCTTCTGAACTAATTCTTGACCGGTAAAAATTCCAACGAAAACTTGTTACTAGCAAAGGGATGAATGGTTTCTATCCACCGAAATCATTTGTCAGGCAGTTTGGGAGGGTGAAAAGGGGTGAAACGTATTAAATATCATATCTTCTGAACTAATACTTGACCGGTAAAAATTCCAACGAGAATTTGTTACTAGCAAAGGGATGAATTGTTTCTATTCACTGAAATCATTTGTCAGGCCGTTCTAGAGGGTGTACAGGGGTGGAAAATTAATATATTCAAAATAAATTATTATAATTCGTGAACTGCGAAAATGTTTATGTAGAGCTATTACCAACTGTGTGGTGAATTATTTCGTGTCATATAAATTATTTGTCAGGGCGTCGGAGAGGGTGAGAAGGGGTAAAATATATTAAATATCATATCTTCTTAAATAATTCTTGACCGGTAAAAATACCAACGAAAATTTGTTACTAGCAAAGGGATGAATTGTTTCTATCCACCGAAATCATTTGTCAGGCCGTTTAGGAGGGTGAAAAGGGGTAAAATATATTAAATATCGTATCTTCTTAAATAATTGCTGGGTTTCGAACCTAGTCACGATAGGCATTGTGACTAGAGCCTCGTCTCGTGCTCTATCTATCCCGTAGCGCTACCGGGTCGTTCATAACATTTTTTATGTACCACGGTCGTAAGCAGCTTTAAAGCTTCATTACGTCCTTGTTACATAAATGACTTTCATATACCATTTCACCCATACACACCCTCCCGAAAGTGATCCATGTGGATAGAAACAATTCATTGCTTTGATGCTTTGCTAGTAACAAGTTTCCGTTGGAATTTTTACCGGTCAAGAATTAGTTCAGAAGATACGATATTTAATATATTTCACCCCTTTTCACCCTCCTAAACGGCCTGACAAATGATCTCGGTGGATATAAATAATTCATCCCTTTGCTAGTAACAAATTTTCGTTGAAATTTTTACCGGTCAAGAATTAGTTCAGAAGATATGATATTTAATACGTTTCACCCCTTTTCACCCTCCCAAACGGCCTGACAAATGATCTCGGTGGATAGAAACAATTCATCCCTTTGCTAGTAACAAATTTTCGTTGGAATTCTTACCGGTCAAGAATTAGTTCAGAAGATATGATATTTAATACGTTTCACCCCTTTTCACCCTCCCAAACGGCCTGACAAATGATTTCGGTGGATAGAAACAATTCATCCCTTTGTTAGTAACAAATTTTCGTTGGAATTCTTACCGGTCAAGAATTAGTTCAGAAGATATGATATTTAATACGTTTCACCCCTTTTCACCCTTCCAAACGGCCTGACAAATGCTTTCAGTGGATAGAAGCAATTCATCCCTTTACTAGTAACAAATTTTCGTTGAAATTTTTACCGGTCAAGAATTAGTTCAGAAGATATGATATTTAATACGTTTCACCCCTTTTCACCCTCCCAAACGGCCTGACAAATGATTTCGGTGGATAGAAACAATTCATCCCTTTGCTAGTAACAAATTTTCTTTGGAATTCTTACCGGTCAAGAATTAGTTCAGAAGATATGATATTTAATACGTTTCACCCCTTTTCACCCTCCCAAACGGCCTGACAAATGCTTTCAGTGGATAGAAGCAATTCATCCCTTTACTAGTAACAAATTTTCGTTGGAATTTTTACCGGTCAAGAATTAGTTCAGAAGATACGATATTTAATATATTTCACCCCTTTTCACCCTCCTAAACGGCCTGACAAATGATTTCGGTGGATAGAAACAATTCATCCCTTTGCTAGCAACAAATTTTCGTTGGAATTTTTACCGGTCAAGAATTAGTTCAGAAGATATGATATTTAATACGTTTCACCCTCCCAAACGGCCTGACAAATGATTTCGGTGGATAGAAACAATTCATCCCTTTGCTAGTAACAAATTTTCGTTGGAATTCTTACCGGTCAAGAATTAGTTCAGAAGATATGATATTTAATACGTTTCACCCCTTTTCACCCTCCCAAACGGCCTGACAAATGCTTTCAGTGGATAGAAGCAATTCATCCCTTTACTAGTAACAAATTTTCGTTGAAATTTTTACCGGTCAAGAATTAGTTCAGAAGATATGATATTTAATACGTTTCACCCCTTTTCACCCTCCCAAACGGCCTGACAAATGATTTCGGTGGATAGAAACAATTCATCCCTTTGCTAGTAACAAATTTTCGTTGGAATTCTTACCGGTCAAGAATTAGTCCAGAAGATATGATATTTAATACGTTTCACCCCTTTTCACCCTCCCAAACGGCCTGACAAATGCTTTCAGTGGATAGAAGCAATTCATTCCTTTGCTAGTAACAAATTTTCGTTGAAATTTTTACCGGTCAAGAATTAGTTCAGAAGATATGATATTTAATACGTTTCACCCCTTTTCACCCTCCCAAACGGCCTGACAAATGATTTCGGTGGATAGAAACAATTCATCCCTTTGCTAGTAACAAATTTTCGTTGGTATTTTTACCGGTCAAGAATTATTTAAGAAGATATGATATTTAATATATTTTACCCCTTCTTACCCTCTCCGACGCCCTGACAAATAATTTATATGACACGAAATAATTCACCACAAAGTTGGTAATAGCTCTACATAAACATTTTCGCAGTTCACGAATTATAATAATTTATTTTGAATATATTAATTTTCCACCCCTTTACACCCTCTAGAACGGCCTGACAAATGATTTCAGTGGATAGAAACAATTCATCCCTTTGCTAGTAACAAATTTTCGTTGGAATTTTTACCGGTCAAGAATTAGTTCAGAAGATACGATATTTAATATATTTCACCCCTTTTCACCCTCCTAAACGGCCTGACAAATGATTTCGGTGGATAGAAACAATTCATCCCTTTGCTAGCAACAAATTTTCGTTGGAATTTTTACCGGTCAAGAATTAGTTCAGAAGATATGATATTTAATACGTTTCACCCCTTTTCACCCTCCCAGACGGCCTGACAAATGATTTCGGTGGATAGAAACAATTCATCCCTTTGCTAGTAACAAATTTTCGTTGGAATTTTTACCGGTCAAGAATTAGTTCAGAAGATACGATATTTAATATATTTCACCCCTTTTCACCCTCCTAAACGGCCTGACAAATGATTTCGGTGGATAGAAACAATTCATTCCTTTGCTAGCAACAAATTTTCGTTGGAATTTTTACCGGTCAAGAATTAGTTCAGAAGATATGATATTTAATACGTTTCACCCCTTTTCACCCTCCCAAACGGCCTGACAAATGATTTCGGTGGATAGAAACAATTCATCCCTTTGCTAGTAACAAATTTTCGTTGAAATTTTTACCGGTCAAGAATTAGTTCAGAAGATATGATATTTAATACGTTTCACCCCTTTTCACCCTCCCAAACGGCCTGACAAATGATTTCGGTGGATAGAAACAATTCATCCCTTTGCTAGTAACAAATTTTCGTTGGAATTCTTACCGGTCAAGAATTAGTTCAGAAGATATGATATTTAATACGTTTCACCCCTTTTCACCCTCCCAAACGGCCTGACAAATGCTTTCAGTGGATAGAAGCAATTCATCCCTTTGCTAGTAACAAATTTTCGTTGAAATTTTTACCGGTCAAGAATTATTTAAGAAGATATGATATTTAATATATTTTACCCCTTCTTACCCTCTCCGACGCCCTGACAAATAATTTATATGACACGAAATAATTCACCACAAAGTTGGTAATTGCTCTACATAAACATTTTCGCAGTTCACGAATTATAATAATTTATTTTGAATATATTAATTTTCCACCCCTTTACACCCTCCCAAACGGCCTGACAAATGCTTTCAGTGGATAGAAGCAATTCATCCCTTTGCTAGTAACAAATTTTCGTTGAAATTTTTACCGGTCAAGAATTAGTTCAGAAGATATGATATTTAATACGTTTCACCCCTTTTCACCCTCCCAAACGGCCTGACAAATGATTTCGGTGGATAGAAACAATTCATCCCTTTGCTAGTAACAAATTTTCGTTGGTATTTTTACCGGTCAAGAATTATTTAAGAAGATATGATATTTAATATATTTTACCCCTTCTTACCCTCTCCGACGCCCTGACAAATAATTTATATGACACGAAATAATTCACCACAAAGTTGGTAATAGCTCTACATAAACATTTTCGCAGTTCACGAATTATAATAATTTATTTTGAATATATTAATTTTCCACCCCTTTACACCCTCTAGAACGGCCTGACAAATGATTTCAGTGGATAGAAACAATTCATCCCTTTGCTAGTAACAAATTTTCGTTGGAATTTTTACCGGTCAAGAATTAGTTCAGAAGATACGATATTTAATATGTTTCACCCCTTTTCACCCTCCTAAACGGCCTGACAAATGATTTCAGTGGATAGAAACAATTCATCTCTTTGCTAGTAACAAGTTTTCGTTGGAATTTTTACTGGTCAAGAATTATTTAAGAAGATATGATATTTAATATATTTTACCCCTTCTCACCCTCTCCGACGCCCTGACAAATAATTTTGAGGCTAAAAACAATTTATCGTATTGCTACTGTATTTACAAAAAAGAAATGAAATGATGCTCTCGTTAATAACTAATAATTGGCAGAATAGGAAAATTATTATTTTATGACCACGACTTTATCGATTATAGTCCTACTTGAAAATGTGGTTGTGGATGATTTCACACCGGTCCCCGAATGTCAGATTTTTGTGAATTAATTTAAGACAGTTTCCTGCGAAAATTTTTTTTTTCAAAACCCTCAAGAAAGCGACTACTTTCGCGAGTTATTTGCGGAGCGAAAGTAGTGTTTTTCAATACGCTAATGTCACTTTTCAATACTCTTATGTCACTTTTCAATACTCTTATATGTCATTTGTACTATCAAAATAAATAAATCTAAATTATTTTATATTATAAGAATCTTTTATTAAAAAACTAGAAACTATAAAATCTAAGTCATTTTATATTATTAGATACTTTTATTTAGAAACTAAAAACCATGTGGTTACAAGGAAAACTACTGATAAACATTATATTTATTTTTGTAGACACAAGTGAAGACAAACTGTCAGTGCGACGTTCTCTTATGCATTTAAGCTGTTTCGGAAAAAATCTCGGAAAAAATGGTATACATCACGCGTCATTAAAGTGTCTGCTTGACTCAGAGGCTCGGACGTTAAAGCGTCCTCGTATTCTTTAACAATCCTCCTCGTTTTGCAAAAGACCACTTTCATGACTTGTAATATATCAACTATTCCGTTACCTATATTTCGTAACGTATACGACGTATTACTATTATGTAGTAATTGTTTAGATAAAACACACAGTATTTTAGGATAAGTTTATATTTTATTAAATGAAATGTGTACCGCTGAGCTTTATATAGTTTGAACCGAATAGCAAATTTTTGTTGGTAACCAGAATGGATATTTAAAACTGGTTTAATAATTCACATCTTTCGTATTCTCTTAGGATACACCTCGTCGTTTTTCTTGGTTATTTTCTGTTTGATTAGATTAACAATTGGAGCATAATATGAAGAACAGAAAAATGAGAATCGAATAAAATGTAAGAATAAATTAAGATTCACCAAGCACGTCGTTATCGAGGCGCGAACTCCTTCCCTATATCCCAAGGCAGAAATTCCTGGGTTTTCCGTAGCTGTAACTGTAGGCTCCGTGTGTATTTAAATAATGCTCCATCGTAATCATGCAGTACAAATTTAGTAATAATACATATTGTAAAATAGACTGCGTTTGCTATAGAGTATATAGGTGGTTAGCAATTTTAGTGCGTTGAATGATGCGCAGGAACTGGAGGTTTGTTGGAATCTCCTTTGATATTTTGTTTAAATGCAGAATTTTAGGTTAATTTAATTTTTATTTTCTTTACACTAGATTTTAATTTGCTGTATTAGAACAATACTTTATTTCCCGTGCAAACTGCAGAACAAAAACGCACAAAAAACATAATTATTACATCTTGTGCATGTAATATCCAATGATCCAATTTTCAACCTGTGTACAAAAAAATAGAAATCTATAACATAACGTAATCATTTTTATAGAGTTTTCTCATTGCAATACTTTTTTTGGAAATATTAATTTCCTAGAAAATAAATTTGAACGCGCTTTACAAGGATGGTATACATAAATATATAGTCGATAAGATTATTTGCAAACCCCATAATTTAGATCTCGTTTTAGATAGGTCCAAATCAATTGATTAGGGCCAACTACCTATATTTGTGGCACACATTACATTCTATTCCTATTCCATGATAATTTTTGTAAATTTAACGTAAACATTAATTTGACTAAGTTTCTTCTGTTTGATATTTCAAGTACCTACCAAGTACACTTATTAATTCATTACAATCTTTCGAGTTACGGGTAGGCATTTAATTTTAATAAATTAATTAAGCATTTCTTTCTGAGAAATTAGCTAATGTTTACGTCACGTAAAAAATTGTGAATAAAAATCAGTTGAATATTTATTTATTTTTTGGTATTAAATGACGCTTCTTGTACTCAAGAATCAAGTGTTAATAATCAAATTTTTCTTTCCTGTATCAATTATTTTGACTAAGTAATATGCAAAATGATTTTACACATCGAATGGTAATTTCCCAGTGTAGATGCCATATGGCTGATATCCATTTGGTCTTAACTGACAGTTCGTTGACTTAGCTATGGTGCGTGTTGAACTGTGTGCTAATAGTAATGTTTCCTCTTCAGTAAATTAAACACGCGATTATACAGGGCATTTCGTTAGTAGGTTCCGAAAATTCGGGTGGTTTTTTTAAAAACTTCTTTAGTATTGCAAAACTGTGTAAATACAAATCAGTCCTTGGAATTGTAGGGTCACTAACGTTTCACGAATCGTTCGTAAAAAAAAAATATGGTGAAATATTGAAATATATATTTTTTTTAAACTTATGCTATGCTCTCCTTAACACAAATCAAGAAGCAATAGAGCTGAATTAATATGGATCTTTTTAAATTCAGTTTTATGCTCGGTTTTATGTTTTATGTAATGAAATGCATGCAAGTTATGGAATTTTGATGAAAACCAGATTTTCGTTAATTTACTTTTAAGTTGAGAATAATTAAACTAGTTAATTCTACTACAAGAAATTTTTTAAATATTTTCTGGTTAATGCGATACAAATGACGTACCCTCGGACGTACCTAAATATGTCGTCAACAGAAAATCCTAGGATTTTCCGGGAGCTACTTTGGTGACTTGATAGGGGGTTAAGAAAACATTTTAAAACCAACCAAATGAACCAACGATGTATTTATACATTTTTTTACAAACGTATTTTTAATACCTGAGGGCTATTGTGCTTCTATGGTTACAGCTTTAATTACAACCCCCCCCCTAACATTTTTAATACCTATCAAACTGGCACAATTTGTCAGATTTACAATTACAATCCAGTAGCGTAATAAAATCACATAGGTAAAACTAAATAGATAAATTGGATAAAAATCTTGACAAATAATCCAGCATGCGCCCCTCGGGTTCATTCATAATCTTAATAATCACATAAACTGAGGGTAATGACATTTTTGCGAAATTTTTGTTTATATACAAAGAAATGTTCTTGATTCAGTAATTTACTCAAAAAGGTAAATTATTTGGTAATGAACATTTTCTAAACAAAATTTTGCAAAGAACAGCTATCCAAGTAAATCCATCCTCCATATTATCTTATTATCTTATCTCCATATTTACTAAGTTTTTCATAAAATCACTAGTAGATATTGTAAATAATATATCGTCACACAATTCCTTGATGTACCACTTCTCCAGCATACGATCTTTATAGAATCATTTGCAGAAAAAAAACAGCTAATTTATTAAAATCAAAATTAAAAAACAAACTTTCAACGTTTAAGGAAATGACCAGATTTCCTATTTTGTTATAAAGAAAGTTATTCATGCTAGAATACAACCTAACGCACGTATTTATTTTACGTCTGAAAAATTTCCAGGTGAAAAATATTGAAATATGCCTTTTTACATCGACTAATGAACTTTTTTGAAAATTATTATATTTTAGCAGAGAAGCTACATGGTTTTCGCTTCAACAAATTTACACAGACTTGATCTATGCTTTTCATGAGATGCTTATTGAGTATATCGAGGCGAGTGAGTACTCTTAAAATTCAATCTCAGGAGGGCATTTGACTACGTCATTGATTAAGGAATGAATAAGATACGCGACTTCAATGGCAAAGTGCGAGGCCAATTTTGGCGGCGAGATCTCGGTAAGTTGCGGGCATTCCTGTGATTTACGTAGTATGCTTTTGACAAACCTGTGTCGTGTCTGGTTTTATATCATTAATAATCTAGTGGTAATAAAAATTTAATGTCCAGTTTAATTTTAGTTTAAAATTATTAACGTAGTATGTTCTCTCTGCCAGCTATTTCCCAACGTTTGTTTGACTTTTAACCGTCACATAATTTTAAACTAAAATCAATCTGAACATTCAATTTTTGTTTTCACTAGATTATAAATTATATAAAACCAGACATGACACAGGTTTATCAAAAGCATACTACGTCACAGGAATGCTCACAACTTACCGGGAATCTCGCTGCCAAAATTAGCCTCGCACTTTACATTGGAGTCGCGTATCTTATTCATTCCTTAATCAATGACTACGTCGATAATGATAAGCTATTATTTAAACTTTAATCCTATTTGTTGCGTGATCTCCCTTTTCCTCATAAATAGGAACCAATATTTTCTTTGAAATATTCCCCCGATGGAAATATTGGATGTGCTAATTTGAAATATTTGGTAAATCCGAGGGTAAATCCTTGATCTGGGTATTCCGCATAGCTCAGTTTTGGGGCCGCTTTTATTTTTAAATTTCACCAACCACCAACCAACTTGATATTTTGAGATAGTCTATTTATATAATGATGATTTAGTGGAGAATAAATTTAACATTACGTTAAATAGTTTTTATTATTGGTACTGTTGCTATATATATAGACAAATTTAAATGATGACAAGACTTTATAAGATTTCATAAATTTCAAAAAGATTATAAGGATTAAGACAAAATTAGCGATAGCAGTCTTTCAAATTGTAAAAATGTGAAATTCCTGAGAATAATATTGAATGAATTTCTCTCGGAATTTCTTAACTGGAACTTACACTGTAAGCAGATAAAATTAATTCCATGTATTACCTAATGAGAAGTTGAATATAAATTGTATAAAAAAATCAACTATTAAGTTTATATCATATCATGCACAAGTGGGGTCTATACTTTTTATGGTATCTCCTTTTGGGGAAACTCCACCTTACCACTGGATCTTTTTATTACCCAGAAACATATTTTAAGAATAATGCGAGGAATAATGACAGTAATTTCTAGTACCCGTCCACACAGGAAGGTATTTAGGGAATACAATATTTTAACCTTTGTAAGTGTTTAATTTATGATGTGTGTGTATACCTACGTGTATATTTAAATGTTTCTGTCCATTAAATGAATTTTTCCTAATTGTTGTTATTATCATTATCCGATAAAATATACAGTTCTCGAGATATAACGTATGATCAAGCCTACGTATTCGCATAATTTTCTCTGTTTTTCATCAAGACATCCTCTGACCCAAATATGACCGCAATTTCCGTAGCGATGGAAGGAATAAGAATTCAAAGATTTTATCCAGCATTTTCATTTTATATAACAGTTGCTTGCACATACAATTGTTAAAAAACAAAGCGATAATGACTAAAAATCACCTATCAACGATATATTTCCACCACCCATTTAAATTATTAGTCCATGCCATATACAAACATGTTTTGATTATATCGTATGAAATTGCTTTATTTTGACGTACCTACCTCAAATGACATTTTTACGAATTATTAAAAAAAAATTAAAATATATAGTAAGTTTTTAATAGACATGGGTTTAAATTACTGAAACTCTAAAATATTCTTATTGAATTACCAAACATCCGACTGTAGTGGCTCAGCTATTTATTGGGTGTTGTATGGTAAACGCCATTATGATTAATGTCTATTTCTTCTGGGTTCAAATCCTCACTCCTGCAGATGGCAAGTTGAAATTGTAGAAAACTACTGTATGTTCGTATTTTTGCAACACCGTGCACCTCGAGGTGCACCTCTTTCAAGCAGCTATGCACGACTTTTAATTTTGGGGTTCTATAATCTACGGTGGTGTGTTTTATGGTATCGTTATAAATTATTTGCTATGTATACGCAATTTATTTTTATATTTTTAACTCTCAGACGTGTAACTTTGCTTAAATTTGTAAGAATCATATTATATTTCTAATCAAACCTATTTTTCTAAAATTCTTGTTATTGTGGAAATCATTTACGAAGAAATATTAGCTGGCTTTTTAGTTATCTATGTATTAAAATACTTAAAATATAAGTACGTGACGTTACTTTTATTTTTCTTTTGATGATAATTAAAATTAAAGTATCATTATCTTTATGACCTGTAAATATAATATATAATTTATATTATCTAGAGAATTTTTTAATCAGATAAAAAAAACATTGTGTTTTCATAACTTTTAATAGTGTTACTGTTGTGTATAACCTTTAAAGGTTATATTATAGGTAATACCTAGAATAGCTAAAAATATTCTACTTCGAAAAAATATAATATATTTATTTATACGTCTCACGTAACACGTCTCAATAATATTCAGTGCAAATTTGGTTTAATCGGGTTTAATGTATCGATGGGTATTTGACGAGGTATTTGATGTACTGTAAAAAAATTCTTTCCATTCCCTCATCACAGCTACCATTTATCTTATGGTATTTTGAGGGTAGTAAAATATAATTTTATACCGAAATAATAAAAATTAACACATACGTCCACGAAGTAGAGTCTAAAACTGTTTATTGCTAATAATATTAGGTATAGTTTTATTATATTCTTCATATAGAACTTAGAATGTTCAGTGTTCTCTGTTGTAACAGTAATATTTTCAAACAAGTAAAGAAAAATATTGAGATTAACAAAATCGCGATCAAGGACGGAAGTCAATTTTCGAATGCATCTTTGCTGTTTTTATTATATTTGTACTTTTGTTATTTCGTGGTGAAATGTCGGGTGTTCTCAAAATTTCAACTGAAACTGGTTGAATCTTCTTGAAAATGCTTTCTTTGAAGCAGAAAAGTTTATACTGAAATCATATTTTAGAAATAGATTCAAACATTAATTTGGCGAGTGGATGTATTTGCGCCACGAATTTTACCTAGAATTTTTCTTTCCTTTTACAACATGAAGATGTCTATAAAGTTAACAGAGCAAAGTGAGCAGGCATGAACGAAAATAGGTGGAAAATTAAAGGCTCTTTAAAGGCTAATTAAGTGCCGTAGTCCGAAATTTTAGGCTCCCAATGGTTTTGAGAAATTAGGTGTTCTGCTAACTTTATCATAACTTAGCAGAGCAATATTGAGTAAATGGGTTCCTTCGACAGATATTGCAAAAATAACACTGTACCAATTAAAGGCTAATTAAATGCTCCGATTTTATCCGTTAATTAATAATTTATTGTAAAAATAATTATTAAAAAGTGAGCAGGCATGAACGAAAATAGGTGGACAATTAAAGGCTCTTTAAAGGTTAATTAATTGCCGTAGCTTGAAATTTTAGGCTCCCAATGGTTTTGAGAAATTAGGTGTTCTGCTAACTTATTTATTGAGTAAAATGGGTTCCTTCGACAGATATTGCAAAAATAACACTGTACCAATTAAAGGCTAATTAAATGCTCCGATTTTATCCGTTAATTAATAATTTATTGTAAAAATAATTATTAAAAAGTGAGCAGGCATGAACGAAAATAGGTGGACAATTAAAGGCTCTTTAAAGGTTAATTAAGTGCCGTAGTCTGAAATTTTAGGCTCCCAATGGTTTTCAGAAATTAGGTGTTCTGCTAACTTATTTATTGAGTAAAATGTGTTGTTCCTTCGACAGATATTGCAAAAATAACATTGTACCAATTAAAGGCTAATTAAATGCTCCGATTTTATCCGTTAATTAATAATTTATTTTAAAAATAATTAATGAAAACATTTTTTGAGTTCCGGTTCGCTTCACTTATTCAGAAATGAAATTCACTAAAATTTATATTTTTCAATAAAAATAAAAATATACGACCATGAGCGATTTTCATCTTGTTACGCATTATGCGCGTATCATTGCTTCAAATACGGCTCATACACCACTTTTAATGCTCAAATAATTAAAGGCTCGATAAATGCTAATTAAGTGCTGCGAAAATCTGCACTAATTAATAAGCATATACCCAGCGCTCCACTAGATTGACTTTCATCCAGCATGGTCATGGTATCTTCCTTATTTTCAATGATATTCTTGTAAGACACTTTTTGGACGTTATTAATTAAAGGCTCGACTAATTAAGTGCTGCGAAAATCTGCACTAAATAACGCATTTCCAAAAAATATTTTTTTCGAATATAAAATTGTAATAATGTAAGCTTTTTCTTTACAATAAAATGTTGGAGACTGGAGAACCACAACATAAACAGCAGTGACTGGAGAACCACAACATAAACAATAATTACAATATTTTAGTTAATAAAATATTTTCTAATTTTTCTGAAGAATATTTTTCATGCTGATAACAGAAATTATGCTAACAACTAAGAATATTACAAGAATGATAAAATACCTAAATATCTACTACATCAACCTGGCTAGAAGATTGTCAAATATTACCTAATCTTGTATAACTTTTTTTTGGTCTAATTGAATTTAAAATTGCCGCATATTTCGTTCATTTATAAATTCTTAGTTTCATTGAAAGTACAAATAGCGCCCTTTCTCGGCGATCTATTGACCTCACTTAGTTAGAATTTATCGAGACTTTAAATTAATAACGTCCAAAAACTGCCTTACATTACATGAATGTCGTTTGAAAATATGGAAGTTGTTCTGCTGGAAAAACGTCAAGTTATCCGAGCGCTGGGCATAAAAAAAATATTTTTCGGAAATGCTTATTAATTAGTGCAGATTTTCGAAGCACTTAATTGGCATTTATCGAGCCTTTAATTATTTGAGCATTAAAAGTGGTGTAGGAGCCGTATTTGAAGCAATGATGCGCGCATAATGCGTAACAGGATGAAAATTGCTCATGGTCGTATATTTTTATTTTTATTGAAAAATATAAATTTTAGTGAATTTCATTTCTGAATAAGTGAAGCGAACCGGAACTCAAAAAATGTTTTCATTAATTATTTTTACAATAAATTATTAATTAACGGGTAAAATCGGAGCATTTAATTAGCCTTTAATTGGTACAGTGTTATTTTTGCAATATCTGTCGAAGGAACCCATTTACTCAATAAATAAGTTAGCAGAACACTTAATTTCTCAAAACCATCGGGAGCCTAAAATTTCGGACTACGGTACTTAATTAACCTTTAAAGAGCCTTTAATTGTCCACCTATTTTCGTTCATGCCTGCTCACTTTTTAATAATTATTTTTACAATAAATTATTAATTAACGGATAAAATCGGAGCATTTAATTAGCCTTTAATTGGTACAGTGTTATTTTTGCAATATCTGTCGAAGGAACCCATTTACTCAATAAATAAGTTAGCAGAACACCTAATTTCTCAAAACCATTGGGGGCCTAAAATTTCGGACTACGGTACTTAATTAACATTTAAAGAGCCTTTAATTGTCCACCCATTTTCGTTCATGCCTGCTCACTTTTTAATAATTATTTTTACAATATCTGTCGAAGGAACCATTTTACTCAATAAATAAGTTAGCAGAACACCTAATTTCTCAAAACCATTGGGAGCCTAAAATTTCGGACTACGGTACTTAATTAACATTTAAAGAGCCTTTAATTGTCCACCTATTTTCGTTCATGCCTGCTCACTTTTTAATAAGTATTTTTACAATAAATTATTAATTAACGGATAAAATCGGAGCATTTAATTAGCCTTTAATTGGTACAGTGTTATTTTTGCAATATCTGTCGAAGGAACCCATTTACTCAATAAATAAGTTAGCAGAACACCTAATTTCTCAAAACCATTGGGAGCCTAAAATTTCGGACTACGGTACTTAATTAACCTTTAAAGAGCCTTTAATTGTCCACCTATTTTCGTTCATGCCTGCTCACTTTTTAATAATTATTTTTACAATAAATTATTAATTAACGGATAAAATCGGAGCATTTAATTAGCCTTTAATTGGTACAGTGTTATTTTTGCAATATCTGTCGAAGGAACCCATTTACTCAATAAATAAGTTAGCAGAACACCTAATTTCTCAAAACCATTGGGAGCCTAAAATTTCGGACTACGGTACTTAATTAACATTTAAAGAGCCTTTAATTGTCCACCTATTTTCGTTCATGCCTGCTCACTTTTTAATAAGTATTTTTACAATAAATTATTAATTAACGGATAAAATCGGAGCATTTAATTAGCCTTTAATTGGTACAGTGTTATTTTTGCAATATCTGTCGAAGGAACCCATTTACTCAATAAATAAGTTAGCAGAACACCTAATTTCTCAAAACCATTGGGAGCCTAAAATTTCGGACTACGGTACTTAATTAACATTTAAAGAGCCTTTAATTGTCCACCTATTTTCGTTCATGCCTGCTCACTTTTTAATAATTTTACAATAAATTATTAATTAACGGATACAATCTGAGCATTTAATTAGCCTCTAATTGGTACAGTGTTATTTTTGCAATATCTGTCGAAGGAACCCATTTACTCAATAAATAAGTTAGCAGAACACCTAATTTCTCAAAACCATTGGGAGTCTAAAATTTCGGACTACGGTACTTAATGAACATTTAAAGAGCCTTTAATTGTCCACCTATTTTCGTTCATGCCTGCTCACTTTTTAATAATTTTACAATAAATTATTAATTAACGGATAAAATCGGAGCATTTAATTAGCCTTTAATTAGTACAGTGCTATTTTTGCAATATCTGTCGAAGGAACCCATTTACTCAATAAATAAGTTAGCAGAACACCTAATTTCTCAAAACCATTGGGGGCCTAAAATTTCGGACTACGGTACTTAATTAACATTTAAAGAGCCTTTAATTGTCCACCTATTTTCGTTCATGCCTGCTCACTTTTTAATAATTTTACAATAAATTATTAATTAACGGATACAATCGGAGCATTTAATTAGCCTTTAATTGGTACAGTGTTATTTTTGCAATATCTGTCGAAGGAACCCATTTACTCAATAAATAAGTTAGCAGAACACCTAATTTCTCAAAACCATTGGGAGTCTAAAATTTCGGACTACGGTACTTAATGAACATTTAAAGAGCCTTTAATTGTCCACCTATTTTCGTTCATGCCTGCTCACTTTTTGATAATTTTACAATAAATTATTAATTAACGGATAAAATCGGAGCATTTAATTAGCCTTTAATTAGTACAGTGCTATTTTTGCAATATCTGTCGAAGGAACCCATTTACTCATTAAATAAGTTAGCAGAACACCTAATTTCTCAAAACCATTGGGGGCCTAAAATTTCGGACTACGGTACTTAATTAACATTTAAAGAGCCTTTAATTGTCCACCTATTTTCGTTCATGCCTGCTCACTTTTTAATAATTATTTTTACAATAAATTATTAATTAACGAATAAAATCGGAGCATTTAATTAGCCTTTAATTGGTACAGTGTTATTTTTGCAATATCTGTCGAAGGAACCCATTTACTCAATAAATAAGTTAGCAGAATACCTAATTTCTCAAAACCATTGGGAGCCTAAAATTTCGGCCTACGGTACTTAATTAACCTTTAAAGAGCCTTTAATTGTCCACCCATTTTCGTTCATGCCTGCTCACTTTTTAATTAAGTATTTTTACAATAAATTATTAATTAACGGATAAAATCGGAGCATTTAATTAGCCTTTAATTGGTACAGTGTTATTTTTGCAATATCTGTCGAAGGAACCCATTTACTCAATATTGCTCTGCTAAGTTATGATAAAGTTAGCAGAACACCTAATTTCTCAAAACCATTGGGAGCCTAAAATTTCAGACTACGGCACTTAATTAGCCTTTAAAGAGCCTTTAATTTTCCACCTATTTTCGTTCATGCCTGCTCACTTTGCTCTGCTAACTTTATAGACATAACATGAAGGGTCTTCGTTTCGAGCGAATGATTTTTGTGAATGTTTTCTAAACGGTTTAAACAAAGATGATATGCGTTGAATATTTCATTGACGATATCAACTACTTGTACGTGGATTGGGAATAATAACCGGGACATTTTGAAAATTTTAATTTAAAAATTTAAAAAATTAATACAGTTTGTGGCTCTAATTTTGAAATAAACTCACTGAATATGAATCGATAATGATTTTAACTGTTTCTTGTTCAGAATTATAATAATTTTAATTATCCATAATATCCACAGGGGAAGTTATGGGAAGCACATAATATATTGGTAGAAACATTAATGAACATGTTTGCAGTGATGAAGAAAAATTATCTCATAACGAAGGAAATATGTAATTATTTCCGTAAACCGTTATTAGTATATTAAATATGTGTGTTTTACGCTATTAATTTCTATTACTTCCTTATCTATAACCATAATGATTTTTGACACACGTAATTGTTATTACAAAGGCGAAAACTGCTCTTAATGTATGGTGTTATTTAACAAATTATTGATCATATTGTGAAAGAAATACTGATCCATTTAAAAGTATACTTTTGTGGTTCTGTATGCGTGCATTGTATCCAATTTATTTTTCTTCTCAATAGCATAGACTTCGACATAAACTCGCCAAGCACCTACCCGAGGTTCTGTTTCCTGTGTCTGTTCCTTTCTATTATATAGGACTGGTTTTTTTGAACTTAAATTGGTTTTGTAGATAATCTGAATCAAGATATAGCTAGATTAAATCAATTAATTTTGATGTATGTATGAAATTATAGAATGGGGTTTCAAGCTCGGTTTCAAGTAATCTTGTTGAGTTAAATCCACTTATAACGAAGGTCAAAATTCATCATGTTAGGGAGAAGTCTCGAACTTTTTGTAATACAGGGTGCTAATCTTTTTTAAATGTTCTCCCGTGTACTCCAAACAGAAATGATGTATCATTTTCAAATTTGATATGCGTACTCGCTGCATTAGGGTGTTACTAATATTTAGTAAGAGTTATGCCAAAATTGATAATGTGGTATTTTTCTGCTTGCCATGATCCAAACCGTTTTCACTACGCCAATAACCTCACCATTAATCGTTTTCTGGGAATACATTGAATTGGCTGATCGACTAAATTTATCTTCACTAATCTTTATTGTTAATAATTACAAAGTAGAAGAATCTTGAAAGAAAAGTAAAGATCAACAGGTGTATTATTTACAAATTACGAATTCTATCGATACATGAAGTTACCATTGTTACCAACGTACAAATGATTGATGATCTAACAGTTTACTTACGTCTTTATAACATCATCAAAGCCGGGTCCAGACCAAGGTGAACATGTTTTGTGAGAAAAATTTTGAGGAATAAATTATTGCAAATCGAGTTGAACACTCGGTTGAACACTTTAATTTCACAATAAGAGACTGGAAATTAGGGAAAACATGGATTATTGTTTTTATTTTTATTTGTCTTCGTTTCATAATAATGGATTTATTCTGTGAGCAGAGCTTAACTTCGCGTCGCGTTTTCATTTGATACATTTTTTTTTGGTTCATAGTTAAGAATTTCATTAATTATTCAAAGTCTCCCCACACTTAAGATTTTGGAAATCACAAAAATACTCCCCGTTATAATAATTTGTAATGACGTCAGTATATGTACAGGATCGTAACGTATATTATTAGGAACCCTCCTACTTAATTTTTTATTTTCAGTTTTTGATAAAATCTTCGTGTGCAAGAAAATTTTACAAATAATTTAATTTCTCAGTCTATATATTTTTTTAAGATACAGATGCATAAGTATTTTTCGAGGTATTTTTATATATATTTTTTTTTGATCAGAGATTTTCTTGTGATGTAAAAAATATAATATTGGTTTTGTGTATTTTGATTTTGTGCGAGGTTTTGTGCATTATCTCTAAGTTTTAGTAGTACGCTCGGTAATATGCAAAACCTATACGTATATTTTTGAAATTACAAAAAAAATTAAATCGAGAATTAAATTAAAAAGCATAATTCAATGAAATATTTCTGTAGTGACAAGAAATTAAATTATTTTTTATTTAAATACTTATAAGGTGTATAGTAAGGGTCTCATTACAAGATTTTCTGTGTGGTTCAAAATATACGTGAAGATCTTGTATACTTGTGACCTAATTTACACCCTATAAAATTTGGTTTTTATACCATGTACTTTGGATTTTGCAAAGTCTGGACAACATTTGCCACATACTAATACTGCTTGTTGAGGAGAATAAATAAAATTTACTTTCCCAGACAAATTATTCTAACAAATTCCGTTTTCTCTTTCAATTGTAGATTGTAATTACTGGAAATTCCTTTAAAATAGACTAACGATGTAAGTAGTGAGTTTTTAAATATTTTGAATCGTAGTTTACTGTAATCTAATTATCGCATATGACGTAAGCAAAGTATGTCAATTTTACTCCAATTTACAACTTTCTAAATTTCCTTACGTCTAGTGATATATACATGTCAATTAAAAAAATCATGTATTTGAAAATTACGAGGAAAATTATTTATTTATTTTAATGGTAGGTAGTGTAGTTGGGTAGGTAGTTAGGAGTCAACAAAAGTTTAGTAATATTCAGCGTATTTTTTTAGTTTATAAATAATTGGTGGGGGTGATTGGTACGAAAAACTCTTTTAAGGATAATTCTTAGACCAAGAGAAAAAATTTCGTGTTAACGTTAACGTGTTAACATTCTCTATACATTATTTTAATAGATTTCCTTAAATTTCAATGAGATTTTTTTGTTATGTACCAAATTTCATTCATTAAAATCGGTGATATATTATGGCGACTCCATTTATTGAGACAAAAATTCTAAAAATATTCTTTGCGACGATATCATTTTTCGACTATCGCCAATTCTTTAAAAATCCAATCAAAATACCCATAATAATTGCCAAATACTTACATTACTGTAAACAGATATCGAAAAAGCACATTTTGTTTAGAAATATGAAATCATAAGTAGCAATTTTTTACTTAATTTTTTTATTTTGGCATGATATTTGAATCAACAACAGCAATCAAATGCAACGCTTACAGTAAGAAATATACATGATTTCACATGGTATTTTGGTAACTTATCATGGAACAAAAATTAGATATGAAAAAAAGGGTGAATTTCAAATCAGCACAACAGCAAATATATTCTAAATTTACACCTATCGGTCAACTTTAATTTTTTTTAACTTGGGGATTAATAATTGTTATTCCCTGTACTCTTTGATTATACATAGATTGGCCTTATACTTCTGGTATCTAATGGAAAATTTAATTTATCTCGTCAGTGTTCTCACAGCCAATTTTGTAAGTCACCAACCTTGGTGTATGTCAGGTTTATTTATTTGTTTTCAATATCAAATTAAATCCAATAATGTAAATAATAAACGCTTTATCAGTAAATATTGCGTCAATCCTTGACACAAAAGCGTGTTTTAAACAATGAGTTTATTGGTTCCAAACATGTGCTTATGAAACACTGAGTAAACTTAAATACAATAAAAAAATATAAATACTAAATTCCATTGAGTGTACTATTTTTAGTTTTACGCTCGGATATTTTCTCCTCGATTTTCTCCATTTTTATCATGAAACTTTACGGTGTTCGTCTTTAATAAGCCAATGACACTTGGGCCAATGATACCAAGAAAACAAATAGAAACACGTTCAAAAGCATTAGAAAGTAGCCGCAAAAAGACCACAATAATAATTCATGCTGGTATGCTGGTTCTTTATATCAGACGCATAATTCAAATTATTTATTATTTAATTCAAGGAAATAGGTATGTCGTGTCTTTTTATCTTCTGGATCTACATGTTATTTCCTTTATTGCTTTAAGAATAAATTTATTGATATACGATGCGTAGGAAGCTTTTCTTAACTGGAGATGATTAGGAAGAATTTATTGCTTAATAACTTAGGAGGAGTAATTTTCGCATCAGGCGTGATGGTATTCTATAAATTCCTGAATTTGCCTTCTGCGTGTAGAAGTCGCTGAGGTTTTAGTTGCGATTTAAATACTAAGTAAAGCAAAATATAATTAACCCCCTACCTATATTTTTACGGTTTTAAACATTTTTCTGCCTATTACCAAATACCAAATCGATATTTTGATGTGGCCGTCGCGTCGTATTGAATTCTTCGGTAATGTATGTAGGTAAATGCGATGCATTAAATGAAAGGTTATTCATAAATATTACTGCACAAAATTTGGCAGCATTCCGTTGATGACATTAACAGAATTGGTTGATTGACCAAATTTTCATGTCAGTTCCCATGCTCACTCGCAATCGGCCATCATTTAATCACTTTTCACTTATTTACTTCATAAAAAATCGGACAAATCAATAAGTGGAATCAGATTTTTTAAACGATGTTTCATTTGTATATACGTCACCGCATCTTTGGCAAAGTTACTGTTAACGAATAGAATAACGACGGATGTAAGGTTGGATTTGACCATCGCATATCTTGATCCGGCATTAGACCACGATTCAATATAGCAGTAGGGATATCGATTTTTATTTAATCAAAAAAGTCGATTCCAAAAAAACTAGCGCTACACGGAAATTAAAACCTGTGAAGATATGATGTGTGTCTTTGATTATACAAATGAATATGATATAATTATAGAAAACGAAATAGATATATGAGAAGTTGACCTCGGTGAAATCATATTATATGTTACGATGCATTTATTTTTGTAACACAATAGGTATAACAGAAGTAGATTATATGCAGAATTTTGATATCTGACCGAGTAAGTATTTTATTAGTCTATTTTTAGAATCTCGCCATATTTCACTGTAGTTGCATATAAGCCATTTTTTTTCGTTGAAGTATATCGTAACGTTTTTCTGTCGCTATGAACAATGGACTAAATAACGTTAATAATGTTGAACAAAGCATGAATTCAACAATTAACAACGATATTACTCGAGATATTACTATACATCCCTTGTTATACCGGGTGGCCACGAATTATGTACGTCCCCATTTTTGTTGTTATTGATTTAAGAATTTCGGTTTTGGGACACAAATAAAAGTGGAAAACAGGAAGGAAAAGACCACTTCCTGCCAGAGCTGCCCATTATTTAAAATAATAAATACTTTTCTTTATTTAAACTACTTTTTCAAACTAAAGTACAAAGTTTAATTTAAATAATTTTGAAATAAATCATTTAAATATTTTATCTTAACTAAATTGTAAAAGTAGTTTTATTTAAATAATTAGAAATTATTTAAATAATTTCAAATTATTTAAATAATTTCAAATTATTTAAATAATTTAAAATTTTTTAAAATGATTTAGTTAGTTTTAACTATATTTCCAATATTTAAAAAAATGTTTTAGCAAATTTAAACATTATACCGGGTGACAACGATATCACTAGCACCCCTGTTTGCACCTTGTTTTTCAAGATATCAAAATGAAACTAGGCACAGTTAATATAGACGTAAAATGTCACATCTTGACGTATTTGAAGATTTTTTTCGGACTTCCGGTTCAGCCGAAGACACCAATTCTTGATTTTTGTACGGATGGACCAAATTCGATGGGATTTGGGGGTTTCTCTGAAAGTTTGAGAGATAGAAAAAAAACCGACATAGATATCCTGCCTGGGCTCAATTTTTGAGAAACAAACAATGGCGCAGATGGCGATCGTCTATCTATTTCGACCACCGAGCTACAGAGCGTTTTTGGAAAATTGGCATTTTTAGGAGAACTCTATAAGTATCTCAATTACCTAGTGTCGAATCGAAAATCGAGTAACACATTCTTGAAGTGTCTTTTTAGGTAAAATCCTTTGTCCATAAAAAGAAAATTATGCATGCATTAGTTTTCGAGATATAAACATAACTTTTGTTTTGTTAAGTGGAACACCCTGTAAATTGTTTCATTATTCAGTCACAATTTAAATGAACTTTCCAACGATATATAATAAATATGTTATACTTATCTCAATAAAAGTGGTCAATTTTTGAAAAATTAAATAATATAGTATTAAATATTAAGGAGGCCATGGAAAAATGCCATATTTTCAATAACGCTCTGTAGCTCGATAGTCGAAATAAATAGACGATCGCAGTTTGCGCCATTGTTTGTTTCTCGAAAATCGAGCCCAGGCCACCTATATCGGTTTTTTCTGTCATATTTTCAGAGAAAAACCCAAATCCCATCGAATTTGGTCCACTCTGTATATTATTACATTTCCAGAATGGGAATATTCTGAATAGGTTTGAATTACTTTTTACGCCGACTTGGTTTTTTAGAGTCAAGATTTGTTTTACATATGGAGTGCTGCGATTAACTTTAAATTATCATAAATGACATAAAAAATAATCGAAAAATATAAATTTGACTTTTAACTAACAAATTTAATAACTAGGTGCATTATAATCTTTCGAAATTAGTTTCTTGCAAGTTTCTAATCTATTTCAATTATTGAAATTCCAACTAATATCCACACAAAGCTTTTACCGTTGCTTCATGAAGCATTTAAATTTAAATAATAGTTGTAAAAAGACATTATTATTTAAATAATTTTTAAAAGTAGTTTTTAGTTTATTCGCAGAAATTAGTTAAGATAATTTACCATAAATTATTTAAAATACATTTTCAGAAAATTATTTAAATAACTCATTATTTAAAATGTTTTTTTCCATTATCTTTCAAAAAGTAGTGTAACTACTTTTCAAAAATAGTTTGGACAGCTCTGCTTCATGCTTAACTACATTTTTGTGATTGTTTCCTATTAAGCATAAAATTCGAAGGTCAATAGTTTTTCCAATTTAAAAAATTACAAAAAATAAGCGAGATACGACCAATTTACTTCTACTTCTTCAAAATGGCCGCGTCAGATGATTGCGATGTAAGAAAATTACCAAGTAGGCTATTGAAATTATTAGTAAGGTTATAAGATTGGTCTGTGAAGAAGAAAATATGTATTTGAATTACTGATAGCGGTAAGACTATTTTAATAATGATGGCTGTTTAAAATTTTCCTATATAACTAATTTTTTGGAAACTGGTAATTCATGTTCAATATGTCTTATCGAAATTGTAGTTGGGTCATCATGCACTAAAGCTAATACATTAATTTCCGTTTCTTCATCTACAATAAATCTTTCTTGAATTTGTATATCAGGTTCAGTTTTAAATTGATGCTCCAACCGGGCGAAATAGTTTCTTGGAGGTTTTGGAGGTCTTCTTTCTGGATATCTCTGGATATCTACAAAACTGTGTGCTTTAGTTGCATTACCTACGTAATCAACATGTCAACTTTTTTATCTCTTAAATATTTTTGAGCCGTTTTATACCTATTATTATTAATTTACTTGTTTCTAACTTTAATACACTTCGGGTAATCAGTGAATAATATCAAGAATAATTCAATTGTTGCGGATGTGTCATTTTCATGGAAATCTGCAAGTTTAGATTTAAATGTAGAGATAGGTAACTGATATATATTATTAAAATTATTATCTTATAAAAATGTATTTATTATTAAGAAGGGAATCATTAAGAAATGATTAAAATGACGAAATAATTAAAGTTTATGAATCATTATTTCTGATTAATAAAAAAAATATTTAATACTCTTCGGGTAATCAGTGAATAATGTCAAGAATAATTCAATTGTTACGGATGTGTCATTTTCATGGAAATCTGCATGTTCGAATTTAAATGTAGATAGGTAAAATATATATTATTAAAATTATTATCTTATAAAAATGTTTTTATTATTTAGAAGGAAATCATTAAGAAATGATTAAAATGGCGAAATAATTAAAGTTTATGAATCATTATTTCTGATTAATAAAAAATAGCACAGTCTCATTAAGAAATTTTCCGTATGACCCCTACAGAAATTAAAAAATGAAAAAATTGTCTGTTTTGGGAAAAACTTAAAAATATAGTCCCTATTAGTAATTTAATTTTCTTCTTGACAGTCAAGTCTACAACCTTACTAATAATTTCCGTAGCCTACTTAATTTCCTTACATTGCATTCTTCTAACGCGGCCATTTCGAAAAAAAAAGTAAAAAATTGGTCATATCCCGTCGCGTATTCTTTTTGAATTTTTTAAATCTGAAAAATCTGTTACACTTATTTTATAGATACTTTAATAAAAAACCATACAAAAATAGTCATTCTATTTAAGAAAAAAAAGTTGACTTTCGTTCCTTTTAGTCTAAATCAGCCCCTTTTTGTCTAATTTATGTTTTCCAAAAACGAACTTTTTAAATTCAATAAAAAAATGAGGGCGTACATTGACTTGCGGCCACCCGGTATAGAGGCACATATTTAATAAGATAGGTACTATAGGAATTAATATGATACCAAAAAATAATAACTGTTATTACACTATTGTTTGTCATAGATGAATAAATAAATATCACCCAGGTAATTATCTAATTGTGTATGGTAATTCGAACTGGTGCATTGACGTACAAGTTAGATTAAAATTAAAACAATACTGTTAAACACACCATTAATGGAGGATCAATCATCAATGAATAGCACCATTTGGAATTATTACCAATGGAAATACAAAAAGCAAAAAAGTGACAGTCAATCGCCAATAATTTTTTGTTAAAATTAACATGAACTTTTCACAGCCCATATCAAACTAGTAGACATAGATTATTGAAGATAATCGATGTTGTTCAATTAATACCATTCAATATTATTTAAAGTATGGATATAAACGGTTGTCCTTGTTGTACACATTAGGATTTACCATGTCGTTTACCCTTAAATACGCTCACAAATGGAAGTTTCAAAAATATTTAATAGTATTATGTAATCAACTATAACGAAAAGAATATAGATATATGTTGGTCAGGCAAAGGTGTAGGCCTGCGATTGAAAAATATGTTCAGTTACACATGTTTTTTTTTATATCATCCTCATCCTCATAAACCCAATCCCAGACCTCGATTTTCAATTGTTTAGAAATAATGGCATCCTTGAGTACAATTCGTTCAAAAACTTTGATCCCAGCGAAATCATATTGGATCGATGCAACAACAATCCACGGGTAGTACTCTCGTCACTTTTTTTTTATTTAAATGGCAATACGAACATGCACAACGAGATGCACAATTATCGATGATCCAGGGCGTGTGTTGTTCGGTACAGAGCTAGTCATTCTTGCGGCACTCAATCAATACCTTAAATTGAGCCTTAAACTAATTCAACAATATTATTATTATTGGATTGGATTGAGTAGAATTGTTGTTCTTTTGCTCCGTTACATTGCTGTAGACCTGGACCAAGCCTAACACCTAAGATTTTTCCTTGTGGGATCAAATTGAAGGTGATAAATACATTTCTACAACCATCTAAAATGATTTTTCCTTTAACATTATTTCTTTTACATTAATATGCAACATACTACAAATTCTGATGCTGAACCTGTAAAAAATGTGTTTTTTATGTAGAACTATTTAAAATGGGGGTTGTTGTAAAAAAAATTTGTCGATAACGTCATAATTTTGTAGAAAGTTTTTAGGAAACAAATAAAATGTACCTATACGAGGAAATAGAGAAATGTAAAATCGACCTGTCCGAGTGGTTTCTTCGTCAATTGCTTAGTAAAAATTTTATTGAATTGATAACAACATCTTTACGCTCACTATACAGTAACGTCTAAATTAAACGTTCAAATGTATACTGAAATAATTGCGATGTGGGTCCAAGGATAATATGAACTTATAAAATGAGTAGGCGACCAATCCAGAGGCATTTGCCTTAAGTTTACCTATTCAAATGATGGCATTGAACCCAAACCGTAACCAGTAAATACATTCATGAATGTATATAGCGGACATTTAATTAATTTAGACAATACTGTACATATATTGTAATGTAACTTACACTGCTCTATAACTCAATCTATCTATTCTATTATTACGTTTTTAAAACCGTCAATTATAGCCACACCCTAGTACGGCGAAATTGGCTAATTTATTTTTTACCTCAGGCAGTGTATCTACAAATAACAGTACCTACCGGCCAAGAAATATTAAAAAGAAATATGTAATTAAAAAACATTCACGTCAAAAACTCATCGATCTCGCTTCTACTCAAGGCCGGGACTTGAAATTTTCATTAAATTAAAAATAACTATAATCGAGGTTATAATCATCAAAATTCGTATGAGGGTGATTTTAAACAATAGTTCTTGATTCACAACTTATAACTAATCATTTATTTTGATAATTGGGTGTTATAAAACGCAACCAATATTTCCATTACAGTTGTAATGTGTAACATATGGATAATATATAATTCAGAGAATTCAGTCTTAAAATTAAATATAAGATTCATTAAATTAAAGTAGACAGTCCAAATTCAATCTAGACCACCTGTTTCATAACATTTTACCGACAATTCAAATGCTAATATGGACCCACCTTAGATCTGGTCCAATAATTATTAATGATCACAACAATCATGATATGATATGTATTAATAGAGGTAGGTGTGAAAATTTCCAGTTATAAGGTCACAAATACCATTTGTATTGACTATTTAATATTTATTGAGAATTTGATACGTTTTTACTTGGCATTCGACATTCAATTGTTCTATAAAATTTTGTCTGCATTATGTTGCTAAATGAAATATTTTGAGTTTTGTATATTTTTCTATCCAACAACTGTTAAATTCGAAGAAGTGAAAAATATTGTGCATTTCTATTTGGAGTTCCTTAAACTATGTCACATAACAGAAAGAAGTGTTAATAAAAATATAATCTTAACAAAAATCGTCTAATTTTTGACACTTACGAGAATTATCAGTTGGTTAGAATTACGCCTATTTTATTCTCGTTTCTCTTTTAGCAACATTATTATTTGTATCCGTTCCTGTGTACCTTACCTACGTACTCAAAGGAAATATTTTAGATTAAATTCAAAAACAACTAAATAACGAAATATACAAATAATACATACAATATATCAATATTTGGCATCAAACTCACAATTAATTGTAAAACTAATTAAAATAATATATAGGGTGTAATTTTGGTACGATTTTTAACTACTCAATTGATTAATATTTATTTGAAAAATCAATCAAGTTTACCTACGCCTATCGGCACGTCATCCGTAAACATACTTACTATATATTATGTATTATTAACTAAGAAATCGAGGATTTCTAATGGAATATTTTATGCATTTTCTGAATTTATTTAATTTATACCAAATATACCAACCGTTAGCTTCTCTAAGCAATTAATTAAAGAAGTAATTCATTTAGAACTTTAATTTATTACATGCAAAATTCCTTTAATAATGAGATAATTGGAAGTACATGCTAATTTATTATTAAAGTTTATCTGATTACCTAGTAATGTCTAAATAGTTTTGCTGTAGTCATTAGAGTATGTTCAATTACAACTGCCGTGCATGTTGCTAAAAGTTCTTTGGAATTAAGTAATTTCTAATAATAAACTATATAATAAATAATAATAGAAAATAGTAAACATAAACATTTTATTGACAAGAGACCATTGCACCTGGAGTATCAGAGATATCGAAGAGGTTAATAAACAGTTGTATGAATATTTTCTCTAATTTCAATTAATTATACGCATCAGAAAACTGCCAGTCAATGAAGTCTAATAATCAATTTGTGCCTTGCGGAGAGTAAGTATGGAATTCATTTGCATTTGATAAAGATGGAACAATGTCAAACAAATATGCAAGATCCGTTACACAAAACGCCGACACTCTAAGTATTAAATTGCAAAAGCCTTTTTATGCAATTCTATAGATATACTATAGATAGAAGTACATGTCTACATTTTTGCCTGCTATTTGTCTTCTCACAAGTGTTTTGTTTTCTTAACCGTGTTTTAAGTCACCAAAGTACCTAACTTTGGAAATCTTAGGGTTTGATGTTAACGAAGTCCTACAGTTTATTGTGGAGTTCGAAGTTCGAACTATATCTAGGGCATCGACAGGAACGTCTTCCGTCCCATCTGTGTCCGATACCATATCACAAACAAATTCTGATAGGTCACTTAAAAAACATCTTACTGTGCATCGGTAATAAATTTAATGTTATAATTGGGGATCGAATGATATATTTTGTTTCTGATACCGATATACCAATATCAAATATAGTAATTCTACGCATGTTCTTAGTAATGAAAAAATATGCGTGTGCGAGCGGAACATCGACGGATTCTAATTTCTCTAGGTGTAGATTTTCTAATACTATGTCACTGAAGTAACCCCCGGAAAATCCTAAGATTTTTTGTTAGGTAAAGACAGACGAGGCCCTATGACGAGGCCCTATAGCATTTCTAAAGGTGATAGTTACCAGATTTTGGGATTAACTTAAGTGTCAAAGTGACATTTAATACAACACTGATAGAATCTTTAGTACACTTATGATTCTTTTGAATCTTTTGTAATTGGAGTGTGAATATGAAACCATTGACATAAAAATTATAAAAACGTGAGGAATATTGTAATTATTGTGATGAATTTACACCCACTTTACAGAAGTTTCGAATATGCTCTCACTCACAAAGCAGAGTCCTAAATAGGTGGTGGTGCAGCAGTCGTCCCAGAGATGGCGTCAAAAACAAAATAATTGTGGAATGTTCTAAAGGAGCACCTAGATTATTCTAGAAGATAAACCTGTAGGTATATAAAGGCCAAGATGGTCAACTACATGCAGTTGAATATTGGAAAGTAAACTGAGCAGAACAGAGAAGGAACAGTGTCCAGTGTAAGTGACAAGTAGTGAATAATAGTGGTTAAAAGTAGTAATTAATGTTATATAGTTTAAGTGACTAGTAAGAAATTAGTAAATTAATAAATTAGTGGTTTAGTCTTGTTGCAATTATTGAATCCACGCTTGGGATGTATACTAAGGGGTGTAACACGTAACAATATAAATGTGGGTGATCACTACCAGCAGGTGACACTAAATTTAATTTTTTCGCGTTAGATTTTTCGAAAAAAAATCGCATCTCCGTAAAGAACGGAGTTAGGCCAAAAATGGCAAAACCGTTTCGGGGTATTAGTCCAAGGATTAAAACAAAGTGGTTAAACAAATTCCTAAACAATTTGGAAGGAATTGGTAGGTTGCTAAATTTTTAGAAAAATGCAAGGGGTCTGAAAATCGCCCCGTGCATCTTAGGGTACAAATGGCAACAATCGCTAACCCTCGCGCTAACCCCTGTATAAATTTCCAATGAATTTTTTCGTCGAGATGTTGCAAACCGCATCTTAATCGTCAACTCTAACCGTAGATATACAGCGAGAAATTATGATCAAATTTTCACTAATTTTGCACAGAAGTTTATTTTCGCAAAAAGAATTCTTAAGAAGTATATCTTGTCTTCTCGTTCATTTTTGTTTTTTCTCATCCTTTGCTTCTATTGGAGGAGCCAAAAAAGTGAGAAATTTGTCAATAATAAAGTTTAATATTTTAAGATCAGGTTCTAAATTATGGCGAAGGTAATCATCATCATCACGAGAAAAAACGTATTGAAATTATGGGTGCCTATATTTTTTTGGTAAAATTAAATATACATAATTATAACGGTTTTTTTGTGTGTTTGTACGTGTCAGTCCCCAGGCGCATTATTTTTGATTTTATGCAATCTTTTTCAACAAATCAAAAGTGGTGTTATAATAACGGTATCGACTTTATACAAACTATGATTAACATAGGTAGTCTGCCGGCGCTTATTTCGTAAGATGTGTTGGAATTTTAATTTACTTGGTTGTGTTATCGAATGTTCATACATACGTGTATAGTCCAGTCTGAAAAAATGTAATCCATCAAAATTCCCAGAGAGCCTATTGCAACTATTGCTAGAGAAACGTGGTTTATAAACGAATGACAATGTTCACTTCTGGGTTTTTTCCCAGTACAATACATGTATTCGGTTCTTCTTTTATTTTAATAGGGGTAAAGCGAGGGGTAAAATAATGTATAAATAGATAAAATCGTCATAAATCGATTGCTCACAAAATCGCTTAGACAGCTCAATTTTATGCTTTTTTAATTTTTGTAAAAGTTCTGACATTTAATTGACATTTTTTTTTTTAAATGTTGACTTCAATTTTTGATCTCATTTGAAAGAATACATTTTTAAAAGGTGCAAAACTAGAAATTATGATACATGAAAATTTTCTTTTGAAAAAATTCTAGCTGATGAAAATATACAGGGTGGAACAAAAGTATCAAATAATGGCTTTAACTTTGTTATTTGGAAAGTTACAAAAAAATTTTCTATATAATAGTTGTTTGGTTCTTTACCGTGCATGTTTTGACTTTTTTAGTTTGTTGATATCTTCTTCTGGTTTGTAACTATGGCAACCAACTTTTTCTTTTTAAATGGCACCCATAATTTTTTTTTGTCAATTTGAAACAAGCATATTTTTCCCTATTCAGTCATAATATTTTGCAATTTTTGGAAAAAAAAATAAACGTGAAAGAAAAAATTTATTACGACTCAATCGGAATTAAATTAATTAATTTCACAACATCACAACACTAAAATTTAGTTGTTTGTTTGTAAAAATTTAATTGTCAAACTTCCATGGCATTCTTTACCAAAAGTAATGTTTGTGTTTTATAACTGCATGACTTTTTCCATGGCACCCTTTATTAAGAGGCGACGAGTGAGTCGTAATAAATGTTTTTTTTCTCGCTTATTTTTTTTCGAAAAATTGCAAAATTTTGTGACTGAATAGAGAAAAATATGCTTGTTTCAAATTGACAAAAAAAATTATGGATGCCTTTTAAAAAGAAAAAATTGGTTCCCATAGGAGCAAACCAGAAGAAGATATCAACAAACTAAAAAACTCAAAACATGCACGGTAAAGAAGCAAACAACTTTTATATTGAACATTTTTTTGTAACTTTGCAAATAACAAAGTTAAAGCCATTATTTGATAATTTTTTTCCACCCTCTATGTTAAATTCAAATTTGAATTTTTCACCTACTTATTATTATTTTTTTTTAAATAAGGAGAACTAGAAGATTCATTTTATTAATTTTTTGTTGAATAAAAACGAATTAGTCCAGATGTATAAAAATTGAAATAAAATTTTTACAATTTTTTATAATCCGAAAAAAAGTAATTTTGAACAATTTTACAGTTACCTAAATATACTAAGTAAACCCTAACCCTAAACCTGCTTTCGGATACCTTAAAATTGACCAAGATTTATAACGCTGTAAAATAGTAAAAAATGTATGGATTTGTGCCGGGTTTTTAGCGTTTCAAGGGAAATTTGATTGGCTTTCATCTTACATATCTAACTTTAAGATAAAGTTACAAAAAAATGCTTATACAGGGTGTTAAACAAATTAATGTTAAATTATCTTGTGTCCAGCATTAACCAGACACCCTGTATATTAGAATTTTATAAAATTTGTTTGTCTTATGTGTCTGCTTTAATATACCTTTTGAATTATGCTCCTATCTTTTTTGTAGAAAAAGATACAAAGGTTTTAGTAAAATGTTACATTTTCACAATAAAGTTACATTTTCACAATATAGGTCCGTATCTAGGACTACAATATAACAACCAATAAGAACACCAATAACTAAAGGAAAGAAATGAAAACTGAATTACTACGAAGAAACTACATCAATTATTGCTCAAAATGACCTCCATATTTGGGTGGAAGAAAACCCATTTGCTACAAGGGAGGCACTCAAAACACACATTTTCATTAAACGTTTGGTGCGGCGTCTTTGATAAGTTAATCGGATCACATATTTTCCCTTATACACTGATTGGCGAAGTCTATTTGGAGTTTCGTCGAAATATTTTGCTAGTATTTTAGATCATGCAGTTGCAAATGTAGACAAAATACATTTTTACCATGATGGTGCTCCATCACATTATAGGCTCATTGTTAGACAATTTTTAAACCAGAACATTCCAAACACGTGGTATAGGTAGAGGTAATCCTATCGAAATACCTCCAAGATCACTTGACTAATCATGTGGATTACCACATTTGCGGATATCTAAAATCAAAAGTATATTTCACTGGCATTAATAGTAAGGCAGAACTTCTTCACAGGATAGAAGATGCATGTGAAGAAATAAGAAATAATCTGGATGTGAATAAAAAATCTGCTTAACCATATTTAAAAAATGGCAAGAAAATGCATCCAACAAAATGGAGGCCATTTTGAGCAATTATTGTAGTTTTTGCGTAGTACTTCTTTTGTTTAGTTATTGGTGTTATTGGTTGTTCTTGTAGTCCTATAAATACGGACATGTAATTATATTTTCTAGTGGTCTAGAGGCGTATAACAAACTGTAGTTGTACATATGAAGTAAATTAATTAATAAAAATCTGTTTCATTTCATTGTGCACCCTCAAAATGTTCATAGAATTCAATGTTAACTAAAAATTTTAGTAGTAAAATTTTCTGCGGGAAAATATAAAGTACATGGTTGAATTCAGTTTTCATCACTCTTTCAAAATTTGGAAACAAATTTTAAAAATTGCTATGTTTGTAGTAAGATGACGTTTCCTCCACGAAGCAAGTAGCTTAGAGGTTACGTTACGTTACGTTTAGACACATCAAAATGTGTATGAAGTAGGTAGGTATGTGACAAATTTTAGACTGGTGTCTCTATAGTAATAATTTTGATACAAATGCTCCTCTTTGTACCCCCGTCACTAGAAACACTATTCTAAATTTTTCGTGGTCAAAATAATAATAATCTAAAAATCTAAAACCGTACCGAATTTCATGTCAGTGTGGAGGAGTATTCCAAAAAATATTACTTCATGAGATATCTTCAACTCGATCTCAAAAATGGTACATATTTATGTGACTTTTTTCTTATGCAATAATCGAGGAATCACCTTTTGAATTATTATTGATGAGAACATCCGATAGATATAAAATATAAACAGGTAAAACAATACACGGCTGTAGGCTTGGCTGCAGGTTACAGTTGTATGTATAGCCATTATCAATGTTATATGTAAACAATCTATCTCATCTTAGACTCGAACATTTTAACATGTCATTTCTTTTATTATGTGGATTATTTAATATTGTTTCATAACACAATAACATTGTTCAAAGCTTTTACCTTACCTTCAGCCATTTCATACTTTCATTATTTGTAAATTGTAGATAATGCATGTAGACAATGAAAAAAGGTGATGATTTGTTTAGATAGAGTGATATAAGTAGGTCTCGAATCGTCTATGCCTCGCTACATTCATATATGTATATAAAAAATCAAAATTATATTAGATAAATTGAATTGCATTTGATGCGGTACCTACTGAAACACATTATGTACTTATGTTTGATTTTGTCTTTTATCATTAACGTGGGTACAAAAAAAGGTGATCGAAAAAAATTAAAATTAAATAGTGTCCATTATGGGTTTTTTTTACATTTCGCTTAAATAAATCGCTAGAAATGTGCCAGACCAGTACGACATGTAAGTGATCTGTATAGAACAAAGTTCTGTTTCGTAACAATTGTCATAACAACATTTTCCTTCCTTGGATATTCTAAATGCACATAAGTAATTAATACACTGTTGATAAAATTTACCAGAGACCAATTTAATTTAAATTGGAGAATTGAAATGTACAATTGTCAAAAACGTGAATTATATTTACTTAATTTAGTTATTATCGTTTTGGTCGCTTACAAAAATATATAACAATTTTATAATTAAATTTAACTTGTTATAAAAATACTTGTACATACATTTCCAAAGTATAAAGTATCATGGTGGTATTGGTCGTTAAATCAGGGTGTCTGATTATTCAATTTATGGTAAACGCAAGAAATACCAACCAACATAACCCGATGTTCGCCGTTTCTTATTTTTTTTATTCATTTAGTGCTAGAATTCTAACGGCATAGTCGATTATTCTTAGTTAGGTGTTAAGCGACACGATCATTACATACGAACCATGGTTCAACGGGATAATTACACCATTCAATGGGATATTTATGTATTAAACCATACCTGTACTATTATCATAAGACTTGAATCCGATAAACAACAAAAGAGGCTCGTCTAAAACGCTGGGTTTTATAAAAGAGAACCTACCTACTCGTATTAATTTTAATACAAAGTAAGTTAACACATAATTGATATGCGTGTGCCGATCGAGGTATGCTATAACCACTGTAACCTTTGATGAGAGTATTGACTATAGAGTAATATTTGTTTAATATATAGTTATGTATGGCGTATGAAATAAAGAACAGTTTTTTTTGTATTTAAAAAAAGTAAATTCTTTAATGAGAGCTTATTCAATGATTTTATTTTGCATGTTGCGTTTGTAATACTAGTTTTGAATCACCGGTATGCACGAGACTGCTTTTGAAAACAGGATTAGCAAAAACGTTTATTCCATTTAGGTCTAAAGGAAGAAACTGATTAATATTTATTACTGCTTTAAATATTTCTTAAAAATTAATGGATCGCCCTTTAATGACATCGAGGTCTATCGAACATTTTATAGTTGAAATAATGTATTGTTGGTTTCTTAAGAGAAACGAGATGCAACCAGAATTAAAAATTAATAATAATACTCGTTTGAGTCCAGGCAGATTCGTCTGAGCTTTTTTTACATACTCGTAGATGTAAATTTTTTGGATTAATGTATATACATAGAATATAGATAATGATTTATGATAAAACTTATTAAATGGTTAGAGTTTGTTGATGGGTGTTTGGCTATGTGTTAAGATAATTAACAGGAACTATGAAGCATGCAGGAATGATATAGAATTGAATCATCGCGTTTGCCTTTACTAATACCATAGATTTTCAAACATTGAGTAGAAAGAATATCACTTGACATTCCAAATTAATCTTCTGAACTGTAGGTTTGTGATTGATTCAATAAAATTGTAGGTATATAGGCGATTCATCAAATAAATTCGGTACATTTTTAATTTTTGCAATACAAAATCTTTAAAATGAATAAGTATCGCAATAAAAATAGATTACTGTTATTTATTGTGTAAATAAAAATTGAATTCATTATTGTTGATATAATAAAAGTAAAGTTCAACAATCTCATCAGCTAATATACTAAATACTAATACTCATATTTGTGCATACATCTGCTGTTCGCTTTATAAATCTTTATGGTTGAATAACTATCAATTCAAAATATGTATTATATACGTGGGAATTTTTTCAAGTCTAAATATATAGTCATGGTTCTCCTTTTATTGCAGATTGATGCCCAGTTAAACTTTAGAACCAATAATTGATGATAATATTAACATCTTACAATTTGATCTATCGATCGATAACCATTGAAACGATCTGTGTTATGATTAAACAAGAATCTGATAAAATAATAGTTTGAAAACGGAAATTAAAGGGCGTACGTTTTATTTGTTATATAATTCTTGGCAGAAGGGCGGGAGCAAATTGATGACAGTCGATTATATTTAATTTCGATTTCAATTTAGATTGAGAGTCTCAGATATTAAATATAGTTTTCGTGTTGGATATTTGATTGGATGGAAACATATTATTTATATATGTAAAAGTTAGAAATTGAATTAATTTTCAGTTATCTCATTTTAATCGAAGTTTCTTGATGTGTAATGTTGATCTATGTGTATTATATAATATTGTGATCCTTTGAAGTCTTTCTCACAACTTTTCATCAAAACCTCATTTGTCATCTTCTGGAGTGTTCTGGGTAATGTAGCAGTTTTAAGTGATCCATATTTTTAAATTTATCGAAAACGGACGGCTTACAATTTACAACAACAATTTTAGTGGGAGTTTTAATAAGGAGATATTGGAAAATATTTTAAATTTTGAAATCAGCCCTGCTTACATAAGTATAAGAATATTTTCTGTTGAGATTTCAATTCGTCAGGTCCAGTGAAGATTTGTGTATCTGGTTCAATGACCAAGAGAACGTATTCTATATATTTCGATTATCTATATGGGTGGGTTTTTAACAATTTTTTATTTCTACATTTATTGCACATTTATTAATATATTTCAACATTTGTGGAAGAGTTTTTGGGTTTTCTTCCGCGTTAAGTATTTTCTTCGTAATACTTGACGTTCCGACTATCTGTTTTCTGAAGCGAAGACAACCACGGCAATGGTCAAAACGTCCAGAAATCAAAATATTCATATATTCAATGCAGAGAACCCGAACATTCTTAGAACCAAAATATATCTTAAAAAAATGTATCTTAAACGTTTTAAAATCTTAATTAAGGACGCCATTTATAATATTAGGATTAGGTATCGAAAATAAATAATAAATCGATAATAAATCATGTTTCACAACTTTTTTATTTTCACTTGCCGAAATTCCGATTTAAAAGTGATGATCAATTAATTAATCGGCGCCATAGATAAGATACAGACAATATGGACTAACGCAATTTAAAATTCAAATAAGGTTCCGGTTTTTCATTTGCGCAATATGAAGCGAAGGCGACCAGTATATACACATTTTGAACAATCTGCTAAGTGAGATGTTTAAGCATAGATGACAGAAATAATAATAAGTAATACCTAAACATTTATTTTCGACGTCGACGACGTCCTGTTTATTGTCGGCTTTGTCGCGGAAATCAGTGGATTGCAAACTTTTTACAGGTGTCTCACTGGACACCGTAGGTGCACTTCATACAGACCTCGAACGTTACGTAATATGTAATTGTCTACATTGTGCATGTGAAATCTGTTGGCCGGCGTCATGGGCGCATACAAAAGCATTTCACGTCTCCTTCAACTAAACGTGAACATTCCTAACTGTACGTCTGTCTACTGAGTGCTGAGCCGTAGTTTGCGCCGGTGTACAAGCAGCTATTTTTGAATAAAAAAAAAAGTATGTATCCCGTTGCATTCGTGGACAATAATGGCAACAGATTTCTTTTTTTTTTTTAACTTTCAATTAAGACATTTTCTAGTATTTTTAAGTAATTTCGTATTAATCGTGAAGGAAGGAAATGAAAATTATTAAATATTAAGTATTTACATATTACAGTTTATAGTTACATAGGTATGTACGTACGAGCATAATATGTATATGAAAAGCAATGTATCAAAATCTGTAGAGCAACATAAACATTCATATAAAAGGATCATTTGGATATTTACGCTCCACACCTTTATTTTTAGTCTTAAGAGTCCAAATATACTGTGATTTGATTCGATACCCTCGTCCCTCGTCGATACCAGTTTACCAGTGTTTAAGGCCATGGCCCATCATTGCCAGCATTTTTCTAAGATCGGCCAATAGATTGATGTCGTATGAAATGAGGCCAAAAACCAAAGAGAAAATTATCATTTTTAGTATATTTTAATAAGAGCTTGTTATTATTAATTTTTTATTTCTATATAATTTTATTTTTAGATAAGTAGGTACATAATTGTATTTTGTAAGTATGTAATCTTCATTGCATTAAATTGAAATATTATATAATTAGTATAGTTCTACGGAATATTGTGTATACCGTGTATCCCCAAATCGATGCACACCATTGGGATATCGGAAACGGTAAAAGCTATGAGGGCGTTGAAACAGTTTTAGCAAATTTTATGCTAATTCCAAATCTGTTAAGAAATCACGGCTAACAGAAACCGTTTTTGAGATTTTCCAGAAAAAACGAAAATTTCTCTTTTTGGCTGTCGCCAAAAATAGTCCTTGCTCAGACAGGTTTTGGACTTTTACATTATTAGGACACTTTTTAGAGGCTAATATTTTGGTGTAAAAACGAATACTTGATAGTGTTTTGTTTTCGAGGTATCCGAGGTAACTTTTGTTTTTCTTATAGTAGCAGCAATATTGGATTTATCGGTTTGCAGATTACGCTTAAAAAAAGCTTTTAATGACGCATCATATACCGAGGAAGAATCATTTTTCAAGCGACTAATTTAAGAAAAGTTATCCATTGCTTAACAAAACAAAATACACTCACCGACATAAAATTCGGGATACCCATAATTTTGATCAAATTTAATGTACCTACCTAAGTACGATAACTTTTTGCTCCATAGTCCGATTTTAACTTTTTTTTTTTTGAAAATGTAGATAAATGTTTCGGTTTTAATTAATTTTATTCAATTTTCGAAAAGAAAGTTTACATGTTGAAATATACAGGAAAATGAAAAAGTATATATTTTCCCCTCGATTTTCCCTTAAGTTTGTAATACCCCGTAGTGTAGGGTAATTTTAATTTTGCAACCTAAACTTCACTGAATATGCTTTTCTGCAAAGTTTGATTCATTCTTAGCTTAGCATTTTGTTTTTTTATTCTTCTCGATATCGGGAAGGTTCGATGCTTATTAGGATAACGATAAAAGAAAACAATCTTGTATCTAAACTGAACTAAGTATAAACTGAAATGAGATATCTTTCTCGGTTTAAGAGATATGAATTTTTGAAAAACACTTTTTTCAACAATGATTAAAAAATCCTTGATTTTTTTTTGGAATCTTAGTTAGTACCTATTGTTACCCCCTCTAGTCATTCATTGATGTAATTAGGTTTTCAATAGCCTCTGGGGAATATTATTCCATTCTTCTTCCAGAGCGTCTCGGCGCTATTGGAGAGTGAATATAATTGTCTTAGGCGTTTCCTGATTCGTCTACCTAACATGTCCCATACATGTTCTATCGGATTAATGTCAGGACTACGAGCGGGCCAGTGCATAACGTTTATTCCAACCTCTTTTAAATATTGGGCCGTTATTCTTGCACTATGTGGACGGGCATTGGCATGCATGAAAATGAACTGGTTACCGATAAATTGTACAAAAACAACATGTTCTTCCAGGATTTCGTCGATGTTCTTTCGGGCAGTTAGAGTTCCTCTGTCAATGAAAACAAGTTCTGTTCGAGCGTCAAAGGAAATACCGCCCCACACCATAATGGGTATATACTTTTTTATTTTCTTGTATATTTCAACATGTAAACTCTCTTTTCGAAAATTGAATAAAATTAATTAAAACCGAAACATTTATCTGCATTTTCAAAAAAAAAAAAAAAAGTTAAAATTGGAGGATGGAGCAAAAAGTTAGTAGACAATGGAAAATCTAAAAAAGTTTTTGTAAAGCCAGAGACAGTTATTTTGGTTTTATGGGGTTATACCCATGAAATCAAAATAATCATCAAAAATAACAGTAGATAATAATTAAGTTACCAGTATGGAGAAAAATTCGCCAGAATTACATAAATAGACATACCTACTTTAAATTACATAGACATTGCATAGGTAGTGCGCAGACAGTAGAACAAATATTACAAATTATACGTTTTTGTTATAATATTAACGTATTTATTTTAATAAAATTCATAATATTTCAATAAAAGAAACAGTAAAATTTCTTTTCAGTTCAATTCGCGAGAAGTGAATGCACTATACTAATAGATAATTATTACAAAACAATTTTAAATTAATGACTAAAAACCACATGCAGTGCATATTTGTTACGCTTTTTAAGCACTAGTATTCCAAGGTAAAAAAATTGTTTCTATGAAAAGAAAGTTCATCATTATACGTACCTACTATATATATTTGCAAAAATTTTGCAATTTAATGACAATAAATTATCATCTAATTTTCTGGGAACTTACTTATTCTGTTTTAATGAACACGTACGTAATTATTCTACTGTTCCATTTCCAACTGTATCAGATTTTAATAAAATTGCTATTAATTTAAAAAACTTTTAACTCACTAATCATTGTTTTGTTTTTTTTCAAATATGAAAATGGAATTATGTTAGGCATAATAAAAGTAACGCATAATTTTTTAATTATTAGTTGAATTTAAAAATTTGTAGAATAGTTATCGAGTTGTTTACCAAGTTGAATATTTTGAAATCTTGACGTTTCGACCGTGGATTAGCAGGAGGCGTGGTTCGTTTCTGTGAGGTTACGTGGCCAGTCATATCTGCCAATGGCGTGGAAGTCAGTAGTACACATGATCCATTTTGCAACATCACCGAAACCAAAGTTTGCTAACTTTGCCGAAACGAAGTCAGGCTTCCCCCTGAAGGTATAAATAGAGGTCAGGAACACACCTCACTTCGCTTTCGAACAAGGCTACGACAAGATGGTTAAAACGTCAGGATTTCATAATATTTAATGCGTAAGGTAAGACAACCCGAAACGCTCTACGAGTCATCAGCTCCGCGGAAGCTTTATTAGAATCAAAATAAAAATTTGTAGGGATTTTAATAGCGCGCTCTAATGAGATCTTGAATTTCTTGTAGCGTTTGTTGCTTCGTTTCTATAGCGACAACTTTTCTTTTTTAAACGGCTACCTTGTCTTTTGTATCTTTGCATCAAGAATTTTTTCTCTATACGACTGTTTACTTTTTGGTAGTAGCATGAGTTTTCAAGTAAATTCGATTTGAAACCACCACTAAGGATAGCTAAGAATCTAAAGGTGGTAAAAGAATATGTCTCGGAATATGTACATGTAGTCATAGTCAATTTTATATTTTGGAGTACCTACTAATACTAATGCAGTCACAAAATTTATCTCATTAAAATTTGTATTTCTATATGTACTTAGAAAATATTATGGTTTATCGTTTATCAAATATTTTTCTAAACTTTTTTCGTTGTCGGATCTCTTGATGTCGTCTAAATTCGATGAACCCCAATTTATTTTAGATATTACAAAATTGTTTCTACTAAATAAAAAAAGTAGAAAACAACAAAATGCATGTTTAATCATAATAATATAAATAGTATATAAATTTTAAAATTTTATATACCTAATTGGAATTGTAGTAAAAATCAATTTAGTCTTTATAAAGCGAAGGGTAGTACTGCTTTCTCTTTCTTAATAATTAATATGGGGGGAATGTTCGCAAATGCATTAATTTTTAAATCGGGTTACACATGATCGGATCACACCAAGTTGTAATGTCGAAATAGTAAAATCTCGAGTAAAATAATCCAAAAAAATAATTGATTCTATTAATATATTACACAAAGCATTTCGACTATAAAAATGATACTTGAAAGTAAGTTAAGTAACTAAGAGTCAATTTAGGAAATGACAGTGAAGTTGTTTTTAAAATAGTGGAGCCCTGAAAGTTGGCGGATTTTATTTTGGGGAACGCTGATTTAAAGCTTTGCTTGCAACTCATAAATGAATAAATGAATATATAATAACAATAATATTTTCTACAGTATATTGTAAAACGGTCTTCATGTCTGTTATTGTTACGACATCCGGTGACGATGGTGATGACTACTATACATATTATCGCGTATTTGCTAGGTTTTGCATATGTACATGTATTTTTCTGAATAGGTGTGTCTCACGAAGGAATGTGACCAGTGAATAAAAGATAAGTTGATCATCCTATTATTAAAAGTTATTTAATCAAACGAATGTAGGTAGTTTACGTAGTAGCATGAAAATAATAACCAGGTGACAAAATAAAATCAAAATTTTTGACAGATGGGCCATATAATTTCATTTTTTATATAATTGTTGAACAATTTATAGAATACAGTTTTTTGCAAGTAATCCTAACTTTTTAAATAATTCTTGAAGTGGGATGCAGATGAGGATACAGATTATTTAAATAAAAACAGCACCGGCTTCTTGCGACGTGGTTGTAGGAGTTCGTTTTAGTGTACCTACTTATGCCCTGTTCTGGTTGTAGAAACTTCAGCGTTTGTCTAACTGGGATTGCTACTCGACCATTTTTCTGGTAAAAATAGTTCTTAACTTTTTTATTTGCCTTTTGATTTTTTTTCAAAAACCTCGGAATTCTTTGACTCAATATTTACCTATATAATTCAAAATTTCTATATACGCTCCAACTTTTCGTTCTTGAACTACGTTTTTACAGGAAACGTGACAGACAGATGAATGGACATTTTGAAAGTAGTTGACAATTCGATAATTAATACGATAGTGTAAAGTAAAAATGCTTGTTGTACGATCGATATTTCAAATTTTAAAAATTCGTTACAATATCTAAGAGCAGAAGAAATAGGTGACAGTCTCGAACTTTAGGCTTTTACCTTAGTTATTTATCTTGTTTTGTAACTGTTCCCATACATATCTACTCATTGGTGGTAATAAGTTACTGTCATGACAATAATAAATAGACCAAAAGTTGATCTAATAGAGGGTGGCGGAGCAAACAGTTGAGTGGTGGAGAACAGGGATTCACAGGGATTCTATCAGGGCCCAAGATATGTTGATTGATGCCTTATGTGTAAATACTTATACTTACAACAAATTCTTTTTTTTTTAATACCAATAATAATGATAAACATCATGGTATGCATACTTGTTCGAAAAGTCAGGTGAATACGTGGGCCATGTTTGGCATTATCCAGCTGGAGACTGAAGCTTGTCAATTTCTGAAAATACGATTGCGCAAATACACACCCCACAAAAATTATCGCATCACTAGAAATTGACCATAAGTTTGATGTTAATTTTCTTCTGAGCCGTTTGTCCGATTTGGATGATCTTTTTTTTTCATTGTAGGTTGACTCTTCGGGAATGTTACTGTGCTACTGAATTTTTTGTAAAAATTCACATTTGCTTGAATACCGCGGGTGTAACTATGATGTTGTACTTGACCCGAAAATTCGTAACACCCATACGGGAGATTTCACTTATTTCATTCTTCTATCATGTCCTAATAAAAAGTTTATACTTGTTTCAAGTCTCTAAATACAACAGTTTTTGAGAAAAGTGCAAATCAAAAATTCTATGCGTATTCATTATGCACAGTAAAAAATTGTTTTTAAAAGTAGGCGTTGAGATTATCAGATTATTATCAGAGTAAATAAAGATAAATATTTATCAAGTATGCATAAAAACAAAAAGTACCTGTCAAACAACCAATCTTTTAAACATTAATTAATTGTTGCAGAAGTGTTGTGTTTTTTATTTCTTTCTAAATTTTTTTTAATACCTAAAAACTGATCGCCACATATTTTTTTCGAATTCTGAAAAGAGAGAAGAGATCAAGTTGAATATTTATTGTAGTATTCGTTGTTATATGTTGTTATTATTATTTGTGATGCATTGTTTATCATGGAATAAAATTATTTATGCCTACTAGTTAAAATTGTTTTGTTGTAATGCCTGAAATTTTGAGAAATTGTTTAACGCCAATAACCACTTAAACGGGATTAACTACATAACAGAAAACAATATTTTTAACGAAAAATTGTCGAATTTTGCCGCCAAAATAATAAAAATAATTTTTCACATCTCAGTGAATTTGCATGGAGTTTTTGATTTGCACTTTTCTCAAAAACTGTTGTATTTAGAGACTTGAAACAAGTATACCTTTTTTATTAAGAAATGATAGAAGAATATAATTTTTAAGCGAAATCTGCCAGAGAATTGTAAAAAATGTTAAATTACTGATAATTTCAAAATAGTACCGATTTTGTATACAAAAAAAGTTTGCCGTTGTTAAAAATTCCTCTCCATTTTCTTTAACACCCTGTATCCTAATGGCGCAAAATTCACACCACTTAGGTTTTAAAAGGTCCTGAATCTAATTCTGGTATTAGTTTTTCTTTAAAAAAATCGCTAATAGTTTTTCTCGAAATTTCGCTAAAAAAAATACGTCTCAGTAGGTCATGATGTACCTTTTTTAAAAATGTAAGGTACAGCTTAAATGCAGTTTTCCAAGCCCTATCCAGCAAAAAAAAGATTTCGAAAATCGGTTCACAAAAAAAGATTTTAGGAGGGTGGATACATCTTAAGTGGGACACCCTGTATATACATTATTCTTCAACTCCCAACCAAAATCATTTGGATTGGGAATTTCTGGATTTACCTCAGTCGCATTTTTCCAAACAATTGTTTGATACGCGGCTCATAAAATATGTTGATAAAAAGAATCCTCGGTTGGTGGTAAATCTCATATATCAGCGCCTTGGTGCGGCCTTAGAAACTGTGGCCTAGTGTCTAAGCAGGTAGGTACTCAATTCGGTTAGAGCGCGCGAGATATGTATGTTACAATTATTATTCAGCGAACAACGCAATGCCGCCGTGCAAAAATAATCATCGTATCTTTTACAACATTAAAACCCAGATATGCCTGAAATTTTTTTAATAATATTTTATGTATTTCTTCTTGAAATCTTATTTAATGTGTATCAATAATGAAAAAAAAAATTTCCAAAAATTTTTAAAAATACGATTTTTTAGAAAAAAATGGCGTCTTTCTAAAAGGACAGTAGGCACATAAACAACAATGAAGAGCTGAAAATTTTTTTATTAAACATATAAATATTTAGAAAATCTACATTTATATGCCATAAATGACATAAAAACAGTTATTCTTTTACGGGGTATGGTTTGAAACAAGCAACATGAAGTGCAACATTGCATTTCTCACATTTCGTAGAAACTTTTTTATGACACTTTCGGCATCTAATTTGTTTCTCCTGAGGTATAATCAGGTGATCAGTACGATCATATCGAGAATCTGCATTTTTAAGTTTTGAAGGTTTTGATCGTTTAGCAAACTTTCGTTGGTTGCCTTCTAAAATGGAAACAGCAACTCTTCTACGGAAGGTCAAATGATCAAGTTTACCCTTTTGCATTCTGTGAAGTTGCCATGCATTCTGTTCTGCAAGATCCAACATATGAAATATCAATGGCATGTACCATTTTTTACCACGAAGAGCTACCCGATCGAGACTTATATTCTGATCTGCCCGGTCAACGCCCCCCCATATATCGATTGTAAAGAAAAATATTGAGGAGTTGTTCTACCTGAATTCTTTTCTTCTCCTTGAGGGAATAACGATTGACTGTATGTGTGGGATGGGCAGGTATTGAATTAGAAATACAAGATACAACACTGTTATCATGCCATTGGACGATAACTATTCCCTCTTCATTAGATCTAAATGTACATATTCTGGAAGTAAATCTTGAACAGTCCACTTGTAAGATTATTTTGCGACTTGACTTCTTCTTATTTTCATTCGGGCTCGTAACTCTATCAATGGTAGATCATCTTCACTGTCTGTCCCATTGGGGCCATTTTCGAAAACCGGAATGCTAGTTTGATTATCAACGTTTGAATCATCGCGGAAAAGTTCGGCTTCTGCTCGAAGCTGTGATCTTGGAAGATTATTTATATTTACAGAATCTTCAACGCCCGAGTCCTCATCCGTAACTGGCTCACACAAATTAATTGGGGGTAAAATTGTTAATGCTACTTCTGTGTGATCCTCATCATCACTGTCTTCAAGAGATTGTAAAAGTTCGTGCAAAGTCAAGCCCCTGTAAAAAAAATGGTGTATTTGCCTACTGCCCTTCTAAAAGAACACCACAATACGTTGCCATTACGAACTCGTAGTTTGATATTTTACTATATTACATTAACTTTTCACCAAAGAAAGAGTTATTCTACCAAAATATAACAATATGAACATAATGTTTTGAATACAGCAAGTACAATTACTTACCCTACTAATCGAAGGTCATGCGGCGTGTCCATTTTATATAATTTAATCCGTTCAGACTCGTAGAAACTCGTTAACTAACCAACTGATTGATAAATCTTTAAATAATACTTTAGATTCTGGGATACATCCGCGACATCCATGAAAACACATGTGAACCTACCCAAAATACATCACAGAAATCGTGGTTACACATGTCCTTATAGAAGGACAGTAGGCATATCTGGGTTAAAGCAATGTAGATAATTCTTTCGCTAAAAATTGCTCCATTCTTTTTTGCATATTTCATATCATAGATCTAGCATCTATCTGTAATAGTTTTAAAAATGTCCCGATACTGAAATTTGCACTACACTTTTCGGGGACGCTTTGTTTAAACAAATTCTGCAGCATTTGTTAACAACATTTTCGAGTATAGTTTGGTAGCATATGAATCTAGAAATAACAAGCTTTTGATTGGTTTGAAAACCATTAAGAAATATTAGAAAATAAGCCCAGAAACGAGGTGTAAACATAAAATTAATAAATTTTCAGTAATACAAAAAATTTCGCAATTTTTTTTTACGCTATTTTGCAATCGCGGACAGAATGGCGCCCTTCATATTTAGATTCGCAAGATTATTCTAGATAAGGTACCATTTTTTTCAAAACTATATCTTTGAGTTCACCCCAATGAACGAATTTGCGACTCCTGATTCCCGACTAAAACATTATCCGCCTACATTTTTATATCGTCAATGACGTATGCAAGGCAAATAAAGCAACAATAATGTTAAGAAGAATTATATTTTTGAGTTCAATAGTCAACGGATTTTTGGTACCAAAAAATGATATATTCTTTAATCATTCTGAATTAAAAATATTTTTATCACGCATTTCTGACTATCTGTTTTGTGTGAGAACTATTGTTTATCAAATTATCATCTAATTCTTATTAAGTTATTACTAATCTAGATTTATGATTTGCAGTGTTTTCTGCTTGTACAGGGTTATTCATTATAAATTACCCACCCCTTATCAGCGTTATTATTGCCCATAGAAAAAAAAGTTTTAAATAAAAGTTGTGTGGTTATGACTGAATTTTGTTAAAATGCCATCAAAAGTACAGTGGCGTGCAGATTTCAGGGGATACAAAAAAATAATACATTTTTTTAAATGGGATACCCTGTATATTATTACATTTTTGGAATGATCCTTTTTTTCTGATTTCAAAAATATACCATATGTTACCCCCACCATATACCGTTTTTGAGTTATTAAATGTCGAATATCTTAGTTAAACTAGTTACTGTAAATATGGAAAAGTTAACATTGTTAAAGTGAGCTATGAAAATGACACTGTAAACCATTTTGATAATTTCATTAAAGAAATGTCATTTATCAAACATAACAGTTGTCATTTTCATAGCTCACTTTAACAATGTTAACTTTTCCATATTTACAGTAACTAGTTTAACTAAGATATTCGACATTTAATAACTCAAAAACGGTATACGGTGGGGGTAACATATGGTATATTTTTGAAATCAGGAAAAAAGGATCATTCCAAAAATGTAATAATATACAGGGTATCCCATTTAAAAAAATGTATTATTTTTTTGTATCCCCTGAAATCTGCACGCCACTGTACTTTTGATGGCATTTTAACAAAATTCAGTCATAACCACACAACTTTTATTTAAAACTTTTTTTTCTATAGGCAATAATAACGCTGATAAGGGGTGGGTAATTTATAATGAATAACCCTGTACATTCTATTTCAAATCGGCAATCGTGACATGTTATCAAACAGATCATGACATTTTCCGAATATAGCACCTGCAATACCAGCCAACATTGCTAACGAGTTTATTTTCCTGTTACATTACTCATATATTGTAATTAATCGTCCACAAAGGTCACTTTAAATTTTTTCTGTAAAGAATTTTGTCACCTTCACTTTGATTGTAACTATGAGCATATAATGTATGAAGTTCGTGATGTGTCGGTATTTCAAAGTGGCTAATTGACATCGATCTACTACATTTTTATGCTTATCGTGTGATGTCACAAGTATCCCAGCATGTGTTATAATTAATTGGTAAAGGTATATCGATTTGCAGTAATATAAAATGTACGTTTATTTTATATTAACATCAATTCATACAATTTATAGGTACTATTTTTAGTATTGTTCGATAAAATTATTAACTAATAAGGAAGCGATTTTTTTTTATTTACCATAAAGGTGTTATTTACACCGATGCCTTGTATAATATTCCTAAATACTACTCCAGCTTTAATTTTTTGAAAATCGTTTGAACTTTCTATAGAAATTTGACTACTTCACTCGGCGAAACATACAAAATGACACAAAACAATCCTCAAGAACCTATCAGTTTTCAGCTCTTCTGCACCATTATCTACCATTATTATTATTTTTCAATATATTCTATAAATCCGTCGGGTACCTAACCGGGTAACGTTATTTGCCTATCTACAAAAGCTGGAAATGTGTGTCACAAATATAATAATATGTATTTAACGTCGTCTTATGGTCGTACACGAGATTAAAAAATACCTAGTATATCTTTATCAAAGCAAATTTCAATAATCCGTGGGCCAATGAATCCTGAAATCTTCTTTTTTCATTCAGGATTAAACGTTAAAAGATAATCATATCAAATAGCACTTAAAAATTAGAAAAATCCAAAATATATAATTTTTCTCAAGCCTGTTTTCAAAAGCAAAAATTACTCGTCAAATTACAAGTACGCGTGGAATATCCATGCAAGTATGTAATAGAAATTAAAAAATCTAAATATCAAATTTCCAAGAAATTCAACTTCTTATTGTTTGAAAACTTAGTTTGTCTATATCAAAAATTTTTTATTAACAATTTTTGTTTAATGCTAATTAAACACTGTAAGAAATATTATAAACATCTTATATATTGAGGAACATGATTGATTTCAGAAGGCACATTTTTGTTTTTGACCTATTCAACATTTAGTTGATGATTCACTTATTAAAATAAAGTTGATATAATCAACACTTGAAATGATTTAAAAGATAAAGTAGGTACAAGTTGTTAACATCTTTTGACAGTATGAGCTAATATTTAATATCCAAAAGTAATTAGGTATCATGATAAATATCTATGTTTCACACCAATCCAAATATACCTCTTGTGGTTCTTTGGTTAGACAGGGTGATTTTGATTTATTGAAAGGGCTGATGAAACATCATTTGCAACACAAATCCCTTAATTAGAAAAAATACATTTTATGTCAACTACACTTCTAGCTCCAATATCTCAAAAAATGTAGAAAATGTTGCGTCACAGTTAGTTCAACCAAAATAAATTTGTATGGAATTTAGTATATTAAGCAAAACAGTGAAATAATTATTACACTTAAATATTTCTGAGATATTCGTAGTCATTCATACCAAATCAGTCTTCAACTCACTCATTGAATTTAATCTTGTTCAATTTATTCGTGGTAGTTTTTATAATTTTGATATCGTTGTCTCTGCGTAGTCTTGGTCCAAATTTTGTGGTATATACACTAAAAGAGATTTTTGAACTGTGGGCCTTGATGACAAAACGGTGCCTTGATTGGCATTTGGTTAGTACGTTAAATTCTGAGCAGTTTCATATACCGGGTGTAAATGAAATTAGGCTCACCCCTATAACTTTTTTGTTTTTTCAGATATCATTTTGAAATTTTGGCAGTTGCAATAACAAGTAAATTTGAATTAATGAATGGTAATAAAATAATTCTAGCACTTCCAGTTTCACCGGAAATGACCGTAACAACACCCTGTATATTTTTACATTTTTGGATTCAGGGATTCATTCTGCATACGATGGTATCAACTTCGAGGAAGAAACATAACCTCAAACATTTTTTTAGGATAATTTAAGTTGGCATCTAGGGAGCCATGACTGCTAAACTTTTCTTTCTGAGTCATTGAGTATTGGAAAAATAAAATCAGGATATTAAGTGAGCTAACTTTGCATTTATAGCCATTTAAACATCTCGGAAATGATTTTTTCAATATAAGTATTTTTTTTTTAAATGGCATCATTATACCTCATTATGCATTTTAATAGAGATTTTCTTTACCTACATTTTGATACCAAACACTTCACCATTAGTTCATAAATAACTTACAAAAGAGACTTTATGACCTTAGTTCAAATTTATTTTAGTAAGCTCTGACCAAGTTAAACATTTGGTATGAAGTTAATCGGGAATGCCTTAAAAAAAAAACTAATTTATTAAACTAAAATAAATTTTAACCAAGGTAAAGTATCTTCTGTAAATTATTTATGAACTAATGGTGAAGTGTTTGTTATCGAAATGTAGGTAAAGAAAATCTCTATTAAAATAGCATAATGAGGTATAATGGTTCCTTTTAAAAAAAATTCTGAAATCGAAAAAACCATTTCCGAGATGTTTAAATGTCTATAAAAGCAAAGTTTTTTTTTTTTTCCCGTTTTCTGGCCTTGCATCGCTGTGCTTTGGCCAAAAAGCAAAGTTAACTCACTTAATATCACGATTTTATTTTTGCAATACTCAACGGCTCAGAAAGAAAAGTTTTTCAGCAATCATGGCTCCCTAGATGCCAACTTAAATTATCCTAATACAATTTTTGAGGTTATGTTTCTTCCTCGAAGTTGATACCATCGTATGCAGGATAAGTCCCTGAATCCAAAAATGTAAAAATATAGGTACAGGGTGTTCCATTTAACAAACAGATGTTACGGTCATTTCCGGTGAAACCGGAAGTGCTAGAATTATTTTATTAACTTGCATTAATTCAAATTTACTTGTTATTGCAACTACCAAAATTTCAAAATGATATCTGAAAAAACAAAAAAGTTATAGGGGTGAGCCTAATTTCATTTACACCCGGTATAATTTTAAAATCCAATTAACAAGGTTTCCGAGATATTATCAATTCAATTAACAAGGTTTCCAAGATATCCTTTTCTAATATAGTATGTAATAACTATAAAATAACGTATGTACGAATAAAAATAATATAATTATTATAATTATCGAAATGCACCGCTCGTCAGGTTAAAACAATAATTATTCATAGTTATATGTTATATTGAAACTAACCAGAAACCAAAAAATCTTTAAATCAAAACAAAAATTACTAAAAATTTTCATTTTGGCTAACGCATATTCATTCCATACCTTTTTGTAATTCAATATTTGTGGCTTGCAATATAGTATGTGTTGATATTGAGGCAGTTTGGGTAAACTTATATTTCCTATTTCCTATTTTTCAAATAACTTCGTTAGGAAAAATCAACTAGTGCCATATCTAATAAGCCTGGAGGCCACCTTAAGAATTCTTTAGTGCATATCCATCGCCCACAGTAATTTATATTTAAAATATTTTGAACATCTCTGACTATGGTGAACACATATTATCCTCACACCTTCATATAAAGAAGTTCAAATAAAAATCTACCGACTATCCTGCACCACTTACGTTCGCATACGTTCAAGTACCGTGTTTACTGTGTGTTTAAAAATTTGGTCATTTAGTTCACCTAGAGTTATTACATAAATAATGGCAATTGTTCATGTTCGTTATTAAATTTTGTACTCCTTCATAAAAGTTGAATAAGATAAACTTTTTTCATTTAATTTTTGTGGTATTCTCCTTAGTAAAATTATTTGTTTCCTTCATTCATGTAGGTATCGGACTAATTTTTCATCATAATAATTAACTGCAGTTCTTTGACAAGAATCAAACAACACTGATCGAAATTGAGTTAAGAATCACTGAATACTTACCTTGATTTTAAATACTTTATTAAATATCTATTAGTATTTAGCTATCATCACTTTTATTATGTTTTCAATTCTAACATATATATATCTATGAAAATTAATACACGTGTATTGTTTTATGAGACTTGATTATATTCGAATCGAAAGAAAGTTTCAAATAAAACATTTTGCATATTTCATCAACACAACTAACCACCATTTAAATACTTACCAGAGCTTTTTCCAAATTAGTTTATTGACTGGTAAAACCATCACAGTGTTGATTTTTGTCTTAAGCTGTTATTAGGTACCCTATTTAGTTTTTGATTTGAATTAATGAATGGTTACAATTATTATTTATCTAACAAAACTGGAATGCGGATTTATTGAAGAGACTTTTTGGCACTAATATTAGTACAAGGTAATAAACACTGTATAATTAATAATGTCTCGGTAATTTGGAAAATTAGTGGACTGTATTTATTGATGTAATCACCGTGCGGTTGCAATGCGACTTACCAATTGTTCCAATGCAGCTCGGAAAATTAAATAATAAAGATACATATCTAACTTCTGTTGTGTTTTTTTTTTCATATAATCGACTATAGACGCAACGGTACGGCCTAAAAATAATATATTATATTGATAGTGTATATGTTTATAAGATTATTTATGCATCTTTTATTTTAAATAACGAACAATAATATAATTGACCTAAAAGAGATTGTCTGAACTTTTTATATTACATTTTAAAATTGTTCCAAGATTAATGTCGATTGCAATGCTAAAAGCACCGTTAGAGAACTAATAATAATAAAACATAAAACATGAGGAAGGATCGTTTTAATATGTTACGCTTCTGTTCGAATTGCGTAAAAAGTAACATAACAATTAAATATGACTGGTAACTATTATGTCCTTATTTCGTTTGACCTAGATGTGGGCGAATAAAAATGTATGTACACCAAACCAAATGGTAAAATTACTGAATTTATATAGCATTAATAATAATAATATTTGCAATTGAAAGGCATGTTCATGTATGGAATTTGTGTTGCAGGCGAGCCGTTCCATAGCCCGGAGCGGGTACCTGTTCGTGGCTCCGGACTGGGACTTCTCCGTGCCTCTCAACAGGACCAAGGTAAGAATCACTATTCAAGGCTGCTGTGGCAATGACGTTGGGGACAACGGAGCATTTATTGATTTAGAAAATATTGCACAAGCTAACTATATAACCGTTTTAAAATATCTAAATCGATTGAACTTTAATTTAAGTATGCAAAGTTTAGTAGACTGGTGGTTGTCCTAAAGAACTATATGGTCATGCTGTTATATACAGACAACGCAAAAGTTCTTCTATCTTGTTGTTTTAGTACAGTTGATTGGGAATGTACCTAGTTCCAAAAAAATTCGTAAACACAAAAACATTAAATTTTAGTCCAGGCGGCAGTGGTTTTTTTTCTCAAAAGCTTTATTTCGAGGTCAGGAATAACATATCAAAAATGTGAAAACCACAGAGATTTTTATTTTTTTTTCCCCATTTTCTGGCCTTGCATCGCTGTGCTTTGGCCAACCACAGAGATGCGGAACTATCTTTTATTATGCAAATTAGGTACCAAAATCGGGGTTTTGTGCAATAACTCGTTTCCTATCGATCATACGCTCCAAATGGCAGTATACAAAGTTAAAGTTAATCAAATTCTCTATGATAAAAGGTTATCTACATTTTTCCTCAGACCAATAGTTTCCAAGCAGTAGCCACGCAAAGCTGCCAATGTTGACAGTAGTATAGTTGCCGAAAATTATGGAATGCCGCTGATGTAATCGTTTTTATAAATATAATTGAACGACTCGTGTTTATGTAGTAAAGTATTCAAGTGCAAAACTAGGTATGCCAGTGCTCACAGAGAATTTTTCAATTTTGCGCGCTCTGCGGAAAAAAGGTATATAACTTTTTTTAGAGAGAATTTTATTATTTTTAACTTTGTATATTGCTACTTGGAGCGTAAAATTGATAGAACACGAGTTATTGCACAAACACCAGATTTTGGTAACTAATTTGCACGATTAAAGATTTTTTTTTAAAGTTATTCAGAAAAAACCACTGCCGTTTCAATTTGTCAAAAAATTACATTTTTCGCTGTCGTCTGCACTATTATGCAAAAGTTTCGTAATTTGAAAATTAAAAAAATAATTCTGAAACTATACTCTATTATTTTCGGATTCATTGGAATGAACTGATTTTCTATGTTGTTTGTAGTTAACACAGCCGAGTAGGTAGTTCAAAATTTTTATATAAATCGTCGATAACGCTGATCGACAAGAACTGTCTCAATAAGACTTGAATTTGTTTCCTTGACTGTCCTTGATAGTGCCACTTAACAATCTGAATTTTTCTGCTGTGTGAAAAACAAGTATGTATGTGCAATCCATTTTTAAAAGTGGTTTGATGTTACCTATTTATTTTTATATTATTTCTAGTTTGATGCTTTTAATAGGTTTAGCCAATGACTCAGTTTCTTTGAAGCGGTCTACCTATATACAGGTATCAAATTACTTTTAATACATTTCGGTTGTTGACTAAACAATATTATAGAGCGCACAAGCCAATAATCTCGTAAAATATCTGACAAGAGTTATTCATTATTCAGTCTTTAAAAATGACAATATTTGCGATATTAATAAATTTTCCAAATTATCGTATAAGTCGATTGCTTCGAGTTACTGGTTGCTGTGTCTAACACAGGGTTTTTTATTGTCTCAATTTCTAGTCGTATTTTCGATCGTAAACCTTTAAAATTATCAGGACAATTCTAGTAGATGAGAGTGTTCTTGAGGTAATCCCGTAAAATAATTTAATGGATTTACATCGGAGAACCTCGGTGGCCTGGGTGGCCATTTGATAGATCGTCTTCTTCCTATCCATCTGCCCAAAAATACATTATTTAGTAGTTTCCTACTGAGCTCTAACGAAGGTAGTTACAATTATAATATCAAAATCCGAAAAACATTCTGCACATGTTTGAACTCATTTTTTCAAATTAAGGATAACCGTTAAAGTTGATATTACAATTTATGAAAGATGGATCGATGAATTCCAACATCAATTTTTACGATAATTTTACGACAATAGAATATTTAGTGCATCGTTTCTCAACCTTTTTAGTGTCGCGACCCCTAGAGTAGACCAGAAATAAAGTAAATCACCTCACGACCCCCTTACTATCGAGCATTTGATAAGAATTCCTTAATTAATTAATAAAAGGTTTTTTAGTTTAATTTTTTCTGACCAACTGTGAAGTTGGGGAATGATGGAATAGTATTTGAAGCCATTTCGTGCTCTCGATAGTCTCGACATCACTATTCTCTATTTCTTCCTGTTTTTTTTTACTTAAAAACAGTGCACAGAAGTATTGCAAGATGAAATTCAGGAAAATCAAGATAATTGCTTTAACGCTATTGAAAATTTGAAGAAACAAATGAGTGCGTGGGTGGCAACATTTCGAGCAATTATTATGACTTACAAAGTTTCTTTTTTGGGGTATATGGCACTATTCATTTTTCTTGTATTATGACTTACTTATTGTGAATATTATCTATTAAACACAAAGATATTCATTTTTGTGTCCATTAAAATTTTTTTTCATATCTCTTTCCTAACCACACCGGACCATACCTTAACTTTCGATATGACATAACAGTGAAATTGCAATAGTAATAGTTTAATCAAAAACATATGTTAAAAAAATTATAGTTGCCCTTGATTGTGGTTTTTATTGGTAACTATCGGTAGTTGTTTTCTTCCTTTTCATATTTGGTATTTATTACCACATGTTCTTGAATATTTTGAAGTCTCAGATAATCTAAAAATATTTAAAATAAGAACTTAGCAACGTCAATATCTACGTCAATATCTAATCTGATCAACATTTCTGTGAACTTAGTAAGTATTTATGGCTATGAAATAAACGTTCAAACTGTGTAATTTCACGAATTATACAATTATATTATATTGCTATATTTTTATTGTTAACTGTTTTGCTTATGTTTTTCACAGTGGCAGAAAATTGTATGTTTGACCGACTGTGCACGGTTTAACTTTGTAATGATATCACAGAAAATAACCCTACGTTATTATTGATATTGCAATAGAAATAAAAATCTAAACAAGAGCTGTGAAAAATTTGGGAATAATTGACCAATCGTGGCGATGGAATCGAATTTCTGGCAACAGCTAGTGGACCAAGCAGCAGTTCTTTAAAAAGAAAATATTCATGGGTGAGCCTTGGAATTGATATCTCAATGATCTCCAAGAAGAACTTCCAAAATAAATAAAAAATTAGTTTAACGTTTATGTAGGTACATATATATATTTTTAGAGGTTTGAAAACAAAAATCTGGTACTTTCGGAAATAATTACCAATCACCTATTTGACCTATACTTAAATAGCAACATCTTTTTTATTTTTTTAATTGAAAGTCTATTTAGACAGGTTTCAGGTTGTATATTTACTTTATAAGTAGTCATTTTATCAGTTCCAATGCCTATTTGTCATTTTTTTCTTTCAAATATTATTTCATGTTACTGACTCTAATTTAATCCGAAAACTAGCTCTTTAAATTTAAACAGTACTATGTCTACAGCCCTACACATTCACGACCAACCAACAGAAAGGATTAAAATGAATAATTGTATGTGAATTATGAGTGAATGAATTATTCAATAATATACAATGGTATACTAAAGATTTTTTTAAGTATTCCCAGACCTCTATTTTACTGGCTGCTAAGAAGTAATTTTAATAAAATAGAAGTATTAGGATGTGCGAGGATTTTGAACATATTTAGCAAAAAAATGATTTAAATACATTTTTTGAATATATTAAAATATCGGCAAATAAGGAAAATCGACCACGTCCGTTGGCATTATTCTGCAACAGAGTGAAACTGTACTAGTCTAATATAAATATTCGTACACTATGTTCATATTATTCTTGCGCATGCTTATTTACATGTATAATAATTTATAGGGTATTTATGACTTGGTAAAAAAAGGTTTTACAATGCAGCACACAGAAATAAAAATCACTCGCGTGTTTAAATAACCAATTGTTTCTAACCTTGATGAACGTACAGAAAAGTATTATGTTAAATAATTGTACTACGTAACTCGTGACTGTCTGTTGATTTTATCTGCCTTTGGGGGATTTTTTATACTGTAATGTTTGATATTTGAAATGCTATTTTAAATGAAATGGAATCTTTCACTTTTATTTATCCCAAATAATAATATATAATATTTTATCTGGTGGCATGTCATAATGACATCATTATGTCATTTGATTATAGTGACGTAAGTAAGTTCATTATGATACTAGTATCATAATGAAATTCCAGAAAGCACTAGTGCCATAATGGGATTCAAAAAGTACTATTACACTAATTTTATTTGACTTGTGTAAAAATTCTATATCTTTACCATCAATAAAATAAGTTTAGAGGAAAATATATGTGCTAGATCACAAAATTTTATTCAAAATACAATTTAACTTAACTAATTATTATAAATTGTAAAAGAGCAATTAAAACTGAACCTTCATTTATCACATTCTTCGTGTTCTTACTGGTACACCATTCCTCATAACGAGCAAACACAGGTTCATATACCAGCCGTGATATTTCAGGCAAAAGATAGTCCACGACATTTCCTGCAATTTCTTCTAAATCGGAGGGTAAACTTTCATCAGTATCACCATATAATGTTTTAATTTTAATTAGTCTCTTATAATATTTGATAACTAAGTACTTTGTTCTTGAAATATTTCATGACCTATATTGGGCGAAGTTCATAGTCGAGCAATATTAAGTTACTAATAAGGGGCGGAAAATCGAAAAACAAATTTCAGGGAAATTACAAAAGCTCAAAAACCTGTTCGTTTGTCTGTATCTATGTCTGTCCTGATAACTTGACTCTTATGTTTTAATGAAATATGGGGGCGGGGCGACGAAAGCACAAAAATTTTATTAAATTCTAAAATTGGTTCAACTCAGTAATATAAATATTTTTACAAGAACAAAGGTACCTATTTTTGCCAGCACATTTTTCGGAAATGTTATTATTGCTTATGGTGTACCAATTTTAGTGTTGTTTTATATTAAATTATCAGTGATTTACCTGTGGTATTTGTATCGCAAGTGTGTAGGTATTAAATAGGCCTATAAGATTCTGTAAAATAATATGGGGTGTTCCATTTGAAATAAGCGAGATAATGAGCTTCGAAGTTTTCTGAAAATGTCAACATTTTCTGAACACCCTGTAACAAATAAATCAATTCTTGTCTAAACTAGTCTTTAAATTAAATCTTTTTTTAACCCGAAATGAAAGGGTTCTTGTTTAACACTTAACGGTGACGAAATAACAGTAATTAAAAAAAATGCTGAAAATTTAATTTTTTTCTTAATTTTCTTAAATATCTAGAGAACTATAAGTTTTAGACTATGATATCCTCATATAGAAATATCGAGAAATTCATGGAGAATTCAAATTTTTAAAAATATATAGGGTGTTCCATTAAAAAAAAATTGACATCTATAGCCCTCACTTTCATGAATCACCCCGTAGATTTCGAACTAATTTTAAAATGTAGCCATTTTGGTCTCCTACAACTTCTAATATAAAATTTTTGTTTTTATTATCGATAATAAAGGAAGTGTTGAACTTTTGACTCACCCTGTACAATAAATTCACTTGTTATATTAAATGTCATTTTCTCGATGCATAACAAAATTTGACACTAGTAAAAGGACGCTTTGAATGTGTGTGCCAAACAAAAATTGATATTTCCCGTATTGTATCAGTGTGAATTAATTAGCAATTTTTTTAGTATACCATTATTAATGTAATTTCATGGAAGCAATTCCACAAGGAGTGTAAAAACAGATTGCCTTGGACTTCAACAATTATTATTGAAACCACAGAAATACACAATTTATGGATGCATTTTGCGTCTTATGATATAGGTCTAGTTACAATTTTTTTATCCAATGTAGTCTAAGCATAGCAAGGGAATTTCCATTAGACTGTTTTCTACATTACAAAAAACGTAACAGTTTGTGGTTAAATAAGTGTATAGTTATACTATATAATAGTTGGAGTTGATTACAAATAATTGTTCTGTTCGAGTAAGTCTGTTAAAGAGCCTGGCCGCATAAGCAAATTCACATGGTGAAGTCATGCGTCAAAATTTCTTGTATCCCGAAATTTTATATTTTACGTTCGAGTGCCCATTAAAGTCGACTTAAAAGATTCTAAGAATTCTTATAGGGGCGATGCCGATAAGGTAATCATACGAATGTGGTTTGTATATCTATAGAAAAGAAGGTTGGAATGTTTAGTTACGTGAGTTATATGCCCTGGTTTAATTTTTTAGAATAATGTTTCTTCGATTAGTTAGTTTTGTCAAATTTTCTTGAGATTAAAGGTAAACATGTTATATAATAAACGAATCCGTTTTAGACACCTGAAACCACGATTAGAATTTGGTAATCTGTGAGATATGTCGGACGATACAAAACCTTTGTCTTAAACAGGTGAATTGTACAAACGCCTACCAGGGTTAAACAGAATCGGCAAGTCAGGATTATAAAAAAGCTTTTGAAATTCGGTAACGCACTGGAACTGGTTGTATTAGTCTGTTACAAGATAATCGTATTCATCTCATAATTGGTATCTAGTGTACCTATATCAGGTGAATGTGTTCATCTTCGCGAAATGCCCATATTCAACTTCAAGGGACCGAACAGATTCACTTTCTGTTCAACTGAACGGCATTCGTACAACTCGCTGTTAGGGTCAATTGCTACGTAAAGTACGTATAATTACATGCCCAACCCAAGACCCAAAGCCTGAGCCGACATATTATACGTACACTGCTTATGAAAATTTAGAAGGATAATTCGGTGTACTAACATCAAACATTAAATTGTATGCAAATAAAACTTACGCGTTACACCTTAGGTATAAAATTGACAAAAATAAATTTAGCAGTATCAGATAGTCTTAAGGCACGTGTAATGATGTAAAACAATTATTAAAACTAAACTGAAATAAAGGAGCAGTTAAACGTTTGCCACTGACAGTTTGACTCTTAAGCTAAGCGAAAATGCGGCAACATGGTAGAACTCGTAAATTTGATTGAAAATGGTGATAGCATTCGACAAATTCAAATTGTAAGAAACTTTAACGTTAACTCTCGTTATTTTGGAATCGCTATAGGGAAACTGGCCAATACAGAAGGTGATTCTTAGCGTCGTAATAGAAAAACACCCCTTCAAGTTTTTTTCAGGATGTGCATGGAGTGACTATGAAATTAGACAGTAAGGAATAAGTTAAGGGAGTTTGAAAACCTCGTTTAACACGACGCTACAGAATATTCATATATTCTTTTAGTTTGTGTTTCATTTCAGTTATTTGATCAACTTTTTTTGCAAAGCGTCGTGGAATATCCTAAATCACGCACGGCATCATTTAGAGATTTTCGGTGATTTCCTTGAAAATACAGTAAAATTTATAAGTCTCTATCATCATTACCTTACTGGATGCTCTTTCTGTTTTTAGTGACCTCGTAATCTGCAATTTTTCACTCAAATTTGAAAATGTTTTTCTAGATGGAAGGCTTCTCTCTGGATACATTCGGCTGTATTCTCGTTTTGCTAAAGATGCCTTTTATTGTTCATTAAATAAACATCCAAGATATCAAAATATCTAAAACTTGGACTAAATCATACACACAGAATTCACATTTAATGACAGGAGTAATAATAAATGATTACGTGTTATTTTGTTTTTTAGCATGGCCATCTCATAATAGTTATTTATGTAATATCAGATCATAAAGACAAGCATTATGGTACTAGCGTGAATATGACACGGCGTGTAGGTACCATAATGCGTGTGTTATGATCCAAATTACATACAAAATTTTATCTGGTGTGGCATATATTTCTAAAAATTAAAAATTTTGTGTGTTTGAAAGGATGACAGGTGCATTAAGTTATTTATTTAAAAAAATTCGAAAAATAGTAAGTGACCTGTGCCTTACCGTTTCCTTGACATCGCATCAACAAATTATTTATTTAGCTGTCAAACACTGCGATAAGTTGCAAATTGAATATGTATTAAACGAATTCAAACATTACATGGTGATTCTGATGAAAGTTTACCCTCCGATTTGGAAGAAATTGCAGGAAATGTCGTGGACTCTCTTTTGCCTGAAAAATCACGGCTGGTATATGAACCTGTGTTTGCTCGTTATGAGGAATGGTGTACCAGTAAGAACACAAAGAATGTGATAAATGAATGTTCAGTTTTAATTGCTCTTTTACAATTTATAATAATTAGTTAATTTAAATTGTATTTTGAATAAAATTTTTTGATCTAGCACATATATTTTCTTCTAAACTTATTTTATTAATGGTAAAGATATAGAATTTTTACACAAGTCAAATAAAATTATTGTAATAGTACTTTTTGAATCTCATTATGGCACTAGTACTTTCTGGAATTTCATTATGATACTAGTATCATAATGAACTTACTTACGTCACTATAATCAAATGACATAATGATGTAATTTTGACATGCCACCAGATAAATAAATATATAAGTCCAAGCTATTGATATTGATTTCAGAGAATGCATTTATTTTTTTAAATAAAAACCAAGATAAAAACTCCATTTTTAATTTTTAAATAATTCAAAAACTGTCAAAGATAAATCTATCAAACTATATGTATATATTTGGATCAGAAAAAAAGATGTTTTGGAAAATGCAAAAATATATAGGGTGTTCCACTAAAAAAATGCAAGTTTGGTTCATAACTTTTTAAATTGCCAATCGAATGTTTCCATTTTTTCATAACTATCATCGTCAAAAAAATTCAGACGAAATATATATTCGTAATATATAAAAATATATTAAGAATATGGGCATCAACACGACTGACAAGAAATAATATTTAATGAATGTTGCGTGTCAGTTGCTTAATCTGTATCTCGAGGCCAAGGAAATTAAATTAAATACGTATATCCAAAACACACTTAATTTGGCATGAATTTAACATAATGCGTATGGAGGCAAATATTCCGTATAGGTACTTTTAAAATGTCACCGTAATTGTAAGAATGCAGAGAAATTTTCTCCTGACAAATGTCATTGTTCCTTTTAAGACGAGAAACATGTAGAGCATTGCCATACATCATGCTAATTATAAATTCATTTGGAGCTTATAAATATCGTGTACGAATATGAATGTACTGGGCGGCAAAATAAGAAATTTTGATGCTATAAATATTTGTATGTTTTAATGATAAAGATGTCTTTGTTATCTTTTTCAAGAATAAAGCTGATGGTATTATTCCACAATCACACACGCAAGCACATTTTTTTTGTATATTTCCTGTATATCTGTGTTAATATTTTATATGTACACCTGTACTGTTTAAATATTGTTATTTATTTGCTGACATGTATGTGTGATTATTTTTAAATAGTTAATATAGAGAGAAGATAAAAAAATAATTCAAATCCTCAAAAATTACATAGAGGTCACTCTCCGATACAAAAAATTAAATTATTGTTTATCCGGTCTGAGACCTTCAATCCGGATCTTTTGAATATCCTGGTAGCCATTTATGGCTTTATTTAAAAAAAAAAATATGAAAAAGTGAGCTCATTTTGAAATCCCTTATTACTGTGGAATAAGGACATTTGTTGCATTTTTGTATACAATTTTCGAACAATTCTAGTGCATCAAATAGGGTGGATATTTTAAAAATCTAAAAATGTACACCTACTTTTAAAAAGTTCCTGTGAAATGAAACTTACGAGGAAAGCTGGCCACTCGCAAAGTTGGCAAACTCTCCTACTCGTAATATCCCCACATAAGATTTCCCAATTATTATTATTTATATCCGGTCTCGTATCCGGTATACACTATTGTCTAATTTTATTTTTCCACATGGTCAAATAGAGCTCATCGAGCACTATGTCCCAAAACAAAAAAATATTAAAATCGGTCGACGCGTTCCGAAATAATGGGGTGTTCCGGTCTTAAATCGCACACCCTGTATAATATTTTTCTTTTTTTTTTTGACCGTTGGTGTCAATTAATTTGTTGTGTAGATCCCTCGGTAGATCCGTAAGATTCCTGGTTATAAGTATTTAATTAAAAAATACTTTTTATTTTCTGACGTTTCGGTAATTTATTAACCATCTTCAAAGACTATTTTGACAGAGAAAACTCTTTTTTTAAAATGTTTATAGTACCTACTTGCCTACTTGTATGTATTAAGTTACATTGTATAATTAATGTTAGTTAAATATTATGACAGCTTATGCAGAAATCTTTAAAACAACTGAAAAAGAAATAATTTAGCCTTCAGTTTAAAAAACAATTGACCTAAAATATCAAATTATTATTAAAATGGTAATTTTATATCGTACATGCATATTGCATTTATCGAGGCATTTATAGATTAATAAAAAATTGAACTCTATTCTTTCCAAAAAATAATGCAAAAGACATGATAAATAAAGAAAAACTTAATTGCTTTGCAAAGCAGACAATAGTATATTGTTTTATTAGGAGTAAAAGTCATACTTTTGTGACGAGTCTGTAGGTTTGCCGGACGAACGAAAGTGAGTCCGGCAATAGGATTATTTCATGTTAAAGAAAAACTTAAAAATACCTATCAATTTGGATAGTGGAATATGCAAGAATAATGTATTGGTAAATACCATGTCTTTATTATTTGTTAATTATTCATAAATCAATAAAAAGTATCGCCAATAATTTCAAATTTTATTAACTTCTGACGTCACGGCTTAGAACTAAATCTAGGAAGATTTGTTTTTGTTAAGATTCCTCACTAGCAATCTAGCAATAGAAAAGCGGTGGTAGAGTCATTTGACACTTTTGACAGTTTGCTTTAGTTTGTGTTATACACAGTTCGGTGTCCAAATGGAACTCAACTCCTCCCCAAAAATGCCCGCAACATTTGAATGGAACTTCTCTATTGGTCGACCCAAATTACAAAGCAACCACTAAATTTGACGAAGGCCGACTCTACAATAGTCGCGTCATATATTAAATTTTTACGTATTTTGGCAACAGACCAATCAGCATATGTTATCATTGTCGCGAAACGTATAAGCGCTAAACATATGGAAAACGCGAATAAATGGAGAGCCAGCCACACGTCAACTGCTGTATTATTCTCTATCCTTGGTATTATTCTTTGCCTGTGTTTTGAAATTTCTACAGTTACGATCGTTTTTGTGAAGGTACGTATAAGAATTAAATTAACATTATATGTTTTGTGTATAAAGTATTAAGTTACGTAATGCAAACGATTAAAATGATCATTGATAAAATGTTAAAATCTCGTTTTTTTTTAAGGTTAAATCGGAAATTGGCTGAAGGGGGCCCGGACCCAACTTCTCCACCGAAAAAACGAACGTCCAGACATTTTTCGGTGGAAGACAAGGAAAGCGTGCTGAACATTTTTAAGGCGTACGATGGGGAAAATCGGGAGGAACCAAAGATGGAAGGCATAAAGTTCACTGCAACGGTAGCAGGTGTGAGTGTTGCAAGTGTTTATAATATTCTTGGTGAATACAAACAAACACACACCAACTTCAACCACCAAAAGTGTGTGTTTTGGACAATATTGATGAAGGAACTAAAAGTGCTCTCAAGCGTATAATCCATTATTTTTTTGAAGGCGATGAACAGAAATTGGCTTTCAGTGAGTAAACGGACTTTTTATTTCTTCGTGTTGTAATGTAATTGTGTTTGGCATTATAGGTTTTTAACTAAATAGTGCCCAAGGGAAAAAAATAAGATATCACTTGGAGGCGAAGATTGCTGCGAGACATCAGAAAATACCGGGAAGAGCATAACAAGTTGTACTTTTTAGATGAGACTTAGGCACAGATTAACTATACTAATCTGTGACTTAGGTGAACGCTGGCCATACTGTAAGTAAAGTATGGAAGGACACAACAATCCTGATACCAAGGCAGGTTTTCATCCAATGTTTAACGATGGGGTTAAAAAATACATCGGACAAGGGAAATCATCTTATAGTCCACCACATAGGATCCGAGGACGGTTTCGTTGATAATTATATTACTTATCGTTGTTATGTTATTTACAAATTTGTTATATGCAATACGTAGGGCTTTGAAAGTCTATTTTTTCTACTGATTTACCAAATGTATTAAAATGATGAATAAAGCATTCTATTTTATATTATATTTATATCTCTCGTAACTTTCTTAAACGAACTGTAGTGGAACCTTGTGAAAATAAAGACAAAATAGGTAGGTAAACAACACGTTTTATTTATTTGGACATGTGAAAACCGAAAAGTAAACGACTCTTAGCAGATATGACTATTTTTGAGTATTTTGCATTGGGGTTGATCATTGAGTATATTACTTTATACTCAATGGGTTTATCCAGTGAAGTAACCTATGTAAATTGTTATAGTAAATCACAAATTAAACTTTTTTGAATTAAATAACCACGGACGTTCTTTAAAGTATGGGGAAATAACTCGTGAAAGAACCTAACCTAAAAACGAATACAAACGTAAACAAACCAGGCAATCAGCTGGCCGAGGCCGAGTAAAAGTATCTTAAGTTTGCGCAGTGCGGACTAATAAAGGAAACGTCGTTTAAATTTTTGCGGGAATAAAGTATTATTTTTAAAAGTCCAAAATTGAAGATGTATAATAGAAGCTTTAATGGGTAAACATTATAAAAATATAGTACAGCTGTAGTAGAAAATGTAACACGTATAATAACAAATTTTGTTGAAGCTATCACAACTTTCATTAATTTCCATCGTGTAAAACTGACTATTGCGTACACCGTTCTGCGCTGCCATAAAATTAATGGGGCGGAGTCGAGTTCCATTTGGACGCCGAACCTAGTATAGTTCATCATTTTTTACTATTATGGAGCCTAATTTCGTTAAAGCTAGCAGTGAAAATTTACTTGAAGTGACCTACGTTATGATTCCGGAATTCTTTGCGAAAAATATGGACTATTTCAGTGTCGAGTTTAAGAGCGTGAAAAATGTGAGGTTAGTTTTCTTGAGATATTTCATCTACGCTATACTGCGCATGCGAAAACATGTACGTCACGACTGTTGGCGGGAACTTAATATTTTCAAATTACAAACCGAGTTTAAAAATACGTAGGCGCAAAAAAATACTTTTTTTCCAAATATACAGTATTTTTAAGTGTTCCTGATTGTACATTTAACATAAATATAAATTGTGAAATAACCCCATTACAGACGAGTCACAAAATGACTTTTACTCCGAATAAAACATGCTATTTTTTCTTCAAACGTCGATTAGCTATAAAAAAATAGAGATAAAAACAAAAGATTAAGCCTAAAGGCCCTTTAGGCTGTAAAACATTAAAAAAAAATTTTTTCGACAATTTGTTTCGGCATGGCTGTTTTTGTAATTTTTTTAAGTTTCAGAAAAAAAATATAATGATAGTCAACATTTGTTTATAACAAATTGTTAACTTAATAAACAATGAATTTGTTGATGGAAAAAAATTTTTTTTTTGTTTACCTGTTGAGAAATGCTAATAATGATTTTTAAAGATAAAATAATTTCTTAACCAATTATTTAAATAATGGAAATATAAAAAAAAACGATTATAAACAAAAAAAAAATGGATATAAGGAAAAAATTTTTTTTTAAAAATCATAATTTTCTCAAGACAACAATATGGTAAAAAAAAAACTTTTTTAAAATATTAAACTAATCCATTTGTTTATAAAAAATATATAAATAAAAGATGTAAAAAATTTTTTCACAACATTGTTTCATGCCATTAGCAGATGCAAAAACAACCATAATAAAACATATGCTTACAAAAATTCTTTTAACAACAATTTTTACAAATTTCATTTTTTGTTCACTTAAACAAATTATAATTAACAAAATAAACAATTTTTAAAAACTTTAATAACTTGATCCTATTGAGTATGTATATAATAAGGGCTCCAAGAAACGAAAAATTTATAGAGCAATTATTTAAACATTTTTTATTACTTACAATGAAGACGAAGATCCGAAAAAATTTTGTTAATTAACAATAGCCTAACTTGTTGAAAAATGAATTTTAAAACTTTTTTCCAACGGGAATTTTTTCTTTTAAGCGTTCAAAATACACCATAATTAATTCAAATTTTTTAATTAATATTTAATACTATAAAAAAATTATTTTCTGTGGCGTATTCACTTTTGAGGCGGTGCGCGCATGCCGTAGCAGCCGCGCGGAGCCCTATTTTCAGCGTTAAATTAAAATTATAAATAATGGAGATAGAACTCCGGGAGTTGGGACTTTTTCATTGGAAATTTCCTCCTCTTTAAGGAGCTTTTTTTTAAATTTCTTAAATATGAATAGTTTCGGAGTTATTAACAAAAAACGAAATGCCTTTTTTTTGCAACTTAATTTGTTAATAACTTTTGTAATTTTTTGCGTGCTAATTATTCCTTCGAATACATTTTTCTAGACGTCATTCCGAATCCAATGAGCTATCGCTCATATTTTTAGGAGCTTTATCACTATTTTTCACCGATTTGAACTTGGTGACTAGACTATTGGCTATCACTCTCTCCTGATTTGACACCGTTGGATAATTTTTTATAAGTAGTTTCAAAAGCTACGGTGTACTCCAGATGCATAAACACGAGGAATTATGGAGACGAATTCAAAATGCAATAGACAGTATAAAAAGCGATGCTGAAAAATATGGTTCTAATTTGTACGTCGCACGTCGCATTATTCTATGTATGCGTGTAAACGGTGATCTTTTGGACGTTTATTGTGTTTTTGTTGTATTAAAAATTAAAATCTATTAAAATAGTTTTGGTTTTATAAACTTTTTTTGAACGCCAACAAACTGTACAGTGTACATTAGTTTTCACTATGGCGTGCAGCACATCAAATTAATTTTTTTTGACGTTCAATGGCGCCTTAACGAAGCACTTTTACGAGAGATATACGTAAGCCTGGTGAAACCTATTTTGATTTCAGAAATAAATTGTGGGTCTTGTATAGACCTCGGTATAGACCTTTTAGAGACACCCTGTATATTCTCAAATTGAATTAAAACATTGTGAAATATAAAATAACGCTTACATAAGAAACCTCGTAAGAAACAGTAAAAAAATAACAAAATACAAATTTGGAAGAACGAAGACACATATCCATTACCCACAGGCGCGCCACTCTCAGTGCTGGAAATCGAACTCAGTCCTCGGAGAATAGTGTGACCAAGCATCATCGCCACAACGCACTCTATCTCACTCGAGATCTCACTACACTATCGAGTCGTTAAAATTTGGGAAAGCGCATTTTAATATTGTTAGATTATTTAAAAAGAAATAAATTTCAATATACAGGGTAGTTCGAATTATTGTACCTTATAATTTGGGAATCAACAAAAAATGTGAAATTAATGTGAGTTTTCTTAATAAATTTATGTCGAAAACTTATCTCCTGAAGTAAATGGAATTTCTTATTGAAATTTTGTGTGTACATGTTCCTGAATAAGTACCACGTTTAATAATTATTTTCATTTTCCTACTTCAACCAGAGGCATAACCACGGGGGTGTGAATCCCTTTGTTTAAAGAAAAAAGGTACGCCAATGATCGAAATTGTATTTTTTTTCCATCTACAGTCAGTTTACGAATAAAAGTCCACTTTTAGTTTTTCCGTAAAACGTATCATTTTACACTTAAATTTTAATTAGAATTCATTGCATAGGTATTCATTATCTTTACGTGTGCTCTCTGATTTTATTTGTAGTTGACTTTAATTCCATAATTTGAAGATGTCGGAAATATATTGAAGTTGGTGGTGAATATTTTGAACAGCTCCTCTAACGATTGAGTTTATTTTGTGAAATATTTATGTTTAATTATTATTAATATATTTTTTTTAAATAATCCTTATATTCCATTTACTAAAGAAAAAGAGTTCTGATTTTCGTTGACGCAAAATTCGGAAAGAGTTTATAAAAAGGTTTCCCATAGGTGAGAAGGTGCGCTTTTTATTTTTTCAATTGTTATTAACAAATAAGTGTTTTTTAATACACTCTTAATTAAAAATTGTATAACTCTTTTATTTATTTAAACAATTGCATGAAATTTGGTTACCTACATAAAGATTTTGGGGTCACAGATTACGAATCTGGCCTCAAAATCGGTCTAAAAACAAAATGACTTCGATTGTCTAATTTTTTATTTTCTTTTTTTAATTATATTAATTAGATATATGGGGGTTTTGGGGTCGCTGATTACGAATTTGGCATTAAAACTAAAAAAAAATTAAAAATAGTGGTTTTAAAATGGCGGAAAAGGATCCATTTTTTTCATTAGTATTTTATTTCTTATACCGGGTGACAACTAAATTATAAACCAAAACAAAAGCATTTATGTGCATCACAGCCACCTAATGCTGTTTTTAAAAATTAAATAAAAAATAGTTAGTTGCAAAAAAATCCAAAAAGTCGCTATTATACGTAAAATGATCCGCTGGTCTCAAAAATGTAAATAAAAACAGGATGTTCCACTTGAAAATCACAAGTTCTCAATCTCAATTCCGGTCAAACCGGAGGTACTTTGAAATTCAAGATTATCCAAGAAAATGTGTAATATTATCTAATTCACGTTCTCCAAATTTCGAATTTTTATCTGGTGTAGAATAGTATTTTATTTAAATAACAAGTTTTGAAAACGAATCTTTTCACACGAGTGAGACAGGCGAAGGCCCACAGGTCGAATGAGTGTGAAAAGATGTTTTCAAACGTGTTGTTTACAATATTTTTTCTACGATTGGAAAAAAAACAAACAATTTGATAGATATTTTATCTAAACTCTGTTTTTGACAGGACTGTGTGAAAAACATGACAGTACTGTTTTCGGATTTTTGCACACATCATGTGAAAAATGATAGTTTCGGGTCGTGGTTGCTGTGGGTTTTTTGTAATTTTCGAGGGCAGTCGTAGAAAAACAATCATACAATTCAGGGTAATCCGCTTTTCTATACAGGGTGGAACAAAAGTATCAAATAATGACTTTAACTTTGTTATTTGCAAAGTTCCAAAAAAATGTTCAATATGAAAGTTGTTTGGTTCTTTGCCATGCATGTTTTGAGGTTTTTAGTTTGTTGATATCTTCTTCTGGTTTATTCCTATGGCAACCAACTTTTTCTTTTTAAATAGCACCCGAGATGGCACCCATAATTTTTTTTTGTTAATTTGAAACAAGCATAATTTTCTCTATTCAGTCACAAAATGTTGCAATTTTTCGAAGAAAAAAATAAGCGAGAAAAAAACATTTGTTACGACGCACTCGTCGCCTCTTAAAAAAGGATGCCATGGAAAAAGTCATGCAGTTTAAAACACAAACATTACTTTTGGTAAAGAATGCCATGGAAGTTTGACAATTACATTTTTACAAACAAACAACTAAATTTTAGTGTTGTGATGTGAAATTAATTAATTTAGTTCCGATTGAGTCGTAATAAATATTTTTTTTCACGCTTATTTTTTTTCCAAAAATTGCAAAATTTTATGAATGAATAGAGAAAAATATGCTTGTTTCAAATTGACAAAAAAAAATTATGGGTGCCATTTAAAAAGAAAAAGTTGGTTGCCATAGAAACAAACCAGAAGAAGATATCAACAATCTAAAAAACTCAAAACATGCACGGTAAAGAACCAAACAACTTTTATATTGAAAATTTTTTTGTAACTTTGCAAATAACAAAGTTAAAGCCATTATTTGATACTTTTGTTCCACCCTGTATACTGCTGGGCTCGCGTCGGCGTCGTACACCAAGCTGAATATGCGTACAATATCCCGTTCCTTATACAAGGTGGTCCAGATTTTAATACATTAATTTTGAGAGGCGATAGAGAATCGCAAAATAAGGGGACTTTTCTTAATAAACATACCTCGAAAAATGCACCATAACTTAGATAGATAGATTGAAGTTTCATTAAAAAAAACTTTATAATTTATTATCTAAGGAAAGACAAAAGCCATCTTTTTCAAATTTGGCACACCGCCTTTCTATGTAAATCTGCATCTACTATTCAAGTCAAAAATAGTAACAGAAAGCAATTGGCGCAGATATGGGGGTTGCATATCCCCTTTTTACAAATATATAGTGCGCCACTGGATATTTTTGAAAAAATTATTAAACTGCTAAATTGCCTATGATATTCTGAAGGAAAATGTGTTCTTATAAAATTTTGATAGAACAAGCCGTTTCCGATTTATTCGTCAAGCTTGCCATCCATTACGCGAAAATCGACTTCAAAATAATATTGGCGGCAATCAACTCCATTTCCAGAAAATGTCAGTGTATTGAAGCCGAAAGATGGCACTTTGAAAATTTATTGTAAATACATATGTGAATTTCTTTTGTTCTGTTTTTTGTTAATTTTTTATTAAATATCAATAAAACATATTTTTTAATCATATTTGGAGGGCTATTATCTCCTTTATTATGCCTGCACAAAAGTGGTTAACTGTAAATAAATCGGAAACGTCCTGTTCTATCAAAATTTTACAAGAACACGTTTTTCTTCAGAATGCCATAGGCAATTTAGCAGTTTAATAATTTTTTCAAAAATATCCAGTGGCGCACTACATATTTCTAGAAAGGGGATATGCAACCCCCATATCTGCGCCAATGCCTTTCTGTTACTATTTTTGACTTGAACAGTAGATGCAAATTTACATAGAAAGGCGGTGTGCCAAATTTGAAAAAGATGGCTTTTGTCTTGCCTTGGGTATTAAATTATAAAGTTTTTTTTAATGAAACTTCAACACCCTGTATCTAAGTTATGGTGCATTTTTTGAGGTATGTTTATTAAGAAAAGTCCCCTTATTTTGCGATTCTCTATCGCCTCTCAAAATTAATGTATTAAAATCTGGACCACCCTGTATACCCTGCAGGGAGACCGTTTTAAGAGGTGACGCTAACAGTTTGAACTTATATCCTGTTTTGATGAGAGTTTACCCTTAAAAGATGAGTTTTGAATCACTTTATTGTTCTGCAGGTTTGACTCCTTTATTTCTTTTTTCTTAAATTTTACTGGACCATTGATGTAAGTTAAAGAATATGTATATGTAATATATGTGCCGATGTGAAATAACGAGACGTATACATTATAAATGCCCGATACTTTTTTGTTTCTTCCATCGAGGTCGCATCAAACTAGTCTGATAAATCGTATTGCACTTTCTTCGGCCACCGGGTAAATCCGCACGCTTCTTACGAATATGACAAGTACGAGAGATGTAGGGAATTATTGTTCCGCTCGAAACGTTAGGCGCGGCCTGCTCACAAAACCTAATACGCCGTCTGACATGTATTACGGTATTTCCTTCTAACCTACTTCCTAATGCAGCTTTTCCAGTTTGGTATTAGACCAAAACAAACTGGGGTTTGTGGGACATCGAGCCGCCGGCAGCAACAAATGTACGGGCCGGGGCCATTCGGTGTATGTCAAGATTTTTTATGGAGCGCCGATAACGATTTCAGGAAGTAGCAAAATATAAATATTTATGTTGGTTCGAAATTCCGAAATTGATCATATTGGTTCTTGGTTCTTTACTGTTTTATACAGTGCAGTCGTTCAATATGGAAACTTTGAAATAAAAGTATTGCTGGTTGTTTCCGAAAAAAATCTTTGAAGAAGTCGCATTGGTTACTTTGTAAAGATTTGGACATTTGAGTCAACGTATTTATTCGAGCTGCGATGTCATCATCAATTCTTGTGGCAACTTCCATTTATATTATTAAATCATTAAAATTTCTTTTTTTTTTAGGAAGGATACAATGTAGAGAATTGTAGTAAACAAGAATATAATAATAATAAATAATATATTTAGACATTTGAACTCGTTTTCGCTTATTTAGTGCTATTACGCAATAGACTCAACGTACTGAAACCTCGACTGAAAGAATGTAGATCGTAGATCCAGATGCGCAAAAATAGCAGCCTGGATATTTTACTCAGATAATACGAAAAACTTTCAAAGCAAACTTGAATAATACGGACAATCTTTGAAGGAACCTGGATATTGCGAGAAAATTTGTAAATTCACTTGGGCTTGCTCCGAGGCTCGGTCAATCCGGAATTCGGATAGTAGCTTCGCCGATGATGGGAACTCACTATAATAAATTGTATCTTATTTATATTCATGACTAAGGGTACAGGAGATTCAATACACGTGGATATTATTCAAGCTATACCTATACTAGTAATAAACTAACCCAACGCGTGTTATTAAAAAAAAAGTGTAAACAACAAATCTTTGTTTTGTGATTGGTGATCGTATATTATGCTCTGTAGCTATTTTGTTCAATGATTACGTTTGGTTTAAAAAACAATAATATTAATAAAGTTATACAGAAACCTTGAATTTCAGGTATCATTTTACAATGAAGTGCTTTGATAACTTTACAGATTTTAAATATTCAATTATACAAATAAATTGTCTTGGTCGTTGCAAATATGAGAGAATAAATCGGAAAATATTACATGGAAATTAACATGGTCAGCTTAACAGTCAGCAATGTACTTAAGTAAATGTTACGCACATGGTCATGTTAATTTAATAAATAATAATAAATACACCACATGTAATTACGACCCCCTTTATCCCAGAAGGTTCTAGATGAGCCTTGTGCGGGAGGGGGCTACACATTTAAAGACCAGGGACACGCATCCAATATCCGTGTATAATGGAAAAATCCCTCTCACAGTATTTTCCATCGCCACGACCGGGATTCGAACCCGGGACTTTTGGGTGAGAGGCAGGTGCGCTACCATCTCAACCATCAGTCATACTTCATATTAAGTTAACTATTTCATGGACGATAATTAAATTTACAAAATCTGAGACGAATATTTCAAACATGTCAAGATGTTGGACTCGAACAATGGATATAAGTTTAGTATAAGTTTTAAACCAAGTTTTAAACGCATTTCAGTAAATTAAAATGTAAAAAATAAATTGTTCATATATTTTTTTAAAGATTTCTTAACGTCAACCTTAACGCGAATCAGTCTCGTCACAGGGGAATTCTTTACACCTGAGGAATTTGGCGTAATTATCTCATGGTCATCTATTTGAATATACAATTTTAAGGTGACATTGATATTAAACACATATCTCTTTGATCTCTTACTAAATAGATCCCACTCAAACTGCTTGCTAGGATATTCAAACGTTGCTGGCCGCTCAGACAGAATACCTAACTTGTTTATTAAAATATGACTTTGCAACTTTATTTCCCTAACAGCATGATGTGAAATTAGAATCAATTTTTATACAAAGATCTAGGTATGGAATTTTGTTAATTAATTTAGGACTGTCTACTAAGGAGATGGATTCATAGTGAATTTGAACTACATATTTATTAGCCTGTGCAGCCAGGTATTATGTCTCATTACAGTTTATACTTAAGTTTGGTTTTAGATACAAGATTGTTTTCTTTAATCTTTATTCCCAGAAGGACGATTTACTTGAAAACGGTGCATTCTTCAAAAAAATTACACGAGACATTTTTTGTGCAAAGAAAAGTTCTGTTAGGAAAAATGGTCACTACCCCTCCAGTTTGACGCCACTGGTGATGTTCGGAAACTTTTGTAATAGGGAAAAATTAGTGCTTCGTGAGGTATTTGCAAAATAAAAACCTCCACATCCCGCATTTCAAAAACGGTGCATTTTAGAGGCAACGTTTATTTAGCAAACTCACATTCTTTTTCGAGTTTCTTTTTGATGTTCTATTGCTCCCGGATGTTTCTACCTTGAAAATTGGACCACCCTGTTCGTTTTTTATTTAAATTAGATATATATGAATTTTATGTTTTGCTGACGATATTGCAATTCTTCGCCCTACTTACCTAATTGAATTGAATGTGCAGTTCCGTGTGGTCTTTTTTAACACTTGTGAATAAATAATGTTCTGTTCTTGTTGTATGTACACTAATGTACACCTCGTTTTACACATTTAATTTTCATGTATTATAACTTCTTATTATAAATTGTATGACCGCCTGGTCGATATGCAAGCACACTTAGTCGTAGCACAAGGAGTTTTTCTCATTAAGATTAATTGCAGTATACTTGAATATTGGGTGTGCATTCGTTGTCTCTCAATATGTAGTATTTAAAAACGTAGCAGAATATATTTTCAGGGATAGAGATGACGTAATACATCAGGCACTACAAACTCGATCAATACATTTCAGAAAAGGAAAACCCCAAATAATATTTTTGCTCTTTTTATATTTTTTTTTGCTATTTTTTAAACTCAAAAATTAATTCAAATTAAACATTCTTAGTGGTGCACTTATTTTGCATACTTATTTATAAAATTATATTATTAGTCAGATATTGTATTGAGAAATAAAAATTGGCTTATGGGTTACGTTAATATAACGGAACAATTGATCAACTTTGTTCATTATTCATTTATGGAGTTGTAGAGCGAGTCGCGGTGCTTCGCTGATTTGTGTAGGCAATTCAATAAATCATAGAAGTGATTGTATGGGACTTAAATAGTCTTTTATGTTTCTCTAGCGGATGCATTTAATTTGCGAGAATATTAATCTCTTATTTATTGAATCATATTTTCAAATTACATGGATATTAAGTGTGAGCATATATATAATTTATATTTTTCGTCGGTATAAATGATGTAATTAACCGTTGTATTTAAAAACGCGTTAGTAGTACTAGTGGCTTTCACGCTAATCCCTAGTTAAGAAGTAATATCGAAAATTAATGTATCCTATCCATATATTAAGTTTAAAAATATGTGTGTATATAATATTAATATGTATAGGGTAGTTCCATACATTTTGACACCTACCTACAGCCTTTATGTTTAGAGTTTTAATTTTGCCTTTTTATGTTTCACTCCCAAAAACTGATGAGGCAGATTTACTTCCCATCACCAAATCTGTCAGTAATCAATAGAACGCTCTTGTGAACATATTAACTGCGTTACTGATGGTTGGTAGGAAACAAATTTTTAAAATCGTTTAGAGGTAAATACTTGAGACATCTTATTTATTTTGGCCCTGAAAACCACGTTAAAATTTTAAGGGCACTTGCTTCTCGTTCCGTGGGTTTAACTTGATTACAATTTAAAATGCAATTATCCGATTCAATAAAATACAAGGTTATGATTGCAGAAGCTAATGGCCTCTTTGAATTTTGAACCTAGTTGATTAAACCTCGTAAAAGTAAATTATTTTTTTATGTAATCGAAAATATGTACCTATATCAAAAGCATGCGTTTTTGGAATACTTAAGAGCTCGAATAACAGTGATAACAGAAACTGAACTCTGGTAAAGTCAAAATAACTTGCACTAATTTAAAAATATATTTATAGACGGTACCGTACCTAATTAATATAAATAAATGTGGTGTGTGGGTGACAGACCAATTTCCTGTTTAACACTCTATATCTTAGCTCTAACGGATGGTGGAAGGGTGAGTTAGAAGTGAGTCAGAATTAAACGTAAAAATGTAAAATTTCAAGTCTTAGAAGTATTCTTTGATTAAAATTCCATATTTTTATTTTTAAAATATGTTATTCAAAAATATCTTAAAACACTCTTTATAGTTATGGTAGATACCTATGTGTTTGAGAGATTTGTTGTTTTTCCAATTTAAAAAAATATTTGTTCACTAATTCAATAACGCTTTTTCTTTAATTTAAAATTATGTCAAATATAATTACTTTTATTAGTATTTAATATTTATAGGTAATTTACCCAAAATGGCACTAAAGGTTGTTAACCTATATGTATAGCAAAGGTATAATAATAATATAATCTCTAAAAAGGTTATGTCCGTTAAATTGTTCTGTTAACGTTGCATATAAAGTTGTTCTAATTATGATAAAGTGAGTATTGTGTTAGGCGTTTTTTATTACATATAACTCATTTTCAGCCTCGTGTGGAATGTTAACTTAACGGTTGAACCGCGGGTTCCACCGGCAAAACTTATGTCATCCCCCGTTTTCGAGGATTCTGAACACGATGGTGATGTTAGTTCTGCTCCTCGAGTTGATCCTACCCCCTAAACGGCCAAAAACCACCCCCAAAGAGGGGTAATCGCGAATTCTACGTCTTTCACCGGCAAAACTGATGTCACCCCCCGTTTTCGTGGATGCTGAACACGACGGTGATGTTGGTTCTGCTCACAGAGCCGATCCTACCCCCAAACGGCCAAAAACCACCCCCAAAAAGGGGGAATCTACGTCTTCCACCGGCAAAACTTATGCCACCCCCCGTTTTTGAGGATGCTGAACACGAGGGTGGTGTTGGTTCTGCTCTCCGAGGCGAATGAGGCGAATCAACCCCCCGAATCACCATCGTGTTCAGCATACTCAGAAACGGGGGGTGACATAAATTTTGCCGGTGGAAGCCGTAGTATACGCGATTTCCCCTCTTTGGGGGTGGTTTTTGGCCGTTCGGGGGGTTGACTCGCCTCGGGGAACAGATCCAACATCACCATTGTGTTCAGCATCCTCAAAAACGGGGGATGACATAAATTTTGCCGGTGGAAGACGTAGAATACGCGATTCCCCCCTCTTTGGGGGTGGTTTTTGGCCGTTTGGGGGGTAGAATCAGTTCAGGGAGCAGAACCAACGTCACCATCGTGTTCAGCATTCACGAAAACGGGGGGTGACATCAGTTTTGCCGTTGGAAGACGTCAAATACGCGATTCTTCCCCTTTGGGGGTGTTTTTTTGGCCGTTTGGGAGGTAGGATCAACTCAGGGAGCAGAACTAACATCACCATCGTGTTCAGCATTCTTAAAAACGGGGCGTGACATAAATTTTGCCGGTGGAAGACGTAGAATACGCGATTCCCCCTCTTTGGGGGTGGTTTTTGGCCCTTGGGGGGGTAGGGTCAACTCGGGGAGTGGAACCAACATCACCATCGTGTTCGGCATCCTCCAAAACGGGGGGTGACATAAGTTTACCGGTGGAAGACGTCGAATACGCGATTCCCCTCATTTGGGGGTGGTTTTTTGGCCGTTTGGGGGGTAGGGTCAACTCAAGGAGCAGAAAAAACATCACCATCGTTCTCAGCATCCTCGAAAACGGGGGAGAGTGGTAGTTTGGTTGACTCCCCAAATATTTGTATGTTCGTCCGACTCACAGAATGCACTAATAGGCAGTAGTAGTAATCTGTGGAAGTACCCCAAATCAACTGTATCTAATCCGGAAATGAAAATTAAAGTACAGTATTCATGAGGTTGCATTTCGCAATTGTTTACAAATTATGAATATTTCGCCATATTTAGGAACAAATTCGATCTCCAGCACCCCAGCCCCTACACTGATGTGTTTGCTTTTTTGCACTTGTTACAGCTCATACAACCTTTTGATCTTGTATTTGGTGATTGTCTCATTTATGTGGTGTGCTGTTTTATTATGATAAATAAAAACAAAAAGATACCCTAAGCTGCTTAGAGAACATTAATTTTTAATTAAATCAACTTGAGACAAACGCCCAAACGATGAACAACTTTAACCAGTGTAATACTGCTTGTACTAAACAGTATTTGTTCTGTTTTAAAAATAACGTTCAAATTTCTCAATTTAAAATAGAAAAAGGTAATTGATTACCGTTAAAATTAATCAGGCTTAAAGAAATAATACGCAAAATGTATTTGAACTTCCGTTTATTATTTATTTATGGTAAGATTTAAACTTCCGTTGATTAATAATAAAAAGATAAATACTATGAAGTGCTGTGAATTCTAGTAATGATAATTAATTACGTTTTCACTTTATACGAGAGGCAAAGATTTTGGTTGATTGGCAGTGAAAGTATTAGAGCTATAAGTTTATTTCATTGTTTTGCGGATAATACATAACAATAAACGTTAATACTTTCACTACCATACAAATAGAAAACTTCAAGGAAATTTTATGGTGGTTTTAGGAAAAATTTACCGTTGTACGAAAATTATTTTTGATAATTATTTGAATTTATAAAGAGCATAGTGTTGTATTTTTGAAATAATGGACATGTCTGGTTTCATAAATTTAAATACTAAAATTTTATTTTAATTTTTCTTCTTGGGGTAGGAATTAAAATAGATCCATATATTTTTTTAAACAAACACTAAGAGCAATAACGGATTCTACGACATTTGATTCACATGATGAACTGTATTAATAATAATAATACTTAATAAAAATAAAATATCCTTGGGAAATAGAAGACGTCACACTTTATTTTAAGAACAAAGAACAAAATAATCATTTTTACTTATATGTATGTACAAACTTGGAAAAATATTTTTAACGAAATTGTAAAATGCAACAGATTGAAAATATTGAATCCAGAAACATACCTGTATGTCCAAATAAGCTGAGAATACTTAGATATATTTTAATAAAATATATATGTATAAATCTGCCAAGCTTCGTGTTATGTAAAAACGATCAGTAAAAATAGGGATGACCAAGAAAGGGCGTCGGTGATTATTTTTAAATTAATGAATTAGTAAAACCACTAAGCTTTATGTTGGTTATTGGTTTGGTTTACATCAGATTTTAAGTCATCGAATATAACATCAAATCGACATTAAACCAGTTTTATTTTGGCATTTTTGAGCTTGTAATTAACGCTAAAAGATTATAATAATATGTATTTAATTTTCAATTCTCTAGGTTACCGGTTGCCGGTTGTGATATATTAGTATGATAACTTTAGTTTGTATTTAATTTGCATATAATTAAGGTATTGGATTCAGTGCTGCCCCCATTATAATTTCATAAAATGGCGGGTTACTGGCAATATATCGTAAAAATGATTTGTGATTCACCATCGTTTTGAGTTTTGAGCTAAAACCTTTCTTTTATTGATACGGGGAATGATTCGGTTTGGCCGAAATCGAAAAAATATGTTGGTGCTATAATAAAAATTTTTTATACCTATCTAATGAATATTTTCGTCATATTAATATGGTTTTATGGATGTATATGTAGTTAGCAAAACAACTTTCGCGAATCGGTTCGGTAAGAGCTTAAAATTTGCCGCTTTTTTGCCGTTAATTAGTTGTGAAAGAATCAATTTTGTCGCTCTTTTTTTTTAAAAAAAACCGGGGTGTTTTGCTAAGTAAATATTTAGTTAGCGAAACACCCATTAAAAAATATATATTGTTTAATAATTCAATGATCTGAATTTGCCGTCTTTTTGCCGTTAATTAGTTGTGAAAGAATCAATTTTGTCGCTCTTTTCTTTTTTTAAATAACGGGGTATTTTGCTAAGTAAATATTTAGTTAGCGAAACACCCATTAAAAAAAATATTTTTTTAAATAATTTAATGATCTGAATTTGCCGTCTTTTTGCCGTTAATTAGTTGTGAAAGAATCAATTTTGTCGCTCTTTTTTTTTAAAAAAAACGGGATATTTAGTTATCGAAACAGCCATTACATTTTTTTTTTTTTAATAATTCAATGGTCTGAATTTGCAGTTTTTTGCCGTAAACGAATAGTCAGTGGCGGCGCCTACTTTTTCTTTTTGGTTGGGCGACACCTGGCAGAGGAATTTGGAGGGTGGGCAACAAAAAAGATGTGCACACGGGGCAAGAGCTGCAGGGGTGCGGAAGCCTCCGTGAAGCGCCGCAGGCGAAAATTTTTCAAGATCATTGTGTTTTACAAGTACCTCAAAATTTGTATCAAACTTAATATTAATTTAAATATTTTCAAGATTACCTTGTTTTTTCCCACTTTCATTTTACTTGCAATAGTTCAGTTAAAATTTTTGAAATCCGTGGAAAAATTCTGTTACGTTTGTTAATTGTTATACGATACGAATCGACACGGTCCGGCTCGCTAGGAAAATCAGTGCCTCGCGCGCCATTCCCAGCTAATTAATAAGTACCTACCTATAAATTACAAATTGCGAAAAAAATCTCTTTTTTGGATGGGCTGTGGGCTGTTCATTTACCCTATGCTCCTATACACAAGCCGCCGCTGTCTTACACAGATTTTTGTATAATTTAGATATTTTGGATTTGTGAAATTTATACTTAAATTCCAAAGAAGTAATATTTGTTATAACAATATTAAAATAGTAATTATTAGCTTTGTTCAAAAACCCTACACTAGCTGCACTAGTGCAAAATTTTTACACTGGATCCATTATTCTGTGTTCACAAACTCTAGTGTAGATGCGAGTGTAGATGTCATCTGGCATATGTCGAGGGGTTAATCGCTGTGAAATATGGTGTACATGTAGCTTGAAGTACCTATGAAATACCCTCGGAAATACCTTGAAATACTTGAAGTACTTGTGAAATACCTGAAATACTTGTGAAGTACCTGAAATACTTGTGAAATACCTGAAATACTTGTGAAATACCTGAAATACTTGAAATCTTTATGAAATACCTGAAATAATAGTGAAATACTTATGAAATACCTGAAATATTACTGAAATACATTTGAAATACTTGAAGTATTAGTGAAGTATTTATCAATTATGTATTTTAAATAATAATACAATGGATTTGAACATATTAGCTTTGTTCAAAAACTATTACACTAGTGTAGTGCAGTGGCACATAGTGTAGTGTAGTGTAAGTTTATTTTGCTGTGACACTACACCAGTGTAGTGCAGTTTGTAAAAAGTGTAAATTGTCTACATAAAATTGGTTTCTGAACACAGTTCAAATTTAACCTTACTTTTATATTTTGATCATGGTGATCCCGTTGTGCTTATTTTTTTTGAAGCATTAAAGTAAATTGGTACTAAAACACATAACATATATCTAATGGAGAGATTAGTTTTGCCAGATTTGGTATCATCTGATGATGATTCTGATGACTCTCCAAATGAAGACCGTTTATACAGCAAAAAACGTTTACTATTAAGTATTTGTACAACACCATTGACACCTCAAGTAAGCATAATCTTATTTTTCCGTATTTCTTGTTCTCAAATCTCCACATTCTACACTACACTTTTGCACTACATTTCAATTTCGTGTAAAAGTGTTACACATTTCTGCACTACACTGGAATATTTGAACGCCAAATATTTTTGACATATGCCAGATGACATCTACACTAGAGTTTGTGAACATAGAATAATGGATCCAGTGTAAAAATTTTGCACTAGTGCAGCTGTAGGGTTTTTGAACAAAGCTATTATGTCATTTTTGTGTACAGTCCATTCACATTTTAAAAAAATAAAGGGTGGCTTTGATTTTTCGTGACATTTCACTCTATATAATAGATTGACAACATAAAATATTTTAAGGTTAGGTATTTTGTCAGCTCTATGTCGAATTTCAATTGCTGTGTGTCAAATTTAAATTGCAGCGTTGTAAAATTTTATTAGGTGTATTCTTTTCACACATAATTTTGGGTCATTTTGAGAAATCTTGTAATTTTTACAGTAATTATTTCAATAATCGAATGCACTCATTTCTATAATTATTTCTAATGTGATTGTGACATTTGTGACATGGATGACACATGACGAATATTAAATTATATTTTGTCAAAGTTATTAGTGAAATTATTTAAATAATAATGCCCAAAATAGTTTCGGCAGACAAAAAACTTAGCATTTTGAAATGTTATAAGCATTATAGACACGACAGGCCAGACTTGAACAATGATGCTATTGTAAATAAACTGGTGGACATTTTCAGTGTAAGTACAATGAATCTATTTTTAATAAATCATTTTGTTTGGAATGTTATTTTAATTTTTAGGTAGGAAGATTAGTTATATGCGGGATAATACGGGATAAGACAGGGGCCATGCAGGGGGCGGCGGTGTCTATTAGGAAAAAAACTGAAAAATGGAATTATTTTTTTAAAAGGGATCTGGTCGAAATTATCAGTGGATATAATGAAAGAAATCAATTTTTTACTTTGGATAATTTGTTAGAAGCTGCGCGAAATTTAATAGATTATAGGGGAGGGAGAACTACATTAAATAAAATTTTAAAATCAATAGGGCTTAAATACAAAATTGCGAATGATAGGAAAATTCTGTGTGAACAGAAACACATCAAAACTTTAAAAATCATATTTTGTCGTAAATTTCTTCAATTTCAAAATTCAAGTGAAAATTACATGTTCGTGTACCTGGACGAAACTTGGATTTATCAGAACGGGTCTCCAATTCGTCGCTGGGTACGACACAGATTTAAAATTTAGTCCGTCTAAAGTTAAGAATGAGGGGAGACGTTATACAATTTTGCATGCGGGGTGTGAACTTGGGTGGTTGGGAGGGTGTGATTTCCTTTTAAATTCTAAAAACAATGACAGAGACAAAACTATGACCGGAGACCTTTTTCAAAAATGGATAAAAGACCAACTAATTCCTGCATTGGCACAGCTTAAATGTAAATGTGTGGTGGTGATGGATAATGCTCCTTACCATTCCATGCTATTGGATAAGCCACCAACATTTGCTTCTAAGAAATGTGAAATGCAAAAATGGTTGACTGACAGAACTCAAAAAGACTATCAAAATCTAAATAAAAAGCAACTTTGGGAGGTAATATAATAAAACCCTTTCGGCGTGACTGTAACAAGACTTACGTAGTTGACGAACTATTGAGACAGCAAGGACATGAAGTCCTTCGTTTACCACCATACCATTGTCAGTTCAACCCAATTGAAATGACAAGGCACGTAACGAAGGACTATTATAACAAACACATAAATCTCCAGTCTTCTTCTATGAAGCAGACTGAAGATTTATGGCTTGAGTCCTTGCGTCAATGTACTGCTCAGACATGGAAAAATTTTTGTGTGCATTGTGAAAATCTAGTGAGGGAGGAATGGGTACGGGAAATGGGACAAACATCTTTTGAAGATATGCCTTCTTTTATTATTTCACTAGCAGAATCTGACTCGGATTCAAACGAAGAAGAATAATCAGACTCTGATAGTTAAATGGTGAAAGGGTATTTATAAGTCAGATCCAATTTAAAAGAATCATATCATTTTTCATTTTTTGGTGCATTCTTTAGTAACAATCTTGATTCTTGTTTGTAAGGATCATCGAAAACATGCGTTCATTTTTCGGTTACGCGAACAAACAGTTGGGAAAATAAGTGCCAAAAGACTTGCGTTTCTGAGATCAAAACACGTGATCAGTGTTGAAAGAATGCGCCTTGTTTAAATATGGTCGAAAATTTACTTAATTCGTATCTTATAATAACATCACAAAATACATATATTATAACCCCTGCATGTATCCCTGAACTAACGCTGTGCAGGAGAGGGTACAAGTTTAAAGGTAAAGGATCACACATCCAATATGACAGGAAATCGAACCCGGGACCTTAGGAGTGCGTTAGCCTCTCGACCGTTATTATAGTCATATCATATTTGCATTTTATACAAATATAATCAAGATATCCCGAATGCGACAAAAATTAGACAGAATAGATGTGAAGTCGACTGCGCCACATATATTTTATACATAGTGGGATGTACCAACTCTCTCTGTAAGAATGTTGATTTTATGCATTTATGGATAAGACAAACCATCAGCGTCGGCGAACCCCGATCCCACTGTTCACTAGAGCCTGAATCTCCAATTCGAGTGATTAGCATTCGTATGATGAGAAGAAAGATGGTTCTATATAGAAGCAATAAAGATGACAGAGATAAAAGAAAAGAAAATTAATTTTTAAGTACTTCTCTGATTATTGTTTTGTTTTCTTATAATAATTGAAAGAAATATGCATTTAATTTAATTTACCTCCAATATGTTTCTAATATGGATATAAGTATCTATGTATACAAACTTATTTTGTATTAAATATAAATGCTCCACTCTTAATAATTATCTATTTTATTGCTATAATTAATTACTACGTTGTATATTTATTAGTCTCTATAATGTCAATAAACATATATTATTTTAATAATTTTAATTTAATAAACTTTATGCCAGACTATTCCACTATTACAGAACCAATAAAAAATCTAAAAATTGTATAGTTACAAACATAGAACATATAGGGTCAGACTGTTGCTAATAGAAATTTAAAGAAAATGGCAACGCTTTCTTGCCGAAATATGTCTGTCAGTATACATAACCTTAAAATATTTAATGTTGTCAATCATTATATAGAGTAAACCATTATGAGAAATCACAGCCTCCACTATTTTTTTAAGAAGTGAATGGACTGTATCATAGCCATCTACAGTTCCAAGCCATGAAGTAACAAAGGCAACATCGCATTACCTGTCAATGGTAGTCCTGTTTGTAATTCAGCCATCCCTTACTTTCAAGCACTGATTTAAGGATTTTGTTTAGGAAATAAAGTATAAAGATCCCAGAACTTGTGCTATAAATTTATTTCGCCAAAATGAATAATTTACAAATATATAATTCTAGAATATACACTTAATAGGGTAAAATCCACTTAAATTGCTTGATGGCAATTCATGACTATTTACAAAAACGGTAACATTAAAACTTTGATTTACGCTAATACTTGAAACTACTTTTACTTCGCTACTATCAGTATCAGATTCTTCAGTCGTAGTCAATATTTAAAATGTAAAAATACAAGACATTGTTCACACACACTTGTAATTCCACTTAATGAAGCATAATTTTTTTGGCACAGCCTGCACAAAATATTCAAAGCTTGATATGATGTCATCGGCAAGAAACTGGTCAATATCATTATTTTGCCTTTAGCATCTTGTCTTCTTTCTTCAGGATTACGTCGAGACACTGGCTTAGTTGTAGAAAGATACTTCGGTTGATTGGAAAATATGTGAAGAACTGCATCCTCATTTAAACGAGGATATGTTATTTCTCTTCCTTTTCTTTTTTGGGATTTATTACCACATTCGCTTGAGATATGTTAGTTAGCCTCGTGCGTATTACCTATCTTTATAAAGCTCCATGGTTGTAACTTCTCTGCCTTCAAAGTGCAAACTGCAAATAGCTGAATTTTTACTAATGCAGTAGTCCTCCGTGTGTATAGCTCTAAGCCAATTTATTGCTTTGGGAAAGGATAAGTACTATTTGAGGATTCAGTTTTTAAAGTACTTGCATAGTATACAGCAATGTCGAGGCATCTACAATATAAAAAATAAACGCATATTTAGTGCGCGTCATGATCATATGTAATGTCAAAGAATTGGATGCAAACAATTTATAACATCCACTGATAGAAACGTGTAATTTTGTAACATTTGTCAAATAAACTGTATTCATTTATAAATACCAATTTGCAAGGTGTACAATACTATTTTATTTTTGTTTTATAAGTCTATATCATTATTATATTATGTTATATTTATACCAGGTTATAAAATACTGGTAAGTCAATCATATATACATACCTTTTTAGTGCTTAAATATTTTTGTTTAATTAAATTATCACTTTTCCTAACTTTAAACATTGTTTGCATCCATTATCTGTCATGATGACGTTTTCACTAAATGACCGTATATAATGCTTTCTTACCTTTGTCCAGTTTAAAAACTTCAAATAAGCGAAGTTAATGAATTATTAATAATAATTCTTAATAACACAGTACTAAAGTACAAACAGTACAAAGTCTAAAAAGTAATTACTAAACAAACACCGCTGGTAAACAACACGACCAGAGTGGTCTACCTGTCGCGTTGCCAGATCTCAAACTTCATGGCTTGAAACTGTAGAAGGCTCTGACTGTATGTACGGGAGCGATCAGAAAAAACTCATATCCTAAGTATACTGATTTTCTTACGAATAAAAATACGTCTTAAAATTTTGGTCACGTTTTAAGTACCTATTTGGTACCACTGTGCGTCGTATAGAAATCACGTCTAGTACGACAAAGTCACTTCTCCCCGAAATTCTAGCACATAATGCACAAATATTTCATAACATCTACATATAGACTGCTATAAAATACAGATATGGCACGTATAATACAGGGTGTTAATTAAGTATGTACAATAAATTTAACAGACGATTGTTTGAGTGATTTTAAGACAGAAAGTTCATATAAACATGGGTCCGAAAATGCTTCGTTTTCAAGGTGTTAAACTTATTTTAAAAAATTGCTTTTTCGTAAATATCTTAAATATCCTTTACCCAATTTTGTTGTAATTTGGCAGTGTTATTTGTAGTCTTAAGGGGTTAATTTAGCCCTAACTTGATTAAATTTATTACCTAGGTCCAGTGGTGTCCCGAGCAGCACCTTAACGAATATTTTTGACATAAGAAAGGTACGCCACAGATTTTTTTGTAATTTTAATTTTTTTATTTTTGACAATTGGGTCATCTATAATGACCTGAGAAACGCACCAACAACTGTAGCAGAAAATTACAGAATCCGTCCGGAAATAATATTGTATATCCACGTAAAAAAAATGTGACCTATCTAAGAATATTTAAGATATTTACATGTATTTATAGTTATTTACAAATATTTACAATTAAAAACTAAATGTGTAGTAATACAGGATATCTAAATTTTTTTTACAAAATTGGTACATTTTCCGCTTAAGTCTGAGTCATCCCATATTCTTGTATATCTAAACTCGATCTAAACATTACTAATTCCTAATATACAGGGTGTTACAATTTTAGAAAAACTGTTTTTTACCACTTTCTTTATTTGAGGTTCCTTTAACTGTTGAAATCTGAAGCTACCTTCATACAATTGCAATTCAAACTTTCATACAGTAGGTACGTCCCCACCAATGATATACATATAAATATATGCAGAATTCTTTAAATTCTAATTGGAGCCATTGCCCTTTACTCTTTACTTTTGTTTGCGTCACGAATCACGATGTTTTGATATAACGCTTTAAAAAAATTGTGCCCGTTTTTTCCAAGATTTTTCTATCTGTATAATTGGTAGAAAAATCCTTGAAACAATCTGTGCCATTAATTGGATTCTTAATTTCTAAGTCTTTTAGCAATTCTTTTTTAATTATTTCAATAACTGGAAAGAAATCAGTTATAAAACTAAATTAAGTACAATTCAGCACAACCTTCTTTTTTTATTATTTTTAAAATGACAGGGTTAAGTTAACGGACATCGTTCTTGAACATTTAATTCTGATAAAGTAATGTTGTTATCGTAGTCAGAAAATATTGACAGATTTTGCAAATGTTTTGGAATATTGGCATATACATTTGTTCCGAATTCTATAGAAATCTGGGGAAAACATTACCTACTTTCCAACTTTGAATTTGACGCCATTCTAAAAGTATTAAAAAAATTGGGCAGAGAATTTCAATTTCAGGGATAAGTAAGTTTCATATTTTTATACATAACACTTTTCTAAATTCACACTGATACTTTTTTTTCTGAGATCGAGACCGAAATATCAAAACTACAATTCCATCGCTCCAAGTTTAAAATGATATAACGAAGGAGGTCACTAATTTCGGAGTTAATTGTGCAGAGTTTGAAATTTTTTGCAAATTTTTTTATCGACAATAACGAACAAATTCACTGGATGTGTGCAAAATTTGGAGCAACATGGCAGTCAGGTCGGGACCTTAATTTTGTCGTCCGAAAAATGCGAAACCGCAATAGGAGTTTTCCGCTCGACCAACCCGAAATAGTTGTGGCTCTCTTGGATTTTTTAGAATTTCTGGATCCAAAATAATAAAAAAATGCACTGATGGGTGTATGCGAAACTTGACGCAACATCACGTTCAAGGCCTTCATTTTTATCCGAAAATTGTAAAACCACAACAGGAATTTGTCGCGCGTACGTACGGCCCGAATTGATTGCGGAACGTATGGATTTTTTGCAAATTTTTCATCAACATTTCAAAACCGAATTCTTCCGTCTAAGCGTAACTGGGTCCAAAATCACATTTAGAGGCCTTAATTGATATTCGGACAATCGCAGTTCACGTTCAGAAAACAATTTACACTTGTACGTGAATTATATTGGCGTTAATGAAGAATCGCATCTAGTGCTGGGCTTTCCAAAATTATTTTTTATTTTCTGACGGCCACATTTTTATCCATGAAACTAAATGGCTACTGTACTATTCGTTTACGGCAAAAAAACGGCAAATTCAGAACATTGAATATTAAAAAAAGAATTTTTTTTTGTGGTGTTTCGCTAACTAAATTTTTACTTAGCAAAATACCCCGTTTTTTAAAAAAAGGAAAGAGCGACAAAATTGATTCTTTCACAACTAATTAACGGCAAAAAGACGGCAAATTCAGATCATTGAATTATTAAAAAATATATATTTTTTAATGGGTGTTTCGCTAACTAAATATTTACTTAGCAAAACACCCCGGTTTTTTTTAAAAAAAAGAGAGCGACAAAATTGATTCTTTCACAACTAATTAACGGCAAAAAAGCGGCAAATTTTAAGCTTTTACCGAACCGATTCGCGAAAGTTGTTTTGCTAACTACATATACATGTTTTATGGAGGTTTTGCCAAATCATTTTCTTGTGAGTCTTGCTATTGTTTCGGCTGTAAAAATTACATCTTGTCGTGCATATTTAGCAATGAAGTGGTAATTTTGTAGCGTAAATGTCATGAATAATTACACCATACAATTGATTCGCGAAGAACTAAATGTTTAACGCAGTAAAGATTGGATTTAGGTAAATTTAGCATAGTTAATGTATGGTTACTTAACAGTTAACAATTAATTTGAGGTTGTAACTCGGGTTGTAAGGTCGTAGCTCTTTGGAAGACTAAGGTCGCTACCTAGAACAAGTGCAAATTCGTTCGTTACAGCCGTTATAAAAAAATGTGCTGTTCTTAATTTAGGCCTTCAAAGAGAACAGGTGTTGGTTGATACTTACGTCATTCATAGGTTGTCCTATCCGTGGCAAAGTACCGTTTAGAAAAAAATTAACTCTTCGTCTACCAGAGTGACAAATTATCATCCTTCACTAAATATGTGCCTTGAAGCTAACTCCAGGACTTACCTTCTTCTTCTGTCTTCTATTCCTACAAACAATAGTTATTTCTGCCCAACTGGAAGGTTGTTCCAATCTAGCTCATTCCTAAGAAAATAATGAACTACATATATCCAAATAGTTGTCTGATTATATATTATCTCTATTGGTGTAATGTTTTAGTAGATATCTTTTACGATCAACAATACGGTTTCAGTGAAGAACGGATATTCTAAAGGCGGAAATACACGGTTCAATTTGGTTGAACAATTTGGTTGATTCAACCAAATTGAACAAGTGGGAATTCTCCCAACTTCTTCTAACGTTCAATTTAGTTGAACACTTTCATTGAATCGTAAAATACACCATTCAATTTGGTTGAATCAACCAAATTGTTCAACAAAATTGAACCGTGTATTTCCGCCGAATGTTCCCTAAATTGAAACGAGACAATAATTGGGATAATTCGTTACCCAAATTGTTTTCCAAGAGTCGTATTGCATTCCAGGCTTCTAATCTTTAAGGTGAGTAAGTTTGAAATCTTGCATCACCAGTAGTTGCTGTATTATGACTCCAATGTTTGAGAATATATAACAATCAACACTGTTACTCGATGAAGAATTATCTGTATGCATATTTGGGTTGACATATTTCTATTATGTTGCATCCTGACAAATTTCCTTGTATTTTCGAAAACTGTTCATTTTATTGGATTATTGAAGAAAACATTTCCTAGTTTAGAATAAAATTATTTTTCAATCTCTAAAATTTTGATAACTTTATAGCTCACTCTTCGAATCTATGTCACTGTCGATACTGTTAAAAAATTTAATAAACAAAATAATTTTAAAACGTTACCAAGATATTGAACAACATATCCATGTGGAAATTCAATATTCCAAAAAATTTGCAATTTTTTCACTTGGACAGTAACGTAATTCTCCTTCATTTTCAATGTCTCTAAACCTTATTTCTCAACAAATTAATGCTTGACTTCGCCAATAATTTTTAAAATATCTATATGAGAAAATGGTCACGCACGAAATAACTAACCGGAAGAAACTTGGCAATCGCACACCGTTATAAATAAAATGCGACTTCACCATAAATAGAAGAACTACAAGTTAATCGCCAGTGTACACATTTATGCACTTATATATCAAGTGATTCACCTTCAAATAATTGGCAAAATAGGTCAGGTGTATATGTATATAACAATCCCTTAATACTATTACTGGCAAATAAAAACTAATGATTTGACATAATTAAATTTTATCACGTTCTAACAAGCCATAATTAATAATCTGATACGTGTGAACACACTGTATGCATACATTATTATGAAACGGTTAATTGAAACTTTATCTAAAGTAGGTCCCGGATCTGCTTTCCATATCATATATGACCGAAAAACTGAGAGCAATTACGAGATTACAATATTCACCTGTAGAAAACAAGTTGTTTAAAACGCATTTAATAGTCGCGATAAAAATCCAACACGTCATTGTAATACATACCACAGATTAAACAGTTTGATTGATGAAAGAAAAAATTAAACTATTAGTAAAAATTGGCACTTGGTTAAGATAGTTCTTGTAATACTCAGTAGATAATACAAAATTTCTCAATAATGTTTTTAAAATAAAATGATAAGGTCTGATCTGTTTTTATTTATTTATTTTTTATATAAAAGTTAATTAGTAATCGATTATACATCAATAAAATATTGTAATACAAATTAATATTTGTTGAAAAAGATTTAACTGCATTCAGGTCACGGCCACAGGTACAAATTGTACCACGAAATATTTAAAGTTAATTGAAACCTCAAATTATTATTTATAATTATGATTCAATATTTTATTAATTTGTGGATTGTTTAAAACAACTTTGAAATACATACACGAATTTTATGTAATCCTAGATCTCAGAAGATGTGTTTTGACTAATGGAAATTCACCAATAAAAAATTTAAATTTCATGACCTCTATTTATAGAAATCAGACTCTTGGCGACTAAACTATTAAAAAGTAATCATTCAATTTTAATTTAAATATCGAAAGACAATTTTGTTTTGCAAAGAATTGCGGAATTAAAATATTTACTTTTTAATAATTCTTTTTAATTTAAACCGCCCACAAACATTTTTTTAAAGAATCTAAAAAGTATGAAATGAAAGGAAGGAAATGTAACTCATTATTACCGTGCCATTTCAAAAATGTGTTGTATTATTTGTTCATTTTAGATGTTATTTCATACGTTTTTCCAGGGTTGGCATAATTAAAGTAAATAAGCTTTAAACTTATTATTTATAAATATGTATTTTTTAAAATCCGTATTAAACACAAACACAACTTATAAAAAATCATAATTATATTAGATACAGGGTTCAGGTTCCTTTAACGTTCTCGTTGAACGCATAGTATTTTTGCAAAAATTTCGAAAATGTCCACAAATAAAATTGAAAGTCAAATAAAAGAGGTATATTTTTTTCTACTCATATATTATATGAAAATGAAATTTTTCCACTGCCTACTCTATGAAAGTGAAATTTTTTTACCCCAAAGACGAAAACATTTTCATCTCTAGAAGCGAAAATGAAAATGTCAAATTTATGTTACCTAACATAGCAACGAGTAAACAAACAATTAATAATTTACAATTTGAGTTCGTTTATAATTAAATAGCATTTTATATGGATTTTCCAAGTGACTGTTAAAAATAAATAAAGTTCTGTAAATTCTAATCCAATATTTTATTGCAATATCGTAGAAAAAATAGCATTTCCTACTCGAAATGAAATATGTTTTTTTGTTTCCTCACGAAAAAAAAAACAGTATTTTCCTCGGTATTTTCATCTTGCTGTAAAATATACTATTTTTTGTATATTTATTAATTTAACGATTATTGAAAAATGCAAAGTTTAAACACGATTAATTAGGTTTTAATTGTCAAAACCACTTCAATGATCTTCACAATATTTAGAATGTAACTGTTGGTTAATTTAACTTGAAAAATCGACCGCGACAGTATGTCTAAAGACATACCTACAAATCGAGGTGAGAACGTTATAGGAATCACCCTGTACCTGTAAAAAATTATAAACTATTAGCTTTCATTAGCACTTCGCCTGAATAGAATCGGCCAAGTGGTTCGCGATATAGAAACTTTACTGTGAGCGAAGAATAAATTATTCTTAGGTGACATAGATGCGCTGACAAATTGTCTAATCAATCGTGTCAATCTTTTATTCACTTCAACATCATTCGCATCCGACACAACATTGTGGCAAGTAGGCCTTGATTTTTTTGATAGAAATCTATCAATTTGTCACAAAATGCAGTTTCCATGAGCAACCATAAAAAAAATCGAACCAAAAATAGCCATTTTACAGAGGTGGTCTGCTTTCAGATGGGTCACGCTGTATATTATATATTATATATGTAGGTATATAAAAAAATGTGAAGAACACATCAAGATGACATTTCAAATTTTAATTCTTAATGCTTAGAAAAAGTTAGAAACATATTCTGCTTCACGTACATTTTTTTTATTTAGCATATCTGTTTCGCCCTATAGCGACGATTACGTGCTTAATATCAACACTCTGTTAGGAGCATTGTGTTGCCAAAACATAACCCAAAAACCGCATTAAAATCCATGGAGTAGTATCTGAATGAGGTATAAAAAATTTCATATTTAATGTTTGTCGAGTGTGAATTGTTGAACAGAATCCAGAAAATACGCCGCAGTGCATCCGACTGTGCTCAGAAGTCAGAAAGTAGGTGATTTAAATAATAAAAACAAAACTGCCTGGGTCAGATATGACGTAACGTGCCATTGAGGGTTAATTTGTGCCAAAACTGTTTTATATAAGTTTTTATGTGACCTACAACTCTTAATATTGTCTAAAAGTTATTTGTGGCATCTTTCTGTATTTTCTTTCTGTTCTTATTTGGGATTTACGGCCACACTTCTGAACATTAATCTGATAATCTGAAAAATATTTGGATTATTTAAAAAATAACCTTTACGCCTGTGACTTTACGTCAAAGGAACAGTTAAAGGTTGGTTTTCTGACATAAAATATAATTAAAATAAAATAAAAACAATTATGTTTTGCAGACGTTTCGGAAACTTAGTCTGTTTCCTTTCTCAATGCTAAATAGTCTTTCTCTTGTGTAATTCGTGAAATTACACAATTTTAATGTTTATATTATAACCATAGATACTTACTACGCTCACAGAAAAGTTGATTAGATTAGATATTCAAGTTGCTAAGTTCTTCTTTTAGCATCGGTAACCATATTGTACAACAATCTACAGAATAATTTGATACGCATTTGTCTTCATTTAGCAAAATTATTGCAGATTCTTTAATTTTTCTCTTTTTACTGTCCGGTTCTTTTGTTAAAATTTTTGCTCCATTCCAATTTATTGGATGTCCGTTTTCGAAAGCGTGTTCACAAATTTTTGATTTTTCAATTTCATTTTTTCTAATATAACTTTTGTGTTCGCCCAATCTTACATTGAAGGGTCTGGATGACTCACCAACATAATATTTGTCACATTCACAACACGGAATACTGTAAATACAGTTTTTTGAATTTTGATCACTATTAACCGGTTTTGTTTTTGTAAGTATAGATCTTAAAGTGTTAGTAGTTTGAAATACCGTTCTAACATTAAATTTATCACCGATAGTGCGTAGCTGTTCAGATAATGATTAGATTAGATATTCAAGTTGCTAAGTAACAATGATTCCTTATGTACAGGGATTATCTGAACAGCTACGCACTATCGGTGATAAATTTAATGTTAGAACGGTATTTCAAACTACTAACACTTTAAGATCTATACTTACAAAAACAAAACCGGTTAATAGTGATCAAAATTCAAAAAACTGTATTTACAGTATTCCGTGTTGTGAATGTGACAAATATTATGTTGGTGAGTCATCCAGACCCTTCAATGTAAGATTGGGCGAACACAAAAGTTATATTAGAAAAAATGAAATTGAAAAATCAAAAATTTGTGAACACGCTTTCGAAAACGGACATCCAATAAATTGGAATGGAGCAAAAATTTTAACAAAAGAACCGGACAGTAAAAAGAGAAAAATTAAAGAATCTGCAATAATTTTGCTAAATGAAGACAAATGCGTATCAAATTATTCTGTAGATTGTTGTACAATATGGTTACCGATGCTAAAAGAAGAACTTAGCAACTTGAATATCTAATCTAATCAACTTTTCTGTGAGCGTAGTAAGTATCTATGGTTATAATATAAACATTAAAATTGTGTAATTTCACGAATTACACAAGAGAAAGACTATTTAGCATTGAGAAAGGAAACAGACTAAGTTTCCGAAACGTCTGCAAAACATAATTGTTTTTATTTTATTTTAATTATATTTTATGTCAGAAAACCAACCTTTAACTGTTCCTTTGACGTAAAGTCACAGGCGTAAAGGTTATTTTTTAAATAATCCAAATATTTTTCAGATTATCAGATTAATGTTCAGAAGTGTGGCCGTAAATCCCAAATAAGAACAGAAAGAAAACTACAACTCTTAAGCAATTAAAATTCAATTTAGCAAAGTTTAAAGTAATGATTTATGTCTAAAATTGACAATTTCTCCATATAGCTAAAAAAACTACTTAGATTAAATATCTATTTTCCAGTCGTGTACATTGGTTATGGTATTGTTAGTAATTCATGTTACAATATGTCTATTCAGTTTTCACTTAACTTCTACGAACGCCTTGTTTATAAATCCTTATTTGGCTATTCTGCCAGTGCTGAATAGATATAAACAAATAGCCACTTAATAATTATGACAAGTATCCATCATTATATGGACATAGAATAGTTTATAATTATAGTGTAGGTTTTAATTATTGTTCATTGACCTCTCTCCTTAACTCGCCGCTCCCTAAGACAATCAATTACTTTTTTGTTTTAAAAACTAATTACTTTCTACTTTAAACAAAAATTCTAAATTTATAAATTAGTCCTATACAATGTGTCCACGCGAAAGTGGTAGATATTGTAGGTGTAAATGACATAAAATTTTGAGTATAAGCACGATTTTCCAGATTCTGCTCTAGCTTGATCCAAAACTTATTTTCAGTATATTAAACTTTCAAAAATGTATAGAGGGCGCTGGTAACAACCTATAAATTAAAAGTCGTTTCAGGTAAACTGCCTTTTCTGTGCAAGATATTGAAAAATTTTGTAAGAAAAACTTGCTTGAAATAATAAAATATGACATAATACCGAGTTTGATAGCTATATACATATTTTTGATTTTTGTTAGATTTACTGATTAGTTGTAATTTAGTTCACTTTAAAAAGTTTGCCATGGCAAATAAATACTTTCAGTTATACAAAATACATGAAAGTACAAGTACACTACTAGATATTTGAGGTTGCACGATTTATTAAAAAGTGAACTAAATTATAACTATTCAGTAAATCTAATGAAAACCAAAAATATGCATATAGCCATCAAACTTGGTATAATGTCATAATTTTTTTATTCCAAGCAAGTTTTTCTTACAAAATTTTTCAATATTTTGCACAAAAAGGACTGTTTACCTGAACGATTTTCAATTTATAGGGTGTTGCCAGCGCCCTCTATACATTTTTGAAAGTTTAATACAGTGAAAATAAGTTTTGGATCAAGCAAGAGCAGATCCAGAAAATCTTGTCGATACTAAAAAAATTTTTGTCATATTCATCTATAATATGGCTTTCCCGTGGACGCATTTGGTGTACTCAACCATTTCCACAAACATTAGAAAATTTATGGGGAGAATTATCAAATGGTATGCTCTCTCTATACGAGGCTCTATATTAATTATTATGACCAAAAGGTTTCCTGTCGGACGCAACGATAAGTGGAAAAGACTAAAATTTTCTTAGTTGAGTTATTTCCGTTTGGGATATCGAACCAAGAGATCCCAAACAGAAAATTCAAATAAAAATATTTGGCCTTACACCTATCGTTGGGTCAATCCAGAGACACATTACTTACCTATATCAAAGTTTACTATTAGTAAACTTTGCCTATATCAATATAATCATCTCCGCTCTGTCGTTACTCATCGGTCGATCGCCTTTGCATAACTACGAACTTAATCTGATCCCTTTATTTCTGTGGAAGTAAGAGCTTAGGTCTAGTATCTACCAAATTTCTTCAAAAACTGACTGACGGCCTATCTGTATTTATGTAATTCTCAGAATCAAGTGAACATAAACTGTCGTGATTGATTTCACTAATATTTATCATTGTTATTAGTAAATATTAAATATATGACTGTAATACATGTCATTTTGTATTTTTACTAGTGTAAAGATATTTATTTTTAGTTATTAGTTATCGTTACTCTTCTGCAAATATAAAACAACATTAAATTAACATTCATTGGCCATTTTATTAATTTTTAAACCATTGCGTATGAAAGTTTTCACACAACTCTAGGCACAGAAGAAACTTTCAAACTGTAACAAGCACACACACACCTAATATTATCTTAACGGTATAATAAAATGCACTGTAATCACATGTGAAAAAGTAGTACTATTTCTTGTGTAAAATTATAACAATAAAAAGTGTTCCACAAAAACAATTATTTTGATTTAGTAAGTATCATAGCAATTATTTTACCAATTACACAACAATGCCGATTTTTGCAACAAACCGTTGTGTACGATTTTTTACAATCACTTAAATTTGGGTTATTTTATCTTGAAATATGTCTCGAGCAGTTCTCATGATTGAATTGTGACATGTTAAGGTGTTTTGTTTAGTATTCCATTCGAGTGCCAGACTTTTGATTTCGAGTAAGCATTCATTTTATTTGCAATAGAGCAGGCTATGCATACTGAAGAGGCGTGCGTTAGGAATTAAAATCTTTGGCAGGCCTTGAACCCACTCAAACATCATTTCTTTCTTTACGTTCATCAGAAATTTCCGTCAGTCGGAAGGACTCCTTGTTTAAAATTTTGAAAACCCAAAGAATGCTCGTCTTTAAATGAGGAGAAATTCTTTATCGAGTTCTCATTTTAGTGGATACTTGAGATATATGTAAATAAAGTGTATTCCAAAAATACAAGGTACAAATTCAAATGCGTATTCCTTGCCTCAAAATAGGAAATAGTTCTCAGGAAGACTTGTCCAACAACACATCGTTTTCCCATATTGCTGTCAGAAATTGGAATTTTTGAAAAAATAACCGATTTTTTTGGATTCAGCATAATATAGGTAATGATTTCATGATTTGGACATACCATTTTATTCCCTAGGTTTGATGAGGATGGAAAGATTTTGTTTAATTTGCAAATCATTTATGTGTGGGATTTTTAGGAAACCTATAAAATTTTGTGAAAGAAAATTAATATGTATGCAAAAAATGTATTTGTATATCGTTTTCGAGAAAAACGACAAAATGTGTTTCCAAAGGTTTTGAATAATTTTTTAATATGTTTAAGAATCTAATAAATGTATTGCCCAGAAAATGCTCCTCTCATTTCAATATACTATATCCTCGAAGGAAATATGTTTTTCTTGTTGCACTTCTCACTGTATGTGTGGATGCCTTAGCCTTCTTATTTTGATCTAAGGAATATGTTCCTGAAAATGTGCTTGCATTTTTGGAACACTGTATACTGCATAATCAATCATAGACCTAACTGTAGTTCTGCGGTGTTTTACTTTCAAGTTCCTTCGTGGCTATGACTTTTTTTTTAAGACTTTCCAACAACGTCAACAAAGTTAGAAATATACGATCTGTATAATATTAATATGGTCTTTTTTAAATCCAATAAATGACATATTTGCCTTGTTTGTCCCCAGTATCACTAGATATTGGTCTCGTTATTAGTTTTATATGGACGATATTCTAAAGTGTGTAAAAAATACGCTATATTCTTCTTGCGAATTCATATAATTTTTATGTTTGAAAAATGATACCTGATACCTGCGTAATAACAAAATGTATCAAGATTATAGCGACGCCGCTGGCTAAGCAATCATCATAATGACCATGGAAATAACATAGACGGCTAATCATAGGTGGTCGAAGGGAAGCTAGATCTAGGATGCCGAGACCAAACGTAACCTGTATTTCTTTTAAACGAACTACAGGTATATAATACGAAGAAAATAAGAAGTGTGAATAACTAAACTGATTGTGCGACTCTAAAATAAGATGGAAAAACTGTTCTTAGTTGTCAGTTACTGTGCATTTGTTTTACTAGATGTTACGATTTAAGAAAAACTAATTACGGTTGAGTGTTAGGAATTAATTAAAAAAATATATCATATATGTTTAAAAGATATGTAATATGATATGAAGTTTATATTCAACTAATTAATTTCGGATAACAGTGCACCTAAAATAAACATATAAGCAGCATTCGTTATTATATACCTATATATGTAAGTATACAGGGTGTTCATGACGAACTGTATATACTTCTAAGGATGATAGAGGATCCCTTGACTATTCACGAATAGGTATAGAAATTATGGCCAATATTTCTTTTGGCCAGAACTTCCTTAGTATTTATCACAATTTGTTCAAATTTTATGCAATTTGTGTATTTATCACAGTTGATATAATGAAGTTTTTAATATTTTTAAAAATTCCAGGACCGGACTTTTTTAATTCAAGTTTCTTTATGTCTGTAGAGAAAATCACCCCGTACAATAATTTTTTCAAATTATATGGGAAATTATAAAAGTCCAATTTGCTGTTTGGCCGTGTTGTTATTAAAGAACATACTACTTTTTCTTCGCATTTGACATTTGCACATATAAAGTGTCATTTTTCAAATTTGACTTCGAAAGTTTCGAAACATTCATTTTAATATCTTCACGAAAAGAAAATAAACATAAGGACAATTTTACATTTAATTAATTATAACTTAACGTTAACTGCTTAAAAAGAATAAAAAGTTCTTTCTCTTTTTTTTTTTTCAAAATTGGAAAAAAATATTGTATGAAGCGCGTTAGAAAATGCGAATTTGTGTAGAATGTGTGACTTGGATCATATAAATAACTAATTTATATCATATAGGTATGTGTTGGCAGAAAGATTGCTTTGGCTAGCTATTTGAGTATTGTGGGCAGTAAATAAGTATATTAATTATTATTAAGTTGTTCGGTTGATAAATGAAAAACTTCTTTGTTAAAGTTTTGCAGCCTCTGACGGTACTAAAAACTATTACAAAATATTTAATGACTGGATGTGGTTTTAAATCTGAGATAGTGCGCTATTACCTTGATCATTCCGGAATGGAGTCATCTCTTAAGACCAACGACATCACGAGTGCAAATATCAAGTCAACAACGCCGTGCGAATATACACAAAAATGTCTCATCATAAGGCTCTTACTATATTATCATTGTCAGGGTACTTTTCCCAGGCGTGCGATGGGAGCAGCTACTAATTATTTTGTATTATAAAAACGTTAAAATGTCAACTACCTTATTGGATTTATTAAATCTATACAAAAGTTTAAGTTACACAACCTATTGAATTCAACCAGATTAATCGTTGTTATTTTTTGGTTATTTTATGTTCGTACAGGTTTTCTATATAAATGTTAATATAAAATTTTACTGATGATATCGATATTTGCTTGTAAAAGTATTGCTGTCCACACACATTTTATTTTCAATTTATATGCGGTATAAGAAGAAAAAGCTATATAATATTCTTTATTAATCCTAATCTCTTTTTTTTCAGGTGGGTACTTACATGCCAATTATTATACCAGAAGTAATATACAGTTAGGTTCCTTATATTTTTTTAAATATAAAAATTTAACAGGAGTGAGAATATTGTACGAAAGTTACGTACCTATATTACCGAAGATAACCTTTTCAAATATCGTCAACACCAAATTGTTAGGGTGATGAAGCCTAGACATTGAAAATAACCTTTTAAATTAAAGTAATCAAGAACCAATAACCTCTATCGTTTGTCATAAAGATATCTCAGTCAGTTAAAGGTCAGAAAGGATTTATATTGAACTAATTCAATTATAATAAGACTAAATCCTTATATTTTCCTGACTAATAATATTGTTGTTGCCTTATTAGGTAACAAGAACAATAAATAATAGCTCAGCCTTGTAATTAAAATTACGATTTTTTAAGTCTATTTAATCAGTTATTCTTTATTAGATTGAATTGAGTTCATCTGCATGAAGTCGAAGTTAATCCGATTAGTGTGACTAAAATCTATGAAAATTTTCGATCAATTAGCTCGTTAATGATTGTATCAGTGAAAAATAATAAGAATTAGTACCGTGTTAATCGTCATTATTTTTTTGTATAAGGCGGAGAGATATTCAACATCTTTAAGTCTACAGGTTTATATCTTAACCTTACAGTGCGTGACCTTTTGGTTCTACTAAAAAAAAATTGCACGAGTATTTATGCATTTTGAGCCCTTTAGAATGGGGAAAAATATTTAAAAAGATCATTTCGTTATTATTGAAATGTAGATAACGATTGATTCTAAATTCTAACGAAATTATTATAACTCATGGTTTCCCTAATTTTATCAAAGTCAAGATCAGTAAACCAATAACTTCTCATATCCAACAGATGCACTAAAACATACAAATATTCTGCTCAGTTATTTTTGCTAGTTTGCTTATGCCTTTCTGAATAATTGATTACTTTCATCCACATTTTCACCATAAAGTCATTAGCAAAGAAATATTAAAGATGTAGAGGTCAAGATTTTTAATATTATAGGCTAGTTATTCAAAAGACATTAGACAATTTTACCAAACTATGGATCTTATTTATGTTTCAACTCTATTGCTTCTTTCTTAGAATTTTTTTCGGTTTGTTCTCTTTTTTCAATAACCTCATCGATTTATTCGACTTCCTTTTCCCTACTTTGTCAGTCTCTTTCATCTTCGAATTCAATTGGCACAAAATTTTGATGTATGAAATAATTATCGAGATCTTCATCTTCATTATGAAACCCGCGACCCGCCCTCTTTATCAAAATCATCTTCGCTGCCACGTAAATGTCTTCTTATTCTTTATCTATTATAGGTATCGTGGCCATTTGCGAAAACGTGCATTAAGACATATCAATTCACTACAATGTATCACATATGATACATGACTTTTTCAATCGATTTTAAAACGAACTTATACAGGGTGTGTCACGAAGACCTTCTATTAATCGTTTCTAGAGAACTACGCATACTGGAATTCTGAAAATTTCTATACAGAGGTTACTCATAATGTTTCTCGTCAAAGTCCAATAACTCGCTTATTTTAAATAGAACACCCTGTGTTTTATAATGCTATTCGATGCACCTTTTAATTTTCTTTCGATTGGCATTCCCAATAACTAAATCCCTCCGATTTTGAGATATTTGATAATTAATTATTACAGAGACGAATATAATCCGACACTTAGCGGCTTAGCGGCAGGTTGGCTGTGGAAACATTAAATGTCGTCTAATGACTTAACTTATTGGATTTGAATTGAACCCAATTGGCCGGTCTTTTTTCGACGTCCTGTATAACTTTCAACAAATTTCGCGTATTGCCGATATTTAAATACATTTTAATGTCACTCTTCCAAAATTTGAACCCTCTAGATTAAGAACTAAAAGAAATAGAACCGATTAAGTTCAAGTATGTTTTTCCCAATATTTTTGAAAAAGTCGAAATATCTTCGAAAACTATTATAGTCCAGGAGGCAGTGAATTCTTTTGATATTAATATTTCCATTTGATGAATGCCGATAGGATTGTTCTGTTGGTGATACTAATAAACTTTTCTGAGTCTGGCAAGAATTTTCCGGTGGGTTCCATAGGGGGAAAATGCAAATGATTATTTTTCCTGTTATGAATCTTTTAAATGTACTACAGTAGATCATAAAACTTACAGAAAAAGTAATCTGGCTTATCTCCAGTTAAAGAAAGTAAGTCCAAGTGTTTCAATAAATCCACTGATCGGAAAATGAGATCGATTTCTCGGATATGTTACTCTTATTTTTACATGTTTGAAACTTAACTCGAAACTTAATAATATACAAATTAATATTATCATGGAGTATAGTTAAAAAGAGTCTGGTTGGTTTATCAAATTAGCCAATGAGTCTGGCGGCATTTTCAAATATGCAGAAATAGAAAATTAATGCCCTTATTTTCACTGTCCTGATTTTTTGATAGTCTATAGGTACTATAATTCCATGAAAAAAAAAAAACATGTCCGGCTGTTATTTACAAACACCAAAGCCTCGCCACACTCTATCGATGTTTTAAATTCCGCACTCACTTCGGTATGTTCTGAAAATTCATAAAAATTTACGCCAAAGTAGTGGAATATGTGGAACTAGGAAATTATAAAAATGCAAAATAGGGAGAAATAAAAGGAGAATGCAACGCAGGAAAATTATTTGTGTTCGTTTACACTACCCTGCCATAGGTATCACTTTATTTTTAGGGAGTCGATAAAAATTACAATCCTTTTTTTTCAAGTTTGGATGGGAGTATATTGGTGGGAAAAATTTAGAAAAGGTAGGGAACGAGAAGAAGAGCATTTTAAACGAGTCTGACAAGACTTTGGTAGTCTCTCATTATAGCCTTAGAGCTATTGTTATGATGTAAACTGTCATCTGACAAATGTTCAGGACTACCAAAATAAGGGTAGTTATTTTTTAAACATTTTTCAGTTTTCCACGTGCCAGACAAATTTGCTATGGCTGCAGATCAGGCAGACTATTTTTTTACTTAATTTTAGCATAGGACTTGTTAGTAGAACCATTTTCATTAGTGTAAAAAAAAGTGGAACGCATTTGTATTTTCTAAAGTAAAGCATTTTCTGGGTCAATCTATCGGAAAACCCCTTGTTAAATATGCGATTTGTTGCTTAGAATCACTAACTAAACAATCCTATCGATTTTCGCTGACTGGTGGGAAAATTAGTACCAAAGAAATAAAAATTCACTGCCTCCTGGACTATTAAGTTTAAGAATAGGGTATGCTTATAAGATTTACAGATTTACACTAAATTTCGATGTGGAATCCAAAAATGGAACAAAAAATAGTACATTCCATTTGAAGCGAGTTGATGTCAACTTCCGGTAAACCGGATGTCCCATCTCAGTGAAAATATTTTTAATAGATAGAACATTGAACATTGTGAGTAACCGTATACAAATTTTCAGAATTCCAGTATGTGTAGTTCTAAAAACGGCTAAGAGAAGGTCTTCATGAAAAGTTTTATACAGGGTGGAACAAAAGTATCAAATAATGACTTTAACTTTGCTATTTGCAAAGTTACAAAAAAATGTTCAATATAAAAGTTGTTTGGTTCTTTACCATGCATGTTTTGAGTTTTTTAGTTTGTTGATATTTTCTTCTGGTTTGTTCCTATGGCAACCATCTTTTTTTTTTTAAACGGCACCCATAATTTTTTTTTGTCAATTTGAAACAAGCATATTTTTCTCTATTCAGTCATAAAATTTTTAAATTTTTGGAAAAAAGAACGCGTGAAAAAAATATATATTACGAATTAATCACAACTAAATTAATTAATTTCACAACACTAAAATTTAGAAAAAATTAAGTATTTAAAGAGTAACAAATAAATACAAAAAAAACAGCAATACTAAATCAAATAATGTTCAAACTGACCTCCGTTGACTGCCAAAGCAATGACCTAATCAGTATTTAAATTCTACTGTAGTAATAATAGTATATTATGTTACAAGGAGTAGAAGGCGACCATTATTGTTGAGCCCAGAAATACTATTTTTTCTTCAAGCGTTAAAATAAAAAATATCAAAACTTTAATTTTGAAAAATGACGTCAGGTCAAATGCGTTCAGCTTAGTAAAAAAAAATGTATGTAATACTAACCATTTTATTTATCAATGAACCGTGACATAGGTGAATTTGCAATTTCAAGTATTTCAGGTGGTACGCACTGCATTTCTTCAGACTTTTTCGCTTTTAAATTTAAAAAAGGGCTCGACACGCGACGTCAACTTTTAAAATGACAGTTTATCACAAGTCATAATTTAGATTTTTAATTCGTTGCCATGGATACGTTATTTCATATTTGTACTAGGAAAAAAAATGAGAAATATTTGTACTAATACAATAATAGGCTCTTTCTACAGGACGTGTTGCATTATGTAATGTTGTTATACGCTTGAAGAAAAATATTTTTTTAATCGCTTATTTTTTTTTCCAAAAATTACAAAATTTTTTAACGGAATAGAGAAAAATATGCTTGTTTCAAATTGACAAAAAAAAAATTATAGGTGTCATTTAAAAGGAAAAAGTTGGTTGCCATAGTAACAAACCAGGAGAAGATATCAACAAATTAAAAACATGAATGGTAAAGAATCAATCAACTTTTATATTGAACATTTTTTTGTAACTTTGCAAATAACAAAGTTAAAGCCATTATTTGATACTTTTGTTCCACCCTGTATGTACTAACCTTATACTTACTTATCTATTATACTATAGTAACTGTAAATACAGTGTAATATAAACACTTTCATACAGCAGTTATCATCAAATATGAATTTTAGTTTAATATATGATTGAAAGAATGATATCAATTTTTGAATAGACAAAGTTATTTTCCATAGCCAACTATGAAAACGTTTTAAGAAATTCTTATTCTGTTTTTCCCTATCTGGTCAAATTTTTCTAGAGATTATAATCAAAAACTAAAACGTGTCTCGTTTTAATCAAAATACAAAAATTATCAGCAAAAGTTACAGGAAAGTCATTTTTTATTTATACAAAATACGAACTTGGTGATTTTTTATGAAGTTTTTCGTTTCAAATTAATAAAAAATATAGGACATATAATTTGTCCGGTATTTCATCTGCTAAAATTAATTTTATTAAAGTGATACGTTTGTGTTTGTTTTTAATTATCCTGCCCGTCGTCAGTCAACAACAAATGCCAGTTTGCAGTAAAAGAAAAGTCTAAATAAGTTTTTTAGTAAGTACTACTTAGATTCTATTTCTTGGCACATGCATCGTGTAAATACATATTCAGACAGTAGCATATAATCGCTCTGTTTCAAATATAGTAATGTTGGTTCATATCCACTATTTTCTAGATTAAAAATCACCCCTGATTTTAGTATAAATTTAACACCTTAGAAATTTATTAGATTGATTTTTTATTTATATTTCTAATAATAATATTGTTAATTTCTTGCTTTCTCTTCGTTCTCAAAATAATAGGATGAACAGCTATTTCTTATTATATCAAATTGCATTTTTCTTTAAAACTGCACACCTGTTCAGAACCTTTGGTATTTTTTTTAATTCACAAACGTTACAATCATTTTATTAATATTACTATAGCGTTTAACAGTTGTAATGCATTGGTTTATGAATACAAAAGGTGACACCTAGTAGGTTCTCCGACTTTATATAAATAAATAAATAACACCACATCAGATAATACGACCCCCTTTATCCCTGAAGACTCTGAAAGTCTTGTGCGGGAGGGGGCTACACATTTAGAGACAAGGGACACACGTCACACACCCAATATCCGAGTATAGGTACTAGGATTAATTTCTTTGTCCGAAAAAATCCCAGTGCCACGGCCGGGAATCGAACCCGGGGCTCCTGGCTGAGAGTCTAGTATCCTAGCCTCTCAACCAACCAGCCATAAACCATAAATAGTTTTTTAAATTAATTAGATCTACTGTGAAATACGTTTCAATATATCTTGTATAACTATTATTAATAATGAGTATGTCACATAATGTACAATTAAGTACTTATGAATATTACTTATTATGTCCCGTATAGTCGCCTATTGGTAATTAGTAATTAGGTTTTATGTTATTTATCGGTTTGCTGTTTGTAAGGGTAATTAAAAATCGACGCAAATCTTGAAAAGTTCTTGCGTGACTATTATAATTTATTGCTATATGCTTCCGAGAATTTCCTACATCGCAAATTAGTTTAATTCATTTCGTGTTCTGTAAGCAATTAATAATGTAAAGTTGGTTTGCTAAATATGGTCGCAATTATTAGACCCACATGGGTGTTTCGGATCTTAACAGGCGTACGAAAATTATCGTGATAAATGGATAATTATCGCTATCCGTTAATACATTTTTAAGAGATCATGCGTGGAAACTGGGCGCTAGTAAACGAATACTTAAGTAATTAAAACCGATTAAATTTAAATAAAATAGGTGTGTGAGGTAAAGGCTGAGAAATCAAGGAGACGCAGCAAAACGAGATGTATTAGGGGTAACTCGAGGGGTAATATGCTACAGAAATAGAATACGATACCATATTCGGGTAAAAAACCAAGGTGACACACGCAGGACTCGAGCATTTTTAAAAGCTTGAATTTTGGACAGGCGAGGATCGCGTATAACAGACGCATGTAATCGTGTCATGGAATTCAGTGTAAAACCGTGTGTATTTAGATATCCTTCATTGAGACCAATTACCTACATTGAATTCCATATGAAAAATCGAACTCTCTGAAAGGGTTTATGTAACGCAGGTATAGTCAGTAGCTGCTCTGCTTCTAGTCGTATAGATTGCAATTGAGTGAGAATATCAAGTTTTTTGATGCAAAATGAATAATAGTAAAAGAAAAGTCATTTGCCAGCTTTTGTTAGATGATAGAATGAACTTTTATTCGTTATCAATTTAATTGAACCAGACCTTAAGAAGTTTATTAAAATGTATGTATTATAGCTCAAATAATTTTACTTTCTTGAAGTAATATAGGCGCAAAAGGTCAGTATCATTTTTATGGGACAGGGCTGATGTAGTATAATGTGATTATTGGGGTAATTAAGTAAAAGGGACAGCTTGAGCAGGTTCTGAGGTTTTAGTGTTGTATTTCTCGACCAATGCAATGGCTTGTACTAGCACTATGATTGTTATGTAGTTCTAGAGTAATGTTGTACCGAAGGTCTCGTTTTAACACGAGCTCCTAGTTATACTGAGATGGAGCTTTTGATGAAAACAGACGGAATTCCCATTTTTATCTGTGGAATTTTATTTGGCGTTAGCGATCTTATTATCAATGCAACACTTAAAAAAAATCAACGTATACGTCGCCTTCTTTGCTTGTATATATCTTGTTGATTTACTTTGTTCTTTTCTTCAGCTATCTTTTCTAATCATAGTTTGCCTTCCTTTTTCTAAGATTCACAGATCTGGACGGTATAGATAATCCACTGTTTTCATCAATAATTTCACATTAGTTGCAAGAATCGTTACCCTTTCCCACAATCTTTGGAGTGCTTGACATCTTCTGTATCAACATTGTTTTGTTCAGTCCAATTCAGTATTTTATTAATAATCTGGATTGCTTCTGTATGGCTAACGGGAACTGAAGAGTGATCTAGTGTTTCATCAAGGATCAGTTCGGCATCAGATTTTTTCAAGTCATTTTTTTCCATTGTCTTCGTTCTCATCTTTATTCCAGTCTTCACTCAGATATGTGATAATTTTGTTGGGAATCAATTTCTTGTTTGTTTGTTTGTATAACAGTTCTAACATTTAGAATTTTCTGTCGAAGCACTGCTAGTGGTGATTATATTGTCTTAAGGATAGTCCTTTTTTTTGGAAAGATAAAATATTGAATCTACTTTATTCCATGTTCCTAATAAGGGTATACTGTTTCAAAATCTCATTTATATTTTTGGACTTATTAGCTACCACCATAGTCAGAAAGCTTGAACGGTAATATAATTTTGTTAATCTAATTACATTTTGATCCATAAGTTGGATTAATGAAGTCACATTCGACAGCAATAACATAATTAGAATGCGATAATAGTTCTTCATCTGATGGATGACTTGAGTCATTATCCATTAATAGATGCACCTTTTCTGGAAGCCCTTGCATCTAACGAATTTTCTTACCTAAAATATTATGTACTTACCTGCATGAATTATCAATTATCATCGTTTGATATCGTAAATGTTGTTGCTTACTTCCGGAATAAACATAAAAAAAAACACTGTTTAAAAGATAGTACAGTTATCCAAGTAGTTTTCGAGTTTGTGTAATGTACAGGGTTATAGGTTATAAATGTTATAAATGGAACCCCCTTTTAACTCCGTTATTTTTTAAGATAAAAAAATTTTTAAAACAAAAGTTTTAGGGCATTCTATAATTTTTTTTACAACCATATAAAATAGTATACAAGTATACAGGGTGCCTCATAAAAGCGGCACAAAGCAACCTTATGTTTTTTTTTAATGGAGCACCCGGTGTATTTTTGCATAGTATGAAAGTCCTCGTTTTCCTGATTTCAAAAATGTATAATATGTTGACGTTTATTATTATATCTATGCATAATTACTTAATAATTATTATTGGTTAGATCAATATTTCAGTTCTATACATATTAAAGATTAAAAAATTATTGTAATAAATTTTCATTCTGTATTTCATTCGATTTTTATATAATTAGTAGCCGCTTTATATCGAAAATGGCCACAGTAAATGTCAACATATTATACATTTTTGAAATCAGGAAAACGAGGACTTTCAAAATATTCAAAAATATACAGAGTGTTCTATTTAAAAAAACATAAATTTGGTTTGTCCTGCTTTTATGAGGCACCCTGTATTCTATTGAACATAAAAGCACGAAAATTCATAGAATGTCCTAAAAAAGAAAAGGAAAGAAATAATTTATGAAATGCCACAAATAACATTTAAACAATATGTCCTAAAACTTTTGCTTAAAAATTTTTTTTTTATCTCAAAAAATAACGAAGTTAGGGTTCCATTTATATCCAATAACCCTGTACAGAAAGAGCAATATTTTTTATGTCCTGGGATTTTTTTGCTTTTCCAGTTACCAGTTTTAGTTTATGTAACCCTGTGGTATTAGTACATATCAAGATGTTACCCATGCCGTCGTTCTTTCAGAAGCTGATATTACCGAGGATATTACTTCACAAATTACGAAAACCTTGGTAATATTTTCCAGTACAGATCAGTTTCATCTACGTGGTAAATCCAGTGTTTCGTTAATTCAGGTTTCACCAATTCGTTCACGTTGGTGCAGATACCACTTATACAATGCCTTTTCCCTATTGAGAAACTTAGATATGCCAGCATAAGTTGATATGCCAGCATAAGAGCTGCAGGGGGTGCGGGGGGCGGCAGCCCCCTGCGTAGCGCCGCAGGCGAAAATTTTTCAGGATTTTCAAGGTCATTGTGTTTTACAAAAGTACCTCAAAATTTATGTACTAAACTTGATATTTAAATATTTTCAAGATTGCTTTGTTTTTTCCACTTTCGTTTGACGCAACTGTTTTATTAAAATTTTTTAAATCCTTTGAAAAAATTCTGTTACGTTATTTATTTTATATATATACCTACCTACCTAGTTTTTTTTAAATTTGAACAGTATAATAAAAATTCACTTTCAGGTCCTTTGGTAATTTCATTCAAATAGAACTAGAACTAGGTACGATTTTTGATAACAAAAAAAAGTTTTATATAAGTGGGTAGTGGTCGTAATACCTAGTTTCTTAAAACATACGTACAAAAAAAGGATCTACATACTACACTAATTTGTTTTATTGTCGAAAACCATGAAAATTGCACCATGCGATTGTAAGGGAACTAAACTAGAACCCCTTTCTCTGCCTTCTAACGATAAGAGAAGCCGAGAATTTCCGGAGAGTCCCGAGGGCCGGCCCATACATTCTAAAAGCTGGCGCGTCCCTCGCGCTGTTTTAAATTATAACAATACCTATGGGCTAAGAATTAATAATAAATGTTATGTTATTTATCGTTTCACACAGATTTAACATTTCCATATTTAAAGTTAGTAAGTATAATATCCATAATTTCGCATTTTGCATTAGTGATTACGCGAGTTGGCTAGATTTTTAGTTTCTTGAACGAAAACTTGCTTCCGCTTGATCGCGTCAACGGGCCGGCCCGGCGATTCACGCTGAGGCAGAATAGGTACGCGACATACGCTTGGGTACTTAGATTGCAAATCTAACGTCAATGAAGTGAGCGTACTGCCTAGCTATTACGGACGTTTATGAAGAAGCATGGGCCAGCCCAATGCATATAATAGCGGATAGAACGTATAATATTAAGCGGGATTTTAAATTTGGAAAGCGGGGGATATTAGGCATTATCTCGAATAGTTTCTAAACTCCATTTTTAATATTTTTCAACATTTCATTGTTCTATATATAAATAGAAAGCAAATGTACACCAATTTAAATCACAAAAAGAAAACAAAAAATATATTTCCATAGAGTGCGAAACAGTTCTTAATTTTTTTCTGGGTGGGCCCTGCCCAACCTGCCCACCCTGACCAGCCGCCACTGCAAGAGACTATTCAGTGGTCAACTATCGACGTCTCCATTGATGGCCTTCGGTCAAAGTAAATTCATCTCACTATTTTCTAAATTCACACTTCTGTAATTTTTACTGTATGTTCAGTGTGTTCACGGATGGTGTTGCCAAGAGGGAAATTTTAGGCAGGACAAGAAGTCAGGAAAAAATCTTTGTAATAAATCATCTGCTTCAGGGTGCCCCCAGGAATTAAGTCCAGAATTTTTATTTGGGTTTTGCACTAAAAAATTGTTCTTGAAATAGACTCTGTTTCTCATGTCATCAAGTTGTCTTTGACAATGTATTGTGGGATGACAGTGAATAAAAATAAAAAAACATAAATAAGTACTTCTAGAAAAAAAAAACATTTCTGTTTAATTCTGTATAGAATCATCCCCAACTTGTTTGTATTTTTAGCTCTTTTCCCCCGTTAAATTTATGTATTATATCGGGTACATTTATTGCATCTCCTTGCCTCAAGTTGTGCTGTGTCATCGAAATATACTTTTTGTTTCCCAGTAAATGAAATCTAGTGATGCGAGGTCAGGCATGGCATGACCCGGCCCATACCTTCCAATTCTCAATTTTCTGGAATCGTCCCATTTAGACATTATCAGTAAAGTGTAATTTAAAAGACTATCCATTTTACTACCGCTACATATTTTTTAGTATTTCCGGATCAATGTTATTCAATCGAGGTAGTCAATTGTAAATAAATACACGTAAATATTTTTATTTTTTACACATGGGAAATTATTACCAATTGCACAAGTGATTAGTCACTTAGGTGGATAGATTATATTCATTTCTATGATTGTTTATAAATTATGATTGTTAGTTTGTTGTGAATATGAATAAATAAATAAATAGATAAATAAAATAACTATTTTATAGGTTATATACTTTTGTTTGATGGGGTCTTAAGTTAATTTGAAATACGTAAAATATTAATTCCATTCCTTATGCGAGAAAAAAAAATTGCATCAACGTTAAATTTCCACATTTGTTATATTTCTTTCTGCCCAGTCTGTCTTTATGCTTTACATTGGTATTCAGTAATTTTGTTTAAAGCAATAGATGAGCGTGCAAATATCCAAAGTCTCACTAACAATAAATTGCTAAATAACACCGATGCTCGAGCATAATATATAGTATATATTATGACCAAGGTTTGTTTACTGGTGATTGGAGTCTGATAGTCAGTTCAGCTAATCTAATCATGTTTCGAAACAAAATACCACAAGAATCAGATAAGTGTGGAATCTCCTAAGAGGACGCAATCCGCATTAATTAGTATACATCTCGTTACGTAGAATGTAGAACCATCATGAGTGGAGTATAGCTGCTCTAGGTTGCACAATGCAATAAATTCCCATCTCACACAATCAAACAATCATGGTAATTAGAAGACAGCATACAATAGTCAGATTGTATCGGAAAATAATAGTCGAATTGTGATACCGTATAATGTAATAAAATAGTAAATAGTTTACATTTCAGCATCGCCATTACCTCAGGCTATTAACGCAGATTGTTGCCCATAACTCGGATTTTTGTTTTACAAAGCCATTGATTTTCTTCAGAATAACTTTAAATTTAACAAGACACGCTTATTTGGTATTACCAATTACTAATATATACTTCTATTGTCAAAAACTTTTATTACTACGACCCATGTAAGTAGTCTATAAAAATGCATGTTGAAAGGTGGATAAAACAATAATTTAATTGTTCCCACATACAGTATTAGAGAATAATTTAAATTTTCAAGACTTATAATTTTTTTTTCGCTGTTAAAAATGGACAAATTTGTAGAGCGATTTTTTTTAACTAAATATCTAACTATACCACTGGATTCAGAAGCATCTCAAAAGGGAAAATCTAAAATTTCCTGGAAAAATATTGAATACCTAATGACAGATTTATGTAGGTGGTAGCGTTCTATAACTTTTACATAATTTTTTCTAAAAATTGAAGTAGCTTATGAAAAATAAATAAAAGAAAAATTAAGTGGATTGTTTTAATAAATATTGTCTTTTAAACAAACTTATTCATATAGAACTTAAAAACATAGTATTAACAATAAAAAATAATAGTAATTAGGTGTTTAATAGACAAAATAACAACACACATTTTTTCACGAAGCTTTGGATTTACCTTCGGATTTACCCCATTTGAGATGTTTCTGAATCCAGTGGTATAGTTAGATTTTTAATGAAAAATTGCTAGGTAATCAAATTTGTCAATTTTTAATATTGTAAAAAAATTATAGTACGTCCTGAAAATTGAAATTAATCTCTATATTTTGTCATAAAGTAGAGTTTTCGATGATCTTTTAAAAAAAGTCCCGATAAAATCGGATAATAGGCACATTTTTTACAGGGGTGTTTCCATTCAAAATACTGTATAATGCATTCATTCGATGGAAAGAAATTACGACCATTTAATTCGCTTGTATTTCAGGTTCCTGTGTCCAATATGTATTACACAGTGAGGAAAAAGACGTTGATTCTTAAAATGTTATAGCTTCTGGCTGTGACTTCGCACGCTTTTTTAAAATAATTTTCAAGATTATACAACGGCTATTTTCCGGACAAACTTACGTTTAAACTTCACAGTTCTAATTATCTCATTGACGTTAATTACGTTATATAACATGGCAGTAGATTATAAATCGCACTAATATGACATAAGCGGCAATAATAGCGCATTAACTATTTCATTAACTACGGATCACAAAGTTGTTACAATCAGAATTCATATTCAATCATCCTGTGACTAACTAGATTCCTAAATAGAACTACGTACGAAAGTTCCTTACAATTAACATTACATAATTATTATTACAGTGAATTATTTATTTCAAAAATTCACATTGCTGAAATAGCAATCAGTGAACATGTAATATTCTACAGGGCGGCCCACTCAGAATATATATTTTAACATTCATATTCGGCATAATTTTTATTACGTAGGATTCTTAAGAGAAGTGGTACCCTATGAAGGATTTTTGAAAAATTATTGGTCGAGGAATATAATAATAGTACCAATTTTAACATGGGTATTTGGTCAATGCTAACTATTTGAGTATAGCATGAAATTGCCCTGCCATGTAAATGTATGTGGTCTTGTTACCTAAGATTATCATTCATGGTTAGTGTTGTAACGGCCATTATCAAATTTACTGATTTAGTAGCAATAATAGATTAGATATGAGAGGAAACTGGTGCATGCGAAATTTAACACAAACGGACCCTTTTAACCTTCCTCCTAACACTTTCCAATCATCTACCATCTCCGTCTTTCAAATCTTCGATCTTTTGGTGAAGGTCAGGATGTTTTTACAATCAAGTAAGCTTATTTCTTCCTTTAGTAAAGCACCTACGAGGAGGGTTTCAATCCTCAGTCGCCTTTAACGTATCTCATCGTCACCAGAAATTGAAGATGTTTCTTCATCTCTCCTGCATCTTGGGCAAGTTCCGAGTCTACCCGCAGTCACTGCTTAATCTCTAGTGTTTCTTTAAGACCTCCTAAACCCAGTCATTGAAGGCCACATTCCTCCATGTGTGGCCAAGCGTAGGTTTTGGTTCTTAATCTGCCCGTTTTTTCTGCCTTCTTGCCTGCCCTGGAACTTCAATGTGACCTGAAAGTCATATGGAACTTACTTCTTTATACTAGGACATCTTCGCACGCCTGAATAAGAATTTACCATGTTCTGTGTGGTTAACTGATGTATATTTTTCACTCTCTAGTGGTTCCTTGCTTCGACTTTACCTGCCAACATTGTCTTCTGCCTGAAATACTATGGTGGTGTTCTACACTTCCTTGCCTTTAGACGACTATCTGTTACCAAAAAGTCTGGAAAAAAAGCTATTTTCTTTCCCTCCACTTTTCTCAGGTCGACTGAGTAAGAGTACGTCCTCTTTACTCGCTACTCGTTGTTATCGAAATTGAAGATTTACTACGCTCGCACATTCTGAAGTATTTTTTGTACTTATTTGGTACAAGTTTTGTAGATGTTTTAAGATTGCTAAGTATATATTTTTCCTGTTTCCATGTGATTGAAACGAGTTGTCTCTTGTATAGTACTGACAATACTGGTGGTTCCAAGGCTGACATAGGGTTGATAATCAGTTGCTACCAGTATCAGGTGGCGCTTTCAGCTGATCCGTTTTAACTATTGAGTGCATATCGATTTATTGGTTATTTTCAATTTAAAATGTTTCAAATTTAACGCTACTGCAACAGTTGAGGCAGTTGTGTGTGCTCATTATGTTTATTTGTCGCTCTTTTTCAACTCCACATATTGATTCTGATACATAGTACTATATTTCATCCACTGTCTTGTATTAGATTCTCTGTACTCTGACTATAATTAAATTCCATTGTATGTTTCTTGCAAATCAATTCAACTTACCCTAAATTAGTAACTGCAGCTGTTTGCTAAAATTCAGCCTGTCATTCTAAGTTGCGATGACTATGTCGCGCAATATCACATTAATCTCGGGCGTCCAGTGATCTAGGAATCCATTGAAATATGGAGATACTACTAATATGATCCACCATGTATATTCTGAATATGTAGTTACTGTAAAATATGTAATACATTCCATCCTTTATTGCGTTAATGGTGTAGCATAATAAAAAGGTGACATACACGCTTCAGAATTAAAAGACCGGATTATAATGAAATGATTCAACACTTTAAAATCTCTCCGTATATGGCTGTGACGGGCATCCATTTATCATAAGGACACTCTGTAGATGGAACGGATCTCATAAAACACGCTGGCAGGTGCCTTGGTTGGGTAACACCATGACATTCTCTGACCCTAGTTATACGTTTGTTTTGTCGAGAGCCGCTTTCTTAGAGCATCTTCTCAGCTTATGTAATAATTCGGTCTCACCATCTCCATGTCGCCATCTTCAGCGATTCATAGGCCACGCTTCGTCGTACTCGTACACTCACCGCCTTTTGATGGCCAATATCTAGGGAAACTAGTCACGAATTTGTGAAATGGCTGGATTCAAATAATATGGCCATGTGTACAGATGAGGCCCCAGTAGATTGTAAATACCAGCTGTATTGTTGATTTCTCCTTCGATTTTTAACTACGGATAGAAGTTGTATAGTTGTACAAGATATATTTATTTTTATTTATAAATTTTTAGCGGTTTTACACGATCCAATTTATTGCCCAATAAATTGTCCAAGTTGACCTTCAATTTATTGGGGTATGTGTAAAACACAAATTGTACGTCAATTTCTTGTCTACAATAACTTGACCAATAAATTGTACAATTAGAACTTGCTCTAATTTCTTGGCCAATTTTAGGGATATTAGTAACATTTGATATTTCTTTACCAATGCCAACCCTCAAAATTTGTTGGTTATGTGATATGTTTGGTTCATTCAATGTCACTCATTGTTTATTGTTTGTGAAAGTGGTGAAGAATGGTGTTTTCTTTAACGGTAATGTAATTACTTCAATTGAAAGTCAGAGAAAAACTAGAAAATGGTGGGTTCGACCATGGACTGAGCGAAGAATCAATACGCCACATTCATCACATGTAAACCTTTAACCTACAAATCCCAGCAAACTCTTATCTGTTCTGTCTCAGCAGACTGTCAACAGTGTGAACATTTTCCATCATGGTTATGTTGGTAGTAATGAAATTGACAAATAAATTGTTGTATAAATTGTCGTGTGTAAATAGTCTACTACAAATTATTAAATTGATCAATTTATTGGACAATAAATTGTACAATTTATTAGCCAATAAATTGGAAAACCGCTATTTCTAAATTTTTTTTATTTTAAATGTCAGTCGACTCCGAGGTCGACTCATTTGCAATTTTTGAGGTTATAGGCACTTTGACAAGGGATAAATATTTTTTTACCGTCAATTCAGTTCATAGTTGATTTAAAACATTTGCAAATAATAGATACACATTTTAATCTAGATATATCGTTTTAAAGCTCGTTTGTTGCAGTCGGCAATAAAATATGACTTAATTTTTTTTTATTATTTCTATATTTAAATTAAAAAAATGTCGAAATTTCCACACCTATTTTGCAATAATATTTTATCCCTATATCTTATTTTTCGTGTAGACGAAGATCTTTTAATAACATTGAAAGTTTACTTCATTATCTTGGTAATAATATAAAAGTTTTTTTTTTGACAATTTTTGTTTTAACCAATTTTAACGCAAACTAAACTATCGGTATTAAATCCATAACCAAAAAGGCATTTTGTGAAAACTTTTGTTACGTTGCTTATATCGAGGCTTATACGAACTCGTATTAGATTTACCCTCGAATTTTTTTTTATTTTAATTTCTAAATATTTCTTCATGATTTACACTAGAAAATAAGATTTTAGTGCGTTTATCTGTTATTGGAATATAAACTTGTATTTATAATTATTGTAATTAATTTTAAATTGTCCGAAATATTATGTTTAGGTGACCCGTTAAAGCGGATTCTTATTAATTTGTCAGTAAATTTTTATGGTCTAATAAAAATATCGCGGACTGTTTGAATTAAGAAGCACAAAGTAATAAAATTTAAATTACTTTGGTTTTTGATCTTATTAAATTTATGACTTGATAAGAAGATGTGGGTCATGCATTTTAAAATAAAAAAATCAATGGATAAATTAAATCTACGTCATTTGTTAAAATGTGAGAACGGAGAAAAATTTATTACTTTTTCTGAAAGGCCAGCTAAAGGTAAAACATGATTTTACAAAATAATAATTTTAGAATTAAAAGAACACTTCCAAACTTTTGTTGATGCTTCTAACGAAAGCATAATGTTAGGGGTCAGTATCAAGAATAGCGCTAAATTGTCCAACACTGACTGTAAAAAATAATCTCGTCGAATAATATTTTACGGTTTGTTCTATTTTTCTCTCTATCTCTAGTTTTACTTTGATTTATTTACTTTACTTGGTACTTGAAATAATGTTTAAGTTTCTTTTTGATTGCACGGTAGTTACGTTCTGGTTATTTCACATACTAAACTAGGATAATTTTTATCGTTTTTTATAATTTACTAACCATACATATGGTATATAAAACTACACGATTTAGTTATCTTTGATGATATGTTATTAATAATAATAAAATAATTTGCTGGTGAATATGTAAAGTTCAATTCTAAATGTACTGACATCTCTGTTCATTCATAACTTTTTAGTCCTTGCCATGGGTGGGTGGTAGGTAGATATTTAATAATTAGCACATTTACCTACTAAGTAATAGATTTACAAACATCTTGAACCTCTCAACATCTCCATTTATGTACGAAAAAATAAATGTAACACCGTATGTGTGTAAGTGTAAGTCAAAACATAATTAATTGAACTGTTCTCAACTTCTCGTTTGGTGTAAAAATAACTGAAGTAGTTAAATTTAAAATCCAAACAATTATATATCAATGACATAAACATTTTTAATAGTATTGAGAAGTTTACTTAAAACATACCGCATCCACATTTGCCGTTTAATCCTGCTAAAAGATTTAGTAATCACTCCCATATAAACATTTAAATAAATAGCGTTTCAGAAAGAGAACAACTTATTTTAACGTTTCTTGTTTCTCAAGAACATTTTTAACTGTTCTAAGTATTTAGAGACTTAATCGTGAAAATATAATTATTTATTAAAAATTCAACAAAAAAAAAACATGACATTTCTTTACAAATTTAACAATCACAATTTTATACATATCTATAATTTTATTATATCTACCACGTTCCAAAATTATACGTCCATATTTAGTGATAGTGAATTTTGACCATGTTTGAGACAAATGCTAATATTATTAATTAAAATAAAGTGTAATCAAATTTTTACTATGATTTTCGCTAAAATAATCTTGCAGTACCATCCTGAATGTAGTCAATAGCAGATCAAGCAAAATAGATAATCATCAAAATTGTCGAACTATGTGAATGTGCATTTACCCAATGTAATGCAAAATAATTATAAAACTCATTTCTTCATCACTTTTCCGATTCCCAAAAAATTTGGCACAAGAAAGTTTTGAGAGGGAACTCCTATTTCGCCCTTGCTAACCAGTTGAGTATTTTTCTAGACCATCTTCAAATAATCCGTTTTATAGGAAACTATTGTCTGTACTAAATTCCTATCCCTACATAAGAAAAATGAAAAGTTGAGATAATGACACAAATAAGAGTTAAACCATATTTCAAAGAATCAACGGGCGAGTTGCTTTATTCACCGGTTGATCCATCATGTGTGTTTTATCTTTATTCAGTTTATTCTTACCTCAAAGCTATAAGAACAAGATACATTATCTGATGGATCAACCGGTGAATAAAGTAACTCGACAAAATCTCGAATAAGTTAAATGGGTTTATTCGAATCGTTGAGTTCCTGTTTGTTATATACCTATTATTCGTATACCCGGTTATTGACTAAACGCCAAATTGTGTAAATAAAAAGAAATTACTTCACAATATAATGTTGTACAGAGACAACGCCGTCTACAATGTATAATTCAATTGCGTTAGCCATTTATTTTTTAATATATGCGTGACAATCATTATTGGCAAAGCATTCGTTGTTAACGTGTAGAAAATATATTAATGATTTCGTAAAGAAATTTCAGCAACGTACTTCATTGGATGAGTTAGCTAGAGTTAGAGTTAACTTTTGTTTCTAATAAATTGAACAGGGCACAAATATCACTTGACGGATATTAAAATACATAAAGGTATTGAAATTATGACTTTCAGTACTTTCTTATAAAGGAGGCAGGATTTGCTTTTGAGTAGGGTCGAGTTGCTTTATTCACCGGTTGATTCATCAGATATGTTGTATGTCGCTCTATCTCCGAGGTTAGAAGATAAAACACATCTGATGGATCAACCGGTGAGTAAAGCAACTCGCCCTGTATAAGATGTAAGATGTATAATATTGATCTGACGCATGTGAGTAGAGTACTCTGCATTATGTACGGTTTATAAATAAGGGAACAATACAAACACATGGATTTACGTCCATAGAATATAACAACAACCAGATCCCAACGTGCTGTATATATAAATATACTTATTTATAAAAAAAATATAAACTACAATTCCTTATTTTTTTGACGATTTGCCCAATTGGTTTAAAAATCATTTTACCTTTTTTTCTTTTAAGAAATAGTCAGCAGCATGTTGTTATACTTTTTGCATACCTTTTTTTTTTTTAATTTTATCTTAACTGGCTAAATCATACATTATATAGGTCCTCGTTTTTGGCACGTGTCAATTATTAGTATAAACAAGGCACATTCCACATTCAAGCACCAAGTGATTTTGAAGAAACCTGTTTTTTAATCTGTGGAATTTATCTCACAAAATATAAACTAGTAACACAAAACATACTCCAACTTATCTGATTATTACCTACCTATATGGTAAAGTATAATTGCAAAGATTGTTCCGTAATTCCTTTTAATTATATTTGATAAAACCTATTTACGAAAAGGACCGTGTGGTATTTTTTGCCACTGAAAATAAATATGATACTGCATTTTTTCTGTAATGCATTAATTGTCAAAACTATTGCAGCAGCGAAAACAATCAAAAGCTTATTTACTTTTGTTTTTTAATTAATTTCTTTCCGATTTTTCGCACCTAACTATATATAGTATAGTAATTCCAATTCTCCCCACAAAATTAGTTACCATAAACTTATGCCCTAACAGACAAGTGAACCCCTGGATGATGCCTTCTTCATTTCACTTGCCACCAATGTGAATGCATTTTTTTTACGAAATATAGAAATTTAATATTCTTTATTATTTGTAACAAATAAAAAACAAATTAATATGGTTATAATTTTGCGATTTCTCTAAGTATTGAAAATTATATGATACCTACATGTGTATGACACGGGGTGAAACAGTTTACATATAATTCTGAATAAAAATATATATAATATATCCCGGGATTTTGTCTAAAGATTAATAAATAATCGACTTTTGTCAACCAGGCTCTGCTTTTTTCGTGCCAAAATTCGGAATCATCTTCTTTTTCTGCTGTGATAGGAAGTGTTGTCCATCACAATCACATAATGTTATGCCAAGCGTCCCAGAATTTATGCAAACTTTGGTTTTCTTCGATTCAAAGCATAGCAAACATTCCTCAACGAAACCGTCCTCGGATCCTATGTGAAGGACTTCCGTTGCGTGATGGGCGAGGAGATGGGTCTTTTAACCCCGTTGTTTATCCCTGGTTGAAAGCCTGCCTCGGAGGCAATATGGTCCGCCTTCACCAAAGTCTCATCGAAGAAGTACAATTTCTTAGATCTTCGCGGTGCTTTCGGATCTCTCGCAGGAAACGTCACCTCCAGGTGATGATCTCGTTCACTAAGGACCTTTTTGAGAACCTGTGCCAAAACGCAATTGCATTTTTTTCCCCTGCTTATTGGCCTTACAAACTAAGTGTTTTGGCCAACAATTACATTAGAACATGTAGAAATAAAAAAAATTGTTTATTCACCAAACCCAATTTTTTTGCTCAATTTGCTAAAAGTATATACTCCGCTTAAATTGACGTAGATATTCATTTTCATGCACCACCGCTAACATTTTATCAAGAGTCGGTGGTTCATTTCTTTCAAAAAAATTGCTCGTTGTCGGTGATACACGTGCCTGAAATTCGTGCGTTTCCTGATATTCACGAAGGATATTGAAAACACTCGTGGTATTTTCACACCTAAAATAGTACCTATATGTAATTAATATAGATAATAATAATAAACTCAAACATAAATTATAATAAAACTTAGAATGCTTTAACAGAGAAAAAGTACTTTGGACTTACTAATAAGCATGCCTGTATAATACAAAAGTGAAAATTACCTGCTGCCTTTGCAGTAAACTCGACGTTTTGAGTCTTAGGGGTGTCCGGGTTCTTTCCAGCACAAGCCTTAAAGATATTCAAACCACGCTCCTTATCTTCAACCGAGAGAAAAAAGCTACTTGTCCATAATTGATATAAATAAATAATAAATACACCACATGTAATTACGACCCCCTTTATCCCAGAAGGCTCTAGAAGAGTCTTGTGCGGGAGGGGGCTACACATTTAAAGACAAGGGACACACATCCAATATCCGTGTTTAATGGAAAAATCCCTCTCGCAGTATTTTCCATTGCCACGACCGGGAATCGAACCCGGGACTTTTGGGTGAGAGGCAGGTACGCTACCATCTCGACCATCAGTCATATGATATGAATCGATAGAATTTCTAACCTCAAAAAAATATGGTTCTGATATTTAATCAATAGATATTAATTATTTTCATTACGTAACTTAATGTATACAAAAATGTGTATCAATATATTGAAAAATACTATTTTATTAGGTGAATGCTAATAATAGCAAATGAAAACAACGAACAATTAAACAGTAACTTTACAAAACAATCAAAACCACAGAATCAGAGATTAGGGTAATCTCTGCACAGAACGTCAAAACACCAAAACGCAATGGCTGGACACAGATTGAATTTGCTCCTGGAGTACTGTGTGATTGGTTGTATTATGGGTTTTAAAAATTCAACCAATAGAAACACGTTATTCAAATTTAGCACACATTTGTAGCGAGGGACTTAACTATTTGTGTTCGGTAAATAGAGCATAGAGAACTAAGGCATTATTAATGTTTAATATTTTTGACTCACATTGTTCAAATCAATTCGCAGAAAATAGAAGCAATCAATAATCATTAAATTATTTCAAATTGATCCTGTTGTGGCAGTGATTATTAACAATTTTTATAAATAAACTGGCGCCTCTAAAGTAATAAATTTCACAAAATAATATATTAAACAAGCACACATCGTTGCATTGAAAAGCAAAATTTATCATTTATCATTGTTTCATTCGTTACTAATTTAAAATTCATACATACGTTTGTGTTTACGAATTAGTAAAATCAGTTATCTGTTGAAATTTTGTTTTTAATCATTTTAATTTCAACGTTTAAAATAGATAAGAGGCTTTATACAAAAATGCAAATTAATGTGAATTTTGAAGATGACGTATAAAGCAAAATAAATAAACAAATTATTTATTAAATCTAAATTATTTATAAAATTAAGGAAATTTCATCGCCTCCGCCATGAAATTCATTCTCCACCGAGAAATTAATTACATTTTATCAAGAATTGTATACTTATAAGTTATTATGAAGTTTTTGAAATTCACTAATTTTATTTTAAGTAAAAAAGTTGTCTTGTTTTAAATCAAAATTAACCTTTCTTGAACGATTAAAAGTTATCTGAATTACATAAACATTACACGATAATTTCATTATTTTCATTAAGTAGATTTGTCGTATAAACTAGAAATATTTTACTTAAGGGGATAATACCACCTGATTCGCTGTGAAAACAGTAAAATCTTTTTTCCCTCGATATCAACTATGCGAATAATATCAAGGATTGCGGAAGGGATTGTACCTGCTCATAAAACTCGTAGTTCATAGTCGTACCAATAGATGGCAGCGTTTTCCAGGTACAATATGAAATGAATTTTGTAAATTTATTATACGCAAACGACAGCAGGTAAACGATTTTAATTTTAGCACCGTATTAAGAATTACATTTTCTAGATGCATGTGCATGGGTTTGGAAAATTTCGCATTTTTTTTTTTATTTTTCCTGTTTCCTGAGACTTATTCAAATATGCATGCACACAGCCCTAGATTATATAATTCCATATCATTCATTAAAATTTGAAACGATTCCGATGAATAGTAACGAAAATATGAATTTTCATAAATATGATGGGGTGCTATTATCCCCTTAAGCGTATTTGGTTAAATCAGCATATTTTGAGCCAAAGAATCTCCAGTGACACATGTCTTATTCTTTATGAACACCCTATATTATTATAAATACTTTCCCGGTCTAGGCCGGGAAGGTAACTTTCCCGGACGGTTTTCTGATGGTTGCTTAGCAACGAACTAAATTACTAGAATAGGGTATTTTGGGGTCTGAAATTGCTCCGAGAAATAGACATTCTTGAGCGATTTCAGAAAAAGTATACATATTATCTATCACCACGACGCATCACTGCTATAGTGAAACAAATTGTGTGTGTACTTTCGTTACTGTTTAAAGTTCTGGTTTTTCAAGAACGCGGGTAATTGTACATACATATAACAACATGATACAGAGAGACAAACTAATTTGCCTTATTTCAAGGCGTTGTGAAGTGAAATTGGTCTCGGTATAAATTTTTTTACCGACACATTTATATATACTTGGTTATAATGAAATTAGGTACCTATAAGAAATTATGTATAATTTAGTTACTGCGAAAGAACAAAAACATATTTGTTCAGAATAAATCATTATGATCTGTCTGACGAGAACATTTTTTCCTTAAGTATAGTCACAAAAGTTACCGACAATACTTCTTATATATCCATACAGAGATAGTTATTAATGTTATTGTGGTGTTCTATAAATAGGCATAAATGTAATTATAATAACATTTAGGTACCAAATAATAATAGGATACTTGAGGCCTCCAAACTGCGGTAACAATACCAGTACTAATAATAATTTCTAACGAAACATGTTTTGTGTGGGTAACAATGCTGTCATATGAATTAAATTACCATCATTAATAATATGCAGCAAATTGCTTCGATGCAATTTGAAAGTATTATTCTCTTGAAGCAGACTTACTAAGAATTAATAACTTTTAGAAGTAACAACATACAAGATACACTATAATTTCATTTGACGAACCAACTCACATATAGGTAAATAATAAACAAAGTTTAGTATGTTACCCGAAGTTAGAATAATTATTTTTGTAAATTTTCACTTGAATAATTTGCATCTTATCATCGGTCGTTTTATTAAAAAAATAATAATAATAAGATTTTTTAGCTCACAATTAACGTGGAAATATCAACAAACTCCTATTTGTCGTGTAGCTATCACGGATTAACAAACTCCATGTAAACTACTGGACAATTGAACTTCATATTTGGATATTTTCCTCAAATATTGGAGATATCTCTACAAGGAGGAATATTATGGAGTTGCGGTTTTCGGCATTTTGTTGCAAATTTTATTGACAATAAGCGGTTTTGTCTGTTGGAATGAGCATTTGCAATAAATATTGTATACAGCGCCTAATGCAAGACCCGTCCAAAAATGGAAAATTTCATTGACACCGAGAAGTTACAATAGCGGTTTTAAATTTGATTTTGTTTATAGGGGTAATCTACTGACTATTTGCAAAAACCAATTTGGTCACTTTTTCAAAATCTGGAATATTTAAAAAAATACAGGGATTTTTTTGAGAAAATCACATTTTTCTCATCGAAATCGATAAGAAACGAGAAGATGTACCAAATGTTGACGTCTTGTATCTGCTTGCATCAAGTTTGGACCTAAGAATTCTGATTCTACTTGAAGCATATTATCTCTACGTAAGGGAAAGATGCCGAATTTATGCCTATAATATAACGTAAAACATTTATGTTCCTATTTTGACGATTATGACTAAACTAAAAAGATGAATTTACACCCACTTTACAGAAGTCTGTAATATGCTTTCTCAGCAGAGTCCTAAAGTTAGTGGTTCAGCAGTCCTCTCAGAAATGGCGTGAGTGGTACGAAAACAAATTAAGAAACAAGAAAATTGTGAAATGTTCTAAATAGTGCATCCCCTACGGTGAAAAACTCTGCCCTAATATGTGCAGAGAGTTTGACTTCAGAACCTAGTTTGAGGTCATATGGGGATCAGGAAAACATGAGGTGGACATCCCGGTTCGTGGGAGGAAGTCCGCCATATTGGATTTTATGTCAAATCGACGGGTCGCTGTATCTCCGTAACGCCTGGTCTGATTTGAACGATTTTTTTTTAGTTCGATTGCAAATTTTGTTTAGAACAAGAAAGGTTACATTCATTTTTTACGTAACTCTAAGTAATACACCCAAAAAATACAAAAAAGGGAATTAAAATTATTCTTTCCCGTTCATTGTCATTTCCACCCATTTTCTTGCACGGTAACAAAAAAAAGACTTGAAACAATATTTGTAGGCTATTGTATTAGCTACAAATCTGCGTTTGAAAAATTAAATTTTCTTAAAGAATAAGAAAGATACGGCAATTTTAGTCCCGAGCCGACACTCTAGGCGGCTACAATTTGAATGTAGTTGCTACCCCTGGGCCCTGAGCGTCCCTGCGCCAGACAAATTACGGTGTTTATAAAATATAATGAAATTATCTCTTTATATAAACATTTTTGCAAGATTTGTTTAATACACATTTGCAAAATTTAGAGCATTGAATTTAATTTTTTTTACAAGTATAATTTTTTTACGCACTACGTTTTGCATGAGCAAGTTATTAAAAAATTATCAGGAATAGCGCGCAAAATATTTGGAGGCTCTAAAAATTCCTCCTCATCATCTAATTTATGCCCAAAATTAACGGCATTTAATGGAGCAAAATGTATACCCTTGAAACGATTTAGATATAAATGAGCGCAATAATTTGTTTTAATATGTTCCAAAGAAGAAAACGATGTTGGTGGCAAATTTTTAGGGATAAAATTATTCGTATTAAAACAAATCCAGGACCTTAGTTCATCAAAAGATTTACATGAACATTCAGGTTTTATAGTTTGCACTAAAAACTCCTCTGCGCGATTTATACAGGATTCTAAGCTGTACACACCAAAATTTTTTAAAAATTTTATAGGATCAATTTTAGTATTGGCTTTTTAGAACCAATTTTACTAGTGTAATCACATCCAGTTAGAATGTGAGCAGCTGGAAGAACATGATATTCAAAAATTTTATGAATAGGTATAGTATATAGTATATCTTAGGATTGTCCCTTACCCCAATCCGAAACCATAATTCCTTTTTTAGTGGAAATGAAGAAAAATAATACAAAAGGAGAATAAAAGCGACAGTGTCGGAGGATAAAATTACAGCACGATTTTCATTAGAATTCATAATATGTGCCATGGAAGAATTTTGTGGTCAACTTCTTCCAATGTTATTAGGTTCAAATTTTCCTCCAAATTATTCTTAATAATTTCTGATTCACTCTTGCTTATATATAAACAAGGAAATACCACATTCGTACAATTAACAAAGGAACTAAGACACATATTAAAATTAACATTGCAAGCTATATACCTATTTCTAAAAAATTCCTGTAAGTTGAATTTAATTTTTGAAGATGACCAAAAACAGGTATTGAAGTTTCATCTCTAATATATATCCCAGCTCTATTGGATTTTGTGGCATATATCTTCTGTTGCGTTCATTACTTTTAATAGAATTTGATAAATAATATCAATACGTGAGGCATTTTTGCAAATATTTGTAATGTAAGAAATAAAATTTTGAAACAAAGAACCAAAGGTTTTAATTTCTCTCATTTTCATATTGCGAATAGTCGCCATAAAATCAATAACCAAAATACTTGGCATTGATGTTCAAGAAGAAGGAGAAATATAATTATTTTTTATATCACGAATTTCGTATCCACTAATGTTATTATAATATGTAAGGTCCTTAGTCGGCAGTTGGATAGTATTAAAAAGAAAACCTCAAATTTTCATAAGTCGACGTTTCAACAATTATTTATTGTCTTCTTCAGGACTAATGAGGCATGTGGTTTTCTGTCAACATAATCATCATCGTCAAAACTATAAAAACGTAACTTATAACATATGGTTTTTTTTTAAATATTTGGCAAGTACTTAAATTGTTCAATAAATATATTCTTGTGAATCGATATGCAGGCAAAACAATTATTTTTATCTAGCACATTTTCCAGCACGTGAAGTAAATCTGATTTAGTAGCTTTCTCCATTTTACCATATTCTTGCAGGCGCTGAGTAGTAGGTATATCAACTAATAATTGTTCAAATTGTAACCGCTTGGAATGCCACCGCGGAACTAAAATAGCTATAACTTTCTTATTCTTTAAGATAATTTAATTTTCCAAACGCGAGTTTATAGCTAAAGCAATAGGCTATAAATATTATTTTAATTTTTTTTTTGTTACGGTGCAAGAAAATGGGTGGAAATGGCAATGAAAAAAAATAATTTTAATTCCCTTTTTTGTATTTTTTGGGGGTATTACTTAGCGTTACGTAAAAAATGAATGTAACCTTTCTTATTCTAAACAAAATTTGCAATCGAACTAAAAAAAAATCGTTCAAATCAGACCAGGCATTACGGAGATACAGCGACCCGTCGATTTGACATAAAATCCAATATGGCGGACTTCCTCCCACGAACCGGGATGTCCACCTCATGTTTTCCTGATCCCCATATGACCTCAAACTAGGTTCTGAAGTCAAATTCTCTGCACATATTAGGGCAGATTTTTCCACCCCCAGGGGAAGGACTAAAAGCAGCACCTAGATTATTCTAGAAGATAAATCTGTAGGTAGGATTATAGATTATAAAGGTCAAGATGGTCCACTACAGGCTGTTGTGTTGAATATTGGAAAGTGAACTGAACACGAGAAAAGGAACAGTGACTAGTGCAGTGACGAATAATAGTGGTTAAAAGGAATAATTAGTGATAGTTTAAGTCAAGTGATTAATTATTGTAAGTATAATTAGTGAGTTAATAAATCAGTGGTTATATTGTTGCAATTATTGAATCCACGCTTTAGGAATCTATTAAGTGGTGTAAACACGTAACAATACGACGAAGCAAAACGTATAAAATAATAGATACAAATTCTAAAATTGGTAAGTAACAAAACTTAGTTTATTTTAAACTTGAGAAAGAACATATTAAAAAATGTTGTAAATCCACGTTTTTTAGAAAATATTTGCTCGTCTGTTCGTAAATTAAAAAAATTGCAAAACCGATAATTACTCAAGTTTCGTATTATAAAAACAAAAGATCAGTTTCGAAAATATTCAATATTTGCTTGTTACGGAACAATGTTTTAAATAATTCTTATAGGAAAGTAGAATGTTGTTTTAAACCAGATTTTTATAATCATATACACCTAGATAGCAGAAAAATAAATGTGTGATTCAAGCAACCGTGTGCAACAAATTGAAACAATTTATTCTGTTTTAAGGCATACTTTTCAACAGTGCATAAATTAAATGTAATCCTTAACTACTTAACTTAACAAAATATTAAAGAAGGTACACCGTAAATATTTTTTATATTCATTATTTGAATGGAATTTTATGGAAATTGTGTATATTATGACCTAAATTTAGTTATATTACCTAGTGTTCGATAGATTTGACTTCATTTAACAGGTATATTAAAATTAATGTGTCTATTCATTTAACTTAACATACATATTATCACATTAGCGAAGCCCCCCACAGTAGCTCATTCCAAAACGTGTTCCCAATTATCAATTCCATATTCCATTAGTAAACTAATCTCTTCATCGTTTAATAAACGATTTACGCAAATACAGATACGGAACGAATTGTTGATCCTGTAAAATGCTTGATGATAATTATTTATTAAGAACAAAAATCAATAACAAATATTCTGAAATAAGTCAAGTACATATGTACCTAATATTAACCACCGAATTTGTTTTACATTTATTAAAGGTTTTATATCCTACATTAAAATTCACAAGTTGTCATTTCCGTTGTGTATCGTATTAAACCTGGACAGAAAGAACCGCCTTCTCCACTGATTAGCTACCCCACTAGCGTTCTCACCCCGGTGAGCCAAAGAATGCTGTTCCTTGCACTTTAAAAATAAAGAACTGACTTCCGAGATTCCGTCTTAAAAAGTGTTACAAAGCTGGAAAGTACTGTAGGTTGCGAATTGCAAACAGCCCCAGCTAGGTAAAGAAAAGAAAAGCGTCACAGTGTGTTCTACCCTCGGTTCTACCTCGTCAAATGCATTTTATTTTATGATTTTGGCGTATTTGATGTTTGATGTGATTTAAAATAAATTATATTTTCGTTATTTTTTATCCAATTTTAAGAAACAGAAAATTAAATTGTCTATATTTTTATGCTATATAAATCATGTAGTAAATAATAATAAAAAGTTTAAAAAAGTGTTGGGTCTCTTGTCTCTTATTAACGAGCTTATTAAGGTACATTAACAAATAAATTTTCCAATGTCGAAAATCATTGATTGTAGTTTGAATTACTGCTTCGTGCAACATACAATAATTATTAAAAAAAAAATATTAAAAATAATTTCAAATTTAAAAAAATATCATTCTCCACAAATATTGCTATGAGATGGCCCTCAAGTGCGCCTATCGCGACCTCAGGATTTTGCCTACTAAACAAAAAAGTTTATTTCTGTCTTTCTTCTTAAAATGTTTGTGTATATCATTTTTTGGCAAATATTGGTATGAATTTTATTTTGTAACAACAACGGTGGCTAAAACCTTACCGATTTATTGATCCTCCTTTTCTTTTATTCTGTGTTAATTGTAAGTTTTATTAAGGATTTGTTTCTTTTCTGATACTATATTTCACCCACATGCAGTGAGTTTTATAATAGATGCTGTACGGATATTTGAATTTGAACACCGTAGAAGCTCATTGATCAGTACTCGATGTTTAACATTACGTTACACAGCAATTATTCAACAATTTACTATACATTGAAAAGGTGTAGACGTAGGTGTGCGGCTATTTGTTATATAAACGTGTTTATCACTTTTTACACGCTCACACACTGCGGTGTAGAAAAGTGGACAACGTGGGGTAGGTCTGAAGGTTGAGCTTCCTATCAGCTAGCCTCTGAGCTCTCTTATCTAGTAGAAAATGAGAGGTCGTCGTACTCACGATGTAATATGACCACGACACTGGACATATCACTTCTGAACCTATACCATAAATAAACTTTATGCCTCTATGAGAATTAACATGTCCTCAATATCTCGAACTATGTTGTCTTCATGGTGAGATGTTTTGTTGTAAAAGTTGACTTAGTACATTACATTATAACCACATAGTAGTAGACTTGTCTAACTGTTATTTTAATAAAGATGTGGTTATGAGTCGACCTTATTCAATGATACAAGAGGGTGTTAATAAAATTGCCATGTTAATAATACGAGCCTCCAAAAAAACGGCGTCAAGTTGCCCATGCAAATGAAAACGTATTGATGATGTGTTACTTAATACTGTCACTGCCATTCCTAATGTCAGCTCTTCACTTTTTTGTGTACCATATAATTTTTTCTCAAAAACAATGGAGTTCTTCGTACGACAGTTTTCTTTGTTAGTATGATTTCGAAAAACATTTCCACAGCCCAGTTATAGAGCACTTTTATTTAATAGCTGCTTATTTGTGCATCTAAATTGTATTGAATTTCTTAATCTACATCATATGAAACGAGAATTTCGCTTATAAAATCATTATGTGGTGACACGTTTTTTTATGATGAAAATAACTGCAAAAACTGTCAACCAAAAAGTTACAAAATTTAAATAAAATTTTTTCGCATTGTTAGATCCTCAATTATTATATAAACTTTTGTTCTGTTTAGTAGTACCCTTTAGCGCCAATTATTTTCTTTCATATTATACAGGTTTATTGAAACATATAAAATATAAACGTATCAAAATTCGTTAGAAAATCTTCAGCGGTTCCCGAGATATTAAAGATTTAATGATTCCAACCCTCAACTTTGAAGAGCTGTTTTTTTTGTAGAAGCATTTTTTTTTCAAATGGTATTAGAAAAATCGTCTTATTTTTTTACGTAGAACCGCGTGGTTATAGTTTGTCGGTATAATTTAGGGACACCCTGTATAATTAGAAAAGTTGTACTGTCAGCATATGAAAATGAATTAGAAAAATACATTGAAAATATTCGTTCATATTTTCAGTATTTAAAATCATTTGTTCCACGTGATATAATTTATATAATTTTAAAGTAAAACAATGAAACAGAACAAATTACACTTATCACACGCAGCATCATGAATTAGCATCTTACTTTGTACTTCTCACCTTCGTGATGGAAGAATTGGCTGTCGTAAAGATGCAATGCAAATCGGAACTCATATGTAATGCTCATTATCCTTTGGTCACATCGTGCAATGTCGATGTTGTCTTACAAACAATTTCTGCGTTCATCTGACATCTGTATAATAGTGTTAAGCACTATGGATGTTTTTTAGCTTTTAGACAGATTTTTTTCGAATAATTTTAAGCGAAATTCGCATTCCTGTAGCTTTCACCAAACGGTTTTGTAGGACTTTTGCTTTGTTGTTACTGTCACTTAAGAAACTGGTGTCCAACAAATGATGAAAACCATGCAAATTTCAAAATGGTATATTAAATATTCAATATAGACCTTCAAGTTGGATTATCTTCCTCATTCAATGTAAGAGCTTTGGCACCACATGTGTGGTGTTATCAGCTATAATATCCCTAGGACATTGATAATGTAGGAGATAATTTTATGACAATCGAAAGCACCTCCGCCTTCAGCGTCGGGCTATTATCAAGCAACGTGCTGGAGATTATCATAAAACTATCAGGCATTTGCGAGGGCATTTGTCTATGTCAGAGGGATATTCGGTCAGAAAATTTTTTGAAAAAAGAAAATCAAAAAGTCGCCACACAACAAAACAATTATTTATTTATTAAAAGTTTATAGATTGAAAAAAAAGTTATTGTGAAGTTGTTAAAATTAAATAATATTGTTGTCATAGTGATCGAAAATTTCCCTGGTGAAAAAGTAAAAGCAAAAAGCCGCAACCTCGGCCGCAACACAACAAAACAATTATTTATTTATTAAAAGTTTATAGATTGAGAATTGGCATTGCCAAAACGTGATATTTTGCAGGACGAGTGGTGTTTTCAAGCAACTTAGTTGAGTTTAGAAATAAAAGACAGACTTATAAGTTAAATTCAATCACGAGTGGTATTTTATTAGACTATTTCACGAACAAATATTTTGGTTGATAACTTCATTTGAAGTAGCACCAAAGCTACTCATTTTGACGTCTGTATCTATAATTAATTTTTATCAAACTCTCAAACTTTGCTTTGCCATCCGTGTCCATGGTTACGTCTACGTCGTTGAAAACACCACGCTGATAGACCAATTAGACTTGAAACACAGCTGGTGTTATCGCGATAATACAAGCTGTCTTTAGTTTGTGATTGGTCAGATTATGTGATAATTTTAAAGTGAGTGAAATAGTCATTATAATGTTAAAATGTTTGGGTGATTTGTGTCACATGACAAGAAATAACGAAATTTAATTGGTTGTTAGAACTGTCAAAAAATTTTCAGTGTAATTATTAATATGATCATTGGATGAACTTTGACACGTGACTTGAAATGCAGTTTTTATTGGTTAATATATTTGGTAAAAAATGATAAATGCAACACCACAAATTATATGAATCATTTTGTACAGTGTCCCAAATTGCCTGCGTTTGGCTATTTTTTCTACTTCTACACCAAACAGAGAAAACCCAACCAAGGTATCTAGATATTTAGATATCTCTAACCGTTTTCGAAATATCAGCGAAAATTAACAGATTTCGAAAAAGTGTCTACTTTTTTATTTGTGATTATATTGAATGAAACTAAATTGTGATTACTATTGGGTTTCAGCAAAGGCACTAAAATACTCCACAGGGCGTTTTAAATTTCTTGGTAAAATGACACCGTCAATATAATAATCTGTAAGTCAACAAAAATTGTCCAGAGAGATAAACCAGCCTCATGTTAAGATTCTAGAAAAATCAAACTAAAATTCAAAAAAAAAAAAGAAGATTGAAATAGGGGAAGTAGTTCAGAAAATAATAAAGATTGAACTTAAGGTCACTTTTAAAATATACCATAATTTTGTCCATGAGTGTATGAATCCCTTTTGAAATAAGAAATTTGCACATAATATCTAAAAATTTAGTAGCGATAAAAATTTTTCGAAAAATGTGTCATATCTATATTGAAAAGGGTCTGTAGAAATTTTTACTGCATGAAAAGATGTTAAAAAAAAGTTGTGACCCTTTTTCGAAATCTATCAAAAGTCAATTTTCACCGATATCTCGAAAACGATTCGAAATATCGAAATTCGGTTTTCACCCATCGACGTTTCACAAAAATGGATCTCTAAACACGTTGGTTTCTCTATCTACAGGGTTTCCCAAATTGTTTGATTTTTGCTGTTTCTCCTACTTCTGGATCTGATAGAGAAGTCATTAAAATATGACGTACTATCAGAGCAGTAACATTCTGATTATTTCTGTATTAAGAGATAAGAAGGAAAAGGTAAAATACATGTGCAACCTATCTACCCATCTAATGATAGAGATATATTTACACATTTACTTTATTTTTTCCTTCTCTTAAAACAGAAATAATGCGAATGTTTTTATTCTAATAGTACCTCATATATTTTAATGCAGTCCCTTAAAATTAAACACTTCAGACATTTGTAGAAGTACGAAATGTCAAAGATATCAAAGTCATGATGGTTGCAAACTATGAAGCGCCGTTTGGGCCAAAATACAAGATCCTGCAATATATATATTATTTCATAAATAGGTAGGTATATATAAAATTTCTCATAATATATAATATTTTGTAATGTCGATATATATAATTTTCGTTACAATATAAAGGATTTTCGGTCAAAATACAATTTTCTGTAATGCATAATATATATAAAATTTCACAATACCTATATAATATTTTCAAACGTCGATATATATAATTTTCGTTGCAATATACAGGGTGGTCCGAAATTAGTGGTCATCATTTTACCGGCGTATTCCTCGATCAAAAATAAGACAGAAAGTTCCTACAAACATGGCCCCGAAAATGCTTCCTAAGGGAGCTACAGCCCTTTAAAAGTGTATCCTTGACGATGGTTTTTATTTAATATTTCCGAAACTGGTAAAAATAAAAACATGAAATTTTTATCAATTACTAATCGTTTTATGGCCAATAAGGTGATGTCATAATGATCCAAAAATTTTACTCCGGGGTGGGTCAAACAGGTAGGGGATGGAGTAAAATGCCCCACAACTTTTTCGCATGTACGTCTTTCCAGATTTTGATAGCAAATTATGGAGTGCCAGAGTTTTTTATGCAATAAAGGTATTCTTGTTGAACTTTGATAGGACGCACCGTTTTCGACTTATTTGAGTTTCTGGAAAACATTAATCACAAAAAAATCAAAATGGAACGAGTAAGATGCACAGTTCTCTAGGTAGATACTTAGTAATTAATAATAAAATTATGCTATTATTATTTTTATGGTAAATATACTCTGGTTAGATAAAAACATAGATGACAAGAATTCGTCTCAAGTTGTAGGTTAGGATAAACAGACCAAACACTAAACAATAAACAGAGGGCGACGGTGATGACACATAGCATGGTTGCCACCACAGAACATACCTACATTGAGCGCCCTCATTATATTGCGGCATTTCACAGAACCGAAAATTCTATATATTGCAAAGAAAACTATATATATCGACGTTTGAAAATATTATATATTGTGAAATTTTATATATATTATGCAATAATATATGCATTACAGAAAATTGTATTTTGACCGAAAATTCTTCATATTGTAGGTAACGAAAATTATATATATGCAAAATGTTATATATTATGAAAAATTTTATATACAGGGTGTTCCAGTTTTTTGTAGCAGGACTTTAACAGTCGATAGACAATTGAAAATTATTAAAAAAAGTTCCTATAAACATAGGTTGAAAAATGCTTAGTTTTCGAGATACAGGGTGTTAAAGTTTGAAAATAAATACGGATTTATATTAATATTTCCAGAATGCTAAGAAGTATCGAATCCAAACTTGCCAATTCTTTACATATAATTTAGAGGCCTATTTTAGAATAACAAACTACTACTTTACTTAACCATGGGCGTAGATATATGGATTTACTAAGGCTCTTTTTTACAAAAAAGTAGTAAGCCACTGATATTTTCCCATTATTTCAGTTTAATTCAATAAAGCAAGAAAAAGCAAAAATTTAATGTCTCTACCATCAAATTTGGTGAAATTCTGAGCGACTTCAAGTTTGTCTAAAATTCGTCCAGATGCGTGCATCAAATGATTAAATGTAAATTTTCTGGAAAACGGCTTGTCATATCAAAAAGTGCCAAGAGACATTAAATTTTTGTTTTTTCTTGCTTTATTGAATTAAACTGAAAACATGGGAGAATATCAGTAGCGTACTACTTTTTTGTAAAAAAGAGCCTTAGTAAATCCATATATCTACGCCCATGGTTAAGTAAAGTAGTAGTTTGTTGTTCTAAAATAGGCCTCTAAATTATATGTAAAGAATTGGCAAGTTTGGATTCGATACTTCTTAGCATTCTGGAAATATTAATATAAATCCGTATTTATTTTCAAACTTTAACACCCTGTATCTCGAAAACTAAGCATTTTTCAACCTATGTTTATAGGAACTTTTTTTAATAATTTTCAATTGTCTATCGACTGTTAAAGTCCTGCTACAAAAAACTGGAACACCCTGTATATACATATTATGAAATAATATATATATTGCAGAAAATTGTATTTTGCCCAAATATTCTATATATTATAACGAAAATTATATACCGACATTACAAAATGTTATATATTGTGTGAAATTTTATATATATTATGAAATAATATATATATATATATACTGCAGGAACTTGTATTTTGGCCCAAACGGCGCTTCATAGCAAACACCCGATTCTTTTTTGTTAACTTTTTTGGATTTAAATAGCATCTGACAACCTGACAGTTGGTGAACTACGTAGTACATTCCATCAATATATACAGAAGAGTTCTTCCTTAAGTACCTACGTACAGACAGACAAGTCATGTATTAAATAGTAGAAATGTATTCTCTTAAAAAAATTATAGTTGCAAACGTGATTAACGTGAATATTTTACACACAATCATCGTAAAACGCATGGTTAGAATATTTATCGTGTCAGATGTGACTTTCTCAACTGTTTGATGCGAAATAAAATAACGATGTAAGCCGATAAGCTAGCAATGATGAGCGACCCCTCTTCATTAGTAGACTATTCTCTGCTTCCCACTTGTTTACATGTTCGTGGTTTTTATTATATTGCACATAAACAAATGAAAATATGAGTTATGTACTGATATTTTATTTTACGCTTGTTTGTTGTTATAAAACTCCACGTTTACCTGTTTATAATAGTGTGATTGTGAATATTCTTATCTTTTGCAGAGATGGCAACGGCGATGGTTTGTTCTATACGATGATGGCGAACTAAATTACTCCGTAGACGAACATGTAAGTATCATTATCACTAGTACATGTTTAGTTTTCTCTGTTTCTGCGCTATGTTTAAATACCATCCATGAATTATACTTCCATTATCTAGACCAATCTAAAGTAACCTACCTGTATATTAAGTTGGATAGCACTGACATTATTTGAAACCAGACGGTAATAGTTATTTACGTAACCAGTTATGAAAAGTCTAATTTTATTTGACGAACGTAATTTGCCAGAACGAGCGAGTGAAGCGAGCGAGTTCTGCAAATTACACAAGTCAAATAAAATTAGCGTCTTCATAACGTGTTACGTACAAAATTTTATCAAACCCCGCTTTAAAATAGAAAAGAAATGGCAATTTATTTTGAATATTATTTTGCGGTTCCAAATATGAATTGATATTTGTATAAACAAACTTCATTTGTCAATCTGCTAAATTATAGGTTAAATATTCAGAGATAAAATCTCATTACATCACTGAGTTATATAATGAAATTCATTACATCACTCGATTGTGTTATGAGTTATGACAGACAGTTATGAAAATGTGACTTTTCATAACTTTAGAAATGCATTTTGTTCAATCCTGCTCTTGAAACATGCAGTTTCTTACTTCGATACAAAACACGAAACCCTTTGTTTTGTTCGCTCAAGATATGGCAACGAGCGAAAACAGTGAGTGAAATTACTTTCGCGCACCCTACTGTCATTTTCACCCACTCTACTGTCACTTTCGCCCACCCTACTGTCACTTTCGCCCACCCTACTGTCAAATTGCCAATTGTAAAACTACAATAAAATTCAGACGAATATTTTTCATTTCATTTAAATTATCTTCCTTTATAATTCTTCGGTAATATATGAAACGTAGTATTAGCTTCTTTTAGAATGTCTGCTGGTACAGTAATATCATCATTTACTTCTATTATTTCACAAAATGTTCACCACGCCTCAGGTCTATAATTTTCTTGAGATATATCAAGTTAGCACTACCACTTTAAAATTTTTAAATCGCTTTCACCCCATTAATTGTAGCTCTTCATTTTTACAAAATAACCCATGGTAATGCTAACTTGACAGTCAAGATTACCACTCACAAAAATTGCTTTTAAAAGTGCGAAAATATTTGTTTATCATAAAAATAATTTGTTGCGAATTTGTTGCGCACGACTAAGTACTACGAATAAACTAATTTAAAAAAATTTCTTGTTCAATAATTCCTGGTGAAGCGAATTGGACAGTCAAGATAGCATTAAAACTCACGAAAGTCCCTTTGAAAAATGCAGACATAATTTTATAATTTTAACGTGGATAAACTTGTTACAAAGATGAAGAACAAAATTTTCAGAACACATAGACTAATGTAATTGCATAAGCATTTTCCCCAAAAATGCTTTCTAAGGAAAAGGAACGAAAGAACACAAATTGCAAATCCAAAGAATTCTAAGCTTGTCATAAAAAGAGAAACAATTATTCATGAAACACAGACATTTTGTTGTTTAGTTGTAGAAACTATTTATGCAAAAACTTTATTATTTCTCGGCGCAACAAATTCGTACACGACACGTGACAAATTCTCGAAGTGGAAAACTCAGGAAAAAAGACATTTTTAACGGTTTTTCAAGGTGGTAATGCCAGGTTGCGCTGGAAATTCGAAGTTTTCTTTATTTTTGCGAAAACTTTTTTCGCAACAAATTTTGTCTCGGCGCAACAAATTCATACACGACATGCTACAAATTCTCTAAGCGAAAGACGCAGAAAAGAATGCATTTCCAACGGTTTTTCGAGGTGGAAGTGCCAAGTTGCGCTGGAAATTCATCGGTTATCTGTTTGTATGATTACTTATTCCGCAAAAGATGCCCAGGCATTATCATTACATTCATTATACTGACTCTCTTTTTATTTTTATTTCGTCGAAAAGAACGCGCGAAGAAAAAAATTAGTGCCGTAAGTGTAATAATAAGAAAAAACTTCATTTTGACATGTCAGAAATGTATTTAATAAAAAGAGTCGAACCCGAGGTGATCTCATTTTTTTCAAACCAAAAGATAAGCCTGATAACAAAAATGTTTTGTATGCGCCGAATGCTAACGTCTGCCACAGAAATGGACCGTACACATCTGCTTAATGCAGTAATAATGTAAAATGCAGTATCTCATAGAAGCTTTGAATGTATGGTGGATGTTTGTAGCTTCTGGTGTCTGTCTTTAAAATTTTCACTATTGCTATTTGCTTCAAAGTATCTTATAGCAAGAGATCCAACGGGTTTAGGTCTGGAGACCTCGGTGGCTACTCTACCGAACTTCTTCGGACGATCCTGCGGTTGGTTTAAATATTCTCAAATGTTAATACTAAATGACTAGATATATTCCTGGGAAAATTCGTGATTATTTTCATCAAAGAACGGCTGTACCAAAGCAAAAATAAGACTATCCTTTAAAAACTGTTGTGCTAATGTTCGTCAAAAATGTAAGCTTCCACCATTTCACTCTAAACATTTACTTTGTGATAAATATATGTATAATAAGTTTGTATCTTAAATATCCAATACAGGTAGACCAGCTTTTCTTTTGCAACTCCTTGCTTTCAGAAATATGAATCTTATAAAAATTCCTTCGAAGTAGGTATTAGGTACATAAATTCACATACGTTTGGTTTGCAGGTTTTATGTTTCAAATCAAATGTTTCATGTTGTAACACTTACCTCGAATCATTTTATATTTAATTTGAATTTGACGAAATTTTAAAGCTTCTTCAGTCAAAATATTATTAACGATACGGTTATTGTGTCCCTTAATTAACTATAGAGATATTTTGTAACAACTTTAACTGTGTAAACACTTTTTCTAAAATTGAGCATGCATAATCATCACGTTACAGTGATTTACTTCAAATTATCGCAAACAATACAATATTTACGTTAGCGAAAGCGAATAACCATGGCCACCACCATTATACATGTGTAAAAAAATAATATTGTTTTTCTGTTCCTCGTTAACAAATTTCCTGTTTATAAAAGTACTGTATTTTTGAGTGCATTTCGTAAACTATCCACTGTCTATGAAATTAATTTACCTAGTTAAATTAAGAGAGGTTTTTTCCGCAAATATCTTTTTTCGGATGATTCGATTAGTTATTATATTTGTGTCTTCATCTTTCTTTAATTTAACAACAAAACAAACTAATATTTGTATATAGTTTTTTATCCAGAGAATGACATTTCGCATTGTTTGACCCAATTTCATAAAAATAATCCTTATTTTTGGGTACCTACTTAACTGACGTTACTGAAATAGCTCATATCGATTCAATATTATGTTCACAATCATTTACGTTGTCGCTCTATATCTAAGAGATAGAAGTCGATGGGGAACTATAGGTATATGTACCAATTAACCAACGTAATAATTTGAGCAAATATATTTTTTTAACTAGATGGTCTTGCTGCTGTTTTCGTGATCATTAGTAAAATTCAATAAATAGACTTTTAAATGTTATTTTTTCTTTTATTTACAGGGTGACTCCGGACCTTTACATTTCAGTTAAAATTTATCATTTTCCCAAATTCTTTAAAACCAAGACCCAAGAGTGACAAGTCCCACTCGGTTCGAATGAAAAAGCAATCGGGGTCAAGTCGACGAGGTGTAGGGAATGGACCTTCTTTCGTCACCATCTCTCAAAAGGGGCGTAAAACTGCGGATTTTCTTTGCTGTGATGTAAATATATTATTAAAGATCTATATCGAAATCATGCGCCACCATGCATTGGGCGTTCGAAAAACCTCTCTTTAAACTCTTTTTTTGACTCGACATCAAATTGCTTGAAGTTGTATTGAATGGTTGCTTATTGTAAGATGCATTTTAACCCTAAAAAGATTTTTGGATACACGTCACTCTGTTCGAATTATGAGCACTTGTAAATTCTCATCTTCCATGGAACAAACATTCCCAAAAACGGTACCTGGGCTTTGGGTTAATAATATCTGCAAGTGCCAAGTCGCTACATCCTTGTGTTCAAAGTGATCAGGAGCTTCCAGGTGACTTATGGTCTGACAATATTGGCGTTTCCCAGGATTCTTACGATTCTTATTTTTTTTAATACCTCTATCTCAATGGAAATATCACATTTTGATTTCAAAAACAGTAAAAGACTCAGGTTTAATACATTAAATAAAAAAATACACCAATACAAAAATACAAATTTATATTCTTGATGTACCTAGCTCTAAACATATTCTGTACTGTCGTGTTACAGAATAAGAATATCTATCTCTCAAATAATATAAGGTTGCCGGTGGGCGACGACGACGGTGTTATTTTTATAATACTTAGATTATAGTATACAGGGTGGTCACTTTTACAATGTACACCATTGGTATCTTCTAAACAACAAGAGGTACATAGATGCTTAAATTAGAGAAAAGTTGCGCATTTTCATGCTCTTTAAGGATCTGAAAAGAAATCCGGGATAACTGACCTCGTTCCTGAATATCCTGAAAAAATCTGAAATATTGCGTTTTCTTATTTCGTTCATAACTTTTTTATTACTTAAGCCAATGTATTGAAATTTGGCATGTTTACATAAATCGATATGGGCTATCCGCTGCACATTTTAAAAATTTTCTAGACCTACTAGATCTTCATGTTTTTATAGCCAATTTTTGATTTTCTTATGGACGCCATATTGGATTTTTATACTGTTGGATAGAGAATAAAAATGTGATTTCAAAGATGTATCACACATGAGTCATCTGACTTGATTAACCACCTTTAAACATAAATTTAATAATTTTTTGACAAAATCAAGTTGCCATGAAATAGCAAATGATTGAGCAAATTATTGATAGTAGTAGAAGTAATGCTAGAGCTCTTTCGACAAAATCAAGTTGGCATGAAATAACAAATGATCGAGCAAATTATTGACAGTAGTTGTAGAAATAATGCCAGAACTGTTTTTGTAATTATTGTCAGTGTTATTATTTTTTATTCATTATGGTAAGATTTTCAGTTAATGAAAGACTAGATATGTAGGTATAATAATAATAACACTAACAGTAATTACAAAAACAGTTCTAGCATTACTTCTACAACTACTGTCAATAATTCGCTCGATCATTTGTTATTTCATGCCAACTTGATTTTGTCGAAAGAGCTCTAGCATTACTTCTACTACTATCAATAATTTGCTCGATAATTTGCTATTTCATGGCAACTTGATTTTGTCAAAAAATTATTAAATTAATGTTTAAAGGTGGTTAATCAAGTCAGATGACTCATGTATCGTTGAAATCACATTTTTATTCTCTATCCAACAGTATAAAAATCCAATATGGCGTCCATAAAAAAATAAAAAATTGGCTATAAAAACATGAAGATCTAGTAGGTCTAGAAAATTTTTAAAATGTGCAGTGGATAGCCCATATCGATTTATGTAAACATGCCAAATTTCAATACATTGGCTTAAGTAATAAAAAAGTTATGAACGAAATAAGAAAACGCAATATTTCAGATTTTTTCAGGATATTCAGGAACGAGGTCAGTTATCCCGGATTTCTTTTCAGATCCTTAAAGAGCATGAAAATGCGCAACTTTTCTCTAATTTAAGCATCTATGTACCTCTTGTTGTTTAGAAGATACCAATGGTGTACATTGTAAAAGTGACCACCCTGTATACATCTAGCCGATCTTGGAATGATTGTTTATAGAAGCCAGCCTGTGGTTCAAAAAACTATCTCACATTGAAATCATCTAATTTGATCTAAGTATGAACCTGAAGTGAAAATGATCAATTGATAGTCCATGGGACTCGCATAAAAACCCCATAAATGGCCTTTTTAAAATGTTTTTCTTAACCGCCTCTCAAGTCACCAAAGAACTCCTGGAAAATCCAATGGATTAGATAAAGAGAAGATTCATCCTGCAAGATCAACGTTTTGGCATATGTAGGTATATAGAAATACATTACAAGTTGTTTATGATCACGTGGAGCGATTTCTTAAGTTAGGTTTTAAATTCTTGTAAATGCATTTTAATTTTTAATAAAAATAAATAGGTATTTTTGGTCTAAAATACTTGTAGCATGCATGTTTTCTCCTTGATACATGATTGGAAACAATTACATCCTTACAGCTTTAATCGTTTTAATAATTTTAAGTTGAACTGTTGAGTTACTTATTGGTATTCCAGGTGTATAGTAAATTTGCATATGAGGAATGCAAATTTAAGTTTCTACAAGGTCGAGAATTGATGTTGCAAAAATGTATTGGCAATACGAATAAAATAAATTATCAATCAGTAAACATGTGGAATGTGTAGAGGATTACTAATTTATTAGTTATTGGATTAGTTGCGATTGGAATACTGATACGCACCCAATCCCCAATCATTATCAGTAGTATATTTGAACTTAAGTAAATTTATTCTGGAAGGAATTACGGGGTATTTATTAAAATTTGTGGACTTTTTCTTGAATATGTAAATAATGTGAAATGAATGTACATACATTGAACTAGAAATACACTTTCTGTAGTAGGTACCTAATGGAATTTTGTCTTATCTTAGCAGATTTAAAAATGTAGTTTTTAATACCTAATACATACGTATAATATTTTTTAAATTCGTTAATTCGAACCTCAATATTTTATTAAAATCAGCAATACCTCCCCTTTAGACAACTTCTGAATATACCCCAGATTCGGCATCAACATACGAAGCCATCAGCCTTTTGGACATTATTTTATCATATCCAGACAACCGAAAAATAAACTAATTCTCGTACACATTAAGGGTGTATATTCTATGTATGTTTTTAAAGCCCTGTTAAAATTTGTAACTATACAAATTTTCAATCACATGGGTAAATTTTAAATTTTATTGGCATATTTATTTTTTAAATGGTAGGTACATTAAAGTTATAAAATTTTAACCCAACAGACAAGGTTCGACTTTTACTCTTTTTAAGACTATTTAAATTGTGTCACTATACTATGCTATAAAAAGCACTTGGGTCATTTTGAATATTTATAATATATTATGTAACCTCTATTTCATACAACTTTCCTCCACTTTGACTGGTTAGTACCGACGACGTTGTTGATTTAAACTGATTAAAACATTTATCGCGACCATAGTATGTCTAAATATGTTTCATTCAGTTTACAAAAAGTCGTCAAGTTATCTTTTTAACGTCGTTGCTCCATATAAAATGCAACTGCAAGCAAGTGGGTGTGTTTACGACATAATAAAATGAATGGAAGTAGTTAACACGGATCTCTTCGCGGCATTTAATTGCATCTGAGTGTACTTTTTCCGATCGGAATTCACGCATAACGGGGACCAGTAATTATCACGATATAGCTTTTATTCATCGATGCCGTGTCGTCGGCCTCAGAGAGATTTTTGTTTGTTCGTACGCTCCTGTTTGGGAATATGAATGAACATTGTTCGAGTTACCAATTTATAGGAGTGCTTAAAATACCATAGAAGAGTGACTGGTAATTTTAGGTATATTTTGTATGTTCGACAGAGAGAATCACAATGCAATCTGACTCTCATCATCATGTAATTGACCTGCTGGGATCGAAAGAACTCGAGTCTACCATTTATGCACTACTAATAAAGTTCGAGTTGCAACATCTGATTTTTCATGTGGCAAACGAGTGGATTGTTGTAGATATGTTTAAAAAAAAAAGATTTTTAGTTATCGGTAATAGCATTGGTCAGTGAACTTAGACTATCACTGATCTTTCTACACGTCGACAGTAAACTTTTCTTCGCTCTTCGTGGTCCACAAACAGAATACATCGTGTCTGGGCAAGGACCAAAAAGAACTTACTCTTCGATAAATGAGCCTTATGGTTAATCGTTGACGTCGTTGATTATCCGGTCACTAATCTGCTAAAACGTTTAGGGTTGTAATTTTTTAGTGTTCTGTACGTTCAGTAGTTCTTAGAAGAGCTCTGGTACCACTACGATATTACTTACTAGTTTTCTTTAGATGTATCACTTACCAGATTTTCACTTAAATTATTTATCTGTTACTGATTAATTTTAATATCACAGATAGTAGAATAGAGTTGGTAAATAAATATGCAAACTTGACTTTTGTCAAGTTTGTTGGACTTATATGAATTGGTCCAATCAGCGGAGATCTATGAGCAAACAGTAAAGAAGACGCTAAAAAAGTGTTTTGCCATTCTCAAGCCCATTTCTTTGTACATTATGTGAATTTGGCTCAGTTAGTAATAAATTACTTAAAGAATAGACCTTAGTAGGAATTATTTAAATGTGTTGGTTTTTATATTGTATGAAAATAGTAATAAAGAAAAAGACACTAAAACGTCGTAATAAAACATAACTTGGATATACTCAGAGATATGATCATAATTAACAAGCAGAAACGTGCCTGTAAAAGTAAAACTTCAATCCCATTTTTTTTTTCTGCTACGTTGAACATTTATCTGGATTGTAATAGGAGAAAATGTTTTTTTTTAAATCTGCCGAGAGAAAAGGCTGTCGCTACTTTATAGATGCTTTTACTCTTATCGAATTCATTTAGATTCAAAGACTTTTTTTCTAAATAGTGACGATGATTTCTTTAAAGTCGATTTTAGTTGTTAAACAGGATAGTAATTTGCAAATACAACTAAAAAGAAAAAAAATCCCTTCAATAGAAAATAAAATATATGCATGCCTGAAAACATTTTCTTAGTATTTTTAGTTTTATTTTTGTCATGCAAAAACGAATTTAATATGAACATATACTGAGACTAAATAATATCAGAACTATCAGTAGAACGGGATGATAGAAATTTGAAGTATTGTTAACATTGTTGAAATTCTCGAATCAGTGTGTAAACACAGATAAAATATTAGGTACCTATCTATAGAAATTGGAGTCGCTCTCTAATTTGTGATAGGAACTAATGTTTTTATCGATCTTGACAGGACTTCGATTAGACCAGTTGAATAGACGCAATTATGTATTATGACTGTTTCTATCGGTCGACTCTACTGCGTTAAAATATGACAAAAAAAAGCGTTGTTTAGGGGTTGGAGCCCGGAGCTTTGGATTTGAGAAGCCTCCGTACGTTAAACCGAACTAAAATAATTGCAATATTTCAAAAAATACTTAATCAGCAAATTAACTTAAACGTATAAAATAGATTAAAATTATGTACTTACATATTATTTTTGGTCTTGTTCTGCCTGATCTCAAAATAATTGACATCTTATGGACAGTTAGTGTTAACCCACCTCTGCTTATCAACGGTTGCTGGTGTATAGTTTAATTAATTATAGAACTAAAAACTAAAAGGGGTTTCTTCTTACTTTCAAACATGCAAATTGCATGATGCCGTGTATTCAGAAAATGGCTGGATTTTATATAAAGTGAGGTTTAATTTCCGGATATTGCAGAAAGGTTTGACGCAGGAAACCTGATAATTTACCCATTTTTAATTTTGTTAATTTTTGCGCTCGATTGGATCTTTTTCTAATGTGATACGTGTGAGAAAGGAAACATAATATCTCTGTAATAATGTGTGAATATGCATACACGCACGAACGTACTTACATATAGAGAAAATGATTATGTATGTATAAGTCAACAACCCAGCTAAACGACAACACCCTTGTCAGTGTCAAGGTCATCTCAATACTATTTGGTGAAGTACTAATATGGAATTAACTAATTAACAAAATAAGTGACGCACGCCAACTTACCCCCTCAACCCCCAGCTACCCCAACTCAAAGAAATCTTAAATGACAACCCCTGCTTGTGATACATCAATGAAAACCGCTTGAGAAGTGCTTTCCAATGACATCAAAGAAAGTTTATTTATAGTGAGGTCCTAAACTCTGGAACGCCTCAAATACCCTTCAAAATAATTTTTTCTGCAAAAAACACTCAAACACATCAATTTTTGATTTTATTGAATGTTTTCGAGTTACTGATTTATTTGTACAGTAGCGTATCACTGAGATAAAATTTTATTTTTTTTTTTTGTAAATGACAACCCCAATTCCCCAAAATTCACAAAAAACACATTTTAGTGTTAGGTTTAGTTAGGTTTTTCGAAAAAAAATCATATCTCCATAAAGAACGGAGTTAGGCCAAAAATGGCAAAACCGTTTCGGGGTATTAGTCTAAGGATTGAAACTAAGTTGTTGAAAAAATTCCTAAAAAATTTGGAAGGAATTGGTAGGTTGCTAAATTTTTTGGAAAATGCAAGGGATCTGAAAATCGCCCTGTACATCTTAGGATACAAATGGCACAACAATCGCCAACCCCTGTATAAATTTCCAATGAATTTTCCGTCGAACCGCATCTTAATCGGTCAACTCTAACCGAAGATATACAGCGAGAAATTGTGACCAATCTTTTAGGTGTTCCTTCCTTGAATTTTGCACAGCAGTTTAGAACCTTGTAACCCTGTATAAAATAATATAAAATATGTGTTTATGGGTCATGCCAGTTTTAGTGAATCAAATTATATATTGCAAATATTTGTATACCTAATATACGAGAACAATCAATTTTTTTTTAATAGAACACCCTATATATTTTTGATATTTTATATTCACTTCGTCATTCTTAAGGTTTTGATTTTCAAAAACAATCGATATAAATAAAGTAATATGAAAGAAGTTTTAAAATATTTTAAAACGTGAACAAAGAACCTAATTTTATATTAGTAATTCTAAGATATTAAAGTCAACTTTATATCAAGAAAATTGTTGTTTATGTAAATATGTGTATGTAAATTTTTTGGAGGTTGAGTAGTAGGTATTCTTTCAACTGTTCAAATTGGATGATGGTGATTCTGGAAGGTAATCATTTCCTTGGTGCCTTGTTGAACACGTCGCACCATGTAACCAATTTCTATTTCTATTTCTATTTTTAGACAATTTAAAAAATTATGTGCCATTAAAGATATCTGAATTATTAACCAATTAATTTTATTTTGCAAAATATCACACAAACGCAAACGCATTGAACCAAAAATGTCTCAATGAAACATTAGTTAATAACGAGGTTATTAAACAGAATTTAATATGAACAATATGTTTTTCAGTGCGTTAACCGTTTGATGTCGTATAATATACTTTCTGTGAACTGTTATGAGTTTTTCCTATTTAAAATTCCCACATTGAAAAATGAAAGCCTATCTCTTCCCATAATTATGTTTATAAAACAATTAATTATATTCACACATTGCTTTCATACAATCTATAGTGATTTATAAATTCATCAGGAAAGAATCACATAAATCAAAGAAATCAGGAAATAGATACATTAGGAAAGTATATTAGTAATAAGTATCCCGTTTGAATAGGTAAAAGTGGACCTTCAGAAAGTCCAAATTCGTGCCATTTTTTCCACAATAAGACACAATACAGAATATTTATAATGAAAAACAATAACACGAGTTACGTATTAGCTGTCACATTTGTTGAATGTGTTATATTTTGTTTCGTCCACAGTCAAAGTCAAAGCATACTATTTAGAAAACGGCACTCTTCAATTTTCATCGATCAAATTAGAAAATCGCAAATATCTAAAGAATCATACATTTTGGATATAGGAACATGATACATGCTTAGATGCGCATTTTTTCTCGCTATCGATTGGTGTATTTAATTAGATATGGTTCCATTTAAAAAAAATGACTTATTGCTGTTTCTATGAGGTCGATAGATATCGTTAATTTTAGAAACTTTACAGTTGAGATTTTGACAATTTTATTACATGATGGATAGCTCCAATACATTGTCTTACCTCAATAAAAAATTCAACGTCTTATCATTAATTTTTACTGAGATATTGATTTTTACATTATACAACTATTCCGTCAATATTTTGGGAAAAAAATTAATATCTCAGAAAATATTCATTTTAGACATAGAGAACCTTTAATGAAATGACCTTTAAATTTTCCGTGGAATCTAAAAAAAAAATTAAAATGGCATCTCATTTAAAATAACAAAGTTAGGGTCAACTTCCGGCATACCGGAAATGCCACCATTTTGCAAATATTTTCATTAAATGGATTCTACCCAGTTGGGACCATAACCAAAATTTCAAATCGATGTCTTTTTTCTGTCTCGAGATACTTCTAATAGGCGGTCAACGTGAATCACCCTGTATATATATGCAGAAAAACATATTGCATTAAAGTACCTAATAGAAAAAGGACGAATTAATAATATTTAAGCCATTTTTTAAACGTCTTTAATACGACAAAAAAAATTAGAAACGGCAAAAGGATGGCTTTGAAACGACCAGAAAAATCACGCTGCACTTTGGGAAAATATTTTGCACGACTGCATGGAAGCAACATTACACGATTAAAAGGTTTTTAGCTACGACAATATAGGTACCTATGGCTGTAACAACAAATATGTTAAGAATAACCGAGACCACTAATGCCGAGTTTCTAGTTTCTAAGTGTCTTCCACAAGATTATACCTGTTATTAATAATTTCGTTTACTTTTCTGTATTTTCAAAAAAAATACTGAAGTAGTATGCAGAGTATGCAACTAATATTATTGAACGCATATTATTATTAACAAGTGTAATACAAGAGGTCAAATACCCAGTCATTGACCGAACTCCTTTATTTTTTATGCCATATATAGGAAAGTAAAAGTTAAGAAATCGGAAAACTATAAATTAAAAAAGGCATGTTTCGCGCAAATTTATACAGTAACTTTTAATTGGGTATGCCCGACTCGTACAGACGGTACTTTCACTGCCGTAATCATATGACAGACCTATGCACAATCTTTTATTCACATCCCATTACATATTCTTTCTAATTGATCAACATAGACTTAAATCGAAAGTAATCGAAATATTTTTTGTTGAGTTAGGAGTTGTCCGGTTATTTATATTCATGATAATGTGAAACATACGTATTCTTATTAAATATATAATTTTTTTATTCATAACATCAGCAGGACTAGGTCCGGCAGGTGATGGGAGGAGGAATGGCGCAGATCTTTTGAAATATATCAGTGAGAAAAAAGAAACCTACACTTTTTCTTAGTATTCATGAAGTACAAGTATGTATCATCCTAACTGATTGTAATTGGCTCAGTTATAAAGTTTATTAGATTAATAGAATTTTCATGTTGGTGATTAAACATGTGGTAAATACTTTTATTTTTAGAAATTAATGACTTTCGTAATATACTTAAATATACAAATTGTCCATCTAGTGCGTATTTATTCCATATCTTTGATTAAGTAGGTATTCTGTCTATTGTAAAGCCACTTTTTGTTCAGTATTTAAAACTGCATATCTGGAAAAAATATATATTTTTTAGTGGTAGTTTTCAGGTGTGTAATCAATTTAAATAGAACTTCCTGTTTATTATTGCATATACAGGGTGTTTCAAAAGTAAGCGTAAACCTTCTGGACCCATGTTGATAGGAACTTTTTGTCTTATTTTTATCCGAGGATTACGCCCCCAGAAGGTTTACGCTTACTTTTGAAACACCCTGTATTTATTTAATCCGATAATATTAAAAGATTTCCGATGAACTGTCGTAACAAATACTTCTGTTATGTTGTTTATATTTGAGATTTCCTTGAAATCTTGATGCAAGAATTACCTATTTTGTATACCTACATATTAAGGAATTAATAACTTAGACATAATTTATGAAGATAATTTATATTAAAACTCAAAACGCCTAATCAATCTCGAGTAGTAAATCATCAAATTATGTTTTTTGAGATTTAAGATAACTCATACATACGAACAATTTTTCAACTGCAATAACCGGAAAAATAAAATAAAAATAAATTTCCCAATATGATGTAACTTTATGAGAAATAAAAAAAAAACAGGAATGTATTGAAAGACATTTGAAACAAGTTCAGTGCTTTTTTCCGTGAATTAAAACAACAAATTTAAGCAAATATTTTCTTGTTGATTTGCCAAATTTTTCCAAATTTGGTTTTTTCTTTCTAAAAATATTGATATAAGTGCCGGAAAATAGTTGATTGTTAAACAGTATACAAAGTGTGCCTTTGGAAATATAAAAGTTCATTGCAGTTTTTATATTTTCAAATTCAAACTAGATATAAACGGGGTTATTTGTTTATGGGACTATGGGTTATACAATATCAACAGTCGATATCTTGAAAACCATTTCAGATGAAGGAAAAATTGTTATGCTGCATGAGATCTTTGTTGGCTTTAATTATATACTTATAATGAATTATGAATAAAAAGGGTAGCGTTTTTTACACCCTAATACATATTTACATATCTTGAAAGTGCTTTTACTTCATAATACAAAAATATATAGTATTTAATGCTTAATAAAAAAATTAAATTGAAGAGAGAAAATAAAAAGTAAACCCGAGAGTAAACCAAACTTTTCAATTACATATATAATCCTTTTTATTTCTGTACAAATATTTTATAGAAACCCAACTAGTTTCGGCCACATAGCCATCATCAGGGGAACAATTTTAATAATAAGAAAACTTGAAATAAAAAGTCTCAAAGGTTAAAACAATTGTGTCACGTTGCATTACATTACTGTTAACATAAAACAAATAGATGTAAAAAACAACACATTCTCTCTGTGACAAACGAACAAGTGAATCTATTGACACTGTTTTTTCTCAACTGTTAATCACTTTGATGTTGTGAAACAGAACAATTAAACACATGTATGAAAGATCCTTTTATTAATTTATTAATCAACTTTAATCAAATAATGTTATACATTATACATAGTAAAGGGGTCATAAAGTGATTTATTTTATTTTTGGCCTTCTCTGGGAGTCGCGACTAGGGCTAGGAATTTTTATCGATATATCACTAAATATCGATAGTTATCGATATATCGAATAACGATATTTGCGATTGGAATTATCGATATATCGATAGTTATCGCTAAATATTGATAGTTATCGATATATCGATAAATATCGATATATGGTTATTTAGCGATATTTGCGGTTGGAAATAATAACACGTGCTAAATACTCATCACCTCTGTGATGTTTAAAAGTGCAATATAATTTGTAAAATATGTGTAGCGATTATAGGACTGGAAATTTCTATCGATATATCGATATATCGAATAACGATATTTGCGATTGGAAATATCGATATATCGATAGTTATCGATATATCGATAATTATCGATATATCGATAGTTATCCATATATCGATAAATATCGATAGTTACCGATATATCGATAATTATGGATATGTTTTCAGTTATCGATATTCAATAACAAATTTTCAATATCGCCCACCCCTAGTCGCGACACAACATGTCACATACTTTTTGTCCGTCTGATTTTTATATGAAAACAGGGTTTCGTGCCGCCCTCGGTTTAGTCACATCTTCACCTGCGGATGGAAATCGTATATGGAGTTTTTTCCTAGTTAAACAAATAACTATTATTAGATATATTATAACTCCATATCATTGAAAACAACGTAAGCCTTAAAATATGCATAATTCTAATTTTTCTGGAAAAAAATATTTCGTTTTACTTCTTATATAAAAAATTATTACATTTTTCTTTTCCACTGATATCAGTGATATCTACTGTTTGTAGGTACGCACTTTTTTTAAATTAATTTATTTCCTCCTTTCAATTTCAACCTTGTTTTTTAATGAATAAATTAATAGTTTAACATCTGCAAAATCCGAAATATTCTTGTTTTACTTTAATTAAAAATATAAGTACCTAGGTGTAAATGTAAGTAGTCGATTAAAAAATATATAGACATTGAATGAAAATAAGTTGAAAACATAAGTATATTAATTAATCAAAACTGATAAAAATCTAAATATCTGCTCTAAATACTTTATCAAAAGAAAAATGACGAAATGATACCAAACATACTTGAAGAATTAACACCTTCGCTAATTAATATGTATAATATTAAAAAAAAATACTTTTTATTGAATGACATTATAATTAATTGTGACACAATTTTATTCGGACAGCTACGATAACATACAACCTTTCTACGACATTGCCTAACTGAAGGCGGCAGTTATAGAGAACTTTCTTTCTACTGATTAGATATATGTATTATATTTAAAAAATTTCCATTTTTGTTGAAATCAATTAAGAAGAAACGGTTTCAAATCACATTTCGGACTGGATATCAATTTACCAACTATTCTAAAATATAGTCGAGTAAACTTTAACTTGGCGTGTGGATGAGTTGATATTGTGCATACTATTTCATTTTCTCTTGCACACAAAGTTAAAGCAATAACCCAAAAACATTGTTCACATATATTTATACGTAAACAATGGTTTTGGGCCATTTTTTCAATTTTGTGTGCAAGAGAAAATACAATAATACGCACAATATCAACTCATCCACACGCCAAGTTAAAGTTTACTCGAGTATATGAGAACATAACCGTATTATTATTGTCAAACGATTATCGTATGTCAAAATAAAACCATATTTGGTTATGTGTAATAACTTAACGATTTAAACTTTTCAACCAGCGAATAACTCAACATATAGACACATAGTCTAGTCATGTTTTCAGTAAACTCAAATTTTAGAAGCATTTCATATTACTTTTGAGCAAATGGTCTTTTCCCCCTATTTCGACCCCGCTGAAACCGAAAATGCCGGTTGCTAAAGCGAAATCTCAACCGGAAGTGAGATATCCAAGATGGCAGCCAAAATAGCGCCAAATCCTGAAATCGGCGCTATGAAGCCCCCATACGACTTAGGAACACGTTCAAAATGTCTAATTATATGTTTTTGAGCATGAGAAATTCAAAAATATTGTGTAAAATTACTTTTGTGGAGTTTTTAACAAGATGGCGCCGCTAGTACTCTCATTCTGGTCGTTAGAGTAAAAGAGAGTGTGGCATGTCGTGACATATGTTTTGCAGCATGAGGATTTCAAAAATAAACTCAAAAACCACTTAGGACTAAAATTTAATTCAAATACAATGAAAAATAAACTTGTGAATTTTCCCACTACGAAAAACAGATCGTACTTAAAAACTAATTTACAAAATTTTACTCGAAGAAATTTAAAAATAAAAAGGAGTTAGGTATAATAGTATAGTTGAAATATATTATAATCATATTTACGACGTCATGTTCAGCTATGTACTACTATTTAAGTTCTCTTATTATTATTAGTTAAGATAAATCAACTGTTTGTTGTGACGTTTCCTATCCTGAATGCCTTTCGTGAATAAAATGTTATATCTATCTATCTGATATATAAAATGAAAAGTTAAAATTTTTAATTTGTTTAATAGTGCACATATTTATATAATATCATTTTCCCTTTTTTCAGCCTGATACAGTCCCTCAAGGATCCGTAGACATGTGCAAAGTCCTGGAAGTTACCGGCGCCGAGCAGGTCACCGGCCACCCCCATTCATTGGCACTAACGAGTCCTGATCGTGTAACTTTCGTGAAGGCAGCTAGCCGTGAGGATGCTCGATGGTGGGCGGAGCTCCTAGCTGTTTTTCCGCGTCGCCACAAACGAAACGCGACGTTTCCCGGAGGACGCGCATCTCCAAGTTTGCCACAACTGGGACGAAGCGCATCTCCGCAACCTCCTCGGCCGCGGCATTTGTCGGTAACAGGGCCCAGTCCCAGGACGAATTTCGAGACCCCACCACTGAAGGAAGAGCGTGAATCGCCGCCCAAGGATGAGAAAAAAAGACCAGGATGGCTGCCCGAACGTACCAGTAGTATGTCAATCGAGTCCGTAACGACTCCTATAAGAAGGGGTAAGTAAACCAAATATATTCTCGCCAAATATGAATTCCCGTAAAGGATTATGGAACTATTTTGGTAGGCTGGTAGGACGGCCTTTGCTCATTTGCCTTAAATCAGGTAATCGTTCACAGGACAGCAATAGTTTAGGATTTTCCAATAAGGGATATCCGACCGACAAAAGGTATTGACCAGTTTTATGGTTTACGGGAATTCATATTTGGCGAGGACTACAAATAGTTGTATCGAGAGGGAAAAAAACATCTTACCGGTTGTTACTGACTTTCAAGGAAACAGTGAATACCTGTCCTATTTAATAACGTTTTACTCAGATACAGGACAATTTACATACAGGGTGTTAGAAAAGTATGGGAACGGTGAAGAATCTCGAACACTTTGCATCAAATCGAAAAATAAAAAAATACGTGTCAAAAATTTTTCAAAAAACTATCTACTGATACCAAAAATGACCTCCCCACCCACCACCCAGTGGGTGGGGCGGAGGGCAACTTTAAAATTTCATATATACGTATATACGTATTTTTTGCCTTGGAATCCGATTCCGCAATAAAAAATAGGGGTTTCCATTTGAAATTTTAAAGTTGCCCCCCCGCCGGTCATTTTTGGTATCAGTAGATATTTTGAAAAATTTTTGACACGTATTTTTTTATTTTTCGATTTGACGTATATACGTATTTTTTGCCTTGGAATCCGATTCCGCAATAAAAAATAGGGGTTTCCATTTGAAATTTTAAAGTTGCCTCCCGCCCCACCTACTGGGTGGTGGGTGGGGAGGTCATTTTTGGTATCAGTAGATAGTTTTTTGAAAAATTTTTGACACGTATTTTTTTATTTTTCGATTTGATGCAAAGTGTTCGAGATTTTTCACCGTTCCCATACTTTTCTAACACCCTGTATATTAGGTGTCTCTTTGGTACAGCGCCTATACTTTTTTATTTTTAAATTGATCAGACTCGCACGAGATCAATTACCCTACAATTTCATATAGTTTGAGAGTTTGTCTGAAGAAGTCGAAACAATATTTTCGAAACGTTAAAATATTTTTCGCTAAAGTAATTTTTCTATATTAAATATTATTTTTAAATTTGCCTTCAGTAGGACCTACAATTTACACCTAATTATATGAAAAAATTGTTCTTTAATTTTTTGTTGTACAATGATAGTTACATATTTTTGTGCACTTCGGTTATGACTACTTTCTATATTTTCAAAATGTCCTGATGCATTTTAAGCTATAGAAGCATCAGCTTTTTAGTTTTTGTTAAAAATTTTATATGTACATATTCTGAAAAATTATTTATGGATGAAGAAGGGATTGAGACATTTTTTACATTTATAAACTTGAAATATTTTAAGACCAAGAATGAAGAATGCCCTTGTAAACTGTCCTATTCATTTTGGATGCGTAAATTATCTATCATGGTAAACTATTACTTTTATAAAAATATTATATGAATAAGACAGTTAATGAAATTCCAAAATATACTATACATAGTCAAACATTTTGGAATAATTGTAATTTATAAGGCATACTGGAATAATTTTACTGAAGGCTTATTTTGTAGGCCAAGGTCATTTTATACTATATATCAGTGATTTGTAGTTATTTTCCACCTTGGTTGAATAATTTTTATGTAGGTAGTCCCATAGTCATTAATCTTCATTTTTAATATAATTTTGTTCATAAAATATAAGTTCTGATTATCGGATAAATCAGGTCAGGTCACTGCTTACTGCTTAGTCTCAAAACTGTTATTGATCATGCAGATAGCAGTTATGTTATATTTTCCATTTTCCAAATATGCCGCTAACATTAAACAAGAAGTGATTAAAAAATATAGCTTCTAATTTTGCTAATATGTGGGTACTTTCACGTAGCACAGCCACTATAGAGAAAACAATCTATCTGAAAAATAATATACGGGTTTCCAAATATTCTGTGTATATGAATCAAAGGTTTTTAGGGTCAAGATAACAGTAAATTTAATTATATAGATGACAAAGCTGGTCAAAAATGTTTTTTTTGTCAAATATGTAATCACAGAAAATGTGTAATTGGAGTAAGGGTATGATAATATTTTTATATAGATGCGATTTTATGATACTCTAGAGTCCCTATAATAGCCTTCGTTTAATTTATATATTTTTTTTAAACTAGCCATAAAGTAACACTTTCCGGCTTACTTTTAGGCCAGAAAATCTTCATCTGGTCGTCGTCGTCATCCTCATTACAGCCTCGAGTTTATATCTGACTCCGGCGCTGCGCGCCTCGGTCAGATAACAACCCTCGACTGTAATGAAGTACCCCAGCTCGGTATGTAATAAGTACATTACTGGACTCGCAGGCTTCCAGGACTCGCCTGCGGCTCTCCTTGGAATTTGCCAACTCGTCCAGTAAAATACCACTTTCGGGACTTGTTAATTAAACAAAGATTACCTTTTTATCTTTATATGCTACGTACAAAGATATTATCGAAAGATTCACCCTCTATAACTTTTTTATTCTTCAACTTGGTAAATATAAAAGTTGCATGAAATTTTCCGACGATCTCAGCCTACTTATCGAAAAAACAATTATATCTAATACAGAGCGTTTTGGAGATACAAACTTAACTTGTGTTTTTTTAAATGGAAATAGAATATCCTGTATATTTTTATATTTTTGAAATCTACACATTATCCCGATTCCGGCGATATATGTACAATGTGTCCCAAATCTAAACGGATTTGGTGAAATGGGAGATAGAACGCACTTACCTGAGTTCAAAATATCCCCCACCATTAAAAGTGAATGGTTTTCGAGATACAGGGTGTTTTATGGTTCTTGATCGATTATTTATACCGCCATATTTTCGGAACGGCCGCACATATCGGAATGAAATTTGGTACAAATATTACACTCTTTTAGTTCAATCAAAAGCATAATTTATTTAGGAAAAATTCCAGGACCGGACTCGTTTTTTTTAAATATTGCTCTCAGGGCCCCAAACAACACCCTGTATATCACTTATTGGAAAATGTTAGTAAGTATTTCAAAAGACAATGGATCAGTGCGTATAATAATGTCATAATATTTGGTGGCACACTTACGGTAATTTTTTAATAAATTTTCGAAATTGTCGATTGACCAAATTTTAAATTCTACAAATGAAGTAGTCAGCTAGCTAACGTCATGATATTGTTAATTTCTTTTAAATAACCTACATAAGACCTTATTATTTGTTTTTGTGCACATGGACCGTATTTAATCTTTTTTTAGTTTAAATTTCCATTCATAATAACACATTCCAATTCAGTCATAGAAAACAATTAATTTTAACTATAGGTAGGTTTGAATGTGTGTAATATTAGAAAAAAAGAAGAAAATATGTAGCAAAATTAACTAAAATTACAATAGATTTTCAAAATGAACACCTTTAGTCTTAAAGCATGTTTGGTAGCGTCTTAATAAGTTCTTTACTGATATAGGTATTAATCATTTGCAGGTTATTTTAATAACACCATAAAAAAATAGTTTAGAGATGTACGATTAAGAGACCAGGAGACCTCGGTGGCGTTTACTGTACCTTCTCGACCAATCCATCTGTTGAAGTAATGCTGATTTAGATCATCTCCGAGATAATCTCTAACTGGTAAAAGCAAAATGGGGACCAATCACCATCGAGCTGAAATCACTTATTCCTGGTATTAATGTTTCTCAATTAATCGGGCAAAATCTCGCTTATAAAAGCCAAAAATTATAGGCCCTATTATTATTATTGATGGTTATTATAAATTCCACACCACACAATAATCTTAAATATTCGTTGGGAATTTCATTGAACCACTGTGTGGGGATTTTTGGTTGCCCAGGTATGCTTGTTCTTACTGTTGGATGCGTTTAAATTTGGGACACCCGTATATTATATATTGTATGTTTGCTCTAACTTTTTGCACAATATATCGTTTTGTAATACAATATACCTAAATGTTTGCAAAATATGAAGAAATCAGCGTTGCCTTGAAAGTGCTATTGATTAGAATATAATATATTATGCATTTTATTTTGTTGTATTTTATACTAAAACATCTTTTTTAGAAAAAAACATATTTTATGAAATGAGTGAACTCTGTAACTGAACAACTGAAGCCGAGATATTTCTAAGTAATTTATATACCTAATGTTTTTTAATGTTAATTTAATTATCTTGAATGATTGAATAAAACTAGTCCATCCTAGTAAATAATCGAGCATGTTTACATTACCTACCATTAAAATGAAATACATTTTTACATAAATATTTGTAATTACATTAAAAAAAAATGCACGTGTTTAAAACAAATGCCGCATTTAATTGTAATTGTACGGTATGTAATAAACTTGTTTTTTAAGAAACCCAAGGAAAACATAATTTCCTTAAATGGAAACATAATTCAATATTATTCAACAAGGTTATCCATGCAGCATGCATTTTAAGTTTGGTTATAACTGTTATGAGTAATATATTTTTTATAAAATCTTCCAAGAGGCTTTATTTGTTTACACGGATTGGTGTAGCCTCATTCGATTGTTGCAAATAAACTGCAATAAAATAGTTTAGAAAAAATAGTTATTTGCGTAATATCAAGTCAGGAAAATGATACTTTACAGGACAAGTAGGCGATTATCCAGACAAATTGTCAATGTACGGGGTGGGGTGTTCAACGTAACTTGCTACCCCTATAATTTCCTTATTTATAAGGTAATAAAAAAATAAAAAATTTCGTCTTATTGCATTTTTCACATACTTTTTAAGTACGTTATCAGATCATATCTCGTCTTCTTCAAAAAATGATTGTTGTAAAAATAAAATAAATATAATTTATCTGTTATTGCAAACGATTTTTTATTAATAACTTCCTTAATATTACTCGAAATATACAAGTATTATATATATATATATTTTTTGAAATCAGAAAAAATAGTCAAATCCAAATATGTAAAAATATATAGGGTGTTCCATTAAAGAAAAACACATTTTTTCGCACCCACTGTATATTTTCTGACATCGATATGATCTGATAACATATTTAAAAAGTACGTGAAAAATACAATAAGACGAAATTTTCTATTTTTTTATTACCTTATAAGATAAGAAAATTATGGGGGGTAGCAAGTTACGTTGAACACCCTGTACTACAAAACACTAAAACAGTAAAATTAACTTTAATGTTTCGTATTAATATAATTTATGTAGTAATTATTACTGGTATATTTATTCATGTTTTCTAAATATATTTTCTTCCTTGTAACATATAATTATTAATTATTAAAATAAAAATTTGTATTCAAGAAGTACAAAAATTAGTCAGGTAAAGAATTATAACATAACACATAACCCCCAATTATTAATTAATTAATCAAATACATTCATAATAATTTATTAATAATAACAATTAAGTATAATAGTACCACCATGATACTCATAGCACAGCCTGGTAGGCTGTGCTCATAGACCAGCAACACAGTACTTGGAGAGAATTAAGACTGCTAGTACGTGCGCGCGGGTAAAAACAAAGAATATTTACGTAATATAAAAAAAACTTAAAAATCGCCAATTTTTTTTTTTTAAGGTCATACAAAGTTTAGAGATATTATTAAAAACATTGAAAATTTCAACTTTATGAAAAAAGTTGTTGAACATTTCTTGTTGGAAATCGGTCAAATAATAAAAAAGAAATTTGTTTCATTGAAAAAATGTTTATTTTTCTCTTCGTTAAACAAAGTTGTTTTAAACAATATCAGATCGGGTTACCTTTTGGTATAACATGGGTTTTCATAATCAGTACGATCTCCTGAACTGATTTCAGCAAAAAATTATGCGAAATTGGTTCGAAACGAATGCACCATTACACCTTGCTCTTTATTATTATATCCTTTACCCTAATTCATTGTCTGGTTATACTTATTATAGAAATTAAAATATGAACTTTAATAGTATGTGCAACAAGTACAGGTTTTTCTAACGAATTAACGAGGTGATCAGATATATATTTTGCCGCCCCCAAAATAGATTAATATTATATACCTACCTAGGTATACATAAATGTGACTGGATTACGATAAACAAAGTATGAAGAACTGGAGAGTCTGGAGACCATATTTAGCATTGACTTCATAGTGCCATAAAAAAAATTTGATTGGTTATAATTTAAAGTAATTAACAAGTACTTAACCTATATAAATAAATAAATTTGTTAAAAGAAGAAACGAGGTATACACTTATTTCGCTCCATGAGATATTTAGCACGGTTTCATTGGATATGTTTATTGTAATGAAGTTTAAAAAATACGTTAATAAAGTTAAATTTTAATTTCTGAACTTTATTTGGATTTGTCTTGATTTTATGCAAACCTAATTTTGGTATATGTAATAAAATAAATAAAACATACGTAACTGGTTGAAGATAGATAGCTTTAGTTTGCCTAAAGCTAGATTGTGGTCTAATAATGACAGTAATTTGAGCATAACAATCATCTTTTTAAATTGTTACTGTAGTTAATCTTTTTTGCGATAGTGATGGTCTATTATTAATTCTGTACGTAATAATTTTCAAATTCCTGTAACTTTTTCAAATGCTTCATAAGTTAGAATTAAAAAAATAACTGAAAAACTGTATCAACAATATCAACATACAGATGTATTGACCGTATTAAAGTATGTTATACAGGATCTTGCCAGATTGTTAGTGATTTCGGGTATTCTTATTTCTTAGAAAATAATGGGGTTTGCTATATGAACTTTTTCCTAGGACGCGTTTCTGTTATTATATGGCCCCGCTGAACTTTCTTTTCCACTTTTTCTAACGTCAGAAAATTTATATGAAAGATACTACTACTCGTATATTGATATTATTAACAATAACATTTTTTTAAATTTACTTTCTCTTAGTTTAAGAATTCGATAATGTAATTTTTTGCTTTATTTTGTAAAAAAAATGTTGTTTAACATGTTCTATAACAAGCATTACAACGAAAAAATAAGACGGATTGTCTTATTTTTTTCTCCCTTATTGGATTAATAAGGGAGAAAAAATGGTCAGTGGTGTAGTGGAAAAAGTTAAGGAATTGCCAAAGGGATACTAATAAAGAAAGATAATCCTCTTTTCTTATTTCTGTCTAAAGTTACAAGGAATAGCTATTTATGTATCAAGTCCTTAATGCAAGGCTTTATTGAACGAGTCCGGTTTATGGCCGAGCGAGCGTAGCGAGTAAAGGCCATAAAGAGGGCGAGTTCAATAAAGCCTTATTATGGACGAGCTATACAAAGCTTTATGTCCGACTGCTAAATTTGGCTTATTAACGAAAAAAATTAATTCAATGACATTTTTATGACTCTTGTACATATTTATTTGAAAACGTCAAAATCTGACATCGGCTTTGAAAAGAATTCATTTAATAAATTTATGTTGACATTGACAGTTGTACATATTAATTTGAAAACTTCAAAATCTGACAGAACAGTAAAATAAAGTCAAAATCTGGTATAACAGTAAAATAAAGTAACTTTATTTTACTAGTATAATAAATAGGTACTTTGTAGCCGCAAAACTATGTCATAAACAGTCCTTTATAACCGAGGGGTAAACCGCCGGCAAAAATCGTGTACACCTACTTCCACTTTTAAAAAAACTTCCACCTACTTCCACCAAACTCCCACGTATTTCCACCAAACTTCCACGTACTTCCACCAAACTTCCGCGTACTTCCACCAAACTTCCACATACTTCCACCAAACTTCCACATACTTCCACCAAATTTCCCTCAACTTTCTTTCGAGCTTTCTTTTGAACTATCCTCGGAACTACCTAATAATAATAATTTTTTAATTATTATTATTATTATTATTATTTAATTATTATTATTAGGTAGTTATTATTATTATTAGGACTAAATAAGGCGAGTTTTCGCGCTCGGCTCATAACGTTTATTTCAAAAACAAATAAACTTAGCGACCCAAAAACAAAAAACATTTGAAAACCAGCCTTGTTTCCTAGGGCAGTCGTGTAATAGTTTTTCGAACTTAATTTGTAATTATTGGGAATTAATTAGTAAAATATGCAATAAAATCGCATGTTTTCAATTTTTTTCCAATATTTAAAATAGGCTTTATTAAAAAATCGGTTACACGAGGGAAGTGTGCCACATTAGCTTTGCAATGATACCAAAATATTATCGATTTGATAAAAATACTCAAAATTCTATGGTATATCCCGAACGTCTGCAGCACTCGAAAAACCAAAATAATAAAGTACAGCGGTCAATTAATTTCGAAAAACTATTACACGGCAACCCTAGGAAAAATGAGCTTCTGATTGTTTTGTTTTGAGTCGCTAAGTTTATTGGTTTTTAATATGTGTTGTGAGCCGATTGTGAAAACGGGGCGAATGAAGGACTCTTTATATTATTTATTTTGGTGATAGGGATAATCTAGGGGATAGGTAATAGACATAAAATGCTTTATTTACATGCATTAAACAGTTTTATTATTATAAATACAAAACAAGAAAATAAAAATACTAGCTCTAATATAATTTAAAAAAAATAACAAGTCTTCCTTCTCTTTGGTTACCTATAAAATGAAGTGCTAAAGTAAAAGAACTAATTCAGCCTGCTACTTAATTTAGTTTTCTCTTAATATCTTTGAAACCATTTATGGTTCTGGCTCTCACCGATTCTGTTAAAGAGAATGGCCCAACTCCCTGTAATATTATCGGACCATAATATATATATATTTATTTTGTTCAACTTGGTTACCAATGTTGAGAGAAGAACTCAATAAAATTAATATTATTTAGTATATTTTTCAACATTTCTATGGTAAGTATCTATGGAAATGATATAAACAATTTTTATTTTATGCCGTGTTATTCTACACGTTACATAAAAATCTAAAGCTTAAACTTTGAAAAAGGAAACGGATATAGTTTCCGAAACGTCAGCGCAGTATTTTTGTATTAATTTAATTCCTATTAGTTGTCAAAAAACACCCTCTAACTGATCCTCTGACATTACGTCAAAGGTTATTTCCCAGTTTTAAACTGGTTAATTTGAATATTTTTTAGATAAATCGAATTTTTTGGATAGGAATCTCGAGGAATGTGGTAATAAATCCCAAAAAAGAAAAGGAAAGAAATAATTTATTTTGTACTTGCTGAATATCGTCACGTTTCGGCCAAATAAATTGATGTAGATCTTCCTTTAAAAACTTTATTCTGCTCATGGATTCATCGATTATCCCAATAACTCTGCCGATATACCACGAATCATCGTAGTACACAGCGTAGTAATGTTCAACTTTGATATCTATATTTTTGTCATATAAAGAATGTGCTCGAAAGGGGGCTAGCTCAGCTAATGGGAGGTCATCAGAAGAATCTAGAGAAGAAGCGTAATCCTCGCTGCAATGTTCCACAGAGTCATCGTCGGCTTCCCAGGCGTCCACACCGTCGTCTGTATCACTCGAGGTATCACCATTGTCCGTGAAAACCGTGTTACGATCGATTGAGAAATTTTCACATTCAGAAATCGCCGAGGAAATAGCTACGGAACTTCCATCTTCAGAACAGCCATTAATTTCTCTCTGCAGGTCACTTAAGGTTTGTTCTTGCAGCACCAAATTTACACTATCAGTCTTTTCATCCTGTATCACAGACGGATTTGGCATTGAAAATCTGTAATGTGTGATGTCATAAAATTCATGTAGAGACGACGAGGACTAAGTTAATTATCCGTCGTTTTGAATGGTATACCAAGTACACAAGCATCCTATTCCCTTTGCTTCCGATTCTATCAAAGTAGTTTTTCCTACGAGCGTGCGGAAAATATCACTTTCCCGCACGTATTTTAGTTTCGAAAGTTGTACTTTTCCGCACTAGTGCGGAAAAACGTATTTTTCCGCGAAAGCAATTATATTTTTATTTGCATTTTTGGGTAATTTTATAGAAATTTAATAAATCATTTCTATTTATACTAACTCTTTTGAAGTAGCTCCTATAACTTTAAATATCAAAAAATCACGTAGCATATAGTCATGACTGTCTCATTTTGACGTTTCTCAGTCACATAACAATTAACAAACGTCAAGTCAAACAGTAGCATCTTTTTATAGTAGAGTCTAGTTTCTTAATTAAGTAAAAAATGTATTCACATTCACGCTCCTAGGAAAAATATTCTCAGGCTCTGGTAAAAAAATAGTTCCTAACAAGTGCGGAAACTGTATTTTCCGCACTCGACTGCTTGACCCTCGGCTTGACCGAACTCCGCTTCGCGTCGTTCGGTCAACGGCAGTCGCGTGCGGGAAAGTACAACTTTCCGCACTTGTTAGGAAAATAACTATTTTTTTACCAGAGCCTTTAAAATAGAGAATTCGACCACAAATGTAATGATGAAGTCTGGATTTGTCGCAATTTGTTTTTTGATTGAGCATTTTACTCGGCATTTTACTCCTGGTATTTTTGGAAATGTAGAATATGCACCAGTCACCAATTCTTAAATCATCCCTTTTTTCTAATTTTACAACGGGATCAACCATACAATTCTTCGACATTTCGATCGCAGACTTACTATCACATATAAATCTTCTTAATCGATCGGAACTTACTCTTTGGTTTTCTGTGTTTAACAACCAACACAATGAACTTTTTTTGACAACAGATATTTTGTCCTTGATAAAAACGCGTACAAATGGCCCCTTAACATAAAAGTTACCTCCTTTGCCTCTGTCTGTATAGTCTTTCAATAACCAACCTTTCTGATACTTCCACCATACTTCCACGAAACTTCCACCAAACTTCCACCAAACTTCCACATACTTCCACGCACTTCCACATACTTCCACATACTTCCACATATTTCCACGTACTTCCACCAAACTTTCAGTGGGTTGTACACCTACTTCCACTGACGGTATACCCCTCGTTTATAACGTGGTCGGACATAAACATATTTTAAAGTTCACCATCTGTACATTACAAACAAGTTTCCTCGTAAGTTTCTATAGTGAACCTCAACTGTCACTATGACGCGATTCTTTATTTTTTAAATTTATGTAGATAATTTTATACATTGTAAAATTGTAAAAATCCATGTCTCTCTCACCGTCGGGGCTAACACCACGCTATTTTTTGTAAATATTTATGTATACAGTGTGTCCACGGATGGACGCATGAATAGGTGTAAATGACAAAAAATTTTCGAATTGGACATTACTCTTCTGGATTTAGCCCTCGATTTAGCCCCTGCTTCGTCTAAAACTAAGAAGTGCCAAATATGAGTGAAATCGCTCGTATACGGGGTGTTCTAGCGACATATCTTTAAAAATGCACTAGAATAAACTACCTTTACTTTTGAAGATACAACAAAACTGTATTAAGAAAAGTTGTTCAGTAAGCGTTGTACGAATGAATTAAAAAATACCTTCTTTCTTCAAAATTGAGCTGAGATTCGGAAAATCTTAAAAACAACTGTACAAAGCAGTGGCGTCACATAGTTTCGGCGAAAAATTTAACTCCCCCACCCTGTGACGGCGCCACTGGAAACAGCACAAAGGCAAGATTCCGTAAAACAATTGAGGGTTAAAAACATCGCCGCCCCTAAAATTTCAAGTCACTAGCTTTCATAATTTTAGAGTTATTAAAGAAATGGTTTGTTTTTCACAAAACTTTAACACCCTGTATCTTTGTTAGCAATCACCTAAGGACATAAGTTGATAGGAACTTTTCCACTTATTTTAAGTCCCTCTATCAACTGCCGAAGTTTGTCAGGTAAACTTCGGACCACCCTGTATATATATTATAAATATATGTAACGCCAAAATTAATGCATACATTATTTAGACTATTTCACTCACCTTAAAATTATCACATAATCTGACCAATCACAAACCAAAGACAGCTTGTATTACAGCGAAAACACCGACTGTCTTTCAATTCTAATTGGTCTATCAGCGTGGTGTTTTCAACGACGTAACCATGGATACGGATGGCCGTAACCATGGATACGGATGGCAAAGCAAAGTTTGACAGTTTTAATAAAAATTAATTATAAAGACAGATCAGACAGACGTCAAAATGAGTCGCTTCGGTGCTACTTCAAGTGAAGTTATCAACCAAAATATTTGTTCGTGAAATAGTCTAATTAAAATACCACTCGTGATTGAATTTATCTTATAAGTCTGTCTTTTATTTCTAAACTCAACTGAGTTGCTTGAAAACACTACTCGTCCTACGGACTCGTGGTGTTTCCAAGCAACTCAGTTTCGTTAGAAATAAATCGACAGACTTATCGCGAAAATTCAATCTCTATACCACAAGAGATTGAATTTTCGCGATACTACTGAAAACACAAATGTTGAATTAACCATAACAAAATGGCTGCAACTTTATTTACCCTAAACAAAATTTATAAATGATTGCAGTTAGGCGTATGTACAAATTATGGTATGTAGATGACGAAGACGAATTATTAACTGGTCGTATTTTTATAGCTTCTACATGTTAATGACTATTTTTACATCATAGTTTATATAATTTATTTATTATATCCCACTAATTTTTATATTAAAGAAAAAGTATACTTAAATGATTTTCGTTTGTTTAATACCTCCTACATAAAATAATATGTATTTGGTCACACAAATAAAATAAAACAATTTTTAATCCATTTTTTCATTAAATTTCAATTTTGCTAATTGGCGGTAAATACTTAATTCAATAACACCTTACACCCTGATGAAACAGTATCTGAGTAATGTGTTATTTGGCGTGACCTTGATGGTCTGGGTCCATTTCGTTATGGGCATGACGAGATTACAAAGTCCATACGTTAAATCAAAATGCTAGATGATCTTGCAAGAGTGGAAAGATCTTGAACTGGTTAATGTACATCAGCCGCAGCACGAGGCTGAGCCCTAATTACCGGTGTTCGACACCGCAGGCCAAAACTTATGGCTGCTTGCAATTACTATTCCAGGGACGCATCCGAGGACGCATCTCAGTACTTCAAATAAATACCCGAGTAACATGAAATTTCCTCAATTTGAAAAATAATAGTTTGTGTGTGATTAGTATATCTGTATTTTTTTTTTTGAGTAACGTGTAAGTACGAGAAAAACGAATTGCTATTTACGAAAGAAAGTTTTAGTTTTCGTGTTCGATGAAGGAAATTGCGAGGGAAATTGCTAAACCTCGTGACAACTGACAGTTTTTTACAAGTTTGAATTTGAATAGAATAGACATAGACAGACATATAGGTTATAACCACCCTTCGTACCTCATTAGTTAAAACACGAAGTAGAGGATCGAGGTAAGGAAAACTGACCACTATGTTATGTAACCCAGCGAGGAAATTGGCAAGTTGTAATGGCACCAGGTAATTTTATAAGTATAAAAAAGAAATACCAAAAATTTACTTTATACCAAAGCAAAGACACAGAAAATTGAATAATAAAACAATTTAAATTTTAACAAATATATTAAATCCAAAAATTCGTGATAAGTGAAAAATTAAAACAATGTTAAAAAATGTATTAAAACACTAGTGTGTGTACAGGGTGTAAACTCTAATTTTGCCCCCCCCCCTCTATTTCCTTATTTGTGAAGATATTTTTTTTTTATTTTAAAATGTAGCCTTATCATAGACATTTTCCAAATTTTTCAAATTTAATATTCAAAATTACCTAGCGCCAATACATACAGTGTGCTGAAAAAAAGTTGTTTTTTTAAATGGAATACCCCGTATATTTCTTGACAGGTTTGTAGTACTCTTTGAGCTGATTTCTAAAATATATAACTCCCTTTAGTTTAGATCAAAATAGGTCGAGATGTTCAAGGATAAACATGAGAAATATTTGTTTTCACACTTTCGAGGTGGCTTGGCATTCTCTCGGGCATTCTGACTTAATTGCGAGCTTAATTGTTGATTTTTAGCTGTCAGAATAATGTTCCTTAGCAATAAATATTAAATACTTGAAGATCTCAAACATCTATTGTATTAACAAAGAAAAGATTGTTAAAAAAATATAAAAATAACAATTAACAGAAAAATAAACTTACACCTATTAACAAAAAAAAAAAAAACAAAAACCACCATGATTTGCTCGAAATTTATTATACGCATTTTTGAAAGTGTGTTTTGCAGGGACCCGAAGTCTGGGGAATCTTCTAACAAATTCCCTACATGCTGCAGCTTGATTTTTATTACACAAAAGATAAATTTCGACCATTGCACATCTTTCTTCTACAGAATTTCCCATTTTGCCCGTTAATTATATACAATAACAAAACAATAGTGTAGTGTATTCCATAATTACCTATTGGTAATTATGGAATACACTACAATGTGCTTAAAATTTGCAAAAATTTTTGAAATCCCCTTAAATAGGGTCTTCTGAACACGAATATCTGATTTTTTTCCCCCGGAGACGAAGGGTTTTTCCAAAAATAAATTTTTTTAGCGAATTTGTTAGCTAATTTTAACCAACATTTTTTCTATTATTTTCACACTTTAAATACGACTTTGGACACAAATTACGTTTACAAAATTATCCTTTAAAGTGTCTTGAACACAATATCACACATATTTTATGCGAAAAATGCATGTTTTACCAGAAATATTGAATTTTATACAGAACACACACGACATAAACAAAGATCGTCCCTGTTTGCGACCACAATCATACCGTGGTTTGCGACCCGACTACGTATGAAACTGACAGATTCTGGCTGTGTCTATGAACAATGTAAAAATTACATTCACAAAAACATTCACAGTCAATTATTTTGACAGCTAAAAGTCAACAATTAAGGCAGAATGCCAAGCCACCTCGAAAGTGTGAAAACAAATATTTCTCATATTAAATTTATCCTTGAATGAGATATTCAAGGATCGGTCGAGATGACCGATTTTGATCTAAACTCAAGGGAGTTACCATTTTTGAGATCAGCTCAAAAAGTACTACAAACCTGTCGAGAAATATACAGGATATTCCATTAAAAAAAAAACAACTTTTTTTTCACCATGTATTGGCGCTAGGTAATTTTGAATATTATATTTGAAAAATTCGGAAAATATCTGATAACGCTACATTTTACAAAAAAGGAAATAGAGGGGGGGGGGGGGCAATATTGAGTTGACACCCTGTGTACAACTTTTCTTCTGACCAAAATTGCGAAAATGATATAACGCAAGGGTCTTACGTAATATGGTGTGGTTTAAAGGTTGGAACACTCCAAGGGTACCTAGTTAAAAAAACTACAATTTGATCATTGGCGTACCCTCTTCTTTAAACAAAGGGATTCACACTCCCGTGGTTACGGCTCTGGTTGAAGTAGGAAAATGAAAATAATGATTAAACGTTATACTTATTCAGGAACATATACACACAAAATTTCAATAAAACATATCATTTGCAGATAAAAAAAAAATACAAAAAAATTGTAACTTCAACTATAATTTCTGAGATTTCGGTATAAGTTAAAGTCACATTAATTTCATATTTTCTAATGATTCTTAAATTGTCAAAGGTACAATTCGGACTGTACAGGGTCACTTTTTCAATGGGATTGTATGGTCCTAAACCGTAAGAAACAAAGCCGGTTAAAACTTGTTAAGGCGCCTTTTACAGACTTTAAAAATTTTCAGTAGTTTCAAAGATATCTTGAATAGTTCAAATCGCCATTTTTAATTATTCCCAACACGCAAATGATAAGATTTAGAAAAACAAAATTTAAAAGACAGTTGAATGATGTTACCTATTTAAAATTCTTAAATTTGTATTTTTGTCCTTTCAATTTTTGTTTTATGTCCTACTTTGCTGTACCTACGAATGAGTGATAATGTGATAATAACACAAGTGCAGACCCAAAAAATATGGTTGACTTTGTAATAAAATGATACCAAACCAATTTCCTTAAAAAAAGTCAGGCGTCCGTAAGAAAAACAAAAGTTGGGCGTCGCGGCACCTACAGTTGAAATCATAAAAATACAAATTTTAGAATTTTAAATAGGCAATTGAACTTCATTCAACTTTTATCGAATACATTTTTTTCTAAACCTTATCATTTGCGTGTTATTGGCAATCATTAAAAATGAGGATTGCACAATTTTTAGGATATCCCTGAAACTATTGAACATTTTGCAAGTCTGAAAAAGGCACCTTAGCAAGATTTAAAATGCACAACTTTTCTCTAATTTAACCGACCTTCTATCTCTTACGGTTTAGGAGTTACCCATAAAATCACATTGAAAAAGTGGACACCCTGTATATATTTTTAAACCTTATGAATTTTAACGTCTTGATGGAGTTCAGCATAACTATTCCACCATTCCACCACCAGGACAGACGCACACAACACAACCATCCCTAGAACAGCGCCATAATATAATATGTATAATGTATATGCCGTGGTCAGCTCCGGTTCTCCCACAACCGTGATTTTGTTACACTCATTTGACGAAAATTCTAATTTAAAAAAATCAATAGTAATGTTATCTTAGGAGGAAATTGAAAGAGTTGGAAATGTATAGATAACTTCTGTAGGAAATTTTAATTTTTTAAACTATATCAACATGTAGGTAAATATGGGCAAAATTTTACAAAAGAACCGTGGTAGCAAACATTTCTATTACATTGAAATGCGACAATTTTTCGTTATTTCTAATCCTCTTATTTTTTGTACACGCGCTCAAAAATAGTATATGTTACATCATCCTCATTTTTACCGGATACAACAATGGAGGTGCCATCTGCATAAATGAATAATATAACGTACAATCATTTATATTTATTTTATGATATGTCATTCGCTTGAAACATAAAAATGATTGTTCCCGTTATAATAATATGTGGGATTCCAATATCGGTGTCAAAGGCAACGTTACTGTTAAATGTGTATATATGTATATAATGCAGTTCGCTATTAACATATTTATTAAAAGTGTTACTATAAGAATCTTATTATCATACTCATCATAGTTAGTATAAATTTATAGGTACACATTACCAAACAATTTTCTCAGTTGACCAATATTTAAAATAACATGTCTATTCCATACTTTTATCGGACTGTATAATTTTGTTTAGTTTTAACCTCGGTTTTTACTGAATATTTGAATATGTTCATCGGCTTGTGTTTGCACAGTTCCTGAAAATTTGACTTAACAGTTTCAACTCATAATATGGCATTATCAGCCTGTTAATTTTAGATCATCTGTTCTCTTTCAATTGAGATTGATCCACCTGGCGCAAATGGTAAAGATGTCCGAAATATTCTAAGCTCATTTACATTTCTTCAGACGTTAATTTCTTTTAATTCAGACACATCTTCTTGTCTTTGTCACTTTTGATCTATTAGGACTAGTCAGATTAATAGTTGTGTTGTCGTTGAGATATTAATAAAACCTAATAATTTTTTAAATTAAAGAAACGTCAAGTCGTTAGTATAAGATTGGAGTGAAGGAGAGTATTCAGTTAACTGCAGGAGTTGATTAATTGTGGGTAATTTTCTTAATCATATGATTTTGTCGTTATAGTTTCGTCAAGTTCACCCAACGTGCTCAATATATTTTGCATTATGTTAATATTTTTTAGTTTTTTTCCTTAATAATCCATCATAGAAATGAATATCCGATAAGAAACAAAAAGTATTTTGCTTCCATGTAATTTTTCGCTGTTGTGGTTAAGAAGATATCTGCTCTGCTATTAAATAATAAATACATCTATTGTTGACATAATTTACAACAGAATTATAACAAATATGGACTTTAAAAAGTACATGGAACGTTTTTTATGTATAAAATACAGCAGTGATATTGTTTTTGCACCTTGTTCAACGGAAAGGGAGAATAGTGTTGGATGCGACCGAGTCTTTTTGTACTTATTTCATTGTTGGGTTTTATTTAGGAAGCTGCGCTGTGGTTACCCGACGAGGTTATTACTCTCTAATAACTCAGGTCATATGTTCGTACTATTTTCAGAGCAAATATTCTCATAATTTACAGGCATAATTTATAAAACAGATTCCACTTTCCACTACTCGTACTGAGAAAAGTCCGTCGTACAGAATTCCTTGGCAGCCCTTTTAAATCTGTGCATCGCTGATTGCGGTCCGTCTCTATTTACTACATTTAGCATGGGTTTGATTTTTAATTTGTTTTTTTCAAATTTATTTATCTGCATTTCGTTATATTACAACAATCTTAATGTCTAGTTTATATTTCTAATAGTTTGTGATTTATTAACCATTATGAAGTTAACATCATTCAATAATCAATAATCGCTAGAAGAATTTCGATCGAGAGTGTTTTAGTGTAGGAAAAAATTTTTATCTCGAAAAAATTAGCACAAGCAAGAAATTTGATGGAGATATTTTCCACTTGCCATCCTAATAAATATACTACTAAAAGTCCCCTAAAATCGAAGCTGTGCTACGCCCGCCATATTGAAAAATGGCGGTTAATTTTAAGATTTTTATATATAAATCCTTTACCGTTGCAGGTAGGAAAAAGTTTCAAATAAAAAATGTAGGCAATAACAAAACAAACATTTTTCATATAAACATTTTTTTCTCTAAATCGAACAGTTTTTGAATTATAAGCTGCAGAATATGTTATTGAATTTTTAACTCTTAACAATTGTACCATGCAGGAACGAGCCACTTTAAATCACATTTAAACCCTTATATTCGATATACATTCGGATGTTACAATTGTAACCACTGGGAGCGCAGAAGTTTTAATCTGAAATAAAAGAGGTTTATACAATGCAAAGTGTTTAAAGAACCGTTCGATTTAGAGAAAACATGTTTATTTTGTTATTGCCTACATTTTTTATTTGAAATTTTTTTGGGACGAATCAGTAGGTACTTTATTTTTTTAATTTTCAAACATATGTAGGATCTGGTTTGAACCACTCTACTTTGTAAAATTCTAATAAAAAAATCTCTGTTTTTGCCATTTAATTCGTGATATAAGTATTACAAGATTTATTAACGGGGAAAATATTAAATAAATCAACGAATAATAAAAGTCAAAAGTGTTGAAAATATGTATCAATGTTATGAGTATTGTAGTTCAAAACCATAATACGAAAAGGTGCAAATTTTAGTACATTTGTTCTTGGTGTATGCAAATTAAACAAACTATTAGAACGAGTTTGTAAATACGAAACGTGAAAATATAAACAATCTACTAATTCAGGGTTCAGGGCAGTCAATCTGGTTGTTTAAAAGTTTATATAATGTTAGTAAGGAATAATATTTGCGATTTAAATCACTTACATGGCATCTTTGTAACAAATCAGTATTATTAATAATAATGTTTGAGGGGTAAATATCTACAAAATACCACACCACCACGTAGTGCGTATTTCTCCATAACGTCTTAGTTAATGTAGTTGGATAGACAAAAATCTTCAAAAGTTGTCCAGCAATCAACACTGCATATTACAAAAATATTTCTAGTTGTGTAGGGTGTTCCATTTTGGCTGAGCAGTAACCAACTTTGTTAAGTTAAATGGAACACCCTATATATTATTCCAAAGATTAGAGAATGTCGAGAGCTTTCTAATGAACTATCATAACATGTATTTCTTTTGAAAGGTTTATTGAAATATTCTAAATTTTGTCAAAATTATGACAGATGTAGAACCCAGAATCTGAAACAATTGTGCACAAAATACTACTTCCGGTCTAACCAGAAGTGACACCTGACACCACCACCACCAAATAGTGATATTTTTTATTCTTATAGAAAGTAGGCGAGTAGGCGTTGAATTTGACGCTTGGGCGTGTTTTTTGTTACTCCATGTACGCAAAGTTCTTAATTAAAGAATCATATGTTTTCCCTGCAGATTTTGAATTTTTTTAAATTTATGGAAAACAGTTAAATTTTGTGAAGGAATTTTAAATACATACAAACATATTTTTTTGTACCATACAACTTTCATTAGATATGAAATATTTTTAGATTTGTTAAACTAAACCCGAGTGTTCATAAAATCTAATTTAATATCCATGTTATATGTTTATCTATCAGAAAAGTATTTCTGATTAGGAGATTGCCACTGTATTGTGGTGCATTCATTTGAAACGAAAAACACTGTGGCTGGCTCCTTTGCAGTGAGAGTGGAGAAAATCGTCAAGTAAATTATAAGTTTATTGTAATAATTTCTAATAAAACAAAAACTTTTGGGTCGTGACCCCACGTATTATAATTATAATGAACATTTTATTTTCAAACGAAATCAGTGAAGTAATTATTAGAGGTTAATTTTTTTTCCATTTTTCTAGTGGCGATCTTGGTGCAACATATATAAGAAAACAACGTAAATAATATAATCGAGTTTTGAATTCGATATAAATTAATGATTCTTGTGCTAATTTACTTAGAAATGAGAACGGATATTGGCGTTTTTATAATGGATCTAGTGAAGATAATTTCTGCTGGTTTTTATTTTAATTAACCGGATAATAAATACAAAACGTACGCCGTACGCCTGTATAAAGGCCAAGCTTAGCTTATCCCGAAGCTGCTAATAAAATTATTTGAAGCCTATTTGAATGTACGGGACAGGATAGAAACCTGAAAAGTGCATTAATAGACCCAGTTGAAGTTGTTTGTTTATAATGTGCTAGTTTGCACCTAGAATGGTCGGAATATGTTACCCTTCTATTATAATCATTATTTAAAAGATAGCTTTAGTCAGTGATCACCCATAATAAAAATGAAGATGTTTAGATTTCTTCTTCCCAAAGAAACATATATTTCTAAATATGTAAACACAAAAGGTACCTTCGTAATAGGAATTTCGTACATATTATTATTATGTGGACACTTAAATCTAATTTTGCGATAGAAAAAATAATTGCTTCATTTTTTTATTTTGCAAAGTTTATAGGTAGTTGTAATTAATCCGAGTTATGTTAATATTATTTACCAATATTTGCTTGTTTTAATAAAGATTTCAAGAAGAATTAAGAACAACGTATTTTCAATGTAAGGTTTTTTCGGAAAAAAATCATATTGAACATTTTTAAGGAAAATATTTCACATTTAAAAATATTTAAAATTTTGGCCTGATGGCCCGTTTCGCGTTCAAGGTTTTCTATCAATATAGCTTGCTCTCGATGCCCTGGGACTATTTGTTGAATAAGAAAGAGAACATTTACATAACCCGCGCACAGGACTGCGTTTACTTATATAGGTGGAGTTTTAAATATTTTTAATTCTTTTATATTCATATTTGCATTTTTATTGCATCAAAATGTATTGATGTCAAAATGAATCGTATACAAATTAATATAGTAAAATTACTATTTATGTCAAATGTCAAATGCGAATCATTTCCATCTTTATCTCTATGGACTCCTTTAGGTTTAATTAATCATATAAAAATAAAGTTAACTTTCAAGAACACCCTGTGTCTAATTGATTAAATTTGGTCGTTGAGCGAATTAGACTTTCACTCATCAGTTTGGTCTAACACTGACGTGCTATCTATATTTTCCAGTTCGTCACACCATACTGCACTATACGTCTAAATTATATATGTTTAAAACCATTTACGTTTTTTTTGTTTTGCTATAACAACTTCACATTGTAGGTAAGTCGTACGACTTATTTATCATTCCATCTTTTTTTATAGATTACATAGTGAGCTCGGGTTCACCACCAACTCGAGACAAATTGCGATGCGACGATAAAGCTAGGGCCCGAAGAGACTGGAGGAATGAGAGGCTGCGGGATATCGCCACCGCACTCACGGACAGGTCACCCGAATCCAGCTTGGCCTTACCTGCCGAGGGTCTACTTAATCTCAAAAAGGTATTTTATTATATGTATATTTTCATTTTGTATTGTGTACTGGTGGAACTTTAGTGATTTTGGACCAACCATAAAAGGTCTTTAATATATTTTTTTCTTTTTATTGTAATTAGTGTTTAAAATTAATAATCTAATTTCTGATAATATCAAATGCTTAAAGCTTTCAGAAAAATGGCGTCAGTTTTCGGAAATGATTTGTGATTATTAAAGAGGACGGACGCTATTCCATCAAACAATTACCTAGCATCGATAAATTGAAATTAGCTTATACCGAGGTTTATAATACCGGAAGATGTTCTAAAAAATAAGGTCAAAACCAAAAAATAATAATAATGGTCACTTTAATAAGAGTCAGATTCCAAAGGATTGCTAATTTCCGATTGAAATCGAATTGAAATTAAAATTAAAGTAAACATGGCGGGGGGAGAAATCGCACAATAATTGTGCTACAAAAATTGCAGTGGTTCTTACTTACAATTAATTATTGTAAGTAAGGACCGTAATAAACCAAAAAAGAAAATCAACATTTAACTCGTCAACACACATCAGTGGAAATCAACTTTTGTGTAAGAAAACTAAAAACTTTCTTATCAGAGTTTTCAAGAAGATTTAATTTAAAATGAAACATCGATAAGTTTTATAACTAAATAAAAGTATACATTTACACTAACAGTAACCGGCACCGGCAGCCATGTATGTACAACATACGTACAGGGTGTTTCCTATAAAACTATATCCCCCCTTATCTCGGACAATTGCCACCGATTTTAATTTTTCAAAAACTAGTCTAACACATAATTTTTCGTAGATTTTAAATATGCTACTACTTTTTTCCTACTTCAACCGTATACGAGGGGCAGAAAAAAGTATGTTTTTTTTTAAATGGAACACCCTATATATTTTTACATATTTGGATTCGCCTCGTCCTTCTGATTACAAATATATATGACACTTAAATATTTGCTATAAAAATGGCGTAAATAATTGAATTTAAACTTAGGGCGTTTCCTTCAAAACTATACCCCCCCTGACATATTTAGATCCGCCCTACCTTTCTGATTGTAAATATATATAATACTTATATATGTAAAAAATACAGGGCATTCCATAAAAAACCATACTTTTTTCCACCCTTCGTATACCGTTGAAGGGAGAAAAAAAGTAATAGCATATATGAAATCTACGAAAAATTCTGTGTAGGTTTTGAAAATTTTGAATTGTTAATAATTGACCGAAATAAGGGGGGTATAGTTTTGAAGGAAACGCCCTAAGTTTAAATTCAGTTATTTGCGCCATTTTTATAACAAATATATATGACACTTATATAGAAGGACGAGGCGAATCCAAAAATGTAAAAATATATAGGGTGTTCCATTTAAAAAAACCATACTTTTTCTGCCCCTCGTATACGGTTGAGGTAGGAAAAAAAGTAATAGCATATTCAAAATCTACGGAAAATTCTGTGTTAGACCGGTTTTTGAAAAATTAAAATCGGTGGTAATTGACCGAAATAAGGGGGGGTATAGTTTTATAGGAAACACCCTGTACAACACGTACAAACTTATGGGAAACTAGACATTTCATATTCACGGGTGCGACTGATTGAATGCGCAAGATTACAAAGTAATTTAAATGATGGGGACCCAAGCGCTGGTGTCAGTCTATAGTTTACAAGATCACACCAGCGTGCGCTGCAATTCGATTGCTCTATGTACTTAGACTGCCGGACTCTATATGCAAGCCTTCTTTGTAACACTATGGCTAATGGATAAAGGCCAATGCCAAAAAAAAAAAGAAAAAAAAAATGTAACACTAGATTGACGATCTGTCTGTATATACAGCGTGTCCCCGGATAGAGTTGACAAGAGAACAAAAATCTTTATTATTGATTTTACGATGAAAAGTCATTCTTTATAAAAAGTTCTGCCTGTCGAAAAAATAAGTTTACCATGTATAAAAATCTTAGATCTTGGATGATCTTAGAAAATCTTAGAAGAAAACATGAGAATGCCTTAAGTGAGAAGTACCATGATTTATTTTTTTTAGACACAATCGAGAACACAATGTTTATTAAACAAAATTGTTTATAATCCAAAGTAAAGCCTAATTAGATACTAGCCTAAATTTGGAATTTTGTGATCTTACTGTGTTCAATTTTTTTAAGTTGAATTTATAAAAATTCAAATTAAAAAAACATAGTTTGCTGTTGATAATATTGAACTGACAAACATCATTGTTTCATTGTCATTGTGTAGAATATTTTACAATCGATATTTCCCAAGTACTACCTTCAGCATTTGTTCATAGTTATTCTTATCCGTTTCTGTTGATTTAGGCTTCAATATTTGTATCTAGGCCTTATTTTGAATTAAAAACAACTTTGATTTATAAATAACATTTTGTTTAAAAAAATAAATAATAGTAGGTACCTAATTCTCCCTTGAAGCATTTTCATGTTTTCTTAATTTATTAACACCCGGTACATTTGATCTAAGATTTTTATATGGTAAACTCATTTTTTCTACGAGCAGAATTTTTTATAAAGAATGACCGTCGTAAAATCAAAAATAAATTTTTTTTTCGTCTTGTCAACTCCATCCGGGGTCACATGTATATTCTTTGAATATTATACATTTTCATTTTTTTTGTGGTATTAATACCACAGTAATTTTACTCGAAATTTTGATCCAAACTGGAAATTTCGACACACATCCAATTTTATAACATATTAAACGATATTCAAATTTCCTTATTTTCCAGTGATGGGATCAACAAACAGATCTAAAACTGGTAAACTCTCATAAATTATAGGGAAAAAAGTCTGATTTGTTTTAAATGATTTGTAATGCATGTTGTGCATATATATAGGGATTTATTATCAGCAAAATGAAATGAATTAAAGAATGATGAGATAAATTATTACGTAGGTCCCAAAACGGTTGAGTACATTATTGTTAATCATTACCATTTCAAAAAGGATAGATGGTACTTTCTGTAATCGGTTTAGCTATAAATATATATGCCACTGACAATAGTATCATTTTCCAATATTCCCTTAACATATACATGCGTTACAAATCAGTTGGAAATAAATTAGAATATTTTCTTTATGATTAATACTTTACTTTTTTTAACCCTAAGAATTGTTAATGCTGACCAAAAAAATTGGAGAAATTTTAATGTTACTCAGACTTGTTTTTTATTTTTAGAAGTTTAAACCTAAAACTCCTGGGCTTAGCATAAAGAGGAAATTACTTTTGGTAGTATTTGCTAAATTTCATTTTAGTGTTTAGTTGAACTTCTGAAATATCTTAAAAGTAAAAAGTAATTTTTTTGTCCACTTTAACATCCTGTATCTTGGCGAATTTATTATTGTGGACATATTTTCTTGTATGTGTTCTCTACATTATAAAAATATTTAACATCAACCTACATTCAAAATTCCATTCATAATTTTATGCATACTTCTAATTGAAATGAATAATTCTAAATATTCTGTGCTGCAAAATAAAATGAAATATTTATTATAATAATTTTAGGGTTGGCTGTGGATGAAAAACTCTGATTCTGAGTGGGTCCGCAGATGGATAGTACTTTGTGGCCCAACTCTTCAAGTGTATCAAGATCAAGATGAACAATGCACATCAGAGTTGACAATCGAATTGTCAACTGTAACGAATTACACAGAAGTACCAACAGAATCGAAATACGGGTTTGAAGTACAATGGGAAGGGCCTACTTTAACGTTGAGTGCAGTAACACAGGGTATAAGATCAAATTGGTTACAAGCTTTGAAAAAAGCAGCTCCTATAACTGCTGAGAGTCCTGTTACTCCCCCGACCCCTAGATCTGTAATGGCTTCTAGTGATGAAGAATATAGAACTGCTTCAGAAGGAGGTTAGTTTTCATTTCAGTTCAACTTTAATTAATCCATTCGATTTCATTATTTTCAATGAACTTCATTAATTCTTATAGCTAAATGATCTGAAATAATGATTAAGAAACGATCACTTTAGACTTATTTTATCAAACTTTTTACTCTGATAGAACTATTGTTTTTATAGGTCGTAGAGGGTCAGAAGATTGGAGTGAGTTACCGCCCTCGCCACCTCTTAATAGGTTATCTTTAAGTAGAGTTAAAGACCGAGCAAGGCTTCGGCCCAGGCTACCTAGATGCCAGTCGAGACAATCTACTTTAGATAGTACTTCAACGGATGAATTAGATTGTGCCAAAGAACCTGAAAATATTGAGTATAATTCGATAAACAAACACAGTGAAGAGGTCAGTGATCTGCAGAAAAAATTAGGTAAAGCTGAAGAGGAGGTGAGAACATTAGAAGAAGAGATTGCAAGGTATTTATACATGTATGAGTTTTATGTATTTATTTAGTATTACCTGTTTTTATTTTAGGTTGAAAAAGTTTCAATCTGATGCAGCAATTCGAGAAAAGAAAGCGAAGGAAATGTTATCAAATTTAGAACAAACCGAAATTGAATTAAACCAAAGAAATTCACAAATTGAAGTAAAATTCCTAAAAGAACAAAGAGCTCTTCAGAGGCGGTTATCTGAAGCTGAAGAATCTTCAAGGACATTTGAGGAAAAATGTAACATTCTCTCAAAGGAGCTACAAACAAAACAGCGAATGTTAATTAATTTACAAGATGAATTATCTAGTTCAAATGAAAGATTGATAAGTGGAAGAGAAGAAAATGATAGGTTGTATAGAAAAATACAAGAGTTAGAAGGAAGGTATTGCTTTAAAAATAACAATTTCCATGTGGATTCTTTGACCGAGCTCACAAATATTAATTTGGATTTAGATATCGATGATTTAAATCAAAATGAACTCAAGGAGTACTGTTTGGACCTCAAATGTCGTTTTGAAAAAGCAATCATGGAAATACGAGCGGTTAAAAGAGCCATAAGGGAATCACATGAGAATTGTGATAAATTAGAATTAACAAATTATAGTTTGAAAAACAGTATAGAAATTATGAAGCAGGAGAACCAGGCAGAAATAAATTTGTTAATAGCGAGATTAGATCATCTTACTGCAAAATTAACGACGGCTGAAAAACAGCTTAAAATCAAATCTAAAACTGAATCCAAAGAGAAGAGGAGATCACTTTCACTTAAAGGTACGAATTAAGAGTAATATTTGTTGCGGTAATTGGTGCTAATAACAAGTGTCACAGAAAGTAATAACCTACCCTCTCACCACTTTTTCATCATCTAAAATGAAATTCTGAAATTTGAAGGATTGAACCATCGGTGGGTGATCTTGGCCAACCGTTGTCAAAGAAATAACTTTCAGCATAACAGAAAGTGTCCCAGTTTTCTTATTTTAAATATTATCCTCTATATTTAAATCACAATAGGGAACTTGCCCAAATAATAAAATTATGTAAAAACAGTTAAAATCGTAAGATAATATCATTAAAAACCCCATGCAAAAAGAAAAAGTGTAATTTTTTTTTTTTTACTGAGTTATAAAGGTTTAAAATTTGAATAATTGTATCTCCGCTTAAAAAGCGTTGTGACGTCAGACCGTGCGTATCGATAGAGGTGGTCGGTGGACCAGCACCTGAAAGCCGTGTGAAAGCTTAATATTAATATTTGCACACAATGGCACGATGCAGTACTTATAATAAGTATTTTCCATGTTAAATACAAAACACAAACAAGTTAAATCGAATAAACAAACCGAATATCACACCAAAATACAATAACCGAGACAAAAGAAGCCAACCAAATAAATGCCCCTGATTGGCGGCTAAACATTCGGCTCCGTCCCGTCTTCACACTAAGTGACGTCACAGTAGCTGCCTTGTTTGAATTTGCTGACAGGCCATTCCAACTTTAATTATTTATTGTAAAATAAGTACTACGATTTAAGGGCTCATATTTGGTATGATGTGTTTTTATACATAAACACACATTTTAATGAAATAAAAAAAAAATGGGCAAGTTCCCTATTCTCATAAAGCTGTAATGTATGTTTTCAGCAGTTTTCTAATTTAAAATCGAATCATTATGTTATTTCTAGAGGGCCATGACATTTAGTTTTGCATTTCATTGAAAGCGAACACGTTAAATCCAAAACTGCTGTTTTGTTTATTTATTTAGATTTAGAATTTCATCTTACAATTTTTCTGTTTTAAGGAAATTCAATGTGTTAAACTTCAATTTTTGAAGTAGAACCCTGTACATTTTACTTTTCCTCTGATACAGTCCCAAAGGAAGTACTTTACAATGTTTTTGTTTTAAAATTGAGTTAACAAAATTAAGCCTTCTGTTTAGACTTTTCAAACTATTTTTCAGGGAGGTCTGCAAGAAATGAAAAATAGCTCGGAATATTTCTAAAAAAGCTTAATTTGCTGATAATTTTTATTAAATTTTAAATTGAGTAAGAGTTTAAAAAAACATATTTAAAATTATTATTTAAAATAAATAATATTTGAAAGATTAAAGTTATGACAGATTCTGCCTTGGTTTAATATATAAAATACAAGTTGTTTTTTCCTTAATGGCCCCCTCCTTTGAATAAAATGACTGAGACCTTGAGTTTGAGACATTTTGTATATCTACTTCCACTTTTGAAAATATTCCACTTACTTTCATCAAACTTCACCATAGTATAGCAGAATTCTAGTGGATATACATCCATATACAAATAATTGTCATCCAATATGTACGATGTCTAGAAAATAATATTTTCTTTTGAATAATATTAATTTTTTTCAGGCCGGGAGAGTTTTTCAATCAATAAAGAAGTGGAAGATAAAGTAACAGAGTTAGAGGCAAAAATTTTGGCTTTAGAACGCGGAAGAAACAGAAGACGATATAAGAGAGAAAGGAGTAGTGAAAGAGGTTCCCCAATTGATGATAAATCTTTACGACGTTTAAGACGTAAAAGTTTAGACAGTGCAACTTCATCTGAACCAATGAAATTATTAATACGTTTAAGTTCTTTGGAATCCAAAGTAACGAACGTAAACGCTTCCAATGAGTCCTTAAATATCCTGAATAGTAGTAGTATGACAGATTTAACCAAATTAAAAGAAGAAAATTGTGAAAGTGGCACGAGTAATGAGGAGTTTGAATATTTTATTTCTGCTGCTAAAATAAAAGTAAACGAATGTTTGTGTAGTGTAAATATGTTAAGAAATAACTGCAAAAGAGCTTCTTCCCCAAGTATAGAGAGTCTCATATCGCTTGAAAATACTCTTAACGATCTTCAGGATATTTTAAACGGAAAGGACTGCACAATTAGCAGTGCGGAAGTAGAAGTTATCAATTCTTCTGCTAGTACAGTGGTTAAACAGTTGCAAACTCTTTTGTTAGAGAAACTCACGAGTTTAGCTGAGAAAAAAAGACTGTTGCAAGAAAGTAAGAAGTTAGACAGTACTGCTCGATTGCAATTGCTAGCAGAAAAAGTAGCTTATGAAAACATTTTAGTGAGTAGAATACAAGAAGCTTTAAATTCTCCAGCGACTGGGGAAGTAGTGTGTAACCGATTAATTAGTAAGGAGACCAAGGAAACCGCTTATTTAATTATAGCATTACAAAATAAAATTAATGGTACAAATCAGAATCAACAACCTTGTTGCAGAACCAGTGCGGATTACTTGTCCAAAGTACTCTCTAAATGTCTAGTGTCTGCAGCACAAGGTTTCAAGTCATGTAAAAATTTTGTAGCAACCAAAGGACCATCCATCAACTTACTCTGTGATGAAAAGGAAAAGCTAGATTCTTTACTAGACACATACAAATCCACAAAGTTACCACAGCTAGCAGAAGCTCTAGCTACAGAAACTATTAATTTAGCTTCTGACAAAACGTGTCGAATTCGTTCCTTAAGAGATGAGACAGTAAACGAATTTAGTAAAGCTGCCAGGGAAGTTGTTAATGCAGAACTAATACAGTCAGAGATAAGTCATGTGTTACTCAGAGCGGCCCAAATATATCAGTCAAATATCGATGCCGATCATACATATTTCTTTAGTTTTTTTGCCTCTGAACGAGCCGCTTTAGAACTTTGGTCAGATTCTGTTGGGAATTGCTTATATGAAGAAATCAATAAGAGCATAATCGAGTTAACAGAGCTCTATAAAAACAGTTTAAACAAATTACAAAAACAAAATTGGAGGCGGAGGGTGGAGTTAGAGAGGAACAGTCGCACCCCAACAAGCTTGCTTCATGAATTTGCTGATATTATAGCTCATAAATCACTCATCGACGCTCGAATAGCTGTTCTCAGTGGAAAATATACCATCCCTGAAGATTATGTTAATTATGAAGATAGTTTGAGTAGCTGGCTAGAAAATGAAAAATATTGGGCCTTCCTCGAAGGTCAATCCTTATTACAAATAAACCAAAGTTTAGAAGCAGAATTTAATTGTATGATAAATAGATTTAGTGGTGATTGTTTTGCCCTGTTGGGCCAACCGGAGCTGGACGAGGTAATGGGTTATCTGGACGAAGTGGCTGCAAAAATTGTGGAATTGCAGAAGTGCATTAATGTTCCAGTTGCACAAAACGACGATATGGTGGTGAGAAGCTGGAGTGACGTGTGCCAAAAATGTATAAATCTGAGAAACAACTTGGAGGATATTAGGAATGCTTTGAAAAAACCAAAATCTCTCAACAGGTATATTATTTATGCTTTTAAATGTTCTTTTGTAACTAAAAAATGTTAGAAATTTTCAGGGAATATTTCCTGAAATGTTCCCAGAAAGTTTCCAAGAAATATTGGGTACTTTCCAAAACCATATTTATTTCCCCTCCGTAATATTTCCAAGAATATCCTGTATATTTATTAGTAATCATTTAAGGACAAATTCATAAGCACTTTTCTATTTACTTTAAGCCCGTCACCTTCTGAAGTTTGAAACTTAAAATTGTAAAACTCTACTACATTATGTATTATATATTTATATCTCTAAATAAACTATTTTAGATGTCCCTCTTTGGATGACCAGAGACCAGTTTACTTAGGAACAGAGTACCTAACGCAAATAGAAAATTTAAGAGCAGCATATAGACGTGCCCTTGCGTCTTGTAAAGAAAGTCATAAAGAAGCAGATATAGAACAGTTGCAGCAGTTATGTGAACGAGTGTTAGTTTCAATGGAGCAATGGCATTGCCGTACAATTCATGAATTACGGGAAGCTCATACTCAAGAAGTAGAAATTTTGAAACAAGAAAAAGAGCAAGCTCTTGCAGAGGAAACGCAAGCTACTTTGGCTGCCCTAGATGCCATGAGGAAAGCTCATGTGGCAGAAGTGCAACGTGAAGTAGCAAAGTTTAAACAAGAATTTGCAAGACAGCAAAGAGATGATGTCTTTGATTTATCTGAAAAGCTCTCCGTTAAGTCCCTTGAGGCGGCTGCTCTCGAGGAACAACTTGGCAGTGCTACAAGGCAGTTGGCTCATGCCCAGCAGCATATATTACAGCTTAAACGGAACCCCCAGCTCTCACCTTTGCAGGTAGTGATATATAAATATAAATTCAATAATTGTAGAATTTATCTCTTTAGTGACTACTTGTTAAAAATAATGTTTATGATTATTTTGAGTTTTAAATTTGTTTTTCTACTTTCTTATGTAATGAAATTTACATATACGGGAAATTTGATGAACGTGAAGAAAATCAATGTTCTGATTATAACAGAATTCATCAAGTATACATACATTGCATAGGTATTTGTTTAAATGGCGAGTATTTTTGTTGAGAGGTAAGTTGTGATAACACAAATCATGACGTATTTTTGCTCAAACTAAACGTATGAATTATCCACAAAAAAAGACAAAGAATTATTCATTTTCGTATTAAAAATATGGAATTATGTGACCTAGAAACTCTAAATCAGGCACTAAAGAATTTAAGAAATTATATATAAGTAAATTTTGTCAACCGGCTAGATGTGTGTGTTTTCTAATTTATCGATATTGGACGAAACTTCCTGTTTATGTTTCACATATTCATAAACTAGGATTATAATTTATAAACAATGATGACACATGGAAATGTTTTCATAATTAACACCAACATTAGTGTTGTGACCACTGCACCATTTATAGCCAATTAGATATACAAACTTATAAATAAGAAATTAGAAAACGTGATAATAACATAACAGAAACATTATTAATTGAGGTTATTATTTTACTTTTAACGGGAAATTTGAATTAAGTCCATTTAATTATGACAACGTCCAGATAGTGCCTGTAAAATGCCTTTAGAATATGAAAGTTTAGAATGTCTTCAGTAAATATATGACTCCTCGAAAAATGCCTGGATACAACGATCCGGACTGCCTTACACCAATTACAGTAGTCCCATTATTCTAAACTATATCAAACACCCTTGCTTGGATTTATCGCAGGTCCTTATCCAGGGATTATAACAAAATTACACAAATTATCTTCATGGCATTTAATATCGCAAATGAGCCTATAAACGATTTTTCTATTTTTTATTTTTTGGATTTATCTATGTCTAACTTAAATAATGCCTTTGGATTTTTTTCCCTACCACTTAAAATGCCTTCACAATAAATTTTTAAAGTTGGTTAAAATAGAACACGTCTCTATTTTTACTTAGGTAAATGCAACGGTGTTAGTGACGTCAGTGGACCACGGACGTCACTAACGTCAATCTCCTATTAGAACGAATGCTGATAACCTCAAAATATTTTTTAAAGATTTTCGAATATTATGTCGCTTCTATCAAAATGTCTGCTTGGTACTATCTTAGTACTTAGTACTATCAATTAAATTCTTGTTCAGTGCGTTATTAATGAAGTTTTGATTGCCTTGATCTAATAAAATAAGGTGCTTTTTGTTTATTGGAAATCTAACCTACAATTATAAATATTTCAGAAAATCACGCTGTAATATTACTGCGCGATACACGGCAACTACGCGATCGGCGTTAGTGACGTCACATAATTTCGTCGGATTAACAGCGCGGTATTAAAATTAAAAAATTTGTATCTCCGTAAATACTTCACGTATTGAAATGAAATAAACACCATTGCGTTTGTGGCAATTATTTTTAATAAAAGAAATTATATATAAATTTTATTTATAACCTCATTATTGAGGTTTATTATATTTATAACCTCATTGTTGAGGTTTATTATACTTTACTATAAATACTATAAACAAAAATATTCTATAAAATTTTCTCATAATCAACAAAGTGTAGTACATTAACATTGTGCATTATTTTTTCAGAACTGAAGGTGTGTATCCGTGAGAAGCAAATTTACTAGTCTTAACAAGCCTCATACCTATACCAGTGTATAATTAGTTCAGTACAATATCACCGTTGTGTACAGATCATCGCACTTCTTTTTTCATTTCTCTTCCCCTATTCATTGTTTTTTACTCTTTGAATGATTCTTTTATTTATTTTTACCTCATCTACTTTTGTATCCCATAGGTGTACAAATAAAATTAGTATTTTTTTTTGTAACAGTTAACAGTTTATTGTTTATATGTGTTGGGTTTATATGGAATGTTTATATTAAAACAAAATATATAATTTATTAGTTAACAGTTGTTTGTTTTATATTTTCCCAAGTTTCTTTTCCATGAAATATCAATAAAACCCAACTCCCACCAGATTGAGGTTTTAATAAAACAAAATATCATTACAAGCGATTTATTTAAAATAAAAATGAACAACGATTTTTATATAAAATTAATCACATGAAATATGGTGTGAACAGTTCAGGGCGTTTCTTTTGCGTCTTTCAATTTGATTTTACAAACCTATATTTTGGGATGAAACAAAAATATAAAGATGTGGTGAATTTCAAACTCTTCAACAGGAAAAAAAGTCAAATACAAATTTTGTTCCAAAAACTTCGTAATCAATAATATATCTCACAAGTTTTACCTTGTTCAATACTGTTCTAATATGTATTTATGACTGCAGAAATATTGTACTAATATGAAGTTTTTAAATCCTAACCAATAATTGATTCATAAAATCCAATTGAAAGACGCTAAATATCCCCTGTGCATTGAAAAAATATATCATACTACTTCATTGGAATTATAAGTCACAATTTCACTGGTGAAAATTAACCACTTCACTCTGATGATTTGGAAATTAATAATTTTTAACTAGTTTTAAACTGCTGATTATCTTTCTATTTTTAGTTCAGTAATTTTTACTAATAACTTGCTAAAGAAAAGTTTAATACGTTAAATTCCAGGTGAAGTCTACCTGATATCACACTAATACAGTCATTTAAGACTGCAAGGCAACAAAATGATACCACACAGTTGAAATTTATTTCAAACTACGTGTCTACTTCCATACCCCACGCTATATAATGCAAACATTATGCACGTTGAAAAAGCATATTTTACAAGAACATGCGATATATCCCATAAATACCAGCAGCATCTAAAAAGTCCACAAATTGGACAATAATCACAAGCACATTGCAAAAAGGGGTATTAGATATAAATCAACATGCTTTTCTCAATCATTTTTGCACCGACACCATGCGGTTCATACGAAATATTTTATTACTCATACTGGGTGATATCAATGTGTTGTCTCAAATTTATTGCAAATGATGCAAAAAAGGCATATTATTTATTATTCTGAATAAGGTAAATAGGCCAGTCATTTAATACACTCTAGTTCGCAAAAAATCCGGTAGTTATGAATTTTGGATATGTTGTTAGGATTCATATCAGCTGCATAAAACCAAGTTTGCAGCTTTGAAAGACTTGTGCTCGCTGCTTGGTGGGGGAAAAACCACAATATTTTTTGACTTTTTTTAGTTTTTGGGTTATAACTCGTAAATAATGGATCCTACGTAAAAATATAATCTCCCATTTTTTCAATCCGATAAAATTTCCTTCATTTAGAGACTAAGTGCAGTTTTGTACGACCAATAGGTTTTGAGATACAGGACTTCAAAAACTTGATTTTTTTTCTTTCGAGTAAAACTTCAACTATATAATCCATATTACAAATAAAATCACGAGGTATATAAGTAATGCAGTTCTTTATTAAATTAAACATAAGACAAACAGAATTGATGTTTTAGAAATATCGATAAATTGTTGTCATCTCTACTAGGCTCCGCCCACACAAATTGTCAAAGTGCTTAGTGCAAAATGTCGTCGGTTCCTTTGGGTGTTTGTTTTATCAAACAGTCAAGGAAGTGAAAGTGACAATAGTAAGCCATGATTTTATTTTTATTTCATGATTTTATGTTTAATTTTAACAATTTTAATTGTTTCCATGGCTTACTAGTGAAAACTGACAAAAATTTCGAACTTTTGTGAAAATTACAAAAAATTTCAAAATTCGAATTTTGTTTCGAAACTCGGTAGCTACGGTTAAAATAAGATTCTGAACAACTTTATTTAGTAACTTTTTTCGATATCTCCAACGCGACGCAAAATAATGAGAATGTGTACTATTCATGAGGTCGCAGTAGGCTGGGGTTATACCTGACATTTGAGTTGAGTAATGTAAGAAATGCAGCTCCTGAAGTTCTACTTCTGTACCGAAATTCAAATCTCTACTTCTAAAAATAAATTAAATACAGGTTGTCTTCATCTTAAGTATGTCACACTGTATATCAAATGATTTTGCTAAAATCAAACTCTATTAAAATTAGTTTTTATGTATTGTTTACGCCTTCCTTGTTAATTTGACACCAAATACATATATAATATTTGTATTTCTGAAGAAGTTATTAACCAATTTCTATGTTTTTTCTTATGTATTATTTTTTTATTGTTTTTGACCTACTAATCCTATTAATGTAGGTAATTCAAAATTTAATGTTTTTTTGCAATTCAATGCCTGTTGCCTATTTATTTTGTTAAATAAAATAATGTAGGTCCTCAAATTATAATATAAAGGGAGCGTCTACTTAACCGCTGATTTCTCGATACGCTTGCGCCGCTCGTATTAAACGATTGACTTTGACATTGTTGAATATTTTTTCCCCCAAATACTTTTTTGTTTTTATTATTTAAAAAAAGGCCCATCTTTCACCATATTGTCACACTAAACCTAACTGATATATTTAATATTTAATTAAAAAAAAAACATGTGGGTACTGAACTTGGGACCTCTCGCATGCCAATGCTGTGCAGCTCCGATAGACCATCATATGAACTTGAAAAGCATGTAAGGATCACTTTAAGATAATCGGTAAATAAGAACGGCGCCAGCGTATCGAAAAATATTGACAATTACTGACAATTGACACAATTGACATGTTAAGTTAAGTTTGCTCATTTGCTTAAATTAGGGGGGGGGGGGGAGTGATATATATCGGCTATTAACGTTTATATCATAGCAGATATATATCAAAATTTGATATATATCATTTTGATATTTATCTTCACTCATATCACTAAAAAAAATGAAGTTTTTGAAGTGCTGTATCTCAAAACCTACTGGTCGTACAAAGTCGCACTTAGTCTCTAAATGAAGGAAATTTTATCGGATTGAAAATAGCTGAATTATTTTTTTACGTAGGATCCATTATTTACGAGTTATAACCCAAAAACTAAAAAAAGTCAAAAAATATTGTGGTTTTTCCCCCACCATGCAGCGAGCACAAGTCTTTCGAAGCTGCAAACTTGGTTTTATGCAGCTGATATGAAGACTAACAACATATCAAAAATTCATAACTACCGGATTCTTTGCGAACTTTGCCTTTTTTTTTGTTTAAGATGACTGACGTAACAATACTGTATTGATGTAAGATAGTTATACACTAAAAAAAAATTAAATCATAAAATATGAAATTAATGCAGTGGCGTAACAAGACTGGCAAAATTCCAGGGGACCCCGACTCAAGGGGGCCGCGAGTGCCCTGCCACGTGTATCGTGTATCAATTTGAGACCCTTATTAGCTTAATTCTTTGATGGCCCCAGTCTACTAATTTGCCAAGGGACATTGTGTTGTTACGCCACTGATACATTATGTTCAATGTGTTAAAATTACTTTTTAAAAATAAGTATCACATTTTTTAAGATAAATTCAACTATCATGGTAATGTAAAACTAAATTAGATACTAACAGAGATGGGAGAAATTACTTAAAAAAAATAGCTATAGATAAGTGACAATGAGACTGATTTATTTTCCCCTTTCTGTTTCTTCGATAACTAAAATACAATTTTCTAAAAGTAACAATAGAGAGTGTTTTTTTGAACATCTTGATCTCTTTTACTTTTTTTTTAAATGCAATGCAGTAAATTTGCATTTTAAAAGAATTTCTATTAATTGTCGGGAATTTGTTAGCTCACATTTCTTTTTCCATTCTTTATCAGCGTTACTTATCGATATCATTGGAACAGAAATACATTAAAGATACAGATAAAACTTATTTTTAGCTGTTAGAAGTGTTAGAACCATAATCATAGCAGCTCAAATGCTGAATTATCGGAAATTTTCAAATTAACAAAAAAAATAATATCTCGGTTCTCGGAAACCGTAAGACTTTGTATAGAGGTCATTACGGCTAAATATGTTCCGAATGGGCTCACCTATCCACCCTTTCCATTTGGCAAACCATCCCCCAAACACCCTGTATATAGTTTATTCCACGTAAGCTGATCCGATTTCAGCAGATGATACAAATATAGTAACTTTTTATTTAATATTATTGGTCACAATTATCACTGACCTCACCCCACCTCGGATCGCACCCACTTAATAAAATAGTATCTACAAATTAAATTAATGATTGCAAGCAACTAACAATACAGTGCTTCGATTTCATGGTTGCATGTGTAAGAAAACTCAGTTTAAGAATGCAGTGTTTTTATACATTCAATTGATGATTTTATTGTTTGATTCCATTATTAATGTTCACGTTCACACACACACACACACACACACATACCTGTCCACATATGTTTGTGGCACCCAATCTACACACCAAATTGTGGCACTTTTGTTGCCGACCACTGTGCGCATGGTACTTAAAATTATGAATTTAATACGCTAGGTGGCGCCCTTTTACTCACCGTATTTTCGGAGATAAAATTACAAACTTTAAGCAAGCATGTGGCATCCGTTGCCACATCAAATGCATTTATTCAATAATGTGTTTAGGGTGCCACAAGAAATGTATTTGCTGTGTGCTGTGTTAAGGATACCACATCAAATGCATTTATCCAAAAATGTGTTTAGGGTGCCACGAGAAATGTATTTGCTGTGTGCTGTGTTAAGGATGCCACATCAAATGCATTTATCCAAACATGTGTTTAGGGTGCCACGAGAAATGTATTTGCTGTATAATGTGTTTAGGGTGCCACGAGAAATGTATTTGCTGTCTACTGTGTTAAGGATGTCATATGTTCAGGATGTGCGTCGAAAGTTCCTTAGAGCTTAAATAGTCATGAACCGTGATTTTAAAAATTATTAATTAATTTGACAGTTTGCCATATTAAAAAAGTGCATTCTATGATCTAGTAAATAGTAAATTCAGTATACTTTGAACAATAACGTGTCGTAAAATCTTATTTTGTATCTAACTAGTGAATTTATTGGATCTTATATAGTATTTTTTAAATCTGTCAAATTGATTAATTAATATTTATAAATCGAAAAAATTATCTAATTATTGATGCAACGTCTTAATTAGTAGTGTTTGTAGATGCTAAGGAGATGTCTACAAACAGCTATTGTTATCAACTTAGTTATTACTTACTTGATAGATATTGTGTGGTGTCGACAATAAATAATATTAATTGATTATGATTCAACTCACCACAAAATTTATTCATTATAGTCACCAATTAAAAAACGAAGTCTACAAGAAGATGTACATATTCTTTGGCTATCACAAGCTCATCAGGTGGACGAGAAACCTCGCAAACAAATTTATTTACTTGAACTTACATTTTACAATTAATAAACTGTCAAGAACAGCGTTGAATGAAACTATATGCTATTCACATTTTATTTACATGAGGGGAGGCTCTGGAAAATCTGATTTCTGTTGGTATGAATGACTGTTTTAATTACTGAGGTTATGTTGAAAAGTCAAAAACATAACCACAAATTCAAATTGGTTCTACATAGTTGCCAGAGTGAGACCCTAAAGAAAGCACAGAAATGTTATCAATAAAAAATTTGGCAATTCAGCCAAAAATAAGTGACAGTGACGATCAATTAAATCTGATACTTCAATATTTTGTCAATAGTAGACAACCCCGAGACAACCTAAGAAAAACATATCATAGCCTCCCTTCATGTAAATAAAATGTGAATAGCATATAGTTTATTTTCATTTATTTTTGACATAATGTCAATTAATATTAGACTGACATTGGATTTAAGTTATACCGATTTGTTTGGTTAATTTCAATTTGACATTAGAAAGAGGTTATTATTTTTTGAATGTCAATGTCAGAATCAAATTAAAAATAAGGAATTTTTAACGCCATAATGTCACAATTGAACTAAAACTAGATTATATTAATTTTTTATGAAGATTAATAACTATTATTTACTTAAATGTTTTACTTTTTGCTTTGAATGTTATGGACATGGATTCTGTGACATACTTCAATGCTGTATGACATATAGTCCTACAGAGTATTTTGTTTTTGCATTATTCGACAATAATAATAAGTGTTTTCAACGATTTTCTTTTGCATTCAACATAATTTATAATATTTGCATGTTCAGAAATGAAGCATCAATAATTATATTAGATATTTTTGTTATTTTTGGGCCAGTATAAGGCGTGAATAAGGTTGTTTATAGGCAACAAGTCTCGAATAAAGAGAGGAAGCGTATTTTATAAGAAAGCATGAAAATGTAGGCGGCATTAATTATAGAAATTTGTTTCTTATGCTTATATAACAGTTTATTAATTGTAAAATGTAAGTTAAAGTAAATAACTTTATTTGCGATATTTCTCGTCCACCTGATGAGCTTGTGATAGCGAAAGAATATGTACGTCTTCTTGTGGACTTCGTTTTTTAATAGGTGACTATAATGAATGAATTTTGTAGTGAGGTAAAAAAATTTTTTTAATAATTTGTTTTTAGACGTTTTGAATTTTGTAATTTTTAATCCAATATTCATCATGTATTAAAGAAAGTTCAATGAATTTAATAATAGCATGTTTAGAGATGAAACATCAATATAGGTATATCAATTTGGATATGTTTGTTATTATTATACTTGTATAAAGCCTGAATAAAGTCATTTATAAACAATATGCATATCAAGCAAAGAAAGGCAATTGTAAAAAATATAATTTTGGAAACGAAAAAATGCTAAAGCGCAGAAGACAATAATAACTTCACTGATAAGGAACTATTATAATGCACATTATAAATTGTAAATTATGTGCAATTTTTAAAAAGGATAATGAGCAATAAAAATGCTGTTTACTACAAAAAAATTTTAATTTCAAATTTGAAAAAGAATCTGTATGTTAAGTTTTCCAATTTACTGATATGCAAAGATATATCAGTAAATTGGAAAACTTAACATACAGATTAAAATCTTTAAATCAAGCTATAGACGACGAAATACTAATGTCCGGTTTCACCGGAAATGACCCCAATAATCTTTTCTAAATGGACCACTCAGTATGTTTTTACGTTTTTGAAATAAAGATCACATTTTGGATACATTTATGCTATTTTGAACAATTTATACATGGTTGCACGAAAAATTATTCGAATTTTAGTTGTCAATCTAGATGGCTGCGATTATGTTAAAATTATTTTTGTTCCAATGTAATTCATATAAAAAATACGAAAACGTCAATATGTCCAATAATACATCTAAACTCATTAAAATCACATTTTTCAAAATAACTCTTTTTTTTAATATTATGATATGGGCCACCCGTATATTCAGAAAGCTCTATTTAGTAGGGGTTAAACGGTACCAAAAATTCCGTAATGTGTAATCGTTACCGGCAAGATTGACAATTTTTCTTAAGAAATTTACGATTTATGAACTTCAATTTAATTTTGATCAACCCTGTATATTTGTGTTAATATTTTATTATACAGTAAAGACCGAGGAGGTTCGTACATGGGTTTTAGCTTGCGCGATTTACTTGTGCCAGTTGTAGGCAAGCGGACACAGTGCCCGGGAATCGTGGATCTCCGCGCTGTAGCCGATGGCTCTCGCGTCTACCGTTCCTTGTTTGGATTCTTTTATTTTATAATAATTTTTATTTGACCTCCTGCAACACTCGAGGTGCAGCTTTCAATTAATAAAATTAATGTTGTAGAATCACATTTTTTATAAATGACTTTATTTAGGTTTTATACAAGCATAATAACAAAAAACATAAACATATCCAATTTGATTCACATTGATGTTTCATCTCTAAACATACAATTATTAAGTTTATTGGATCTTCTTTAATGCATGATAAAAATGTGAGTATATCAAATTGGATATGTTTTTGTTATTATGCTTGTATAAAGCCTAAATAAAGTCATTTATAATTTATAAACAATGCATATCAAACAAAGAAAGAGAATTGTAAAAAATCACATTTTTGTTGCGAGAAAACAAACAATGGACATATTTAAGTGTGGTTTGAGATTTTTTTAAATTACAATAATTAATCCTATCTAGCATGGTTTATTGAAGTTAGAAAAATTTCGAAACGTTGGTCCAGAATACGTAAATCAAATTTCTTTCAGACATGAGTTCTACATCGGTTAATGAGATACTATTGATACTAACAACAGTCTGCTGACGTGCTGACTGCTGAGGCTGAGCAGTGAGAGGCCACACTGGCCACAACGCACTGTCACGCCCTTCTCCTAATGTACAAATTTCGAACTGAGGCGAGTTGTCGGCCACTCGCATATTCGTCCCAATCCCTGTCGTGTTCGAAGCATCCTGGACTTATCTGTATAAATCGTAAATTTCTTAAGAAAAATTGTCATTCCTGCCTGTAACGATTACACAGTAGGTACCGAACTATTGGTACCGGTTTACCCCTACCAAATAGAGCTTTCTGAATATCCTGGTGACCCATATCATGATAGGTATCAAACAAAAAGAGTTATTTTAAAAAATGTGAATTTAATGAGTTTAGAGCACACTGTATGATGTATTATTGGACATATTGACGTTTTCGTATTTTTTATATGAATCACATTGGGACAAAAATAATTTTAACATATTCGCAGCGATCTAGATTGATAACTAAAATTCGAATTATTTTTCGTGCAACCCTTTATAAATTGTTCAGAATAGTATAAGTGTATCCAAAATGTGATCTTTACTTCAAAAACATAAAAACATACAGGGTGGTCCATTTGGAAAAGACTATTGGGGTCATTTCCCGTGAAACCGGAAGCGCAAATATGCTGGATAAGTCTCAAAAAGTTGGAAATCTTACCTAATTTTACCATACAAAATTATATCCCCATATCTTTAAAAACGAGGAAGTTACAGGGGTAGCGCACTATTCATTTACACCCGGTATACAGCGTGTCCCACTTTTAATGGCCCTCTCTTCAACTCAGTTATTATTATTATCCAATTTTAACCAAGTTTGGATCGGTGTCAATGACCTTTGGTGTGATCTTTTTGAATTAAACAAAATTTATTTTTGGGAGGTGGAAATCAGGGGCTTGGCTCATCTGCCTGGAAGACCGAACCTCTGTACTCGAGGAAGTCTTAACCATTCAAAAAAAGGGATTCGAAAATCATTTGTAAGCGGGAGGGCGATTTGTGGGTGGTTTTTGGCAAATTTGAAGGGGTTGCCGAGGAAAAAAAATTTTGGGACCTCCACCATCGTGTTCAGCGACCTCGAAAACGGGGGGGGGGGTCTCAAGATTGGCGAATAAACATAATAATAATAAACATATTTTAATTTAATTCTATTTATTTTTAATTTAACATAAAATTGTAACTCTTTTCACAAATAAATTTTTATAAATTTGAATATCAAGAAAACGTAGGTAGCCTATTCACTGTGGCGTTCTAGACACAACTGTCACAACTGATTACTCTGATTATTCATCAGAACAATGAAATAATATAAAGTGTGTGTGACCAGAGGGCGCCACCCAATTAGGTGGCATATGTAGCAACAATTTGGTTCAGTGTATGCAAAATAGAGCCGCGATTGTGGCGTATTACACACTGATTAAGTTCCCGCCATGTCTTACACAATAGCGCCTCTATCTAGCGGGCATTCTGCGAAATATCCTCATAGGCGCGGTATATTCAAAGCGGCACACATAGAACAGGTTTATAGCCAATATATGGCTAATTTTGTTGTGACGTCCGAATGTGAGGTGCCACAGCAAAAGCGTACGCCACAGTTGAGTTTAATGCACACACAGGTTGCCACAGTTAATGCGGTACAAACACACAACCACACACCCACATTCAAACTTAATATAATAAATACAACAATTACAACAAAATATTCAACACACCACAAAACTGACACTGACAACTTTTAACAATAACCTCAAAGCACCAGAGGAAACATATTATGACACCAATCGTCCATTTTGTTTTGTATTCCTATAGTTTACGATCTAGGGACAAATTTTTTTTAAAGTATTTCGGCAGGTCACGATGTCATCTGTTGAAATCAATCAGCTTATGTGGAATATTCTATACTTACATTCACATTTGTTACTTTTAATACTTTTAAATTAGTTAATTAATTTTATATTAGAATATATTTTATTAATGAACATGACAAAAGTCATACACGGTGTTAAATTGAGCACCATAACGTGATGTGTCAAAATAATATAACAAAACCTAAATATATTTTATTCAGAAAATGCTTCCTTAAAACGATATGGTGTGTTAAACAGTCGACTAGCGGATAACTCTTTAATCATATCTTTTATCAGAGTGAATCAACTGTATGTTCAGTATTCTTGTATTCAACAATCACTAAAAAAAAACCGTTATGAAACAAACTTTCATTACGTTGTAACAATCTAGGTTGCAGTTAGTAATACACGTGACTTTATGCTGTTAGGTTTTTGTAACAGAAACACTAACTATATACAGATAAACTTGTTTAAATTTGCCCAATAATTACTGTTTTTAGGGTATTTGACCACCGTGATTTGATGTCACAGGTCACTAGGGTTTTCAATCCCGGGACGGGATTAGACTTTTGGTATTTTCGGGATTAGAAAGACAAATCCCGGGATCCCGGGATGTAAATACATTTGTCGAATATCAACATAAAATTACATAAGAAACGATTTATTGAGCAAGAATAATAATAATACATAAAAATGAAAAGCCTAAAATTTACTTTGAAAACATGACCTGAGAATGGCCAGTATGTTTAGGGTGTGGTCCCCAATCTGGACCGGATCTTTGTACACAGAATACATGTGAGATAAAAAGTAATATGTATTTTATGTAATTTGGCCATATTATAAAATACTCGGGATTGATTTTTGAAATCCCGGGATTTCTGGGAGTGAAAACCTGCCCGGGATCCCGGGATTGGAAACCTGACAGGTCACAGCACCAATCGTTGTTATGTGAAATACTAGCTATAAATAAAAGTAGTCACATTGAGTAAAAAATAATAAAGAGTTGCAACTGTCAAGGTTTCGAGATTTCAGTATTGTATTTCTTTGCCAATAACTTCATGATTGTCATCAATTTTTAGTGCTACGGGAAGGTATTTGTAATGTGGCTGTATAGCCCTTAAAATTGAAGACAATCATGAAGCTATTGGTGAAAAAATACAACACTAAAATCTCGAAACCTTGACAGTTGTGCCTCTTTATTATTTTTACTCAATGGTAGCGACCTCTGTTCGTAGAATGAATATATTTGTTAAAAAATTGAAGAAATATTTTATTTTCATGCCATCGAATAAAAAAAAAACAAAGAGGCACAAGGTATATGGTGAAATAGTATGCCTATTATCATCTCTATCCATCCTCTATCTAATCTTCTGCTCACATTACACCATCTATATACTTAGCCGCTGTATTAGCATCAGTAGTGTTTATAAGAAGTTATTATTATTTACCCCGATTTCCAAGTAGCAGTGATTACCAGTCGGCTTCAGATAAAAGGATGGATTATTGCGTTTTAAATCTGAATGCTTTTTGATATTTACCCAACATAATAAATCACAATAAATAATATAAATTGTATGTGACATTTATTGTAAAAAATACTTTAATTTATTTAATTGCATTTGAAGGTTAAATTTAGTTGAAATTCTACAAGACAAAGTACAATTAAAATACATATACAGGGTGTACCTGTTTTAAATACAGAAAATTCAAAAATCGAAAGTGGTTTTTATGAACTTTTTTTCATAAGAGTGTAGTTTCTGAGATACAAGGCACTGAAATTTTTATTTGAGTCATATTTTCGTAGTATAACTTTTGCATTTTTCAATACATTTATCTTATGCTTTAGTTCAGCAATGTCCATTACGGCAATGTCTATGTTACCGAAATTCATGGATATATTTAGCATCGTAAATAGAAACTAATGTTTTTATAAGTAATTATTATTTAATTAGTTTTTATAAACACAATCATGACATGCTGTTGTCACATTGCAAAGAAAATTCTCACAGGCACAGAAAATACACAACATTAAACTCAATAAACTCGCATGGAGAAAGACTAGCGATTGATGTTAGCTTCATGGTGGTACAAACCACACTGAAAATTTCACCACCACGTTCCGGTCAATTAGGATTGCGGCTCTTTGTATTATTTCTTTACCAATGATCATATTATCTTACTTCATTTTTATTGATATTCAGACCTCTAGATAATTTATGGAAAAATACCATAAGATAATTCATGTGCATGTTAGCTAATTTCATTTTACTTAATTCAAATGATTTTCAATTGCTAATGTTTTTTTGCCAATGCTCATTGTTTATTTGCAAATCACTATTTCACATAATTAAATAAAAAATCTTTTATAGTGTTAAAAGAAATATGCAAATGTAAACAAATCCAACCGCAATCAGTTTATAGTAGAGAATAAAAGTGTCTCTATTGCTATTGTACATGGCACTGAAAGTTTGTCTGTTTACTACTACAGTTATTATACATAAGAAATGAATTCCTGCATTTACTATGTTAAAAGATATTAATTTTTTCTATAATAAATATTTATATTTAAAAACAAATAAAAACACTTAAAATTTAAATTATCAAACAATACAAAAAATAAAACATTTACTATAATGAAAATAAAAAGTATTTGAAATATGTTAATCAATAAGAAAACAAGAAAAAATCATTGATAAACAAAATAAAGAAAAGTTTCCATAAAGTAAATGATGATTCATGTAATAGATATAAAAGTAAGGATAATATTTTTTTATTTATAAAACAAAAAATATACAACAGTCCAGTAAACTGGAAAAAACAAGGAAATAAAATAAATATATTATTGTTAACATTAGGTGTGTTTGGTGACCCAGTCCAGAACGTCCCGAACTAAAAGTTACAACTTCCCACTGTAGTTTTAAAATAAATATCACTTTGACAACAACTATTAAACGTAAAAATCTCGAGTGTACATGTTTGTACACCGAACAAAATAGTTTTTAAAGTTCTAGCAATTCGAGTTCAGTTCATATAATTCGCTGACTTTAGTCCAGGACGTTCTGAACTGGGTCACCAAACACAGCTATTATCTAGTATTAAGTATGCACAGTCCCACTTTAAGGGGTAGGATTTCAGAAGGTGATAGAACAGCATAAAAAAGTACTTTCTCTAATAAACTATGAGTCAAATTACAGGACATTAAAAAATCCAGCAAAAAATTGCCCTATTCCCAGCTCAAGTGGACAGAGTTATTAAAATAAAATTTGGTGTATTTCCCACTGGTATCAAATTTCATAGAAAATTCGATGGAATGTGTGATATTCTCTATCACAGACATGCCTTTGGGAAGGTTGAACAAAAAAGGGTGAGTTACACTTAAATTTAATTTAAGCAACAGTTTAAACACAAATGTTTATTAGACTTACTCTAAAATTGAGTATGGTATAATTTTTTTAAAGGTTTCAATTTTGAAATATCTAGTATCATCATCATTGATTGTATCATTTTCAATGTCTTCTTTTGAATTGAATATAAGCCGAAATAATCAGACACCAAGAAACATTTCTATTTACTTTTTAATACAATCAACTTACTGAGATTTATTTATATAACTTATATTTGTAATTTTACTAAACTCAATTTCTTTTGTTATATATCGCTTCTTTTAATTTAATCGGTTTATTTCTTATCAAATTCTAGTCTTTATCTTAAAAATATATGTGGACATATTTGTGAGCAATTATAATTATTATTATTATAATATATTCTGTTTATTGTTTATACCAGCTATAAGTCAACCTAAGGTGCATTTCGAATTTTAAACTATAGATCGCAACATTTATTTCAAATTCAAACATCCATTTTCTAAGGAAAGTTTCAGTTCTCGATTTTAACCATTAAAGACAAGTTGGTAGATGTTCACTAAGTATAAACAAGGTTACCATGTATAAAATACTCAATTTATAGTGTGTCTTCAGATTTCCTACCTATACAGAGATATGGCAATCGTGTACATTCGGAGTAGATGGGAGATCGTGGTCTGTGGCCTGTATGTAGAACCACGTAAAATAGAGTAAATTCCCTAAACTTAAAAAATACTCTATAAATTGCATTTAATTAATTTTAATTTAAACGTTTTACTAGAAGCACCTCCTTCGAATACAGAGCGCGTATGGATGAAGGTAAAGAAGTATGGATCGATGACGAATAACGGTCAATCCCCACTCTTGCGGTCGGACTCACGAGCTTTACCGAAAATTTCTCTGTAGTGTTTTGAAATGAAAGCACGGTATAATAAAACCTATATATAACAAAAAACAAGACAATGGGTAGATTCCATCAGCCTGATTCCACAACGAAAAAATTTGTGGAAATAAATATTAATGCAAACTTCGTTATGCAATGCTAATAAATTATACTTGCGTTTCCTTCTTCAGATGAACACAATGTAGTACCTCTACTCCACGCTAGATGGCCACAAATTTCAAAGCCGGTAAAGTTGAATCCATCCACTCACTCCCTCTAGGTCCATGTCGGTAACTGCGGTCAAAATCACATGTCTTCTTTGTGTTAGATGTGTCACGTCGAGTAATATTTTGAATAATATATTTGCATTATTTGCGTTAAAATGGAAAGAAAACTGAGCTCATCGTCATCAATGTCCAGTGAGGACTTAGATGCGCCCTATTGGCAGTAGAAGTATCGAAAACTGCAGAAGAAAATAAAGAGAAGCGTTCTAAGAAATTGACGGTTCGTTCAAGGACGAGGACGCCTTGTAGAAGGGATAGCGATAGTGAAAGTAACAAGGAAAATAGAAATGACCAGCCAACTTCTGAAATTTTTGATGTAGATATGAATTGTATAGAGTTGATGAAGAAGTACAGGGAAAAGAAACCCGTAAGTTCAGATATTTGTTTAGGCTAAGTGCAGACATACATTAGAGTGTCTAATCTTTATCTCGAGGTACATTCTATCCTCTTTTGAGAAATACTGATTATTTTATCAGGATAATAAGTGCCATTTAGGATGGTAATGCATATTTTCTCTGAAATCTTGTTAATTCTTTTAGGTGATTGTGAGCAAGACCCACTAGCCTTAATGGGCTCTCCGTTAAGTACAGAAATTCTAAATCTTCTGGGTAAGGAAGCGGAGAGTACTTCTTGTGAAGGCGATATTATTCACCATGATATTGCAGCTCAGTGTCACAATGCTCTATCCAGTTTTTTGCTCTTGTAGTAGGAGTGCTGGTGTCAGCCTGCCCTGCCGTGAAATATGGTTGGGTTTATGTTAAGAGGCTGGAGACAGCAAAATATCTGGCGTTAAGGAGAGTTAGTGGAAATTATAAAGCAAAAATGCATATTCCAAATTATATTAAAGAAGATATTGACTGGTGGTTGAAGAATATTTTCAAGGCAAGCGAGAAATAGATAAAAAATCTTTCAAGTTAGTGATTTATTAGGATGCTAGTTTGATAGGTTGGGGTGTTGTGTGTGGAGGAGAAGAAGTGTCAGGGCATTGGTCAATACAAGAGTGATTGATTCATATAAATGATAAATGTTTTGGAGTTGAGGGCAGCATTTTTTGCCTTAAAATGTTTTGCAAGGGATAGGTCTAATTGTAATATTCTTTTACGAATGGATAACACCACGGCCATCTCTTACATTAACAGGTATTTGTTTTCCTAGGCTAAATGGGTTAACTAGAGAGATTTGGCAGTGGTGTGAGCCACATATTCGCTTCCTATATTAAATCCTCCGATAATACATTTTGTTATATTTTCTAGTGTAACATACTAGAAAACCACTGATACGAATTTTAGAAAACAATATTGTATTTATATTCATTTAGAACTATATACAGTGGTTTTCTGGGGCAAACTGTTGAGGTTTGCCTTTGATACTACACTTTTATCTTGACATATTTTGGCAATTTTCTTATTTCTATTTATTTTTTAGAATTTGGCGTGATACCCAGAATTAAGTTCAATGAATATTAACTATCCGCCACAAATAAACTACAAACAACTATTTGGGAAGCTTCTGGACAAACTGTAAGTAGATGGATTAAGTCTACATTATATAGAAGTGGTGCTGATACTAGGTTATTTTCTGCCCATAACACCAGGGCATGCTGCTACGTCAACGGCTAAGACAAAGGGTGTTAATTTAGACGTTATTATGAGTACAGCAGGGTGGTCTAAGGAGTCTAGTACGTTTGCCAGTTTTTACGATAGACCTATAATTGATAAGTTGACGTTTGCTATCAGTATTTTAGGTTAGAGTTCAGATTATATTTTTTTACCTAAATTTGTATTACGAATATAGAATAACTCTGTAGGATAATACAACCTTTTTATCTAAACAGTCGCAAGTTCTTTCAACATCTACATTGTGTTCATCTGAAGAAGGAAACGCAAGTATAATTAAAAGATCAAACGAACTTACCTTAAGTGAAGTTCGATCTTAATAATACGTAGCGTTTCCTTCGAAGATGACTCCCACCCTAGCCCTTTTATTAGTTAGGATTCAAATATTTACCCACATCTTGCGACTTTGGGCTTTGAAAAAGTGATTTTGACAGCAGTTACCAACAGGGACCTAGAGGGAGCGAGTGGATGGATTCAACTTTACCGGCTTTGAAATTTGTGGCCAACTAGCGTGAAGTAGAGGTACTACATTGTGTTCATCTTCGAAGGAAACGCTACGTATAATTCAGACCGAACTTCACTTAAGGTAAGTTCGTTTTATCTTTTAATTATTTGCAGTTCCTCAGAAACCACTAATAGGCCCTTCGCCATGAAGTCTATTTAAAAAAATATCTGGTTAACGGGTTAACTTGAGTAGCTTTTGAAATATTTTGATGAAATTTCGTAGTAGGTATATAGCTCATAACCTATGTCAGGTTAAGTTTATGGATGAGCAACTTTAGTTAATAAATAATGGGACAGCAAAAGAGATGTGGAAGAATCCAGTTGATTTACAAATTTTATAACCTAACAAGTTCAAAAAGTATATTATTAAGAAATATATTTCTGTATATTAGCCAGCTAATTTACATAAAAATAAGGAGTAGAAGTCACGTTTCTTCTCTGAAAAAAAAAAACATCAGAGAAGCCCACCAATATGTTTTCAATGATGGAATATGAAGTTTTTACCTTGCGTTTTCATGTAAATTAGCTGAATAGTATACCTAATTGTTAGATAGGATACTTAATAACCAGGTTGACATTTTAGCCACAATTCAAACATTTTTTGACAGTTAAATATGCAGTCATATTATGCCATTCACACTTTATTTAAATAGGGGTAGGCTTTGGAAAATCTGAATTCTGTTGCTATCAATGAAATGACAGTTTTATGTAACAGTAAAAAATAAAAAATATAACCACAAATTCAAATTAGTTCTATATAGTTGCTATGTTTCGTCAAGATACACAAAAACATATCATAGCCTGTCTTTAAATAAAGTGTGAATGGCATACATTATAATTTAGTCATAGATCTATTAGTGAATACTGGCTGCTGGAATACTAGTCTAAAGTCGGAGATAGACTATAATCTGTCTCACCAACAGATGCAAATAGACTCCGCCCCATTAATTTTATAGTAGTGCAGAACGGTGTACGCAATAGTCAGTTTTACCATTGAGTAAAAAATAATAGAGTTGCAACTGTCAAGGTTTCGAGATTTTAGTATTGTATTTCTTTGCCAATAACTTCATGATTGTCATCAATTTTTAGTGCTACCGGAAAGTATTTGTAATGTGGCTGTATAATCCTTAAAATTGAAGATAATCATGAATCTATTGGTGAAAAAATACAACACTAAAATCTCGAAACCTTGACAGTTGCGCCTCTTTATTATTTTTTATTCAATGGCTTTACACAATGAAATGTACATGTTTATTCATTAATATCTAGCGTAAGATTACTATTGGTTCTTTTTACGAATAGTCGTGTAATAAAAACTATACCAACTATATACCTACATCTTGTTTTATTTATATTGATAAAAATCTTTAAAAACCCTATTATTTGCTAGAAGGCGAGAACTTAACTATCAGTTTTAGCATGTCCAAATAAATAAAACAACACATATAATACCTACCTATTTTTTCTTTATTTTCACAAAGTTCTATTACAATTCGTATAAGAAAGTTTAGCGTTTATGCGTTCTAACTGGTCTAATGTGTAAAACCGGCCTTTGTCAGTCAAATCTAGCGGTTGCTTTGTAATTCGGGTTCTATAAATACGACCAATTGAGAAATTCCATTCAAATTTAGCAGACATTTTTGGAGGGAGTCTATTTGCATCTGTTGGTGAGACAGAGTATAGCGAGAAATCTCACGTGAGTTTTGTTGGACAGTGCTGTCACAAGTGTAAACATCGTTGTGAGTCAACTTTTCAGAAAGTTTTCAACGATGTTTACACTTGTGGCAGCACTGTCCGACAAAACTCGCGCGAGATTACTCGCTGATCTATCCCTGGCCACAGAATTAATAACAATCAGAATACTAACTCCTATTGGCGGGAAAAGTTCGCGCACGTTTGTCCGCCATGTTCTTAAGAAGGGAATGTGCCAGGCCAGTATTAGCGACAGTACGCCGCTAGTATAATTTTTATACAACTAGTGTTCGCAAGTCTCTAGACAATTTCGTCAATCTATAATCAGTTATTTAAGTGTTTGGTGTAATAAAAGTGGTGGTAGAATGAACCAATTCGACTATAAATTAATTTTAGGAAAATATTTTTCATCGGTAATAGTGTTTCCTAAATAGCAAAACCCTGATATCTATTGTGTATGAGTTGAATTGAAGTGCCTATGAAAAAAAATAATGCTAAACGGAGGAAATGATACAATTATATAAGACTGGTTTATGAAAGAGCTACAAATTATTCGAGTACGGCCCTGAACGTTTTGACTAAGAATATGGCCGATGTATATTGAAGGTCACCGAATCTGGCTACAAATGATAAATGGTGAAAACTTTGAGTTTGGGTTCTGATTGTTATTAATTCTGTGCCCTGGCTTAACATATATCAATATATTGAAACTCTACCCAACTTTGCATTTTTAATACAACTGTTAAGAAAAACATATTCTTACAGAAAATGGTTAATTTATAAATTAAGACCATGACTGGAATCTTCGGAAGTATTGTGTAGTTCCATCAGAGAATTTGAAAGGTTTGATTTTCACCCACAAATAATTTACTCAAAACTAACTAAAAGCTCTGATACTAATATGCTGCCAGTTACCCTAAAATGATATTAAATTATTAGTAAAAGATGTGATTCATAATTAATTTACCTATTATAAGTAAGTAAATAAGTATCAATCGGTAGGGAAAACTGTGGTATCGGTGGCAGAATGAGAGAATGAATAATGATTTTTGAAGAAACAACTAATTCTGTGGTAAATTTAAATTTTCTGCAAATATATGTAAACATAATTTAAAGATTGCGACTAGTCGATTTTGTTTCATCCGTAGTTTTGGATAGTATAGAATTACCTTCAATTTAAATTTAAATATAAATAATTTGAAAGTATTTCAAGTATGCATGAAATTTCAAACAAATTTCTATCGACTTAAAATGGCGCCATGCAGGCTTTTTCAAAATTGAAATCATTTATAAATAATATAAAAATATTGTGGAATTGTGAATTATGCGAAAAGAGGTTAGACATAGGCAATATACAACAAACGAATATATTTAATACAGTATACAAAACAAAATGGTAAACTAAACAAAAACGTCGTTATTTCTTGAGACACAGACACTTGTCTACCCTACTCGTCAGTCGTCGTTCACTCTAATACTGACTCGCGCACTGGCCGTGTTTATCGCGCGTTTTTTCATACCTTGTTGCCGATGTTAAACGCGCACCTGAAATCTTCTTCAAATATCCCACAATATTAATTTTTTATGAAAAAAGTCACTAAAGAATGTATTCAAAACTCAAATGTTTTCTTTGTTTTTAAAAATCAAAAGTATATTATTTCATTATATTTCAAACATTATGTCAAATATAACTACATACTTCTAACTTCTGCTTGCAATTTTATTTACTATACAGGGTGATTCATAAGGAATGGGTAATATTTTACCTGCAGATTCTATAGTGGAAAATATTAATTTTTTGCTTAATAACTGGGGGTCAAATATTATAATACCCAGATACAGGATGTTAAAGTTATAAACATAATTCAGTAATGTTGTTATATTTCAGTTATTCTTTCACACATAAACATAAAAGTCGGTACAACTAGGTTTTTTGACGTGAGAAAATTGAATACACTATCATTTTTTGTGTCTCGCATAGAGGGCGCTACGTAAGCTATCTTGGTTTAACAGAATCCATCATAACTTTTTTGTACTTCGTTAATTTACAATCTCATTGCAAATTTTTGATTTAACCATTGTTTTTAAACAAAAAAGGGATACTTGTTTTATCTTCATAAAATACACCCCTACCGAGTTATTTACATTTAAGAAAATCCTGCGCACCCATAATTTTAAAAAAACATCCTGATTAATTAAAGGGTAAGTGCTAAAAATTTTAACAAAGTGTACAATGAAAATAAGTCACATATTAGATGTTAGAAATAACTGAAATTACATTTCAATTATTCTTATAACTTAACACCCTGTATCTCAGTAAGTATTAATATTTGATCCCCGGTTATTAAGCAAAAATTTAATATTTTTCGCTATAGAATCTCCTGGTAAAATATTACCCATTCCTTATAAATCACCCTGTATAACTTATCACTATTTATTTAAATAAAAAATACTTACTGCTATTCCAATATCCCATCCTGACCCAGCAGGATTTTTGGGGCATATGCCTTCCCGTCTGAGTATTACCCCACCATTTGTTGTCGCCCATACTTGACTTTTTCCCACACTTACATGTTTAAATCCAGTAGTATTTGGAGCTGAACCTAAAAATAATATGTGTGACCATTGGAAAATATATTATAAACAACTTATGCTTTCGGTTATTTTATTTAAAATAAAATTCTGGAATATCAGTGAATTCAGAGTAAAAAAATATGCTTTAGTTATTACAGAAACAGCTTGGCTTTGTTTTCTTATAGTGTGACCCCACTTAGGATCACAAGACTTCTGTATACCCGTTAACTGATGCTTGATTAACTTCAAACTTTAGTGGTAAAGAATGATCGATCAGGTGATTCTTTAAACTTAGTAATACATGATACATGCCAGTAGTGTGTGATTTTAAGAGGGTTTAAAAAGTCAATTTTTCAAAAAAAAGTATTAGCGATTTTTTTATTCAAATTTCGGTTTCGTCGTCGTAAAGAGCGCCATTTAAAACACCTGGATATCAATTTTAAATGAGATCACTTATCTGGTTACCGATCAAGTTGTTTGAGTTAAATTTTTCCAAAACTGATTGTGCATTTTCTGAGAATTCACGGCTTTTATTTAATTGTTCATTACATAATCAGTTTTTAAAAGTATGCCATACGCAACTCAGTAAAGTGACCAAGACTTTTCAATAAATTCACGACGAAGTATCTAAATTGCGTCCGATAAATCATTTTTCAAAAGGCGACTTTTCAGAATATTGCGATTTGCAGTTAATTATTAGTATTATTACCATAGACATAGGATATATAGACTAAGTGACAGTGCTTAGTAGTATCCGAGACATATCCAAGACATATTTATTATGCTGATCTCTTTCTACTATTATTACCTCAGGCTAGCGTTATCTCTCTCTCTTGTCTCGACGATCAAAGTGGGAGAAATACAAATTTATTACATGGAACGGATTTGCCACAATGTTATAACAGGGGCGGATCAAAGAATTTTCGAGCCCGAGGCGATAAACATTTTCGGACCTCTTTAAAAAAAAGAACATAGAAAATAAACATTTAATAACAAATAAATGTTACCGTGTACAAAATCTTCTATAAAAAGAGAAAAATCTAACAATATAAGCAACATAAACTCTCATATCTCAATGTCATACTGCTCTTCGATGCAGCCTTAAGTTTTTTTTGTGGCAAATATTATATATTCATATACCCTTATTTTGGGGATAATGCCAACGTTAAAAAAGTAAAGAAATAATAAAAATGATTCAAGGTATATAGTGTTTTTTTTTGGGGCAAACTGTTGAAGTTTGCCTAATACTACACTATCGATCTGATCTACTGTATGCTTTTAGCGTTGGCATTATCTCCAAAATAAAGGTATATTAGTAATTGGTATTATATGATGGGTGTCCGAAGACTCCGAGTACTATGAGTCTAGTCTAAGGTTTTGCTTATGGGCTCAAGCATCTGGCACAACGGTGTTTGATTCTCTGACCCGGTCGTTCATTTCTTTCCATTTTTTTCATTTAATATCAGACATGCCATCAATATGTTCAAAGGATATTTTAAGGCCCTTCAACATGCTTCTTTCAAGTTTTGAGGGGCAATTGAAAAAATATAATTATAACAGTTATTTTATTGGTTTAATGTAAAAGTAATATTAACAATAAATTAATACAAGAGAACATGCATTTTGTACATATGTAGTAAAAACAATAATACTGGCATACATTAATAGTTATTTATGTATCAAGGCATTAAAGTTCATCTTTTTATCATGAATGTGGAGCTTAGTTGCCGCCGAGGCCCGTAAGGCCGAGGCAAATAATCCACATGAGTGATAAAAAGGAATTTTAATGCTGAGGTGCATATTACATTTTTTTTTAAATCCAGAAACTCTAAAATTAAGATTAATTATACTCTGTCTGATGAGAGATTGCAGTGGTGGGCGTGGCTTGGGCGGAGAGCGGTTTACTCAGCTATCAAAATTTTTATAAAGCGTGGCAATGAAATTCTAATTATTTTAACTGCCGCAGTTTAAGTCTCAACTTGTACGTGCTGCACCATTGTTGAGGGGCTCCTATTGAATATATTATTCATCTATTTGCTAAAAGTTAAAGGAAATACTACGATACCTTTTATATTATTTGTAATTGACAATTCGTAATGTTAAATTTAGGATAATACACGTTTATTACTTAATAGTCACAAGTTTGACAGTCGATACACTCAAACTTCAATATCCTGTCAACTCGTATTTGTAAACGCCGTTGTAAACTTACCTGACTCTGTAACCAATAAGATCAAAGCGCGCGTTTTTGTCGTCCCTTCCACCACTGCAATCTCTCATCAGACAGACTTTAAGTCTGTTTTTTAAATAATATTCAGTGACGTTAAGAAATGTCATAATTATTTTAAAATTTTATGTGACATTAGGAAATGTCATAATTATTTTTGAATGTCAAATCGGAATAATTTTTTGTAGAAGAACTATTATTTTTAGCAATTATAATAGTGACAATACAATACTAAATTTAAAAAACTGTATTTATTTACCTTTTATTACAAGACAATTATTATCACAAGCAATAAAAAATTAATGTTTACGTTTATCTGTCACCTCTCCGCCAACTACAAAAATCATACCATAATGCATTACTTTAATGACTGTTTCTATCACGTTAATGACGATTTGATTTTGAGGTACTTTAATGCCGATTTAAAAAAAATATACTTATTTAGTCTGTTACTGGTTTTTATACAAAATCAAGTGAGTGTATTTCTGTCTTATATTTGGGCCACTTTTCTCAGACATTAGTCGTCCTTCATAATGTAGCCTTACACTTAAGTAGACTTTTGTAATTAATTTAATTAGTTGAAACCTATGGTCTTCCAAAATATCCTGACCTTTAATGTGGTTCAGCATAATTATGTTATCAAAAAAATTATTTTGCCCCCTTAATAATTTATGAAATAATATATTTACTATATTCCTCTTTGTACGGAGAATACATTTATTTTCACGAATAATTCTTTCTAAACTAAGGCATATATTTGTAACGTTCTCACTGGGAACATATAAACCTCCACGCTGCTTTGTGCGTAACAAAACTGACTTGCTCTCCTCCTCACCTGCAATCACTTGCTTTTGACAAATGTCACATGTAATTTTTTCCTTTATCCGCCGAACCACAAAACCCCCTATGTATTCTACAACATTATCTATATAATTTGACATTTTCACCATATTTTCAAGATAATCATGGTCATTTTGGATAACATTCAGTATGGAATCTTCATCTCCATCATCCAAAATGACATTGTTAGTCTTACATAAGCTGCCAGCACCTACATGTAAAATAGTAGTAGCATCCAATATGCTACAATTTCCGAATTTGGCAGCGGATACTTGGTGCCTCACCAACATTTTTTTGTACGCCGTCTTAAATTGGAGCGCAGATGGATTGTTATTCCATCCACCACGTCTCCTTACAGCACTAAAAAAGGTTTCCAAGTGATCTTGGCTCATTTTGTATGTTAAAATAAATGTCATATATTTATTTTTTATCAATTCATCGTATACGTTAAGCACACTGGTTAAGCTAACAATTAGTCCCAAAAAACCAATTTTTCTGTTTGACTCAATAATTAATCTCCCCGAGGAATCCCTTATTTTACATAAATAATCAATGAAATTATTAATTTTGTCTTTAAAAAACTCGTAATTTTGAGAACAAATTGCTCTATTAAAAAGAGTTTTAGAATATATATTCCTCGAATTTAACACGTCAAAAATATCATTAATTAAAAGGCAGAATTCTGCAGTTGCATTGCAATCTTGGAATTCGGGAATATTTAGTTTGTTACAAAATAAAAGAGCTGCATGAACACTTGAGCTTAGCGTCTGTACTGCCAGCCGAACTTTCATTTTTTCATTCTGGTAGTGAATATGCCGAGAAGTTATTTTTGTAGCAGCTTTTAAACCCTGACTTTTTTCCAATTCATATAACTTTTCTAAGTAATCCCACCGTATTTCTCTCCCATCTGGACTAATTAATAATTTCCTGTCACCTAAAGTGTTACGCACTAGTTTAACCATGTGGCATGCGTCCCACACAGTGTGAATTTTCTCCTGGGTGTTTTTGTGCAAAAACCAGGGTTTGAAATTCGGGCCAACCTCGTAATTGGTGCCAAGGGCATTGCACATAGATATATTTACTGGGGCTCCATCAAAAGTTAGCGAGTGACATATTACCTTATTTTCATGTAGTAACTCAAAACAAGTATTTAATAAGTTAGCTCGTTCAAGTGCAGATAGACCATCGATTAAAAAATACCCCAAAGGTATTTTCCAGTAAGCATTCATGCTAACAGCCATGAATACTAATGCATTTTTGGCTACAGGCCTGACATCACCATCGCCCTCTAAATTATTGCCTATATCTACAAAACCATGATATTTCCCCCCTTTATACTCAATGAGATGTTTTATGCTCATTTCATCAACTGTTACGTTAACAATAACTGTTTTGCCTTCCTCGGATTTTAATTTAAGAGCTTCAAAACTCTCTTTGGTGAATCCTGGAGAACCATCAATTACAAGGTACCACTGCCTAATAGTTTCGGGGTGAGGAAGCAGGTTATTAAATTGTTTCCTCACATAGTTATACGCAATTGTCGAGTAGAAGTGTAGAGTAAGTGCAAACATTCTAATTTCTGGTGAGTATTTTCTATTTTTTGCCATCAATTGCCTACTTAAAATCTCTTGAAGATCACTAGGTGTCGATTCCTAGTAATTAGAAATAAAATTTTAGTAAAAGTTTTTCGATTTTCAAAACAAACATTATCTTTTATAGTTGAAATTTTTTTGGTTGTGTATTCTGACTACTATGAACATTATTTCCTTTATTAGGACCACCGCATAGTTGTCGCCAGTAAACCCAACCTGCGGCCTCTCCTATGAGAGAATCTCAAATCATCTCAATTTAATTTATTTGCCACGTTTTGACCCATAAGGCTCCTATATTCCCTTCTCCTTTAATTAACGCTTATATCATAAATAGCTATTTATGTTATAATATATAATTATTCATTAAAGAAATTTTACCAAAATTGTATACGCTGTTTCACTGGATAACAGCCGCTGATCTCGTAAATGCATCAAAAGATCCTTCACAGAATTCATACGGTCTTCCAATCGTCTGTTGTGTCTCTGCAGATTGTCGACTTTTCTTCTTTGTTCTTCCAATGTCTTCCTTACTAACTGCAAATGACGCCTCGCCTTCCTTGGTGTACCAAAGTGTTGTGGTGTCAAATCTCCTACATAACGAGCATCCCGTACAATTTGTTTTTGAGGGGTTTTTTGAACGATTGTTGTAGATATTGGATCTAAAACACAATTACAAGGTAATAAATAAAAAAACTGAATTGTTGCACGAAAAATAATAGTATATAACCCCTATGTTTTAAATGAGATGAAAAATAAACAGAACTGTACCTTGCTGGATATTCTGAGGTGCTTCCTCCAAAAAATGCTTTGATGGTCCTGCTTCCAACAAGTCTAATGGCGTTATACCTTGTAAAATTGTGGACCCTTGAACTTCTGTAATAAAGAAGGTATATATTTAATAAAATGTATAGATTTCATTAGAAATTGGATAATATATTGAATCAATAAGCTTTACTGTTTAAGTAATAATACCTGTTGCTTGCTCGATATTTGGAGGTATCGCTTCATCAGAAACCTTTGTTGTTGATGTTTCCAACAAGTCCGTCGAAGATATAGGTTGTGGAATTGTAATCCTGTGCTTTTCTACAATATTCATAACATTATTAGTTAACCATTTCAGAGCTATAATAGGCATGTGATTTATGCTGCTATAGTGGGAATCTAATAAGAGGTTAAAATTACTTACTCTCTGGACCAGATAAATACATTTCTTGAGGCAATGCTTTCCTTTTCCGTATTTGCATTTTTGGGTATTGGTCACTCGGTGAAGGAACAGCAGTGTTGAGGAGTCTCCTTGTGGGCCACATAGTGGAGTCATAATCACTTACAAGAAAATGGTTAGAGCATACTTTTAGGGATCGTTTCAATTCAGTATCATCTATATAGCATGCTTTCATCCATGATCTACGAAGTTCCAGATCTGCAGGAAACCTAAAATGATTCAATTCGTTAAGTGTTAATGTCATATATTAAAATATTTAATTTAATCCATTGCTTAAATTGTACCTATCAAAAAAATCGAAAACACGTAAACTAGTGGTAACGAATTGTAGGTTAGATTGGTGCCACACGTGTATTTATTATTTATCTGCCTACTTGTACTATTTTATAATTTAAAGAAATGTTACTTACGCATGGAACGTTAAATTGCTATTATTTTTATATGTCGCATCACAAACACAACACCGAGTCATAACGAAAATTACAATAAACTCTACCACGATACACAATCACAATGAATAATGAACTGGTAATGTTATGATGGCCAATGCGTTCACGCAGACACACGTTACAATTTTTCTGCGCATGTGCGACAGCCTGAAAACGAGAGAGAGATAGGTAAATACGCTGCAAATGGTATGAAAAGAGATGAACCGAAAACGGCATGTTGCAGGTCTTCCGGACGTAATCTGAGTTAGATTCATATGGTGTATTGGTGTCTATATATCCTATGTCTATGATTATTACCCATCTTTTATTTTATTATTGGTGCAGACTTTTTTAATGAAAATCTAAATGGGTAAAATTTTTTAAATTTTTTACGAAATGTACTATCAGACACAATAGATGAACTTTTACTAATGGAAATACGAAATTTACATTTTCAAATCTCCATAACGCAAGAATTATTAAACAGTGGCTAAATGAAAATTTTCCAAACAGTTGAATAAGCCGATTTAGTGGGTTAATTCATTAGCCCAGGTCACCCGATCTCAAAATTCTTGATTTTTTCCTATGGGATCTACAAATTACAAAACATGTCCAACGAATCAAGTAGGTCTTTGCGCAAGAATACGTCAAGCTTGTGCAGAAATTATGCCGCAACAGTTAAGGAATGCAGTCAATAATATACGGAAACGATATAATAAATGTGTAGTATTAAATAGAGGTTTGGTAGAAGCCACAACAATTTAAATTAAACATTTATTTTTGTTAATTCTAACTACAGTTATGTACAGTCGGCGCCACCCAAATGTGAACGGCAAAATTGCATAGTGTAATTTACACTTTAAATCATAAGCTTTGTTTGTCATCAAAGTGTAGTGCAGAAAAGTGTAGGTTTAAAAGTGTAAAAAGTGTTAACAAGTGCAGATGTGTAATTCTATAACAAACAACCTTTAGAGAGTGTACGTACTCTTGTCAGAAAATCAACATAACCTATAAATAATAGCAATAATTGGTACTCATAGCGCAGCTCGTCTCCTGGTAGCTCATAGTTTAAAAAAAATGTACAGGTGGGAAAAAGTTAATGTTGTGGATCAACACGGCAATAATTTTGAAATAACTGGGCCACCTGCCTACATAGAACAGTTGTTTGTTATTAAAAAATAATCTTTTATTTGTATTAATCTGTTTGTTTTAGATGAGGTTTTTTTGCAACAACAAATACAAATACAAAGCGATAAAAGAATGGCGTTCAATTTAATGCAATCAAACAAAGAAAATTGTCTCCCAAGTCATAATGTAGACGGTAATAACATTCGACATTCTAGCCAAGTTCAAATTACAGAAGTTGCAGAATTTTCCCAGGATTTTTCCGGCGACGATACCGTGAATTTTACTGAAAGTGAAGAAGTTCATACATGGACAGATGCAGCAATAAAGCTATTAATTAGCTTATATAATGAATATAAAAACAAAGAAAAAAATGTGGTCAGTAATAGAAAGTAAAATGAACGAAAATGCCTATAAGTTTACCCCCCTACAATTTGAAAATAAATGGAAATCATTAGAAAGAGCCTATAAGAAAAAAACAGAAAATAATAAGAAGACAGGGCGAGGTAGGGCAACATGCTCGTATGAAAAGTTAGTAGGTATTTATGCAATATTTAACGAGCTATGTACAGGATGTCAGAAATTCAAAACAGTTGAGGAGTTTTGCCTCTGCACTCTAAATAAAAATCACTGATTGTATAATAATTGTGTGGCTATTGCTCGAGTGGTAACGTTTTTAAAATATACGCCAAAATTAACAAATCGGAGTACATGCGGAAATTATTTGGTAGAAACTTTTCCTTCTAAGTAGATTACGATTCTGATTTTCATATGTTTATACTTATAAAGTTTACAATAATAAATAATTCAATATAGACTTTCTATAAATAAAATGTCACAATATCATGAATTTGTTTCAACTTCATTTTATATTAGTATTGTAGTAGCAAAAAGTGCTATTATAATAGACGTACAAGTGGGGTAAGATGGATGGTCGAGAAGCACGCTACAGAACTAGGGCTGTATTTAGGGTCTGTAGACCCCTAGGCTGAACCTGTGGTGGGTTTTCAAAATTAAGTCGTAGATAGCCTGCCTGTAAATATAGCCTTGTACAGAACGCAGATCCGGTTATAAACACCATCCTTCTTACCTCATTTGTAAGTCTACTGTAGCAGTTTTCGCTAGTATACTATTTTCATAAATGTGATTATTCCTCATTATTTATGATAAATATTTCTTTGTTTTTATAGAGAGCTACAGTATGTTGGAAAAATCTTCCATTTTCCCTGAATATCTACTAAATTCAGATGATAATGGGAGAACCAAAAACCAAATAATTGAAGCTGCAGGAATCAACATTGATAGCAGTACATCACAATATTTAGATGCTGGATCGGATATTTCCACTGCATCTTTGACAGAAAAAGAAAACGTCACCGTCCAGCCTTCTACTGCACGAAACAGAAATGGCATCGCAAAAGAATTTAGAGAATTTCGCCTCTCTAAGGAAAAACACTACGAACAGATTGTTGAATTAGGAAATAAAAAATTAAGTGCCTATGAGGAAAGAACGAAGGAAATAAGTAGAGAAAATGATTTAATAGAGAAATTAATATCCACGTTGGAAAATAAATAATGACCTACTTGCTTCTATTATATATTTATGATAGTCTCATTTATTTTACTCACACAAGTATTTATTGCGATTATTTAAGTAAAGTTCTATTGTTTCTTTAGTTATTCATAACATTTATTCTTTAATTTTTCAACTGATTGTTTGATATTTTTAAAAGTGAAATACTTATTGCTACCAATTTAAGCAAGATCTTATTGTTTGTTAATTATTTGAAGGGTCAGCCGTAACAATGTATTAAAAAAATATTGAGGATGTGGAATTTGAGGACTTACGAACAAAAATAAAAAAGGTACTTATTACACCGTTTAGGACCTTTAAAGAAATTTATATAATTTTTAAACAGGACGTTCGAGTTTTCAGTACAATGTAGCTAAAATTTGTATTTTTTTAAAGGACATCATATATATTATTACTTATTTGGACAGAGGAGATCTTGATCTTTTCCAAACTACTTCATAGTATATATTATTGTGATCGATTATTTTTGGATATATGCAAGTTTTAAAATTTGATTCTGGTATATTTACTTTATTATAATAGCATTATGTATGTATATACACCAAAATTGCAACTTTAAAACTTGTGTACAGTGTACCTCTAACTCTTACAATAATTGGGTTAAATGTATACAATGATGTATTTTTTAAAAGTTCTAGAGGTCCTGTGTCCAAATATTTAAAAATATACAGGATGTTCTTTAAAAAATACGAATTTCAGCCAACACTGGAAACTAATATCCAGTAGGTATAAGAAATATATGAAATATTTTTTGAATGGTTCTAAGCGGCCTAATAAATCCTTTTGTTTGTAAGTTTAAATAGTACATTGAAATTGGGGCGAGAACCATAAGTGAGCCACACTGTACGTGTTAAAAGGACAATAGAAATACAAAATATACTACTTATGTAATATCTTCCTATATGTAAGTATATTGTTATATTTCGTTGTTTCCTGGAAATTCTGATTTCAGCAAAATATTACAACACTGTTACGGCCGAACCTTCATTTATTGTTTTTTTACTATTTTTTAACATAGAGATGGTCTGATACAGTTTTATATTTTTAGAAGTTATATTTATTTTCTGTTTTATTACATATTAAATAAAATGAATTGTTATAAAAACATCTCGTTACAAATAAAATTTCTTAAAGCTGTCCCATTTTCTTCAAAATCTAAAATTTCAGGATCATTATAATCTTCTAAGGGAATGCCTTCCACATCAAGTAACTCAGCATCTTCTGTAATATCTGATAAATTGTGAAGTACACAGCACGCCCTAATGAAGTGGCAGAGTATTTTCAAATTTTTTAGTTTGCAGTAGTATAGTTGCCGAAACCTTTGTTTAATTATGCCAAATGTATGTTCCACATCCACTCTACAGGAGCTCAAAGTTCTATTAAACTGTTTCTGTGCATGCGTAAGGTGGCCATTGTCCTTGTAAGGTACCATTAGTTGTTTCAAACATGGATATGCTGAATCGCCTAATAAGTAATAACCTGAAAAAAAATATGTCCCTTTTTTAATTTGTTAAAACTAAAATTTAAGTTATCAATTTAATTTTTCTATTCATTTGTATATTATAAATTAACTATGATCTACATAATTCAAAAAAATGATTGAAATGTGTGAAACTTACAAAAGTATGAAATGAAATGAATAGATTTTTATTTTTGGTGGAAAATCTGGGTGATAACTGATAACCCAAAAACATTACTATTATTATAATAGACATACAAACCTTCGCGTAAGTTTACCAATTTCGAAAAAACTCCAGAATTTTTTAAAAGGCGGCTGTCATGAGCTGAGCCAGGCCAACCAACAAATATATCTATAAATTTATGTTCTTCATTACAAATACCCTGCATGCAGATGCTAGTAACACCTTTTCTGTCAATATAGGCATCAGAATTTGTTTTCGGTGGATCTATTCTGATGTGAGTACCATCAATAATGCCTATTAAAAAAATTTAAATATATAAATTTCTTATTTATCATAAATTAATTACGAAATAAATTTGCGCATACTTACCTACAACACCACGAAATTTTTTCTTTTCAAAATAGTAATCTGCAGTCTTTTCTTGTGCAGGAATATTTGGCCAACGAATAATATTCGGCGACATATTGCTGATGAACATTGTTATTCGGTAAATAATGTGATGGACCGACCACAAAGATAAATCAAATCTATCTGCCAAATCTCTATATGAACAACTTTCATGCCCTGCGAACCATAAAAAGACAGCTAAATGTTTAGCTGCCGATTTTACATTATAATTTAAAATGTTCTTATAATCATCTGATTCCTTATAATTATCTGCCAAAGTTGTATATAACTTCCTGTCTATCCGAAAATGATTCTTAAACTCTTTATCTGTGTAGCTTGGTACAATTTCTTCAAAATAATTTTTTATACAGTTTCTCCTATTACATTCTTTCCACTTCATTGTATAATATAGAAATTCATCGTCACTGTTGCTGAGTTCACTATCAGTATCTTCACTCTCATCACTAAATAACTCTGACAAAATCACATTATTTAAATTCATACCTGTCAGACAACCCGCCGTTTCAGTTAAACCTCAAACTTCAACTCAGGCGCCTGCGCTGCACTATCGACACTCGTTACACCTCGTCAGAAGTCAGTGTCAAAAGTGCAAGAAAGTGTACGCTGTACTGGTATACCAAACGGCTAGCACTGTCTGCACTAATTTATAACAAACGACTTATTGGCAAAAAGTGTAAAAAAGTGTACACTAGTGGCTGATGACAAACAAACCTATAGTCGCCGTAAAATTTGAAAATAGTTGTCAAATATATTTGTCATAATTTGTCAAAAGTAAAAGCAAAGAATGCAAAGATAACTTATACCAAGGCATTTAACTGAAGTGCAAAAAGCGAGGGCTATAGCCAAATTGGAAGAAAATAAGTCTGAATGAAGTGGCTGCTGATTTAAGTGTTAGTAATAGTTGTATATTTTATATAAAAAAAGCGCTGGCAAGAAGAACAAAGACTGCAAGGACCTATAAGGCAAGGTGTAGGTCTCCAATGAGAATGAAGACAATGCTGTGGTCGAATTTACCCATCAGAATCCTTTCAAAACCGCTGTCAAAACTAGAGAAGAAACATGATTCTCAGGGTATTAGAGAATAGCGCAAAGACGTCTTAAGCTATCTGGCGTGAAGAACTGCTGATTTTTAAATATAGAGATTAGTTTTTATCATTTTTGTTTTATTAATGTTTTTCTGAATTAAGTTTGTGTCATTTTATTTCTCACAATCGTTAAAAACATGAATGAATTACAGGAATAATAATTAATATTAACCTTCTTTCACTAACATGTAGGTAATATTAGTTAAGTTAATTAATTTGCTAACTTCTTTTATACTATTCGTGTCGTCCTTGGTCCTTCTAATTATTATTATGGTAACAGAAAATTATAAAAGTAATATTATTTTCTGTCAATATACCCTCTCTGTGTTATGCCACTAAACAAAGTCTGACTTACTACAATGAAATTCAGAAGAAATTTCCATGACAACCAAAATGCGTTCACATTTGGGTGGCGCCGACTGTACTATTGGAAGCAAAAAATTTACAACGATATTTAATCAAGTAATACTGGTTTTTGTAAAATTAAGGCTCGATCTTTTATTCACCGATGGATCGTCCGGATGCATCAGACTTCCATCAAGTTGTTCTTTTATTCACCGAGTTAATCCAATACGCGTCTGCTTATTAACCGGATTAGTCAATCGGTGTTCCATTGGTTCTATCGTAGTTTAAGCTCGATGGATACGGATGAAGTTTGATAGAAGTAGTGGGGAAGCTTGTCAGCTGTTTTATTTTGTTGCTATCGGTCTGTTGTTTGAGGTTATAGGGTTTTGCACTTTTGTACGAACGTTACAAAAAAGGAGATAAGAGGATCAATTCAACGTCACTATTACTGCTATCTGTAAAACTATTATCACTAGGGCAGGTGGAGTTTTCATTCTCATCATTATTAAAAATATACTTCAGGACAGTTAAGCCTTCTATATTTGAAGATGTAATGGATGCAGAGATGCTCTTACTTAAATTGCTTCAAAATTATACAAATAATAAATAGTCTTCCTATAACCTTAAAAACCATAAATGTCAAATCTTCGAGCACGAAGCGTCAAACGAGCGTTCTTAAAATCATCTATGAATTTACCACCTGACATCCATCGGTCACGTGACCGACATCAATCGGTGGAATCTGTCGGAGTAAATACGGTTTAATAAAAGATCGAGCCTATAGTCTCTATAAAATGGTTTTATGTTATTTGACATTTTATAAAATCTTTGACACAATACATTGACGTATCAAAAGAGATATCTATAAAGGAAACATTAAATTTATTTATTAAATCTCTAACATAAAAACAAAAATATGTAAAATTTAAAAGTCCATGTTGCGGAATTCTTCTACGGGCAGTTGAATTAGATGCTGGAAAGTGTGTTTCTTCCTCTGCCTTTATTACTGTCGAAAAGGGATGCTATATTCTACCAAGGCAGCATCTTCATCCCCATTAGAAAACTGTGGACGACCAGAACCCGTCATACGGGCTAGATTTCCACTTGTACTTTATGTAAAATATTGTTGATTTGTGATAATGTAACTCATCTGCCAGAAGTTACAAGGACCATCAAGTATCTAATTTGGCCAATGCAATTCCTTTTTCGACGTCTGTAAGCTTATGGTTAGGCAAGTTTTAAAGTTTAGGAAATACTTAATAAGAGAATCAATATAAAATGACACTGACAATTAAATTACTAACAAAATAAAGTGACATTGGTTGCCACTGTGTTTTCTCCTATTTACAAAGTTGAAAAAAGTCGAAAACTTTTTGCTCCCAATTGACTATATGCAAGGGGGCGGAGTTATTACTAAATCCGACGTGAGCGTTTGCGGTGAGTATAATTGTAAATTTTGAACCCTAATTTTCCCATCTGTCACGGTCAAGATACGATTTGTGCTGTCAAGAATGTCAAGTAATAAAAATTGTTGTTTGAACGAGAAAAGTCGTAATTTAACAGTACTTTTCGATTACAAATGAAATATGGGAAAATTAAGCCACTTGCAAACAAACGTTGTGTTCTAGGCTATCCTGTTAGCGATGCTTTCCACAAAATAAAGTTTTACAGATTTCCTGTGCGGAAACACAACTTTATAAGGCGTATCTGTTACAGCCGTTTGTCGAATGCACTTAATGTGCTGTAATTTTATCATAGCTGCTGATATCAACATATTCTTCTACATGTTCCACATGACAAAATGCCAATTTCCTTCCTTTCTCTAAGGGTCAGATGTACAAATGTGGTTCAACGAAAGTTCAGCTGATTTGGTTCAAATTCCAAGGATACCAATTGTTGCAAGAATGGTATCCTTGGATTTTGAACCAAGTTCAGCTGAACCACTTTTATACAACTGGCCCTAATACATCTCTCACTATGGTAAATTTATTGGAATGCTTAATTTTTTTAAATTTGGTACGCAAAATTATACTCGTCATTATTTTATATTATTCTGTCATGTCGTGACATTGACAATCATGTGTAGTGACAATGACATTGACAAATTAGGGTTACAAATATTATAAAATTGACCACGAGTGGCGCTACTAGAACACATACATACATAAATATAGCGAATAGTACATAAAATTATTTATTATTTAAAAATAAATTTAGATAAGTACTTCATTGTGAATTTATTGAAAAGTCTTGGTCACTTTACCAAGTAGTGTACGGCATATTTTTAAAAACTGATTATGTACTGAACAAAAATAGAAGTGTCGTGAATTCTCAGAAAATGCACAAACATATTTATTTTCTTTTAAATCGAATTATTAACCGCATAGGTAGTTAGTATATGTCCTTCACATATCTCAATTACGCTGGCAGACAAAAACTTCCAGTAGGTGCGTGGGAAACGGATATACACCACATGTGGTGTACTTAATATTTATATTTATTTATTTATTTTTTAAATAATACCACAGGTAATACGACCCCCTTTATCCCTGAAGACTCTGAAAGTCTTGTGCGAGAGGGGGCTATACATTTAGAGACAAGGGACACACACCCAATATCCGAGTCTACTCGGATTAATTCCTTTGTTCGAAAAAATCCCAGTGCCACGGCCGAGAATCGAACCCGGGACTCCTGGCTAAGAGTCAAGTGTCATTGCCTCTCAACCAACCAGCCATTTTGTTTATAATCATTAAATAATCGTAATCGTATTGTAATCCAACGATTATTAAAATGATAATATTAATCATAATCATAAAATAACAATCATTGCATCACTAATTGCAGTATTATCATATAATGTATTATAAATTTAGATATTCTACTAAAAATGACAAATTGTAGGAAACAGAACCATAAGCAAAAGAAAAATTCCACCTTGCCTAATAAATTATTTTATTTGTCTGCTCCCAGAATATGTAAATATACACCTGTGTACACTATGTGTTCAAATTACGACAGTTCATGAATTGTATAACATTATAAAAAACCATATTCTTTCTGTTGATTATATTAATGTTTAAGTTAGTATTTAATTATTGTTATTACTTATGGTTTGTAATTCCCTACCCTGTAATTGGATTCGTCTGTTGGGTAGTAGTTAAAATAAAATGAATAAACCTAGTAATTTACGATACCAGCAACGTTAAGATGCTTTTTACGTTACGAAAGAATAGTTTCTTTAAAATTATCGAGTAACGTAAGAAGTGGATATCTTTACCAGTATCATAACACGTTTTATTTTATCCTATACTATTTTTTCAAAAAATACATAGAAATTTTCAGTAGTAATACCACAAGAGATTGAATTTTCGCGATAAGTCTGTCGATTTATTTCTAACGAAACTGAGTTGCTTGTTTTCAAGCAACTCAGTTGAGTTTAGAAACAAAAGAGACTATAAGATAAATTCAATCACGAGTGGTATTTTATTAGACTATTTCACGAACAAATATTTGGTTGATAACTTCACTTGAAGTAGCACCGAAGCGACTCATTTTGACGTCTGTATCTATAATTAATTTTTATTAAATTTGCTTTGCCATCCGTACCCATGGTTATGTCGTTGAAAACACTACGCTGGTCCAGATTATGTGATAATTTTAAGGTGAGTGAAATAGTCAGTAGTAATACCACAAGAGATTGAATTTTCGCGATAAGTCTGTCGATTTATTTCTAACCAAACTGAGTTGCTTGGAAACAACACGAGTCCGTAGGAGTTTAGAAATAAAAGACAGACTTATAAGATAAATGAAACACGAGTGGTATTTTATTAGACTATTTCACGAACAAATATTTTGGTTGATAACTTCACTTGAAGTAGCACCGAAGCGACTCATTTTGACGTCTGCCTCTATAGGTGTTTTTGAAAAAAGGAATGGTATATACCGGTATGTATCACTGTCGTTCGATAATGTGATCGGTGAATTGATTTCATGTTTGTAAATTACATTACATCTACCGGTACCTACCGAATCTATGCACCGCCTGGATCGTCGATTTGAGTCTAATGATGAATTTACGCATCTAATTTAGACATATAAGTTCGTACTCATCACCGTCAATTAATTCTATTGCAGTTGACAATATTAATATTTCACAATTATCCATTTTCCAATTTCAAATATTTATCTTTCATTACCTGTCACATTTCAAGCAGTAAAATAATGTTAACTTATCGGATTCGTTCTAAAATAACAACTCTACCGGTTAATGAACTGTTCAACCGCAATTTACCGGTGTGGATCCACTGGTATCTACTGTTCCAATTTTCGAAAACGCTTAAAAATTAATTTTTATTAAACTGTCAAACTTTGCTTTGCCATCCGTATCCATGGTTACGGCCATCCGTATCCATGGTTACGTCGTTGAAAACACCACGCTGATAGACTAATTAGATTGAAAGACAGTCGGTGTTTTCACTGTAATACAAGCTGTCTTTGGTTTGTGATTGGTCAGATTATGTGATAATTTTAAAGTGAGTGAAATAGTCAATAACATCTCATCATAAGAACGAATCAAGTGAACAGTCTGAAATCATATAAAACTATGGTTACTTTAGTATCCAAGATAAATGGTATCTCAGGACATAAGCGGATCCAGAAGGCCCTTCAGGGGGGGGGGGGGGGGTCATTAAAATAAACAATAATATTAAACACCATGATTATTATTTAAAATATTTTTAATTTTTATTGCATTTTTTAAAAATATTTTAAATAATCATGCATGGTGTTTACATTGTTTATTTTAATGGCCCCCTGATATTTTTTTTTTTTTTTTTTTTTTTGTCATCATATTTGCTAAGTACACATGTATGTTAAATCGCTCCGTAAAGAAAATAAATATAGTTAGTAAAAAAGTGCTGCTTGAAAAAAAATAATTCTATACACTAGAAGTAAAGTTAAGTGCAATTCAGTGGTTATAAAATTTTGTGACAAAAAAAACATTGCTTAAAGGTATAAACAAATAAATACCAAAATGTCTACTAAATGTGTGGTTTGCAACCAAGCATTAGGAGTCAAATCGACCAGCCTAGAATGTGGTTTTTGTGACAGTTCTTATCATGCCAAATGTGTTGAGCTAACAAAAAACCAACTTGAACTGATAAAGACAAATGAATTTATTATCTGGAAGTGTCCAACGTGTATTAAATCAGCTGATGAGGTAAATAAACAAACAACATGTACTGGATGTACAGCTATTCCAATTCTATTAGAGTCCATAAAAAAGTTGAGTGAAACGGTTGAGGAGTTAAAATTACAAATAAATAAATCTGTTAATCAAAATAGTGGAAACGATATTGAGAACATAATAAATGAGATTACTGATAGACAGAAGCGCAATAAAAATATCATAATTTATAAATTAAAAGAATCAGAGGAGACAACTCTACCCAATAAAAAACTAGATGATACACTGCAAGCAAAACAGATTATAAAATTTGTATCTGAAGATATAGATACTGAAGGTATTGAAACGTATAGATTGGGCAAGATGAATAATACAGAAAGACCATTGAAAGTAATTCTGAATAGCAAAGAAGACGCACTAAAGCTAATAAGGAATAAAAGTAAATTACGTAATTCGCAGTATGGAGTAATTATGGGAATGGATGAAACAATCATGCAACGTAAATATTACAAAAAAGTCAAAGAAGAAATGGAAGAAAGAACAGAGAAAGGTGAAATATTGAAGATAAAATATATAAATGGCACACCTACCATAATCAAGGCAAAAAACTAAATCTAACTGTAGGTAATATCAACATCAGATCGCTGAACTCAGGTTTTGATTTATTCAAGGATATAATAAGTGAAAATTCATTAGATATAGTTGGTGTAACGGAAAATTGGTTACAAGAAGACTTTCCCTCTAAATATATTACAATAAAAAACTATAATTTTGTTAGATCAGACAGACTCACTCGAGGGGGGGGTGTTGGTGTTTATTTAAAAGATCATCTTAGATTTAAAGTTTACTATAATAATGCAAATTCTGAAAGTGGATTAGAACAACTATGGATTAAGATAAACATAAATAAATATAGTCTTGGATTTGGTGTTGTATATAAACCACCTAGTGTAAGTGCAAACTGCCTTAGCGAGTTTTATGATATATTGGAACATATTTTTCTTGAAGTAAATTCTATTATAGTGGTGGGAGATATAAATATTAATCTTTTAAAAAATGAAAACGATACAAGACATTTTTACTCAAATATATCTAATTTCAATCTAAAGCAAATTGTAACATTTCCTACAAGAGTAACAGATGATAGTGAATCTTTAATTGATGTGATATGTGTAAGTAATAATATTGTGGTAAAATCCTGTGAAACTTCAGATATGTATAATTTAACGGATCATATGTTAGTGTCATGTGAGCTTTCTATTGAATGTGACCAGCTTGAAACAGGTAAACCAAAATTTTTTAGAAACTATAATAATATAAACTATGAGGATTTTAATAATGATGCAACTAGCTTACGCTGGAATACCATATATGAAATAAGTGATATAAATTTAAAAGTTGAGAAATTGAATGAAAATATAATATATTTATTTGATAAGCATGCTCCACTGATGCAGTTTAGTGGCAATAAAAAGAATCCTCCATACATTACATATACAATAAAGCAAATGGTAAAATTAAAACATAAAGCACATAAAAAATACCTGAAAAATAAAAATACAAATAATAAAGAGTATTATTTAGATTTAAGAAAATATACAAGTGAAGCAATAAAAAGAGAAAAGATAGCTTACATGCAATTTACATTACAAAATAATAAAAATAATCAAAAAAAACTCTGGCATAAAATGAGAGACTGGGGCATAAATAGTACTAAAAGTTCTAATATTTGTAATTTGGATGAGGAGGTCACCTCTCACATTATTATTACCGGCTTATAAATATAGCCGGTAATAATAATGTCAGTTTAAATTTAGTAAATTATTATGAAAATAATATGTTGAATAATGCATCTAATAAATTCAAATTTAAAAATGTTACTTGTCAGGATATATACAGAGTACTAAAAACTATAAAATCTGAATCCCTAGGAGTAGACAATATAAACATCAAAATGATAAGAATAGTGTTACCTCATATAATAGATGTATTAGTTCATATCATAAATGAATCACTATGTGCTGGTGTAGTTCCCGATATATGGAAAATTGCAAAAGTAATTCCATGCCCTAAATTGGAAAATTCAGAAAACCTAATAGACTTACGTCCACTAAGTATTCTGCCTGCACTGTCTAAATTTATTGAGAAAATAGTTGTATATCAACTAAAATGTTATTTAGATGTAAATAGTATACTGCCTAATCTACAGTCTGGATTTAGAAGTAAATACAGTACCCAAACTGCACTACTAAAGATCGTCGATGACATAAGTAGAGCAATTGATAAAAGAGCAGTCACGTTTCTTATTTTACTTGATCAAAGTAAAGCATTCGACTTGGTAAATTTTGAACTTCTAATAGCAAAATTAAAATTCATTGGGTTAGATGTTGGTGCACTAACTTGGTTTAAAAGTTATGTTACAAATAGAATGCAGGTTGTAAAATATAATGAAATACTTTCAGATGTAGAAAAAACTAAAAGTGGTGTGCCACAGGGGAGCGTAAGAGGGCCGTTATTGTTTGCAATCTTCATTTTTGATATAGCTGATTGTATGAGGCATTGTTCTTATCATTTATATGCTGATGATATCCAGCTATATATGTCAAGCACAGTAAAAAATATTGATATAGCTGAACAGAATATTAACTATGATTTAAAAAAATTATCAGATTGGTGTAAAGATAATGGACTCAAACTTAATCCTAATAAAACTGTAGCAATTTGTATTGGTAATCAGCAAAATAGAATTAACGTAAATCTAAATACAGTTAATTTAATAGTCAATGAAACAAATATACCCTGGGTGAAATCGGTAAAAAGTCTTGGACTGATAATAGATGAAAATCTCAACTTTGAGTCGCATGTAAATAAATTAGTTAGTGTATCTTATATGAAGTTAAAAATGCTTAATAGGCTTAAGTACTCACTGAATAGTGAAACAAAATTAAAGCTTGTACAAAATTTAATATATCCCGGATTAGAATATTGTTCCGTTGTTTATTATGAGCACTTAACACAATTTAACAAAAATAAAATGCAGCGAATACAGAATGCTTGCATGAGGTTTGTATATTGTATTCCGTTTAGAGAACATGTAACACCTTATTTTAATAATGAATTCAAAATAAGTACGAGATTTAAGTATTTATATTGTGTGTTTTTATATAAACTTGTTCGGTATAAATGTCCACCATATTTGTTTCAACTATTAATACTAACATCACAGAGACATGATGCTAATATAAGATCCAATAATAATTATTCAATACCGCAACATACCACATCGAAATTTAAGAGTTCATTTTCATATGTTGCACCAAAACTTCTAAATACAATTATTGCATTGTTATCAATGACAGAAACTAGTTTCAGGAGATCATTAAAATTACTATTATCTGATTAAATTATTTGAACTGTTTTCATATATAAGTATAGATACACATACACCTATGTTCAGTTAAATATAAAACTCATTATTGCAAAATTATTCATTAATTGTATTCATTTACGTTTAAATTTGCGAGAATTTTTAGTTAATTTCTTTTTATTTAGTTTTTCATAATATTATGTATTTATATAGCTTACTAAAATTATATTGTACGGCTAAGTAAATAGGCAAGGTGGAAGATCAATTTTTATTGAACCTTGTCCTTTTGTGTAATATGTATTTTACATTTGTACATTGTTGCACAATAAACACTATTATTATTATTATTATTATTATTATTATATGAAACTCATAAATAATTAACAAAAATATTTTCCATTTTAATAGTTATACTTACAGTGTTTACCCGGATTGAGTTCACAATAGGAAAAACGGAAAAATTTTTTATTTTTTATTTTATGACAAAAAGTCTCTTAATCAAAATTTCTGCTTACTTTAAAAATAGCATTTCTGCCAAGAGTGCCAATATTAACACTCCTAACAGAAATACTATTATCAAAGTATTTTTATTACGAGAGACTTTTTGTCAAAAAATCAAAATAAAAAAGTTCTTCCTATTGTGAACTAAATTCGGGGAAACTTTGTATAATAATAAAACTAATTTCTCTCTTTAAACTCTTCAAGGCCAGCCCCCCCTCCCCCTGGATCCGCCATTGTCTCAGGAATTTTTTATTAACAAATTTGTTTATCAAAAACTTATGTTATGTTTTTTACACCACTAGTAGCATACTACTATCTTTGCGTGAATCGTTGCTATGCAGTTAATACTATAGTAATAGTATAGGATGATGTAAACCTGTCTCTATGAAAGAAAAAATAGTTTTTGTATTTCTAGAAATCACAATCAAATATAAATATTTGGTATATTTTTTACATATTTTGTTTTTCCAAAGTGCCGTTGCATAATATATTAAGACTTACTTAGAACAGGCGGATCAGGGATAATAGTCTGCCAATGTGAACCTTCAGGAAATACTGGAGTAATTTCTTTTCTTACGTGCAAATATCCTCGATTATCTACTGCCCAAACTCCAATGGTATTTACAGAAATCTGTCTTAAATGTCCACCACTTGGAGGTTCTACACACACCCATTTTTCACCCTCTAGTTTTTCTTCAGTAATACCTAATCGATAATAAGCACAGCCTTTTTTACCAGTTGCCCAGACTTGTTTGTAAGGACCACAACTAATACTACTTAATGGTTGATCTGTATTTACGTGCTCCCACACGTGACCCTAAAACAAATCAAAAAATTATATTAAAATTTACTTATGTATTTAGAAATTTTGATATTTTGCAATTTAGAGATTAAAAATATTAAGTTCTAAATTATTTAATACATAAAATTTGTAGTTGCAAAATCGTTAACTTACATTAAATTGTTAAATACAACGATTTCAAACGTGTGACAGTTAAACAGCCTTTTGGGTTCTGAATGTGATTATTTATATATTACTATTTTTGCTCCGAGAAACCATTATTAATAGGCATAATTAAGATATATACAATGGCATCAATAAAAACTATCCACCCTAAATAAATCTGGATATAGAACAGTGGCGGCTGGTCAGGGTGGGCAGGTTGGGCAGGGCCCACCCAGAAAAAAATTAAGAACTGTTTCGCACTCTATCGAAATATTTTTTTTGTTTGTTTTCTTTTTGTGATTTAAATTGGTGTACATTTGTTTTCTATTTATATATAGAACAATGAAATGTTGAAAAATATTAAAAATGGAGTTTAGAAACTATTCGAGATAATGCCTAATATCCTCCGCTTTCCAAATTTAAAATTCCGCTTAAATATTATACGTTCTAATCCGCTATTATATGAATTAGGCTGGCCCATGCTCCTTCCCAAACGTCCGTAATAGCTAGGCAGTACGCTCACTTCATTGATGTTAGATTTGCCATCTAAATACCCAAGCGTATGTCGCGTACCTATTCTGCCTCAGAGTGAATGTGCGGGCCGGCCCGTTGGGCGCGATCAAACGGAAGAAAGTTTTCGTTCAAGAAAATAAAAATCTAGCCAACACGCGTAATCACTAATGCAAAATGCGAAATTATAGATAATATACTTACTAACTTTAAATATGGAAATGTTAAATCTGTGTGAAACGATAAATAACATAACATTTATTATTACTTCTTAGCCCATAGGTATTATTATAATTTAAAACAGCGTGGAAGGACCCGCCAGCTTTTAGAATGTATGGGGCGGCCCTCGAGACTCTCCGGAAATTCTCGGCTTCTCTTATCTTGAGAAGGCAGAAGGGGTTGTAGTTTAGTTCCCTTACAATCGCATGGTGTAATTTTCATGGTTTTTGACATTAAAACAAATTCAAAATATTTTTATTATGGCTTCTACTAGTGGTATATTGGATAAGGATGAAAATCACGGTCAAAGTCAAATCCGGTTAGTGGTACGAACGAAATAAACAAGATACATATAGTATATACAGTACAGTTTCAAAAAAAAATTAGTTCATTATGTTTAGATGACAAGATTTTTATTTCTGCATTAAAACCATATCCAAATATGATTAATTTAATAGTAAAAGGTAATCACGTTAATAAAATTTAAATTGGTATAAAAAATACGAATACCAGGATGTGAAACAACAATAAATAAATAAATAAATCATATTGTTGGTAGGTACTGTCTATTCGTCTATTGTTTAATGAAAAATCAAACAATCCTGGAATTCTAGGTATAACGATTTAAAACACATTAGTGAGTAGTGAGTAAGAACATACATATGTACTATCGCGGCCGAAAAAAAGTAATCGATTTTTTATCAAGTAGTATGTTTTTTCGAAAAATTTTCCTTTGTAAATGGGAGTGTTTACATCAGTTATGTCAATTAAATTATTTTGACAAGAAACCTTTGGTGGGGTCGTATTTATTAAAAAAAACTAATAAGAAATAAGTTGTTAATATTTTTTAATTATAAGAAAACAATTAATTAGTATGGTTTTGAGAGAAGCAGAAAAAGGCTACATCATCGCCAAATTTGGAGAAGGGTGGTCTTAACAACGCATAGCAAGTGAAATTAATTGCAGCAAAGGCACAATTCAAAAACTAAACAAAAAGACAGAATACCTTCCGCTATTATCTGTTTTGTGCGTATTCTTCACCAAACTTATGACCCCTGGGACGGTAAACTCGCAGTTGATCATTGTAGCAGGGCTGAAATATCTTTTCGTCGGACCAGTAACGATCGTTTTCATTAATAAAAGTATTTGCAAACTGCATTCTTGCCTCTTTATCAACATCTGTTAGTCGGGGCTTTTTAGCACTGGGACAGTTAAATAGACCTTGCTCTCGCAACCGTTTTCTTGCTGTCCTAACAGACGCTGGTAAGTTGGTTTGCTCTTTGGCTTCAATAGAATGAGAAAATGGGTTTAAATTCACATAGTTAACCAGGGTATTGTCGTTTTCTAGAGTACTCTTCCCAGAACCCACTGCCCTGCTCAGATCATGAGTTTCTATCATCTTTTTGTTTAGTTTTTAAATCGTGCTTTTGCTGCAATTAATTTCACTTGCTATGCGTTGTTGAGACCGCACCCTTCTCCAAGTTTGGCGATGATGTAGCCTTTTTCTTCTTCACTCAAAACATGATAAGGCATGATTAATACAAAATTTATTTTTGCTTAATATGACAATGACGTTGACACTAATAAAAAAAATATTGAGATTGATGCGACACTGAATAGAACCATAGTTACAACGGGAAAATCAGTCGATTACTTTTTTTCGGCCGCGATAGTACATTCGGTTCACTGAAAATAAAATTATTCGGCAAACAAAATATTCAAACTATTTAAATCTCAAAGAACATTTTATTTTCCAAAAAGATAGACGACTTGATATTATATACCTACGAGTATATACACGTCTGGCCACTTAGTAATTTCGGATATGGTACAGTAAGTTGCATACATCTCCCCTATCAATTTCGAATTAGAACCTGTAAAAGGTAGACGCTCCGCCTAGGACTGCCGTGATTGGTTGAATGATGCTTTGGGGCACAATACTCAACTGGGCACACGTGTCTCGTCGTGTTTTTTGTCAAACGACCGAATACCTAAAAAAGCGCATTGCTGTTTTATTGTTTATTCCACTTTAACCTTTGCTATTAACTAGCATAAAACTAGGGCGGAGTCGAAATTGTTAGGGGAGATTGGTACAATATTTGTGAAATTTACAGAATCCTATCAGAAATTTGTAAGGGACCAGACGTATATACAAAATCAAGTCTTCTATCTTTTTGGGAAATAAAATGATAAAACAATAACATTTTTATGTTATTATGTTGTGTAGTGTGTAGATTCTTTTTTTGTACGTATGTTTTAAGAAACTAGGAACTATGACCACTACCCACCTATATAAAACTTTCTTTTGTTATCAAAAATCGTACCTAGTTCCAGTTCTATTTGGATGAAATTACCAAAGGCCTGAAGGTGATTTTTTATTATACTGTTCATATTTAAAAAAAAAACTAGGTAGGTATGCAAATAGCTATAAATAAAATGTTTAACGTAACAGAATTTTTTCAAAGGATTTCAAAAATTTTAATAAAACAATTGCGTCAAACGAAAGTGGGAAAAACAAAGCAATCTTGAAAATATTTAAATATCAAGTTTAGTACATAAATTTTGTGGTACTTTTGTAAAACACAATGACCTTGAAAATCCTGAAAAATTTTTATCACCGTTTCATTCTATTAAACTAAAATTAGAAAAGGAGAAGTTTTAATACAAAAATACTGGTTTTGTTCTACTGAAAATAGTGGTGTATTTGATATAATTCGTAAGTAAGCAGTTTAATAAAATAAACATCAGGATGGGCAATCCATCACTTAGTGAGGGATCCAAAGCTTTCAAAAACGGAATGACCCATTCCAACAAGGTAAATAATTTTTGGGAACAAATTTGGAAAGAGGGTCCCTAGGGGCATCAGAAATTGTTTGTTGGACTTTTGTTGGCTCTTGCACAACTTCTCAAAAAGAAAAAAAAAGATGGCGTAATGGTATTTCATGAATACGTGTTTTTAATCGTTCACCTTCCGCTAAAAAATTAACTATTTGCGATATTGATCTCATTTTTTTTATTTATATAGTAGAATCATGAGCGCCTCTATCTGTAGCAATGAAATTTAAAAATCACTTGCAGTTTTTTTTTTTAATAAATTCTAAAGTTACAGCAACGAAATTTGTGTATTGAAAATTTCGACATATGGGAAACTATATTAAATGTTAAAAATTTGTACACACTATATGTGAACAAAATGTGGTCCGAAGATCAAAAAAGTTTAAAAAAAAAAAATCGGGTCGGTATCTTTGACTGTTTGAGAGTTATAGATTTTTTAAAGAGACAGTTATTTACGTTTGCGGTACTCCTAGTAGTATTCAGCTGTTTTCTGGCGCGCGCGTTGCCATCCAGCTTATTTTGTAATGCATTAAGAATTTTCAGATAGTAGGACAAAACAGCTTTTGGAATTGCGTGATTGTTATTGAAATTTTTACAAATTATGTAAAATAAAAGTCACATTTGACAGAGGATTATGAGGGTTTTGTTGACAGATAAATAAATTATTAGATTATTTACTATCCCATTATTTAAGTACATTATGTACAAATGGTAAGACATTTTACAAAAAATGTAAAAAAAAAGTATATAAACACCTATACACAAGACATTCAACTACAAGCAAGCACTTACGTATTCCTAGTCAGAATCACTGTCTGACAAGAGCTGCTCCGTATTATTTTTGCCTTTAAAATTGTAATTGTAGGGAAAGGTTGCACATGTACAGGGTGTTTCCTATAAAACTATACCCCCCCTTATTTCGGTCAATTACCACCGATTTTAATTTTTCAAAAACCGGTCTAACACAGAATTTTCTGTAGATTTTGAATATGCTATTACTTTTTTTCCTACTTCAACCGTATACGAGGGGCAGAAAGAAGTATGGTTTTTTTAAATGGAACACCCTATATATTTTTACATATTTGGATTCGCCTCATCTTTCTGATTACAAATATATATGACATTTATATATTTGCTATAAAAATGGCGTAAATAATTGAATTTAAATTTAGGGCGTTTCCTTCAAAACTATACCCCACCCCCCTTATTTCGGTCAATTATTACCGATTCAAAATTTTCAAAACCTACACAGAATTTTTCGTAGATTTCATATATGCTATTACTTTTTTTCTCCCTTCAACGGTATACGAGGGGTGGAAAAAAGTATGTTTTTTTTATGGAATGCCCCGTATTTTTTTACATATTTAGATCCACCCTACCTTTCTGATTATAAATATATATATAATACTTATATATGTAAAAAAATACAGGGCATTCCATAAAAAAAACATACTTTTTTCCACCCCTCGTATACCGTTGAAGGGAGAAAAAAAGTAATAGCATATATGAAATCTACGAAAAATTCTATATGTAAGTTTTGAAAATTTTGATCCGTAAATAATTGACCGAAATAAGGGGGGTATAGTTTTTAAGGAAACGCCCCAAGTTTAAATTCAATTATTTACGCCATTTTTATAGCAAATATATAAGTGTCATATATATTTGTAATCAGAAGGACGAGGCGAATCCAAATATGTAAAAATATATAGGGTGTTCCATTTAAAAAAACCATACTTTTTTCTGCCCCTCGTATACGGTTGAAGTACGAAAAAAAGTAATAGCATATTCAAAATATACGGAAAATTCTGTGTTAGACCGGTTTTTGAAAAATTAAAATCGGTGGTAATTGACCGAAATAAGGGGGGGTATAGTTTTATAGGAAACACCCTGTACAGGCAACAGAACACCAAGTGCATGTACATTTTTTGTCACACTTTACTTTACAATTGCACTTTTTAATTTTTTTTAGATCCGGTTGTGGTTTTTTTGTCATCATTTGCAGTTTTATTTCATTATTCTCCATCACATATCCAAAATTTCTGGGAGAAGGTAAATTTGGAAGGGGATCGGTGGACCGCTTGACGACTAAAATTTGATATAATTCGCGTTTTAAATGCAGTAAGAAAGCGTTTTCAATAGGAGGTAGCGAACGTTAGTCACCCTGGCTAATAGAAAATAAATGCTGCCTTAGCAAATCCAAGGATTTAAAGTCATTACGGCACTATAGATACACAAAGAACTTAATAGCATCTTCAATTATACAAGCATCAATTGCATCGCAGTATAAAAAAAATTGCATCGCAGTATAATGAAAATAAAGCAAACCCTTTAAAATACATTTCCGAATTGTGGTGTAAACAAGGATATAATATATTGCCTATCAATGTAATTTAGGAGGCACATTTGATGACGTATAAATGTGTTAAAATATCTAAAAATGAGTGCTCTACCGTAATAAAAGTGCAATCATGAAGAAGCGGAGACAAAAATATTTACACATTTGAAATTTGATGTTTAGGAATTTCGTATTGAACGAGCGTTAATAGAAGCCACGGATAAGGATATAAATTTTTTAAGTATGTTTAATTTGTGCAAAATAGAAAACTTAAAAGAATTATGGGTATATATGGCAAAAAAGGTTATATAGCAATTTACGAAATCAATAAAAGGTTAAATGAAAAATATAAAGAAAAAAATAAATTACTGGACAATTATTGAACTGCATATTCGGATTATTTCTTCAAATTTTGAAATAAGATATCTCTACAGGGAGGAAAATTATGGAGTTGCGGTTTTCGGCATTTTGTTGCAAATTTTATTGACAATAAGCGGTTTTGTCTGTTGGAATGAGCATTTGCAATAAATATTGTATGCACCATATTGTATGCACCACCTTTGCGTTAGAAAGTGACGAATAAAAATATCCCATTAAACACCTGAGTGGAAAGATTTTGAAAAAGTGACCAAATTGGCTTTTGCAAATAGTACCTATGTAGATTACCCCTATATAACAAAATCAAAATTTAAAACCGCTATTGTAAATTCTCGGTGTCGATGAAATTTTTCATTTTTGGACGGGTCTTACATTAGGCGCTGTATACAATATTTATTGCACACGCTCATTCCAACAGACAGCCGCTTATTGTCAATAAAATTTGCAACAAAATGCCGAAAACCGCAACTCCATAATATTCCTCCCTGTAGAGATATCTTATTCCAAAATTTTAAGAAAAAATCCAAATATGCAGTTCAATTGTCCAGGACTGTATATAACACTTTATGGACAGCATATATATTATCCGGGTGCGACTCCGTCAGTTATCCTTTCCGAGGGGGAAAGAAACGTGCAGCCACAGAGTTGCCTTAAAACAATCAGGTCAACTAAATAATTTGGCTAATTTTGGGGATAACTGCGATGCAATTGATGATTGTGTAATTAAAGATGCTCGTAAGTTCTTTGTGAATCTATATGGCCGTAGTGACTTTAAATCCTTGGATTTGCTAAGGCAGCATTTATTTTTCAGACTTACATTCGCTACCACCTACCATTGATTAAGGAATGAACACCTACTGAAGACGCTTTCTTACTGCATTTAAAACGCGAATTATATCAAATTTTAATCTTCAAGCGGTCCACCGATCCCCTTCCAAATTTACCTTCTCCCAGAAATTTTGGATATGTGATGGAGAATAATGAAATAAAACCGCAAATGATGACAAAAAACCACAACCGGATCTAAAAAAAAATTAAAAAGTGCAATTGTAAAGTAAAGTGTGACAAAAAATGTGCATGCACTTGGTGTTCTGTTGCCTGTACATGTGCAACCTTTCCCTACAATTACAATTTTAAAGGCAAAAAAATAATACGGAGCAGCTCTTGTCAGACAGTGATTCTGACTAGGAATACGTAAGTGCTTGCTTGTAGTTGAATGTCTTGTGCATAGGTGTTTATATACTTTTTTTACATTTTTTGTAAAATGTCTTAACATTTGTACATAATGTACTTAAATAATGGGATAGTAAATAATCTAATAATTTATTTTTATCTATCAACAAAACCCTCATAATCCACTGTCAAATGTGACTTTTATTTTACATAATTTGTAAAAATTACTATAACAATCACGCAATTCCAAAAGCTGTTTTGTCCTACTATCTGCAAATTCTTTATGCATTACAAAATAAGCTGGATGGCAACACGCGGGCCAGAAAACAGCTGAATACTACTAGGAGTTCCACAAACGTAAATAACTGTCTTTTTAAAAAATCTATAACTCTCAAACAGTCAAAGATACCGACCTGATTTTTTTTTTTAAACTTTTTCGATCTTCGGACCACATTTTGTTCACATATAGTGTGTACAAATTTTTAACATTTAATATAGTTTCCCATATGTCGAAATTTTCAATACACAAATTTCGTTGCTGTAACTTTAGGGTTTATTAAAAAAAAAAACTGCAAGTGATTTTTAAATTTCATTGCTACAGATAGAGACGCTCATGATTCTACTACATAAATAAAAAAAATCAGATCAATATCGCTAATAGTTACTTTCTTAGCGGAAGGTGAACGTTTAAAAACATGAAATACCATTACGCCATCTTTTTTTTCTTTTTGAGAAGTTGTGCAAGAGCCAACAAAAGTCCAACAAGCAATTTCTGCTGCCCCTAGGGACCCTCTTTCAATATGACATCTCAAAAATTATTTACCTTGCTGGAATGGGTTACTTGACGATTTTGACGTGTTTTGAAGGCGTGGATCCCTTACTAACTGGAGATAAAAAAAAATTTAACACCATTGTTTATATTTTGATGTTTTTTATATTTTGTACTTACCAACGGATTGGACTTTGATACTCCTATCCTCACCATAGCCTGACCCCCTGAAGCAAGTGCCCACAGCGATATAACTGTATCAACATAGTCATTCACAGGTTCCAAAGAGACATCTAATAACTTCGTATGCCCTAATTCCTGCCAAGGTCCAGTAGTTGCAATTGCACATCTCCGATACCATCTTCTCCTCCTAACATAATCAGTAAATTGTTTATTAGCGTGGTATGTTGCTGGAAAATCTACAGCATATTGCCAACCCTCTCTATCTACACCTCCTGGTACATGAAAATCTACCATCCAATCAGATACCCACTGCCATCGAACTGAAAGTAACTTCACCTGATCCCTTGTTCTTTTTTGTTTCCCGGTTATATCGCTCCACATGTATCTATCAGTAGGTAAACCTTACAAATAGAAAAAAAATATATGCATTGTAGTAGATAACTAACATTATTAAGTAACAAGTTGAATGTGAATCTATGGTCACTTGTGAACAACTTTTATTATTACAAATTCCTTCTATTAGTTATTAAAATCTAATATATCAGTACATCAGAGACTTGTCCTCATACCTAAATAAAATGATTAACATTTAAAATTAAATGTACATCATATACAATCAGTATTCAATCAGATCATGAGTGACCAAATATTCTGTCAGTTGCAATATACGATTTTTAAAAATTAATTCAGGATGGATAATGTTAACCCTTTAACTGCTATGGACAAGTTCTTGCGAAAATTTTTTGAGCCACTAGTGCTCTGGACGAGTATATTCACTTGCCTGCATTTCTTTAAATGCTCATGCAGAGATATCTCAGATGCGATTTATAGCTAATGTGGGAACTAGATTTTCAAATTTACCGCATATGATGACAATTAGGTGTTTATTTATTTATTTAGTTATAAGAAGTGCATTACAGAAATCCAAATAGCACAATACACATTTTAAAAAAAAAAGAAAGACAAAGAGAAATCAACACATGACGATACAAAGTTATTAGAGAACTATAGAGTATTTAAGCTGACTCCTAAGAGATCACAATTACAATAATTGCTGTTGTAATGGGCGAGTGAACAGCAACAAAAATGACGAGCCTTGACCAATGATATTTTCAATTACCCACATTTTATCGCATGTGTAATCAGCTCTGATGTAATAATCAGTATAAGTATTAATAAGAACTCCCATTTTCTAGCAACATCTGCAGAAATGAACTGACAATCAGTGGTGTAGTGGAGCCGGAATGGCGTTCCGGCACTGCTTTGTGGTAAAAAATAATTTAAAAAATAAAGACAAATATTGGACTTGACAATAATTATTTTATTATTGCGTTATGGCTCAGCAAATTTTGCGACTACACCACTGCTGACAATACAAATGCTTTGAAATCAAAAGAGCTAAACAAATTGCCAACTTAACAATGTAAAAATCCCTACGATGTGCGTTGGTATGAATTAATTAACAATTTATGTCAATTAAATACAAATAAGTGACCGAAGTGAGTTCACGGAAACATTCTAAATTGTTAAAATAAGAATGAGAGATAATAAAAACGTCAAAAACGATAAAAATTGCTGAATAAAATGATATTTACAGCAATGGCTGGATGTCATTTATGGGGTTCATTGGCCCCTTATATCTCAAAAAGTATAGGAGAGCGGATAAAATTGACTTCAGATTCATGTTTTCAAAAAATGACAGAGCATAGACAGGCTTTGAGCTAATATGCCTTCTTTCAGTAAAAAGTGGGGGTTGCAAGGCAGCCTAGGAATTTTAATAAACAAATAAAAATTAATGATAAAGTCAATGTACAGTCGGCGCCACCCAAATGTGAACACATTTTGGTTGTCATGGAATTTTCTTCTGAATTCCATTGCAGTAAGTCAGACTTTGTTTAGTGGCGTAACACAGAGGGGATATATTGACAGAAAATAATATTACTTTTATTATTTTCTGTTACCATAATAATAATTAGAAGGACGAAGGCCGACACGAATAATATAAAAGAAGTTAATTAACTAATATTACCTACATGTTAGTGGAAGAAGGTTAATAAATTATTTCTTTAATTCATTCATGTTTAACGATTGTGAGAAATAAAATGACACAAACTAAGCGTATTAACAATAATTAAAATATTTTAACACATACCTAATAATTTATAATTCAGAAAAACATTAATAAAAACAAAATGGTAAAAACTAATCTCTATATTTGAAAATCAGTTGTCAGGCCAGATAGCTTAAGACGTCTTTGTGCTATTCTGAAAGACCCTGGGAATAATGTTTCTTCTTGAGTTTTGACAGCGGTTTCGAAAGGATTTTGATGGATAAATTCGACCAGAGCATTGTCTTTATTCTCATTGGACACCTTCCCTATACCTTGCCTTATAGATCTTTGCAGTCTTTGTTCTTCTTGCCAACGCTTTTTTTTATATAAAGTATTCAACTTTTACCAACATTTAAATCAGCAACCTCTTCACTTAAAGGCTTATTTTTTTCCAATTTAGCTATAGCCCTCGCTTTTTGCGCTTCAGTTAAATGTCTTGGCGTAGTTATCTTTTCTTTTACTTTTGACAAATTATGACAAATATATTTGACAACTATTTTCAAATTTTACGGCGACTATGATTTAAAGTGTAAATTACACTATACAATTTTGCCGTTCACATTTGGGTGGCGCCGACTGTACAACCCTGTCATTGTTATACACTAAGTTCTTTCATTTACTCATATTTCAAATCAAGCAATGCGCCCTGTTTTTTACTGTAGCACACAGTTCGTGTATGTCAAAGCGTTTCCTTCCTAAAGACAACCACAAATATATCGTCGTCAATTTCACGAAGTGACGGAACTCAAATATATTGAAATTTGAGTTCTTTTACTATAGTCATAAATTCATATGTTCTAAACTTTCACGAAGTGGAATATCTCAATTCCCTATAGATTTCACTTTAATAAACACATAGTCGTCGACGTATGTCATATTCTCAAATGTACAATATCATAAAATGGCGAATACCTACCTCCTGTAAAATTGAAAAAAAACGGGATATGTCAGTTCGTGATATTGGCGACGATATGTCCTAAATAACTACAATTCATTTATACTTAACAATTGAAATTGTAGACTTCTGTAAAACCATAATTCTAAAAGCAATGCACTAATTTAAAATAGTTTTTGAATATTGAAAGTTTATACGGTTTTAGTAATAAGATACTTATATCAGAATGATAAAATTAAGCTGTAATAACTTATATGTCTATGAGAAAATTACAGTACATATGAAAGAATGAAAAAATAATTTATACATAATTACGCTCACCTGCAGACGTATATCCTGTAACTGGATTCCATCGTTGGTTTTCATACACTCTATAATCTTGTGAATCCGTCATTGGACAAACATTGTGGCTATCTAAGGTCCCAGAAAATCCCCCACCCCAACCACCTGTGTAAACCCATGCAGTATGATCATACCCGATACCCCATGTTACTCCTACGTTACAGCTTTCCACTCTACGCAAATGTCCACCTAACTGCCTCCAGTACAAATCTAGCATATCTATTATTATCACAGGACTCTTAATAACCACCTTAAAGGGTTGCATTTTACCCCAGAAACTCAAAATGGAGACAGATTGAGGCGGTAAACGGTGCCTGTAAGAGGTGAAATATTGATCATTTACATAAATTAAGTAAGCATCTTCAGTAGTTTCTATCCTAAGATTAAATTCATGTCCTTTTGTAAATGGATTTTCACCTTCTTTCTCCTCTTCACCCCACTTACTGTCTATCATTGAATTTCTAACTACATAATTTTCAGGGAATCTAGGATTGAAATGCAAACAAGTATTTTCAAGTTCAGTGTGAGCTTTATGTCTGAGCTTATAATTATTTGGAGCATCCAAATTAATCCCAATTCTCTCTGCATTATCTCCTATACAACCAGTTAAAGTAATTATACTACCAGGATAACAACCACCATGCAGCGCAAGCTTAAATGGCGATTCTTTTCCAGTCAAATCGTACTTCTGAATATAACATTCATCCTCTCTAAGTTGATTAGCTTCTAATCGAGTAGGATCCCACACAAATATATCACCCAAAGTTGTAACTGCCCATACACTTTCATCACTTGGTTTGGCTGCAAATGAATTTAATTATATTCAATTTTTTCAGAGCTCGATCTAATGTAACATAGATTGGTAAGAATAGAGAATAAGATAAAGTAATATATCCTTTATTTTGTAGCCAGTTAAAAATCACATTCTAATAGACTTTTTAATGAATAACATACGATAGGCGTGTTTTATTGGTCTCTTCTCAGTAGCATAAGTAGAACGTTGCAATAAAACGACTGGTAGAGCTAGAGCTATCCTCCCCCTCATTTGTGAAACATAACCTATTTTTAATATTTTAAAAAATTTAAAATTGGAAGAAAGACAAACCATTTCTCCCCTCCATGTGCTGCTTCGTTTTCTACGACGTTCAAACTGCGTAGCAAAAGTTGGAAAAGACGAGAAATAAGTAACAATAAAACGGGTAGAAGTAAACTTCTGGAAGTAGTAGGACGCCAATAAAACGCACCTAATGTTGTTGCAGTATGTAATAAAATAATGGTAACTGTTCATGGTATAACACCACCACATGTAGTTAACACCACATGTAGTTACGACCCCCTTTATCCCAGAAGGCTCAAGAAGAGCCTTGTGCGGGAGGATGCTACACATTTAAAGACCAGGGACACACATCCAATATCCGTGTATAATGGAAAAATCCCTCTCACAGTATTTTCCATTGCAACGACCGGGATTCGAACCTGGGACTTTTGGGTGAGAGGCAGGTTACGCTACCATCTCGACCATCAGTCATATAATAGTTATGATTTATTTAGATAGTAATAGAAGTTATGTAGATCCGCACTATTATCCAATAATTTTATCAAGTTTAGTAGATATATGTTTCCATATACGATTTATTTGGAAATAATATTTTTCAGTCTTTTCGTTATATGTATTATACAGGGTTATTGGTAATTCGATACATTCCTTTGGAGATGTACAAAGATCCATTTTGCAAAATTTTGACCTACTATCTATTATCATTATCAAAAGTAATTAATTTTTGAGATCTTTCAATTTTTTTTTTTTTTTTTTTCAAAAAGTAGCTCTCATGTCCTAAAAAGTAATTTACAAAAAACCTACTTCATATTTTTTTAACTTTTTTACTAGATTACTTGTCCAACACTATGGTTGTCCAATCGGAATGAAAAATATCTGGAAACATTTCAATCATGTGAAAATTTCAAGTACGTTTTTTTTATATATTCATATTCTTCACCACGTTTAAATTCTAAATTGTATCAAACAAAATCACAAACATATTTTATATTTTTGTAATTATCATATGATAGTTTCTGACTGTATGGCTCAGGGCCTTATAATGCCAACAAAAAAAAAAAACATGATATTTATTTTACGTTTGAAATATCTGATGATTAAACAAAAATGTATATATATGTATAAAAACCAATTTTTTAAGTAAAATAAGATTTCCCATACTTTGAAATAATTTTCTCTAACACGACTTCAGAAACTACGCATTTCACAACTAAAAGTTGTGTTGGAACAAATTATCATGTAGAAGTGAAAATAAACTTACAGAAATTGATGACGTGGAGGTAAACATTCGTGATCTATACTATAATAGCTTTGATTACTATGGTTACGTCCACAGTACACACACACACTACATTTGGTTTCATCTAACAAATAAAGCATTTCTTTCCTGGCTTCGCGTTTGACATATGAAGTCAAAAAAGAAATATTTATTCGAGTATTATTTATTTTATGACATAAATTAATATAATATTTGTTAAATTGCAATTTTCTAAATAAAAAACTTTTCTTTTGTGTAGTTTCTAAAATCTTTTTGAGAAAGTATAGTCTACAACACGTTTAGAATGGCATAATCCACACTCGCGAACCATTGTCCTCGCCTGCGGCTCGGACTACAAACTTTCGCTCATGTGGAATATGGGCCATTCTAAAACTTGTTGTAGAATATACTATTTTGCAAATTCTAAGGTCTTCTTTTGTACACAATTTGCTTACTTTTAACATTACCTAAAGTGTCCTGAATTTTCCCACATGTTGTCGCAAAATGGGACTGCCATTCCTCCAATAATGCATCACTAGTAAATTGTAGACGTATTAGAGAAGGTGAATTTCTTGGAATGTGCAATGCTAATCTGGGATTTCCAGGTTCACTGCATAACTGAACACAAGTAATATCGCTTAAACTAAGCAGAAGCTGAAACATTGAAGAAAATATAAAATATACGTTATATCTATATCTACAACTACAAGGTATTTATTTATTTATTTTCAACAAAGGTAGCCTAACAGAATTATAGAAATCCCAATTATTACAGGGTTACACATACTAATTTTGTGAGCACACACTACTCACTAGTGAATTAACAACTCTAGGAATACAGCAGAATACAAAAAAAAAATACAAAATTCTAGTAATAATAATAATGAAAATAGTTAACTACTACTAATAATAATAATAATAATAATAATAATATTTATTATTCATAGCAAGCAATAAGTAACAATTTATCAACATCACTAGCCTAAAAATATAAATAATAAATAGTACTCAATAAGTGAATAAACACTTGTTTTGAGAGGAAAATAGTATTATAATAATTATGTTAATTAATATTAAATATAAAAAAATAAATAAAAATATATACATTCACACACATACAAGTATACCTATATATACCTATACATACACATATATATATAACATTGAATTATAATACCATACAATGTAACAAAACAATATTCAGTACATATACAAAACAATATTTAATACATATACAAAACAATATTGAATAATATTCAATACATAAAGGATAAAGAGCAGTAATGATGAAAGTAAAACACGCATCGCACCACAACGAGGAAGTAATTTATAAATTTTGTTATTTAAGTATTTTTAAGGTCAATATAATTATTAAATATTGTTCTAGGATTCGCTAATATATGAAATTTTAACTTTCTTTTAAACAACGATATACTATTTATATTTTGTATGCTTTTTGGAATTGTATTATATAATTTAGGTGCTAAAAATGAATAGGATCTCTGACTAAGAGTTTTTGTCATTTTGTGGAACTAGATAGTCATGTCTTTGTCGTGTGTTGTGGTTATGCGAAGGTAATAGAGCACGATGTTTGAAAAGGTGATATTTTATATTAATGATATAATAATATAGTTGTCTTAAATCGAAGACCTTAGCTTCTGAAAAGATAAGATCTGAAGAATATTGCGTGCTTTTAGACATTATTATTTTCAGAAATCGCTTCTGTATTACTTCGAGAGGTGCGAGATGAGATTTTAATGCATCGCCCCATACCAATATACCATATCGCAGGTGAGTCTCGACTAAGGAGTGATAGAGTATTTTCAACTATCCGATTTGAAGGATGTTTTTGAGATATTTAAATCTGTATAGTAAGCTCTGTAATTTTTTGATAACGAGATTTATATGTGAATTCCACTTTAAGTGTGAATCAATATTAACACCTAAATATTTGATATCAGATTTTGCAGAAATCACATATTGTTTTTCTTGGCTGTCGACTGTAATTTGGTTAAAAGACGCAAGTTTTGATTTTTGACAAGAGAATGGTACATAAGTTTTTTCAAAATTTATAGTTAATAATTTGTGGTCGAACCAATTTTTTAAAAGGGCAAAATCAGTTTGCACTGTCATTTTTATTTCTTCCCAAGTATTACCCCTATAAAATATGGCAGTGTCATCGGCAAAACCATTTATTTCCCCTCTGCTCTGTAATGAAAACAAACCATTGATGTATAAGTTGAAGAGTATGGGACCTAAAACAGTACCTTGCGGCACTCCATACTCCACAACTTGAGATTCACTCAGTACATTTCCTACTCTCACCGATTGGTGCCTATTTAACAAGTAGTTTTTAAAGATTTGTAAGCAATTTCCTCTGATGCCGATGTCTTCCAGTGATTTTAAGAGTAGGTCATGACTAATCGTATCAAAGGCCTTAGACAGATCTATAAATACACACAAACAAGGTTTGCCCTCATCCAATGCAGAGTGTATCTTGGTTGTTAAGGTTAAGATAGCGTCTTCGGTAGATTTTTTTGGTTTAAATCCGAATTGGTTATCTAAAAGTAAATGATATTTATCGATGTACGATGTTAATCTGTTTTTCAGTACCATCTCAAACACTTTGCTTAGGTGAGTTATTAAAGTTATAGGCCTATAATTGTTTATATTATTAGTATCGCCTTTCTTATGGATTGGTATTTCTACAGAGTTCTTGAAAGCTGAAGGCCACAGACCAATTTCCATACACTTGTTTATAATATACACTAAAGGTTTGAGAATGTAGCCGGAGATTGACTTGAGGACTTCAGCTTTGATGTTATCGAGTCCGACGGATTTTTTATTTTTTAAGTTTTGTATTATATTATTCAATTCGTGTATATCCGTAGGATTTAATACAATGGAATTGGGTGTTAAAGAACAGTTTAGTTTGAAATTGGGATTTTTCGTTATTTTGTTGGCCAGAGTTTTTCCTATTTTTATAAAGGTGTTATTAAATTCGTTAGCTATTTGTTTTGAATCCGATATTTGAGTGCCTACTTCGTTTTCGATTGTATTAATCTCATTGGAATTTCTTTTAGTTTTACTAATTTCTTGAACAACTTTCCACAGGTTTTTCGTATCTTTGGCGTTTTGAGTTATTTGTTCTTTATAGTAATTGAATTTAGTTTTTGAAATTAAGCGTGTGAGTTTATTTTTGTAGTTTTTATAGCCTGTTCTTAAATCTATATTATTAGGGTCTCCCTCCAATGCCTTAAACATACGATTTTTTGTGTGGATTGATTTCACTAATCCATTTGTTATCCAGGGTGCAATTTTAGTATTCTTTCTTTTTATTTTTTTAACTGTTGTACAACTGTTGACGGCATTTGTAATAATATCAATAAATTCATCCGCTGAGGAATCTATATTTACAGCACTGTAAACATTGTCCCATGAGACTCGATCAAAAACCTGGTTTAATTTAGAATAATTTATACACATTATTTCAAGTGGGTTATGTGCAGGTTTTTTAATATCTTTTAAAATAATTTGAAGAAGAACTGTGAAATGATCTGTAATGTCAGTCTGCACAATAAGTGGTATGATTAATTCGTTAATGTTATACTTTGATTTTATAAAAATATGATCGATGCATGACTTTTGGTCTCCCTGTATTCTAGTATAATTATTTATAGTTGACATGTAACCAAATTCATTTAACGTGTTAATGTAATCTGTAGAAATATCATTATCCTGACATAAATCTATATTTATATCGCCCACAAAAATATGATAATCTTCATTGTTCTTGTCGTTGGTCTGAAAAAAAGTTTGTAGTTTTTCATTAAATTCATGCGGATTTGTAGATGGTGACCGATAAACGGCTGTGATAATTATATTACTCTTAGCACCTATCTTTACCTTTATTCTAACTGAATTTATATTACTTATGGGTAAAATTTCATAACTATAGTTAAATCCTGATTTTATATAAACAACAACGCCATCGTTTTGATTTAAAGTGCCATTATTGTAAATCATATTGTAACCCTCAATATTATATAAAGATTCGTCTTGAATTTCCCACGTCTCAGTAAGAACAATGCACTCAAAATTCGTTTCTAAAACGTATAGGAATAATTTGAAGTCATCAATATTTTTATTTATGCTGCGAATGTTGTTGTGTACAATTTTAAAATTCTGGACATTATCATTGATCTTTAATCTTTGCATTCCTGCGAGTTTAGTAAGGTATACGTTTCAATAGCATCTAATTTAAAATCCCTTATGTATTGATCCATTTTTATTTTAGTATTATTTTAAGAAAAACAAATATTTTTATTGAAAAATTTTAAAAACTAAATACCTATAGATATAGACACAAATATATATTCGTAAATACGCCCACCTATACATATACACATGTATATATATATATAAATGCATATACACATGTATACACACACATACGTACACATACAATATACACATAAGTACATATACACCTACATATTACAATAAAAGTAACGAACTTAAACAAAAAGTATAATACCGCAAAATAATTTATTTAATTAAGCGTTTTTTTATTCTTTCGGATATTTTAGTATTTGCAGTTTTCTTAGCCTTATCTTCCTTTGGAGTATCAGTTTTTTCTGTATCAGCTACTTCACCTTGCTGTTTTGGTTCTGTGCCGGCGTTGCTCAGGCTGGGAGTGGCAGGTGCACTATTTGTTTTGGGTTCGTCGTTTTCCTCTAGCTCCAACTCCAACAAGTCTTCAACTGTAAAACATCTATCGTTTATATAGAGCCTATTTTTCTTTATATAACATGTCTTAGTTTCGTCTTTTTTAGCCAGATATAAATGTTTCCTAAGAACTTTAGTGTCTTCTCTTTGTTTAGAAGTTAAGTCGTGGCCAATTGAGATATTTGTGCCCTTTAGTTTACGACAGTTTTGTAATACAAGCTTCTTCTTTAGGAATGTGGTGAATTCTGTTTTAATTGGGCTATTTTTATTATTTCCTAATGTATATAGGTCATTGACATCACCATCTCTTAAGTCAATACCTAGAAGATCTTTTAATTTCTGAATTATGATATCGGTTTTCAGTCCAGTGCCTTGATGATTTATACCGAAAATAACAATGTTGTTTTTCTTGTTGTCTCTTTTCAAAGACACTACTTCATCTCTTAGGATAAGGTTTTCTTTCTCTAATTTATTTCATCTGTACTTTTCCTCTTCAACCTTTAATAGAAGTCTGGCTTCACTTGCTTCAATAGAACATTTTATTTCACTTCTGTTCTTTATTATTTCATCTAATAACTGCTTAATGGTAACTTCAGTCATTTTACATGAAGAATATCAACCCAAATTTTAGTGTGTGGTTACCTTTAGAGTATTAAAATATTTCAGTTGATGGGAATTGATAAGGAAGTATATGTCGATTTTTTGTCGAAATCCAGTATCAGTAATGACTATAAATATTAATAATATTTGTCGTTTTTGTTTGTTAAATTTAACCATATATGTGATGTTTGTGATGTTACTTAATATATATAATATTTCATCTTGTTTTCATAATTTTCTATTCAGATTTACGTACCATAATAAAGATTTATTGTAGACACTAGCGTTTAACAACAGTTTTGATAAAGCACACCACACATAATAAAAATAGTTAACTAAAAACTGAAATGGCCTGACGCCTAACTTGGTAAAATGAATTACAAAATAAATCAATATGATTGAAATATTCATTGTAATGCTTTTGAAGTTGACAAATAGGAGAGTTATTGGCATAATTAGTAGAGTACATCATTAAATAAAACAAATTACTGATACGAGTGATATGGTACTTAACATTAAAGGCAAGACTATTTGTGATAAAATTGCAGTTGATCATGTTATTAAAAACCTTAAAAAGAAACAATACATATGCTATGGTTCTACGGGAAGATAGCTTTAATAATCTATAATGTCTAATGCTCTCTTCATAAGACGCATAGTGGAGATTTCTATTGAACTTGTAGTTTAACAAATTAACAAACTTAATTTTAATTTTTTCAATTCGCTCAATATATTTAACACAAAATGGGTTCCAAACCACAGATGCAAATTCAAGATGACTACGAACTAGAGAATTATATAACAAGATGAGACAGTTTGGATTAGTAAAGCTTTTGGTGACTCTAATTATAAAACCGAGATTTCTATAAGCTTTCCTGGTAACCATTTCAACATGTAATTCAAAACTTAGCTTAGAATCTAATATTACACCTAAATCTTTAATTGAGTCAACTCTATTAAGTATTGAACTATTAATAGAATATGAGAACACAATATTGCTAGGCAATCTTGAAAATGTAATGCAGTGACGCTTTTCTATGTTTAGAGACAGTTTATTCATTATACAATATTGATTTAAACGTGTTAAATCCTCTTGAAAATTTAAACAATCAACTAAATTGTTTACAGCTTTATACATTTTCAAATCGTCGGCATAAAGACAATAATCAGAGTAGAGAAAATAGCTACTAATATCATATAAAAACAATGAGAACAAAAGTGGGCCCAGGTGTGATCCCTGAGGAACCCCAGATGAAATATCAACAGAAGAAGATGAACAAGCATTAATTTTGACACATTGTGATCTATTGCTGATATATGATGTAATCCATCTTAATAGATTGCCGTGAATACCGATATTTTCCAATTTTACTAAAAGTGTATTATGATGAACTTTGTCAAAAGCTTTGGAAAAATCGGTATACACAGCATCTACTTGATCTTTATTTGACATATTCTCAAATATTGATTGAACATAAGGAACTAGATTAGTCACCAAAGAGCGGCCCCGGAAAAAGCCATGTTGACGTTCACTAATAAAAATTTTTGTATTAAAAAATAATTCATTTGATACTATAGCTTCGAGCATTTTACCAGGAACTGAAAGTATAGATATAGTACGGTAATTACACACCATGTTTCTATTGCCACCCTTAAAAATAGGAACAATTTGTGCCTTTTTCCAAATGGAAGGGAAAACCCCCTCAGACATTGACTTATTATATACACTATTGGTAAGGACGAATCTGGGAGGCCGATATAAATGCATCAGACGGAGATAACTTAAAGCATTTACAAGTTAAACAGACAACGCGGTATCCCCTACCTCCCACCTTCCATTCTGACCATTCTTTACAACACGCAGTCGAAGGGGACAACGGAATCGGCCAAATGTGTCGTCCGGCCGCGAAGTCGCGCCCAACAAAGTTATTCATCAATAAGCCTTCCTCCTGCGAAGTACAAACTGTTATTTTTAAAATACAAGTTTTTATTTCGTTTTTAGGTTTAAGGCTAATAAATAACATCAACTCTTAAACCGCTGTTGTATTGTCAAATGCAACAGCGATAAACATGATAAAAGAATGAAAACATCGTAAAAATATCTCACGGCCGTAAGCTGAACCGATGGCTGTCGTCGCACACATCCCCTCTTTAGTAGGAGTGTAGGAATGGTTAGGCGTCTCTTGTTAACTGAAGGCTTTGCTTTTATGTACCTTCTCTCTTAGTTGCATTACAGATTTCGCACTCCTAAATTATAATACTTGCCAATAGTGTATAATGAATAAAGGATGTGCAATAGACTCTTTACATGACTTAATAAATACAGGTGGTAACCCATCTGGTCCTGCTCCCTTATTAATGTCCAATTTATCTATCTGATCTTCTACTTATTCTAAAGTTATATGACTTAATGTGATAGAGGTAAGTGGCTCGCTGAGTAGAATTGTCGAGGGAGAATCAGAAGGTTCAAAGCCAGATGCAAAATATTCACAGATCTCAACGTCGGTAGCAGCTATTTCATCATTGAATTGAACATACTTGGGAATAGATTTAGATCAACTTTTATTAGACATGAAAGACCAAAACATTTTTATGTTGTCTCCCATACCGCGTTCGATTTTATTAATATAATTTGCATAATCACTCTTAATAGATATGAAATGTATAAAGTTCATTCAAGGTATGAAATGTATAAAGTTCATTCTCTCTATACTATCCTAACTATTTTATAAATGTAGATTTTTATGTTGTTAAGGTGCTGTCATTTATAGGGTTGAATGTCAGTGTCCCAATGTTGAATTTTAAAAATTTATTTCAAAAGAATATCGATAAACACACACAGGTTCAGAAGTATTGATAAAACCAAGAAGCACATAAGTGCTGGAAAAAAATACATTTTGACCTCGAAAAAATTAGCACAAGCAAGAAATTTGGTGAGATGTTCCACTTGCCATCCTAATAAATATACTAAAAGTCCCCTAAAATCGAAGAGGTGCTACGCCAGCCATATTGAAAAATGGAGGTTAATTTTCAGATTTTTTTATATAAATCCTTTACCGTTGCAGGTAGGAAAAAAGTTTCTAATAAAAAATGTTGACAACAAAACAAACATTTATCATTTTTCATATAAACGTTTTTTTTTTCTATACCTGAACGGTTTTTGAATTATGAGCTGTAAAATGTTATTGAATTTTCAACTCTTAACAATTGTACCATTCAGGAGAGAGCTCCTTCAAATCACATTTAAACCCTTATATTCGATATACAATTGTAACCACTGGGAGCGTAAGGGTTTTAATATGAAACAAAAGAGGGACGTATCCATACAATGCAAAGTGTTTAGAGAAAAGCTTATAATTCAAGAAGCGTTCGTTTTAGAGAAAAAAATGTTTATATGAAAAATGTTTTGTTATTGTCTACATTTCTATTTGAAACTTTTTTCCTATCTACACCGGTGAAGGATTTATATACAAAAATCTGAAAATTAACCGCCGTTTTTCAATATGGCGGGCATAGCACAGTTCCGATTTTAGGGGACTTTTAGTATATTCAATAAGACGGCAAGTGGAACATCTCCACCAAATTTTTTGCTTGTGCTAATTTTTTCAGGATTCGTATACTATTAGGCTTATTTTTACTTTTATTATTATGAGTGACGCGCACGTGATGTCACAAACAACCTCAAAAATATGCATTTTCTAAAATTTGCGAATATTATGTCAATTTTATCAAAATTTCTGCTTGGTTCCTATACTATCAACTAAAATCTTGCCCAGTGCATTATTAACGAAATTTTAATTGCCTTAATCTAATAAAATAAGATGCTTTTTATTGGTTGAAATTCCAACCTATAATTAGCAGTCTATTTTTAATAATCTACAATATTGAAACTTTATAAATCTACTGTCTAAGAGAGTTTTTAAATGTTACAATGATTGAAAATAAATTTGCAAAAACTAAAAATTTAAGGTGATGTTAGTCATATGATACACATGATCAATAGGTACACTGCGCATCATATAAATTTGGTACACTTTAATTTATCAATGTAAATCTGGCTCAACTTGTCAAATTTGACATTATAAGATCTGTCACAGATACTTATAACATGAACGGAGAGGTTGCCATTCTGACGTCTCCGATCTGATCATTAACCTACAAAGTTCTTAAATGACAGTTTGCATCAGTCATGCTCAGGAAGATCAACTTACAAAACTGAAAAACCTGATTTTCAGATTACAACTGTTGTACCACATTTATATGACGCGCAGTGTACATAATTTAATATTTCATTTTTAAAAGTTTCTATCAGCGTAACTAAATTTTTAATACTGAAAACAACTCCAGCTAAAAAAATTTAATTCAAGATAACGTTTTACATCGGTCATTGGTGAGTAACAGAGAAAAATAAATATTTGATTTTATTAAGGTAATTATTTGCTTCAGCGAGTTGTTTTTCGGAATTTTTTTTTGCGAATTGTTTTTAAATTTTTCTTTTCGTCAATATTTTCATTTTGTTCCCAAATGAAACCTCTTAAAATATGGTATATGTCCTTTATCTCTAAATTGAAATATCGAACGTCGAAAATTCACCAGCCGCCGCTGGTATAATTTAGAATTGAATGCAAACAGAACTGTGGCATTGCTTTTATGCAAAGAAAACAAATATTTATTCATAGAAAATACGAGTAGTACTTATTTTAGAACACTACAAAGTTTTGGGAGTGATTTTCGGTAAATAACTTAAGCTTAACAAGAAATTAAATAAATAATTGTAGCATACATATTAGGCTTAAAAGTCTTATTTGCTAACAAACACTTATTTCATTTTAAAATAAGAGTGAAGTTGTGTGATACGTTAATATTATCACTATTCAATTATAACAATATGGTCTATCATGGTCTATTATCCTCATCTAGATCAACCACTAAAAGTCGAATATAGAAAATATACAATACATGCTATAGTATGTTTAATTTTAGGAGCTGGAGTATCATGTTAACTTTCATAACTGTGCATTTTATGGTACATGATTCCGAAATAGCAGAAAAATGGCACAATATTTAATATGAAGTAAAATAATAAAAAAATGTATGCTTAATATTAATGGTTTATCAGTATTGAAATAACTTGCAATCACAAATTTTTAATATATTTATATTTATACAGTAGTTGTCAAGAAATATTATAATTATCAATTATTATAGTTTCGTATATTTTTACTTACCATTGTCGTTGCTCCATCTGGATTTAATATCGTCAAAGCTCCAGCTGTTTGTACCCACTCCAACTGCAAAATGCAATCTATATATCCAGCTGAACCTAAACAAACTCTGGCTTCGCCAGTGTGTATCCACGATGTAGTGTCAACAGCTTGTTCGTAATTAGTGTAGGCATCCTGAGTAGGCAACCTTGATCTTAATTCATCTAAAATTTTAATTCTCCAGGGCTGCTCCAACTCTTCATTTGTTGTTCCACATCCAGATTCAGCAAACCAATTTGGTAATTGAGTTGGTTCAATGGTACAGGCACCAGCTTCTACCTTTATAATAGTGAAACCGTAATAAAACAATATGATTTGTAAAAATTAAAAATATATTAAATAGACAATATAAAATTATATTGAGGTAAAAATGCTTAAAACTGAAATCATCTTTGCTTAAAAATGCAAATAAAATATGTCGATATGAATACTGTAAACAACCTGCAATTTATTTAAATTTTCAGATAATCAAATGTGGTGACTATGTATGTACACAGTCACATTTAAATTTTCTATTTTGTATCTTTTATATTTGTATAGTTTCCTAAACATATCAGTGTATGATGATGAACATACCCAAGACCACGGTGCTTCATATTCAGCCCACCCTAATTCCTCATCTTCAGCAAATATACACGAGTCTCTGCTGGATTCGCTCCAGACACTTTCATCAGTTTCTGGATGAACCTCTGTACCTACAATTGAACCTACAGAATGAACGGGACTCCAAGCTTTTGGATTCTTTGGTTGTACTTCAATTTTTGTACTCAGATCTACAGGCAATGATGTAGGAGCTGTTGGAGCAGAATGAGGATGGTCTTCCCATTCAGAAAACGCAGACTGTTCAATCATACTGCTAGGTCGACTCTACAATAAAGAATTGTATATCTATCTATCTATCTATCCAATAATTATATTTTAAACAATGTTTAAACAAGAAAATTGTGTGTTATTAAGTTAACTGCAAAAAGCTACTAATAAAATCTAGGATAATAACAACTATAAATTACGAATATAGCAACATTTTAAATCTAAGTATGAAACTTTAAGTAGGTAGGGTAATAAAAGAATAGTATGATTTTAATCTTCTACTTTTAAGAATTATTATGAATATGCTGATCGCCCAATGGCAATTGTGCTAAAAAAATAAATTAACAGGAAAATAAAACAAAAACTCAATTTTGTTTCAAAAATAGATAAATGGGTTTGTAGCTATATTTTGCTAGAAAAATATAAACATAAGCCTAAGAAACCTATTTTTTCACATGTGGTGATTAATGAGTTAATGCCAGACTAGACAATGTCTCAGTTATTACACAATATTATGACATGACCTTTATGTTACATTCTTAAACACAATGCAATTACGAATGCGTGCTGCTGTTAGGTTGTTGTTAACATGAGTATGTAGTGGGGAATGTTAAGCCGCGTACCGACTTGAGCACGAATGCAAATGAAGCAAGCCGAGGCTGCATGAGGCGACAAGTGTGGACAGTGCACCGAAATATGCTCAAACTGTTCACCAAATAGCCTCAGACCGATCCAACTGCTGTCGGTCCATCAAAGGAATTCGTGCTCGGTCTGGAAGTGTTATTGTACTGAACGCATGATAGGCCGAGGCATACGCATCCGAATTTATTGTTATTAAAAGACAATACTGTAGACTAGATTATTTAGTACCTATACTTGCTTTATTATTATTTAATAATAATAACTTGTCACTACCTTCATCTACCAAAAGATCATTTAATAAAAATGTACTGTTAATATTATTTAAGTGCCGTTTTCTCAATGACCACGAACACTTTGGGTTTTTCGTTTTCTATTCTAACAGTGGATTCAAAATCAAAAAACTACAAGCTATCGATATAATTGTTTGGCATTATCACTTTGCCTCTCACGACACGGCGAGCAACATCGGAGCACTGCCGCACAACCCCTCATGTGGAGTGCAAAGTTTGACAGGCATTCGGTGCGGCGTCGGCTTGCCTCATTCACATTCGCTTAAGTCAGTACGCGGCTTACCATTTAATAAAATGTTTTTGTACGTTACAAAAACATCAAACATAATTATTTTCTGTTTAATCTGAGCCAAATAGACACAGCAAAACTGAAAAGGAATTACAATATCATCAAACAATTATTGTTAGTGTTATGAGCTCTAAAATTTTAGCTGAAAATTTCATACCTCTACTTTAAAACCAATAAGATGCCTTTATTTTGACTCGTTACCATGGCAACTAGAAAAATTTCCAGAACTTTTTTCGAGGCGAAGTGATAATTAAGTGGAAATTTATTGTTACTTGTAAAAAAAATATATTTCTACCACCTTTAGGGACCTAAAATTGCCCAAGGACGATAGATTGAGTTTTAGCATTTGGTGTAACTAAAGTTGGTAATTTTTTTTTTATACAGGGTGTCCCAGTTTTAACACGTTAGCTGCCACCCATATATAATCATATTGATTACTGGGAGGCCGCGTGGTCCGCCGATGACCTAATACAATAGATGATTTCCAGGCCACGTGGATCGCTGTTGACCCACGTTTCTATGTATTTCTAATGGAACATAACTTCCAATGGCGCTACGGTAATGTCTTAGCACTGTTGGCTTAATGTGAATTAAAATTTTTTTTTCGCGTTTTTTATTTTTTTAAATCCGTTGAGAATGGCGTGGTAATCATGCAATGACGTGGGTCAACGGCGAATCACGTGGCAGCTAACGTGTTAAGGGACGAAACTACACAGACTTAAAGAAAAAATATTTTTGAGCAGAAAACTTCCTATTCATATGCCCTTTGTCTCGCTTAGTTTAGGAGGTAGAGGGCGTTAAAGTTTTAACTTTTTCCAAGTTTTTTTCCTATATCTTTTGAAATATATTAGATATCAATTTGAAATTTTGTACACTTTCTAATTACCCCAAGCTGAAGATTTTACAGCATTTTCATGAAATATGCTATACGGGGTGACCTTTTTTTAGGCCCACCCAGAATCAAATCCTTCCAGAACTTTTTAGAGCTACGCCACTGTCTCATTTTGATACTGTCACTTCAAAGAGTGGTCTTTTAGCAAAATTTTTGATATCTTGTAATTTATTGTGCGATGTCTGGTTTAGGAGTTACAGCTTGATATGCTCATAGAATCTATTGATTTAAAAATTTTTTGTTAAATTTTTTGAAGTAGGCTGAAAGAAATGAATACAAATCAATGACAGTTCTCTGAACATTAATGAGTGTAATATGTAATTTAAATCACGTCCACTGACTGGTATACTAAGGTGAATAATCACAAGCAATTTGGACAAAAATTTTTTTTAATGTCTAAAGCATCAATTTAAAGGCCAACGTTTCGGTAATCGATTACTACCATCTTCGGGGCTGCAAGAACCAATATAACATTAACAACCAATTACTTTAAATGTACAATTTAAAAAAAAAAATTTTTTTTTAAATTATCAATACATATCTAATAAACACAATCAATCAATTAATTAAAAAGACGTTAATCATTATAAACAATTACTTATTTTATAGTTAATAATTTGTTTAAAATAAGTAATTGTTTATAATGATTAACGTCTTTTTAATGAATTGATTGATTGTGTTTATTATGTATTGATAAATTTAAAAAATTTTTTTTTTTAAATTGTACATTTAAAGTAATTGGTTGTTAATGTTATATTGGTTCTTGCAGCCCCGAAGATGGTAGTAATCGATTACCGAAACGTTGGCCTTTAAATTGATGCTTTAGTCATTAATAAAAAATTTTGTCCAAATTGCTTGTGATTATTCACCTTAGTATTAATGAGTGTACGTTTTATATTATATATTTCAAAAGATATAGGAAAAGAACTTGGAAAAAAGTTAAAACTTTAACGCCCTCTATCTCCTAAACTAAGCGAGATAAAGGGCATATGTATAGGAAGTTTTCTGCTCAAAAATATTTTTTCTTTAAGTCTGTGTAGTTTCGTCCCTTAAAACTGGGACACCCTGTATAACGAAATAACGTGGATATAGGTACATACCTATATATGAATTTCTTCGAAATTGCGTCGTGTTACTTGTAAAAAATATATTTCTGCCACCTTTAGTGACCTAAAATTGCCAAAGAACGATAGATTGAACTGCTACCCATATGAGTTTTAGCATTTGGTGTAACTAAAGTTGGTAATTTTTTTTATTTAACGAAATATGATTGATATACCTACATTTTGTGTTCATTACAATTACTTCATGTTGAACTATCTTTCTTGGCAAATCTCTAATTGATTTATGATAATTCATGCAATCAAACTCTTTAGGAAAGTTCAGGGTCATCCGTGAAAATGTTAGATTCTACTATAACTTTCTTGCTTTTGAATTTATCCGATTAGTAAAAACTGCTTTACTGACTAATTTTTTGCCAAGAATTCAAATTGTTATAGATAAAAACAATCTAGCATCGCATTACAGAGATATGGCTATCAACTTTGGTTTTTCTTATGTAATATCTTATTATATTTTTTAATTCTTCGTTTTTTCCTGATTTCATCAATATAAACATGTAAGCTATTATCTTTTATTTTCTACGAGACATAGATAATTTAGAAAAAAGATATAGGTTATGTGTAGAAAAGCAAGGAAGGCAGTTTGAACAATATCTACAAAAAATAATTATATATTAATTGTTGTAATTTAAATTATGTAATTATCTATATCTCGTAGAAAATAAAAGATAATAGCTTACATGTTTATTCGATGAAATTATAGAAAAAAACGAAGAATCAAAAGATGTAGTAATATACAGGGTGCTACATAAGAAAACACAATGTCGATAGCTATATCAAATCAAAAGATGTAATAATATACAGGGTGTTATATAAGAAGACACAATGTCGATAGCTATATCTCTGTAATGCGATGCTCGTTTGTTTTATTCTATAAACATTTTAATTCCTGGGAAGAAATTAGTCGTCAAAGCAATTTTTACTTTTCCGATAAATAAAAAGGCAACAAAGTTACAGTAGAATCTAACATTTTCATGTGATGATCCTGTACAGAAAAATGCCGCTTCCATCCTCTAACTCTTGCAATGCATTATTAATGAATTTAAATAAGGCGGTGCCTATTGATTTTCTTTTAAGGTAACCATGCTGGTAATTTATGTAGTGTTTTTTCTTTATTCAATTTATAACCACATAATATTTAAAATGACTCTTAACTTCAGACTCAGTAGTTTACCAAAAGAATTTCTAAGCATAAGAAATAAGCAAATGTTAGTTATTACCAGGCTGTTGAAGCTGCGATGAAACTTATCTCTATTAAGACTAGCATTACTACTGGCCCTACTGACTTGCAAGGGAGCACGAAGAGCATGCCATCGTTTTCCAGTTAAATCCTCTAAGCACACACCACTTCTGTGGTATACTAAACGATCATCAGCGCCCACGGCAAAAACTTGATCATTGGAGGCTACCGACACTTGTGCCACTCGGCCCACCATTTCTACCCAGCCACAACCTACTGCAAGTTCTTCACTCAAGCTTGCACCTTCACCTTTTATGCCTTTCCTATAATATAAATTTACTATAGTCTTAATTAAGTTAGATCTATGTTAAGTTGTAAAGAGGTATTTCTTCACATTGACCATAAATATGATTTGAAATTATGGTTAATTCAAAAGGACAATGTAGGTTCAAGTAATACTCAATGTTTTCAGAGATGAATTAATTTAATATTACCAAAGTGAACCAATCTTAATAGGCATGTCCACAAAATTTTAATTTCAATTGGAAATGATAGATTTATTGGTATTATGAACTAATGTAACAATAAAAAAATTTCTATATTTTCATTTTGCCAGTTATTCGCAATAGAAATCAGCTAAAAGCAGAGAGGCTAAGAAACGTTCCCAAGATAGAGGCTAGTAACATGACGTCATATCCTCGCAGGCACGTTGCCGCTCGCCGGCCGGCTTGTATGTGTAATACGGGTTCGTCATGCAGTCTCTGTATTAATGAGCAGTATTATAAAAGAAATATGGTGACACGAAAATGGTGTTTTGTTCCTTGCTGCAATAATACAACTACTAAGACGCCAGACGCCAACGAAAATATTTGTAAGCGTCCCAAAGCCAACAATAAAAAAGAAAAAATGGTTTGAGGCAGTAAGACGTGATATTAAAAACGTTTCATCGACATCTACTTTGTACTGCTGCGAGGGTCATTTTAATGCAAATTTATTTACTATATAATAAATGATATACGATTCAAATGTATTGGGCCCTCAGTTTAAACCCGAATTTAAATGACCTACGTTAAAACACAGCTTTCTTTCGTGATTTCCTTTGGGGCTGGTTAAAATCACTGTTTGTTACGCGCGCGCTGTGCGAAAATTAATCACGCGCGTCAGCCAGGCTAGCGAGCTTGTGACGTCAAAACAATCAGCAGGCGTTTATTTAATTCAAACGGAGCAAAAGATTTCTTCGGTCGCTGTTATGATTAGGATTAATTTTTTCAAAAAAAAAAAATTCAGATATTGGTACCAGGGGCTCTGATGTACGATTTTAACTAATATTAATGTATATTAATTTTTTTGTGGACATGCCTATTACAGAATACAATAGCTATTTATGTAACCAGTTATGAAAGACTTTATTTTGTTAACGAGTGGATGTTTGCGGGACAAGCGAAGCGAGTTCCAGCAAAATGACACGAGTTACACAAAATGACCTTTCGTAACGTGTTTCTAATTTTAAACATCTAAAAATAAAATTCTTTGAATAAAATGTTTATAAATCATAAAAAATTAAGTATTTATGTAATCATAATTACCTTTGAAACAATAGATCGGGAAATTTTGATTAAAAAATTAAAATATGGAATTGGAGGTAAAGTTCTGGAATGGCTGACTCAGTATTTGTCTGATAGGGAGCAGGTCATAAAAATTGATCATGTTGTGTCATCAAAATTGAAGATTGATACAGGGGTGCCACAGGGAAGTATTCTGGGCCCGTTGCTATTTTTAATATATATTAATGATATTAACATAGAAATAAAATGTGACTTTCTAAACTTATATGCTGATGACACCCTTATAGTTATCAGTCATGAGAACCTTGATGTGGCAGTACAACGGATGAATATCGAGTTAAGGAAAATCGAACAATATTGTATTAAAAATAAATTAAAAATTAATACAAATAAAACTAAAGCTATGATAATAACAACGAAGTATACACACATGTCTTTAAATTTTAACAATAACATCACAATAAATGGGGAGAAAATTGATCTTGTTGAAAGCATGAAATATTTAGGCTTAATTATAGATAATACTTTAACTTTTAACGATCATTTCTTATATATTCATAAAAAAATATCACAAAAATTGTTCTTTTTCTCAAGGATAGCGAAAAATGTGTCGCTGCAAACAAGAGTAACTATTTATAATTCTATTATAACGCCCCATTTTGATTATTGTGCTAGTGTACTATATTTACTTGATAATAATAAAATTTCAGCATTACAAACATTACAGAATAGGGGAATGAGAATAATTCTTGGGTGTAATAGATATACTCCTATAAAATTGATGTTAGAAGTGGTAAACTGGCTTTCTGTAAGACAGAGGCAAATGTACATGGTATATATTTTTATTTATAAAGTATTAAATGGATTAGTGCCTGAGTATTTAAAAAAATTAATAACTTTTAATAATGAGATTCATAATTATCAAACTAGGAGTATGCAAAATTGTTACATCAGAAAAACAAATCTAAGAAGTACCATGAATTCAATATTTTTTAAAGGACTAGATGCATATAATAAGTTGCCAGTTAAGATTAAAGCTAACAGTAGCATCACTGTTTTTAAACAGGAGATTTTATTATTTGTCAAGAATACAATGAATGTTTAGTTAGGATGTTGATCTGATTATATTGTTATTCACATATGCCAAGTAATTTTTAAAATGTAGTAAAATTGGTGATTGTATTTTGTTCCTGTTGCTATTTTTATGTATTACCTATATGTATATTTAATTGGTCGTTAGATTGTAATGAATATAGGGTGTGATAAAATATCTTTGTGAAATTGTTATATTGGTAAAATGAAATTTTTTAATTGTATATTGGTGTTATATAAGAGTTATGTTGTTATATGTATATTTACTGCACACTGTTATTGTCATTATTTTCTAATTATATAGTAATTTTAATTATTATATATCATACAACTGTAAGATTAGGATAACCTATTTGAATAAATAAAGATTATATTGTTTTTATTATTACGCATTTAATTTTAATGTCAAAAGTGACAAATGACAAATGTTATTTATTTAGTGCATAATGCAGCACATAATATCATGGCAAATTCAACAAATAAAACTTCTTCAGGAGTTAATTTGACAAATTTCACAAATTGTATAGTTAATATTTATAATTAAAAAATAATAATTCCTATAAATTTGTATTATGTTTTGAATATACGTTGTTTCTATTTCTTCTCGAGAGTTCTCTATTTTTCTTAACTGGTGATGTAACGAACTTTTCCTCACCAGTTAGGAAAAGTTTAACTTTAACTGGTGATGAAAAGTAGAACGTTTTGACACTTACATTAGTTTCGAAAAGTGTAATTTTATATGTCGAAATTAGAAAAAATAAGTTATCAGTCTGCGTGGTGAGGACAACTACTCAAGTTGTAAGTAAAAACTTTTAAAATAATATTCTCACCACATAGACCCCTCCTCACATGCTTGTACCTTATCTTTGATGTTTGGAATATTTTGTGATTATATGACATCAAATACAAAATCCACAATAAAGCAATAGTGATCCAAGTTAGTTTAGGTTTTCAATTCATGGGGCTGTACAATAGTGAAAAAAAGTTCCCCATTACAACGTAGTAAAACAATGTGAAAATATACAACTATCACATGTATCATAGTATTTAGGTACTTTGTACTCTGTTCAACAAAACATGAGAAAATCGACAGGTGGCAGATAACAATTTAGTATGCAATATCGATAACATTACATATTAAGCTGAATACTAAATGCAAATGAAAAAGAAGTTTGCCTTTTATAGCGATGCAAATTATAATTCACTGGACGGATTTTAATAAAATAAATAGGCTCAATTAGCATTTTTTTTGATTGCATATTCTTAAAGTTTACACTGCGTCAGTGGTGGCTCGTGATGTTGATTTATGGGAGGGCGACAAGTTTTCTGGAAGTCCAAGGTTATTGTATTTACAAATACCTCAAACTTTGTATTACCCGCTACATCGTCATTATTAAAATTAATATTTATTGTCGTTTCAAATTTTGGCTAAAAAAAATTTCAAGTGTTTTATTAATTTTTTAGATAGCATAGGGATATGCGGATCCCATTTTAAATTTGTATCAATTATGACTCCTCGGTATTTGGTATGTGTGGTCTCTTGTATATCATCTAGTAGATTGTCAACTTTAATTCTATTAAATTCAGGGCAGTTCGCTGATGTTATCGAAAAGGCAATATAATTGTTTTTTTTAGTATTGAAAGAAAGTTTGTATGTATCTAGACAGTTTTTTACTTTCTCCACTCCTGCTTGAACATTACATTTGACTTCTTCCCAAGTAGTTTCAGTGAAAATAAGAACAGTATCGTCTGCATATAAAATGACTTTGCCATTGATATTAATGTTCGTTAATGAATTTAAATATATATTAAAGAGCACCGGGCCGAGGACCGTACCCTGCGGCACACCAATTTGCACTGTTTGAGGGTTACTTAAATTATTTGATACGTAATTGTTGAACTCTGTTTGATAAATAACTTTTAAAGACTTCCAATACGGTGCCTCTCACTCCGTAATGTTCAAGTAAGCTGAGTAGTTTCGTATGAGACACCGTCGAAAGCCTTTGTCAGATCTAAGAATACCGTTATACATTTATTATTGTTATTAAGTTGTTCAGTGACCTCCTTAACTAGTTGTAACATTGCATCACTTGTGCTCAACCCCTCTGTGAATCCAAATTGATTTACCGAGAGTAGGTTCTTCTTTTTTAGGAAATTGATTAACCGTTCCTTTGAGATATTTATCAAAATTATTAAACAAACTTGTTGTTCTGTAATTGATAATTCAATTGGGATTTCCAGATTTATAGATAGGGGTTATTATGGCGCTGTTAAATTGCTTTGGTTAAATCGTAAAAACAAACAACATAAAAACCATATTTATAACACAACAGACTATTTCCAACCTTATCAAGACCCCAAAAGACCAAGTCTCTAATGACTCGCATGGCGTTTACGAAATACCTTGCTCCGACTTTCCCGAACTTACATTGATATACGAACACCGCCTTACAGTCAAGAAAACTGAACCTACCTTATCTCTAGCACAACACCGTCTTCAAACTAGACATAACATAGCACCAGTATATTCCCTAAAAACACGAACGATCCGCGAAGCAATTGAAATTGAGAAGCATCCTAATTGTCTAAACAAGGGATGACGGTCTTCGACTTCCAACTGCTTGGGGATCACTAATATCCCCGACTGTAGAACCCTCACCAACGCCTACCGCGCGCAAGTTTCACGCACCAGTGGTTTCAACACCACACAACAACCCTCCTACCAGGACCAACCGTTCCGCACCAGTATAAATACGTCACCCCAACCTACAACTCGTCAGTTCTCTCTAAGAAGTAGGCAGATTGAGATCTTAGAGACGAACCACGATTTGACCTGGGGAGTAGGCAGATTGAGCTCCGGACTCGAACCACTCCTTATATCTCCCAAACATCTTTTACTCTTGAAAATGGCTCCAAAATGGTAAACGTCGAGACTCCAATAATCTCAGACGCAGTTCAACCCGAAAACCTAGTATTTTTCATATAGACAACCACGGAAACCTATCCGAGAATATATATCGGTCTCATTGTGTCTATAAAAAACAGAGACAAAATGAAAAAGCGATTAAACACGTACTACTCTCCTGAATTAGAACAAGAATATAAAATTTATCGAAATACTTTAAATAAGTTATTGAAGAAATCAAAAAATGATTACTATCTCGGCCAACTTCAAGGTAATGAAAAAAACTTGAAAAAAGTATATCAACTAATATCTGAGGCAACAAATGAAAAAAATTTAAATATAAATACATTTCAGTTGGTCAATGACGAGGGTTTGGCGTTTGACAATAAAGAAGAAATGGCAAACTACTGTAATAATTACTTCACAGATATTGGTCTAAACATGGTTAAAGACATTAACATTTTTACAAAAAGTCCTACCAGGGAAGCGCGAAACCCAAATACAATGTTTCTAAACCCTGTAAAAGAAAACGAATTAGTTGAACACATATCTTCGCTAAAAAATCGTAGTTCCCCGGGCTCCGATGGAATAACAGTTGAAATTATTAAAAAAACTCATCAATATTTATTACTGCCACTAAAACATATAATAAATTTAATATTTGTAAAAAATGAAGTTCCAACTCAATTTAAAAGCTCCATAATAACTCCCATTCATAAAGCTGGTGACAAATCAAAAATATGTAACTATCGGCCGATTAGTATAATAAACAATTTTGGAAAAATTTTTGAGAAATGTTTGAAATCCCGTTTGATTAATTTCCTAGATCAAAATAATATCTTAAATAGTCAACAATACGGTTTTAGAACAGGCAAAACAACAAGTGATGCGATGTACACAGTCATTAAAAACATTATTGAAGATATAGATAATAACAAAAAATGTATTGCAGTTTTCTTAGATTTGGCAAAGGCATTCGATACTGTTAATCACGAAAAACTACTTGAAATATTGGAAAGTTATGGTATTCGGGGCTCAGTGTTGAATATTTTTCGTAATTATCTAACAAATCGAGTGCAACGTGTCAAACTAAATGAAGTTGTTAGCGAGGTAAGAGAGGTGAAAATAGGCGTGCCTCAAGGGACAGTGCTTGGCCCAGTACTCTTTTTAGCTTACATTAACTCTCTTTTGTCACTGGAAACAAGTGCAAAAATAATATCTTATGCTGACGACACAGTTGCGATTTTTAGTGAGGATACGTGGACGGAAACTAAAACAGCAGTTCAAGTAGGCCTGGGAAAGATTAAACAATGGTTGAATGCATATCAGCTATCATTAAATGTAAATAAGACTCACTACTTAGCTTTTACACTAACTAAAGCCAATAGACCAGATTTTACTAGTATAAAAATCGCGGGCATACAGGATGAAATTAATGAAACACATGAGATGAAGTACTTGGGTATAGTCATTGATAAATATTTAAAATGGAATAACCATGTGAACTATTTAACGAAAAGAGTCAGGAAGCTTATTTACAAATTTTATCAGTTACGGGAATTACTTTCCAAAAAACTACTAATAATGATTTATAAAGCCCTTGTTGAATCACTGTTTCGATATGGCATCTTAGTATGGGGAGGTATGTATAAGAGCTCACTGCAAAAACTAAACACAGTTCAGAATTATATGCTTAAGACGATATTTCATAAGCAAAAGCGTTATCATACTAATCTGCTATACAATGAAAATATATACAATATGACAATATTAGATCATTATATTTTCACAGCTTATATATATATTTGCTTTTAAGAATAAAATTTTTCAAAATTTTATACCTCCTAAATATCACACCCGCAGTACTGCTAACGAGCCTTTATACATTCAAAGATTCCATAAAAATGCTAGTCATAGACTGATAGTATATACACTACCAAAAACTTGTAACCTCTTACCAGCAGAGATAAAAAATGTAAAGAAATTTAAAATATTTTCAACTTTATTAAAACAATTTATTTTCCAAAATTATACTGAACTTATTAAGATACTTGAAAATTAATAATCACATGAGTTTGTTACTCAACTACCAAACAATACATACTATGTGTATAGGTGTAGGTTTGTGTACCTGTGTGTGTATATATGTGTATATACCCTCTTAGTAATATATACATGGGGTTGTTTTGAATTTTTTTTGTGATCAAACAGTATATATAACAAGTATATTTCCAAAGCACAACACAAGTGTTTTATACGCTTAGGTGCTATCTATGTACATTTTTCACCTCGTTAATTTTTAATTCTCTTTTTGTAAATTCTTTTTGTAATTTGTATTTCTGTAGTTATACATATTGGTACAAATAAATAAATAAATATACATATATATGTATTTAATAATGAAGGCGATGTCTCAGCAAGTGCTGAGAACTCGACGACATAAATCCTTGGTTACATGGTTGAAGAGGACTATAGGTGAGTTTAATTGTACACAGATTTCGGCTACTTGTCCAACTTTTACTGCGAGGAAAATAGACGGAAGTGCGAGTAGAATAAGGATAGCGTATCAAACCGGTGGTAGAATATGGCGCAATAAAACGCACCTTACGTCAGACTTATTGGTTCGAATTAGCTTGACAGTAGGGAATGAGTAGTTCCAGTAAATTCGGCATTTCTCGTTCTTGACCACGGACTCAATATCTTTAGGAATGTGAGGCCGTGTTACATCAGTGGATGTAGGCCAAAGCCACATAAATCGGACATTATTATTATTATTGATATTATTGTAATATTAATGAAGTATTTTCTACCTAAATTTTATAAAAATAACGGTTACAGCATTTCCGAATGTTGGTCGAATTAGACAAGGGCGACGAGGAGGAGAGGGGGGCAGGAATGAATAGAGAATTTAGATAATCGTAAGACCAATAATACACAGAAAAAGGAGAAAAAGTAGTAATATCACGAGAAATCACAAAATGAGGACAACTATATATTTTCTGATTTTTTTAAATCATGCGTATGATTGTAAGTTGAAATTGTAATTCTACGTGTGTATGTAGTTAATTTGGGGATACGTTTGTATATTTCTTCAAATGGTAATTAGTACAGAGGCTTTATAGAGACAGAGGCGACAATAGGTGGTCAGCATTTTGATTGGTAGTAGAGGTCACGTGGTATAAAAAGAGGCTAAAATTTTTAAACAGATCATGTGCATATCATATTACTAACATAACCTTACATTTTTAGTTTTTGTAAATTAATTTTCAATTTTAATTTTAATTTTTGTAGTTTCAGCTTGGAACCATTATAACATTTAAAAACTCTTTCAGACAGTAGATATAGAAAGTTTCAATATTGTAGATCATTAAAAATAGACTGCCAATTATAGGTTGGATTTCCAACCAACAAAAAGCATCTTATTTTATTAGATCAAGGTAATTACTCTTCAGTAATAATGCACTGAACAAGATTTTAGTTGATAGTACAGCAACCAAACAGAAATTTTGATAAAAGCGACATAATACTCCAAGAACTTAGAAAATGCACATTTTTGAGGTTAGTTGTAATACCACGTGCACGGCACTAATTGTCCTGTCATAATTAGATATTCCTGATTATTTTGTGCTGTCATACTGTAGTATTCTTGTGCATCTTTCAATTTATTGGGATTTATTAAACGTATGAAAACTATTTGTAATTAGTGATTGTGATAAAATAGTTTCCCGGTATGTGGATTTCAATTAAATAAAATAGCCAACAAAAAGCAAACAGAGAACAAATTTGCAAGTAAATCACTTGGTAATTTATTTATACAAAATTTGTGATAAATACATATTTTAACTTATGTCTATTTACCTAATTTAAATTTATATGAATTTTTTATTGCACCTAGATGTTGGAAACATCTGTATGTGCTGCTTACAAGCTAATTTTTATGAAGCATCTAAAACAGTTTAAACAATATACAATATGCATCGAATTAAGCTTTAACTTCACAATCACCGTTGGAATTGTCACGACCTTCAAGCGACGATACAATAGGTACCTAAAGAATCAAATCCAGTGATTTTTCAGAAATTAAAAAAGAAGCAGAAATTAGAAAAGTGAGAAAAATTGTACAAAAGAAAGATATTATTCTCATTCAAATCTTATCGTAATAAATTACAACATTGTAAAACTAAAATTAGATAGAAGGTAGAAAAATTTGTGGAAAAGAAAGACATCATCTTTGAAATCATACCGTAATAAATTACAAAATTTTAAAACTAAATTTAGACAGAAAGGTAAATGAAAAACATTTTTAGAAAGTAATTATTGCCATTATTTAAAGTGCCTCTCCTTCACATCTACATTTTGTATTGTTTTGTATACAATCGTGCATATATACTGCATGTGATTATAATGATAATTTTTCTTATATAATATATTTCTATACAGGGTGAGTCACCAAGGGCGCCTCGGTCGATATCTCCTTTAATATTTATTACACAGAAAAAAGTTTCAAATAAAAGTTGTAGGAGACCAAAAGTACCATATTTTAAAATTATTTCTAATCATACATGGTGTGTGATATTAGAGTGGCATATCAAAAGTATGTTTTTTTAAATGGGACAGCCTATATATTTCTGCTCTTTCTTTAATTGCCTTTTCGAATATATCTGGTTTTTGAAATTCCGATACGGCGTTGTCGAATTATTCAATTTTTTTCAAAAAAATTGTCACTTGCAAACCTCACTAATAAATTCTGCATGAGCGGTATTTTCACAGATTAAGCAAACTTTATTGGTTGAATGTTAGGCAATGCCATGTCCTAGCCCCAAGATATTTTAAAGTTGAAATTATTTGTACAGGGTGTTTATTACGGTGATACAAAAATGGCTAACTTTAATCTATCATAATTTAATTTTTTTAAATGGAACACCCCGTATATTTTTACATATTTGGATAGTTTGCTTAATCTGTGAAAATACCGCTCATGCAGAATTTATTAGTGAGGTTTGCAAGTGACAATTTTTTTGAAAAAAATTGAATAATTCGACAACGCCGCAACGGAATTTCAAAAACCAGATATATTCGAAAAGGCAATTAAAGAAAGAATAAAAATTTGCAAAAATATATAGTATCCCATTTAAAAAAACATACTTTTGATATGCCACTCTAATATCAAACACCATGTATGATTAGAAATAATTTTAAAATATGGTACTTTTGGTCTCCTACAACTTTTATTTGAAACTTTTTTCTGTATAATAAATATTAAAGGAGATATCGACCGAGGCGCCCTTGGTGACTCACCCTGTATAATATAATAATATTCTTTATATATTTACTGTACCCATGTAATGGAATTTTGTTTATATTAATAAATAAATTAATAGATGTTAAAAATTGTCTGTGTCTTCCGCTTATTGTTTATTTGTTATTCTGTAAATGAGAACCATCAGATGGGATAAAGTACATATTTACTAAAGTACTAAATTTTTATTAGTTTTGCTTCAAATTAAGAAAAATTTTTAACTGATATCTTTATCGTATGTCAGCATAATTTATACAATCATATTTAGGTATTAAGCATAAGAACAAATCTTTCATTCCTTCTATTCAGTTAAGAAAATTATTAATCTTTTCAAATTATGTAATGTGCTTACGTACGGATCATGGGCATCATATATATTACTAACATAACCTTAAATTTTTAGTTTTTGTAGATTTATTTTCAGTTTTAATTTCGGCAGTTTTAGTATGGATCCATTATAACATTTAAAAACTGACTCAGATAGTATATACCTATATATAAAGTTTCAATATTGTAGATTATTGAAAATAGACTACTAATTATAGGTTGGATTTCTAACCAACAAAAAGCATCTTATTATATTAGATTACGGCAATTAAAAGTTCATTAGTATGCACTGAACAAAATTTTAGTTGATAGTACAGGAATCAAGCAGAAATTTTAGAAAAATTTACATAACATCAGAAAATTTTAGAAAATGCATATATTTGAGGTTAGTTATGAACGTTAAATACATAATTAATTTTCTTCGTTATTATAATAAATTAAAATATTCTAGACTTTCATTAAATTACATTAATAATTATAACATTGTAATACCAATGTTTCAATACTGAATTAAATAAAACCAATCTAAAATTAAAAAAAGCGCCATTCATTTTTCTTAAAATTTAGCCTCATTTTGGCGGGCGTGGCCTTATTGTCGTCTCTGTCTCTATAAAGCCTCTGTAGTAATTAGTAGTAAATTTGTAAAAAATTACTTGAAAAACAGTTTACATACTCCAGTGCCTTTTCTTTCTTGTCTTATTTGGGATTCATTACCGCATTCTTGAATATTTTGAAGTCCCCGATAATTTAAATAATAACCTGTAAGAATTTTTATTTTTATTGTCAAAAAAAACAACCTTTAACTGTTCCTTTGACGTAAAGGTTATTCTTTTAAATCCAAAATTTTTTTATATTATGGTAATAAACCCCAAATAAGAAAAGAAAGAAAACTAAACAATGCCACAAATAACTTTTAAACAATATTCAGTGCCTTATATCATACAGGGTGTTTGGGTAAAGGTATTCAGAAATCCAAAGGCATGTAGAACTCATCAAAATAAGCCAAAAAGTTCATATAAACTTTGTTCCAAAAACGGTTCCTAAGGGGGCTACAGCCCCTTTAAGGGGCTTCTAAAAAAGATGTTTTTCTCACATATTTCGAGAACCGATCAATATAAACTAATAAAATTTTCTATGGCAGAATACTTTTTTGTGCTTAACAAAATAGTAAACTTTAAATTTGAAAATTCTTCAGGGGCGTCCCTACATGGGGGTGTGCCAGGAATGTCGCCCCCTTATTTTCTTTGCATGTAATTTTTTCACTATTCTGATAGAAATTTTCAAAATTTCAAGCAATTTTGCTTTAAAAAGATCCTCTTTCTAAAACTTCATAAATTGAACCGTTTTTGAGATAAATGAATTTGAAATTTAGTATGCACATCTACAAAATAATTCAAAATAATTCACGTCTTCCATCAATACTCGCAATTGTATTATTGATTGTAAAGTGACATAATCAGTATTTGAAAAAACATTATAAAAACATCTTTTTTAGAAGCCTCTTAAAGGGGCTGTAGCTCCCTTAGAAACCGTTTTTGGAACAAAGTTTATATGAACTTTTTGGCTTATTTTGATGAGTTCTACATGCCTTTGGATTTCTGAATACCTTTACCCAAACATCCTGTATAACTTCATTCAAGGCAAACCACTTATTCTTTACTATTTTGGACCTGAGCTCTACCAATACGCCACAGAAAATATATTCATTTTTATATACTAATAGCATTTATGGAGTCTTTATATACAAATTCCTTATCTGAGAGATACTATTCTAAATTTGGAAACTTGGCCATCATTTTTTAATCAAAAATTGAAATATTTGTGGGCATGTTTTGATTAATCAATATTATGTTAATATTTTTTACAATGTGTCTTTTTTTAAGAACACATCTTTATTATAATCATACATTTTTACCTGAAAAACCTGAAAGAAGTTTAGGTGAGTGGTTCTATATTTAAGTTACCAAAAAAAAGTATGTATGTTTGAACTGAAAAAAATAAGTATGCATTTCTGTTCAATTTTTACATATGTGACTGCTGTATTGATATTTGATGCATTTGTGTATTTGGTAACTGTTATAGTATCCACGTGTTAATAACGCTACATTCATGAATAAATATTACCTGAACCAAACTTGTTTGTCTTGGGTAACAGCCCATACAGCACATATACCAACCGAGAGTTGACAGATTCTTAAATTATCACGTGGGCTTCGTACTTCCACCCAAGATTGCCCCTGCAAATTATCACGGTTTACGCCAATTCTCACAAGAGCACGTCCATCTATCAAAGCTGCCCATAATAAACCAGTAGGACCCACACTAATCTGACTAATTTCACAACCCGTGGGTACTTGTATATGGTTCCATCGGGCTCCTTCAGGAGATTTTGTACTTACACCAGTCCTAAACATAACCTAAAACCACAAACATGGTTTTTTTAAATTTAAATAACACCAATCAAATTCTATAATAATAATAACACCACATATAGTAAAACCACCTGTATCCCTAAACTAACGTTATGTGGGAGGAAGCACATATTTAGAGACATCTAAACATTGTAAAAAATATTTAGATACAAAATTTACATAAATTGATATTTGCACTTTTTGTAGTTTATAGTTGCACATGAATTCTGGTACCAATGCTAACTAAATGTTAGAGAAAATAATCTAAATGATGAAATTTGAATGTGCTGGAGGGAAGAAAATAAAGGATTTACTGTTAAAAAGTTCAAACAGAGTAAAAATATGTCACACAAACTGTTACTCATTGGCGATATAAACTGCCTCTTCCGGGTCTATCAAAGCATTGATCTATTATTAGCAGCGGGCAGAATGAGATTTTCCACTATCGTGTGGAGGCTCTGACTACCTGGTTACTTTTAATATTACTATTACTAAATAGGATGCTTGAAGTGTTGCGATGTCATACCGAGCACTGGCTTAGTTTGTAGATTTTTCCAGATAAATGATTCACGCCCAAAAAATTATAATGGGTTTGTACAGATGGGTGTCTTGTTTCCAGATGCCGGAGTATTTTAAAGGCTTCATAATTTCCTGGGATAGAACTTGAAAGCAAACAACACATTGTTGCTTATCATCTAGTGAAGTAAATCCATATTCAACAGTGGCAACTGGTACATTTTCGAAGTTCAACATTTCAATTTAGAGACATATGGGACCTATACCAAATTATGAGACGATCAAAATAAGAATATTGGAGAAAAAAAAAAATTGAAAAACAATTACCGAAGAAAATTTCCAAAAATTCCCTTGCTCACCCTGGAAAGTCCTGAAATTTTATACATTCGATTTTTTTTTTAAATATCAGATTCACCTTTGATACAAGATACAAGACATTGTTTTTTTGCAAAGTTACCAGCGTTTCAAATAATTTGATATTTGATGTATTCTATCGAGTGATTTTCTAATTTGTTGTCTCCAATTCTGCAACCGGGGTGCGTTTAGTACAACGGGTTGTCTCTGTTCATTCATTTTCAATTAATCATAACTTCCACTACAGATGTTTAATTAAACTTTTCTATAAGGCTTTTGAAAAGATTTTTTTATGAATTGCAATAAAAATTATTGTTATATCTTAATTTAAAAAATATTTTTGACTTTTTGTCCAATTTAAATTTCCTAAAAGTAACGAAAAAAAAGAAACTTGACTTTTTGCTTTGAATATCTTTCAAGATTGAAAATGGGGTGAGAAGAACTGGTTAAAAAGCCGAGTTATTTTTACTGCAATAACTGTTCACAGTTTAATATATGAATGTATTTGTGCTAGTGTTACACCAACCAATAAATACACCCGCACCTCACACTAGTTTAAAACCCTTTAGTTACTATTAAACTTTGAACAATATGGCATTCCTTCATATTTGGTTTCTAGTTATGACTCTTAACAGTTACTTTCATATAGGAGAATATATTCCATTAATTTATAATATAACTCACTCTATTATGGGATGTTACGGACCATACTAACATGGTACCTGGATCAGCACCAGCAATTTGTTGTCCCCCAATAGAAATGTCAATAAATGGTTCCTGAAACTTTAAAAGTTTAAAATAAGTACTATTTATTACACGAAACCTTTACATTTGTGGCATCTTTATGCAGTGGAGCAATAGCACACCAAGAATTCATTGCACTGTATCTCCTTGACCTAACCCAAAGTCTCCTGCGAACACAACTCTTCCATTGTTTTTTGGAATAAAATGTTGATGGAAAGTCCACCGCATACGTCCATCCATTGTGATCTAAAGGTTGGCCATCTAGAGTTAATTCCATATGCCAGTCACCTTCCCACTGCCATGCCATGGAAGGAAGTCTAATTTTATCAATAGATCTGTCAACTGTTCCATCCATATTGGAAAAGCGAAAACGATCGGTGGGTAATAGTCTTGAGGAGAACCCTTCAATTGGTAACCACCTCTGAAATATTAAAAAACAAAAACTGTAATTAAGAATAAGCAAATAACAATGTTGATAAGAATACGCTCCTTATGACTACTAAATCAGTACTTTCTGCCAGTATTTTAGCTTTATCTTATGTATATTTTATCTAAAAAAAGTGACAACTTATAAATATCTAAAATTTTACAAATTTACAAAATTAAAGCTAGAATAGGAAGAGTACATGCAATAAGAATTGCTAAATTAAGTAAATTTCCCAAAAATCTTAGATAGCCAAATACAATCTGGTTAAATGTTGTCAGTTTCACTTATGTTAAGTTACTATACTATTTATTTTTTGTTTTTAACTTGATAGGATTTCCCATTTACTACTAGTAGTTCATTACAGTGCATACTGCAGTGAAATAAGTAAATAAGATGTGTATATTTTTACTAGTAAAAAAAGAAACTCCACTGGACTGACGGGTCACAACTTATTTCAGTAGTATTAGCTGCTACTATCAAAATGTGCGAGGGCCGAATTCAAAGACTCATGACTTCTACAAGGCTGTTGCAGCATCGGAGTATCAACTGGTCGCTATAACTGAAACATGGACTCAACCCAACATTTACAACTCAGAATTGTTCAGTAACAACTACTTAGTGTTTCGTAGTGATAGGAACCTTAGGGCGAACTTAGCTTCACGTGGGGGCGGAGTCTTATTGGGAGTCAGGAACGACTGCATAGCAGCCGAAATTGATTCATCGCAACACCGAAATAGCTTTTTTGCCATAGATGTAATTGGTTGAAAGATAATCTTCAATCATAAGCTCTTTTATGTATTTGTTATCTATATTCCACCAAACACTAGTAGCTTACAAATTTCTAATTTATATCAAACTCTAGAAAGTTTGGATTGTTTATATGATAATAGAGTTCTTGTGCTAGGAGACTTTAATGAACCTCATTTTATGCACATGGAAATAACCAAAACCTTATTAATTTATATCAGTTCACCTGTTTTTATGACCTAAGTCAATTCAATACTATAGTTAACCGCTCGGGGCGTCTATTAGATTTAGTTTTGTCTAATGACATATGTCAAGTACTTCATGATGATTTGCCATTTGTGCCAGAAGATGAATATCACCCAGCTTTGAATATAACACTTCAGTTCCCTAAACCTGTGCCAATCCTATCCTATAACGTGGAATCATTTTATTATAACTTTCGCAAAGCCAACCTTCCTCTATTATATAATCATTTAAGCACCATAGATTGGTCTTTTCTTGAGGGCCAAACTGACTTAAATGCAGCATTAGACCAATTTTATTCAACTCTCTACTCAGTCTTTATTCTGTATGTGCCTCTCACTAAAAATTATATAAATAAATACCCTCCTTGGTTTACAAAAGATATTATCAATGAAATAAAACAGAAAAACAAAGTATTTAAAAAATTAAGAGTCACAAACTCTGAACTATATAAGCAACAATTCAAAACTTTGCGAAAATCGATTAAAAGCAAAATTACAATAGCGTATGATCAATATATAAATAGATCAGAAAACTCTATCAAAGAAGATCCTAAGCGCTTCTGGTCTTTTATGCATAGCAAAAAAGGAACGTCTAGTATTCCTGGGCTTCTCTACTATAATGACTTAGAGTGCAATAATCCCCGCTCTATCGTAAATGCATTCGCTGAATTTTTTCAAAGTACCTACACACCACCAGACACAAATAATCCAAATTATGACAATCCCCCCTTATCCAGTAATTATCCCTAACACTTGGAAAATTTCAAAGATATGTCCGATTTTCAAAGCTGGGGCCATAAACAACGTTATAAATTATCGTCCAATCACACTCCTTTCAAATTTTGCTAAGGCTTTCGAAATATCTGTATACAGGGTGTCCCGATTTTAAACCGACAAACTGCGGGTACAGAAACTTCACATGAAATTATGACATACCCCTTCTAACATTTCTTCTCTATCGAGCCTCCTAACGGAGATACAGGGTGTTGAAAATTCAATTTAATTTTTGTTTTTCTTTAATAACTTCCACAATATTAAAGATACTGAAACCAAACTTGGTACACATAGTTAGGTTGTGAGGGTCCATCTTTGCTATGGTTCAGAGTTGAACTGAGGTGCGCCAGTGACGTGCGGTGTGGTCATGTCGACATAATTTTAAGGAAAAAAGTATGTGCACTAATTTTTTGTGGAAGTTATTAAAGAAAAACAAAAAATAAATTGAATTTTCAACACCCTGTATCTCCGTTAGGAGGCTCGATACAGAAAAAATGTTAGAAGGGGTATGTCATAATTTCATGTGAAGTTTCTGTATCCGAAGTTTGTCGGTTTAAAATCGGGACACCCTGTATAATAGAATATTCCCTAATGTTAAAAATATCATACAAACAGAACAGCATGGATTCATGACTAAAAGATCAACCATCACTAACTTAATGTGCTTCACACAAACTGTCAGTGATGCTATAGATAATCAACTTCAAACCGATACGGTATATACAGACTTTTCGAAGGCCTTTGATAGACTAGATCATACCATCTTACTAACCAAACTAAACAACCTGGGCTTTGATGAAAATCTGTTGGCTTTCTTCAAATCCTATTTAAGTAATCGCTCACAGTATGTTGAATACAGGGGCCATAAATCATATGAGTTTATAGCTACTAGTGGTGCACCTCAAGGAAGCAACCTGGCCCCACTTCTATTCTCACTATTTATTAATGATATAGGTGATCATATAGAGGGCAACATACTCCTATTTGCAGATGACCTGAAAATATTCAGACAAAGTCAAACATTAAATGACTGTCTTCTTGTACAAACAGATTTAAACAGTTTAAACCAATGGTGTATGTCAAACAAGCTACCCTTAACCCTTTCGGTACGGTGGCCGTATATAAACGACTTTTGGAGATTTGTGCCACGCGATTGCCGTATATATACGTTTAAGGTTATTTGTGCTTTTAGGACGGCCGCCGTTTAAATACGCCTAACATTAAAAATTGCATCTTTGAGAGACGGTTGCCGTTGTTAAACGGTTTATTCAAGCTCGTTGATGAGACGAATGCCTTAGAAAAACGGCACTTGTGACATGCCGCTCAGACGGATGCCGTCTATAAACGGCAACATATTTTACGCATGCTTCAACGGCAAGTCAAAGCCTGCGTGAACAATGTACACTTGATTTTAGTGTGTAGCTGTCTTGCATTCTGATTTTGAGATGGCCGCCAACTAGTGGCATTTGCACTAACAAAAATATACGGCAAGCAAAAAAAAAACGGGTGCCGTATATATACGGCAATCGTCCTCTCGGCATCGAAAATGCAGCCGTCTGGTGTATTGGTTGGCGAAATATGGCCCCGCACCGAAAGGGTTAAATATCCAAAAATGTAAAGTTATAACTTTCACTTTGAAAAATAATTTTATTCAGTTCAACTATTTAATAGATGACAGTCCATTGATTCGTGAAAATAAAACTAAAGATCTTGGAGTCGAGTTTGACCAAAAACTCAGTTTCGTTCCACATATTAATAAAATCACGGCATCTGCAAAAAGAATGCTCGGTTTCATATTCAGGAGTTGCAAAGATTTTAAAAATAAAGACTGTTATAACCTTGTACACTGCCTACGTCCGATCGCAGCTGGAGTACTGCTCTATTGTATGGTCACCATACTATCACTCACATACTAAACAAATTGAGTCAGTTCAGCGTATGTTCATGAAATGCGTTGCATTCAAATTGGATGGAATATATCCTGAGCAAGGTGTGGACAACAATGTTCTACTGACAAGATTTGGACTCCTATCTCTTGAAAACCGTAGAACGTTTTATTCATGCCTGTTCGTGTATAAGCTTGTTAATCATCTGATAGACTGCCCCGAGTTGCTAGCTCAGCTAAACTTTCGCATACCTCGAACTAATAGTAGAAATGAATTATGTTTTTATCTTTCCACTCCAAGAACTAATTTAATAGTTAAATCGCCAATTTATTCAATGTGTAATAACTTTAATCAATATTGTAATTCCACAAATATATACTGTCACCAAATAAGCCAATTTAAGACAGCCATTATAAACCAATTGAAAACTCTACAGTAGACCAAACTTATGTAATACATTTGCTTCTATTTAAGTTTGATTTTATTATAATTTTATTTAACATTATCCATACTCACGCTGGCTGCAATTGTTTGTGTTCAATTATCTTTAATAACCAAACCGTTATGCTTAGTTCTCTTTATTATTATTTTTTTTTTTCTCTGTTTTTTTTATCATGTCTGTTCATTAAGAAGAAGTAAGAAATTCATATTTTATTGTATAAGTGTTGTAATGAAGTAATAAATTCATATTTTATTGTATAAGTGTTGTAATGCTTTAAACTAACGGACATTGTTCTATTGTGTATACATAGTTGTTCGCTCTGCTTTTACTGTACTATTTACTATATTGTGTCCTGTAAGTGGGTACTGTACCTGTTTGGACAATAAAGAATTTATTTATTTATTTATTTATTTATTTTTTAAGATTTAATGTTTGTTTATTATACATGGTTTTGTATATAATATTAAGCAAATGGTTTCTTATCTATACAAGGTGTAACCGTTTTAAATAATAGAAAATTGAGGATTCAATAGATTTTTCAAAAATAAGTGGTTTTTGTGCTATTAACTTTTCTTCATAGGCGTGTAGTTTCTGAGATATAGGGCGTTGAAATTTTTGAGTAATGTTTTCGTGGCTTAACTTTTGTATTTTTCAACACACTTGTTCCACATTTGGCAGTCATTTATGTTAACTGAACCCTGAGGAAATGGTAAAAAATATGTGTTAAAAATATCGCCAGTGGAATAGATAGAGGACCCCTTTATTTCTTTATAACTTCTACACCAATGGTCGATTGCAGTAAATTAAAGTATTTTTGAATTATCTACAGTTCTCTATGGAAAAAATTATATTTTGATATTTTTAGTAGTCTTCTGGTAAATTGAGTCCATATTTTGTTCCATATCTCTGTTCTGCTTAAGTACATTCTTTAATAGGTGGCTTGTTGAATTTTTTTTTTATTTTTTCAAATTTGCTCAATATTTTTAAACTCAAATGAATGAAAAATCTTATGAGTAATTCTAAAAATATAAAAAATCGTAGCATGAATGCTACAAGTTAACATAAACGACTGCCAAATGTGGAATAAATATATTGAAAAATGCAAAATTTATGCCACGAAAACATTACTGTATTTCAGAAACTACGCGCCTATGAAAAAAGTTCTTAGCACAAAAACCAATTATTTTTCAAAAATCTATCGAATCCTCAATTTACTGTATTTAAACCGGTTACACCCTGTATTTGTTTCTTTAATTTTTATTAGAATATCTAGATTTTTTTTCTGAAAATTTCACAAAAAAATAAAGTTTCTTACTGAAATTTAAAATCTGTTGATTAATTTTCCTCTGGATGATAATAGTTATTTATGTAACTAGTTATTAAAAGTCTAATTTTATTTGACAAATGTAATATTTGCCAAAACGAGCGAGTGAAGCGAGCAAGTTTTGCAAATTACATGAGTCAAATAAAATTAGCGTCTTCATAACATGTTACATACAAAATTTTATCTAACTCCGCTTTAAAATAAAAAAAGAAATGGACCATATTAAAAATTCAAAGCGCAGGTGCAAATCGGGGAGAGAGACATTTAGATCTGACTTGAATATACGTATAAAATGTCTTTGTAAAATGTTCAATTCGAGGTGCAAATTAATAATTTGCAACAAATGTGTGTAACATAGGTGTGTAAAAAGAAATACTTGATTCACTTTGATCATAGGAATCGAAAAATTCTACTGAAAAGTCGATATGAAACATTTTAAAATAGGGTTTGTTGAATTGCGAGCAGTTTCAAATTGCCCGCCACATTTTCTTCAACAAGTTCCGCCAGTATAAACAAAACTTCAGTTGTCAATTTGCTGAATATTTTGAAAGCAAATTAAGTCGAAAGTGGTTGTCACAGATATGAATATTCTAATCTAATAATAGATGAATAGGCTAATTTAGCAGTAAATTCAATAATACCTGGTAAATAAAAAAGTAGGTATTATAAATCATACAAGAAATTTGAAAATTAGTGTCAACAAAAAAGAGTGAAAAAGTTCTCTTAGCGTACGTTGAAACGATGAAGATATATAAAGCACCTACAATATCGACTACCTACTCAATGTTAAAGGCAGAATCTCGGGCAGAATTAAATGTCAAAAGAAACATTGATATAAAAAAATATACCAGTGTTTTTCTTTTCTTGACCGTTGATATCAATTAATTTGATGTGCAGGATACGTTTTTTTAATTGTTTTAATTATTGAAGAAATGACAACAAAAGGTTCAGCTTTTAATATTTGTATCAATTGATATTTTTTTTTCACATAAATATAACTATGGCAGGAGTAGACCGGTCTACGGGAGAACTGGCAGGAGATAATTTTTTAACTTATTGATATATTAATAGATAATAGAAAAAGTTTCAGCTTTTAAAATTTCCAACATTCCCCTTTTTTTTTTAACGTAAAATAGGCATGTCCACAAAAAAATTAATATACATTAATATTAGTTAAAATCGTGCATGGAGCCCCTGGTACCTATATCTGAAATTTTTTTTGAAAAAAATTCATCCTAACCATACCAGCGACCGAAGAAATCTTTTGCTCCGTTTGAATTAAATAAACGCCTGCTGATTGTTTTGACGTCACAAGCTCGCTAGCCTGGCTGACGCGCGTGATTAATTTTCGCACGGCGCGTGCTGAGCTGTCAGAAGTGTCAGGAATGCAGTCTACATTTGCAGTAGCTCTATTATTTACGACGTTGTGGTGTTGGTTAATTGCATCGTCTTATTAGTAAATATGGAAGAAGGTTTCCAGAAAGGAAATTCACATAATTTGCCAAATGTAAGCGTAATTATGGTATCCGATTTTCTGATAACAAACAGTGATTTTAACCAGCCCCAAAGGAAATCACGAAAAAAAGATGTGTTTTAATGTAGGTCATTTAAATTCAGGGTTTAAACTGGAGGAGAACTAATCGTAGAGCATTTATTATTATAGTAAATTAACTTGCATTAAAATGATCCTCGCAGCAGTACAAAGTAGATGTCGATGAAACGTTTTTAATATCACGTCTTACTGCCTCAAACCATTTTTTCTTGTTTATTGTTGGCTTTGGGACGCTTACAAATATTTTCGTTGGCGTCTTAGTAGTTGTATTATTGCAGCAAGGAACAAAACATCATTTTCGTGCCACCATATTTCTTTTATAATACTGCTCATTAACACAGAGAATGCTCACTGCATGACGAACCCGTACAAGCCGGCCGGCGCGCGGCAACGTGCCTGCGAGGATGTGACGTCATGTTACTAGCCTCTATCTTGGGAACGTTTCTTAGCCTCTCTGCTTTTAGGTGATTTCTATTGCGAATAACTGGCAAAATGAAAATATACAAATTTTTTTATTGTTACATTAGTTCATAATACCAATAAATCTATCATTTCCAATTGAAACTAAAATTTTGTGGACATGCCTATTGGCAGGCCGCTGTCAATCGCTGTCCCGCTGGTACCCCTGCAGGAGTCGATTTTAGGTTTTTGTAGCTCCGATATGACACAAATAAAATAAAACTAATCTTTAAAAAATCTTACAAAATTTAGTGTCGCCAGCTCCCGGTCTATTAACATTACACCAATTTTTTAATATAAGAATCTTTTTACGAAATTCGAGACGAAATTATTAGACAGACACGTCGACTTGGTGTAAGTATAGGATTCGTGTGTGCATATTCGATCTATTATTTAACTGAATTATGTGATACTGTAAATTTATAGTTACCCTCAACATCAAAGTTTAGCAAAACTATCAGTTTCAAATAATAATACATACTAGAGAAATATAATTTTAGTCCAAAATAATTAGGTACCTACCTACCTGACCTTTTTTAATACGACTTCTGTATTAAAATATGTATATACATATGTACAATATGTACTATCGCGGCCGAAAAAAAGTAATCGATTTTTTATTAAGTAGTATGTTTTTTCAAAAAATTTTCCTTTGTAAATGGGAGTTTTTACATCACTTATGTCAATTAAATTATTTTGACAAGAAATCATTGATGGGGTCGTATTTATTAAAAAAGAACTAATAAAAAACAAGTTGTTATTAATGGTTTTCAGAGAAGCAGAAAAAGGCTACATCATCGCCAAACTTGGAGAAGGGTGGTCTTAACAACGCATAGCAAGTGAAATGAATTGCAACAAAGGCACAATTCAGAAACTAAACAGAAATATAGAATAGCTTCCGCTATTATCTATTTTGTGCAAATATTCTTCATCAAACTTATGACCTCTGGGACGGTAAACTCGGAGTTGACCATTGTAGCAGGACTGAAATATCTTTTCGTCGGAAAAGACAAGTTGCTCCCAGTAACGATCGTCTTCATTAATAAAAGTATTTGCAAACTGCATTCTTGCCTCTTTATTAACATCTGTTAGACGGGACTTTTTAGCAGTGACACAGATAAATTGACTTTGCTCTCGCAACAGTTTTCTTGCTGTTCTAACAGACGCTGGGAAGTTGGTTTGCTCTTTGGCTTCAATAGAATTAGAAAATTGCTTTAAATTCACATAGTTACCCAAGGTATTGTCGTTTTCTAGAGTACTCTTTCTTGGCCGCCCAGAACCCACTGCCCTGCTCAGATCATTAGTTTCTATCCACTTTTTGTTTAGTTCTTGAATCGTGCTTTTGCTACAATTAATTCACTTGCTATGAGGTGTTGAGACCACCCTTCTCCAATTACTTTTTTTCGGCCGCGATAGTACATTGATATGTATTTTTTCAACTCACCTCATTTTCATAAGCTTCTTCTTTTACTCGTATTGGTATATCCAAGCCATGAACGTATACATAAATTTGATGATCACCTCCTAAGGCCCACAAGAAATGGGGCACGCCAGATAATTTTTTAAATTCTTGTCCAACATAAGGTAATTCTCTCCACATAGAGCCAGTTGTCGATAAAGTGTGAACTCGGCCCTCATTATTAATGCCAAATAGTAAAGAACTCGGCATATTTTTTTATTATTTACACTAACGACCAGATAAACTTATAATCTACTTGCCAATGAAACACATTAAATCTTATTAGATTTTAGATTTGTGTTTACACTGTTTACTAACCATAATTCCTCACTAATTAAACGTTTTGACAATAGACAAGTTTTGACTTTGACAAGATGATGTTTTGAGACTTGATTGTTTTGACTTTTGACGTTTTAACCACAAAACATGTTTTAACCACAGAACATCTCTACTTAAACGAGTGTAGACCACGGACCACAGGACACAGAACATTATTCTGGTATGTTTATTAGGTGCGTTTTATTGTACACAAATTTCGGCTACTTGTTCAACTTTTACTGCGAGAAAAATAGACGGAAGTGTGAGTAGAGGTTCGATCTTTTATTCACCGATGGATCGTCCGGATGCATCAGACTTCCATCAAGTTGTTCTTTTATTCACCGAGTTAATCCAATACTCGTCTGTTTATTAACCGGATTAGTCAATCGGTGTTCTATCGGTTCTGTCGTAGTTTAAAGGCGAATTTAGACTTTACACTTTCGAAGTGCATCGCGGTCCGCGGATGATTCATCTGTAGTGAAATGTGTAAAGATTGTTTTCATCTACGTTTCTTCCAAAGTGTGCATCCAAAATGACCAGTGAACAAAAAGTAGAGGTACTCTCTACTTTTGATGAAGCGAATGGATGAATCATTCGTAGTGAAGCGGCAGTGAAAAGTTTAAACTTGTATTTATAAAGTGTGTGCATCCAGATCAAGTAAACAGGTGTTCAAATAATACACTGTTTTGTCGCTTAAATTAATTGTACAAAGAATATTAGAAAATGTCTTTTCCGTGGAAGGATGAACATATGGAAACATTTTTAGAGATAAATAGAAATTATCGACGCTCCCAATTGTTCTCGACTCTCGTCGTCGAATCCAAGGTTTTACCCACCACCGATGAAGATGACGTTTTTTCTCTTGTAATATTTTACTTATAGCGTTTTCCACTGACTGCACTCGTGCGCAACTGAGTGCAAGTTGTATGTTCCACTGAGAAAATAAAACAAACTTTGGCAGTTTCTTATGGTCCACTGGTAAAATTACATTCGTGTAGTGCACACTTAGTGCAGTATTTTCCCACGACCTTCTGTAGCTCGTGCGATCGTGGAGTGCAATATGGCCGCGCATTCAATAATTAACAAAAAATGTTTATATTGACAAAAAAAAGAATAATTCTCACAAAATTTCTTTATTATTTACAATAATAAAGAAAATTTTGTGAGAATTATTCTTTTTCTTGTCAATATGAACAATTACTCACATAGGATCAATTTACCTACGTTAAAAAATGTTTAATAATCAATGAACTTCTCGATAGTTCCTCATCAGATAGTAGCGAGGAAGAGACAATAATAAATGCTATTAGAGAAAAAAGCCATATCTCAAAAATTTACAATTTTGTGGGTTCTGTTGTACATAACCTATCTAATAAATAATAAAATAAATGTCTCTGGTTGACACAAGTATGTTCCACTGGGTAGACCCACTATTTACGTACAAGTGACACCGTGGAGTGCATGACGTCATTTGCACGCACACGATGTGCACTCAGTGCTTGTCAGTGGAAAACGCTATTATTCTTCTGTAAGGGCTAGACTTATTAACTCAATTCCGAGACTTACTATTTCAGTTGCCGCCATTTTGAACTCGATGGATGCGGATGAAGTTTGATAGAAGTAGTGGGGAAGCTTGTCAGCTGTTTTATTTTGTTGCTATCGGTCCGTTGTTTGAGGTTATAGTGATTTGCACTTTTGTACGAACGTTACAAAAAAGAAGATAAGAGGATCAATTCAACGTAACTATTACTGCTATCTGTAAAACTATTATCACTAGGGCAGGTGGAGGAGTTTTCATTCTCATTATTAAAAGGGAGTGACAAGAGTTCCGAACGGTCGGAACTCGTACAATACTGCCAGAGTTCCGAACGGTCGGAACCGCGTATTTAATAACAAGGTTTCCGAACGCGCATGCGCTTTGAAAGACGGTCCGACGCTGAACTTATTCTTGCTTGACTCGCGTTTTGTCAGTGGTGCGATGGCCCAGCGGGAACGATCCGGGCTTGGCAAGCAGGAGGTTCCCGGTTCAAATCCCACACGTGTTCTTGTTTTTTTTTTTTATTAAATGCACCAGACATGACATGAGGTCTATTGCGGGTTAGAAGCGGGAGGCGATAGCTGGAGGCAGGTTAGATATGTGTGTTATTCCCCTGATAAAGGAATTTTTTTTTTATAGGTTAAAGGAATTTTTTTTTTATTAAATCCCTTATTAAAAATATACTTCAGGACAGGAATACTAGATGGCTACGAATGATGTAATGGATGCAGACATGCTCTTACTTAAATTGCTTCAAAATTACACAAATAATAAAAATAGTCTTCCTATAACCTATAAACCATAAATGTAAAATTTTCGTTCACGAAGCGTCAAACGAGCGTTCTTAAAATCATCTATGAATTTACCATCTTGGACATCTATCGGTCACGTGACCGGCATCAATCGGTGGAATCTGTCGGAGAAAATACGGTTTAATAAAAGATCGAGCCTTATAATAAGGATAGCGTATCAAACCGGTGGTAGAATGTGGCGCAATAAAACGCACCTACTGTTTAGACGGTTTAAGGTAAGTTCATGCACTCGCGATTTGCGATTTGAGGTACTTACCTACGCGATTTGATAATGAAAAATAATATTCGTTCATGCAAAAACGCCAAAAACTAGTTACTTTGGAATTTTAAACAGACGTCTTGTCAGACCAAAAAATTATACAGGGTGTCCCAGAAATAAGTGGCCAAGAAGAACCCACATATTCCCGAGGTCAAAATAAATCGATTGGACCAAACTTACCTCTATACCAAAATGCTTCCTAAGGGAGCTACAGGCCCCTAAATGTGGACCCCTGAGGACGGTTTTTATTTATTATCTCCGAAACTGTTCAAGTTAAAGTAATGAAATTTCGCACATCCACTAAACTTTCTAAGCCTAATAAAATGTGGTAAATATCATCTCAAAATTTTTACCAAGGGTGGGTCAAGCTGCAGGGGTGGGGGTAAAAGTTACCGCAACTTTTTTATTTGTACATTTTTTTGAGTTTTGACTAAAAATTATGAATTGTCAGAATTTTTCACAAAGGAAATGCCCTCTTGTGCAACTTCGATCGGAGGCACCATTTTCGAGATAAATTAATTTTAATATTCAAATGCATGCTCTAAAATGATTAGGTAAGTGGAGTAAGTGGACTAATTTTTTCCTTTTCTCGTCAAAACAAAATTTAAGAGCCAGATCAAACCAATATTTTCTTATTTATTTTAACAACTGCTCAAAATGCTTAAATTTTGTTTCAACGCGAAAATGAAAAAATTAGTCCCCTTACTTAATCATTTTAGAGCATGCATTTGAATATTAAAATGAATTTATCTCGAACACGGTGCCTTCGATCGAAGTTGCACAAGAGGGCATTTCCTTCGTGGAAAACTCGGAAAACTCTGACAATTCATAATTTGAAGTCAAAACTCAAAAAAATTTACAAATAAAAAAGTTGCGGTAATTTTTACCCCCCACTCCTACACCCTTGGTAAAAATTTTGAGATGATATTTACCTCATTTTGTTTTAGAAAGTTTAGTGGATGTGCGAAATTTCATTACTTGGTAAAAATTTTGAGATGATATTTACCTCATTTTGTTAGGCTTAGAAAGTTTAGTGGATGTGCGAAATTTCATTACTTTAACTTGAGCAGTTTCGGAGATAATAAATAAAAACCGTCCTCAGGGGCCCACAATTAGGGTCCTGTAGCTCCCTTAGGAAGCATTTAGGTATAGAGGTAAGTTTGGTCCAATCGAATTATTTTGACCTCGGGAATGTGTGTTTTCTTTTTGGCCACTTTGGGACACCCTGTATATACCACAAAAAATAAAAAAAACTAGGTAGGTACTTGATAACAAGTAAATACCATGAATAATAGGTACTTATTTATGTGTTGACGCATTTATTATATTCGTAGAAGAATAATTATTTATAACTTAATATTTAATCAGAAAAAGAAAAAATATAGGAGATATTGTGCAGTGAGACAAATTTTTAAGAAATGAAAAGATGGCTTAAATGCACAAATAATAGAATTCATCGATATCTCCAGGAAGAAAAGCACATGCGCAGTATAAAAAAAAAGTTCGGCGATAATTGCAAAAAATATGACACCATCCCTATTTTCCTGCCCCTCAAATTTAAAGTTTTTGAAAATGGCCAATCAAATTAAATCCTGAAAATCGCAAATCGCAAAACGCGAGTGCATGTAGTTACCTTTAATAATCACACGTGGGCATTGGAAAATAGTATATTATTCACCGAATAAGTTAATCATGAAGCCATTACTCATTCGGATAGTTTATTGCACCCCTGGCCGGAATATGAGTAATGGCCATAACTCACGAGTAGAATAGGTACTATACTTTTTCCATGACTTATTATCATTGTTTATAAAAAACAATGATATTAACGCATGGACGGAGCATTGTGCCACTTTCCGTTCGCCAGTGTGAGGATGACATTGAAGAGAGATAGAGAGATATAAATTGAGTGCGTCGAACAAGGATAGTAAGATTTGAGACCACGCGACTGTTGGTTCAACAGAAACAGTCACGTGGCCAAGTTACTTTTTTACACGGCGGATGGGAACATTTTGCCGAGATCTTTAATAAATATATTTTAGCACGTTGTAGTGATTTGTGAAGCATAAAAATAGGTGCATCTCAGATATTTATGCATTAATAGGTAGATACAAAAATTATTTTATAGAAGAAGTTTTATCAAATCTTAACCTATATAATCATAAGAACTGCCACGTGTGAAAATATTATAATTGTGTTTTTTAAAAATTTTAAATTGTTTAATGTGGTGTGTGATTATTATTTGTTTTCTTTTGACGTATTTAACGTATTGTTTAGTAATTTTGTATTTGACGAATCCAATTATGAAATTAATTGGAATTGATAGTTTTTACTTGTAGATTGGTAAGTGTCTTTAATATTTCTTGTAATTCCTATATTCTTACATGTTTAATAAATTATAGATTCTGAGGAAGGCAGGTTATTCTGCAGAAACCGGTCAATCTAAATACCGAAGGAGTAGTTTTTATTGGTCCTACGTCCCACGAAAGTTGTATGTAAAATAATATAGTACAGGACACAAAACAGTATTATAGATTAATTATAGGTAGGTACATAAAGAAGGTTAAGGAACAAAATACATAACCTTGAACTCGCAGTTGGAGAAAATATTTTTCTTTTTTTGAGAGCTATTACCCATTTTTTCCTCAATTCATCATTCTTAGGAAATCTATAAAATGAAATGATGACGTATTATTATAATATTAAGCTAGAAATAGCCTAATATTCGATTAATTACGTATGCAATGACAGGACAAAAATAGGTTATTTATTCTTTATTCAAGAAACTTACGAGTGAAATGAAACTTCATTGCCGTTTTTATACTTATTGTTGCACCCATAAGCATAGTAAGACACAACATGTCCTCTTTTACAGAAAATTCCTTTTATCGTATCATTGAAAATTAACTTTCCTTTAAGTTAAATCTTTATAGGTAATTATAAATATCATAACATTACAACATCTTCACAATAACAGTAGCACATATTACGTTAGTTACAATGTATAATACTTTGGTTACCATATCATAATACCCTAGATACGAATTTTATGTTAATCATTGAGTAAAAATAATAAAGAGGCGCAACTGTCAAGGTTTCGAGATTTTAGTGTTGTATTTTTTCACCAATAGCTTCATGATTGTCTTCAATTTTAAGGGCTATACAGCCACATTACAAATACCTTCCCGTAGCACTAAAAATTGATGACAATCATGAAGTTATTGGCAAAGAAATTCAATACTAAAATCTCGAAACCTTGACAGTTGCAACTCTTTATTATTTTTTACTCAATGATGTTAATTATAAACATTGACGTGAATATTTTGACAGTTCTCAAATTTCAATGATACGATAATGCTTTGAATGTAACTCGATTATTAGCGATTTAAACCATCTCGGACAATGCCAGGCGACTCGGCTAGCGCCTCGTCACCTGGCAACGTCCTCGATTATTATAAATCGCATAATAATCTCGTTACATTAATAGCTATAAAATGTGTAAAAAACTCTATAATATGTCTAAAACATAGCTCACACGTCAACAGACCCTTCGAGCATATAAGGGAAAATAGAGGGGGCCAAAGCCCCGTTTGTTTGTCTGACCAACAACTGTAAATATTTACTAAATTTTAGTAAACAAACAAACTGCAAATCCCCTAATCTTATTGGTTGGCGAAAATAATGTCATGCTCTGTACTGCTCCAAACGTTCATTGTATATTACAGTTACTGTCATTTTTAGTTTATTTGCTGATTTTCGTTAATTTGTTGTGTTTTTGAGTGTTTGGATACTCTATTAATAAAAGACAGTGAACAAAAGGTGCGTAATGTGTCATATAGTACAGGATAAAACGTAAATCGGACATTTCACTGGTAAGAATCAAATTCCATAGACGTATCGTAACGTTATTTTTTTGAGGTAGTTATATATTTTCTTCCTAGATTTTCAGAAGATATAGAACAATAGCAAACATGGATAATGTCTGGCCATTTCAAAAGATCTGCTAAAGTATGCATATATTTGCTCAGATCACTTTGCACAAAATGATTTCATTGAAGAACCGCAGGTTGGAATGAAATATTTAAAGAAAGTTGTTGTTCCATTAAGACTGTGTGAATCTGTTGCAAATAGATTTATTTGCTGTATAGAAACATAGTAACTAATAACAAAATAGATTATTGATTGTCAATTGATAAAAAGAAAATACTGTCAATAAAGTTTTCACTAGTATTTTCTCAATTATTCTTAACTTTCAATTGGTTATGGGCCCAGAACCGCTGTTATAATCATTTACCTAAAGTTGAGAAGAAAGTACCGTTGTTCAGAGTAAAGGAAGTGTGAAAGATGTCGAACATATTACCTTGCATTGAGAAGTTGAAAGGACGTGAAAATTTTGATTCCTGGAAGTTTGCTGTGAAGAATTATTTGGAACACGAAGATTTGTGGACTGCAGTAACAGGTGAAGAACTGGATCAAAAGAAAATCATTAAAGCTAAGACTAAGCTCATTTTGTTGATAGAACCTATAAATTACATTCATGTGCAAAATGCTACAACTGCTAAACAGGTTTGGGATAATTTAGTTAAAGCTTTTGATGATTCTGGTTTGTGTCGGCGTGTTGGTCTATTAAGAGTTTTGATCACTACTAGTCTTGCAAACAGTTGTTCACTAGAAGATTATATTAATAAAATAGTGTCTACAGCACATAAGCTTAATTCTATTGGGATGCCTATCTCAGATGAATGGGTTGGCACATTACTGTTGGCTGGTCTTCCTGATGAATATCGACCAATGATTATGGGAATAGAAAGTTCAGGTGTTGTAATTTCGGCAGATTCCATCAAGACAAAGTTGCTCCAAGATATACGAACTGAACCAGGCGACAGTACCGAAGAGACGACCGCATTTTATGGTTATAATAATAGGAAATTTAAGAAGAAATTCGTTTCTAAAGGTCCGAGATGTTTTGGTTGCAACAAGTATGGAACATTCACCATTTCCTCTGCATATGGGTTAAAAAATAACGATGACAGTCCTGACAGTGACAGTGACAATTTTCATCAAGTCAGAACCAGAAATATTCCTAAGAAATTTGATGACTATGAGCTATATATTGCAAAACACATTTCAAATGTAAACGACCCTGTTTCCTATCAAGAAGCAATTAATGGAGATAATGCAGAGAATTGGAGAATAGCTATCGAGGAAGAATATGCTTCGTTATTAAAGAATGATACATGGGAAGAAGTTGTTTTGCCTCAAGGAAAGAAAATCCTAGGTACAAAATGGGTTTTTAAAACGAAATTGAATCAAAATGGAGATATTGTGAAATATAAAGCACGTCTAGTAGCCAAGGGATACAATCAAAGAAAAGGAATCGATTATGATAAAGTATTTTCACCAGTTGTAAGATATGAATCTGTAAGATTTTTGTTAGCCGTCGCAGCTAGATTGAATTTAGATATTGATCAATTAGATGCAATTAGCGCATTTCTGCAAGGGGATCTCAATGAAGAAATTTATATTAAACAACCAGAAGGATTTGATATTGGTAACAAAGTTTTACGTTTAAGAAAATCTATTTATGGACTGAAGCAATCATCTCGAATGTGGAATCTGAAACTTGATGAAGCGCTAAAGAAATTTGGTTTGAAACAATCCAAAAGTGATCCTTGTATTTATTATCTAAATACAGATGGAAATATTTTAATTGTCACATTGTATGTTGATGATTTACTGCTTATGTCAAATCTGTCAAGTTTGAAAGAAAAGTTAAAAAAATGTTTGTCAGATAAATTTTATATGAAAGACATTGGACCTGCTAGTTTATTCCTTGGGTTACATATTGTTATAAATAAAAAGGAAGGAACGATTTGTATTGATCAACAGCATTATATTAAACAGATGTTAGAAAAATTGCAATCCGTGCTCAACTCCCATGGACGCAAATCAGAAGTTGAGTCAGGAAATGTGCCCAAAAACAAGGGGAAATGCAGAGGAAATGGTGAATGTTCCATACCAAGAGTTGATAGGAAGTTTATTGTTTTGTGCACAAATATCAAGGCCAGATATTAGTTTTGCTGTGAATTTCATGAGTAGGTTTAATAGTAATCCAGGAAAAGCACACTGGACAGCTGCTAAACGTATTTTAAGGTATCTGAAGGGGACGATAAATAAGCAGTTATGTTTCAGTAGATATTGTTCTTACAATGAAAGATTTATTGGTTACTGCGACTCTGATTATGCTTCAGATTTAGACGAAAGAAGATCGGTGACTGGGTATGTTTTTATGATGCAAGGGGGAGCAGTTTCCTGGTGTTCCAAGAGGCAGCCTGTTGTAGCTTTATCGACAGCTGAATCAGAATATATAGCCATCAGTGCAGCTTTACAGGAAGAAAAATGGTTAAAAGGATTGGCAAATGAAATTATATCCTTAGAGAAAACATTAATTTTCTGTGATAATCAGAGTGCAGTTTGTATGGCAGAAAGTAATAAGTTCAATTCACGTACAAAGCACATTGATGTACGACATCATTTCGTGAAAGAAATTGTCGGTCGAGGAGAAATTGAGCTGCATCACAAACCAACAACCGAAATGGTTGCAGATGTATTGACCAAGCCTTTGCCAGTTAAAAAGACACTTTACTGTTCTAATTTAATGGGACTTAAAGATTAGTATAGTTACTTGTTTTAGGAGGAGTGTTGCAAATAGATTTATTTGCTGTATAAAAACATAGTAACTAATAACAAAATAGATTATTGATTGTCAATTGATAAAAAGAAAATACTGTCAATAAAGTTTTCACTAGTATTTTCTCAATTATTCTTAACTTTCAATTGAATCTCCATCCCTGTTAAGGGCTAGGTATGTAATTGTAATAGGTTAATAATAAAATATATTTAATTTTGACTGACGTCGTTAATACACTTCGCACATAAATTATGGAATAGGTAAAAAAATGAGTCAAGTTTATACATTCATATTTTTGTTAATATTGAAGCAATCTTAATAATTTTTTTATTGCGGATAGGTCATTTCTTCTGCAGTTTATTACCGTATGTTCGATTTAACTCCGAGTTTTGTTATACAGGGAAACGCGAAAAGTATGAGGGCATGTAAATTCCCTAAAATTTCAATTTGGTCTGTGGCAATTAGGAGCCTATGAAAATTTATTTTTATAAGTGTTTCAGTTACGGCCTATCCTATTGTACTCACTACGCCAAGGAATTTGCCATACGGTTCTTGGTAAATAAAAAATTGGCAATTCTTTGAAAATTGTTCTGTTGCCAATAACTGTTAAAAAACAATAATTTTAGTGGATTTTCTTCCATTTTCCTCTCACTAAAGAGTTATGAAACCAATATCGAGGTTAATAATACAAGTTGGAATAAAAATAACTTAATAAATTTGTTTAACAGGAAAACGAACGATAACAATAACAAAAAACTAAGCAATAATGCAAACTAATAACGGGTATTACCTTCCCTGGCATTTACTACAGTTTGGCATCGATTGAACATACTTAAAATTAAATCTCGAATGAACATTTGATCCACATTTTGTCAGGCTTCCAACAAAATAGTCTTAACACGCAACAGAAAAATTTTCAAAGATTTGCCAATTTTTTATTTACCAAGAATCGTAGGGCAAATTGCTTGGTGCAGTGAGTACAATAGGAGAGGCCGTAACCGAAACACTTATAAAAATAAATTTTCATAGGCTCCTAATTGCCACAGACCAAATTGAAATTTTATGGAATTTACATGCCCTCATACTTTTCACGTTTCCCTGTATAACAACACTCGTAGTTAAATCGAACATACGGTATTAAACTGCAGAAGAAATGACCTATCCGCAATAAAAAAATTATTGAAATTGCTTCAATATTAACAAAAATATGAATGTATAAACTTGACTCATTTTTTTACCTATTCCATAATTTATGTGCGAAGTGTATAAGAAACCAGAAAAGAAGTATTTGACTCGTTTGTACAATCATAATGTATTCGATCGTTCATCATTATTCTTACTGAAATGGCTATAAGAACACACGTCATCTACAATCTATGAATGAGCTTGCGTAGCACATCCTGTGCATTGGACCAGATAACAAACAACTTTCGGTGTCATACGTTGATGACGTCAGTCCAGAAAACCATTGAGTCAACTGTAATTATATGCCCGTACGATTAGTATATTAATTTAATAAATAATATACACTTGTTTTATATTTTTTCTATTTTGTTTCTAGTAAGTAATCTATGGCAGATTATATATCTAAAATTAAATGTGTACAGGATATTCTCGGCCATGCGAACATTCAAGTTGAACATTAACTGCCAGTCCACACAGAAGTAATGTCGGAAACGTTGTTGAAATATCACCTGGACATACTGCCAGTTCATCCGGAAGTAATGTTGAAATTGTTGTGGGCATATCACCTGAACGCACGTTATCTGCCAGTTCACCTTCTAGTAGTTTTGCCGTTCTACCACCAAGAAAAATGTAAGCAATATGTGAATATGACAAAAATAAAATAAATTAATATAAATATTACTATATTTTAGAAGAACACTGCAAAATCCAAGACACATCGTAGTCTGCGAAAGTGACATGAATGACGAATGACAGTAGTTGGCTGGGCTGTTTCCTGATTTTCATTTTATTAGCATTAAAAAAAGTTAATCTTATTTTGTTATCGTCTGTAAAAGTTTTCCTCAAATTTTAGAATTTGTTGAAGAATTGTATAGTTATAATTATCTTAATTTTGTATTTGTGTTAAGATTTATTCCATTTCTTTCTACTCACATTTACCATACATAAATGCCCATTCTCATATAGTAATGTTAACAAAATTATATTCAACATGTTCGTATAATTTGGATGAAAGCAGCAAGTTACTTATTTATTATTTCAACAAATTATTTGTTACCCGTTATGAAACATTATGAAGGTCTAAGAATGTTAAAAAATATTGTTTTGTTGTTTTGTAACATCGTACAGGTGCGTCGGAAATACACAATAAAATATATCTGATTTGTGTTTATTTTTATAAGTTCTACATTGTTGTTTCTTAAAGTAAATATATATATAAAGAATTTTGTGTTCTTCATTAATATGAAAAATATATAAACCTGGGATTGTGAGTAGTTTATTTCCTTCCAAGCGGCCTATGCAGCATTCATCAAATTTCATTTTAAAATGACCCTGCTTATTTTTTCTGCAGTTTAAAAATTTTTGACTTGATAAATCAATTTGATATTTGGCAATGAAATTGAAGTTATATAGGTACTGCTAAAACATTTCAAGACACCAAACGAACTGATAAAATTCGGAGTATACTATTTAATTTTTTCACTAACATGGTCAATACCTGCAAATCATTTGATATTGTTTCCTAATGTTAAGCCTAATAGTTCGGTTGAGTTTTAGGTGTATACCGACTTGACCTTATTTGTTAACTTGGTCAAATAATATAATAAACCCGGTAAACAGCGTTTATTAACTCTAGGCAAAAAAAATTGCACAGATGTTCGTCTGAACACAGAACTCAAATATACATAATAGTTTCGATGTTAACTCTCGTTTGGACCATTCCTTCAAACCACAAAAACTTTATACCATTCTTCATTATACTTAAAATTTTCCTCCTCCATGAACATATAAGCTAATATCATATCGAATGTATATAATTATTATTAATGTTATAAGAGATATTATTCAAGTTAATAAATAATAAATAAATGAAAATAATGATTATTGTAAAAAATAAAATAAAAATAAATGCTACGCCACTGTTGAAAGGATGAGATGTAAACAAATGTTCCCCCCTCGCGCGTCCCTCACCTACAGTCACTCGCCAGTTCCGCAGACAACAATCCCATTGTTACGAGATGTCACGCCACCTCTATTTTCCCTTATATGCTCGAAGAACAGACCACACACGCGCTCGTTTTACTCAAGAACGATAGACAAGAAGGATAGCTCAGTTCCATAAGAGCAACGTTAGCCTGTTGGCGGACCGGCATTGAACGTTAGTGACGTAGCCATCAGTACAGAATTGGCTGTCGTCAATTAAAGCCTGTGTGTTTACGTTGTGCTTTGATGTGTTTTCTCTTCAGTTTTTAGTGACTATTTTTTAATTTTCAAACTTTGTAGAGTGATAATGAACATTCAGAAATATCATAAAATCAAGATTTTGTGACAAACTTTATTTTGTGATTTTTTGTTCGTGTTTACAAAGTCCCAATTTGTGATTAGTTTGGACATTTTTGTATTCTAATCTGTTTTTCGGAAGTGTTTTGGTAAGTTTATTGAATAAAACACAGGAAAAGACATTCTAAAATATTATTTTCTCGTTTTAGATTGCATTGCGGGCAGATTTGTGCTGTTGCCTTGTGTAAAAGCAATAGAATAATAACCCTCAAGAAAGAAGGTGTTAAGTTGACATTTCATTCATTTCCAAAGATAAATGATTTAGTTTCATCGACGCAATAATAAAAGAGTGAATAAATCGTTGTAAAAGAGATCATAAATTCAACCCAAATACGTGTCAATATGCTCCCTATATTTTACATCAAATGATTATAAAGAGACTTACAAAATGAACTTCTAGGTAGTAATATATTATTTATTCATATTAAAATACGTTTTATTAATAAAAAATTTTTTCAATAAAAAATTTGTTGTTTGATTAAACATCAATACCTATACTAAACTTTAATATCAGTTAAATAAATATTTTTATTTTTTGCTTTAATATCCATTGTGGAAGAAAGTAAACCCTTTTTACATGAACTAGGTATATAACAATAAATAATTTTTGTAATAACTATGATGTTATATTATTTAATTATTACATACCTATAATTATTCCTTTCTTAATTATTTTCTTAATATTAATAATTATCATTGTGTTAATATTATCATAATTATAAATAAAAAAAATATATTTGAAATCGCTATTACGCGTGTTTAAAAGAAAGGTAGGTACATACCTACCTACTTGTTTTTAAATATGAATATTTTTAAGCAATAAACAATTTTTTACACTTTTTAACACTTTAATATATCAAAAAATATAAATTTGGACTTACAGATCAAATTTCTCAAATTATATGTTTCATTTAATAAATATTTTATAATAAAACGGCTATTATAAATAGTCGTCTGACTAAAACTAAAATTCTAATAATTTATTACTCATACAAACTTTAGATAATATGATTAATTGTCTTCTTGGTTGAATGCTCATTTTAAAGATCTAAAACATACTTTTTATTCTAACAATAAAAAATGATTTAAAACAGCCTAATTTAAAAAAAGACAATGTGTCGCCGTACATTTTAAATGAAGTGCGTCTGAAAGTGTACTGATGGTGACGTCACGGCTTTCGACCTTGGCTAAGAGATCTGTCGAACTGAGCTATCCTTCTTGTCTATAATCGTTGCGTTTTACCAACAATCAGCCGATCATCTATCGGCGTCTCTCTCGAGGCCTCGTCCTCATCACCTCTCTCTCTAGGCTCAGTCCATATAAAGTAATTATAAACAATGGTATTAAAAAGATGTGAAATGTCCCCATGTCTCAAAGGGTAGATAAATTACAACACATCACTCCACCTATCTCATAGTAGATAAATTACAATACGTCAACACGGTTATATTGGCAAAAGCTACATATAGTTCCATCTGTTGGAATTTATAAGGTTAACGACGGTGACCGCCGCCGTTAAGTCCGAAAATATAATTTTATTATATCAATTTATAGTTCGTTTTTAGCTGCAGAATATTTCCTTAGTGTTTTATCATAAAAAATAATATATTGTATTTTTTTTAGCAATATACCTTCATATGATTGTCAACAATTTTTAGTGCTACGGGAAAGGTACTAAAGGTAGGTACTTGTAATATGGCTGTATAGTGTATAGCCCTTAAAATTGAGAACAATCATGAAGCTATTGGTAAAAAAATACAACACTAAAATCTGGAAATCTTGACAATTGCGCGACTTTATTATTTTTTACTCAATGCCACAAGTAAGTATTTATTATCAATAATTTGTGTTTTGTGTTAAATTCGCTAAAAATTCTTTTAAAAAATGTTTGATTCTGTTCATTGGGTCTTAGAGAGTGTACTCAACCAGATTTGAAAGCTGCCGCAGAAATGATAACCAGAAGATTTGCTGCCGCAAATTGACGTTTAACTGGACGGTAAAGCTTCTTTTCCGGCTAGCTGGAAATGAAAATTAACAATTGTGTAACACCCTGTATTAATTAGAAGGCAACTTTATTGCAAAGCGAGATAATCAAAGACGATATCGACACTTTTTAACAGGGGAGTCAACGGGGGACGAAGAGAAGACTTGACCGAAAGACGTTGACGAGTGACTGACATGACGCGACGCCGCTCTTCGTGTTGAATAATTTTGGGCTAAAACTTAGAAATTTAATGGTAAATGTAGAGCAGGTACGATAAGAATTTAATAATTATGGAAAAGTGAATAAAATATTGTGAGTGCCTTTTGAAGCATATAAAGGTGAGATGTAAGATATAGAAGTACTCATGAAGTACTGTTGCTGTCGTATTGTCAAATGGCGTTTTCGGTTTACTGCTCTCAGCAGGTGATCTAAGATTGCCCCCAATTAGATTTTGTGTTCGATTATCAAATACAAATTGCTCACGCTCAGAATTCTGGGGTCGATTTATAAATTTTACTGCTCTAAAATCTTAAAGCGAGTGCTCTCGACTGCTTTGTAAATTTTGGCAGAGCATTCCAGAGCAACTGCAACGGAGCAATCAAAAAGATCATCTAGAATGTTTAGTTATGAACATAGAAGATTTTTATAGGTACATGTTTTGAATAAACATTCATTGGACGTTATAGGTATTAGTGTTTTAAAGCCGTTCGCATCTGAGACGACAAATTTTGCTGTTTATGGAGATGTCTTCTTTTGATATCTTAGAGGAAGAACTTGATTATTTTGTCACAAAATATTATCATGTCGTACCGGCTGGTGATTGTTGTCGAGTATTATTTGGCTAATAATCACTTCGTCATTATTCATTTTTAAGTTTTTCGCATAATCAGATAAATTCTAATAGGCACAGAATCTAATCTAATAAGTGGTAATTATTTTAAAGAAGTGTTGGTTCGTTGGTTGGTTGTCGCCAAAAGAAATCGCTGTTCGGTGTTCCATTTACGCCCGCATTTAGAGCAACGACAGCACTCGAGATCGGATTAGATGCGATCTTGGTCAGATTTATGACATCATAGATCTTATTAGGAGCATTCGCAGAGCATGTAAACCGAAAACGCTAAAAATTATACTCTATCTGATGAGAGACTGCAGTGGTGGGCGTGGCTTGGGCGGGGAGCGGTTTACTCAGCTCAAAATATTTTATAAAGCATGGCAAAGATATTCAAATTATTTTAACTGCCGCAGTTTATGTTTCAACTTTTAGGTGCTGCGCCATTGTTGAATGTTGAGGGGCTACTATTGAATTTATTATCCATCTACATATGAGGGGAGGCTATGATATGTTTTTCTTAGGTTGTCTCAGGGTTGTCTACTATTGACAAATTATTGAATTGTCATATTTAATTGATCGTCACTGTCATTTATTTTTGGCTGAATTGCCAAATTTTTTATTGATAACATTGCTGTGCTTTCTTTAGGCACATATTAACTATATCAGATGCGAATGCTTCGCGCGGTGCCTTTCATGTACGTGACACACGTATTAGACAAAAGCCCGTCGGCTACTCGTAACGTTGCATGCTTTTTGCACCACAAGACTTTAATATTTATTTTTGTGGATGCGAGTTAGTTGCACCACTTGAGCGCTCGAGAAAAACAATAAAAATATATACAGGGTGTTTCATTTTTAAACCGCGTCCTTTTAGGAGGTGATAGAGAATCGCAAAATAAGTGGACTTTCCTCAGAAAATATTTATCAGAAATACATAATAACGGAGGTAGAAGTCTTCAAAGTTGAGGTTTGAAAATCGAATTATGGTAATAACTTTAAGGCCGCTTAAGTGATGTTGTCCAAATTTGGTACACATAGTTCTGAGATAGATACCTATTATTTATTAGAAATAACTTTTTCCAAAACTGTCCAGTGGCGTAGATATTGGGTGGTTGCCCCCATTTTCCCGCCCCATTTTCTACGCCTCTGGACATTTTCCACAGATGATAATATTTCTAGATTCTACGTTCCAATTTGATAAAAAAATTACTCTTGCAAAATTTTGATATTAGGTATCGTTTCCGAGCTATTTGTAGGTTTAAAATTTTACTGTGTGTGCAAACTGTAATAATTTTTATTGTTGAAATTTTATTATGTTGAAAACAAACACAAAATAATTAGTTTAAAATTAATTTAATGTCTCATTATTATTATTATTTAAGAAAATAATAACAAATGTTTCAAAGATAACAAAAATTTTCTGATAAATTACATGACATATTAATACATACATTAGATACATCATAAAGATACACTTAAAATTACGAAGAATGATTGAAAAATAAATAAGCTAATTGAATCTAAATCAAGTTTTCGAAATGTCTGCCCTCTACTGCAATGCACTTTCGACAACGCTTAATTAATGCATTTATCGCGGCCGCCGTTTGATACGGTTGTTGTTTCAACCCATCACACGACTGGATGATTCTCTGTTGTAATTCATCTAATGTGTCAACAGGAGCTTCGTACACCTTGCCTTTTAGATGACCCCAGAACCAAAAATCTAATGGATTGAGGTCCGGAGAGCGGGCGGGCCAAGCCACGACCTAACCCAGGAACTAAATCCTCATTTTGTTGCCTCCTATACCTCCCAATCCAGCGGTAGGGATACCTAGTTGGTATCTAGCCATTCCGTTACTTGGCGACTAGAGTGTGCAGGAGCACCGTCCATCTGTATCCAACTTCCCGTGCGATTATTCTGAGGGACGTCTGCCAGAAGTTCACTCAAATTTTCTTCCAGGAAGTTTATAAATAACATAGCATTCAAACGCGGAGGCAGAAAGTGTGGCCCGCAGATGTTATTGCCGATTAGTCCTACTCACACATTACAACTGAACTCATTTTGAAATGACGATGGTCTGATCTCATGGGGATTTTCATCCGCCCACACATGTAAATTGTGGTAATTTACAACGCCGGCTCTGCTGAATCCAGCTTCATCGGTCCAGAGAACTTTCGACAGAAATTCGGGATTCAAAGTCGAAGTCTCCAGCACCCATCTACAGAAGTTTACTCGCCTATCGTAATCTTCTGGGCGCAAGCCTTGTACCGGTTGCAAATGATACTCCTTATGATCGTTCTTAAGTGACCGCCAAACAGTCACGTGCGATCTCAAATTTAGTTGCGCCGCTGCTCTTCTAGTGCTTAAAGCATCGAATATTGCTGAAACTTGCTGATTTATTCTCCGTCTTCTACCATTGTCTAGAACTCTTCCGAACCCCAATTCTCGAAATTTACGATGGGTATTAATGAATACTTCTCCGTCAGGAACTACTCGGGCAGGATATCTTCTGTGATATTCTCTTACAGCTGCCCCGGCATTCCCGTCACAGAACCCGTAGATGAAATGAATATCTGCATACTCTGCGTTTGTAAACCGTCGAGGCATTATGAAAAAAAAAAAACACTGAAAATAACCCTGATTAGACACTGACAGTTGTACTTATTGTTGTCAATTACTGACAAGTGCTCATAGCATTCCACGATCATTGTTGAAACAATAAAAATTATTACAGTTTGCAGACACAGTAATTTTTAACCTACAATAGCTCGAAACCGCTACCTAATATCAAAATTTTGCAAGAGTAATTTTTTTTTCAAATTTGAACCTAGAATCTAAAAATATTATAATCTGTGGAAAATGTCCAGAGGCGTAGAAAATAGGGCGAGAAAATGGGGGCAACTACCCAATATCTACGCCACTGGACAGTTTTGGAAAAAGTTATTTCTAATAAATAATAGGTATCTATCTCAGAACTATGTGTACCAAATTTGGACAACATCACTTAAGCGGCCTTAAAGTTATTACCATAATTCGATTTTCAAACCTCAACTTTGAAGACTTCTACCTCCGTTATTATGTATTTCTGATAAATATTTTCTGAGGAAAGTCCACTTATTTTGCGATTCTCTAACACCTCCTAAAAGGACGCGGTTTAAAAATGAAACACCCTGTATAAAATATTTTTTATTAAAACAAATATGAATGTTTACAAATGGGATAATATTGTAAGTTTTCTATTTGTTTTATCAGGTTGTTTTGATGTTTTTAGATCTCTATTTGTATACTCGTATGACACTATTTTGACATTTAAAATCCGAACGCTCGGACTAACAATATATCGCCGTAAACTCTGCTACACGCTGTCACGATAATGCTCTCGTACTAAACCCTCCGCATATATGAGGATGGAAGTAGTGGGGGACCGTTGGACAGGCCGCCACGCTTACATTCGCATCTGGTATAGTTAATCTGTGCTTTAGGGTCTCATTCTGGCGACTATGTAGAACCAATTTGAATTTGTGGTTATGTTTTTGACTTTTTAACATAACCTCAGTAATTAAAACAGTCATTCATACCAACAGAATTCAGATTTTCCAAAGCCTACAATAATGTAAATAAAATGTGAATAGCATATATTTGCTAAAAATTGAAGGGAATACTACAATACCTTTTATCGAGCCTTTTATATTATTTGTAATTGATAATTCGTAATGTTAAATTTAGGATAATACACATTTATTACATTATTTAATAGTCACAAGTTTGACAGTCGATACACACAAACTTCAATGACCTGTCAACTGGTATTTGTAAACGCCATTGTAAACCTACCTGACTCTGTAACCAATAAGATCAAAGCGCGTGCTTTTGTCGTCCCTTCCATCACTGCAATCTCTCATCAGACAGACTATAGAAACTTTTGAATTATATGGATACACACAATTGAGGTTTATTTAATCAGCCGCAAGTGTGCGATCCGCATATTTTAGCGGTTACGTGACAGAAAAATCGCATGTGCGAGTTATGTATATGAAGCCGCCGCCGCCAAAAGGAGATAGCGAACCCTTCTCGCATGTACTTGACGCAATAATTTAGATAGGATATAATAAATTATATAATAAATAAGATTAACTTTAGTTCTGTTTTAACTTTGTTACTTTAAACATTATATTGTCACTTGAATATAAAATAAAATCTTTTTTTTATAAATATTTATTTGACAAGTTATAATTTGCGAGCCTAATCTAAAGCCGCATCCTCACTGGTAAAAATTTACCTTGCGTTGTATGAAAAATGCGGCGCGATATTTTTCACCGCAAAATTCATCTTTTTTCGCCCGCACAAATTTTCGTTGTGTCGTGTGGATGTGCTCAATACATACGCCGGAATTTATAGGTTATGTTGATGTGTATTATTTGGCTGTAGTTGTAGTACATTGTTTTATTCTGGATCTGACTCTGGATCTGGAACCCTTTTCTCTGTTTTGGTATAGACGTTTGATCCAAACACGCCTTTTGACTTTAGTTTCCTTTCTTTTAATTAGCCCATTATTGATTGATTGATTGATTAATAGCGGGGTTGGGTCAAACCCAAATTGCACTGCAGCTAAGTTGGCTTATTGTACATCCCCGATTCTTACATGAGCTCCGTCCCTTTAATGAGGTTTAATAGCTTCTTTGCAAGATTTTCATGCGGAAGATTGTCCCCGCATTGTAAATCACCGAAAAGAGCAAATCTCTTTCGGCCCAGTGCTTCGCAGTCGTACACTATGTGCGAGGAGGTTTCTTCCTCCTCTTCACATAGTCTGCACATCGTACTGCCCCTATGCACGCCTATGCGTTGCAGGTGCTTTCTCATATGGCAGTGTCCTGTTAAAAGGCCCACTACATGTTTGATTTGAGGGCGTCCCAAATGGATGACTTCAGAAGTCAGTTTTTGGGAAGGTACTCCAATAGTGGCCTTCCCTTGGTGTTGGCCAGGTGTCATGTCCCAACGTTGCAGATGTTCCTTAAAAGACCATCTTTGAACCGCCACTTTGACTGCCTGTTTTGAAATACCAATCACAGGTTCAGGCCCTCTGAATGGTGTCGCAGAACCAGCTCTTGCCAGGTTATCTGCTTTTTCGTTGCCTTCAACCCCCGAGTGACCTGGTACCCAGATGAGTTCGAGATTGTTCACCCGGGACAGGTATATCAGTTCCTGTAGGCACTCCCACGTTATTTTAGAGTTTATACGTGGGGCTGCAAGTGCTTTTAATGCTGCTTGACTATCAGACAGAATGCGTATGTGCTGTCGGGTATACCGACGCTTTGCATTCTCTCGAATGCATGTCATGATGGCATACATTTCTGTCTGGAAAATGGTGGCGTTAGTCCCTAGGGATAAACTAACGTTCACCCTAGCGCACGCCATAAATTCCAGCTCCTGATCCTTCATTTGTCCTGGAACCATCGATATACCAGACGATTCCCTTGGACAAATAGGATGGAGTACCTTGACGCCATTCATCGTGGTTAATTTTCACTACAAATGGCTTGTCAAAAGAGTATCTTGGAAGCATGCAGTCAGTGTCCATCATTAAGATGTGGTCATCGGCCGCAGTCTCCATAATCTTTGAGTGTCCATACTGTTCCTGGTTAGCGTTCCAGTAGCCGATGGACCGCATACTTTTGGCGCCTTTTGGCTCATTAGGGCTTCCCCCTTTATAAATATAACAAGGGGAATCAAGCCCAGGATGACTTCCATGGATGCTGTTGGTGTGGTGCTCATAGCGCCCGTAATGCACAAGCATGCCAGCCTTTGTAAGCTGGAGAGTTTTGTGATGGTCGTTCTTTGTTCAACCTTTGACCACCAAATCAGGGCACCGTAGGCGATTATGGGTCTGACCACAGTGGTGTATAGCCACTGTACCATTTTTGGTTTCATGCCACATGTTTTCCCAAACATGTCTACACCTCATAAGAGATGCTTTCGCCTTGTTTGTGACTTTTGACAGATGTTGGTTCCATGTGAGTTTGGTAGCCAGGATTATTCCTAGGAATTTGACCTCTGTGACTACCTCTATCTGTTTTCCAAAGATGTTAAGGTTGTAATTCCCAACGTTTCTTTTTTTGGTGAAAGGTATCAGCGACGTTTTAGAAGGGGTTCACCCTCAGGGTTTCCCTTTCGCACCACTGCTGTGCAATATTTAGAGCTCTTTGCATGCGCTCTGCAATAATGTTGGTAAACTTTCCCCTTATGAGTATGACGATGTCATCCGCATACCCTTGGGCATAGAAACCACTGTAGCTAAGTGTTATCAACAGATCGTCAGCGATGAGGTTCCAGAGTAGGTGTGACAATACTCCAACCTGTGGACACCCTCGAATTATTTGTACATCTAGGGTGTCGTCCGCAATTGTGGCATGAACCCGCCTACTCTTCAGCATGTTGTCCATCCACTTACAACAAGTGTCGTGAATCCCATTTCTTTGAGCGGCCAGGATCATTGATTTGAAAGAGGTGTTGTCGAATGCACCCTCAATATCAAGAAAAGCACCAAGTACTAACTCCTTATTGTTTATCGTCTCCTCTACCCTACTAACGAGGTTGTGTAGAGCCAATTCACAAGATTTCCCTGCCTGGTAGGCATACTGTCTACTATTGGGTGGGTTTTCTATTAATGACCCATCCCGAATATGTATGTCGACAAGTTTTTCCAGCGTCTTCAAGAGGAAAGACGAAAGGCTGATTGGTCGATATGATTTGGCATGGTCGTAGGAGGTGCGCCCTGGTTTTGGTATGAAAACCACCTTTACCGATTTCCACGCCAGAGGCACATATCCCATTGCCAAGCATGCTCGAAAGATTTTACATAGAGACAGAATTAGGAAGGCACTTGCCCGTAGCAATATTGCGGGAAATATCCCATCCGGTCCCGGAGACTTGTAGGGTTCAAAGGATTTGATCGACCATTCAATTTTATTGTAATTGACGATCTGATTTGCCATTTTCCAGTCGACCCTTGTATAGTCTTTGCCTCAAGAGATTCAGGTTGTGGCGGTGAATCTTCGTAAACTATTGTCGATACTGGGAAGTGAGTCTGTAGTAGAACATCCAGTTTTCCCTCCCGTTTGTCGTGTGTTCGCTTGTCGGTTGCTTTATAGTCCCGACAGGGTTTATTGGATTCTTTGACAGAGTTTTGTTTGAGGTGTGTTTTCGACCTCCTGGCAGAATCCTCGCCAAGAGTATGTCTTTGATTTTTTCAGCTTTATTATATTCCGTGAGGGCCTGGGCATGTAAGTCCCACTGGTCGGTTTTTTTCGCTTTGTTGAACATTTTGCGAGCGGTCCTTAGAATTTCCAGGTGTTTGTTCCACCATGTGACATTTCTGGTGGTTTCCCTGGTGACAGAAGGGCAGTTTTCTTGATATGAGGTTACAATGGCATCCTGAAGTTGGTCTGCCATCACCTCTATATCATTGGTAGTCTGAATTTCGGACTTCACAGCCGCCAAACTGCATTTAAGTTGACTTCTGTAAAAGTCCCAGTCAGTTTTTCTGGGATTTTGATGGGTTGTTAGTTCCCTTTCGAAACCACCTAGTTCGAACCTAATATGTCTGTGATCAGATAATGATGACTCGTGGGATATATGCCTTCGTTTGATGCTATCGCACAGATATTCCGTGGCTAGCGTCAGGTCGATGACTTCTTGCCGACGTTGAGTTACAAAGGTTGGCTCATTGCCTTGGTTAGCAATATGTAAATTATTGCTCACCAAGTACTCCAGGAGTGCTTCCCCTCGACGGTTGTTGTCCGTGCTGCCCCAAACAGTGTTCTGCGCGTTTGCGTCGCAGCCTGCTATTAACTGGAGTCGGTTTGCCTCACAGTATTCCAGCAGTTTTCTTAGGTATTCGCCGGGTGGTGGGCCTACGGAGTCGTATGGCATGTAAACAGAGGAGATTATTCGCTCCCTTACATGCCCATCCTCCTGATGTTTCAGCCTGATGGTCGCTAGATCCCTAGAACAGAAATCATACATGGGCAGACATTTTACACCTTTCTTAATGAAAATGCATGCCCTGGGGTTAGCGGAAGTTTTGTCATATATTAACTCACCTCTGGTTTCCCCGAGTCCCATTACGCGGCCCCTCACTATCCAGGGTTCTTGAATGAGAGCCGCATCTATCTCCTGGGTGTTTAATTTGCAACATAATGTCGCAGAAGCACCTCTACTGTGCTGGAGGTTCGCTTGTAGCAGCCTCAGAACATAGGTTGGTGTTGTTCCCTCCATTTCGTCCAGCACTAGTAGCTAATACCCTGAAGACCACTTTCCCTAGTCCTAGACATAGTCTCATGTCTAGTAGCCGGAGGGTCTTCAGAGACATTTCGTCAATCTCCAGCACAAGGGTTATGCCTTTCGGCTGCTTGGTGCCAGTGGCGGCTCGCGGTGTTTAAGGCTGGTAGGGCAAAAAGCTGTGTACACGGTGCAAGAGCTGCAGGGGGTGCGGGGGCAGCAGCCCCCTGCGGAGCGCCGCAGGCGAAAATTTTTAAGGATTTTCAAGGTCATTGTATTTTACAAAAGTACCTCAAAATGTATGTACTAAACTTGATATTTACTTATATATTTTCAAGATTGCTTTTTTTGAAAAAATTCCGTTACGTTAAACATTTTATTTATAGCTATTTGATTTGTGTACTACCTACTTAGTTTTTTAAAAAATATGAACAGCATAATAAAAACTCACCTTCAGTCCTTTGGTAATTTCATCCAAATAGAACTAGGTACGATTTTTGATAACAATAGAAAGTTTTATATAGGCAGATAGTGGTCGTAGTACCTAGCTTCTTAAATTCTTATACCGAGAATTCCAGGGATTGTTTGATTTTTCGTTAAACATTCGTATTTTTGATACCAATTTGTATTAAAACCTCTGCTTTTATTACCGCATTTACCGCGATTATCTTTTACTATTATTTATTATATATACAGTAAATTTACTTTTCAACCAAAGCACTTTGTGAGTGAATAGGATACAATAAAGCGAGAGCGCTAACATTCTGAGATCGACATGCAGTCACGCATGTGTAGTGCTCTCGCTTAACTGCTATCTCCTATTCACTCACAAACTGCTTTGGTTTAAAAGTGAATTTACTGTATATTATATATTTGGACATGATTTTAATGCAGAAATAAAAATCTTGTCATCTAAACATAATGAACTAAATTTTTTTGCAACTGTACTGTGTACTATAATTTATTGTTTATTTCGTACCACTAACTGGATTTAACTTTGACCGTGATTTTCATCCTGTTCCAATATACCGCTAGTAGAAGCCATTAAAAAAAAATTTCGAATTTGTTTTAATATCAAAAACCATGAAAATTACACCACGCGATTGTGAGGGAGCTAGAACTAGAACCCCGTCTCAAGATAAGAGAAGCCGAGAATTTCCGGAGAGTTCCGAGGGCCTGCGGCCTGCCCATACACTGGTTCTTTCCGCGCTGTTTTAAATTATAACAATACCTATGCGGGCTAAGAAATAATAATAAATGTTATGTTATTTATCGTTTCACACAGATTTAACATTTCCATATTTAAAGTTTTTAAGTATATCATCTATAATTTCGCATTTTGCATTAGTGATTACGCGTCTTGGCTAGAACTTTCTTCTGCTGTTTGATCGCCAACGTTTTATGCTGGGCCGGCCCGCTTACACACGCTGAGGCAGAATAGGTACGCGACATACGCTTGGGTACTTAGATGACAAGTCTAACATCATTAAGTTTGGAAATATTCCAAACTTAATGCTAACATCAATGAAGTGAGCGCGTACTGCTTAGCTATTACGGACGTTCAGGAAAGAGCATGAGCCGGCCCAATTCATATAATAGCGGATTAGAACGTATACTTCAAATCACGAGAGATGACCGTTACGTCACAAATTAATTTCTAATCTTCAACGTACGCTGTTCAAGCGTTCTTTGTTTACAACACAGTAAAACGAGAGAGACAGAGAAAGGGAGTCCATTATATGTGACTGTTAATATCTCCGACTGACGTTGTTGATGCGTTATACGAAAACCTATCCGCCTTGACGAAATAGAAAGAGAGGGCCCGATTTCGTATGTCTCAGTAATAAGCAAAAATTCGATAAACTGATCGAACGCTTTTGACTAGCGCCGTTGTCGCATGTTTCATAGTTTCCTGTTTCTACATGTCAGCCATAGTTGTCAAATTTGAATTTGTTTATCTTTGAGTTTGAATGTTACTGTTTTCCTTATTCCATTGATTTTTGCACATTAAAAATAGTTCATTATGGAATTAACGATAGTTGAACTTCAAGACATCTGCATTTTGCCAAATTATACATATTAAAAACCTCGATAACAATATACAATTAGTTCAAATTTAGACAGGCGAGATTGTTAAATTATTCTGACATTTAACAGCCAAATTGCAGGTTATGTTTTGTTTTGACGTTTAAGTTTATTTACATCCGGATGTCATTTCAACAAGCATGAATTTGACTAACTCAGTACTGATTTGATTCATACGAATTATAACGATGACGTAACGGTCTTCTTTCGTGATTTAAACTATATAATATTAAGTGGGGTTTTACATTTGAAAAGCAGGGGATATACGCTCATTTAGTGAAAACGTCCGTCATCTGACAGATAATTGGATGCAAACAATGTTTGAAGTTAGTAAAAGCGATAATAATTTAATTAAATAAAAATATTTAAGCACTAAAAAGGTATGTATATGATTATTTTACCAGTATTTTATAACCTGTTATAATATAACGTAATATAATAAAGATTTAAATTTATAAACAAAAATAAAATAGTCTTGTACATACCTTGCAAATGGTTATTTATAAATAAATACAGTTTATTTGATCAATTTTACAAAATTACACGTGTTTATATCAGTAGATGTTATAAATTCATAAATTGTTTGCATCCAATTTTGACATTACATGACATATATGACGCGCACTAAATGTGCGTATTAGGCATTATCGCGGATAGTTTTTAAACTCCATTTTTAATATTATTCAACATCTCATTGTTCTATTTATAAATAGAAAGCAAATGTACACAAATCTAAATCACAAAAAGAAAACAAAAAAAAATTATTTCAATAGAATGCGAAACAGTTCTTAATTTTTTTCTGGGTGGGCCCTGCCCAACCTGCCCTCCCTGACCAGCCGCCACTGTTTGGTGCTATTGACGACGTGCCAGTCTTCTGTTTTCAGTCTGTGTTCTGAGTTTTCAGAAGCTCCAAGACTGATTTGGTTGGCGTGGTATCGAAGGGTTTTGGAGCCCACATTAATACCTTCGCCATCGAGAGTAGGTCTTTTGCAGGCCCTACTTTTAGTTCTGCATTCTCCCATGGCTTGAGCTGGGGAACTATCTCCTGTAGCCAGGTTTTGGTTCCCTCATTCTTGCAGGAGAGAATGGCTGCTCCTCTATGCATATAGCAGCTGTTAAACTGCGGACCTGTTCCCTCCTTACCGGGGGTGATCCGTCCCAACAGCGCCATCTGCACAGAGCCAAACTGTTCCTCTGTCAGGCGTATTTCAGGGAAGCCCTGAGGAACAATTGCCATTTTAAAGGCCGTTAGAACCTCTTTGAAGGTTTTGCTTGAAGCGCCCTCCTCCGTGGTTCTTGGCCTTTTGGTCCCGGCTTGTCTATTTTGGGCGTTCGGGGTGCTCCCATCTGATCGCGGCCTTTTGTTGACTGTTGCCCTTGCGGAGTTGTTAGAGCCTCCTGCAATGGCAATGTCCCATGACACGGTTCTGGGTGTATACAACCGGGTGCCCCAGGTTCCCGGAGGGTGGTCGCTAGTGGTCGAGCTCCCCCCGACCATGTATCTCTTCGGCGCGCACCAAGCCTTAAGATTGGGGAAGTTTTTATGGTGGTACTTCATCCACGCAGTCCAGGCGGTTAAGCCAAGGCCCCCGCGTCCCCTGTAGACACATACCTCTGACTAATTAGCCCATAGTGGACTATAAAAGCAGCATAGTTTTTTTTCAATGAAAGTTGATGAGACATGTTTTAAAAACAATAAAATAATTCTACTAAATTAGTTTATTACTATATATGCGACTATAAACTCAATAAACAAATTGTGTCTTGTGAGTGAAAAATTATGCAAGAGTCAAGCACGTCCACACCTGAATTTCCTGCGGCGCAAATTCCTTTGATGTTTTCAAAAATCCTACAACGAACGGATCGCGAGCGTTGAATGTCGCAAAAATTCTTACGTGCGAATCTATGCGGCAAACACGTCCACGTACTAGCAAAAATTTGTGGCGCACATCAAAATTTGCGCCGAAAACAAAATACAACACAAATTTTTACCAGTGAAGACGCGGCTTAAGAGAATTATGAATGTCGGCAGCTTATGGAGCCTCCCTACACTTGTTAAATCACGCGCTTTAAAACATCAACATTAATGACAACGATAACAATTCATAATAATACTGTCTTGCGCATTACCACGCTACTAGTTTGATAAGACACATATATCACTGCATCGTTATGTATGTGCTTCAATTCCTATACCTTTGCTGCGTATATAGAAGACATAACATACAGTAACCGGCAGTTAAGTACGTACACGTACGAACTTATGAGTAACTAGATATTTCATATTCACGGGTGCAATAGATTTAGTGTACAACAATTTAAAGAGTGGGGACGCGAGCACTGGTATCAATTTGAGTGCGCTGCAAGTCGGTTGCTCATTTATTTCGCATGTAAACCCGGACCTATGAACGTATTTGACTGCCGGTTACTATATTTGATATTATATCTTCTAATATACTATTTGAGATGAACACAATGAGCTCATGATCCCAACAACGTATAGCAAATTTAGTTAATTGCAGCAAAGCCGCAAGAATTAAATAAAAAGTGGTTATAAACTCATGATCTGAGTAGAGCAGTTGGTTCTGGGCGCGGCTAAGACGGCAACTGAACTGAATATAAATAAAATTTTATTGGGAATAGCAGCAGAGACAAATCGGCTATCAGCACAAGTTAAATAAATAAACCGGCGAGCAGTCAGTGCATGACTATATAGCTCTCAGCACAAAACTATAAATAAACCGGCGAGCAGCCAGTGACTATAGCTCTCAGCACAAAACAAATAAATAAACCGGCGAGCAGTCAGTGACTATAGCTCTCAGCACCAAAACAATAAATAAACAATACATACATATACACATTTAGGAAATATACATACACAGTTACACTAGTTAACTGAGGACTGTTACTAAACTAACTAAAAGGGAGGAAATGTGTCGACAACGTTTCCAGTAACAAGCTGTAAATAAAACGTATAAGAAGTTGCAAATTAAGAGCAACTCATAATTCAAGAACAATAAACAAAACGCATCAGCCACATTAATAAAATTCACTTACTGCTAGTAAATTGGTTATTATCATCCGCTAACAGCGCACTCCTCCTATCACCAGTTCCTTAATACACCCACTGGCTTCGAGGTTCACTACTAAAACTACTTTGTTATAACTGCACTAGGACACGTCCGCTTAGTTGAGCAAATGGTCTACAACTGACTCGTCTGTACACCTTTCCCGATATGAAATTATTCCATACAGCTTCTTTGTTCTAATAAAAACAAGGCCGTCTATGTTAGAATCGCTTATTTAAGCACACAAAAAAGGAAAAAGAAACCCGAGTCATGCCATCCCCTTACACAACAGACGTTTTTTTTAAAAAACTTAGGTACTACTTGATAAAAAAATCAAATACTTTTTTTCGGCCGCAATAATACCTATAGTCCGTTTTCTTTCTATAATACTCTTCAAGGTCAAATTTTTAGGGGAAAAGTTTCATTCTTGGAAGTCCCTAACTCTACTTATGCTGACACGGGGGACATTTGGTTACTTTTTTCACACTAGATAAATTCTTGTCAAAATAATAAGTGAACATAAAATTTGAAATTCCAACCTATAAAATTTATAGTCCTTCCAACAGTAAATACCGAAATTTCCTACGGTTTAAGCTGCATTTCTACCAACTTTGTAACACATTGATAAGTATTATAGAAAAAAAACAGACCTAAGCTGTGGGTTACTAAATATACAAGGTCCGGCAGAATGAGGTATCCATTTTCAAAGTTAGATCATTTCATAATATAATGATATATAAATTCAAATCAAGTCGCCATGCTTTCGCGATAAATGGAAATTTTAGACAGTTATCAAAGCGTTTGCGAGAAATGTTAGTTTAGCTGTGAATATGGAACGTTGGTAACATCCAGCGTTTATTTCGTCGGCACCTTCATTAAAATCCACCAGATCCATAGTTCCTAGTCGAATAACAATTAGAAAGTGGGTACACAAGTTTCACAGTACTGCTTGATGTGCCAGAGAAAAACCGAAAGGAAGAACTCGTTCTCTACACACTTGAAAATGCTGAAAAGGTGAAAGGGTAAGAAATATCCTATCCTAAACGAAACGATATGTTACTTAAAGTCAAAAGTGTTTTTTAATCGATCGTAAATTTAACTTTGGAACAACTACTGAAACATAATATTCAGACAGAGATTAACGCAATCCCAATACATACCTTCCTCACTTTTGGTGAGGTAGTTAAGGCAGTAATAGAAATGTTGGAACGGGTGATGAAAAACTTTCAAGCTAGGCTAAAGCTTCAAGAGTACCAGCAGAGATTTCATTAATGTTATATTTAAAAAATAAAATTTCCGTGTTTCCTCAAGAATCTTTGATTTTTGAATAAAAATTTAGCCATTAATAAAAACAACTCAATTTAAAATGGATACCTCATTCTGCCGAACCTTGTATAAAGAATACTTTACGAAAAAATATTAAGAAACGCAATTTTTTTCTTTGGAATAATTACACTCTAATGATAAAAGTAAACAGATGAAATGACGCACTCTCAAGATACCTATTCATAAAAAAGAAATTTATAATTTTATTCTTATTAGATATTGTAAATCATAAATATAAATATCTGCTCTAATGTAAATCTCAGTTAGTCGTTCTAATGATACATTTATTATAATGAGTATGGTAAAATGCTATGAATACAAAGAAGTATACATTCTATAAAATAAATTATAAAAATTCTTAAATTATTTTTTTTTGTTAGTAAAGCTTATGAAATAAAATTTAAAAATTGATATCCCAACCGGATAATTCCTGTGGCGGATCATCCGTGTCTTTCTTGAACTGATCAAAATATTGAGTATCAATTGGACTTTTTAACTTTGGTTTAAATGGAGAAGACATTTCGCATTTTGAAAATTTTTGCCAGTCCCAACCCAGAAACCACTTATGCATTTTAATATCCTTTATACCCCCTCTTTGCATGCCCAACCTTTCTGCAGGTATTGGACGACACAATTTCTCCACGATATGCCTGGCCTTTAGATTGACGTAACTAGGAAACTGAATATTGTCTATCCCATTTAATATCTTAGTGTAGGTCTTCATGTGGCTACTGTCGTCTGTCCTAAATGGAGTTCGACCAGTCAATAATTCAAAAATGAATGCACCAAAAGCCCAATAATCTACCGCTCTATCATGTCCTTTATTTAATACAATTTCTGGAGCAACATACTCAGGAGTCCCAGCGAAAGTATAAGTCCTACCGCGCGTACTTATCTTCTTAGCAAACCCAAAATCTGTCAGTTTTATATAGCCATTTGCAGCTATTAATAAATTTTCTGGTTTAAGATCTCTATACACTATTCCTCTAGAATGAAGGTAGTCAAATGCTTCTAAAACACATGCGGCAATGAATCGCGCTTCCTTCTCATCGAAACGTCTTAATTTTTGCTTTTGAAGAAGACTCCAAAGATCTCCACCTGTAAAATATATAAATTATAACTAAACAAGTTTACATAGGTTACATACGTATCTGTTTTTGCGGAAAATTAGTCTTTTTGGAAATACACAAAGAAATAGAGTTTGAATAACGTGAAAGGGTTATTTAAAGGAGCCTAAATGCAAGAGAAATTCTTTCGACTAGAAACCTAATGTCACCATTGTCACAAACATAAACGTAAACGTAAAAACCAACGTGTTTACGTTTACGGTTACGTTTATGTTTGTGACAAAAGTGAAAAATTCTTGCACTACCTATAGTAAAATAATTCGTTAAGTTAACAATCTAATTTGTGGCTTTTATTTTTTTATGATTTATGTTTCATACGTGAGTTAATATTTTTAGTTTTTATGGTACCTAATTAATTGGTTTTAAATCTACTAATATCAGTTCAGACACTGATTAATATAAATTAATTTTGACTGTATGCAACCTAATCTTAATTATTAAAGAAGTTAGCTTCGACGTTATAATGATTTTGGCCTCTTAAATAATGCGAACGTTTAGATAATAGTAGCAAAACATTTACACCAACATTGGTCTCTGATCTGATAATAAATAATAATAATAAATAACATTACAGAGGTAATACGATCCCCTTGATTCCTGAAGAAAGAAAATTGTGCGGGAGGGGGCTACACATTTAGAGACAAGGGACACACACTCCATATCCGGGTATACTAGGATTAATTTCTTTGTCCGAAAAAATCCCAGTGCCACGGCCGGGAATCGAACCCGGGACTCCTGGCTGAGAGTCTAGCCAACCAACCATTAAATATGATAATATACTAAGTGAGTTCATAAACTATGGAATAAATAATAAATTCGATAAAAAAAATAGTTGTAGTACTTAATTAACAAAAATCCTGGGATAAGTTCATTTTAATTTTAAAATGCGCAGATTTGGATGATTCTTAATTTTATAAAGTGAACCACGTTGAATGCATGGCGGTATTGTTCTTTAATGGGACACCTAGTATATTTTTTAAAATTTGTGAATATGACCATACCACATTTGGTAAATCGCAAAAAGTTACTGAGTTATTGAGTGTACTGATAAAATATGTAATACTCTCATACTCTCGTAAACTTATACAAAAGTGCAGGGACATCTAAATGCTTTAAATTATTGCGGCTCATCTTTTAAGGTCATAAGCAAAGAGCAAACCAAACATTAAAAATATATTCATAGTTGAGCACTATTGGATGTTAAGATTTTTCTACAATCTTTTGTAGATATACCGGGTGTAAACGAATAGTGGGCCACCCCTGTAACTTCCTCGTTTTTAAAGATATCGGGATAAAATTTTGTGTCGTGAAATTAGGTAAGATTTACAACTTTTTGAGACCTATCTGCCATATTTGTCATTTCCGGTTTCACCGGAAATGGCCCCAATAGTCGTTTCTAAATGGACCACCCTGTATGTTTTACATTTTTGAAATAAAGATCACATTTTGGATACATTTATACTATTTTGAAAAATTTATACAGGGTTGCACGAAAAATAATTCGAATTTTAGTTGTCAATCTAGACGGCTGCGAATATGTTAAAATTATTTTTGTTCCAATGTAATCTATATAAAAAATACGAAAACGTCAATATGTCCAATAATACATTATACAGGGTCCAATATGTCCAATAATACATTATACTCATTAATATCACATTTTTCAAAATAACTCCTTTTTTAAAAATATTATGGTATGGGCCACCCGGATATTCAGAAAGCTCTATTTAGTAGGGGTTAAACGGTAACAAAAGTTCCGTAATGTGTAATCGTTACCGGCAGGAATGGCAATTTTTCTTAAGAAATTTATGATTTATATCTAACTTCAATTAAATTTTGATCAACCCTGTATATTTGTGTTAATATTTTATGATATGCAATAAGAATGAGCCAGAGGCTCATTCTAATTAACACAAATATACAGGGTTGATCATAATTTAATTAAACTTCGATATAAATCATAAATTTTTAAGAAAAATTGTCATTCCTGCCGGTAACGATTGCACATTACGAAACTTTTGGTACCGTTTAACCCCTACTAAATAGAGCTTTCTGAATATCCGGATGGCCCATATCATAATATTTAAAAGAAAAGAGTTGTTTTGAAAAATGTGATTTTAATGAGTTTAGAGCACTCTGTATGATGTATTATTGGAGATATTGACGTTTTCGTATTTTGTATATGAATTACATTGGAACAAAAATAATTTTAACATATTCGCAGCCATCTAGATTGACAACTAAAATTCGAATTATTTTTCGTGCAACCCTGTATAAATTGTTCAAAATAGTATAAATGTATCTAAAATGTGATCTATATTTCAAAAATGTAAAAACATACAGGGTCGTCCATTTAGAAAAGGCTATTGGGGCCATTTCCGGTAAAACCGGAAGTGACAAATATGGCGGATAGGTCCCAAAAAGTTGGAAATCTTATCTAATTTTACCATAAAACTAGCTCCAGTATTTAACAATTTAGAAATATCCCGTATTATGTTAATATTATAATTTATAAAATAAAACTTAACTATACCTACATACCTAAGCATGATTCCATTAAGAAGTAAATGTATTTACTATCCTTATAAGTTCTATATAATCTTATTATAAATGGTGATTTGCTAGTCATTTGTATAATTTTTTCGTTGTATACATGATCTTGTTGATTTTGATTCACGATATCATTCTTTTTTAAATACTTCAAGGCAAAAACAAGATCTTTCTTCTTTATGTGTTGTACTAATTCCACCCTACCAAAACCGCCAATACCAAGAGTTTTAATTATTTTAAGATCAAGTAATTCTACGTCTTCGTATTCTGCCACGGCATCTTTTATGGAATTTTGTGAACGTGGTTTAATGTTAGTAATTTCTCCTACTTCTCCAAAATAGTCGATGAATTCTTTCCTTGTCAAAGTTAGGCATTCCACTCCTGGGGCATTTGCAGTTACTGTGGCCTGTCTGCAATCTTCTTTTAGTAGTGCTAATTCCCCAAAGCAAGCTCCTTTCTCATAGATTCCTACTTCACCTTCTCCGGCTTTGGTTATTGTTACTGTACCAGCACTTATTATATAAAATTTATCACCTTAAATAAAAAGAAGATAGACAAATTAATGGCATAATTTATTTTGTAATTTTCACACACTTATGCACTATTTGTTGCCTTTGCCAACAAATGCACATAAACGTAATCTTGCTTCTATTTTGCGAAAATTGACAAAGAGCGTTTTTGAATCAGAGTAATTTTCATTTTAACGAAATTTTGTGTTATTTTTAGTACGCAGCAAAATTTATTATCGATTCTACGAAAATACCACACATAAAGTGTCTTAAATAAAAATGACAACCTTATCTGTCCACCCCCATAAAAATTATGGAAATATAAATGCCATGCCAAATCATTACATCATTACTTCTAGTGAAATATTCCAAACATCATTTGTTGAGATTACTCTTGAGGATATTTGGTAAATGTATTAATATAAATAATAAAATAAATGAGATAATTTTGAAAGTTGCCAAATAGTTTGAGATGAATAGTAATTTTCGTCACAAGTCCGGAAGGTGACTTGTTACAGTCGAGTAGATATTATGGACGAGGCGACGTCAGGAGCCGAGAATATCTAAACGAGGCTGGAACAACACCTTACGGACGTGTGTCGAATGATATTTTATTTCATCCCGTCATTTCTTGTATATTTGTATAATTTGACACTTGGTTATTTTCTTATGTCATTTGACATTTGACACTATTTTTTAATTTACGGTCTATTTTTATATGTCAAACAACTGTCAAAAGGTATAATAACAGTTTGTGATTGGTTCGTAATAAGTTTCCGGTAGTTTCCGGTACTTTACCGGCTCTGATACCGTAATGTCTCATTTTCCGCCCTCATATGAATACTGTACTGTTGTACTTTCCGGACGGGATGAAATAAAACAAATTATTGCGGTAGGTACTTTATTTTTTATATTGCCAACAATATATATAAAATAACCGCATTATCCAATATTCTGTTCTTTCGAGCTATAACGCTCGTATAATTCTGGGCTAAGTATTGTTTGTTTAATATTATAAAGATATAATTTTTATCTTCTAATACTCCCGTCTTTATTTACAACATTATTTATGTTTTTAATAATTTACTTCCATACTTAATATCACAACAAGAAAAATACCCGATATTCGATATTTATATGGTTTTCTTATCACTACTAACTGTTACAATTATTGTTAAATTCGCTAAGACTTTTCACAACTAAAAGTAATGTTATACAATATCGAATTAAATAAAATAATTCATAGCATCCAAAAAAAAGTATTGAATTTAAAAATATTTATTTTACCAACAAATTCATTCATTACGGTTACCAGTCAATCTTTTATACAATATGTAGGTAGGTAATTAGTTATAAAAAGCAGAGCTGGGATGAATCCTCTGAAAATGGATTTGACTCACGGATACGAATTCTCAAAAATTATTCGAATCACGGATATCAGGTTCGGATACAGTACATACAGTATACACATTACTCAGTTGTTTTTAATATTTAAATATAGTGTGATCCATCTGAAATTAGGACACCTCTGTAAGTGATTATTTTTTATTCGATTTTGATTAGCTTTTTTTTAGATACTTGATCATGGAAAACGATATTTTGTGGCAAATTGATAGATTTCGGTCACAAAAATCTAGGGCTATTTTGCAATTTTTTGGAGCGAAAATTCAAGAAATTGTGTTAGCGATTTTTTTACGTGAAAACTAAGTTTGTCACTGTATTCGGCGTCCCCTAAAATGGGTCTTTTTATGTAACTTTTACTTTTAAAAATGAATTTATACCCGGAAATGCATTGTGAACATCAAGTAAACTCATGAAATAAGTGAAAAAAAACAACTCATAAAGAAATTATTTTATTAAGAAGATTATTTGAGCATTTCCGGATATAAACTAATTTTTAAAAGTAGGTTATAATATAAATTTTTAATATTCAAGAAATTATGTTTCTCCAATTTTCGTTCCAAAAAATTGCAAAGTAGCCATTGATTTTTGTAATAGAAATCTATCAATTTGCCACAAAATGCCGTTTTCTATGAACGGCAATCTAAAAAAAGTTGATCAAAATCAGACCAAAAATAACAGAGGTGCCCTAATTTCAAATGGACCACACTGTTAAAAAATGGTTAAAAAAATAAAAACAATTTTAATATTAATTCAATAAAAAAAATGTATTATTTTTTTGTTAGCTTTCGAGAGACCTAAAACCAAGTATTCGAATCACAAAAAGGATTCGTGTCATGAAAAAAAAGTATTCGTATCACCGATTCGATTCCTTTCTGAAAATTCGAATCCTTTTTGAAGATTCGATCATTTTGTGATTTGTATCCGTAAACTGCAGAGTATTCGAATACGAATCCTTTTTCATTTGCCATACTTACGAATCCGGATCACGAATCCTTGTATTAAAGTATTCGAATATAGCTTTCGAATCCTCAACAAGGACTCGAATCTTGGATCAAGTACTGAGTGATTCGTATTTGATTTGACAATAATTGTGTTTGTCAGAGATTAATAGCGTTTTCCAGTGGCTGAACTTTCATGCACTCAGTGTATCTCTATAAAAGAAAATTAAAGAGCAGTCACTGGAAAACACTATAAACGTTTTTGTGCATGTTCAGTAGTAGAACATCCAATATCAATACATGAAATTGGGGATTTTTGTTGTTATCAGATTAAAAATGAAAGTTTAACTTATAAAAAACCTTAATAATGTTGTAAATAATACGTAGCAAACAAAAATAGAAATTAACTTGTTTTATAGAAAATATTAATATTCCTATCAACATCAATTTGCTGAAATCAGAGATTACAATTCGATAATAAATTAACAGATAATGCTGATAATGGAAACAATAAACGAAAATTTGACCCAAATATCTGGTGGATTAAACACAAAAATGCGTATGTTTGAGTCATTAACGATGTTTTTTACAATTCTCTTTCTTTGCTTGATTTGCATTTTTTATAAATGACTTTATTTAGGCTTTATACAAGCATAATAACAAAAAACATATCCAACGATGTTTTCACAACCAAGCCTTTAGCTTTGTGAGTCGTGGTATTTCATCGTGCAAAAAACAAAAAACTTGGAGACCAACGCATCTTCATACTGTTTAATTTCTGTTATTTTAGAGGTGCACTCCTTACTTGAAATAATTTAAATATGAACGAAGAAAAATATTTTTTAGCCGAAAAATTAATTACAATATTTGCAGATAAAAAGGCTCGTAGATATAAAATTTTGTGAAGCTTTCGTTAATTTTCTTGAATTAACGATATTACACACGCTAATTTTTTTTTTAATTCAAAATAATTTTATTTTTGGCTCTATCTGGAAAAATATCTAAATCAGGGGTCCGCCACATATCATTTGCATCAGAATCCTGCTCAACATTGTTCTGCAACTGTAACTGATTTGATTCGAAACTTTTTGTTCATCATCTTTCTAGCTAGCTAATTATAACTTAATTCCTTCATCTTCATTTGTTTTGTAGAAGCTTGTCGCGAGATTTGCCTGTGTAAATAAACAAAAATACAATACTCTCGCGACAAGCTTTTGTATCATATAAATTGTATAATGTAATAAATTGATGGGTTTGATTTAATTTAAAGTTTATTTTCTTCTTTTTAGAGCTTGTTTTTAAAAATGTTTTTTTACTATTAATTTTTTCAATTATTTACTGATTTTGCAAGAACGCATACACAAAACTAATTCACAAAACTTTGAAGGCAACATGAATGAACACAATATCAACCATAGGCATCCCTTTAAAATATTTGCTAAAATTAGTATCCGAAATTAAAACTTTATGAATTAATATTGCGGCCCAGTGTATAATAAAAAGCATAATTTCTTTTGCATAAAAATCAAGTCGTAAAATTTTACTTTTTTGGCCTAGATAGAAAATGTACCTAACTGTTCGGCCTAGGCGTTGAGTGAAATAATTATATCTAATTCTTTCCCGTAACGGCCTAGGTCAAAAGAGCAACTTTTTCGGACGATGCTTGACTTTTTAATAATTTTGCATTTATTAATTTTAACTTTAATTAATACTGTCAACATATTTATATTAATTACATTATATTATAATTAATTACAATCTGGTAATAATGCCACTATGGCACTCATCATACAGTGTGGAACAACCAAATGGAATAAATTCAATATCTTCATATTTTGACACATGCCATGGAAATGCCGAAACAGGTCAATTTTAGATTCCGGAATGACATCCTGTAACGTAAAAATTTAATCCCTAAATTCAACCTCCTTTGAATGACAGTTGCAACTCCCAAATTTTTAAATTGGAAGTAAGGGTTTGTGATATCTCATTTGAAAGATATTTTAATTAATTAAAAGTTAAATAAATAAATTCATGTGGCTGACGAAATTCGGTACAACAAACTATAAAGTTTATAACTAATACTATTTCGTTGTTGATAATCAGAAAGCAAGCAAAAACAATTTTCAATGACCTTTTTCGCCAGTATTACATTATCAAAAACGAAACGGTACTAGTTAAGTTTTTAATTTATTGTACCATACCATATCGTCAATCACATAAATTTTTTTATTTTTACTGTAAATTTTTGCAATAATGTTTATTTTTGAATAGAGAATGAAAATACCTTTCACTATTACAAACCCCTACTTCCAATTTAAAAACTTGGGGGTTGCAACTGTCACTCAAAGGGGGTTGAATTTAGGGATGAAATTTTTAAGTTGCAGGATGTAATTCCAAAATCTGAAATTGACGTGTTTCGGCATTTCCTTGACATGTGTCAAAATATGAAGATATCGAATTTATTACATTTTGCTGTTCACACTGTATAGTGACTTTTAGATCGAGGGAGTATTAGATACGGCAAAATCAGAAGCATACATTCATTATCACACAATATTAAAATGCTCACAAACTTTAAAATGCAATTTAGTTTTCATGGGACGTATAATACAAGCATCTCAGCATGCGGTAAAATTATTATCTCCTTTGGTTTTCTTGGTCAGTTGGAGCGCTTTTCAGCTTCCAGGGCTCCAGGCTCCGGTCCGTGATAAATAAACAAGTTTAATAGTGAATTTGTATAATATGTGATTGGAAAAAATATATATCTGTGTTACACTTTTAAAAAGAGTTTTTCCCAATTCGCCAATATTCGTTCGAAAATGTATTTTAACAATATAACTATTTTAACAGGTTTACAAAATAACGTGCATATTTGTAAACAAAACCATGGCAAACAGGTTATTGAAGATTACTTAATTCACAAATTTATTATTCCTATTGATTAACTTATCTAACCACTCAAAACACAGACGTCAGAAAATATGTAATTAAGCTAATATACAGGGTGACTCATGGTTTAGTTTCAAAAAACGGACATGATGAGATTAGGTCTTGCAATTAACAAGAAAAGTTCACGTAAGTTCACAAGTTAGGTATAAGGTGTTTTTAATTTTTCTTTGTGTCAGGTTAATATTTTTCTCCATAAAATTTTTCAGGGAGTGCAGCGAAGTGATTTTTGTCCGTTACTATCAATTAGAATTTTACTCAAAACTCCTCGCATATAAATTAAGATATTTGATTTCCGTTGTTTATAATATAACCTGTAACCTTGTTTCAGTACCCGAAACCCAGGCCAGAGAGGAGTATTTTGTTAATTCCATAATTTTATTTTTCAGGCAATACTGTGCAATAAGCCAAGTCTGTAAACTGTAAATAGACTGTTTTAACATTTTTATGCTTTTTGGTGTTTGCTTACTCTAATCCCAGTATCCGTACATCACCTTGCTGTTAGTCTGTAACCGTTAGTTAACCGCCTGCTCGTTCTGCTTTATTAACCCGCACCGTTGTGCTTTACCGTAGCTGTTACTATATATTTTTAATAGCTTTTAAGCCCTGCTAGCTGTAGAAGGTAACTAGATTAGAACTTTTAGCAATAACAAAGTCTAATTTTCCCTAGATCCTCTGGACATCATACCGTGTCTTCACTGTAGCTGCCTGTGTAGTGGTGTTTCTGCACTATATAAACAGAAACTGGCGCCCGAGGTAAGTACCACCGCCACATTGAGCGTCATAGTGACACTTCGACATTTCCGTGCCTAAACTAAACCGAAGTACATACGTCACAGTACGTTCAATGAAGTTTTGAAAGAAGTCGAGATTAGTTATCGCAATCTAACTAAGCTTTAGCAACCCTGTCCAAAAAAATAATTACCCGTTTTGGAATTTTACATGGCTTCTAACATTTGTACTCAAATAGGTAACTTTAAAATTATTAATCTCACTAATTTTGTAGATGATTAAATTTTTTCTAAAAGTTGAATGCGGAATATAAAATGTTTAATATTTTCTTCTACATTTTTGTTTAGTGGCGTAACAAATATTGGTAAATATAGATAGATGTATTGAAACCTGGAAAAATAATTATTATTTTAAACCCCTATCTCTGTACCGATAAATTATAAGGCATAAGTTTACATAAATAATTTATCAAAATTTCGAACTCTAAATCTATCCTGTCCGTATGGAGAATAAACACTGAATCGCTCTCTATAATTTTTTATTGTAATCGTGCTAAAAGGACCGCAAACGGTAGCTTACGAGTTTCAGAAATTATTGAAGATCTGTCCTCGTTTTACTCAGTACAAAAAAATTGTTTTTGCTGGTTACTATTCATAACATAACATATCTATATAGCATTAAAAACAAAGCTTACCTTTGTCTCCTTGTCGGACAATTTGCTTTCCGGGTTGGAAAAATTCTGGTTTCAATAAATTAGCTACTTCTTGCAAGACATTTTCTCCAACTACATTAAGTGTTTTGTTCTTCATTAAAAACTGTATAATTTCATCTTGTTCATTAATATTGTATCGGAGCATTATCTGCTGGTAGATACTACGATCCAATACCCACACTCTTCCAGGAGTAAGAGCCTTGATGGTGGCCAGTCGTTTAGCATTGTACAAAATCGCGAGTTCACCAAAAACTCTTACATCATTGAATTCGTCTACAACTTTTCCCTTTACTAATACTTGAAATTTTCCTTTCGCAGAAATATACATGTGAGAACCTTTTTCTCCTTGCTTAACTATGGTTTCTTTGGATGCAATTTCTCTATTATACATAGACTGAATGACATCCTTTAGCCTTTTCCCATGAATAATTTTGTTTAAAAAGTCATTGTGTTCTATTGCAGATTTTATTAGGACCTCATCGCTAAAAAGAAATAGTTATGAATAAAACTGAATACTTATTTGTGAGAAGAAATGCAAAAACACTAATTAATCACTTCTCAATAAGTTTTGACAATATATACTGTATTTTCTAGAAGCTCGTAAAAAAGCATTTAAATATGCTACAACAAATTTCGGTATCATTGTTTTTAACAACAAAGTATTTATTCCTAGTTCTCGTCTTAAGATATCTGAAAATAATTTATTTATTATAACATCAGTATAATATCATTCAACCTAAACAACCTTACTGGGTATTTATAATAATAATTCTTCAACAATAAACGATTATTTGGCGCAAATTCATTAATACCTTTTGATTAAATATAATAATTCGTGAGACTTTTCCGTAGAAATCCTTGATTCGATATAAATGATAAATGATTAAAATATCTCATTTCCTAGAGACAGATCGTAAAAGTTTTAAGAAAATATCATTCTTGTTACTTAATAACATAAAAATTCCTAAAAAATTATAACAACGAAACAAGTTAATTGCATCACTATTTTAACACCCTTAGTTTTACACAACTTTTTTAATAAATTTATGGTATCGAATGTATAAATAAGTATCTTTAATAAATGCACTTTTCTGGAGGTATTATTGATCACTGACTTAAAGGAGTATTTATTGTAAAAATCTACGAAGCCATACTAAGAAGTTTGATCGTCATGATTTAAGTTTAATATTTTGCGTAAAAATCATTATCCATACGATGAAAGGTGAAAAAAAAAGGTTATCAAATATTGATTTACTAATGAAAAATATATAGAAGTTTAATCAAATCCCTTAAGTAGCCAAACTGTCCGTACTAATTTCTTTCACATTGGTTACAATGTGTACAACATAAGTGTACTATTGTATATTTTTTGACAAGAACTTCATCGGATCCTGAGAATATAAGCATCTTAACGTAAAACCGCGTGATTATTATTGGTACTGTTTTTTCAGGACATTCTGTATATGTAAGTAAGTATCTGTATGACCTTAAACCTACTTAAGAAAGTTAATAATAATATAACTAAAATTAATATAACCCATCTTTTAAAAAAGACTAACTATTTTACGTAGGTACCTATCGATAAATTTATGGAAATGATTGATGAGTAAAAAGGTAAATTTGGAATTTTTGATTGTCACACTATCTCCAGAAGTAAGTGACATTGAATAGATAATGTTTTTATTAATACCATAGTGCTATATCGATAGTGCTATACAATAATATGGGAAATTATTAACAAATTGGAGGTACTTTAAAACAATGTTTTTACGATGCATGAAGCAAACAAAACTAAATATAATAAACCAATTCGATATGTAATCTATATGTTGAAACACAATCAATAACATTAACAAATATCACTGATATTTATAGAATTATATTTAAAATAATGAATAAAAATTAGATATATCCAATAACTTGAATAATGAAATCATATAATAAATATATTTGAATAATTTTTAGATAAATCGGATTTTTTTGGACAGGAATCTCAAGGAATGTGGTAATAAACCCCAAAAAAGAAAAGGAAGAGAAATAATTTATGAAATGCCACAATTAACATTTAAACAAAAAATATATATACCGGGTGCCACAGCATAGTGGCTCACCCCTATATTTCCTTTATTTTTTAACTTACTCATTTGAAATTTGGGGGGCATAAACTACCGTTTAAAATGTATTTCTGCACATTACAAACACTATGGTACCACTTCCGGTTTATCCGGAAATTACCTCAACTTACGATTTTCAAATGGAACACCCTATATATTTTTACATATTTGGATGCAGGGCAACATTCTGCATACACCATGTAAGTTTTGCGAATTTTTAAGCCGATGTTCAATTTTTTCAAGCATTTTCAGAAATTTGTCTAGAGTGCTTTGGAATTTCAAAATTCGTTATACGGTAGTAAACTTCAAAGGAAAAATATAACTTTTCTTTTCGTTTCACTAACAACTGTTTGCGAAGCCTCCAAAGTTGAACATATCACATTTTTATCGAAAACTTTTTTTTTTCAAATGGGAAAGTGGTGGCTCATAGTGTTTGAAAAATTATAATTTTCCTTCTGATTTCATTGATATCTATTTCATATCTGTGCTATTTATTTTCAATTTTATTTCATTCGTTTGGAATTCCAAAGCACTCTGGACGGTTTTCTGAAAATGCTTGAAAAAATTGAACATCGGCTCAAAAATTCGCGAAACTTACATGGTGTATGCAGAATGTTGCCCTGCATCCAAGTATGTAAAAATATACAGGGTGTTCCATTTGAAAATCGAAAGTTGAGGTAATTTTTGGATAAACCGGAAGTGGTACTATAGTGTTGGTAATGTGCAGAAATACATTTTAAACGGTAGTTTATGCCCCCCAAATTTCAAATGGATAAGTTAAAAAATAAAGGAAATATAGGGGTGAGCCAGTATCCTGTGGCACCCGGTATGTATACTTATATTATAAATTTTTTTTTAATTAAGTATATGTATCAGCGTATTGACCCACTCCATTACAGTGCCCCCTCGCCCTCATTGTGATTTGTGTTTACACATCGTCAAAGTTATATTATTGTACCTACAGTTAGCAATAATGACTTATACCACAATTCATCATGTTCATAAACCTGCATTGCAATTATTAGTAATATTTTTAAGAAAATATTTCTTGTATTATTTCTAAAAAAATTAACTCGAATAACACAGGAATGCCACACGTACATGTAAACATCCTGCAAGCAATATCTTTATTTATTGTGATCTCTACATGATAAATACAAGAGTGGGATTAATTAAAACGACCGATATGACGCGCATTATCGTAATCATATATTTAACAATTTGGAGACGATCCACACTAGAAAGTTTTTAAACTTCAAAATATCACACATACAAATTAATCAACGCAGTAGATTGCGTTATCGGTGAATCTGTGATGGATTACAAAATTTACAGAGTATCTTGTTCTCACGGGAATGGATTCATGAAATAAACTATTGGTTGATTGAAAGAAAATTGAAATTATTCAAATGTGAATCGTTTTCAATAAGAATTTATAACTTATTCTTATGATGATTCCATAAATATTATTGTTTTATTTGCATCCTGACTGGTTTTATTGGTTATAAGATAAGGCATATCAAGATAATCGTATTATCATTTTTCCAAAACCAACAACCAAAAAGTTCCCCTGTCATCCGTTACTTTCTTACGATGGACTATGGACTTATGTTAAGTACCCTATGTTCCTGAAAAAAATGAACATTGCTTTTTCGACGGAATTATAATTATATACATTTTAAGTTTTTTTTATTCCAAAAAAATGTCTGTTGTTCTGACTGCCTGAATACTGTATATTTGATTTGTTCACATTTTTTATGAAATTTGGCCGCCAACAACGCTATTAGCGTTGTTGGCGGCGTGGAACACGACTCAATGCAAAAAAACTTCATGATGACTGACAACTTGAAAAGTGTGATCGAATAAGTTTTAAAAAAGGCAACTTTAAACACACTATTTCAAACTCAGTTTTTTTTGTAAAGTAAAAATAGTTTTTTGCAATATATTAAAATTGGGTTAATTTTGGTTTTCAAAAGGTAAAAACTAAACTAAACTAAAAATTAAACTTTATTTTTATTTTAAATGTTAACTGCTTCACGTTCCGCAATTCAAAAATAGAGATTTTAATTTAGATTCGAGGTAAATCATTTTTTAATTAAAAAAGCTACATATTTGAGGTTTTTCAATTCCCTACAAATATTTTAAATAAGGATTTGTGAAATTCTCTCATTCGAAAGATTAGAATAGTTTGTTAAATGCTACGTAAAATCTAGACTCTTTTTAAAAATTACCTTTTTCCAGAAAAGTCACCGAAAAATCATAACCGCAGCTAGAAATATTCTCAATTGGAAGATTTTAGATGGGCAGGCCATATTGTACATTTTATAACATGTCAATAAACACCATAAAGTTTGGGTAAGTTTCCCAAGAAAATTTCGCCTTAATCAAAGAGAAAATTGCTTAAGATACAGAAAAATATTATATTATTCGTGAACACATGTATAAGAGTGTCAAAGACATTAGTGACTTATGTCACCTATTTATATTGTACAGGGTGATCGTTTGAAAATTCTACTTTTTAAATCCTTCTATTTTGCTTATAAATATAGCTAGAAAAAAAAATAAAAATAGATCTATTTTTTATTTTTTTTCTAGCTATATTTTTAAACGAAATAATAGGGTTTAAAAAGTATAATTTACAATTGATCATCCTGTACGTACAATGAAACTAAAATATGGTTTCTATTAGAGTAGATTTTTATCCGAGTTTGCTGCCACTTAAAATAAGTAAGATACAGCCATGACGTCGTAAGTGTCGCCTTTTCATCTAAATTCTGCCTTGTATATTCATTATAACAGAGTGTTCCTCTTTTATTGTTTCGCGTTGGAACAAGTGAAAAATGTAATTTTAAGACAAACGTTATCTATTACCGAAAAATACTTCGTAAGAGATGTTGAGATGTTCTTGTTTGTGATTTCTTGTCAATATTTTTGATACCGTTAATATAAAATTACCAAGTTGTTATAACCTTTATACTCCTAAACAAACAAATTCAGAGGCCAAAATTTTAAATTTTTAAAGGGTCGTCCTAAACTAGGAAGTGTAAAGTAAAAATACACTAAATATATATATTTAGCTTTAAAAAATATTTTAATATCAATTATAGATGATTTTTAAATATAGGCCAGGAAAAATAATGGGTCGACCTAAAACAAATTTGGGACAAGCTGATTTTAGCGTGATTGTGTTCTTTAGAGGGTACTTTTTATGTACCTAAAAGTCCCCAATGATCCCCCGATCCAAATTACCCCAAAACCACCCCCAAAGAAACTATTTTTTATTTTTTTGCGATTTTCTCAAAAACCTTAAACTTTTCGATAAAACTTCAAGATACATTTTTTATAGAGCATAAATAAAAGTGGTATACATATAGTATAAATTCGAGTAATTTCAAAGCCCTCTATAGCCTTTTGAAAATAAATAAAATTTAAATTCTGCAAAATTATTTTCGATTTCGCAAGTTATGACCAATTAAAACTACAATAACACTACTTGTGTTTAATTGTATTTTTATCACATCTGCGTCATTTATGTAATTCGCAATTATTTTTATTAATATTATTAATATAATATATATTTATGTTATTATGTTTAAAAATAATTTTAAGTTTGAGAATATCTTACCGGTTTGCACACAAATCTCCAAGTACTAAATAAGTTAAAACTTAAAAAAACTGAATAATTTATTAACAAGTTATACATTATAAAGAGTAACAAAAATAAAAATATTGCAAAAAAACATAAAACATTTTCATTAAAAGATGAATTAAAACTTAAAAAAAAATTAACTAAAAATCCTCATCATCCTCAACTAAAGACACATCTGCAATATTGTCCCAGACGAAAACTACAACTTGCAGTGTATTATACTTAAATTAAATTTGATGCAAATACAGGACTAACTGGAGCAATTGGATATTCATCCACAAAACAAAAATTTCAAAATGAATTCGGGTGCAATTCTTTTGCGGTTGTAGTGCGCCATCCTTTTTTATCCACCCCCAATCCTCTGGATTTAATTCGTTGCTCATCCATAGCTGTACTTGCAAGTAAACTCTTTTAATATGAAGTTCAGCAGCTTCAGATGTGGGTGGCAATGTAACGAGCTCAAAATTTTGAAACAAATTTTGACGGGCAGTTGTGTGACAATATTTATAATACCTTAATTCATTTAAGTTTTCGCTTTTGTGACTGCCATACCATTTTAAAATAAAATTTTGGCCTGCTTTTATTAAATCAGATAGATTCGGAAAATCGCTTTTAAATATGGAAAGATCTTTAGAAAGAGCATTATTACTTTGTTAAATTGTTAATGCCGTTTTCTTGCTCTTTTTAAAAAATGCTAACCAGTCACAGCATGAAGGAATAGTGTATTTTGAAAAATAGATTTATCTAATATATTTTGTAGTGCGTACATTTGTTTGTTAGCTTATTTGGCTTACCAGATGTACGATGTACCAGGTCTCAGCATACAAATATTTTGAGTTGCACAATGTTCTAGAAGCAACACCATAATGTCTGTATCTAGTGCTACAACAATTACGGGATTGTTACTTTCTATGGCACAAACCACTGCTGTTTTAGCAATCATATAATCTGCATCAGTCTTTGCTACTTTCACTGAAGTACCGACATTAACAAAATGGTCCTTTAAAAATTTAATGAGCTTCTGTTTATTTGAAGAAACTGCTAAGAAATTATCTTGGTTTATATTAACAGATGTATCAGGAGTAAAGTTAACTTCTTGCCCAGTTGCTTTCTTTGCTCTAAGTTGGTGTTCTGTAAATTTGGTACTTAAATGTTCACTCGAATAGCCATCAAAAACTATTATACATCTAATTTCATAGTGATATTTAACAAAATTTACGTATTGAATAAAAGTGTTTCACCTTTTGGTACCACATTAATTAGTTGGAAGTACTTTACTATCAAAAAAAGTTAAAAGTGATGACATAGCCAACGTTTTGTATCATTGGAACTTCCGAATTTCCTGATTTATTACTACTTTGGTGTGTACTGTGTAGGTAGATATTGTTTGTGTGATTCTTACCAAAGTACCGCATATCGGTATTTTGGCACTTATTATGGTACTAAAAAAATAATTGCGAATTACATGAATGTCGCAGATATGAAAAAAAATACAATTAAACACAAGTAGTGTTATTGTAGTGTTAAAGTATTGGTCAGAACTTGCGAAATCGAAAATAATTTTGCAGAATTTAAATTTTATTTATTTTCAAAAGACTATGGAGGGACTAAGGGGAAATTACTCTAATTTATACTATATATAAATACTGGATAGGGAATTTTAAGCTCTATGAAAAATGTATCTTGAAGTTTTGTCGAAAAGTTTAGGGTTTTTGAGAAAATCGCAAAATAATAAAAAATTGTACCTTTGGGGGTGGTTTGGCTCGGGGGATCACTGGAGACTTTTAGGCACATAAAAAGTACCCCCTAGGGAACACAATCACTCTAAAATCAGCTTGTCCCAAATTTGTTTTAGGTTGGACTTAAAATTCATTTAATTTTATTGGACTAATAAGAAATATAAGTTTTTGTACATTTATTCTTTTGTAGTTCTTTTGTATAGGTACCTAGATAAAAAATTAATGCTATTTAAGATCTGTACCATAAATCTTAAGTTTATTTTCCTTAAAAACAGTAAGCAGTATACAAGTTGGTGATAACATGATAGGCTGAATTTCGCAGCGGAATATTTCGAAATAGGATGTATATATCAAAGTGCAGTTTGTACAAAGTATTATAATAAATGCACTTAGAATAATTAAGGTATAGTTGTTTTTCAAGTCACCAATGCCTTTAAGTACAATCCCATCACATCACGCTGCTGTTTTATACGCCGAACGTTTTCCCGTATTTTCTAAAGTTGGAGCAATATGAGCCAAGGTTCTTAGTATATGATTGCATCAAGTAAAATAATATACGCCTCTTTCACTAAACGATATGTTTGACAAAGAAACAGTCGTACCAAACTTATAATATAGCTAATATATCTCAGACAAAAAACCTGTTGAGTTCTATATAACTTTAACCATTTCCCTCCTGCCATTTCCGCCCAATCAAAATCATTAATGTTTATCATATAAATCATTTTCAATTGGAAGAAATCTGATTTCGTTTACCAGCGGGTAAATTTCACAAATAGCAAATAGACGCGAACAAAATAAATCTAAATTGTAGACGATTGTAGCTAAGTAATATGCAACCTGGTAGGGTAGTCTATAGTTGAACCAATTATTGAACATTGGTACCATTGTATAAGTATGTTGAGTTTAACTTTGTGATTTGTTATTGCGATTTATTAACAAAAAATAATAAATATATATTATTGTGTACCTCAATGTCTTTCTCGTAAAAGGAAAACATCTAGTTTTCACGGAAATACATTTCGGTAAGAGGCAGCTTCGCAGCTTATAGACAGGTTTAAATCTTGGTTTTTAAAACTGAGTAGGGAGTTATTCCGCGTTTTCTTAATTTTTACAAGGATGGTTAAATTTATAGGGGGCATATTATTGGTATTTATAATCCACAGTTTTGAATTTTATTATTATTATTATTACTTTCAGTATAAAAAACCTCACAATAATCCGCTTTGGCACTCATAAAAATGTTAAGCAAATCGCCTAGTAATAAATTTATCCGAAAAATTCTGTTTTCCTTATTATATTACCATAATATATTATATATGATGACAGTGCGACCACTAAAACTAAGAAAAACATAAATATTTTTTGCAATGTGAAATAGAGCAGTCAAAACGCTACCATCTTATTGATTATAGCTAAAGAACCAATCGCTAGACTAGCAACCACAAAGTACGAAATACTATGTATTTATTTTAACTGATTCATATTTAACTTTGCGTCAGTGGCTATAGTGGCGCCAGTATAAATAGTACCTACACTAATAATCTTTTGAGTACTTATACAGGAAAAAAATTATGATTATTTCTACTTACTCAGGATCCTTTGGATAATGTGGCATAACAGTTTCATCATATTTGACAGGCAAAGGCACTACTCCCGAACGCCTTTTTATAGGTTCCGAGGTAGCTTCTACAGGCTCATTTGCCAATGTTTGATGGTTGTTTGAATTTGATGCAGCTGCACTGGAAACATGATCTATGGATTTTTGATCGTTGATAATATGGTCTTGAGTCGTTGTTATTACTACATCTTTCTCATTTTTCTTGTCGTTATCTTGACTTGAATTTAATACAGGTGCACTGGAAACATGATCTATTAATTTATTTTCTTTAGAAGTATGGTCTTGACTCTTCGTTATTATTATATCTTTCTCTTTTTTCTTGTCGTTATCGTGATTAATTACAGGTGCACTGGAAACATGATCTATCAATTTTTGATCCTTAGTAATATGGTCTTGAGTATTTGTCATTACTGCATCATTCTCTCTTTTTTTATCGTTATTTTGACTTGAATTTAATACAGGTGCACTAGAAACACGATCTTCTTCTGTATAATTATCGGTAAAATGATCTTGAGTCTTTATTGTTACCGTATCTTTCTCGTGTTTCCTCGTATTATCTTGATTTGATTCTAATACAGGTACACTGACAATAGAATTCCCTTGTTCTGTTTCTTTAGATATAGGTTCATGTTGTTCTTTAGGCACAGATGTTAACACCGTGCTGCTTTTGTTGGATTTTACTTCCGGCGGTTGTGGTGCCTGTGGCCTTCTGTTGGGCGGTACAGATATATCATTTTCTTTGTGATCAGTTCCATTAATATTATTTTCCCCCGTTAATGGGTTTTCATGCGAGTCATTTTTTTGTGACGATATTTGACTTGGAGTGGGAGTAATATTTGTTTCTTCTTTATTACCTGAAGTAATCGATTGTTCATTATGTCGTACCGTTGATTGAGAAATTACCGGGTCTGTTATGTTATTCGTATTAGTATGATGATTATTTAATTCGCCAACTGATGTATGTGAGTCTGGTTTACTTAATACTGGGCCGATTTTAGATACCCCATTTCCAATATTATCTCTTTTATCTCCGCCGTCTTTATTTACAATGTAAGTCTCACTAGAGCATTTGCCAAAAAGGCAACGTAGCATTTTCTAAAATATCTGAAATAATTTATTCACTAAAATAGTTAGGCTAATATATATATCTATATTGTACCTTACCTTCTTTCCTTAGTAAAAATAAAATACTTTTAACTTAAATTGATCAATAATCAATATGGGCAATTAGTTTGATAAGATATTACACTAAATGACACTAATATTCTAAGTAGTCATCAAAATAAAAACATGTATTGGACATTGTTTACACTAAAATACTTCATATTCACACTACAGTTAAATTTAAACGTTAGGTTAAATCCAAAATAAACTGTTATGTTAAATAATTAACACCTAATGTTCACAAGTTCACGTATATGTTTCTACATCTTATCTCTTGAATGAGTAAGATTTAATTAAAAAATACCTATAAAAAATTCTCACTTAATCATAAGATTAAGAGATAATAAAAATTATCTATGTTTTGCAATAGATATCACCGTATGTTTCTTAATAATAAAATAGAATAATTGTTTATTGTATTATAATATGAACTGTAGATTATTAACACAAACGTTTGGACGGCCACCGACAAATATTTCGCATACAAATATGTATCTATATTTCAAATTGTTGCAATTGTGGGCAAAACGTTAATAACATTCCTTGTTTGGCTATAACTTTCTATGCTGTTATCTGCTTATTATTATAAGATAATCCTATTTAATACGATATTATGGTTACAAAGAATATAAGTAAATTGGTAATATACCTAAACATTAGGAATACTCAAATTTATCTAAGTTTGCCGAAAATAAGAAAAAATATCAACTTACCACATTTCTCAGTATATACAGTACGGTCCATCATAGTAGAAACAGCTGTACACCTTATAGGCGAAAAAATCAAAATCAATTAATATTTGCCCATTAAAATAATTACTACCAATATGCGAATTGCAGCGGTCATCACTCCTTTTCCTTTTTCTTATTAGTTAGTACCGTTAGACACGGAATAGTATATTATTGTTTTATCAAAAAATAAGTATTATTTACCTATTTTTCTACTTTAAGCTTATTAAATAAAAATATTGAGTTGTTTGCAGGGTACGGTAGCCGTGTGGGTAAATGCGTTGATACGTACTTACTCGGTTCCAAAGATGGATGGTTCGAATTCACCCTGGGGCAAATTAAAATTTATTTCTGATTTATTTCGGACTTAGATGGATAGAGAATTATCGAAGCACTAGATGTGGTTCGAACTCCACAATAAACTCTAGGGCCTCGTCTCATTTTACCTAACATAAAATCCTAAAATTTTAGGAGGTTAATTCGGTGACTTGAGAGGCGGTTAAGAAAACATTTTAAGATACATTTTTAACGAGGCGAAAAAGTAATTTGCCCATTAAAAGAATAATCTGGGACTCAGAGGGATCTGAGATGAAAACGAAGCAAGGGCAGGGATATAATGAGAAAGACCACGGAAGAAGATAAGTCCTATTTCTTGTCAATACGCAGGTATATCCCAGACAGAAATCTTTGATATATTTGTGTACGCGAAAACTTAAGGGGAGCGTATGTGAACTAACCAATCTTTATAGTGTCTGATGATCAGGCAACATTAAAAGCACTAACCTCCAATAAGATCACCTTCACGCTGGTATGGGAAGGCATTCCCATACCATAATGTTGAGCTTTTACGGCAGTAAAGAGCTCAACACTTTGAAGGAGAGAAACGGACTCAAATCAGGACATTCTGAAATACCACGCACTGAAAAATCTGATGAACAAAACAAGGATCAGCTAATATTTTTATTGGCCCAGGACTCTCGCTGGGTATTTTGAAGAAAACGGCGCGGCGAAAGGGACCACCAAAGACTAGGTCAAGAATAAACATAAAGATTACTGGAAAGACATTCCAGGAAATTCACATGGGTGAGCACTAATTCTATGAATATGCCCTAAATTATCGAACGAACTACTTACAAATAATAAGTTTTAAAAATAACAACAGAACTACTGACAGAGCAGTATCCTATCAAAAAACATCTACAAACAATAAGAAAGTTTGATGATGATGACCTAGATTGCAGATTATGTGGACGAGACCCAGAAACCGTATTTAACGATATCGTATTCAAGTGCAAGGCATTCGCTCGCAGTAGGTTTAACATATATGAGCAATTACAAATAAAATCGGAGACTATAAAAATCCATCCAGATCAGAGAAACTGAGTAAAGTGGGTACAAGTGAATTCAGTCAAACAGAGCACAATAAGCCAGGAGGTTGTAGGCCCTCGGAACTTTTACAGACGAGCCTAGGAAGAGAAAAGGGCCATGTCAATGTAACAGACACGGTAGCCCAGTGGATACATGCATTGATATCTACTTTGTTGCTAAGATCGATGGTTCGAATCCATCCTGAGGCTAATTAAAATAAAATTAAAAATTACTTCCGTGACTTGAGAGGACATTAAGAACACATTTTTTTAAAACATCAATTTGGATCCAAATCTAGCTGAAAAATTAGGAAATCTGAAATTCTTGCCATTTGAATTAGTTGAGCCTTTATGGTAGTAATACTGTCCACCAGTTGTGGAATTTGTGCATATTCAATAACTGTAAAGTATTACGGAATAATTATTTTAAGCCAGATAAAAAGGCAATTGTCAATTTTCAGTTAATCATGTATTCAAATGTAATTGCTAGTGAGCATTTCCGAGTATTTTCCGTAATTAAAATAAAAGTCGTAATATCCATCATCTCACAACGCAAATAACGTTCGTGGAGTTGTGATAAGAATTGTCATATTATTAATTATTATTGAAATAATCCAGCTTAAAGCTTAACATTGATATTATTATTAGTAGATGTTGTTAATATTTTATTATTTTAATTCTAGTTTATTTTATTATAGTTAACTTTTAACTTATTATTGCAACAATTCGACTTAATGTAATAATTACCCTGACGCCCGGTTTTACAATCGCATGTTAACTTTATTGTTTGTTGATCACTACTAACTTGCAAGTTAACTATAGGTAGTTGCATATTTCAATATAAATTTAAATAGGTACTGATACTAAAATAAACAGAAACGTCAGAAAAATAAAAATAATTAATTACACATCAAGTTAATATGTATCAGCGAAGAAGAAATAGACATTCAATATAAATTAGATAATATACCTACTAAGCTGTTAGATTACATCCGTCTTGCCAAAGGTTTAATGCACAATTTATATATTGATTTAATAAATTATTTATAAACAATCAATAATAAAAAATAAAATATAATGATAAATTAATCTTATAATAAAAGTAAAGTTTTAGGCGAGTTAATCATTTTTGGCCTCCTTGGTTCTCCAATCTCCATCGTCATTGTTCTATACATGAACATAAATATACCTACATATACATAAAAATACTTCTTTATTGCTACCTACCTCAAAACTGATACTTTTTGTAGGTTTTTATCTGCTAGTAAACCATTAACTATTAGTTAACCTATACCTCTTCCGGTGGTAAAGAAAATAACCGTGACCATTGATTAAGGAATGAACAAGATACGCGACTTCAATGGTAAAGTGCGAGGCCTTTTTTGGCAGCGAGATCTCGGCAAGTTGCGGGCATTCCTGTGATTTACGTAGTATGCTTTTGACAAACCTGTGTCGTGTCTGGTTTTATATCATTAATAATCTAGTGGTAATAAAAATTTAATGTCCAGATTAATTTTAGTTTAAAATTATTAACGTAGTATGTTCTCTCTGCGAGCTATTTCTCAACGATTGTTTGACTTTTAACAGTCACATAATTTTAAACTAAAATCAATCTGAACATTCAATTTTTTTTTTCACTAGATTATAAATTATATAAAACCAGACACGACACAGGTTTATCAAAAGCATACTACGTGAATCACAGGAATGCTCGCAACTTACCGGGATTCTCGCTGCCAAAATTAGCCTCGCACTTTACATTGGAGTCGCGTATCTTATTCATTCCTTAATCAATGCCGTGACGTTAAAGATGACTCTATAGCAAATGTAAAACACATTTTCTGTTTTAACTTAAAAGTTACCCCTGACCGACAGTTAACTTGCTATTATAAACTAGGCCTGATGAGTGTATTTATATTTTTAATGCTTTATTATTCTGGTACATTTTTAGCTATTTTACTTTTAATAATCGCTAAATGCCTGTTATCAGAGGTGTCCGATTTTTTTCACTTTCTTTTTATTTACTTATTTTCTATATAGTTAATATATTTAAAGTATTGTCAATGTAGAAACCAGATGGACAGTAATTATGGCAATCATAGGGTATTAAAATAAGTATGTAAATTATAAAATTTCTATACCGGGTGTAAATGAAATTAGGCTCACCCCTATAACTTTTTTGTTTTATAGGATATCATTTTGAAATTTTGGTAGTTGCAATAACAAGTAAATTTGAATTAATTCATGTTAATAAAATAATTATAGCACTTCCGATTTCACCGGAAATGACCGTAACATCTGTTTTTTAAATGTATATTTTTACATTTTTGGATTCTGGGATTTATTCTGCATACGATGGTATCAACTTCGAGGAAGAAACATAACCTCAAACGTTTTTTTAGGATAATTTAAGTTGGCATCTAGGGAGCCATGACTGCTGAAAAACTTCTTTGTGACCAAAAAATCGACAAAAATTGTTTAAATGAAGTATTTTAATATTTATGGGCAATAGTATTTAAGTAATCATCTAGAGTTCTTTCATTTCTTGAACTGATGATTTTTTAAGTTCTTCTTCTCTTCTTTTATCTTTATTTCGAGGATTTTGCGCGGAAATTCGATTATCGTTAATATTAAAATTACCATGATTTATTAAATCGTTTCCTCTTTTAGATTTGATTAATTCAAATTCTAATGACATTTTGATGTCAAATGTCAACTGCCAGCATACTGTGTTTAGGGATACTGAGATTAGGAATACTCATTTTAGGGCTACTGATTACGACCGAAATTAAACATATTCCTCTTGTTAAATTATTCGTCTTAAATATGCCCGTTTGTCGACTGACAACAGAGTAACGAACGTTTCTTTTCTTCTTTTTTTTTAATAATAATTTATTTCTTTGTTAATTTTTTTACAATTCAGTTTCATTTTTCTTTTTGTTCACTCTCTGGTATCAAATGAAGTCCCATAGGTATAGTAATAAATGATATTTAGAAACTGGCGCGGCGCCCAAAGCTTACCGAATCCGAAAATAGAGAGAGTAATCTACCCTGTCATGGTCTAGCTAGAAAGTCAATAATAATATCTCGTAAAACTTTAAAAAGAATAATTATTAGTTTTCCAAAAATTTGATAGACAGCCACTATCCTTAAAAATTTAAAGATTGTATCTAAACTAATTTTGACGTTCCTTGATTAACTTATAAACAAGCCATTTCATTTTATCTCCCCTATACCTCATCATTTTAAGAAGTTTGTGGTCTATACCTTGAACAAATACAAAATTTTCTCATTTGTTTCACTCGGTCAGTATAAGATTAAAAAAAGTTTTGCTGTTATCTAACTTTGTAACATGTAAATTGAGTTATCGCAGACTGATTGGTTCTAAATAATAATTAATAAAAAGAACTTGTATATTCAAGTAAAAAGCCAAAAAAATTGCATTTTAGTATATTACAACAGGCTAATTTTAGGAAATTCCATTGAATTGTCTGTAGAGATAGACAACCAGTTAAATATGATATTCTATTAGGTATATCTAATTTCAAATGAGTTACTGTTTATGATAGCAGCTTAGAACTAGATAAATGAAATTTCATTTTGTAAAACCATAGAATTACCATATGTTATACAACCAGTTAAACGCGATATTTTTTATGCTTCTTTGAGGAAATCCAATGAATTATTACAATAATTATTTCTCTATTAATGGATTTTTATTTGTTTCCTGTATTTTGTTTTCCCTTAGTTACAACTACTAGTAGAAAAGTGCAATGTTCACAATGTGTGATTCTTACGTTCCTCTCTTTACATATATAAAGGATAGATATTTTAAATTTCAAGTAGTTTAATTTATTGATGAGTAAAAAATTGCATTATTATTTGTCATAAATGAACAGGTTATATTTTTTCAATTGTAAAAAATACATATATCTAAATTATTGTCCTCTTACATTGCTCTTCCATCTCTGGCACAGACATTCCCTCTTTAAAAGTTTTTTCTGAATGTTTAAATACTCAGAGCAGACGGTAGTTTGCTCCCGTTTTTATTATCTATTTAAATCTTTACTATATATTATATAACGACAGAAAACACCGTCAATGTTTACGCAAGTTTTCGGACGGACCTATGTCTGTCTTTGTCTGGCGCACCGAAAGTAGCTCTGTCCATCTTTTTAATAATTGAATTTGCAATATAAATAGGTTATCGTACGCGTCCAGTCGACGCCGACGCCTTAAGAGCTATCAGATTCACACTAGTGACTAGTGACTAGTGACCGCCAGTTTTATGTTTCCTAGATCTTGTAGAGTAACTATTTAGATAACAGGGAATATCGGTGAACACTGTTGCATAATAGGTCACAAGAAATTGATAGAGTATGGTGTACCACAACGAAGTGCCTTGGTCCTATTTTGTTCACATGATTGATGAGCTTGTAAATATGCTGCTTTGCAGATCAACACGTAATATACAGGGTGAATTTAAAATACACTGAATATTTTTAATCTGTAATTTCTTATAGCATAATTAATGAATTCGCAGTGTTTTAATTTCAAAATTTCATAGTTAATGTTTCAACACAAAAACCCTAAACTCGTCCCACTGGGGATACACTGACCGGTGAACTTGACATTGACTTGGTTACGAACAAATACCTCTACGCAGTATTCGCAGTGTTTACCAAGTAAAACCAAAACTGAAATATAAAACACTAGGAAAAACTCACACTTGACATCATGGATGCACAGGCTGAACTACGCGGGCAACGTGGTAGCTACGAACACAAAACTGAAATCTAAAACACTAGGAAAAATTCACACTCGACATCATGGATGCACAGGCTGAACTACGCCAACACAACAACACGATAGCTAAGAAGAGTGGGGGTACAGGCATTTATGTCGCTACACACATCAGCTGTTCTGCTCAGGCAGGAGCGTCGTGAATATTATTCAAAAATAAAATTGTTTTCTTGACTGTATTTTATTTATTTTACAAATGACTATTTTTAAGAATTTTTACGGACCATAGAGCTTAACGGATTAAAATTATCCAGTGTATTTCAAATTCACCCTGTATATTACTAAAGCTGACCACTCAATGTTTTAAAAATAAACCACGACTTCAGTCAGTCACGTACATGTATGTTAATACACTTTTTAAAAATGATGCATCTAGTAAAACTTATTTATTTATTTTATTTTAAAACAATAATATTATTGTGTAACGAAGTGACTTTGCTCCGTCAAGGATTGCCTGTTTTATTTTAATATTTCCGTCACTTGGGTACACCCTGTAACTCTGTTAGTAGTTAGTGTTATGTTTAAGGTAACAATGAATTGTAAACTCAGCTGGCAAACAAGCCGTAAATTAATTGATTAATTTTCGATAGTCCCCTGTATAGCTAAAATCCGTGAATTGTTCAAAAATAATGTTCAAGCCGGAAGTAAAAATCATTAGTTACGAAAATTTAAAAATATTAATCCGTGTCTGTTTTAAGCCGGTTCTTTTTGCGATATAGTTTAAAAATGCATCTCCGTTTTCAGTTAGCCCGGCTGAATATGGCAAGTTACATAACACGCTCGTAAAGTAATATGAGCGCGTCGCCGCCTGCGTCAGCAAGAAAAAGCTAATAAATTCACCGGGAACGGTTAAATCGAGATCAATCGAATTATCGATACCCTGGCACCAACAACGAAAACCGACCCGAAATATTTTCTTTATCGTGAACCATCTTGGTAAGAACAATAGTAGTCCGCCGTTATTCAGCCGTACCGCCTTCGAATAAGCACCGAGATTCGCCATTGATTTCATCGTGTAAGTACCGACGTCTTGTAGAACTACTTAATTAAATCAGAGTTCGGTTTAAATATTCCGTTTATTCGTATTTAATGTTATATCACACATTTATTGGTTGAGCCTTACAGTGTTCTGCTCAGATGGTAAGACCTAGCCACCAGTGAATGTATTTCAAAACGTGGATTTATCATACACAGGCAAAACAATTCGGTAACCCGTTCATGGTAGTTAGTGGCCCCAGTGTATGATTTAAATCTTTATTTTCCGTTAAGGAAGGAAATAACATCCTTGTTAGCATAGCTATATATTTGAGGCAGTAGGAATCCGCGTTTGTTAAGTAGTATCCGAAACCGAAATAAAAAGAATCTCTGTGGCTTATTCATAGCGCTCCGATATTTTGGTGTCCCGTTGGAGTACTTGCTAGCCTCAACCGTTTGATTTCTCCGCGTGGGTATATCTCGATCCGTTCGCACTTCGAGTCCACCGCCGGCCGCAATTAAATTATTTCCACGCGTACTCTTGTTTGCCAACTTGCATATGATCGTTTTAAAAATTGTACATAACCGACAGCAAAGTAAATCGCTGAATTAACCGGTCCAGTTTTACCTTACTTGTTCATGATTGTTTTCTTATAAATAAATACATTGGTATGCTACGTAAAATTTACGAGTTATTATTTCCGTTGTCTATTTCTAATTAACCCGTTTGAGAAGTTGTCCAGTCCAGTTGACAAGATAATCATCTTTCGACCCTCTGAACAAACAACCGTATCTCCACTGTTTTAGCTACCCCGCAAGCGTTCTCACCCTGGTGAGCCAGGCAAGTGCTGTTCCTTGCACTTAAAAATAAGGAACTGGCGCCCGAGTTTCCGTCCGAAAAGTGTCAACTCGCCAGCGAGTCCTGTTTGTAGTTAGCCAGTTACAAACAGGACAGGTTGCGCCATTAAAATACCATTACAATTGGTGTAAAATGTTGCAGTTATGGATCAGCCATCAGCCATATTTTACTTTCTCAAAAACTAACGACATTATCAGTTTTTAAAAAGGAGCAAAAGTCTATACCAGTACTTTCATCTGTTGGTCATAATGAACTGTAAATACTATATTTTAATGTACGTTTGACTTTATACTGATCAGCTTAGTAAAAGTCATTCATAGCAATAATATAGCGGTATAGGTAGGAGCAATATGCGGAGGAAGTGTAAGCCGATCTCCTACCAGGAACTAGCGCACAGTGTGCAGTGGTCGAAATTATCGAAGGTAGGCTTTACCGTTCATCTACGTCTATGCCGTTATTAGTATGAAATATATTAAAGTTTTGACGTTTCGGCTTTCGTTTTGAGACCATTTTCAAGATAAAAGGAAGGATATCAAGTCCGGTGTCTCAATTTACCTTCTTCTTAAAGAGGACTGTCCTCTCTAAGGCGAAACAAGTTTTTTTGTTAGGTTTGAAAGGAAAATATTACGTTGCAATTGACGCTGTCTTATCAGAAACTTTCTGTACTACCTCGGGTGCTCCACAAGAACCTATCTTATCACCAACTTTGTTCCTTCTTCACAGTAACGACTTGCTTTCTGCAACATCTAACCATGTGCAGAGTTTCGCTGATGGTAGTACCCTCCATACAAGTTCTTGTTTTCAGATGCCGAAAAGTGCAGCTAAATCTTATAATACAAATATACCGGCTTGCGTATTTAGATTTGGTTAAAATTGTAAGATGAGGTTTCATATAATATTGTCGATATTTATTCTTCTGAGATGCAGTCCTATGCTTTCCAAAAAAATTCAAGATAAATGGACTCAACTTCACCATGTAAGTAAGATTAAATTTTTAATAAGAGCTCTTAATTAATGTCTCTGCTTCGGATTGATTGTCTGTGATAAAACTTTTTAAATACCTACTTCATTCTATAGACACAGGACACAGGTTCAACATGAATAAAACAATTGTAAAAAATTAGTAAAATATTGAATAAAAAATTATTCTGCCAGTAAGCGGAAATAAGATACCTACTGCAAATATTGCTAGTTTGTAATTTTTATTACATAAATCCAAAATATACCGAAATGAAGCTCCTGCAATTTTCTACCTCATTTTATTGCTTAGAACATAAGTTTTTATTTTTTTATATACATGGTGATTCATTGGTAAATGTACATACTTTACCTTTACTTTACCTATGTAGGTTACCTGGGCGATTCCACATCACCTATGGTTAATGGATCAATAATCCTTAATTACCAAGATACAGGGTGTTTTATTGATTTTGCATATTATTGTCTTGGACCGTAGGTAGCAATAACCAACAGATTTACACATTATTTTAAAAACTTTAATTTGTAATAAGTAGTCTTTGACTACCTAGTGGTTCAAAAATTTTGCTTTTTTATACCTAGTGGTTCTAAAATTATGGTCCAAGACAAAAATAGGCAAAATCAATAAAACATCCATCTTGTAATTAAGGATTATTGATCCACTAACCATAAGTGATATGGGGTCGCTGAAGTAACCTACATATGCAGGTAAAGTATGTACAGGGTGAATCAAATCGATGCTCACCATTGGGATCTCGGAAACGGCAAGAGTCAGAGAGTTGGTTAAATGGGATGAAGTTGCGCAATTTTATGTTCAATAATATGCCGTGATGAAATCAAGAATATCTTGTTTGGCTTTTGAGATATTTACAAAAAATTTCATTTTTGTATTTTTCTAGCTTTATATGAAAAGATATAAAAAACTGAAAGAACTTCTTCATTGCGACTTTTCCAGCTCTACAATAAAGACATTTGTTTTTTCAAATACGGACCTGATATTGTTTTTCCTTAATTCATTATTATTTTTCATCCTGAATCCAACGATATGTGACACTCGTTAATTTGAACAATATCTTCAGTGCCAAAATTTAAAGTGATTAAATGCATTCATTACAGCCCTGTTTTCTCAACTCAAAGTATTGTTTAAATCAACAAGTGTAATATATCGTTGGAATCAGGATGAAAAATACTAATAAATTTGAGAAAAAGAATGTCAGGTCTGTATTTGAAAAAACAAAGTTGAGAGTGGCCTCGGTCTGCCGAAACGTTCTATTCAAAATATTTTAACTCTATGTTGTAGAGCTGGAAACATTGCAAAGAAGAAGTCCTTTCTGTTTTGATTGATATCTCTTCAAACAAACCTAGAAAAATACAGAAATGAAAATTCAAAGTTTTGCTGTTTTTTTTTTCAAATACATATATCAAAAACCAAACAGGATATTCTTTATTTCATCACGGCATATTATTGGATATAAAACTGAGCAACTTTGCCTCCATTTAACCAACTCTCTATCTCTTACCGTTTCCGAGATCTTAATGGTGAGAATCGAATTTGACTCACCCTGTACACTTACCAATGAATGACCCTGTATATCTTGTAGATACCTAAATGTTATAATTTTTTAAATAAAGCCTTAACCTTACCTTAAATAATATACATTTTTCAATAGTAGACCATGAATTTTCTCCATTTTAGTAAACATAGATTTTGTATAAATCTGTGTTGAGGAGACTGGTTCATTTTTCTCTTTCATTATTGGATTTTCATTACTCTAAACAAATATTTATATTAAAAAATCAAATTAATAAGACAAATATAGACCATCCATATACTTCTAATACAAAAGAGTTGCTGACAAATTTGAATTTTTCTGTTACAAAAACCTATTATAGGCATATATTTACCTTTACTGCACTTTGTTGTTAATAACCAATCATAATAACATCGTGTAATTTTTTAGAGTAGGTACAGGGTTATTCATTATAAATTACCCACCCCTTATCAGCGTTATTATTGCCTATAGAAAAAAAAGTTTTAAATAAAAGTTGTGTGGTTATGACTGAATTTTGTTAAAATGCCATCAAAAGTACAGTGGCGTGCAGATTTCAGGGGATACAAAAAAATAAAACATTTTTTTAAATGGGATACCCTGTATATTATTACATTTTTGGAATGATCCTTTTTTCCTGATTTCAAAAATATACCATATGTTACCCCCACCATATACCGTTTTTGAGTTATTAAATGTCGCATATCTTAGTTAAACTAGTTAACCTACTGTAAATATGGAAAAGTTAATATTGTTAAAGTGAGCTATGAAAATGACAACTGTTATGTTTGATAAATGACATTTCTTTAATGAAATTATCAAAATGGTTTACAGTGTCATTTTCATAGCTCACATTAATAATGTTAACTTTTCCATATTTATAACTAGTTTAACTAAGATATTCGACGTTTAATAACTCAAAAACGGTATATGGTAGGGGTAACATATGGTATATTTTTGAAATCAGGAAAAAAGGATCATTCCAAAAATGTAATAATATACAGGGTATCCCATTTAAAAAAATGTATTATTTTTTTGTATCCCCTGAAATCTGCACGCCACTGTACTTTTGATGGCATTTTAACAAAATTCAGTCATAACCACACAACTTTTATTTAAAACTTTTTTTTCCATAGGCAATAATAACGCTGATAAGGGGTGGGTAATTTATAATGAATAACCCTGTACCTACCTAGTAAAAATCCAATAAAGAATTATCATATTGTTAAAATAGTGCTCTTTATATTTTTGTTTATTTTCATTAGATATGTCATTATCCTATATCTAAAATCAACTATTTTCATATTATAAGTGGTAAAAAAAATTAAAAAATTTACTTCTAGTTACTCAAATAACTTAACAGTAATGAAGGAACAATACAAAAAAGAAAAGGAAGAGAAAAAACAATAGGTACTAACTTTTGAAAATATGGCAAATGAAGCAGATATTAAATAAGACGATCATCAGTGCCAGGTTTTTGTAACAGAAAAATTCAAGTTTGTCAGCAACTCTTTTATACAGGGTGGAACAAAAGCATCAAATAATGGCTTTAACTTTGTTATTTGCAAAGTTACAAAAAAATCTTCAATATAAAAGTTGTTTGGTTCTTTACCGTGCATGCTTCGAGTTTTTTAGTTTAATATCTTCTTCTGGTTTGTTCCTATGGCAACCAACTTTTTCTTTTTAAATGGCACCCATAATGTTTTTTTGTCAATTCGAAACAAGCATATTTTTCTCTTATTCAGTCATAAAATTTTGCAATTTTTGGAAAAAAATAAGCGAGAAAAAAAATATTTATTACGACTCAATCACAACTAAATTAATTAATTTCACAATACTAAAATTTAGAAAAAATTAAATGCTTAAAGAGTAACAAAGGCAGACTAAATACAAAAAAAACAGCAATACTAAATGTTCAAACTGAGCTCCGTTGACTGACACGCAATGACCTAATCAGTATTTAAATTTTACTGTAGTAGCTCTGTGTAATTTTTTTTTCAAGCTTATTTTTTTTCCAAAAATTAACTGAATAGAGAAAAATATACTTGTTTCAAATTGACAAAAAAAAATTATGGGTGCCATTTAAAAAAAAAAAGTTGGTTACCATAGGAACAACCCAGAAAATGATATCAACAAACTAAAAAACTCAGAACATGCATGGTAAAGAACCAAACAACTTTTATATTGAACATTTTTTTGTAACTTTGCAAATAACAAAGTTACAGCCATTATTTGATACTTTTGTTCCACCCTGTATATTAGAAGTAGGTACATATATGGATGGTCTATATTTATCTTATTAATTTAATTTTTTAATATAAATATTTGTTTGAAGAGACGAAAACCTAATAATGAATGAGAAAAATAAACCAGTCTCCTCAACAAAGATTTCTACAAAATCTATGTTTACTAAAATGGAGAAAATCCATAGTCTACTATTGAAAAAATTATTTAAGGTAAACTTTATTTCAAAAATTAAAACATTTAGGTATCTACAAGATATACAGGGTGATTCATTGGTAAGTGTACATACTTTACCTGCATATGTAGGTTAGTTGGGCGATTCCATATCATGGTTAGTGGGCCAATAATCCTTAATTACCAAGATACAGGGTGTTTTATTGATTTTGCCTATTTTTGTCTTGGGCCATAATTATAGAACCATTAGGTATAAAAAAGCAAAGTTTTAGAACCACTAGGTAGTCATATTAATTTTTTTAAATTTCCTTTTATCAAAAGAAGTGAATAGAGAAATGAGACGCGCAATTTGAAAATGTACTTTACTTTCCTTATTTTTTTATGCTCCTTCCAAATCTTAAATTTTGAAAACTTTCGACACAGGGTGTTGTTTTTTATATTTAACATCGGCCTTTTTTTTCTACCCGGTCCTGTATTTTGATTCCGCTAAATTGAGAAATCGGTATGGCCGATTGAGTAAAACATACACACCAAATGTTGCTTTTTTATACCTAGTGGTTCTAAAACTACGGTCCAAGACAAAAATAGGCAAAATCAATAAAACACCCTGTATCTTGGTAATTAAGGATTATTGATCCACTAACCATAGGTGATGTGGAATCGTATGCAGGTAAAGTATGTACACTTACCAACCATTCTGAGATAAAAGTTAGAATTCTGAGATAAAAGTCAGAATTCTGAGATAAGTCAGAATTCTGAGTTTTAAGTCAGAATTATGAAATAAAAGTCAGAATTCTAAGATAAAAGTCAGAATTTTATATTAAAGAAAAATATTTTTGTTGTGGTCTTTCTAAACCTTCGTAATTAAGTCAAGAAGGGCGTCCTAATTTTTCTAAAATATTCGAAAAAACCGAGTACATAGTTGATTATTTATCAATTTCTTTATTCACTTCTTTTAAGTAATGTCAGAGATAATGACAGTACATCTATGGAAAGTAGGAACTTCCTTTTAAAATTGGTATATTAAGTAATCACTTGACAGTACATATTTATACCCGAGCACCCGGAGCACGTGATGTTTGATGACGAAACGGGATATCTCGTACAAATTATACAAATGTGTGTAGCTTTCTGATAGATCATTTAAACATATAAATAAGAATCAGAACTATGTTATAACTTTATTAAATAATTTATGTAATATAAAATTGGTTAATTCTATTACTGTTGAGCTACGGAGTCGTTTTCTCTGCCTAATCTTGGTGAAAATGGCAATAAATGCCGCCCCAATCTTGGTGCAAATGGTGAAGACCTTGGAGACATAAAATCCCAAAAACCATCTTCCATTTCTTCACCAGAGTCTCGTCCCATTCTTGGTGAAAAGTCTATTCTCTCCATCTTCTTAGCTAGAGGAAATTATTATTTATTAATTGCATTATTAGATATATTATAATTTTAACACAATTATGTTCTAAAGAAACGATTGTTAGATTCATTAAGTTGTACGACTTATCACTATATCTCTAATAAAGGGGTTTTATATTTAGAGACAATTAATTGTGACACATCCAATATGCCATCATACCTACTGAGGTTAATTCCTTCTTTGGAAAAATCATGTACCAATCCCGAGAGCACAGAGTGAGAGTCGAATATACTTGACTTTCGATCAGACACGAAAAAGTATGAAAAATCATTTTTCTAAATTTGATTTGAATTTGTTATGAATAAGTTTTCAGTCATCAATGTTTGACGACTATTAATAAGATTTCCAGCTATATTACAAAACTGAAAAATATTTCTTTAAAAAAAAACTATATTATTATAGCACCGACGTAGTTTCCACTAACACCAAAACACTAACACTGCAGTGTTAGTATTTTGGTGTTAGTGAAAACTATGTAGGTGCTACCGTCACATCAAACGTTGTCCCTGATTCCTGCTATATTTAGGTTTATTATGTCAGAATAAAATGTACCAGTCACTCCCTACTCATGGCATGCAGTTAATAGGTATGTTTTTAATGAAGTGCCATTTAGTAAAAAAAAGCACTTTAGAATTTACCAAAAAGTTTTAATACATTTTAATCTGTGTTATAGAATTTGAGTTCTTAAACCCTATGCCATCAAATAAAGAGTTAAATTTCGAAATTACGCTAATAAATTTCGCAATAAACAAGTTATAAAAATATTTACCAATATTGTAAGGCAGAACAGACCATTGATTATTCCTGATTGCTTCCTGAAGTGTTTCTATATTATCGCGATCTAAATTTTTAAATACATCTTCAGCTGGATTCCGTTTCCTCCTTCCAATTCTTGGACCCATCCAAAAATAATATTTTTTTTCGCCATCTTTGTTCTTTTTGTTCACACTGTGCTCATAATTGTTCACTGGTAACGCACTAGTAAAATATATAGCAAATATCAGAAATACTGCAAATGTTAGTACAGTAAATTTTGGCATTATTATTTATTTGTAGACTGACTGAACTGAACAGTGAAGGTGCCGATGTAGTGTCGGGTTTATATAGCTATATCTACAATCCCAACAAACGTCACCTCAGCATGAGGCAGCTTTCCGAATAACAACCCCTGTAGGGTTGTAAATTCTCTTAACTAATCCAGACACAGTGAAACATTCACTAGTTTTCCACCTATTGTAGTAATTTAGTTATATTTTGCAACATATTCAATGTTTGAAGTTTTACTTGTTGCTAGATATACTGGATGACCCAGGCCATAGAGATACTTTTGTAAATTTTGAATTGGTGAATGGATTTTTTTCTTCGGTATAGTGATATGGGATAAATTTTCCAAATATTACTTCCCTCAACTCTTTCCTATTAATTCTACGCACAGCTTGCAGCCTCCACAACTCTAGCTTTTATATTTTGCAAAATTATAAGGGTTGCGAATAAATTTGATTTTTAATGTGTCCCCATACAAATAAGTCAATTCGTGTTAAGTTCGCAGACCTAGCAGGCCATCTAACTGGATCGTGAGTTCCTATCCAATTTTCTCCAAATCTGTTAGCTAGATATTGTGTTAGGCAACTGAATAGTGAGGACCTGCGCCATCTTGCTGGAAATACATTATATCCCTTGTTATATCAGGGATTAAATTTGTAAGTTCATGATCAATAATTTCATTTTCCAAGAAAGACAAATGAAGTTCTATCTAATCATATTGGTTCTATTATTTCAGTAGATACCTAATATCTCACTCTAAACATTAAATCTAAAGCGTTCTTAAAATGATCCATGTCGAAGCAGAAGCGGGCTCCTTTTCCCAATATGTCAAATTGCTGCGGTTAAACATTCCATTATTAATGAAGCTAGACTCGTCGGAATAAAGAATTTTCTGCACATACTTGTTTATTCATGCTTGTTGGATCAAAAATCATTCTCATAAAGATGCTGGTGCAAGCTGTATTAAGTATGATCGATATTTGTATTTCTTTAAAATCCCACTACTACTTTCCCTGCTCACATCTACTTGCTGTTCAAGCTCTGATTGAAATACTTGGATTAAGTTCGACATAAGCCAACACATTTATTTCTGCTTCTTTGCTTACTATAAACGTATCACCATTTTCTTCTGGATACCTATCTCTTAACATCTCATGCAGAAGCAGCTGTTGCTTTAGTTCTGCTCTTTCCATAAACCAGCAGTATATCTACTTGTTTATTTCTTGTGATTTTACCGATTTTCATACATATTACAATATCTCAAGTTACTCCCAAATTTACTTTACTTTCCTAAGTTTGTTATGAAAAATAACGACTCGTTGCCAATGGCAACAAGTGGTACTTCCGATTGACAAAACAATAGAATTTTAGTATACTTACGAGGGGCATATGACGAAAATAACTATTAACAGCACTACGTGGTATTATAAAAATCATAACGAAAAGATGGCAACCGGGCAAGGTGATTCTGTTACTCTGTCCTTCCAGAGATGCAAATCAAACGTTGTAAATGGTTTAAAATGCAAAAATTGTGTTTCACAAAAATGTTTCACTTTAGTTATGCCAAGTTGTGGAACAATGTAAACTTCATAAGTATCAATGAAATAAACTGTTGTAAATATGTGATTGTGAATAATTGTGAAAATGATAATGCATTTTTCGATGCTATGGAGGAGCTGTCAGGTATTAATAAAAAAATTAACATTTAAATTTTTAATTACATTATTAAGCTAAAAGACGTAATCATTCAGGAACTTCGTGACAAAATTGAATTATTAAATAAACACGTTAAATTATTTCAAGATTCTAAAATGAAAAATCAACAAAAATCTAATTAGCAGGAACATAAAACAGAAAGTATTAAAATGAACCAAATAAAAGTAGAGATAAAAACCGACAATTAAAGAAAGTAAATACTGTGATTCATCCAAATGAAAATAAAAAAGGAGAATCAAAATTTACTGATGTTTCACTGGGTGTTATGAAGGTTGTAACAGAAAATAAATTAAATAAATATATAAATTTAACAAATGATAACGCTTCACAACCCCTCAGTCCAGTGGGTCGGTTAGGGATGATTGGAGCGAAGTAGTTCGAAGAAAAAGAGACATATTGTAGTAGATATTGTTTGTAGTTTATTTGTGGCGAATATTTAAGATTCATTAAACTTATTTCTGGGAATCAAATTCTAAAAAATAAATAGAAATAAGAAAATGGCCAAAATATGTCAAGACAAAAGTGTAGTATCAAAGGCAAACCTCAACAGTTTGCTCCAGAAAACCACTGTATATAGTTCCAAATGAATATTATGTACACTGATACAAATTTTAGATAACAATATTTTATTTATATTCATTTGGAACTATATACAGTGGTTTTCTGGGGCAAACTGTTGAGGTTTGCCTTTGATACTACACTTTTATCTTGACAAGTATTTTGGCCATTTTCTTATTTCTATTTATTTTTTAGAATTTGGCGTGATTCCCAGAAATGAGTTTAATGAATATTGTAGTAGGTAATATATAAAGACTCAAATGCCGTCAGAGGTGTACCAATATTGTGGACAAAGATACGTCAGCTGAGGAACTAGTAACACTTTTAAAAGACAATTTTCCAGAAGTAAAATGCGAGTCAATAAATTCGAAACATCCGGAGCTATATTCATCATTCAGGGTAACAATTCCCGAGGATCATTTCAATAATTCAATGAATCCCAAGCTGTGGCCATTCGGAGCATTTACAAGCCGTTTATTTCAGGATAACGCAGCCCGCAGACGGAAGCATCCTACGACATCTGGTTACCTGAGAAGAGAGATCTACACATACCTGGGTGTGAAACAACGCCACATTAGGATGTGAACCAAATAAAGGATTCTCTTCGTGGCAAGTACCACACCGACTCCGAAGATTTGGTCCTCAGAACTTTCGGGGAAGAACAAGGTGTCTGCTACTAATATGCTTGCCGTTCCGATTCTGCTCTACTCCTTTGGAGTAATCAAGTGGCGAGTAGGTGAGCTGTTCCAATTGGACAGGGATACCCGCAAGATGATGATTCATAAAAGTATTCGTTCGTTCCTAGTGTGTACCTCCCACGTCAACGGCGGGGCCGAGGACTCTTGAGTCTGGAGTTTATGCATGGCAGAGTATAGCACTAAGTATTGCATGTAATATCCTCTGGAGTTTGGATCGACACCTACGGTTAGTGAGAGATCATGAAACCGTAGGAGTGGACGCATTATTGTTTAAGACATTGCAGAGGGCCGCAGATGAACACAGTCTCGTGTTCGACTACAGGCGAGGAGGCAAGCGAGGTGCTGATGCAGAATCAGTGAGCTTCCACCGAATCATCTGACAGGGCAAATTAAAGCCATAAACCTATGCAAGGTGTTCTATAAGAACATGTAGACACTGGGTTTATCGACAAGGCTGCCCTTCGCATTCTTAAGGTGAGCAGGGCTAATGTCGAAGACCGAGGGATTCATTGCGGCTTGTCAAGATGGTATTATTAACACTTTGGTATATAGGAGTCGCGTGATGGGTGTAGAGGTTCCTGATATCAACTGCAGGACCTGCCGTCAAGCGCCGGAGTCGCTCATACATTTATTATCTGCATGTCCGATATATGCGACTTCGGTCTACATCCACATATTTTATATGGATGACCTTAAACTCTATACCTCCGGAGAGCGAGAACTTCAAAATGCTCTCAGGGTCGAGGAATACACGCGAGCAGTTGGAATAGAGTTTGGATTGAACAAATGCGCATGACCATCAGATCAAGGTGATGTGTCATCGAGTTTTCAGCACAGCACCAGCTGAGACAAACATCGCCTTGAAAGAGGAGGAGAAACGGATCAAATACAGAGATCTCTGGTTCCAGCTTCAAGTGCTATACCCAGGCTACTCTGTTAAGATGGTCGTCCTAATAATCGGTGTACTCGGAGGTATGAATCCCACCCTGTTCTCCGCATTGAAGACCACGCCCGCCTGCCAAAAATCGGTAGAGTTGCTTGTTATTTGTTACATACTAATAGACACCTAACTCGGAACATATGAGCGAGAAATTTATTTAGGAAAGTTTTATGCAGCAAATGTCATTGGATTACCATTTGCTATTATTTTTTGACTATTTTTTTATACTTATGAATTAAATCAAATTGGCGAACACTTTAAAAATAGTGCTGTGTTTGAGGTGTAGTTGGCACGTTTACCCTTTTTGCTCTGGAATACATAAAAATGTTGCAAATAAAATAAAAACTTCCAGTATTATTAAAAACAACACACAAAACTAAAAAGTGCAAAATATTTCCTTCCAAGAAAAATGATATTGTAAATTGGCTACATTTCGAACTGTATTTGTTTTCTTATTTTTATTTAATATTTTTTTAATTGTATTTTAATTAAAATTTAGAAAGATCGTATTGATTTTCATGACTAGAACCTAGAACTGTGGATTTTAAACTATAGAAACTTCATGCTTTTCATTATAAAGGCTAGTTTAGTTCTAGTTACTAGTTGATAGTAAAATTTAAAATGAAACAAGTTTAGATATAGCTACGATTTTGAACTTATGCATATTTTAGCGATTTGTTAAGTTGGTGCGATCTACTTAATGCAAAAACTGGCATACCTGTGATTATCAATATTTGCTTGATTCATTTTTTACATTCAAATTATCTTTTCTTATAAATGTTTTATTAAGGCTTAAAAAATATGTTAAATATTTGCCTATATACGTTTTACTCTCGAAACATGGCATATCAATAATTATTTTACTAATTTACACATATTAATTTCTTTGATACTGCGATTTAACTAATACGTACCTACCTACTTACTATAACTATGTTGTCTATATTTCACCATGAATTTAAATGTGTGCTTATAATTATAGGTACTATAATTTTACTGGTAGAATTAGGATTGATTTTTTTTGCAAGAACCAGGGAGCATTTTACGAGTAACAACACACCATATTCATAATATTCATAATGTACAGGGTGTTTGCTATAAAACTATACCCCCCCTTATTTTGGTCAATTACCACCAATTTTAATTTTTCAAAAACCGGTCTAACACAGAATTTTCCGTAGATTTTGAATATGCTATTACTTTTTTTCCTACTTCAACCGTATACGAGGGGCAGAAAGAAGTATGTTTTTTTTAAATTGAACACCCTATATATTTTTACATATTTGGATTCGCCTCGTCCTTCTGATTATAAATATATAGGACACTTATATATTTGCTATAAAAATGGCGTAAATAATTGAATTTAAACTTAGGGCGTTTCCTTCAAAACTATACCCCCCCTTATTTCGGTCAATTATTAACGATTCAAAATTTTCAAGAATTTTCATAGAATTTTTCGTAGATTTCATATATGCTATTACTTTTTTTCTCCCTTCAACGGTATACGTATTATTCTTTAAGTGAATACCTTAACGATAGGCTTTAATTTTATTATATAAGTATGATGTTATTGTTAATATACATATTATGTGTTGTGTGTTACCAATGGACGATGTAATAATTGTACTATTTTACAAACTTTTTATTCTTATTGTTTTGTTTATCTGAATAAGATTATATATATATATATATATATATATATATGTAATTATATTGACATGTTCTATATCATGTAAATGATCTCTTGAACCAATAAATTATTATTATTATTATTTTTTTTTTTTTTTTCGGTTTCCCGAACCTAATGCTGGACAGTCTCCCTGTGGCCTCCGACACCACACAGAGAGAGCGCCAGCGAATAATCTACAGCAACTCCCCACATCCCGCAGGGTTAGTCACTGTAGATTCCAGACTCGTGTGCCCTAAGTAGACGAAGGGATCCCAGGATGACCGCTTTCTGCATTTGACCAGCCAACCATTCTGCCGATGTTTGGCAGGCAGGCATGGTCTTCAATGCGGAGAGCAGCGTGGGCTTCATACCTCCGAGTACACCGATTATCAGGACGACCATCTTGACAGAGTAGCCTGGATATAGCACTTGGAGCTCGTACCGGAGATCTCTGTATTTAGTCCGTTTCTCCTCCTCCTTCAAGGCGATGTTTGTCTCAGCAGGTGCTGAGAACTCGATGACATACATCACCTTGGTCTGATGGTCGAGGAGGACTATGTCAGGCTTATTGGCTTGAATTCGCCTGACGGTCGGGAACGAGTAGTTCCAGTAAATCCGGCATTTCTCGTTCTCGACAACGGACTCGATATCTCCGGGGATATAAGGCAGCACTGGTGTTTGGTCTATCTTGTACGAGTGCCGAAGATGGTAGTATAGCACTCGTAAAGCCGCGTTATGTCGGCGGATGTAGGCCGAAGTCGCATAAATCGGACATGCAGATAATAGATGCATGAGCGACTCCGGCGCCTGACGGCAGGTCCTGCAGTTGATATCAGGAACCTCTACACCCATCACGCGACTCCGATAGACCAATGTGTTAATAACACCATCTTGGCAGGCCACAATGAATCCCTCGGTCTCCGACTTCAGCCCCGCTGACCTTAAAAATGCGAAGGTCAGCTCCGTCGATAAACCCAGTGCTTCTATGTTGTTATAGAAAACACCGTGCAGGGGTTTATCGACGTGCTGCCTGAACAGATTCCTCTGTTCGGCAGCTTTAATTTGGGCTGTCAGACGATTCGGCGGAAGCTCAGTAACTGATTCTGCATCAGCACCTCGCCTGCCTCCTCGCCTGTAGTCGAACACGAGACCGAGTTCATCTGCGGCCCTCTGTGCTGCCTTAAACAATAAAGCGCCAACTCCCACGGTTTCATGATCTCTCACTAATCGTAGGAGCGGATCCGAGCTCCTGAGGATGTTGCATGCCATACTCAGTGCTACTCTGCCATGCATACACTCCAGACTCAAGAGTCCTCGCCCCCCCCGTTGACGTGGGAGGTACACACGAGGTACGGACGATCTAGGATGAATACTCCTATGGATATTCATCATCTTGCGGGTATCCCTGTCCAATTGGCGCAGCTCATCTACTCGCCATTTAACTACTCCAAAGGAGTAGAGCAGAATCGGAACGGCAAGCATATTAGTGGCAGACACCTTGTTCTTCCCCGAAAGTTCAGAAGACCAAATCTTTCGGAGTCGGTGTCTGTACTTGCCACGGAGAGAATCCTTTATTTGGTTCACATCCTGGATGTGGCGTTGTTCCACACCCAGGTATGTGTAGGTCTCTCCGGCATCCAAATGTCGTAGGATGCTTCCGTCTGCGAGCTGCGCATCTTCGTGGAATTCCCCGCATCGTCCTCTCTTGAGGTGGACGACTGCGCATTTGTCCAACCTAAACTCCATTCCAATTGCCCGCGTGTATTCCTCGACCACCCTGAGAGCATTTTGAAGTTCTCGCTCTCCGGAGGTATAGAGTTTAAGGTCATCCATATAAAATAGATGGGTGACCTTATGCCTCCGGTTGCTGGGTGGCCCACACTGATACCCGCGGGTTTGGCGGAGTCCAACAGATAGCGGCAGCAGTGAGATGAGTAGGTAAAGAATGACAGTTTTGAGACACCCCCCACCACTTTTTGCACCCCCCACTCCTACCCCCACTCCTCCCCCCCACCACTTTAGCCCCGCCCCCTCCCCCACTCCAGACACGCCCCCTTCCCCCACCACTTTGGCACCCCCCACCACTCCTCCCCCCCACCACTTTAGCCCCGCCCCCTCCCCCACTCCAGACACGCCCCCTTCCCCCACCACTTTGGCACCCCCCACCACTTCGGCACCCCCACCCCTCTACTTTAGCCCCGCCCCTTCCCCCACTCCAGACACGCCCCCCCCTCCCCCACCACTTTGGCACCCCCCACCACTTTGGCACCCCCCACTCCAGCACCCCCCACCACTTTTGATCCATTGACCTCTCATGACCTTTGAGCACCCCCCACCACCACTTTTGATCCATTAACCTCTCATGACCTTTGGCACCCCCCACCACTTTTGATCCATTAACCTTGACCTCACGTGAGCACCCCCCACCACTTTGGCACCCCCCTCCACTTTTTCGCCATAAATGGGTGGGGGCATACAGTAAATTCTATAAATTGGTGGCACAGTCCAAGAAAGTTTTGAACTAATCCTTTAAATTGAATCAAAGCAGTGTTATTCACACTATGCCCATGTGCACCTGGCTGTGCGTCATATGTAGAAGCATATTAGAAGAATACCACTCAGATAAAAATATCAAAGTGTATACCTGCTGTGATAATTGCGAACTACCTGGTAGGAAAGCGCCGGCTGCATAATTGGTATGGATATCATGGTGGAATGTCCAAAGTGTCTAATAATGGAATTGAAAAACAAGCATATTAATGGAAAACAATTGTGTGATTTTACGGACGAAGAAATAAAGAAGTTTCCACTGCAATATTTGACTGAAGCAGTTTCTCCAGTTGAACTCCTCTTTGCATGGCCCAAATTACCGAGGGAGTACAGAGACAAGTTTGAATTACAAGTACAATTGCCCTGCTTTGTGCATTTCAATCGTCCAGAATGGCGAACACATGTCGAAGGTTCACCACCCAGTCAATCCAAATGCCACGTCTGTAAATGGGGGCTACAAAAATGTTTAATTTTAAGTTAAGAATATAATAATTTTGAATAAAAACAATTACAAATGAATATGTTTTTGATTTTAAATACGAGTAAGTAAATACAATTCAAGAAAAGTGTTCGCCCTCCCATAAATCGATGAGCCGCCACTGAGAACAAGAAACCAGGTTATGATCTGAATCGAGATAGATGTCCTATATAATATTTAACAGTTAGTTTTATCTCGACCGAGGTCATTGCATTTATTATTAACTGATAAGTACGCGCAATTTAGATCGTTGGGTGCATCGCTTTTAAAAATGGTATAGGCAACCAACTATAACCCACAGTTTGAGACATATTGTAGGTTGAAATAAACAGTGTTTAAATATTTTAAAAAATTTCATTTCATAAAGCCATTTATTATTTTAATGTAACAATTGCAAAATTATAAAAATGTACAAAGGTGAGAATGCACTATTGTCATAGAAATTTCGTACATTTCATTAAAGACAAGTAACAATTATATTATTAAAATGCACAAAAGATGAGAATGCACTATCACTCAGTTTTTTTTGGAAGTGAAAACATTTGCAGCACATATTTCAAATTGTCCAACGCCCCATCAATCTCAGATTGTTCTTTTCTGGATTCCTCGAGCAAATTGGTGATTTTTTCGTGTTGCCTCTCCAAGTTCTGGATTTCTGCAGAGATTACGGTCTTCCGGTGACGAAGTTGGGCAGCACATTTCCCGGATTCGGCCACAAGTGAACGATTTATGGCAGACAGAAATGAGTTCTTTGCCTTGTCAATGGCTCTTCTACTAACAGCACGTTTGCTTTTAATTTTGCCGACGAAACTGCTAAATAGAAAGTTTTCTTCGGTTTCCGTAGTTTCATCAGGCTGTTCCACTTCCGGTTCCTGATAAGTTGGGGTAGCATTCATTGGTCGAAGCTCCGAAAAACTACCCTTAGTTACTAGCAAATCGGAATCTACTGATTCTGCAGTGTGCAGGGTATTTAGTTTTTGATTAACTCTAGCCTCGAACGATAGGCTTTGATTTAATTCCGAGGGGGTTGCGGCCCAGAATTGAGACATTTTTTTTACGCTTTTTTTTTACCACTTTTACGAACAGAACGAAAGACTAGAACTGATGCATTTTACGACAAGACAATACATTAAATACATAATCAATTTGCTGAAATTGCAAGGGACAGTAAAGGCATTGATTCCTTAGTGAATTAGAAAAACTTTGTTGACTGATAAATTTCTTATCGGTCGCTGTATACATTTGAAATAAACTGCAAGTCAGCAAGTGGAATACCCTCTGCCTGAATATGGTGTGTGCGTAGTTTAAGCTTATCTTATTTCTTGATGTGGTCTCTGGAATAGCGCTTATAATAAAGTACCCATTGTTAATAGGTAGATAGGAAATTTTATGCTGAATAAAGATGACACAAATTCCTTGTATTGCAAGCGTTATTATTATGTCTTGATAAAAAAGAACATTAATTACGAGATTAAAATTGCAACCGAAATGAACTACACAAATTCCTTGCATTGCAAGCATTATTATTATGTCTTGATAAAAAAACATTAATTACTGAGATTAAAAGTGCAACCAAAATGAACTGAATAATAATAATAGTCATTTATTAGTCAAATTAATTTAATTAAAAAACCCAATCTCATTTGAGTGTATAAAAAGGAAAGTGTTTAGGATTAGACCTTCATTGACGGAAGTAAGCTGGACAATGGAATGTCCTCAGTGTCGAACACGGTTTTCTGCAAAAAGGAGTTTAACACGTCATCTTCGTGAGAGTTGTGTATACAGACAACGTAATCCACCAAAAAAGATTAAACTAAATAATTCACAAAACGATGAATTAAATCAGCCTGGTACGTCTTCGAGCACAAATGTGGTTATTTGCCCAGTGTGTTGTGAAAAAATACCGAAATCCAAATTAGCGGGTCATATGAGAAGTTTTACCCACAAAAAAGTGATTGATAAGGGTGAAGGGGTTGAAAAATTGCAAAGTGCATTTAAGAATCGAATTGCGAGTTACCGATTTTCTTCAAAGAAACATTATACCGATATTCCTCAGTTTTTCGAAGACATAAGAAGAAAAGTTTTCTCAGTGATTGAGGAATATGTTCAAAAATTCTTCAGCTTAAAAATTAATGTGGAATTATTTGGTCTATATGTCATAGAGGAAAAACAATTATCTGACATAAAATCGTTCAATACCAATAATCGAATTATAACACACTCAACTGATTTGATGAATGTGTATAATTATTTTAAAGAGGTGATTTTGGAAAAAGCATTAACTTTTCAGGAGCGCGATTCAGGTAATATGTCAATTATTTTACTTCTTTTGTTTAAAATAATACTTATTATTTTAGGATGGGCTATAAAGCACCTTAGTTTTCTTGAAGTCAATATCAACAAATACAATCCGTTATTTGCATCATCGTACATTAAATTGCCAAAACAAATAGAAAACAAAAAAGCTGTTTTAAATATTCAAAATAAGGATGAAATGTGCATGGCCTGGAGCGTGATCGCTGCAATATTTCCACCCAATGGGAATCCTTATAGAACGTCTTCCTATCCAAGCCCCTCTACATTGCTGAATTTTGAAGGTATTGATTTCCCAGTTAAATTGAAAGACATAACTAAATTTGAAAAGTTAAATAATATTTCTATAAATGTATTCGGGGTGAATAATCAATACAAAGATGGTAAAATGGTTAGTGAAATTGTAGGCCCTTTACATTTTACATCTCTTCGTCAAAATACACATGTAAACTTGTTACTTGTAACGGATGCTGAAGGGAATAGCCATTACACACTTATTAAGGATTTGTCGCGACTAGTATCTAGCCAAAGATCTAAACATGACGGTAAAAATTATATTTGTGATGGCTGTCTTCAATTTTTTAGATCTCCTGAGAAATTATGCCACCATGAAAGGTTTGACTGTAATCACATATGTACGGTATTACCAAACCCTGATCTACAAATTAATAAATGTGGTGAAACAATTGCTGGAAATATATTAAAATTTGTGAACATTGAGAAACAGTTACCGCTTCCATTCGTGATATATGCGGATTTTGAAAGTTTATTAAAGCCAATCCACCATAATGAACCTTGCGACAGTGAATCATTCACAGTTAAAACATATGAACATGAGCCGTATTCATTCTGTTTTTATATAAAATGCAACTTTGATGAGAGACTTTCAAAACTTGAATATTATCGAGGCATTGATGCCGCTGGCGTTTTTACTAAACGATTAGAACAAAATGTTTTAGAAATATATAGAAAGTACTTAAAAAATATTGTAGAAATGAAACCATTAACTGAACAAGAGCAACAATTTTTCAATGATAGTCCGTTATGTCATATTTGTGATAAACCTTTTGAGGCAGATGAGGTAAAAGTTCGCGATCACTGCCACCTTACAGGCAATTTTCGTGGACCTGCGCACTCTACGTGTAATTTACAGTTTAAAATACCTACATTTCTACCGGTTTATCTGCACAATTTATCTAATTACGACTCACACCTATTTTTAAAAAAACTAGCCCTAAAGAAAGAGAAAATACAGGTTGTTGCACAAACCAAAGAAAAATACATTACATTTTCCAAATTCATTTTAGTAGATAAGTCAGACGATGAAAAGCCTAAGAATATTTATATGAAATTAAGGTTTGTGGACTCGTTTCGGTTTTTACCAGCTTCTTTAGATAAATTAAGTCAAACGTTAGAACCACATCAATGCCACGAGGTTAAAAAATTTTACAATAATGAAACACAGTTCAATTTATTAAGACGCAAAGGTGTTTTTCCATATTCTTACGTGGATTCGTTAGAAAAACTGGATGAGACTAAATTACCAACACAGGACCAGTTTTTTAATATTTTGAGTGGTGAATCAATTTCTCAGGATGATTATAATCGCGCTTGTGATGTGTGGCTAAATTTTAATTGTCAAACTCTCGGTGAATATTCTGATATTTACTTAGTGTCTGATGTTTTAATACTAGCCGATATTTTTGAAAATTTTAGACAGATCTGCTTACAGACATATAAATTAGATCCAGCGCAATATTTAACAGCACCATCATTCAGTTGGGATGCCATGTTGCGAAAAACTCGTGTCGAACTCCAACTCTTAACTGAAATTGATCAGTTGCATTTCTTTAGAAAAGGTATACGTGGTGGTATAAGTCAATGTAGTAACAGGAAAGCTATAGCAAACAATCCGTTAATTGAAAATTATAATCCTTCAGAACCGACTTCATATATATTATACCTAGACGCAACCAATTTGTACGGTTGTTCAATGAGTCAACATCTGCCTAAGGGTGACTTTAGATGGCTAGAAGATTATGAAATTGATAACTTTGATTGCACCACAATAAGTGACGAGTCTCCAAAAGGTTATGTATTAGAAGTCGATTTAGAATACCCACAATATTTGCATGATAAACATAATGATTTACCGTTTTGTCCTGAAAACATCATACCTCCTAACTCAAAAGATCCAAAATTGATTCTTAATTTGCAAGATAAACAGAGATATATTATTCATTATCGAAATTTAAAGCAATGTTTGGAACACGGATTAATACTCACAAAAATACATAAAGTGATTGAATTTTCACAATCTGCATGGTTGAAGCCCTATATTGACTTAACCACTAGACTTAGAAATGCTTCTAGAAATGCATTTGAACGAGATCTCTTCAAATTTATTATAAATTCTATTTTTGGAAAAACAATGGAAAATGTTGATAAAAGGGTTGATGTGAGGTTAATGTCACATTGGGAAAATAGAATAGGTAGCGTAGGTGCTGAACAGCTTATTGCACAACCAAATTTCAAATCATGTTCAGTATTTACTGAAAATTTAGTAGCAGTTCAAATGACCCCTTTAAAAGTTTATTACGATAAGCCACTTTACATAGGTTTCACCATTTTAGACATATCTAAAACTGTAATGTATAACTTTTTTTATAATTTTATAAAGAAGAAATATAACGATAACGTTTCTCTCTGTTACACTGACACAGACTCATTAATTTTAGAAATTTATACTAATAATGTTTATGATGATATTAAAGAAAATATTGAACTGTTTGACACTTCAAATTATTCTTATCCTAATGTCCATAATATTCCAAAAACACAGTCGGTCATAGGTAAATTAAAAGATGAGTATGCAGGCATCCCAATCGAAAGCTTTTTCGGCACTGGTGCGAAAGCTTACTGCGTTAAAGCAAATGATGTAAAAAAGAAAGCCAAAGGTATATCAAAAAGCGTTATAAAGAAGCAATTACACTTGATTGACTATAAACAAATTGTAGAAGACGGTGGATTAATATACCGTAAAATGTATGTATTCTCTTCACATCTTCACACGGTATATACTGAACTGAAAAACAAAGTTGCACTGTCAGCACGAGATGATAAGCGATATGTTATACCCGGGAGTACAAAAACTTTAGCATGGGGTCATTACTCCATCAATAATGAATACAATAATGCTGACCAAAATGATAATTTAACATGTCTTTTGTCACTAGCTGATAAAATAATTGAAATGGAAAATCAAGGTTTTGAATTTGATGAAAGTTTATTATAACCTTTTATAATTGTGTATGTTGTATAATGTTCATTTAATAAAATATTTATTATACGAATTTGTGTTTTTTTTTAATAATTCTTATGCAAATATTCAGTTAAAATCCTCTACAACTGTTTAAGAATGGGGAGTATGGGTATAGGATGAATAATAAATAACGAAACAATAGTGTTCAATACGTTTTTATTGCTCATTTTGTAAACATTCATAAGTTATTAGGCACAATGTTTTTGGTTGAGTGACAATGGGTTGATTAAGACGTTTATTATATTTTTGTTGGCGACAGCAATTTTCAAAACTCACAGGACCAAAATTGCAGTCAATCAATACACCACTTTTTAAATGTAAAGCCTTTCTAACCACTACACAATCAAAACAATGCAACAATGCAAACATTTGATGTCTCAGAGGTTGTTCCACTGTTATATTAATAAATTCTATAACTTGTATGTTGTATTTCCTGTGATTGAACACGTTGAAAACCTCATTGTTGTAGGAAGATGATACTGGATCGAGTTGCCATTCAGATTTAACGCATTTTTGACTAAATTCACTATTAAAGTAAAATACATCCACGTCTTGAAAGGTGTTTGTTAAGTTCAATAGGTAACTCATAAAACCACCAGCTATTACCCAACGCTGTCCTGGTAGACTTTCCAAAACTTGATATACGTCAGGGAATTTTTCTTTTATTTGTTTCACCAATTCATAGTTCGTTGTGCAATAACTTAATACTGGATCTATGCACATCTTTCTTGAGCAATAGTCTGTTTTTTTCGAGTTGTTTACGTATACACCTTATATACTATTTCAGGTTAGGTGGGAGGCATACTGAGCTTGCAATAAACTCACAAAGATTATTAAAATGTTCACTTGATAAGGATTGTGCAAACGTGAGCTAATAAAATTGTTATGTTGCAGTATTTTTTAGGTGGGGGTGGATAGGTGGGAATTTCATTATAAATACGAGTCCGTCACTACAGTCAATTATCATTAGAATATTAAGTTTATTAAAATGTGGATGTCGTACGTAGAAGAAATCAAAGTTGGTGATTTAGAAAGTGGTGTAAAACATTTAAGGCAACAATTTTCAAATATGCAGTTCGATGCTGAACACGAAGCGATCTATGGAATGGGTAAATTCTTCACAGAAGACTATTGTACTGATCTGGCCAAAAAGTACAAACAAGCACGTGAAGTATGTGAAATGTTTTTGACAGATCTTATATGCGAGGAATGCCTTGTAGACGATCTAATCGAATTGGATTTAGAAAATGAACTCCATGAGCTAAAAAGGTTTTTAAGACCAGACCTTGCAAACAGATTGAGGAGTGAAGACGATAGTGACGAGGGGATTTCTCTAAATTGAAATTATATTTGTTACTTTTTGGTGATAAAATAAAAACATAATTAATATTTATTGTTTTATTTCTAAACTCATGACATCATAAAATTTTCATACAGGTAATATACATTAGAAAGTGCACACATACACTTATCATTTGAATGAAAAAAACATTTTGCGCTGGATTTCAATAAAGGTGGTTGCTCTTCTAATTCCAAAACAGGTTGTGTAATAAATTGTCTGATGTATTTTGCCTTTTCTCCTCCTTTCACGTAAACACACTCAGCAGATGTAGTCAAGTTCTTAATAATTTGCCCGAACATATGTAGTGGTGTAAACCCATCACTCCATTTAATGCAATGATGATTTCTTGTTAACCAGTAAGCTTGTTTTTGTAAGTCTGGTGAAAGCATCTCAAACGGATAAGGTGGCTTAAAAATATAATGACATACTTTCATCCCATCATAGCCAGCGAACTCCTTGACGATAAACTTGTTGTTTTCAGTTTTAAATCCTTGAAAATCGATAACGAGTTTCATATTTTTAAGCTTTCTCACTTTTAATAAGCAGAACTCTTCTCTGTGTTCTCTCAACTTACTCTCAACAGACTAATAATGTGCCTCGTTATATAGGTAAAAAAACTTGTCATGCGCAATTTTTAATGTTGACGAACGATTTTTGTTAACGGATTATATGTGTAATATTTCTCATGCAGTATGACACAATATGCATTAACATTTTTAGTAGGGGTGTCAGTCTCAAATTCTATTCTCATAACCACTGATCCAGTTTGCAAAGCTTCTTTTTGACGTGAACAATCAATATGAACTAGTGGTGCAATTGCATTGAATTCTATCGGGTTGAATATCGGTTGATTTATTTTATGTGGGTAATAGGATTGTTGAAAATCAGCAAACATTTTGTAGAGAGTTGCATATTTGTTACGTTTGAAGTCTAGTTGTAGATCACTATATGGGTATCTCTCAGAATTCAAGAAAATTCTTATGTTTTTTAGATCACAATTATCAAATTTGCTCATATCAGATGTAATTTTTCCTTTCTTATTTTTTTGAAGACCAAATAATGCATGTTTAGCAGTTTCAACTTTATTAGATGTCTTAGCATTCCACGTATGTTGGATTGTGTCAGGTATAGATTGATATTCAATTAATTCCCTGCTTCTAAATCTTAGAGGTAGATCAACGTTCTTACTTATAATTTTATTTAATCGTATTTGTTCTGACATGCTTACTGTCACATGTGGTACTCTCCATAATAATTTAGAAATGGTAATTTTTGGTTTTTCAGTTTCATCGCCACTTGTAACACTGTCTAAATCATTACTACTACGTATCAATACCAATTCTTGTCGCATATTAATTATAATTTTTTGAAAATCCTCAAAGAATCCAAGCAGAAAACTTAATGGACTGCAAACGTTGAAATCTCCATTTTCATCTGCTATAATTTTAGTTCCCTCACCTTTCATCTTTTTCGGGAACCACCCAGCATTTTGCATAAAAATACTCTCGTTTTCATTTAATGATAGATAATGAAACATAGTTGAAACCAAACCAACATTTCTTACTGAATCTATTACAACACCACCTAATTCATACCTAATTTCCCGAAACAAAAAAGTAATACCATTATTAATAAATTCCAATTTTTTAGCTGCAGTTCCATCATCTTTTGTTAATTTTCCTTCGATGTATAAATAGCTAGTGCACGGAGCAGTATAGGCATCTAAATCTTGAATGGTAATTCTTGTTTCATCATTATAATCTAGAGTTCCAGATGTATTGGGTTGATATGTATGATACTGATATTCTGCTACAGAATTGTCACTAAAAGGTTGTTCGGTAATATTTAACAATTCCATTATACTAACACTTCGAATCCAAGTGACCGTAAAAACTGTTTATTTTCCGATGTTAATCTGCTGAAAGTGTTTTTAGAACTGCGGATTTTCTTCTTACTGCTCCTTTTATAGTGATGCACAGGTGACCTCGAATTGAATATTAATACCATTTCCTTAGTGAATTGATTTTCTGAGATGTAAGCTAACTGTTCTGACTTCGTTTTGAAAATTGACGAGATTCCCCTCTTGATCAACTATTCTGATTGTAATGTTGTCAATGGTCTTGACGCTCACCGGGAAGTAATGAATAGTTGTGGGTGCTTCCACTATTTTATATCCAACTGGAACTGTTGGAAAAAACTGATGAATAATGTGGACAGGTTTTCCATTAAAGAAGGAACCAACCGCAATGTTACACTCGATACAGATGACATTCACTTTAGATATGCGTACGGTGTGATCAGAAATATGTTTCACATCAGCTTCCAACTCTCTGTTATCGAATCCTAATACTGAACCAATAGAATCGCTTCCTTTGAAATTTATTCTTCTATTCATCTTTATAGCTACTTTAGATGTATTCATATTCAAAGAAATCAAAATAACTGCACCTTCATCCAGTTCCTTTACTGCGTCCACTATGCTTTTTATGATATCAGAAAGCTCATAGCATCCCTCATCAATTTCGGCTGTATACCCATCATTCTCTCCCCACACAAATTTGTTGTTCCTATTGTCAATGTTTGGAATTGTATTATAAGTATCAAAGTGTGTCAATCCTATTTCGTAATCTATATCATCCTCTAAATATATGTGAGGATTCAAATCATAATCTAATTTAGATGAATTACCACTAAGAATTAAAGTCGGAGCCATATTAACACGTTGACAATTTATTAGTAAATGAATACATAACATTATTTACATTGATTATATAAAAAAATTAAACATAAGTGTCCACAAACATATGAGCTATTATTTTGTACAGAATCATAATTGTATTTTATTTTATTTGAGCTACCATCACTTAAAAAATATTTTATTAACTCTTCTGGGGGTCTTAAATTCCCATAACTATCAAAATAAACTATTTTTTGGTTTTGCTTGAAATATGCAATCCAGTGAGTTCCGTCTCCATCATTATCATCTAGATTTACTATCCCAGATTCATTTTTCTTTATTCCTTTTGGAAGTGTATCTTTCATGAAGACGCCTCGAAAATATGGAATTTTAAGTTTTTTCGCAAATTTTATTAAATCTATATTAGTTAGTGGTCGGTGTGGTAGCTTTATTAGTTTTTTTTATAAGTTTTAAGGTATAATCCTAAGCCTTTCTTTTCATGGGGGCCTAAATATAAACCCTTCCCTTTAGTGGTCTGTTCCATTGCTAAATTATGTCTCATTTGTTCTGCTATCACCTGGCGATTTGCTTTGGCATCGTTAACTGCTTTTGTAATACCTGCCACGCCTCCTCCCACAGCCCCTAATGCCCCCAAGAGAGGTAGCAGGAAAGGGAGAATGCCTCCTCTTTTTGGAGCGGGGATAACTCTTCGTCTAGGTTTTTTAGAGGGCGATTTTTTTTTTACTGCAAACTTCAAATTCATATTTCCACCTTTCTTCTTCCTTGGATTTCTTCTGCGCTTAAGCCCCATTCCCACTTTACTCTTTAGTTTCATTATTCCACCGACTCCCAGTGCAGCGAGTTTTTCACCAAAACCCGAATCAGGTGCTTTTACACGTTTAAATGCAATTTTGGCTAATTCCCTATCCGCTTGATTTCTTCTTTCAACGTCTTGAAATGTAGAATATGCTATATCGTGTTCTCTACACGCCTCGTCTAAAGGATTAATTCCGGTGTCGCCGCGTTGTAGACGTTTTGCAAGTTTGGTTCCCGGTCCACAATAATTATAACCAGGTATATGTAGTTCCACGGGAAGTTTATTTATTATGGTATTGATCAAACCACGTCCACTCTTTTTAAACTTTCTAGCACAAGTGAGCGGTGAACTTTTGCTCCGATCCATTATATATTGAATCGCACAGCTAAATGAATGTTATTTTGTGAACTCACTCTTTATATATAAAGCAGGAAACACTGATCTATCAGTTTGTAACGGTACTCTTTTTAAGAAAGTTCTGTTTTACGATAAGATTGATGTGAAAAATGCAAATTCAACAGCAAACAACAATTTTACCAATTGTAAATCATGACGAGATTTCAATGACGAACACTTTTCAAAAGCATGGTATTTTGTTCGGTGGACTGTCGAAACGAGGACTTTTGGTTGGAAGTTCTGGGTGTGGAAAAACAAATGTCATGCTCAGTTTATTGGAACATCCTAATGGTTTACGATTTGAAAATATTTATTTATATTCCAAATCCCTATATCAACCCAAATATGAATTTCTAAGATTTTTAATTAAACCTATGGCAGAAATTGGATATTTCGAATATAATGATGGTGATGAAGTAATACTTCCAGAAGAAATCAAGCCCAATTCAGTGATCATATTCGACGATTTAGCGTCTTGCAATCAAAGCATCATCAAAAACTATTTTTGTTTCGGTCGTCATAGAAACACTGACTGTTTTTATTTATGCCAGACTTATTCCTCTATTCCCAAACAACTGGTAAGAGATAATGCTAATCTTCTTATAATATTTCCACAGGATATGACCAATCTAAAACACATTTACGATGATCATGTAAACGTTGATATGCGTTTCCAAGATTTCAGAGAACTTTGTTCATTTTGTTGGGAAGATAAATACGGATTTGTTGTAATAGATAAAGATTGTGCTATCAACTCTGGAAGATATAGAAAAGGATTTGATAAATTTATTCATATAAAGGGTGAACATTAAATACTATCAATCAGTCACCATGGATAATCGAGTGGTAGCAGAGCTGGTAAAGACGAGGAAGGCGCTAAAGCAAAAATATCACAACTTGAAGAATGATATTGCCGAATCACAGTTTTTGTTGGAGAAAAATTATAAACCGATAACACAACCGCTTAATGAAATAGTATCAACTCTCAAAGTTACTCCAAAATTAAATTTAAAAGAAGAATTAAAAGAAGAAAGCATCAGGGATAGTTTTAGACCAAGTACCCAACCACTACATGACTATTATCGTTTGACAGCTCCTATTGATTTGGGAGAGCAGACATTTGAGTTTGATTCAACTCAAACCCAACCCGAAATTGTTGAGAGTTTTTTTGATGAAACTTTTCCCTCGACAATAGCAGATAGTGAAACCGAACATCAGCGTTATTTAAACCAGTTTAAAATACCACTACCTCGAGCGTATATTGAAGATAAAATTAATGATACTAAGGGAGATTTTGATGATACCTTTGGCGTTCACTTTGACCCATTTAGAAAGAGCTATGCAATTGGTGATTCATCCGTTGATTTTGAGGGAGCTAACTTCATCATTAATGGCGAATTTAAGTACATTGGTACACCAGGATTATATGAACTAATGTTCAAAAAACATCCAGCAGGTTATCGGCCAACAGATGTAGATCAATATATTGATATTATTAGAAGGACGAATACCCAGTTTTTAGGTTATGATCCTCAAAGAGGTCTATCTACATCAAATGCAAGTAAATTCATAGATATTATCAAACCGCGAGTTACGAATTTATATGCGATGTCACAAGAACGGAGGAGAAATCCAAGCGCATCGAGTGTGAGATCCACCTCAGAAGGAGAGCAAAGACCAAGATCGAAGTCGATTCCTGAACCAGTGAGGAAAACAAGGAGCCAAAGTAAGACCGGTGGAAAACTAACGATGATGGAATTCAATAACAAAAATATTGAATATAAACATTTTGATGATTATAATGAAATTGTGGATCGATTAAAGCTGCTCCTTGCATCACAGTTAGCAGGGAATAATGGGCATAACAACGAAATAGTTTCGATAATAGAGGAGTTAAAGGAGGGTAAAATAATTAGATAAATAGTGTGCATGGAAAAGTTAAGGCTTCATTTACTGTGCTACTATATTGATCGAAAAGCGTACTTATCACCTTTCTATTATTCTACAACATGACTGACATTAAGAAGGAAATAGTAAACGAAATTCATAAACCAGTTAGAAAATCTTTCAAACGAAGAAGAGTAATTGTTAAAGGTCTAAATGATCTTCTTCAAGCAGATCTCGTAGAGATGATCCCTTACGCTAAAATAAATAAAGGTTATAAATATATTTTAGTGGTCATTAATGTATTCTCAAAATTTGTTTGGTGTGAACCTGTGAAAAATAAAAGTGGAAAAGAAGTTTCACGAGCAATGGGAAGAATCCTTTCAAATGTCAAACTGCTACCTAAAAATTTGCAAACAGATATGGGAAAAGAATTTTACAATAAAGAATTCAAGGAATTAATGGATAAGTGGAAAATTAACCATTATAGCTCTTACACACATCTTAAAGCAAGCGTTGTTGAAAGAGTGAACAGAACCCTAAAAAATAAAATGTGGAAACTGTTTAGCTTACAAGGAAATTACAAGTGGTTAAATCTTTTACCAGACATTGTTGCGGAATACAATGACACCAAACACAGAACGATTGGAAGAAAACCTAAAGATATTAAAAAGAAAGATGAAAAACACTTGTTGCAAACTGTATATAGTCATTTGAAAATAGTCGATCCAAGGAAGCAAAAATTTAAAGTAAACGATTGTGTGAGGATTAGCAAATACCGAGAAGTCTTTTGCAAAGGATATACTCCAAACTGGTCTAATGAAATTTTTAAAATTATAAAGGTTCATAAAAGTAATCCTAGAACTTACCTTTTAGAAGATCAGGAAGGTAATTTAATTCAAGGAGGATTCTATGAGCAGGAACTTCAGAAAGTAAAACATCCCGATATATATCTTGTGGAGAAGGTTTTAAGAAAAAAAGGTGACAAGCTCTATGTGAAATGGCTGGGATTATCCAATAAATTCAATTCATGGATTTCTAATAATCAAATTGTATAATATATTACTCCTTTATCTTTTTTTTTTTTTCACCCTTAATAAAACAATTTTTAAACATATATTTCTTTTATTTTATCACACACATGGTACATAATTGGTTTCGCTAACATTTCATTTAAATCTATCATTAAATATGTTACATCTATGATTATTTTCTAAAATAGGACTGATAATATTTGAGATTTTCTCTACTCTTCTATTAAACCGCATTCGGTCAATGGATAAAAACTCCCAATATCGCTTCCTTGATGATTGATATGCAAAATTCCATGTAACCATAAAATATGTTTTATTATTTTCTGTATTAAATGTTACTTTCTTCATTATTCAACTCTTCCACAGCACTCAAGTTCAAATAATTCCGGGTAAATGTAAATTAATTCCATGAGCATGCAAACGTTTTCGTTATTACAGTTTTCGAGCGGCTGAAGCAAATTCATTACATTTTCAAACACATCTCCGTTTTGCCGCTGTAGTCCGTTTTGCACAATTTTTAAGTAACTTGAAAACTGTTGCCTTCTCAGCATATCAATTCTATACTTGATAAGTGGTAACGCTTCCCACAACTTGCAGATGGATTCATACCCCATGTAAATGTACGAGTTATTTTTTACAATTTTGATCACTCTCGAATAGGATATTTTTTCAAACTGTATCGTAAAATTTTCAGCATCTATCTGCTCTGCTTTACCGTTGGTATATAGATAATTGGTTATAATACCTTGGTATGTAAGAAATTCATTCCACTCACTTTCGCCAAAAATTATTGTGTCCAATTTATTGCCTGTTAGTTTTATACATGGTGCGTACCAGAAGTCATATGATAATCCAGTCGACACAAATTTACTTTTTGATTTATTCAGTTGATGTTTTCGTTCACCAATTACAACTAGATCATTCTTGTTTTGAGGTGCATGAGGTAAACTTCCAGATAAATCACTTTTTAGTTCAGGTAGACTGAAGATACTGCCACACTGAGTCATCTTGAATACTGTTCAACACAAAAACTTTCTAGAACTGTGAATTCCCACCATTTTATAGAATTTACTGTATACCCCCACCCATTTATGGCGAAAAAGTGGAGGGGGGTGCCAAAGTGGTGGGGGGTGCTCACGTGAGGTCAAGGTTAATGGATCAAAAAGTGGTGGGGGGTGCAAAGGTCAAGGTTAATGGATCAAAAGTGGTGGGGGGTGCAAAGGTCATGAGAGGTTAATGGATCAAAAGTGGTGGGGGGTGCCAAAGGTCATGAGAGGTCAATGGATCAAAAGTGGTGGGGGGTGCTGGAGTGGGGGGTGCCAAAGTGGTGGGGGGTGCCAAAGTGGTGGGGGAGGGGGGGCGTGTCTGGAGTGGGGGAAGGGGCGGGGCTAAAGTAGAGGGGTGGGGGTGCCGAAGTGGTGGGGGGTGCCAAAGTGGTGGGGGAAGGGGGCGTGTCTGGAGTGGGGGAGGGGGCGGGGCTAAAGTGGTGGGGGGGAGGAGTGGTGGGGGGTGCCAAAGTGGTGGGGGAAGGGGGCGTGTCTGGAGTGGGGGAGGGGGCGGGGCTAAAGTGGTGGGGGGAGGAGTGGGGGTAGGAGTGGGGGGTGCAAAAAGTGGTGGGGGGTGTCTCAAAACTGTCATTCTTTACCTACTGAGATGCAGAAGAGGAGCGGACTCAAAGAGTCACCCTGAAACACTCCTCTCTTAAATGTCACCAACTCTGTCGAAACTCGCTCGGCACCGGATGTTATGGTGAAGCGAGTTCTCCAAAGCGGTAACAGTTGTTCGATGCATCTCACTAGTGGTGCTGGTACCGCAAGACATCCGAGCAAGTGTAACAAAAGCTCGTGGGATGTTGTATCAAATGCCTTGCGATAATCAATCCAGGCCATTGACAGATTCCGCTTGTACTGCACAGAATCCTGTGTAATACAGCGGTCTATCAGCAGGTTTTCCTTGCAACCTGCCAGGCCCTTCTTGGCACCACGCTGTTCGTTTATCTGTTGGTAGACCGGATCAACAGACCTCAACATCCTGGTATACAAGATACGAGTAAATAACTTGTAGCAGGAGTTGAGGCAGGTAATCGGCCTATAATTTTTTGGGTCAGACAGATCCCCCTTTTTGGGGATTAGCACAGTTCGCCCCTCGACAAACCAGTCCGGAATTTGCTGCCCCTCGTTCAACCATGAGTTGAAAACTCGGGCCAGATGGCGGTGGGTGGAAGGAAACTTCTTCCACCACCAGTTGTTTATACCATCTGGACCCGGGGCAGCGAAGTTCTTGGTTCCAACAAGTGCTTGTTGAACCTCTTCCGTACTGATTGCCGGGCACACTTCGTCTGGCTCTTCTAAGACTCTACGACAGAGAGCCTCGAAGTGTGCTATAGCTGGAGTGTCATTATCGAATGGACTCGCGACTTCGTAGATTCCTTTCCTATTATTATTATTATTATTATTATTATTATTATTATTATTACGAAGGGTGGAAAAAAGTATGTTTTTTTTATGGAATGCCCTGTATTTTTTTACATATTTAGATCCACCCTACCTTTCTGATTATAAATATATATATGATTGACTTATTGTAATCTAGACTACACCATCAGCAAAAATAGCTTGCAAAAAATTACATATAGAGATTATCGATTTTTTAATATTGATGAGTTTGCCAAAGATGCTGTCTCTATAAACTGGAACTATATATTTACAGTTAATCACATAGATGACAAAGTTGAATTTTTTAACAAAGCTGTTATTACGCTGTTCGATATACACGCCCCCTATAGAACCGCTATTCACAGTGATCCTTCCAGACCATATATCACAGATAATATTAAACAGATTATAAAGCTCAAAGATAAAGCTTACAACAAATATAAAAAACTAGGGGAGATCATCTTCAACTTTATAGAGATCTTAGAAATTACTTGTCGCTGGCTATTAAAAATGAGAAGAAAGCATATATTGCCTTTCAGATAAAATCTAACAGGAATAATCCTAAAAAACTTTGGAATGACTTTGCAAGATGGAATGTTCATAACAAACCGCAATATGAAATATCTGATGATATTAAAAGTCCCGATGACATAAACCATTTTTTTGTCAATATTCCTGCTGAATCTATTAATAACGATGTTTTAAATTTCTACGATAACAATACTGACGACAGTGTTAGTACAGAAATGTGCCTAGATGATGTTACTGTTAGTGAGGTTGAAAATACCCTGAATCAAATCAAATCCTATGCCTTTGGATCCGATGGACTCAATCTCAAAATGTTACAGTATGTGTTTCCATACTGTAACGAAGCAATCACTCACATCATAAATACATCCTTTCAATGTTCTTACAATCCCTACTGTATGGAAAAAATCAGTTGTTACGCCTTTACCTAAAGTATCTTTTGCATCCGAACTAAAACATCTTAGGCCTATAAGTGTTTTACCTCCATTATCGAAAGTTCTAGAAAAAATAGTGAGCAGTAGACTTATAAATCACGTTACTAGTAACAACATTTTACCTAATATTCAATCTGGCTTTCGACAAAATCACAGCACCTCAACTGCACTTCTGAAAGTCACCGATGATCTTATTCAAAATATTGATAAATCACTAACAACATTGTTAGTACTGATTGATTATAGTAAGGCATTTGATGTAATTAATCATCAGTTACTCATCGCTAAACTAAAATATTACAAAATCCATCCTGCTGCATTAACATGGTTCATCAATTATCTTTCTGGTCGCTCGCAAATTGTGAAATTTAATGGTAGTTTTTCCGATGACTTATTAATCACTAAAGGAGTGCCCCAAGGAAGTATCCTCGGTCCCTTACTTTTCACCATTTATACGAGTGATCTGCCATCAGTATTAACGTCTAACTGCAAAATGCATATGTACGCAGATGATGTACAACTTTTATTGGCGTGCGATGCCCAATCACCTAACGATGTGGTGCATGAACTTAATGAAAATTTAACCTCCATCTTAAAACATTCCATGAATCATGGTATGGTAATCAACCCATCTAAAACAAAGGCCATGTGCGTAGGAAGTGCTACACTATGTGCTAGAGTTAAGTCCAATCTATCTTGTGACATAGTTCTAAACGGAAATGTAATAAATGTTAGTGATAGTGCAAAAAATCTTGGTGTAACTTTTGATGAAAATCTCACTTTTGAAAAACATGTAACATCAAAATGTAATGTAGCGTATTCTAAAATTAGATATCTCTACAAGTATAAATATAATCTTCCTAGTAAAACAAAATGGACACTAGCTGAATCGCTAATTTTGAGTCACTTTGACTACGCTAACAATTGTCAGCTATAATATCCCTAAGACATTGATAATGTACGAGATAATTTTATGACAATCGAAAGCACGTTGCTTGGTAATAGCCCGACGCCGAAGGCGGAGGGCTATTACCAAGCAACTTGCTTGAGGTTGTCATAAAATTATGAGGCATTTGTCAATGTCTGAGAGATATTCGGTCAGAAAATTTTTTGAAAAAATAAAGTCAAAATGTCGCAACACAACAAAACAATTATTTATTTATTAAAAGTTTATAGATTTGAGAATTGGCATTGCCAAAACGTGACATTTTGAAATTTATTTGGCAGTTATTATGAAGTCGTCAAAGTTAAGCAATTTTGTTGTCATAGTGATTGAAAATTTCCCTGGATGGTAATTATCAGTGTAATCTTAACATGATTGGGTGATTTGTGTCACATGACAAGAAATAACGAAATTTAATTAGTTGTTAGAACTGTCAAAAAATTTTCTAACTAATCAATTTAAAAACAAAATTCAAATTGTTCAAAACTGTTGTTTAAGATTCTCTTATAATCTAGATAAAAGAAATCATATAACTCCGCAATACAATACTAATAATATTCTAAAAATTGAACCTAGGTTTACTTTATTGTATGGTTCACTTTTATATAGAGTTGTTACTACTAATAAACCATCATATTTGTCTGAGCTTCTTCAACTTAGGTCCAGCGCACATGATGTTAATTTAAGATATGTAGATAGATATTCGGTACCACAACACAAAACAAAAAAATTTCAAGGTTCTCTGTCATATGTGGCACCAACCCTACTTAACAACTATCTCAATGTAATCAATTCCTCAAACTCTGTAAGTCAATTTAAGAGCAATCTGAAAAAAATACTTCTCTCAACGCAAAAATCCTTAACAGATTAGTTTGTGTATATAAAGTGATGGCCTAAGATTTAAATGCTATATATATTGTTATAATTATATAATTTTATAGTTTTAATTTATATGTTTTACCTTGCTTTTATCCTTTTATTGATTGTAGTTAGTGAATATGTCTCGTAATGTTGTATTTTTGGTACTTTGTACTACTAGTTTTTTGGGGAAGTTGAAAAACGACTTAGTCGACACTCTCTCCATTTTGATTTATATATTGTATGTATACTTCAAATAAAGAGTTTTTATTATTATTATTATTATTATAATACTTATATATGTAAAAAAATACAGGGCATTCCATAAAAAGAAACCATACTTTTTTCCACCCCTCGTATATCGTTGAAGGGAGTAAAAAAGTAATAACATATATGAAATCTACGAAAAATTCTATGTGTAGGTTTTGAAAATTTTGATCCGTAAATAATTGGCCGAAAAATGGGGGGGTATAGTTTTGAAGGAAACGCCCTAAGTTTAAATTCAATTATTTACGCCATTTTTATAGCAAATATATAAGTGTCATATATATTTGTAATCAAAAGAACGAGGCGACTCCAAATATGTAAAAATATATAGGGTGTTCCGTTTAAAAAAACCTTACTTTTTTCTGCCCTCGTATACGGTTGAAGTAGGAAAAAAAGTAATAGCATACTCAAAATTTACGGAAAATTCTGTGTTAGACCGGTTTTTGAAAAATTAAAATCGGTGGTAATTGACCGAAATAAGGGGGGGTATAGTTTTATAGGAAACACCCTGTACCAGTATTATCAAATGCAGAAAATATATTAATATTTATAGCACTGGGATTCAATAGTGTGACATATAAAAGTCTTTTAGTTTTGGTCAGACGCCCAATAAAAAATATATATTTTTAAATGAGACATTATTTAATGCGGTTTTAAGTTGTTTTTTAAACGGGATGGTAATGTTTTTTTTAGAAATGTTTACAGTTTTTCTCTTTTCACGTCTCAAACTATATCAAATTTAGACCCGAAAATTTTCACTAGTTATCTCCGTAGCGTTTGAATTATTACGGGAAAATTTTCGAGTGCACAAATCTAAAGTCGAGGATGAGGGATAATACAATTAAGTACAATCTTCAAATTGTGTAATATATATTAAAAATAATTTGGTTAGTAATTAATAAAGAAACGTCGGAACTTACTATTACTATTTTGATATAAATGTTAAAAACTGTTCCTTTGACGTAAAGCTAGAAACGTAGAGAATATTTTTTAATAATCCAGGTATATTTTAGATTTCCTGGATTTTTAAAGATCAACATATGTATTAACGAATATAACATATAAGTTGCAACAAATAATAAATAAAATTAAAGAATTTTAGAAGATTTTATTTATATAGTAGGTATCTAGGAATATATCTACTAACATCGGTGATTAGGTCTTATAAATAGTATTGTATTTGGATGAATAGTTTCCTTAATATAGCTAAAAAACTATTGAAATTGTAGAAATTACTTACAACAGTGATATTACTGAAATATAGTCATGGCTCAAAATAATATATTTTCCAAAACAGGCTTCATTAAATTTTTTTTCTAATCCTATCACACGACGTTTGTCCTATCATTCTATCTTTAATAATAACCTCGTAATAACCATTTAAAACCGTTAACGCTTAAAATGAACGCACTGTACATGAGTATGAGTAACAAATACAGCTATCAGTCATAATCCCAAAGGATCGAGTAATTAAGAAAATCAAGTACCTATTCTAAAATAGAGGAAAGTAGAGTAGCGTACCCACGTTAGTGGAAATTTCGACTTCTATTTCCTATAAATTACTTCTTCAAATAATATGTGTAAAGTATTACTTATTTTATTTATATAAACTATGTTTTCTTTTGTAACAAATTGTTTATTCTCGAATATACATGATTAACATGTAAGTATGGTAGGCGCCTTCTCCTGTCTTGCCGGTTTATTTAATGATCAAAAATAAACTAAGACATATTGATAGGAATAAAGCTAGTGAATGTTTCTCCGTGTTCGGATTAGCTAAGAGGATTTGCAACTCTACAGGGGTTGTTATCGTGAAAACTACCCCATGTTGAGGTGACGTTTGTTAGGATTTTAGATTTAACTATATAAGCTCGACACCACGCCAATACTTTCACTGTCCTGCTCAGTCGGTCTACAAATAAACAATAATGACAAAATTTACTCTACTAACATTTACAATTTTTCTCACCCTTACTTTATATTTTACGAGTGTGCAATCGGTGAATAACGATTACAAAAGTATTGATAAAAAGAAGGTAGAAAAACAATATTATCTTTGGTTTGGTCCAAGAACTGGAAGGAGGAAACGGAATCCAACTGAAGATGTGTTTAAAAATTTAGATCGCGACGAAATGGAAACACTTCTGGAAACCATCAGGGATAATCCGTGGACTGTTCTACCTTACAATAATGGTAAATATTTTTATATTTAACTGTTTATTGAGATGTTATATAAATCGAAATTTTAGAATGTGATTCTTTACTGAATAAAATACAATTAAAAATTGGCCGACACCAAATAAAATTTCTATTAGAATATGTTTATTAAAACTTGCGAAAGGCCAAATTTATTAAGATTTGTTATGTTTAATAAAATGCATGATCTATGCAGTATGCATGTCATTCAAGTAATGTATGTGCCGATATATATAGTTAAACGTTTTAGGCGAACATTATTTCCTAGCTTATAATTTAAAATAAATATATTTTTAGAAAATGATATTATTTTATAGAAGTATTAATCAGTTTTATATCATAATTAAAGTGGTTATTAATCGTCAAAAAGAGAGACATAATAAATTCTATTTAAAAATTGAAAATTATTTTTCCATTTTCTTTTATATTATTTACGACTTAAACTCACCTTGGGATTCTGAATCGAATTCGTGGCCGTGGTACGATATTTTTCTGTAGAATAAATTAGCCCCAATGCTGAATATTAGATGTATTATTAGTATATGACTGATGGTCGAGATGGTAGCGTACCTGCCTCTCACCCAATCGAGTCCCGGTCGTGGCAATGGAAAATACTGTGAGAGGGATTTTTCCATTATACACGGATATTGGATGTGTGTCCCTTGTCTTTAAATGTGTAGCCCCCTCCCGTACAAGGCTCTTCTGGAACCTTCTGGGATAAAGGGGGTCGTAATTACATGTGGTGTATTATATGTCCATTGTCTGTAAACGTAAGCCCCTTCTCGGTATCAGAGATAAACGGAGCCGTAATACTCATGTGTTTCATTCATTAAATTGCAATCAAACATTTGTTTTAAATACAATTGTATTAGAATTACTATGCATTTAGTATTAAAATTATAATTTTTTCAGGAAAAAGACATGCAATGGGTTTCACGCCAAGATTGGGCCGAGAATCCGGTGAAGAAATGGAAGATTCTGATTTAGAGGATTTCCTTTCTCAACGATCTCCACCATTTGCGCCAAGATTGGGGCGACGTTTATCACCGTATTCACCAAGACTAGGCAGAGAAAACGATGCTCTACTTCAACAGTAAAATAATAACACGGCCAATTTTGTATTACATAATAACTATTCAATAAAGTTTTAACATAATTTTGACAATATTTGTTTATATTTTGCGAAACAAACTTGCGTTAACAAACGCATAGATTTTATTTCTTTGTTTAAAATCCTGTTTTATTTAAAGACCTGGTAAATGCTGAATTTACGTGATTTTATGGAGAAACTTTTTTATTTAATATTCTTATACAATATTCATTGAATAAAATAAAAGGATGGAAGCTCATTGTGTGGCACGTGAAATTCATTCACATTTTCATGTATTTCAAAAATATAACCAATGCAGTGCACATGAAAATGCATAAGATATAGTTATATTTCGATCTGACATCACTTTATCTATCACATTTAATTACATTTAAATATGTAGACGCACCGGTAAATAATTTAAAATTTTTTATATACATAAAAAGTATGTTTTTTTTAAACTTTTAAAATATCGCGGTACTGAACAGTGGTGCACAAACCGAGGGAGAAAATATTTGTGGGTCATCAAATTCAAAGAAATTTATTTGATAATAAAACATATGTCTTCAACAAGTATCAGGTACCTACCAGGTAAATAGTGTAATGAAATTATATTATTTATAAAAATAGAACTAAGTATATTTTTTACGAAAACAATTGCCTGCATTAGTAACAGGGGTTGCGACAAAATTTTACACAAAATGGGGGGCCGCAACTGAAAATACTTAGGGCATCACTGGCACAGAAGACTCGGAGGCAGAGTGAGTAATGTATTGATACTTACTTGGTTGTGAAGTTGATGATTTGAGTTTAGTACGAAACAAATTAAAAAAAATTAATTAAAACGAGATAAATCGGCAGCCTTTTTTAAGGAAGAATAACTTATTCAACATCAATGGTATATTTGTACAATCAAAGACTATCAATATTATTTACAGTAGATGGTGAATCCCTTTGCTAAAATTCATCGATCTATAAGTCTTTCTCTTACACAAGCAAACGATGAAATGAAACTTGATTATAGGAATACATATATGGGCGGTGAAAATAAACAATAGCGCAATTACTTATAGTGCATATAATAATATTTGGTAAAACTAAGCTGAAGAGTCAAAGTCATTCATGTTATTGGCTAATTTTTGTAGATCATTGGGATATTAAAGATACTGCATCATATCTATTTTTTTCTGGATTAAAGACGATATTAGGAGAATTATTCTGTCATTCTTATCTGTATGAGACTTAAGACATCAAGTCATAAAAATTATTCCGAAGTTGTAAATCTTACGGCAAATATTGATCGTTTCCTAAAACCCCTTTATCTTTGGCCAATTGTTATAAAAAATAAAAAATATCTATGACGCAGTAATAATTTGATAATTCAAATAGAAACAAATACAATAACTGGTGGTTTATTTTTAAAAATGTTCTATTCCTATATTATCATTATTCATAAACTTTGCCCTCTATTTACTAACGCAGAGTGATCGCCCTTGGCCAATGACTTGCCAGTTTTTTTTTTCAATTCACTTGAGTATAGTTTATTTCATTTTTGTATCGCAAGGAAAAAGTGCCGCATTTACAAAGCAGTAACGCGGCATCTTTGACCTTCATAGACGCCGCCGCACGTGTTCCTTTGTCGGAAATTTTTTATTTGCAGAAGAAATCTGAAGTGGACTTTACTTAATAATTTCACCAATTTTATACTTTACGTTGGATAAGTCCCTCAAGCATGTGGTAAATTCCAGATCGTCTATTTGTAGTAATTTACAATTTTTTAAACCACAAATCCGATGAATGCCTTGAAAGAAAAAATGATTACGTTTATCAATTATAAATATCTATTTTTTCAGGTATTGATTCCAGTAACGAATACATGAGTCCCTATAACACATGCAAATCAGAAATTTAAATAAAAATTTGGAAGCAAAGTCACAAATTTAAATAAAAAACAAGAAACGCCCTTTCAGCTTACAATATAATTGGAAACGCTGTACTTCTTACAGTCACTTAAGTACCTACTTTTCTCCCAAAAACGGTTTAAAATAAATAAAAAACAGTGAACTTGTCGAGTGACTTTAACTCAACCGTGTGTTAGGATGCTACACTTTTTATCGACATGTAATAGCTATTAACATATCAAGGAATGTTATGACTATCATAACTGCCGCAGATGTCGGTTTGAAATCCGAGCTCGTAGAGCGAGAATTTTAAGACATCTAAGGCTGTTATGATTCATAACATCCGTGATTTGTTCAATAGTTTATCGGTTTCAGAAAATAAAGACATTATTAATAGATATTACCTTTTGATATTCTCTTATTAATAACGTTTTCATTTCATTAGTTGGTCAAGTCTGTATGGGTTGATTTATCGCCATGGTTACAGTTATATTTTGTTTGTTTTTATTTGTTACCTGTTTTCATATTACATAAATGTTTACATTTTTAATGTCACAACGGCTACATAAAAATGGACCTTGGATTGCCTGAAAATACATTTCAGTTGGATTTCAGTATTTAATTATTATTGTTTGGAGTTTTCTGTCTGTATGTATTAATAAATAGCCCTATAGTTTCATTATTTATTATTTCATCTGTTGACAGTTATTGACAGATGTGTATCAGTAATATTACCGTACAAGCAATAAATATTACTGTACAACTTTAGTTATGACTTATTTACCAGCCTACTTTTGCATATGTAAACAAAGGATTAATATCCTGAAACCGATAAATAAATAAACTGATATTCGACTGTTTGTATCAGCTTTTCTTGGTGATGGCAAATCCCAAGCATGTTTACGTAGTATTGCTGTCGGTACATTTTTCTCTAAGAAGTTTATAGACTATAAAAATTTTACAGATAAGGAGTTTATTCCCTGGACCTGGAAGTTATGTTGTGATTTCAAGATATGTAGAACATTTACCGACTTGGTAGCGCAGCGGGCTAGAGCATGAGTGACAGGCATGGCTCTGGTCGCACTGCTTATCGTGACTGGATTCGAACCCCGACACTTGCTATGTCGGTGGGTGTGGATGTTTGTCTGCGTTTTTCAAATAATGTTTAACCCCCTTCCGGACAGCCTTGGCTTTGAATTTGGGGGTTGTCTAATTTCTGTGTTGTTTATGTTATTTCCCAATACATTGATCGTGGTCATTATTATTAAAACTCTGCCTACCACTTAATGTATTGCTGATTATTTATTAAATAGTTAATATGATTAGCTTTAACTTCTACAGATTCCGGAAACCAACAGCTCAATAAAATAAAACACATAAACAAAAATAATTATTATTGTTATTTATTTTAATTTATCCTACATTGTATTGGAACAAATAATTGGTCAAAAGGTAATAAATTACTAAAAAAAGTGGGTATAATAATATCAACATTCCTAAACTATTGTTTTAAATATTGAATAAAGTAGGTACATGTTCGTAATTATACAGTTAAGGCCACGGAACACAGCACACATTGAACCAAATTGCAGAATCAAGTGGATAAAACTCAGAGATTCAATAAATATAACAAAACTCACGCGCGTTTTTGGTTTTTTTTTTTATTGGTTTGTAATGAATATTACAACTTTTAAGCTGTTACTGTTAGGTCATATCAATTTTAGTAGATGATGATTATGGGAAGAGCAAAATTACAACTACGTTATTTAAGTAATCCGAAAAACTAAATACTGGATTAATACTTCGTTACATTGTTAAACAAAATATATAACGAAGTAAGCAACGATGTAAGAACATAATCTGCATGCTCTCCATAAATGTGATTTTAGTGTTTGACCCAAGTATGTAATAATTTTGGGTTTGATTAACTAAAGAATAATTTTTTAACTTTACCGAGTGTAGAGAGTTGGATCACAATTATTGTAAGAACTAAGACCGCTGTATATTTCTTATAGAAGCGATCAGTGGATATGTCGATGTTCCAGGCAATGGTTCGGTTGTATAAATCCTCTGAAAAATGTGAGACACAAATATAATCTGAACATTTTGGTTAAATTTTTAAAACTCTTAACAAAAGTGTCACAGTTTTACTGAACTAGTCTCTTAGTCAAGGAATCACAAATATTTAGTAAATTTAAGATAAAAATGTAAAATATACCTATAATTCTTACTTCTCATTTTAACGACAAATTAACTTGAACACCTAATTCTGTAATTTCGTGTTCGCAAGTACAAACATAGGAATCAGTGGATTTGCCTCATTAATTTGTTGTAAATCCCTTTCACTAGCTTTGTTTAAAAAGCCTACACTAGCTGCACTAGTGCTAAATTATTACACTGAATCTATTATTCTGTTAGCACTCGATAGTGCGGCTAGTGTAGGGTTTTTGAACGAAGCTAATGATACCTATGTTCACACTTTTATTATTATCTTGCATAATAGGGTGTCACATCGGGAACTGAATCGATCGATATAGGGAAAAGTAAGTAACAAAAAATTTTGAAAATTTGGGGATTACTAAAGTCAGTCACTAATTCAATAAAAATAATTACAATCTTTTTGTACTTCCGGATATACCGGAAGTCGATACCAACTTGCTTATTTTAAATTTATATTTTTCCAAATTAGCATAAAATTCGAAAACATGCTACATGTGCTATACACTATACATACCTAAACCCAGCAGTTTAGGAGATATTTGACGTTTTATAAAAAAATTGAGGGGTGCTATAACTTTCAGCGTTTGGAAGATCCTCGTTTGTTTTTTGGCATGTAGGAAGAACACAAAGTGAGCTATATTCTACAATGCCAACAACTTAGTCATGATTAGAAACAATCATCAATGTCATTTTTCATGTTACATTTTATCAGACTCAAACCTCAAGAACTTTTTTAATCAAATGGAACACCCTATTCCTTTACTTCAGATTATGTAAAATTTAATTCTCTTTTTTTTTGTATAGGCATTTTGAAGGTTAAAATTATAACTTTATGAAATATTCGCGATTTTCTTAAATGTTCAAGAATTTTTAGTAAAAATTGTCTTCAACTTAGCCATGATTAGAAACAATCATCAACGTCAATCATTTTCTTATGTCAAAAAATGCTAGCATGTTTAAATTACACCCAACAAAACTTTTTAAATTTGTTAATTATTTATGGAGAATGTGATAAAGTAGTATCAAGAATATATAACAGAAACCATGGATGTAATTTAAACGTGCTGGCACTTTTTGACACAAAAGAATGACTGACATTGATGATTGTTTCTAATCATGACCAAGTTAAAAGCAATTTTTAGTAAAAATTCTTGACCATCATGAATATTTCAAACAGTTGTGACTTTAATCCGTACAATGCCTATACTGGGAAAAAGAGAATTAAATTTTACGTAACTTGTAAAATATATGACGTTCCATTTGAACTAAAAAAGTTTTTGGGGTTTGAATTTGACAAAATGTAACATGTAACATGAAAAATGTATTACTTGGTATATTATTATGGAACTTATTTTGTAGAACGTAACTCACTTTGTGTTCTTTCTACATACCAAAAACCAAACGAGGATCTCCTACACAAAGAAAGTTATAACAGTTCTTCTTGCAAACCGTTGCATCCGTCAAGTTTTTAATAAAACGTCAATTATCTCCTAAACTGCTGCGTTTAGGTATAGGGTATAAGGTACATGTAGATTTCTATTCGCATTTTGAAAAAACTGAAAATATACAGAGCATTTAAAATAAGAAAGTTGGTATCGACTTCCGGTATAACCGGAAGTACTAAATGATTGTAATTATTATTTTTTGGAATTATCTAGAATACAGATATAACTCATTTGAATTTGACGTCATCCCAAAACCCACAATATTTTCCTTTTTTAATCGTTATCTTCTACAATAACCAAGGTCAGTCCATACATATACATACTGTATATTGCCATATTTTAAAAAGGTTAACACGTTAGTAGAATATGTTATACTTTTCAGATAGATGTTTTTAACATCATGCTTCTTATGGTCAAAAAGCAGTTCACAATTAATTAATTAGAATTAACTGCCGATTCCTATTATTTGAATTTTCTTAGCGTTAAGTCAAGACATATTAAAGTTGTGTAATTGATTATACAAATATATTGAATATATGTATACGTTTCATTCCATTTACACTCATTTATGACAGCTTGTATGTAGTGTACAGTATGAGAAATAACTAATCTATTAATCCATAGCGCGTCTACGGTTAACTTGCCAACTCATTTGTAATTTTAATCATCTTAATGACATTTGTTTCGATAAAACAAATTCACATTAAATTAGGAAAACTTAAGCCCGATATCAAATGATGAATGAAACGAAGATATGTATACGTTATTTTTATCCTTCTCCTGAAAAAGACATACGCTGCAACACATATCCTATCCTTTCACGTTCTTGCATTTGCTATACTTCATCTCTCCGATAAAACATTTGCTTACAAATTTATAACTTCGGTCATAAATAAAGCATAAAAGCCATTGGGGTTTTGATTGCAACTGTAATCACTGCAGTTGTCGAAGTACAGAGAACTGGACTTGCCAGACGCTTTTAATCATAAAATTAAGAAAAGTTGCAATTCTGTAACCTGCATTTTTTGTATTGTATTTATTAAGTTTTATTTAAGATAACTCAATTTACGGCTTTTAGAAAAATTTAGACTATACTGTCACTATACAATAAATTTAAAAAAAAAGATTATTAATGCACTTCTCTTATTTTATTATCATGAACTAATAACGAAACGGATGGCACTAACTTAAGTCATGCAGATTCATTATTTTTCAAGAAAATTTAAAATGCTATGTCAATTTCCATAACATAGAAATTCAGTGATTAACTATAGTTTATTATACCGGTTAGCATAGCAGAAAGTTATATCCTTGTTTATAAAATATTTTATGAACAAGAGTTATACATAGGAATATTATACCGTTATAGGGAGGGATAATTTAAAAGATACGCCTGTCGAAAAATGAATTTTGAAGTAATTGTACCTACATTAAGTTATTTAAGGTAATATCAGATACGAATCATTCATTGGCCAGATTCAGTATATTAAATGCTGAAAACGAATTGTCCCTTATTGGTAATTTTCGAATTGAGAACCAATCAAATTTAGCGCTACCTCAACAGTTGAGTTAGCTGAATGCAGCATTTACTTGCGTACAATTAACCTCTGATAAGAAAACTGATTAAGAGATTTTTGGCTTTACCTACTGAAATCAAAACGAGTGGTTTTAAGAAATATCTATAGATACCGTAATTAGAATTTTTTCAATGAAATGTGTGTAATATCTCGTACACTACGTCATATTAATGTTGTATTATCGCTCAATACAAAATATGGTCGATATTTATTATGATAATTATTTATAACGATTATCTAAAAATTTGCTAAAATAAATTTATAAGTATCTAAAAAAATTGAATACTGAAAAGGTAATATCAATACTATTATTATTATCATCATCTAATTCTTAATTATATTAATCAGAAATCTTTGTCCCAGGTGGAATGATCATCCAGTGGGACACTTTTCTTATCCTTAAATTTCTCAAAATACTTTGTATCTGAGTTATTATCTAAATTGGGTTTAAATGGAGGTTGAAGATCAAAATTGCTAAGCTTATACCAATTTAAACTAGAGAACCAAGAGTGAGATTTAATATCTTTAATTCCACCTCTCTGACAGCCTAACCTGTCGGTTGAAGTGTGCGCACACAATTTCTTAATTAGTGTCTTAGCTTTACTGGAAACGAAAAAAGGAAAAACAACGTGATCTATCCCTTTCAAAATTAATTTATAAGTTGCCAAATGACCTGGATCATTGGATCGGAAAGGCGTTCTTCCCTCCAACAACTCAAAAATAAACACTCCAAATGCCCAGTAGTCCACTCCTTTGTTATGTCCTTTATTCAGTATAATTTCAGGTGCCACATATTCTGCAGTTCCAACAAATGTATATGTTTTCTCTTTGGAGTTTGTTTTCTTGGCAAATCCAAAATCTGTCAGTTTTAAATATCCATTACTGTGAACCATTACATTTTCTGGTTTTAGATCTCTATAAATAATTCCACGTTCATGAAGATATGCCAGTGCTTCCAACACACAACCTGAAAATTACTCTACATATAATTGGTTTCAAAAAAGTTTTAATGAAAACTGAAAACAAACAAAATATACAAGGTGTCAAACTAGACATCTGCTTTAACTTTAAAGAACATATTTTTTTAGTGTATGATAAAACTACACCACACATTTCTCTAACAGCTAATAAAAGTTATTTAAAAATTAGTAAAAAACCACCGGGAATATGAAAATGCGAATATTCGATATGCTGCGCTATATATCTCGTGCCAGTAGGAAACGTTTCTTTCCTGGTAAACAGTTGAATTTGAAAACATTTTTTTTAAACGTGGACTAAAAATAACCTTTAAAATTTCCCCCATTTCCAAATTTCGTTGTTAAAAAGCTAAGGGGTAGGTTACCCCCGGTTTATAGTACGCTGTCTCTTCACTTACTATTAGAGTTATTACAAAATTATAACATTCCAATTAAAACTAAAAATTATTTTAAAAAGATTGCTTTTAGCCTATAATTTTACGATTATCTCAGTAGTAATGCACCATTTACATGAACGTATTGATATTACTTTCATAGATTTTACATCAGAGATATCTGACGTAGCTAGCCTGTATACAGGTTGTCCCAAATCTAAACGGACATAGTAAAATGGGAGATAGAGCCCACTTTGCTGAGTTTAAAACTGGGGGTGTTTTAAACCCTAAGGTTCTCGATTAATTTTTATACCGCCATATTTTTGGAACGGTCGCGCATAATAGAATAAAATTTGTTGAAAATATTACACTCTTTTAGTCCAATGAAAAACATAATTTATTTGGGAAACATTCCAGGACCTGACGCGGATTTTTTAAATGTTTCTACAGTGCCCCCAACAACACCCTGTATACATATAATTTATTGTTAGTAACATTTAAAAATAAATGTCAGTATTTTTAATAGATAATAATTACACTACATTTTATTAAAATCATTTTTGATCATAGTCTGAATAATTTTAAATCAAAAGTGTTTTTTTTATCGTTGAAAAATATTGTACAAATCTCGCTGAAGGAAAGTGTCTTACACACTAGTGTGATTTTGTATTCAGTTTACGGCCTCCTCATTCTTCGTGTCAGATTCAAATTTATATTTATTATTTGAAATATATATGTATATATAAAATGCAAACAATTTCACCAAATCGGTCGTTATTTTTTGTAATAAATATGAGTTAGATTTTCGCATGAGCTATTTAAAGTATCATTTCAATAAATTACGAAGGCAAAAACTTGTTCCTTAATATGCAAAAATAGCTACATGTCGATCATATTGTAAAAATAAAGAATTTTAAATTTTTAACTAATGTTTTCACCGAAAATAATGGTTAGTTTAGCTGTTGAAGTATTTGATTTGCGCCTGGCATACTCGGCGAAGTAGGTTCAACACTAAAAATAGTTATCCCCACTGTAAAGGATAGGGCTTCGTATAATATACTCGCATGCTAACCATTTTTTTTTTAAATATCTTGGACATCACCGCAATGACATAAAAGTAAAAGAAAATAAAATCACTCACTCATCCGAAAATATATATATATATATCTGTAGAATCCCAATAGATTAAATAAATTGTTTACCGCCTCTATTATTTAATGTATAAGAGATTAACAAAGGTATAAAATAATCCTCTGACAATATCGATGGATATTTATTTACCAGCAGGCTAGTGAAGTGGATCAGGAATATAAATGATGAGATATATACAACATAATATTTTCCATAAAAGGAAACATCTATCACTTTTTAAACCAGAGTATTAAGAGATTACTTTGTATGAAACAAAACTTTAGCGTTGGTATTTATGAGTGGTTGTAATACTTATATCAAATATTACCTGAAATGCATGCGAAAAATTTTAACATCATATTTATACAATTTAAAGAACCGATAGTTCTGGTATTATACATATAATAATTTAACTCGAGAGTATTTAAGAAATATCTAAGTTGCCATAGTCTTCATATTTAGTTACACAACTTCAAGGGAAAGTCTGTAATGTTGAATAAGTGAAACAAGTAATTCACCTGGATCGTCAACTACCTACGTCAATGAGCTGATCCAAAACTAATCAAGCATGTGTGAGATATGTTGGACAAACGCATTAGAACTCATATGTCATATATTGCCTTAGATATTGTAAGAAATTTGTCAATACAGTAAGATAAAATGAAATCAATTGAATCAAAATAATAAAAGTAATAATTATTGAAGAAAGTCGTTTTCCAGGTTAGAATAGGTAGTCCTTATTCAAAAACAACGAATTTTGTATTTTTTTTCTTTAATAAGCACAGAAGAATTCAATTGTTTTTTACCTATTACCGCTTGTGTTTACGATGCCGCGAATAACTGTGATTTATTTTCGGGGAAAGAAGCCAATAACCAGTTAACTAACTATTCGTTTATTATTATTATTATTATTATTATTATATTTTTTAAATAAATATAAAATAAATTTAAACAGACGACACGAATATATTATTTACATTTTCATCATGGTCATAAAAATATTTTTTGAAATTGCATTTACTTGAATATTTATTGAAGATATCGCTAGCTATCACCGAAGACACGCTATATATAATACCACAGATAATACGATATAAATGCAAATATTTAACGGCATAAAAACAATAGCAGGTTGACAGTATTTTAATTAAAAGTAGACAAACGTTCCGTTTCCAGTGGTTTATTCATTTGTATGCGTGTATGTCCGAAGATCTATCTAACTCTATCTGCAGCATATATAGCACAAAAAAGCAGTATACAAAAATATTCTTTTACCTTCTTTTATTTTACGTAGGAAGAGAAACAAAAACGTTTTTTTCTTACATATTTACCAAATTAAAATCAGAAAATAGTGTAGGTAGGCAAATAAAGTAAATAAAGGACTACGTAATATATATATACTTAGTTAGACACATGCTGGTAATTTTAGAAGTAGTTAAGGGTCAAGGGAAGATATTTTCGTTACATAACCGGAACATTCCCTTCATCTATTTACGATATCTCTCATTACTACTATGAAATGTATGGATATAATACAATTTCCCAAAACACTAGCACTGCAGACGCGTGCTAATTGTCTTCAGCTAATTGTCTTCAGATGATGCCAAGTTGGTTGGTGAAACACGCGTGGAGTGCTGTTTTGATGTTTGTAGAAACTATGTCAGTGATACCGTCACATAAAAAGGTTCCATCAGTCCTCGCCAGAAACTACTTCCCATATTAAACGATTTTAATAAAATAAACATAATTATTTAGAATGAGTCAAATTGGCAGTAGATATTTTCAATTTTTGTCTGGATTGAAAAGTGGTTTACTTGAAAATTATCTCCAACTCTTTAAATCGAACGAGAATGAATGAAAATATAAATTGAATAAATCGAGAAGTAGTTTTGTCGACTGAATTATCAAATTATCTCGAAAATGCACAGCGTGTAAAATCAACAAGCAATAAAATCGATGCAATAACTTTTCACAATAATAAATTTCTCACATACTAATATATAATCATGATACAAATAAACTGGTATAATAACTAATTATCAAAGTATTAACAACAAAGCTGAGCTGATATATTTTTTATATGAAAAGATCCCGTTCAAGAGCAATGTCACTTCTCAAATACTATTATTAATTAATATTTTTTAAGGAAAAATAGTTTGGACCCAATATCGATTAGACGGCCATTTATATTTTAGGATATGGGGTTAAGAAATTATTGTCTATACACATACCTGAATAAAACTTAGCAGCTGATTCTTCGAAACAACGTCTCTTCTGCCTATGTAAAAGATTCCATAAGTCTCCTCCCAAACACACTTCTAATAGCAAATAAACGAATTTCGAATCGCGAAAAGTTCTATATAGTCTCACGATGAACCGACTGTTACAAGACATTTGCAGGTTTTTTTCATTATAAACCTGATCCTGATGGCTCGATCCGACAATTTCTATCTTTTTCATAGATTTCAAAGCGAAAATTTGATCTTTATAAGAACTATGCTGTATTAGTTCCACCCTTCCAAATCCCCCAATTCCAAGAGTTTCAATAATATTAAAATCACGAAAATTCAACTCGGTGTATTCGATAACCTTTTCGTTATAATAAATCGGTTGGGTTTTTAAATTGATAAACTCCTCTAATTCACCGAAGTGATCAATAAATTCTTTTCTTGTAAGCGTCAAACACTCTGTACCGGGTGCATCAGCTACAACAGTAGCCTGACGAAATTCGTCTCTCAGAAGTGCCAGTTCACCAAAAAAATGTCCTTTGGTTAATTGGGCAATGATAATGTCATTTTTTATAACTGTAACTGATCCTGCTCGAATTATATAAAATTTATCTCCAGTTTCCCCTTGTTTCACGATTTGTTTGGAAGTAGCATAAAATTCAGTTTTCAACAAATTTGCAACTTGGTATAATTTCTCTTTGCATACTGTGTTTAGCTTAGGCACATTTTTTAAGAAGGACACCATCTCTTCCTGTTCTTCAATTGCAGTTTTTATTATGAGTCTTTTAAAAACAGGACAGTCAAGTACCCATATTGATCCGTCTTCTAAGGATTTTATTGTTGCATGTCTTTTTGCTGAATATAATATGGCTAATTCTCCAAACACCCTCTCATCGGTAAAAGTGCCAATAAAATTATCTTGTATTATTATCTCAAAAGATCCATTGTTTGATATATACAAATGTGAACCTATTTCACCTTCCGTGATTAAAACTTGTCCTTCGCTTACTTTTTTAATGTACATGCAGTCAATAAAGTGCTGTAATCTCTTCTCTTGTAAAATATGCGATAAAAATTCATTGCTTTGCAGGGCAGCACGAATTACATTTTCCTGCCTAAAAAACAAGTATTTACTAAATAATTGCTTGTTAATTACTTGCTTAAGGAATATTGTGAGAAAAAATAGGAAAACACCTATCAAGTATCTTATTATTATTTTGAATAAATTTACAATTATGATGAATATACTTTGCAATATTTTCAAAATAGAAGGCGAAGGTCAACCCTTATGCCAAAAAATCAGTTTGTTCTTCCACTTAATCTAAATAATGTCTCGTTATCAGCCAAATATACAGAAAACATTTTACGAAGATAACTTATCCTTTATAAAATTGTTTGTTATTTTTTTTGTGTACTCAATATCATATAATATTGTCGTGGAGAATAGACTTATATTTCCAAGTTTATACCATATATATCATAGCATACTAGCCAAATCCAAAAGCAAGCTGAACTCAGATCCAGTCACTATTCGGTGACAAAATTACTACAATTTTCGGTTATACCAGAAACAAAAAAAATGCAAATAGAAAATACAAAATTACAGTAAATACTAATTAGGTACTAAAAATGTCACCATATTATAATGCAAACACAACAAAACGAAAAGAGGAAAAACGACCGCAGAGTAAGCTGCGCGCAGGGACGCGCAAACCCTAAATGCACCGCTTTCCAGGAACACTCTCAAATATACTACAAAAATGAGAAGACAGCAGTGTCCAAGGAATTAGAGTTAAGCTGAGTTTAGATTACTTTAAAAGTATCATACTCATAAATCATTTAAAACTAGACATCAGAGCTTAGTAAGAGCGAAAGAGCACGTACATCTTCTTGGGGACATCGTTTTTTGATTGGTACTTAACCATAATGTTTGAATTTTAATTTCAATAATCCAATTCTTACCATGTAATTAAAGAAAGTCCAATAGATTTTATAATTATATGTTTAGAGATGAAACATCAGTATAAGTGTGTCAAATTGGATATGTTTGTTATTATTATGCTTGTATAAAACCTAAATAAAGTCATTTATAAACAATGCGTATCAATCAAAGAAAGAAAATTGTATACAAAAATTCAGAGCTAGGCATTACTTAATTGAATACAAGTTCTTGAAAATGGTACTCCAGTACTTACGAGTACATACTTTGAAATGTTTCGGGATTGAAGTAGTCGAGCTTGTAATGCTATTCTGTATAACCCGCTCCTTCGCCAAAAGTGTAATTTCTAAATGAAGATTAACTCAATTGGCGGAAACGTAAACATTTGGAAAAATTATCAATATTAATTTAAGGAAGATGATATTAAACACCTTAAATAAGATACCTACAAAGTGACACAGAAACGGATTACTCTTCAAAAGTGTTTAATTTTTTATGATTAATTAAAACGAATTAAGCATAAAAATTCACATTTTTAGACGTGATAATGTAATTATATTCAATAATATACGGAACTAATAGAAAGTAACTTTGTATTCTTATATAGCATATATTTTTATTCGATTTAAGCAGATCTTGTACTCAACAATATTTTCCAGAAAAAATCAAAATATTGTTGTTATTTTTATGTTCCTCAGTTTCTCAGGAATGTCATTAGCGCACAAATTAGACAGCGCACAGAAGAAATTTATTGCCCTAATTCTATGGCCGAAAATATTTCTTACAAAACAATCGATAATTATTTTTGACATAACATAAATAATATAAAACATATCACATAAGTTAGACAAGGACAAGACTGTTTAATTAAGGTAATTTACCACTTTTTTTTCCCGGAATAGATTCTCAGGTAATTTATCTGTTTGGTAAATTATCAGGTAATTTTTTTTTTTGGTAAATTACCAAGTAATTTTGGTAAATTACCAAGTAATTTATCTTTTTGGTAAATTATCAGGTAATTTATATTTTTAGTGAATCTTCAGGGAATTAATATTTAATACATAGAATATTAATATAAGATTAAAAAATTATTATTACGTTATTACTTAAAAAATATATAAATATTCTAAAATGAAACAATAAATAAAGAAAACCTGTTTTTAATATGCTTATAAGATAAGCTTATGATTTACGACGTAATTTACGGTAATAAAAAATTAGTAAATTACCATATATTACGGTAAATAATTTCGTAATTTACACGGTAAATTACAATTCTACATCACTGTTTGGGAGAGTCTTATATCTACAATAAGAAAGAAATTTACAAATCTGAAAACTGAAAGGTTATCATGTAAAACTATATTCCATTCATATTTTATTTACATTAGGGTAGGCTATGATATGTTTTTCTTAGGTTGTCTCAGGGTTGTCTACCATTGACAAAATATTTAAGTGTCAGATTTAATTGATTGTCACTGTCATTTACTCTTGGCTCAATTGCCAAATTTTTTATTGATAACATTGTTGTGCTTTCTTTTTAGGGTCTCACTTTGACAACTATGTAGAACCATGATACAACAACACAAGATATGATATCAAAGCGTTCAAATTTCGTCCGGTTTGCGCATGACGTCACACAGTGAGTAATTTTTAAAATCTATGTCGCGTTTTCGAATTTAATATCAAATTTTGTTAGTTAGGAACTCTGTTTTATGGCTTTTATTCATAATATAGGTTCACTGATTATAGTGCAATACTAAGTTAATGACGGCTATTTAAATTATTACATTTTAGATGAAATTTATTAGAGCCCAGAGATAACACTGATTATTACATTTGATATATTTTATGCAGAAATTTCTATATTATACGTGAATATAAGTATAATAATACGAAATTAACTCCCAATTTATATTTTTCGTAGGCATGTATTTCGATTTGTAATTGTTGAATGTCTGCGGCCCTACAAATTAATAATTTTGGGGTTCTTGTTATTCGAAGTTTTCAAAATTACAAAAATGGCCTGTCAAATGTAAAAAAGGATAAATTAACCATATATATATTTGATATTTAAGAATTTTGAAGAATGTTTTTACGTAAAAATACAGTGCGATCGCCAGACAGTATGCAGCATAATAGAAAACTTATTTATAATTAATTTCTCAAAAATTGTTTCTTGCCGAAAGTTAAGTATATTAAGAAAAACCAGTTTTGACGTAAAATTTTACCTTTAATATGTAGGAAGTTAAAAAAATATAAAAATGTTAATAATTAAGGTAAAAAATGTAAATGAACTTTCTCTAAAAATTTTCTAGTTACTAAGAAAATTGATGCTAAATAGTACATTGTGTGCTTAGTAGGAGAAATTTAACATTCCCGGGCAACCGTGCAGATTGCTTGTCGAGGCGCAAGCAACACGGAGTTCGGAAATATGGTTTTCTACGATGGTACACATACTATTTTTTCTGAAACTGCGTTTCCATACACCCTGCATTTTTTTTATTTCAGGGAAATAAAAAACGTTATATCGTGCTCGTAGAATCTCTTGATTGATTATCAACATCACAATCGTACACAGCATATCTCATTTTCGACGATTTTTTAACTTTTAAACCCAAAAATATCCGCAACAACTTGACAATTCTACCTGACACTCCTGACAGCCGGGCGTTTAATGGCGTCCTAGCTCACCGACTGACGTCACGAGCTGCGCGATATCTTATCTCTTATTTAATTTATTGTATCATGATGTAGAACTAATTTGAATTTGTGGTTATACATTTGACTTTTCAACATAACCTCAGTCAGTATGAAATGCCACAATTAACATTTAAACAATAACCTCAGTCATTCATACCAATAGAATAAAAATTTTCCAAAGCCTAATCTAATTTAAATAAAGTGTGAATGGCATATATGTTATACACTGTATATTTGAATAGACCATAATATGTTCTATTTTTTGTCAGATATCTATTATGTAATAAAGGGTGTCTTGAAATTAATGTTGCAGTTGAATGTTAATTCTAGGGAATAAGTAAAAATGCATCATTAAAAGTTATCTGTTATCTGACTTTTTTATTTTTTGAATAAAAGTAGGTACCTACTTTAATAAAATTGGTTGAGTTTGAGTTTCAACTGATAAAGAATACGATGACTAGGTCCAATTTTAATTAAATCGTACTGCTTTTACTGTATCAGTGAAGTATTTTTTCGTTTAGACCTTTTTCAAAATGTTGCGGAATATCAAATTAAGGAATTTGATTCTATACAATAAATTATACCTATCAGCATCAAAAGTAAGTTAAGTTATTGCAAAAAATATGCCATGATATGATTAAATCTGGATTAAATTAATTATGAAAATGGCATAACTTAACACAACTAGAAAAAAATCAATGAAAATTAACTGTAAAAGGATATTATTTACAATAAATGTTCCATATATCCTCCATTCATCTCAACACACTTCCTTAAACTTTAAGTGTCTTCTTAATGAATTTCAATATTTACCAGCAGGAATAATTTTTCAAGCAAAATTAAATTCCCTAATTATTTTTCTCAGAACAGAAATTCCAAATAAAAAAAATATATACTTTTAATTTATTTCAATGCAATTTCACTGTCGATTGTCGTTACAATCCAGGTTTCCATCTGATTCTTCAGCACATTGTTTCAATATATTTTATCCTTAATAGTAATAATGCCAAATACAACTACTTATTAGTTCCTCCCAGTATGACACTGTGCGAATGGCCACGTTGCCTTAGCCATTGACTCGAGTGTAGATAGATAGATAGTTCCTCCCAGTAAACTCTATTATTAGTAATCAATGTCAAGGATCAACTGCCGGATAAGGATAACCCTACATCTATTTGTTATAGATATCATAGGTGTCTATTAAAGATTTATATTAATGTTAATTATTTTATGACTTCGTATTTTCCTTCAACCATAATATAAATAAAATATATCTACATTTACATTTATCAGGTATTTAATTTATATTTATTTATTACATTGATAAAATTGTCTGATGGATAAGCCACACAAACAGGTGAATGAAATTGATTATTTTAGAAAAACATCAATCACATAAATAAAATATTTTTTCTATTAGATATTATTGAATAGTGGACACAACTATATTTCATTGTAGAAATACAGGGTAGGGTGATTCATAAATGAATCGACATAGAGCAAGTACGCGCAGAGGGACTCAAAATATGATGATTTAACGCAGCTTACCTATATACCTGAAGAGATATAGGCCCTCAAAGTGGGGTACCAAATTTCGAAAATAATGCTACCTATATGAATTTGATAATGAATTTAAATATTGACGTAATTGTCAAAGTTAAGAGATACTATTAAATTTATTGATTATTTTCTAATTAAAACTATTTCCGCCTTGTTTCAGTTAGTCTGCGTTTTCCTTAAGAACCATAAAGTTTATTAAAAATTAACAAGAGTATTAATATAATATGTTACCGTTAATTATTTATTTATTTATTTATTTATTTATCTCAAACAGACAAGCATGCCTAATTACATGAGACTATAACTTACACCTAATTAATCTTAACTACATCTAATTAATATAAACTTAATGATATATACTGAAACTATGGTATAGTCAATCACACCAATATAGGCACATAAATAACGTCGGCATGTTTGAGGTCTTTACGACTATCAAAGACGCCGACGTCTCCACGCGCCCCACAACGACGTGGTCAACTATACCAGTGGACAATGTGCATAGAAGTTTAAATTGTACACATACATATACAGTAAATTCACTTTTCAACCAAAGCACTTTGTGAGTGAATAGGAGAGAATAAAGCGAGAGCGCTAACATTCCGAGATCGACATGCAGTCACGCATGTGTAGTGCTCTCGCTTTACTGCTATCTCCTATTCACTCACAAACTGCTTTGGTTCAAAAGTGAATTTACTGTATACACATATACACATAAATATATATATTATGTGTTTTCAATCAAAAAAACATGCTCACATATATCTCCCTGTATGTGGTGCGTATGAAGCAAATTTAAATATTTTCAATCTGTTGTTTAAAGCTAAAGAGTTTAGGATTAAAACAATTGAAAAATATCCATAAATAAATAAAAAAGTTACAGCTTTGTAAATTTGGTCTATATTTAGGGTGGCTCAGTTCAAATTCGGGTCAGTATACAACAAAAGAAATTTGATAACTTTATACCTTTATAGGTTGGTTAAATGTTGAAAGTTCTAATTTCTCTATGCTAGATAGGAAATAATATGGATTTAAGAGGTCTAAAAACCAGCATTTTAAATGTTGCTTTAATAATAATTTTAATTTTACTGAATTTTTATCTTTAGACGAATATTAAATCAGAATTCAAATAATGTTAAGCTGAGTTAAATTCTACCTAATGAACATAAACTTTATTAATATTGCTATAATACAAGTCGGCTTATATTCAATCATTTTGATGTTATATTGCCGAAAGTATACGTTGTAATAAAGTACCTACTAAACACTTAATTCTAGTTTATTTTTACTCTTTGCATTTTTCAATAATGTCAAGAACGTAGTTTCAGTGATAGTGATAGTATCTCCAAATTTTGTTAAAAAATTACTTTAAGCCATTACTTGACACCAAATAATTTTAGTTTGTAACAAATTACAATATGATCTACCTACATTATTTTGTTGATAAAAAAGAATATGTTGCTTAAACTATATAACGAATGTATGTTTTTTGTAAATCTCTTGGATCACGTAGTTATTCTGTACATGTTAGTGATTTAAACAGTGCTCATGATACTTATTGATATATTTTTTATCGATGAAAAATTAGAAGTCTTGCCATTCGGGGAATAGTAGTAACATATCGTTGGGTGAAGGAATTATACCTTCACTCAATGATCATATTTAACCAACCAATGTCTGTTAAAATTGAAACATTTCTATCAGAGGAACATAAAGTATCTCCTTAGTACCCCTCACAGCAGTGTGTTACTGTAATTTTTGTTCTTATCTCTGACTCTATGTAAATGAATCACCAAATTACATATCGAATGTAACATGATTATTGATGATACATCTGTAGTGATTTCAACAAAATCGTTGGAAAATTTGTTAGGGTGTATCAGAACAGTTTCACGTACACTATTACAGAAACAGACTTAATGTAATTATGAAAAAACTGCATCCAAACACTTTATCAAAACTAAACAAGTACGAAGCGATAACACAAACAAAAACTATCAAATAAAAATTCATTCGGGTACGGACTTCCTCAGTAGGTACCTACCTATCACATATGAAAATATTTACTTGGATAAAGCATAATATTAATCTGCTGTAAATGTTGTAAATTGAGACAATACTGTTTTGCTGTTACAGTGACAAATAAATCAGACCAAGTCTATGATTAATATTTATCTTCCACTCGTTTACTCCTAAATTAGCTGCATTATTGTATGAGGTCAAAGTTCTGATGTGAAGCATTGTTTTGTTTTAGAAAAAATGAGCATTTTTTTATTACGGGATGTAGGACGTGGAAAATGACTATACCTATTACCCCAGCGAAAAGTTATGCGTAGGAATAATATAGCATTATAGATGTGCCAATGTAAATGAAGAAACGAAGAAACCGCCTACGTTTCTTCGTTTCTTATGTACACCAATTCGCTGATATCCGACCATTAGCTAGAGCATAACGTGTATTGATGGGTGATCGATGGTAATTTTCACCAACATTACATATTATTCTACATAGCTTTTTGCTTAGCTAATCGGTACCTATTAACTAACTGATTACTTCGATGCCTTCCAAACAGATGAGGGAAGTGCTCATCTATTTGGAAGGCTTACTACTCAACGCTGTAGGTTCCAGTTTGAATGAATAAGAGGAGTCACATAGTGTAAATCATAGACATATGTCTATGGTGTAAATAAACCCGGGGATTTATAGTGGATCCTGCTATTAAACTACAAGAATCATTTATAGCATAAACTTCTGTCAAAGATACAAGCGATGACTACTATTCAATATGACAGTAAATGATATATTCCACAAAGAAAGTAATAATAATAATAAATTAGTAAGGCACACGACCCTTAATTCATAGGTAACTGCGGTTGGGTGTTCGGTGTTCTTTTATCTCTTCGTATAGGATAGGTATTTAATTTTATATTTTATATTTTTTACCTGTACGAAATTGTAAAACATCAATATATTTTTATCTATAATATACCACCCAAGTTTCATATATGTACATATATGAACAAAAATGTTGACCCCGTTTCGGAAATAATTGTTTTCTCGTAAGATTCTGTTAAGTGAATCAAACACAAAAAAGTATTTTTAAATTATCAACATTTAAGTTTTGATAACTTGCTGTCCGATTAGTAGAAGTTAATGAACTCTTATAGGGTTATTTCTATTTTGTTTTAAATATCTTGTGTATAGAATTTTTGAAAAATTTAATCAAGATGGATTTTCTGGTATTCAAACTAGCTAATATGTGAAAATTATATGATTTACAAATCATACATAGAGAAAATTATTTTTTGGTAAATACTTACTGCTTCGTTTTTGGATAAGAAATGATATTTTCATCATTTTCAATATATTCAATCGTTTGTGAAATAATACCAGATCTTCTTTTACGTTTAACTGGATTTCTTAGCTTTATATTTGAACGACTGTTATTATTACAGAAAACCAACATTATTCCTCTCGTTACTACAAACTAAAACACATTTTAAACTAACAACAGTTGTTTACAATTTATCGTAATAATGTTTTATATCAATCTTAAAATATTTTATCATGTTATCATTTTTATATCTTTATAATACGATTATATACTATCTATAAATTAATTAACAATTTAGCACATTTTATTATGCTATAGATTAAAAAAAATTATCAACAAATTATCTGATTACTTAGTCACACTGGATTAATTAGAGATAATTTTAAGACAACCTTTCCCAATTTCCCAGGCTACTAAATATACTCTATTGATTATTATCTTTAAAATCAATAGTGCAACATATCAATGGATGCCATTTATATAATACAGGCCATGCATGATGCCATATTTCGGACTTGAAGGCTTGAAGAGATAATTTTTTCAACGAAATGAAATACAATTAAACAGAACAGTAGGAACAGATTCAAAACAAGATTTGTAGACCAGATAGCGAGAACATAAGAGAACTAGAAGTGTAAAATCGGAAAACTCGGGAGCAGAACAGACAGGCAGAATAAGTAGAAGAGATTCTTGGAACAATCGAAGGCCCATTTATTTCCGAATACTCCAGTAAAATTAGCATTCAATTCGGAACAAATTTGTAACAAGCTAATTTTAGGGGAAGATGTCCTATTTAACAGAAAAAAAATCCCAAAAAATCCAGGTGACGGAACCGCTCAAAAATTAGGCCGCCATCAATGACAATGATTTTATCAAAAAAAATGAATTATACAAAAATTTTAGAACATTAAACAAGCTACAAAACAGTCTAACAGTTTTTTAAATCGGTTAATAAATATCTGAGGTAATGGCGACTGAAGTTTGGGTACTATGCATATTAAATTAGATAGGTAATTAAAACTTGAACACTAGAAAACAATGTTTTTTTATTATAATTAGCACACTAATTTTTATTATTTTTATTTATACTTCAGTCCATATTAGGTGAAACAGTGGTCAAAATATTTTATTTTTACATGCAATTTCAGGCTGCGACACAACTTCAGCGTTCTATAAGAAGGGGAAAAAAACAGCATTAACTAAAAAATTATAAGAAAATTTCAAATTTGGAAGATTTTAAAACTCCATAATCTAATGTATATCTTGTAGACTTGGGTGAGATTTATTTTATGTTTGTATGGAGGTCGTAAAAGCAAAGATTTGAACTCATTTAGATACATTAAATATACCAAACTTGTTGCCCGCCAAAATCTATTTAATAATTTTGAATTGGAAGTTATACCTCCGACTTCTGACTCAGCCAAACTTCATATAAAACGAGTGTATTTTCAAGTTCAAGAATGGCTAGGAAATAACGTCAATCCTGAAAATTGGGGTTGGATTAAAAATAAAAATTGTCTAGAACTAGAAAAGATGTCACAAAAGTGTGCCCCTGAATTTATATTATATATTTTGTTTTGCAACTGTAAAACAAACTGTTCAAAATTATGCAGCTGCAAAAAATGCAATTTAACGAATGGATAGCACGAATGGAACACCTGTGTCTTTTAGAAGACGAAGCAGAGATTGACATTTAATTTATTAATTCATTTATTAATTTCGTTAATATTTTGTTTCTGTTTTTACTTTTATTAACCTTTATGGTTTAAATAAAAATCTATTTTTATTTTATGTGGCCTTTTATTATATGTATATATATACAGGGTGATTCACGTTGACCGCCTATTAGAAGTATCTCGAGAAAGAAAAAAGATATTGATTTGAAATTTTGGTTATGGTCCTAAGTGGGTAGGATCTATTTAATGAAAATATTTTCAAAATGGTGGCATTTCCGATTATACCGGAAGTTGACCCTAACTTTGTTATTTTAAATGAGATGCCCCCATTTTCAATTTTTTTTTAGATTCCTCGGAAAATTTAAAGGTCACTTCATTAAATGTTTCCTATGTCTAAAATGAATATTTTCTGAGATATTAATTTTTTTCCCAAAATATTAGCGGAATAGTTGTATAATGTAAAAATCAATATCTCAGTAACAATTAACGATAAGACGTTGAATTTTTTATTAAGGTAAGACAAGGTATTGGAGCTATCCATCATGTAATAAAATTTTCAAAATCTTAACTGCAAAGTTTCTAAAATTAACGATATCTATCGACCTTATAGAAACAGCAATAAGTAATATTTTTTAAATGGAACCATATCTAATTAAATACACCAATCGATAGCGAGAAAAAATGCGCATCTAAACATGTATCATGTTCCTATACCCAAAATGTATGATTCTTTAGATATTTGCGATTTTCTATTTGATCGATGAAAATTGAAGAGTATGCTTTGACTTTGACTGTGGACGAAACAAAATACAATACAAATACAACAAATTCAACAAATGTGACAGCTAATACGTAACTCGTGTTATTGTTTTTCATTATTAATATTTGTATTGTGTCTTGTTGTGGAGAAAATGGCAAATAATTACTCAAACTCAGATATTTTTCATTTATTTTACATTCATGGACAATGTGACAGAATAATTAGCAGAACATGCAGAACATTTAATTAAATGTATCCTGAATTACCATCAATAAATCCAAAACAATAACACGAGTTACATATTAGTTGTCACCACGGTGTAAGATAATTAGGTGAAGAAACGCCGCAATTAGAATGTCTCCAAACTGTTAACGTTAGAGACGCGAAATCGTAAGACAAAGAGAGAGAGTGTGTGGCCACTTGGACCGCGCGGGCTGCGGCCCGTATCGTCCCTAGTTAATTTCCACTTCATTTTACCAGGTCGAAAAATATACCATTCGATGCAGAAAAATGTGTAGAACACGATTGTTGAAAAATTATGTGTCTAAATTGTCGGCTACTGTGCAAAAAAAAATAAAAACCATAAATGAAATTGGACACCGGCACGTTTAACTCGAAACGCTGCTAAAACCGTTCGAGTTATGAAAAAAATTAACATAAACAATTTTATAGAGAACTAAATTTCCTATAAAAAAGTCAGTGACGGCATATGTCTATCTTAAATATTTTAGGCGTGAGCACGGTGCAAGACAATTCTTACACCGTGGGCCTGAAAGTTGTGCGCTGGAAAACGATAAGTTTAATTTAACAAAATATCAGCGCGCGAATTTGAGGCACCCTCACACCAAAACTATTAAAGATAGACTAATGCCACCACTGACTTTTTTATAGGAAATTTAATTCTCAATAAAATTGTTTATGTTAATTTTTTTCATAACTCGAACGGTTTTAGCAGCGTTTCGAGTTAAACGTGCCGGCGTCCAATTTCATTTATGGTTTTTATTTTTTTTTGCATAGGAGCCGACAATTTAAACACATAATTTTTCAACAATCGTGTTCTACATATTTTTCTGCATCGAATGGTATATTTTTCGACCTGGTAAAATGAAGTGGAAATTAACTAGGGACGATTCGGGGCTTAGCCCGCGGTGCCCTCGCGGCCACACACTCTCTCTCTTTGTCTTACGATGCGTTAACAGTTTGGAGACATTCTAACCATACGATACATTGAGGCGTTTCACCACCTAATTATCTTACACCGTGGTTGTCACATATTATAAGGCTTGTTCTGGTTCTCATTAGATCATTAGAACAGTTCTGGATCAGTCCCCATCATGCGCAATGAAGAAACAGTCATGGGCTGTGTATTAAAAAACGGGAACGGTTTTAGGACTGCGAAAATTTTGAACCAGAACAAGCCTATTTGTTGAATTTGTTGTATTTTGTTTCGTCCACAGTCAAAGTCAAAGCATACCTACTCTTCAATTTTCATACGGCACTCTTCAATTTTCATCGATCAAATTAGAAAATCGCAAATATCTAAAGAATCATACATTTTGGGTATAGGAATATGATACATGCTTAGATGCGCATTTTCTCTCGCTATCGATTGGTGTATTTAATTAGATATGGTTCCATTTAAGAAAAATGACTTATTGCTGTTTCTATGAGGTCGATAGATATCGTTAATTTTAGAAACTTTGCAGTTGAGATTTTGACAATTTTATTACATGACGGATAGCTCCAATACCTTGTCTTACCTCAATAAAAAATTCAACGTCTTATCGTTAATTGTTACTGAGATATTGATTTTTACATTATACAACTATTCCGTTAATATTTTGGGAAAAAAATTAATATCTCAGAAAATATTCATTTTAGACATAGGGAACCTTTAATGAAGTGACCTTTAAATTTTCCGTGGAATTTAAATAAAAATTGAAAATGGGGGCATCTCATTTAAAATAACAAAGTTAGGGTCAACTTCCGGTATTACCGGAAATGCCACCATTTTGAAAATATTTTCATTAAATAGATCCTACCCACTTAGAACCATAACCAAAATTTCAAATCGATATCTTCCTTCTTTCTCGAGATACTTCTAATAGGCGGTCAACGTGAATCACCCTGTATACAAGGTGAGTCAGGTTGTATGGTAAAAAATTTAAAGTTGAAAATTTTTCATTGAATTTTTTAAATACCTATCAACTGGCGATATTAGTTTAAATTAATCCAGTAGCGTGCGTTTATACATTATTTTTTCTGATAAGAATGTCGATAACTGTGTGCCACTGGATTTTTTCATAATACTTCGGAGTTGAAAACCTAATGCAATAATAATAAAATACTCTAAGGAAACAAAATCCTCATTAACGAAAATTTAAAAACAACTGTGACTTAATTACTATTTTTTAAAATAAATTTTCAAAATGAAGATCATCAACCTCAATGTACTTTCCCGCATGGAAATTTCATTTTGTATATTCCTGAGTTTATGTACATCTACCCTTAGTTGACGAGAAAAATGTACTATTCGGTCAACTAGTACTTGTTGGTTGTTAATTGATTAATTTTTAGAGTGCATTGAGGTTAATGTACTTACTTCATTTTGAAAAATTATTGTAAACAGTAGTAATTAAGTCGCTGTTGTTTTTAAATTTTTGTTATTAAAGATTTTGTGTCCTTATTATTATTATTACATTAGGTTTTCAACTAAGAAATTGTATGAACTATGAAATACAACTGCGCACAGTTATCGGCATAACGGCGCACAGTTATCGGCATTCTTATCAGAAAAAAATGTATTAACTCACGCCACTGGCGTCAAGGATTAATTTTGAAAAACTGTTATCATCAGTTGATAGCGCCCTATAAAAAATATAAACCAACCAAATTTCATCGATACGACTGTTTTTAACCAAAAGATATTAAAGGAATTCAACGAAACATTTACAACTTTAAAACCTTGCATAAAAAAAATTAAGGGTTATATAGCAAAATCCTGAGAGGCATCAATACTGTCGTTTCATGCTCTATTCACATATTAATGTTTTACCATACAACCTGACTCACCCTATATAAATTAAGGCACAACAACAGAATAATCAACTCATAGAAAAAAATTACAAAAATCTAACTGATATCTTATAATTTTTAAGCTCTAACTTTTCTAATTTTTAAGCTATCACAAATTTCTAAACGTCATTTTATAGATTTTGAAGTTTTCTCGAATTTTCCTATTTTCATCATTTTTGATAACGACTAAGATAATAAAGTTAGTTGACTTTAAACAAAAAATATCGCAAATTTCAAGATGGCGGACGGTTTTTTAGTGTGTTCCGATAATCGGATTTTTTAGGATTTTTATTGACAAATTTAATACCCCCTCCCCGACATTTTAACGCAACAAACAGCTTGTTACAAATTTGTTCCGAATTTACGGTATATTTCACTTAATTTTACTGGCCGAAGGGTCTTGATATAATAATCAATTTTTCTGGTCTGCAGGAAACTATCGATACAACTCTGCTTTCCCTCAAAGTATGGGTTTCTGCAATGCTGACAATTTCACAAATTTATTAAAATTACTTCTTTTATTTCGTCAGAGTTTAGACGTTTGACCCCATCAGGAATTTCGTTAAAAATTTTTGTGAGAGAAAATTATGACACCTCTGTCTAATTGCCTTGGCAACCCTTGGCAAAGTCTATAGATATTCTAATAAGTCGGATCACTCCTTTGATGTCCCAGAAATGCCGGCTTTTTTTGCGACCGGTCGTAAATTAATTAGTGTCAGCACCTGCTGAATTGCGTTATACGAGGGTCGAATTATAGTGAAAACAAGAATTTAACTACCTATACGGGGGTCGTTCATTAAAATTATTTGTACTGATTGGTTTTAAAAAATTATACATAATAATTTCTGGTAATATATTAAAATATCTTTCGATGATGCTTACATAAAGAATCAAAAAGAAAACACTCGAAGAATATAAATTTGTATTGACAATTTTTATTACATCTAATTCTATAGGTATATTTACATTAACCAATGTAAGCATTCATATAAAAGTAAAAAACAAAAACAACTAAATTCTACTTACAGTTTTGTATAAAGCCCATATTACAAATTTTGCAAAATCTTTAATTTGGGATTATTAGAATTTTGTGATTTTATTTCTCTATTTGCGAATTTTAGTGTATAATAAATTCTGACTCTTGTATATAAGGAGATTAAATATTTGTATGGAAAATTTGGACGTTTTACAAAATTCGTTTTACTTAAAACACTTATTTGGCGCACCTAGTTAATCTCAACGCGAGGATACTGTGTACAAGACTGTAAAGACGAATGCCACAGCATCTATTAATTAAATTGTATCGTATTTTGTTATTCATATATGATTCTGTCAAATAAACAATTATTTATTATATTATTATTATCTATGCTGTGACGAATGCCGTCTCAGCCGGCGATCTTTTAGGCAAGGGACGAGTGTCGGCAGGAGGGGGATTTTTAGCGTGCCTCGCGAGTGGTCGGTCTTATTAGAATATCTTTAGACTATGTTGGCACTACAATTCAGAGAAATAGAGAGGGGAGAAAGCTCTTTGACAGTGGCAGACATTTTGAACATGATCACGTGGTTTTTTCAAGTATGTTGTCGTGCAACTGTTAAAAAGTGTCGAGTAAAGTGAGGTTACAGTTATTTAAATTTTTTGGTGTGCGTTTAATTATATTTATTTATGTAAGGGTGAAATGTATTTTACTGGGCGATATTGATTGCACGATCAATAAAACAACTGAACTGAATATAAATACAACTTTATTGGTAATAGCAGCAGAGACAAATCAGCTATCATATTACAACATTGGTCTGGATTGAATTATAAACTAAAGCTGTGAGGCTCCAGTAGGCAGGCATTGCAACACAGGTGAATCCTCACTGCTTACCATGGACTGGATAATCTGCAAAAGCAGTACAAGTTAGTATATTCACTTAGATTACCGATGCACACGAATATATGCATCTATACACATATACAGTATATTCACTTTTCAACCAAAGCACTTTGTGAGTGAATGGGAGAGAATAAAGCGAGAGCGCTAACATTCTGAGATCGACATGCAGTCACGCATGTGTAGTGCTCTCGCTTTACTGCTATCTCCTATTCACTCACAAACTGCTTTGGTTCAAAAGTGAATATACTGTATAGCTTAATCAAACGGTAACTGGATGAACATCAGCGGCTAGAGATCAACCAACTGGCGACTATGGCTAATCAAGATAGGAGGCGTCCATGCCCACTTGGTTAGGTTATCTCTCGCTCTCAACACCCTCAAACTCAGGGAGGCTAGGCCAAACATGTGCCGGATAACCAGGCTAAAATAAACAAATGCCGGATAACCAGTCTAAAACTAACATGCACAGTTAGAAAGTACACATACACAGCTACATTACTGCTAGTGAGCTAAGGACTTAAGGATAAAAGGGAGGAAACGTGCCGATAACGTTTCCAGTAACAAGTGCTAGTAAATAAAACGTATAAGCAGTTGCGAATTAAGAGCAACACATAATTCAAGAACAAGTATAAGGCATTAGCCACATTAATAAAACTCACTTACTGCGCACTTCTTTTATCATAAACTGTTCCCTGATCCACCCACTGGCTTCGAGGTTCACTACTAAACTACTTTGTTATAAGTGCATTAGGACACGTCCGCTTGGTTGAACAAAAATGATCTACAACTGCCTCGTCTGTACGTATCCTCTGAACAAAAAGCCCGACAAGAAATTATTGCATACAGGTTCTTTGTTCTAATAAGAACGAGGCCGTCTATGTTATAATCGGTCATGTAAGCACACAAAAAGGAAAAAAGAAACCCGACTCACGCCATCCCCTTACATTTATAAACCGTACGGACTGCATAATAATATATATGTTTCTATTTATTCTATAAACTAATTCAACATTTAACGCTGTGGTGTGGACTTTTTTATTGTTATTTTCTAGACTTTGTTATCGCGGTGGAGGTTTTTGTTTATCATTATTGTATTGCTTTTACCACTGAAAATGCTTGTTTTTAATTATGTCCTGTGTTGTAAGGGGATGTTCTAACGCAATGCGATTTAAGCCTGAAGGAATTACATTTCACCAGTAACGTATTTCATGAATTTTTTTTGCAGCCGTCTATAACAGTATAACATTCTAGTTTCTCAAGAGGTGACATGTTTAAGAGTTGGCTGGAGAGTTGAGTGATGAATACACTTGGTCAGAGAATAAATTTGTTTGCTTTAATAATTTTAAAGCAACAGATTTTATAAAAAGTGATAATCAAATTCGTCTAAAACTTAATGCTGTACCAAAATTAGAGATGAGGCCGAGGTAGTAGACACCCCATCTACAAGCTTAGTTAGATCTGTAACTTCAGTTCAGAATATGGCCTCATTTACGTCTTCGATGTCCTCTTCAGATGATACGATAGAGTTGCCAAGGAGATGCTAAACTGAAACGACACCGTGGGTAATATTACTTGTTAATAATATTTTTTATTTCATCCCGTCCGGAAAGTACAACATTACAGTATTCATATGCGGCCGGAAAATGAGACATTACGGTATCAGAGCCGGTAAAGTACCGGAAACCACCGGAAACTTATTACGAACCAATCACAAACTGTTATTATACCTTTTGACAGTTGTTTGACATATGAAATTCAACCGTAAATTAAAAAATAATGTGAAATGTCAAATGACATAAGAAATTAACCAAGTGTCAAATTATACAAATATACTAATATTCAAGAAATGACTGGATAAAATAAAATATCATTCGACACACGTCCGTTAGGTGTTGTTCCAGCCTCGTTTAGATATTCTAGACTCGGCTCCTGACGTCGCCTCGTCCATAATATCTACTCGACTGTAACAAGTGACCTTCCGGACTTGTGACGAAAATTACTATTAAAATAAATCTTGAGATGATAATAATTGTTTTGTTTGAAGTAAATAAATATAATTTCAACGAATCGTCTAGGCAAGATACTTCAGCAAGTACTAATAGCAGCACAAAGAGGAAACGTGTAAAGTATATTCAAACTGTACACAATTATGTATAGGTATGTGAATACAAGAAAATATTTAAAGTGATATGCACTTGGCGCTTATGCTCAAAGCAATATTAATAAGATTAAATTATATTTTACGTATCAAATTTATTCCTAAAATAAATGGTTTTTTATATTTTTTATTATAAGCGATATATCCAGTTGTCTTTTTTTATCGATTTTAGCATCCAATTTAATATGTATACAAGATGGTGAATTTTTCGATGCCCACCATTGGTATCTCGGAAACTATAAGATATACCCAGCAAACACGACTTGGTCGGCAAGAAGGCTAGCCGAAAGAGGCATGCCGAAATGCCTAATTCGGCCGGAAGGCATTTTGCCGCCATAAACCCTAGGCCCGCCTTCGGACCGAAGGCAAAATGTCCCACTCGACGAAAGATTTCCGCAGTGTCTTTAAAGCGGCGGTTTTACTTCGGTGTACAGCTATCTTTTATTAAGCTTATTTTCTTCTTTTTAGTTGCCACAATTGGAATATTTTAAGATTCACTTTTACTGCTTTTTTAATTCTGCAATAATCCTCCATTTGGATTCTAATTAACTGCTGATAATAATAGTCCAGGAGGCAATGAATTTTTTTGGTACTTATTTTCCCAGTCAGCAAACATTGATAGAATTATTGTTCAGTTAGTAATTCTAAGCAATATTGTCTATATTCAATGGGGGGGTTTTCCGATGGGTTCCATAGAAGCTGTTTTAAGCTATTTCCAGAAATGCCAAAATAAGGGAAATCATTTTTTTTAAATAATTTTCCGTTTTTCCCCTGCCAGACACATTTGCCAAAGTGTCTGGTCAAAAAGTGGACCGCGCATTTGGATCTTCTGAGACATTTTCCGCCTCAATCCATCGGAACCCCCTCCCCATTGAATATAAACAATATTGCTTAGAATTACTAACTGAACAATAATTCTATCAATGTTTGCTGACTGGGAAAATAAGTACCAAAAAAATGCACTGCCTCCTGGACTGGACTGTAAAGGCGCATTCAGATTCAAAAGTCTTTAAGTCGAGAGACTAACCACATTGCGCTGTAAAAAATAATAAATAAATAAATAATAAAATAAATAATAATCAAATTTACTTCAACAGTTTGAAAGCAATTTTTTGTGCATAATTAGATAATATAATTTGTTTTCTAAGGACTACCATTTTCAATATAACTGGATAAATTAGGAGATGCCTTTTTACAGCGCAACCCTTCCAGTGTTCACATAAAAATTTGTGACATAAAACATAAAAAATGGAAGCAAGAATTAGCATTGGTAGGGTAGGTAATAAGTTAAAAAAGTATAAACACATAAAAACAAACTTTATTTTATATAAATACTAAAACATAATATATGTATACTTCATTAGAACTAAACAAACAAAATAACCAGTGGCGGGATCTCAGGAATGGTCTGCAAAATATTTGTAATATAATTTTTTTCATAATCAGGAGATGAATACAATGAGATTTTTTTAATTATGAGAAAATTAAAATGTTTCTGAAAGTTATGGCCATTTGAATTTTAATTTAGTAGAAACTTTTCGTTTGCTAAATATTGCAGTACTATAACTTGTATAAAAATTCTCGGAAATAAATGTTAGTCTAACCTCACATGTCTCACGTCAAGCGTATTTATTTCAGGTGTTTGATGTGTATTTTCGTGATAGTTTTCAATATAATATTACATTTAGTATATAATATTCATGGAGGGTTTTAATGATGAACAATTCATAGAACTAATCACTAATCCATCAGTTTGCGGTATTATCTGGGACAAAAAACATCATGACCATAAGAACTTTTATAAACAGATAGCAATTATTAAGACTAAGTTAGGACTAGGACTACTAAGTAAAGAAAATAAGACTAATACATTTCTAGGACATTTTTATGAACTGGCCATGACGCAGTTTGCAAGTTTATTTTTTATTTTCAAATAAAAATGATAAAAAATTTTGTTGCAAATAACGCTGTCCAAGCCTAGAAACGGTAAAACGTAATAGAAATTTTAATTTATTTTACAAAAAAAAATACCTTAAACCGAAATCAAAGCTATATACGAGCTTAAAAGTAAATGTAAGATGGCGGTTTAGTTTAGAATAGAAAATGTAACAGTAGAAACACATTTTGTTATGTGAAGTCTTAAAAATGAAAAATATACATATTATTTATATTACTTACATAAATTTCAAACTCCACTGATATGCTCCATCCAGAATCTATATATACGCTTAAAAAGATTAATGAGAAAAATATAGGTACCAATAAAATACCTAAGTCCTAAGTATTATTTAATTCCTTCTGGTACTTTAGTTTAATAAAATAAGTATAATTAAAAAATATATTACTTACTCTAATATTTCACTACAAGCACAATTCTCCATTATCAAACATCCAACGCACAGATTATATATACTAATACTAAAACTAAAAATTCAACGCAAAACTTCATGGTAAGGCGTGAGGCGTGCAAGACACAGACATGTAAAATGGCGAAGTCGGTTTAGGATTCAAGGTCCAAGGAAGATGACGATGTGACGTATCTCTTCTCTATTGGCTAAAAACAATCACATGATGCTGAATAGCGCATGGCACGGCTTTAAAACTGCAATGAGAATAATTTCCGACAAAACGGCTTAGATCATCGATATTACAGCTTCGTTATTCCACCCGCCCGACGGCGGCTACTGATTCAAAATTTACTTAATAGATGGCACTGTAATAGCAGAACTCAAACCGAAATGCCGAAAGCGGGCCGCCTTTTTACCGAAACACTGTGTTTGCTGGGTAGAGAATCGGTTAAATTAGATAAAAGTTGCGCTATTTTATGCTCTACAATTTCCTGCCAAGAAATACTGGATATCTTGATTCGTTCGCGGTTTATCCCGAAAAAATTGAAAATCGTGATTTCAAAACAAAATTAATATCTTCTATACCATTCATGCGAATTTAATGAAAGTTGGCAAGGATATATTTTTGACTACTACCAATTGAATGGCGTTGACAGAAATTTTCTAAGCCTTCTAGATTTTGAGCAACGATAGTCAACTTTTTTTTTCTTATGGCCGCCATATTGGATTTTTACACCATTAGTTAGAGAAAATAATTCTCTTTTCACCTATGTCACCAAAATAGTCTGATTTTTTAAAAACATGTTGATATTCGAATTAATGTAAAAATAATTTATAAAATCCAGTATGCTTTGGAAAAATAATTGCAAGCAACATTTTAATCCAGACGCTATTATTAAATTGTGCCCTCGTAAAAAAATTGCAGAAAAATGCCAGCTTAATTAAGCTCCTATTAAATATTACAAACAATTAATTTATTAAAGAGTCAAGAAAACAAATAATACTTTTTTATTTTATAAATTATTTGTAATATTTAATAGGAGCTTAGCTTAATTAACCTGGCATTTTCCGTAATTTTTTACGAGTGTACAATTTAATAATAGCGTCTGGATTACAATGTTGCTTGCAATTATTTTTCCAAAGCATACTGGATTTTATAAATTATTTTTACATTAATTCGAATATCAACATGTTTTTAAAAAATCAGACTATTTTGGTGACATAGGTAAAAAGAGAATTATTTTCTCTAACTAATGGTGTAAAAATCCAATATGGCGGCCATAAAAAAAAAAAGTTGACTATCGTTGCTCAAAATCAAGAAGGCTTAGAAAATTTGTGTCAACGCCATTCAATTGGTAGTAGTCAAAAATATATCCTTGCCAACTTTCATTAAATTCGCATGAGTGGTATAGAAGATATTATTATTTTTTTGAAATCGCGATTTTCAATTTTTTCAGGATAAACCGCGACCGAATCAAGCATTTCTTGGCAGGAAATTGTAAAGTATAAAATAGCGCAACTTTTGTCTAATTTAACCGATTCTCTATATCTTATAGTTTCCGAGATACCAATGGTGGGCATCGAAAAATTCACCACCGTGTATACCATTTATGCGAATTTAATGAAATTTGGCAAGGTTATATTTTTGACCACTACCAATTGAATGGCGTTGATAGAACTTTTCTAAGCCTTCTAGATTTTGAGCAACGATAGTCAACTTTTTTTTTTCTTATGGCCGCCATATTGGATTTTTACACCATTAGTTAGAGAAAATAATTCTCTTTTCACCTATGTCACCAAAATGGACTGATTTTTTGAAAACATGTTGATATTCGAATTAATGTAAAAATAATTTATAAAATCCAGTATGCTTTGGAAAAATAATTGCAAGCAACACTGTAATCCAAACGCTATTATTAAACTGTACACTCGTAAAAAAATACAGAAAAATGCCAGGTTATTTAAACTTCTATTAAATATTACAAACAATGAATTTATTAAAGAGTCAAGAAAACAAATAATACTATTTTTATTTTATAAATTGTTTGTAATATTTAATAGGAGTTTAAATAACCTGGCATTTTTGTGTAATTTTTTTACGAGTGGACAATTTAATAATAGCGTCTGGATTACAATGTTGCTTGTAATTATTTTTCCAAAGCATACTGGATTTTATAAATTATTTTTACATTAATTCGAATATCAACATGTTTTTAAAAAATCAGCCTATTTTGGTAACATAGGTGAAAAGAGAATTATTTTCTCTAACTAATGGTGTAAAAATCCAATATGGCGGCCATAAGAAAAAAAAAAGTTGACTATCGTTGCTCAAAATCTAGAAGGTTTAGAAAATTTCTATCAACGCCATTCAATTGGTAGTGGTCAAAAATATAATCTTGCCAAATTTCATTAAATTCGTATGAATGGTATAGAAGATATTATTATTTTTTTGAAATCGCGATTTTTAATTTTTTCAGGATAAACCGCAAACGAATCAAGATATCCAGCATTTCTTGGCAGGAAATTGTAGAGCATAAAATAGCGCAACTTTTGTCTAATTTAACCGATCCTCTATCTCTTATAGTTTCCGAGATACCAATGGTGGGCATCGAAAAATTCACCACCGTGTATACCTATATTATTTTACTATAATAAAGAAATATTTAAGAATGTTTCCGTCATTTTAAATCATCTGCCCTGTATTGCATTAAAAATCCCCAAATGTCATATCAAAAATCCCCAAATATCATTTAGGTTGCCTGCCATTATGTTCAAAATGGCGACCATTGTGATTAGCCATTCGCGCAGGTTCTAAGATCATTCTCCCTTCTCTATGTCTCTGCTACAATTCTGTTGTTTTTTATTCTAGTGTTATCACAGAGTACCTATCCCTGAGACGAAGGCATTGGCGACGCATTTGATATTTTTTGATGGTTCAATATCCGTGACCTTGAATACCGCTTACGTCTACACTCAGAGAAATGCGTTATTAATTTTTAAAATATAACTTCACTCTACACTGATAAAACAGTGCGTTTCAAACTGAATAGAAAACTTAAGACATTTGGAACTTCTTGTTATAATTTGTATTATATATTATTAGCATATATATACAGAAAAATTTCTTGAAATTAGGTAGGTATTCAAAATACCAGTTTGTAAGTAAAATTTTAAAATAAAATACCAATGTTATCAAATAATAAAACAAAAGGATCTGCTTGTAGGATGTAATTAATTCTTTGTCATTTGGCTTCGGCTAGAGCTTAGAAGGTTATTAGCACATAATTATTCGATTATAATACAAAGTATTAGCATTGACTGTAATAGCGGTAGGTACTCCAATTGTATGCGTATTCACCATTTGGAAAAGTTTTATATTAGGTATTTATCATATTGACGAAGTAAGTTTACAGAAATAATTCCTGCGTTAGTAAAATTTGACCCGCTGTCAATGACCAAAGGCATAATTTTCAAGATGGAATACCGAATACCTATTACAAGTATGGCGGATGTAGAGATTGTATGTTCACATTGTATAAATAATATTCGAGACGATTTTATAGCTAAATAATTTCCACAAAAAGCCAAACTCCTAGGGTTATACTTCAGTCATGAAAACCATTTCATAACTAGCAATAAAACAGCCACAAAAATCAAAACGAAAGCCAATAATTATGCTGATGACCATTAAAACGTAATAATGAGGTTTTCATAATAGGGAATATTACCAACTAGCCAATTCTTTTAGCAATTGTAACATCACGATGACCAAAGTATAACTATATGTGCTGCTTGGGGGAGGAACTCCCTCGAACAACACAAACAGTCCCTCCTTTGCGATTCACATTTATGAATATCACAACACAATCTTAAATTACTGTTAAATGTCACGAACCTAAATAAATACGTCAAACTGTCAAACCTAAACACAAAAGTGAGGTTGATTAATAAACCATTTACAAAATGGCGATTTTGCGCATGCGCATTCGAATTTGGTTTAGGCGCGAAGGCAAGCCTTCGTCTCTGTAATAGGTACTTTGTGGTGTTATATGTGTGATCAGATATGATGTTTCTGCTTGAATTGGTGTATGGCCAAGGGTTGAAAGAATAGCTGACGGATGTCAAACAATTTTGCCTCAGTAAACAGGTCATCAGTAGGGTAATAATATGATTTACTAAAAATAACTTTTATTAACCATTTCTGAGCAACTTCAAGATGTTTCAAGTACACATTCGTTGCACCACCCCATGCGACATTACCATATGCCAAATGTGACCACAGACCTAAAATAATTAGACTGATTATGAACGCTCTGCGCAGCTATTGGCGCATGCAAATATAGGAGCCGTCCATTTTTACACACTTTTTGTTTACACATATAAATTGAACCAATGAAATGCTATAAAATTTGTTTTGTTATCAGGGTTGCATAATATGACTTTGGCTTCCGATCAGAAACAACAGTACTTGGAAGGGGAAAGTAGTTTTGTACGTTGTATGTCCTCTATGTAGTTTTTACATAGATATATTTAATTTGAGAATTTTATGGGCATCAAAAACTAGTAATTAAATATAAACTAATAGCAATTTTAATTTCTAAAGTACCTTCTACTTTTTTTAGGCCTTTATATCAACCGTAAGTATGTTGAAAATAATACTCTAAAATAAATTTTCATCGGCATGAATTACATTTGTAAGCAAACGGAAATGTGTATACACTATTAGCAAGTATTATAATTTAGGAGTGGGAAATCTGTAATGCAACTAAGAGAGAAGGTACATAAAAGCAAAGCCTTCAGTTAACAAGAGACGCCTAACCATTCCTACACTCCTACTAAAGAGGGGATGTGTGCGACGACAGCCATCGGTTCAGCTTACGGCCGTGAGATATTTTTACGATGTTTTCATTCTTTTATCATGTTTATCGCTGTTGCATTTGACAATACAACAGCGGTTTAAGAGTTGATGTTATTTATTAGCCTTAAACCTAAAAACGAAATAAAAACTTGTATTTTAAAAATAACAGTTTGTACTTCGCAGGAGGAAGGCTTATTGATGAATAACTTTGTTGGGCGCGACTTCGCGGCCGGACGACACATTTGGCTGATTCCGTTGTCCCCTTCGACTGCGTGTTGTAAACAATGGTCAGAATGGAAGGTGGGAGGTAGGGGATACCGCGTTGTCTGTTTAACTTGTAAATGCTTTAAGTTATCTCCGTCTGATTCATTTATATCGGCCTCCCAGATTCGTCCTTACCAATAGTGTATAAGAATTTACCAAAGTCATCCATATACTATTATTGAAAAATTAGATTTTGTAACGTAGTTAAGAAGTACTTATACAGCCTTTCTATTACGGGCATTCATATTAGAAAAGAACTGAGTAAGTTTATTTTATTTCAACATCAATAAAGTAGGTACTGCCGTGCGTAAAGAACTAATTTTAATACGCTGTGTAGTGCGTAAAATTGCATATAATTGCCTATGATAATAATCGTATCATATGTATATATACATAACTATTTTCACCTATTACATAATATTATTTTTAAGGCACATTTAAAACAAATTACAGTAAAATATTAGTTATACTTTCAATAACATTCTTGACTCAAAACTATTTTCCGTTACGATTGCGATGTTATTTTTAAAAATTCCCGCTTTGAAGTATGTAAAAATGGCGGTCTCAATATTTGCAAGTAGCTAGGCTTGAAAGCATGGTAGAGATATAACATGGTATGTCACGGCGCACATTTTGACTACCGCTAGGACTACGTCATCAAGTAGAAATCTTGGCGCGAATTTTAAATATAAAGTAGAATAATTGGATAGATTTTGCTATTTCTAAATAACATCTAATCTTGAAATTAAGTACCTACAAATTGAAAATCAACGATGCTTATTATCGGAATGTTTACCTGCACTTTTAATTAGAATGTATTTGACATAATATGAAATAAACTTTGAAATTATAATCATGATTTTTAATAAATAAAAGTTGTAACATTTCACATTTGTAGACTTTAATTGAAAATAATTTATTCTTTCATTGAATATAGAATGTTAGATAATGTTTACATAATTGTTCATAATATTCGATGAAAGAATATATAGTTTAAAGTAATGAAGGGATATTCAACAAAGTTGAAATCTACTTACTATTAAAAAGGACATGGAAAACATAATAATAACTACATAATAAAGCATAATATAACTATTTTTTGAATCCTGTAAATTTTGTGATCTTGTTTGTTTTTCTAGAGTTATCTTGTATTTTTCTGTTGATTTCTCGTAGACGAATTTAAGTAAGTTCTTGTCCAAACGAGACAAATTGAATAGCATAGCTGGCAAGCATCTTTTGCTATATTGTCAAAGATTTGTTCCTCTTCAATTTCTCGCCGTGGTTAAAGGAGTCCTCCATGACCTTTGAGCATTTTTCAATTAAAACTGATACCACCAGACTAAATTAATAAATTTAAATAACCAAAACTTAACATTCTTAAATGTTGTGTAGCAGATTTGACAATTTGTTATTTGACAGTTGACAGTTCCCACTTTGCAGAAAACAGATAGCTATTCAGTGGCACTCAACAAGTGTTTCTACTTGCGCAGTACAGTACGAAAATCGAGCCGAGATAAAACTAACCATATTTTATCTCAACCATGGCTTGAAAGCAAGGATTGTTATTAACAATCCTTGGCTTGAAAGAACCTTCTCCTATTTTAAGTTCTGTGATTTTTACACACTTTTTGTTTACACATATAAATTGAACCAATGAAATGCTATATAATTTGTTTTGTTATGAGGGTTGCATAATATGACTTTGGCTGGCATTTGGGAGACGATCCGAAACAACAGTACTTAGAAGGGGAAAGTAATATTGTACGTTGTATGTCCTCTATGTAGTTTTTACATAGATATATTTAATTTGAGAATTTTATGGGTTTCAAAAACTAGTAATTATATATAAACTAACAGCAATTTTAATTTCTAAAGTACCTTCTATTTTTTTTAGTCCTTTATCAACTGTATGTTGAAAAACTTCTAATACTCTGAAATAAATTTTCATCGGCATGAAATACATTTGTAAGTAAACGGAAATGTGTATATAAGGATTTACCAAAGGCATCCATATACTATTATTGAAAAATTAGATTTTGTAACGTAGTTAATAAGGAGTTCTTATACAGCCTTTCTATTACGGGCATTCATGTTAGAAAAGAACTGAGTAAGTTTATTTTATTTCATCATCAATAGTACTGCCGTGCGTAAAGTACTAGCTTTACATACGCTGTGTAGTGCGACTAGTGCGTAAAGTAAAAATTACATATAATCGCCTATAATAATAATCATATCGTATTTCAAAAACGTTAGATAGCGTTATTTAATTTTATGTAGTCTATTATATTATTATAAAGTTTTCACAATAATGTGTTATTACCTATTATCTAATATTATTTTGAAGGCACATTTAAAACTAATTACAGTAAAATATTAGTTATACCATTGTTTATAAAGTATATAGTTATTCAACCTCTTGTTAGTACCGGTGGATCATTGGTAGATGGCGTGCTGGATGATGTGTGCCCATTATTACGACCATAGCCCCCGGTGTCGTTTACGTTACGACCATTGTTTATTATAAACAATGCTACGACGCATGCACGAATTTCGTACATCCGGTGCATGTACGTCACATGACATTCGACGAGGAACTAAAGTCATAGATCGAAACTCGACTGTAATTATTAATAACTTTTGACAGTTTGTCAGTTTTCTATTTTTAAACTATTGGATTTTTTGTTCTAAAATGAATCATTTATACTCATATGGCTAACATAACCTAAAATATTTAGTTTTTGTAAATTTATTTTTACTTTAATTATAATTTTGTAGCTTCAGCTTGGATCCATAATAACATTTAAAAACTCTCTAATAAGACAGTAGATATATAAAGTTTCAATATTTGTAGCTACGTAGATTATTAAAAATGAATTGCTATTTATAGGTTGGATTTCCAGTCAACAAAAAACAACCTATTTCATTAGATTAGGATAATTAAAACTTCATTAGTAATGCACCGAACAAGATTTTAGATGATAGTACAGGAACCAAGCAGCTTGGCTACAGAAAAGATAAAATAAATTTGAAGAATGGCAAGTGGAGGAACATGTTATGTATATTGTATTTGAAACCTAGTTTTTGGTTCACCTAAAAATGTCATAAATCACAAATATAGACCATGTGCATCATAGGCAAAGAGTAAATGATCATAGGATTAACATAACCTCCAATTTTTAGTTTTTGTAAATTTATGTTCAACTTTAATTATAATTTTGCGTAGTTTCAGCTTGGATCCTTAATAACATTTAAAAACTCTCACAGACAGTAGATATATAAAGTTTCAATATTGTAGATTATTTAAATTAGACTGCTAATTATAGGTTGAATTTCCAGTCAACAAAAAATATCGTATTTCATTAGATTAGGAAAATTAAAATTTCATTAGTTAATGTATCGAACAAGATTTTAGTTGATAGTATAGGAACCAAGCAGAAATTTTAATAAAAATGACATAATACTCAAAAATGTTAAAAAGTGCATATTTTTTAGGTTAGTTGTGATGTCGCGTGCACTGCACGACACAAATAGGGCATTGCATATTTTTCTCGAGCTCGACGTCACATCCGGCTGCGCAATGTGTAATGTATCGTGAAATGTATATTTAAATGATTATTATAATATTTAAATTCATAAAAACAAAAGTCATGGAAACTGACTAGTACGTAAGTTACTCACAAGTTGGCAGCACATACTTACAAGTTAGGTTGAATAACTATATTACTTTATAAACAATGGTTATACTTTCAATAACATTCTTGACTCAAAACTACTTTCCGTTACGACTGCGATGTTATTTTTAAAAATTCCCGCTTTAAAGTATGTAAAAATGGCGGTCTCAATATTTGCAAGTAGCTAGACTTGAAGAACCTTCTCCTATTTTAAGTTCTGTGAATGTGACTGAGCAAGTGCAAAATAGATGGTTTTTAGGTGATTTACGTCAAAAATATTCTTCAGAAATATAAAAGTTGGTGTTAGAGCTCTGATTTTTTTAATACTAGTGTTAATGTGAATATCCCATTTAAGATGACTGTCTATATAGAGTGAGACCTAAATATTTTATATTTTTAACAGAAGAAATTTCAAGGTTGTCTCCATGAGAATAGTATAATAAATCAGGCAAATTTTTAGCGCATGAGGTAAAGGCAACATGCTTCGTTTTAGTCCAGTTTATGGTAAGTTTCTTCTTGTTAAAAAAATCCACAATTTTGCAAAAATCAGTTTTTACGATGTTTATAAGTGTATCCCAATTTTTATGTTTGTAAAAAATTGCAGTGTCATCTGCAAAGCTTATAATTTCGCCAACTGTATTAATTTTATAAATATCATTTACATAAAGGGTAAATAAGAGCGGCCCCAGAACCGTTCCTTGAGGAACACCATATTTCACAATTCTTTTGCTACTACAGAAATCTTCAATTATGGCACTTTGTGGACGATCCGATAAGTAACTTTTGAGAAGCTTATACGCAATCCCTCTAAATCCAATGTTTTCAAATGTACAAAGTAGATCAAGATGACTTACGGACGGTATCAAACGCTTTGGCCAAATCCACGAAGATGCATAAAGCTGGTTCCGATGCATCAACAGCAGTATAGATATTGCCTGTTAAGTGAGTTATTGCATCTTGCGTTGATTTGGCTGTCTGAAAACCATATTGCCTGTCTGAATGGGGTTAGTAAACTCAAACTGACTTACCCAAAAACTTCTAAATATCCTATAATCCTATTTCACAATTACCTTCACCAAAATTTACCGCGCGATCTCTGTATCAATTTCACACTTTAGTTCACAAATTTCCGCGTCGACGTCCCTGACGTCCCGACGCTGCGCTGCCCGGTCAAGTTTTTTGCTCGGACGACTGCCTCCTCCGCGCTTGGACCAACTCTGCCCTGTGACTTGAGCCCTCTTAGGGTTCACCTGGTGCCCGTCTCCAAGCACCGCTACGCTAAATCGCTTACAACGACCGTGTTGCCCTATAGACTTCGCGGCTCCGGCGAAACTATCACTTTAAGCCCGCCCTAGCGGACATTCCACCGGCTACGGCGCTGCATGCCGGACCGTCGTCCGGCATGTTGCAGCAAAGAACGCACCCTCACATTCCACCAACTGCAGCGCAGTTTAGATTTTTTAGTATTTTAAAGTCATTGACATGGTGCTGTCACGAACGTCTAAAAGGGCTTTAGCTCTACTTTTACTGAGAAAAAGAAGAAAACGGCGTGCAGAATACTGGGTACATCCACTTAACATGATAAGGGTGGAGTGTGGTGAATATCACGTACCGATTGTGCCTGGAACTCGAATTATATCCAGGAAGATATTTTCGGTATTTCCGAATGAGCAGAGACCTATTTGATAATTTTATCAATTGGCCAGAGTCCAGATAATTAATAATGCATACAATAAACATCCACGTCGTCCGGCAAATCAAAACCAACTGATGCGCAATTCACTGCATCCAGCGCCGCGCCGTACATAAATGCATGCGTATTGCTGCGTCGGACTCGGTGGAAGGAGCCTCATATGCCACAATGTAAATAAAATTTTTGCCGCGACGCATCTCACTGCACCGCCGGTCCGGCATGCAGCGCCGTAGCCGGTGGAATGTCCGCTTAACTGTATCACTACGCACTGCGCGGCGCTTTAACTAGCCCCTAGGTAAAATCGCCAATTGCCGTCCCGACGCTGCGCTACCCGAACAATTTCCGCGCTCGGACTATGACTTCGCGCTGGTAGCACTCGACGGACTGTATCTCCCGTCGAACTGTCACTCCCCGCGGCTAAGGCCCAACTCAACTCCCCGCGGTTAAAGGCGAACTTAGTGGTTCCACCAGTACCCCTTGGTGAACCACTGAGTCAGCACTATCTCACCCAATATACTTTCAGGCGAGTCCACTCGCAATTTCGCGTAGCCAGCAGTTTTCTTGTGAATCGACTGGCATGGTCCGTTCCCATCGAAATTTCTTGACTCCCGGCGATAAGATAAATTCATCTACATGATTTCCGTTTTGCAGCAGACATAAACAAAACCTCAATCAATTACTCCTTATATGTATACCCCGTGGCACAAATTAAAATTAATTTTTACATTAGTAATAGCTATTTTCTTCGTTTATAAAATTTATACCCCCTATTTGCTACATTATTATTAGACTGAGCATAAATAAAATCTGATATTTTGAAAACAGCATTATTTTTTTGGTGAAATTTAGCACTAATATGTATTGTATACTTTAGGTTAAACTTATAAAACAGTTTTTATCTTGCGCAGTACAGTTCATATTTTTAAGTATTCTTAAGCACCTTGATATTTATTCAATTAACTTCCTTTCAAAATCAACTAATAGTAAAGCAGCATGCGCTGTCATTTCTGTGAAAAAATTAAAATATTTTGATCAACTTATATTTGAAACAATTTTAAACGTGAAAATAAATATACAAACTGGCCAGTACTTTATAACACGCTTATGATTTTACGCATTTTGCTGAAAAACCGTTACCTTCTAGAGAGAAATGAAAGAGATTAGAGATAAAATAGTTCAGTGTTTAATTTGCCATCAGGTGATATTTCGAGAACTTCCATTATTTATATAGGCACTGACAAAAAATGTATATGGGTATCATCAACCCCTATAACCTCAAACTACCCTGTAGAACTACATATTTTTTCATATTACACAGAGTTGAAGAAACATACATGCGTATCGAATTTCGGCGGTTCAGCGGTTCCAGAGATATTAAGGATTTAATGTTTCCAACCCTCAACTTTGAAGAGCTGTATAAAATGTAGGGTTACCTACCTATATTTTTTGAAAAAAAACTCACCGAAAAATCGTCTTATTATTTTACGTAGAATCGCATGGTTAGTTTGTCGGTGCAATTTAGGGACACCCTGTATATTATATGAGTATAAACCTCTAGCACCATAGTCAACCGCATGCCTTATATCGGTGGCTCTCAATGTAAATTTCCGTTTTTGAAAATAAAATGATGGTTCTGATTAAAATTGATTATATTAATTGTTGGATATAATCAGTTGCGTTTGCTGATGTAGGTACAGTCGGCGCCACCCAAATGTGAACGCATTTTGGTTGTCATGGAATTTTCTTCTGATTTCATTGTAGTGTCAGACTTTGTTTAGTGGCGTAACACAGAGAGGGTATATTGACAGAAAATAATATTACTTTTATAATTTTCTGTTACCATAATAATAATTAGAAGGACCAAGAACGACACGAATAGCATAAAAGAAGTTAGCAAATTAATTAACTTAACTAATATTACCTACATGTTAGTGAAAGAAGGTTAATATTAATTATTATTCCTGTAATTCATTCATGTTTTTAACGATTGTGAGAAATAAAATGACACAAACTTAATTCAGAAAAACATTAATAAAACAAAAATGATAAAAACTAATCTCTATATTTAAAAATCAGCAGTTCTTCACGCCAGATAGCTTAAGACGTCTTTGCGCTATTCTCTAATACCATGAGAATCATGTTTCTTCTCTAGTTTTGACAGCGGTTTTGAAAGGATTCTGATGGGTAAATTCGACCACAGCATTGTGTTCATTCTCATTGGAGACCTACACCTTGCCTTATAAGTCCTTGCAGTCTTTGTTCTTCTTGCCAGCGCTTTTTTTATATAAAATATACAACTATTACTAACACTTAAATCAGCAGCCACTTCATTCAGACTTATTTTCTTCCAATTTGGCTATAGCCCTCGCTTTTTGCACTTCAGTTAAATGCCTTGGTATGTTATCTTTGCATTCTTTGCTTTTACTTTTGACAAATTATGACAAATATATTTGACAACTATTTTCAAATTTTACGGCGACTATGATTTAAAGTGTAATAAATTACACTATGCAATTTTGCCGTTCACATTTGGGTGGCGCCGACTGTACCTCTCTCTGGGGATGAGGATGGATTTTTTATTGTAAAATATGATAGAATATTAAATCTACAAATAGGTACTCGGTCAACAAACTTTTTGCAGAAAATGTAATAACTACCCCTTGGTGCAACTAGAATAATATTGGTGATAGCAGACAAAATAATTTACCATTTTAATATTTAATATAGAAATTATATTTCGAATGGAATGCCTCATCAGCAAAGTAGCCATTAGATGCTCAGCAAATTATACACACACCACACTCCAATATCTACGTCATCTTTATTGTTGCTTACTATACACAGTTCGGTGTCCAAATGGAACTCAACTCCTCCCCAAAAATGCCCGCAACATTTGAATGGAACTTCTCTATTGGTCGACCCAAATTACAAAGCAACCACTAAATTTGACGAAGGCCGACTCTACAATAGTCGCGTCATATATTAAATTTTTACGTATTTTGGCAACAGACCAATCAGCATATGTTATCATTGTCGCGAAACGTATAAACGCTAAACATATGGAAAACGCGAATAAATGGAGAGCCAGCCTCACGTCAACTGCTGCATTATTCTCTATCCTTGGTATTATTCTTTGCCTGTGTTTTGAAATTTCTACAGTTACGATCGTTTTTGTGAAGGTACGTATAAGAATTAAATTAACATTATATGTTTTGTGTATAAAGTATTAAGTTACGTAATGCAAACGATTAAAATGATCATTGATAAAATGTTAAAAATCTCGTTTTTTTTTAAGGTTAAATCGGAAATTGGCTGAAGGGGGCCCGGACCCAACTTCTCCACCGAAAAAACGAACGTCCAGACATTTTTCGGTGGAAGACAAGGAAAGCGTGCTGAACATTTTTAAGGCGTACGATGGGGAAAATCGGGAGGAACCAAAGATGGAAGGCATAAAGTTCACTGCAACGGCAGCAGGTGTGAGTGTTGCAAGTGTTTATAATATTCTTGGTGAATACAAACAAACACACCAACTTCAACCACCAAAAGTGTGTGTTTTGGACAATAATGATGAAGGAACTAAAAGTGCTCTCAAGCGTATAATCCATTATTTTTTTGAAGGCGATGAACAGAAATTGGCTTTCAGTGAGTAAACGGACTTTTTATTTCTTCGTGTTGTAATGTAATAATTGTGTTTGGCATTATAGGTTTTTAACTAAATAGTGCCCAAGGGAAAAAAATAAGATATCGCTTGGAGGCGAAGATTGCTGCGAGACATCAGAAAATACCGGGAAGAGCATAAGAAGTTAGGCACAGATTAACTATACTAATCTGTGACTTAGGTGAACGCTGGCCATACTGTAAGTAAAGCATGGAAGGACACAACAATCCTGATTCCAAGGCAGGTTTTCATCCAATGTTTAACGATGGGGTTAAAAAATACATCGGATAAGGGAAATCATCTTATAGTCCACCACATAGGATCCGAGGACGGTTTCGTTGAGAATTATATTACTTATCGTTGTTATGTTATTTACAAATTTGTTATATGCAATACGTAGGGCTTTGAAAGTCTATTTTTTCTACTGATTTACCAAATGTATTAAAATGATGAATAAAGCATTCTATTTTATATTATATTTATATCTCTCGTAACTTTCTTAAACGAACTGTAGTAGAACCTTGTGAAAATAAAGACAAAATAGGTAGGTAAACAACACGTTTTATTTATTTGGACATGTGAAAACCGAAAAGTAAACGACTCTTAGCAGATATGACTATTTTTGAGTATTTTGCATTGGGGTTTATCATTGAGTATATTACTTTATACTCAATGGGTTTATCCAGTGAAGTAACCTATGTGAAATTGTTATAGTAAATCACAAACTAAACTTTTTTGAATTAAATAACCACGGACGTTCTTTAAAGTATGGGGAAATAACTCGCGAAAGAACCTAACCTAAAAACGAATACAAACGTAAACAAACCAGGCAATCAGCTGGCCGAGGCCGAGTTAAAAGTGTCTTGAGTTTGCGCAGTGCGGACTAATAAAGGAAACGTCGTTTAAATTTTTGCGGGAATAAAGTATTATTTTTAAAAGTCCAAAATTGAAGATGTATAATAGAAGATTTAATGGGTATAAACATTATAAAAATATAGTACAGCTGTAGTAGAAAATGTAACACATATAATAACAAATTTTGTTGAAGCTATCACAACTTTCATTAATTTCCATCGTGTAAAACTGACTATTGCGTACACCGTTCTGCGCTGCCATAAAATTAATGGGGCGGAGTCGATTTCCGTTTGGACGCCGAACCTAGTATAGTTATATTCATTCCATTTATTTATGCAGTTCTCCTATGATATCGAGCCTTAAAATCATAATGAAGGTACTTGCACATAAATAATTATATAAACCCACTATAGGGGCAAAAAAATTGTAAAGTTTAAATAAAATCTTTTTCAAGAAACACACTTTAAAAGTAAAAGATAATATGAGAAATTGCATACAGTTCATGATATGCATTATTAGCTGGTAACATTGGAGCATAGAGGGCTCAAGCTACTTTAAGTTATGACCACCGCAACACGCAAAATCAATTTTTGTCGTAAAAAAATTGTGAATTGAAACGTCGGAATAAACGTTTTTTAAACATTTTTGTACATCATTTTTTTCTCATATTCAAAAACAAGCTAAACAACAGAATATCATTAAGAAATTTCCATTTTTTTTAAATAGTGAATAAACTTTTTTTCAATTATATAAAATCAATCGCACATAGTTATCCTGACCTCCACACTATCTGAAATAACAGATTAAAAAACTGCACCAAAAACTGTAAAGCCCATTTCTATCTCCTTCACTAATATGTATTTAGATCTACCAAATTTCAACAGGTTGGTTTAATTAAATAATAAGGGGTTAACATAATAATATGTAAACATTATAAAGAACAGAAATATGATATTGGAGTTTACATTTTACACCTTAATAAATTGACTGTAATGGATCAAGATAACTTACTTTTATTATAATTTTCGATATTTAGTATATAATATAAAACAACTTAAAATGTACACCAATGTTTCATTATTATCAAAACAAGGATTTGTATTTACAATTTAGCATCAAAAAACAATTCTTATATGAAAGCATAGTTAACAAACCTTAACCAAAAAACTGTTAAATCATACTTTATTCTAGGAATTAAGACCCATAAATATTGAAAATATTACAAGGATACAGCGTAAAGTATGGGTGAGTTGCTTTATTCCCCGGTTGATCCATCAGATGTGTTTTATCTCATTCTAACCTCGGAGATAGAATGAGATAAAACACATCTGATGGATCAACTGGTGAATAAAGCAACTCGCCCTATAAATGGGAAATCTATTGAATAAATAAACTACTAAAGTATTACCTGGGTTTAATTCCTAAATAAAATGAAAAAAAAATTATATATAAACTGTTAAAAAATGTATCGTTTTAATATTTGCTGATGATTTAAAATATGTTTCTAGTCAGTAATTCTGCGTATTTTTTTAATCAGAATTATTTAACTAATAAGCTGAATTACTGGCTCGAAATTTACCAAGTAAATGTAAAAAGAAGTTTTTGTCATCTTAATTTTCAAAGAAGTATAACGTATATTTCTATTGCAGGTATGAAAATAAAAGCAATATTTATAATATGTTATCAAGTAGAGTTCATACTAATTTTTAAAAAAGTCAAGAAATTAATCAGAAAAATTTATAAACCACTATTATTAAATCATGAATATACTTAATATAATTTTTTCAATATATTAATGTCATTCCATCCTTGTGGGCCAATATCTGCCAGCATGTTCTTCTAAAATAAATTCTTCAACCACATATATAGTTCGTCCAATAAGTAAGCACTCATCTAAAGAATGTTTATTTGAACCCATTAAATAATGCGGCATACTTACTAGAATATTAATCGCATAGCCCATAAGAAATTTTGAGGTGATTGTTAATTTGTGATAGCTTTTTACTTGTAATATGAAAATCAATAATACTAAATTAATTTGTATTAAAATAATAAATAAATTAGGCATAAAATTTAAAATCTATTACAAATATAGCAATAAATCACTTTGCACGTTAATCTACTGGTTTTTGAAAAAATTACACTAATTGTAAGAGATTTTTTGCTTTCATCGTCAGTATATTTTACTTCTAAAACAATTTGTTGGTTTAAATTAGTAATATTGTTGTGGAGTTATTACAAAAATCATTGATCGGAAGATTTCAAGAAAACGTTCACCATCACATAAGAAGTGTTCTACAAGAAAAAAACAAACAACAAACCCTGCTTTGACTTAAATTTATCTTTAACTAGAGTTAGGTAAACTACTATTAGTGCCACTTAGTAATTGCTGAGCTGACCTGGCTGCTATTGTAGGATCAAATAGTAGCGGATGAGGGTTTGCTTGAAAGCCAGAAAGAGGAGGAGGAGGTAGGGATGTATTTGAAAAGTTTGCTGTAGTATATAAAACGTTTGGTTGAACATCTTGTGACTGAGGAAAAGTGGAATATACTGGCACATTACTATATACTGGTTGAGGTTGGGGATAACTATAAGCACCTAAATTTGGGTAATTTAAGTTTGGATTAAAAACTGCTGGCGTAGTTTGAGTACCATACATTGGTACATGTTGTATATTTTCACTTGTACATGACGGAGATGTTGATATACTAGGAAACTGCGATAGATCAGAATTATCAGAAGATTGAGGCACATGAGTATTAAATTGAGGAATTGAAGAAGGTGGAGGTATGTTACTGCCATATACAGATATAGTATTGACATCGACAGTAGTTGTAGTTGACACGTCTGTACTTGGTTCTAGTTGAGGAGCATTTGAGAATGGTTCCGATTTTGAAGAAGGAGTAATTATATTACTCTGACCTGTTTGCAGTGACAGATCGCCCATACTTTGAACTACATTTGTAACATTTTCATTAAATTGGTTTGAAACAGTTGTAAATGTAGTACTGGCAGGGACTGTGCTTGCTTCTGTTGAAAGTAATGGCAAGTTGAATGCAGTAGTTGTAGGTTTATATACCGTGGTAGACTGTTTTCTAGGCAAATTACCTCGAACTGGGATGCGATGTAAATAACCATAACCAATCCCACATCCTACTAAGCCTTCACCACCCCATCGAGAGTTGGGTGTAATGGAAACTTCCCTACAACTGTCATCATCTGAATTATATACGTATAATTTTAAACTAACACCATCATGATTTTCAATTAAATTAAAAAGATCTTCACTTTCATGTAAAATAGAATCAGAGCCAATTATATAGTCAGAGAATGCTCTAAGACCAGCTAGTGATGCTGGAGAACTTGGATGAACCTCTAAAATATGCCAAACATTTTCCTTGGCAACTTCAAATGAGCAGAATCTTATACTAATCCCTAGTAAACCCTGTCCTCCCCATGAATCACTAGGTTCGACTGTCACACTTCTTACATTTTGCGTTTTACAGCTGTATATTGTTAACGGAAGTTGTTTTCCTAAAAATATTCGGTCTAATTAACTAAATTCTAGGATCACATTTTACTTCTTACCAACTCCATTCTTTAAAATTTGTTTAAGCGTATCATTATCTCGATCTAATCTAGTCCCATTTATTGCTACAATAAAATCAAAAAATGGTTGAAGTCCAGCTTTACTACCAGGGGAGTTTTCTTGTACCTAAAATTTAATGAAGATAAACGGGTATGTTTCAATATCAAATAATAGTACTTACTCGTAAAACATGATAGCCATCAGTACCACCCCCAGGAATATCGACACTTTCAGAATTGCCCATATTTCTTTTAAAATTTAAAATTACGTGGCATCATAACCAAAAATCAACTGACAGTATTAACTTGGACGTTAATATAAATGACGTATCGACAGAAAGAAATTATTGCAATGTTACCAACTTTGGATTAGTTTCAACGTTTGATCCAAATCCCAAATGACAGAATTTTCATAGTAAGGAGTTACAGTGGTCCTAAACCCGTTAAGGTAGTTCATGCACTCGCGATTTGCGATATGCGATTTTATAACGAAAAATAATGTTCGTTCATGCACAAACGCGAAAACTAGTTATTTTTGAATTTCAAACAGACTTGTCGCTTGTCAGACTTGCTGTTGTTGCTGTTAACCAACAAATTATACATACAACAAAAAACGAAAAAACTACTTATTGATAACAAGTAAATGCCATGAATAGTGCTTATGTGTTGATGCTTTTACCACAAGAATAACTAACAATCAGAAGAGTAACAGAAAGAGAGATCCGATGTCGGCGGCTATGACCTTGAGCACATTTGTTCTATGCAAAGGACAAGGAAAGGACAAGGAAGGACAAGGATAGTTGCCACGGCACTGGCAATTAGATGTTCTTCCAATTTCTTCCAAAGCCCGAACGCTAGAAATCTACCTGATTATCGGACCTCTCTTTCTGTTATTCTTCTGGTTGTTACTTATTCTTGTGCTTTTACAATGTAGAGAATAATTATAACTTAGTATTTAATCAGAAAAAGAAACAAAAAATACAGATTGTGCAGTGAGAGATTTTTATGAAAAGAAAAGATCAGGGCTTAAATGCGCAAATAATATAATTCATCAATATTTCTATGAAGAAACGCGCATGAGCAGTTTAAAAAAATTTCGCGATAATCGCGAAAAATAGAAACAATTTCAATTTTCCCGCCCCCAAATTTAAATTTTGCGATTCTCGCTATAAACTGAATTGGAAATAGTTCTGTCAAAAAGTTTTGAAACTAGAGCCAATCAAATTAAATCCTGAAAATCGCAAATCGCGAGAGTGCATGATTAAGAATTTTGTTTGCCAAATTAAATTTGCGTTACATTTTATTTTTAAATTTATAAATGTAAATTATATACAGTGTGTCTCACTTTTCACACCACTACACCCCAATATCTAGGCCATTTGTTGATCGATTTAGATCAAATTTGGTATACTTCTTTTCTTTCAGATTGTGTTTAAAAAGTTATTAATAAAAAATTTTTTCAAACTTAAATACACCTATACTATGTATGATCAAAAGAAATTGGCAAAAATTAGGAATTTATATTAGCGATTGAGATAGGGTTTTTGGTTTTACAGATTCTTGTTCAGCATGACCTGGTATACCAAATTTCGTTAAAAAATATTCATTCCTTAAAAAAAAAGTAATAAAAATCTAAGATTTCAAAATAATCACCCTACTACTACTAGAGCTATTCTACCACTTAACCCCTACTGGGGTTAAGTGGTAGAATAGCTCTAATAGCTAAACTTCGCCCCTAATGCATGTATTATATTTTATTATGTAATATTTAATGCATTAATAAAGACCATTATTATTATTATTATTATTATTATTATTACTATTCCAGTTATTTATTGCCGGATATTTACATAACTTGGTAGTCGGGTGATATAATGACGCTAATTAAGCATTAGGACACTTTTTTTGAAAATATCAAATAACGCAACTTTTATTATTTTTTATTATTGAAATCGTAGATTTTTATTACTTTTTTTTTGAAGGAATGAAATTTTTTTAACGAAATTTGGTATACAGGCGTTTTAGAGGTCATGCTGAAAAAGAATCTATAAAAACAAAAACCCTATCTCAATCGTTAATATAAATTCCTAATTTTTGCCAATTTCTTTAGGCGTATTTAAGTTTGAAAAAATTTTTTATTAATAACTTTTTAAACACAATCTGAAAGAAAAGAAGTATACCAAATTCGATCTAAATCGATCAACAAATGGCCTAGATACTGGTGTGTATGTGAAAAGTGAGACACACTGTACTATAATAGTTAGTAATTTTTTTTGACAAAAATGTTTTATTAAAATAGCACGCCTATTAATCAATGTTATTCTCAAAATACGCGAGGCCTTTTAAGATTATAATCATTAAAACATAATCTGAGTTACGGTCCTCACCTTTAAGTGGAGGTAGAGAAGTTGCTAGGTACCAATAGCCTTAAAAAGGGGCTGGGATTCAATTTTTTTCGAGAATCAATGATACCTAAATTTTACTCCAGAAACGATTATAAAATAATTAATCGTCATTTATATAATAGAAACAACAAAATAAATCAATGAATAACGGTGTAGGTATTCTAGATTCTAGAACACGTCATTGAACAATAAAATAAAATACTAATCTGTCTCACCAACAGAGATGCAAATAGACTCCGCCCCATTAATTTTATAGTAGCAACGGTGCAAGGCGTATAGACTTTGTTTACATCAATGAGCAGCATTAGGGCGAGGAAAATGCGGGGTGAGGCAGAGCTGAAGACCGCGGTCTGTCATTTACTTTACATATAACCTAAAAAGGGACACTAACTAAACACTGCTCTGCTGTTGTAGAAGGACGAACTCGGCGGTCGACAAGTGACGTATGATATATTATTGATTACAACTCGTATAAGAAAGTTTAGCGTTTATGCGTTTTAACTGGTCTAATGTGTAAAACCGAGCTGGCCTTTGTCAGTCAAATCTAGCGGTTGCTTTGTAATTCGGGTTCTATAAATACGACCAATTGAGAAATTCCATTCAAATTTAGCGGACATTTTTGGGGCGGAGTCTATTTGCATCTGTTGAGACAGAGTTATAATCGATAGGTACACTGCGCGTCATATAAATGTGGTACACTTTGATTTTATCAATGTAAATCTGGCTCAACTTGTCAAATTTGGCATTATTAGATCTGTCACAGATACTTATAACAGGCGAGTTGCTGTATTCACCGGTTGATCCACCATGTGTTTTATCTCGTTCTAACCTCGGAGATAGAACGAGATAAAACACATCTGATGAATCCACCGGTGAATAAAGCAACTCGCCCAAAGTGAACTGGAGACGTTGCAATTCTGACGTCTCTGACATGATCATAACCTACAAAGCTCTTAAATGACAGTTTGCATCAGTCAAGCTCAGGAAGATCACCATACACAACTAAAAAAACCTGATTTTCGGGTTCGGGTTACAACTGTTGTACCACATTTATATGACGCGCAGTGTACATATTATTTCACCCTTATCATCTCGAGATCGACGGCACTCTTTTAATTTACTTTTTATATTTCATCACATGTCCGCTCTACATTTAACGTTAAATTTCAAATCTACCGATCTAAAATATCCTAATCTAACAGCGGCATATGTCGTCCACCTCGTCAGTCATGATTAAATGGACCAAGAACGGTAAACTGGACTCCAGTTTACCGTTCTTGAGCTGTATATTCTCAGTATGAATGGACCAGCGCGGCCCAGGAGGTTAGCCGTGTATAGTTGGTTGCGATTTATTTTTTTTTACAAAGTTTAGCATTTTTTGAACTTGAACTACAAAACATAATATCATTTCTTATTCAAGTTAACCTAGCATAAAATAAATGGCCTGGTAGGAGAAACGTCAAAAATTCGATGGCAGTTAACGTGTTAAGTATATCTTTTTGTTATTGTAAATATGTTTTAAACTTTCCTGATGCCTTCGTCAATATGATAAATAATATAAAAGTTTTCCAAATGGTGAATACGCATACAATTGGAGTACCTACCGCTATTACAGTCAATGATAATACTTTGTATTATAATCGAATAATTATGTGCTAATAACCTTCGAAGCTCTAGCCAAAGCCAAATGGCAAAGAATTAATTACATCCTACAAGCAGATTTTTTTTTTTGATATTGGTATTTTATTTTAAAATTTTAGTTACAAAGTGGTGTTTTGAATACCTACCTAATTCAAGGAATTTTTCTGTATATATATGCTAATAATAATATGTAATACAAATTATAACAGGAAGTTTCAAATGTCTTAAGTTTTCTATTCAATTTGAAACACACTGTTTTATCAGTGTAGAGGGAAGTTATATTTTAAAAATTAATAACACATTTCTCTGAGTGTAGACGTAAGCGGTATTCAAGGTCACGGATATTGAACCACCAAATATCAAAGGCGCCGCCAAAGCCTTCGCTCTGTGATTTTCCCGTTGTAACGATGGTTCTATTCAGTGTCGCATCAATGATCCCAATAGGCATTTACGATAATTGGAGCGTTACATACCGCAATGTATCAGAGCGTTCGATAATAAGAACATATCTACCGAACCGCGTTCGGTAAATGTATCGAATGTATTCGCTACATCTACCCGATACAAAATTTATGGATCGACTACATCGGTTGGTAAATGCGGTATAACCTCAAAATATGATAAAAAAAACTTAATTTTGACACTTCGACGTTTAGCATTTATTTTTGTGAGTATTTATTCTTATTCGATAAAATGAAACCCGTCACGAACGAAAATAAGGAAGTAATTTTCGATGAGGATGGGAACATCTACGTATATAATGAATGAGGGAAGTAGGTATATTTAAATAATACTAAATAGGCATTTACGATAATTGGAGCGCTACATACCGCAATGTATCAGAGCGTTCGATAATAAGAACATATCTACCGAACCGCGTTCGGTAAATGTATCGAATGTATACGCTACATCTACCCGATCCAAAATTTATGGATCGACTACATCGGTTGGTAAATGCGGTATAATCTTAAAATATTATTAAAAAACTTAATTTTTGACATTTTGCGAGTATTTGAGAAAAATGAAACCCATCACTGACGAAAATAATGAAGTAATTTTAGATGAGGACGGAAACATTTATGTATATGTATAATGAATTAAGTAAGTAAGTAGGTATACCTAAATATGCAATACATATAAATGTTTTTTTACTTTCCATTTTGACATGGCGAGCAGTATGGACTTATGAATAAGCATAAAATAAAAAAGTAATTCAATTTTCAATTATTTATTAATTAGTCAAGTGATGCTTTGGGTTACATTTGAAATTTTGCGTTCGGTAATTCTTAGCTCGGTAGATGTATTGACATAAAACAGCTGATTACCGCAATGTACCAGGATACATTACCCGCTCCAATTATCGTAAATGCCTAATATTATACAATATACATACATTTTTCAATTTTCAATTATTTATTAATTAGTCAAGTGATGGTAGGTTAGATTTGTGAAATTTTGCGTTCGGTAATTCTTAGCTCGGTAGATGTACTGACATAAAGCAGCTGATTACCGTAATGTACCAGGATACATTACCCGCTCCAAATATCGTAAATGCCTAATATTTGATTTATTAGTGTCAATGTCATTGTCATATTAAGCAAAAATAAATTTTGTATTACTTAATCATGCTTTGTCATGTTTTGAGTGAAGAAGAAAAAGGCTGCATCATCGCCAAACTTGGAGAAGGGTGGTCCCAACCCAACAATACATAGCAAGTGAAATTAATTGCAGCAAAAGCACGATTCAAAAACTAAAAAAAAGTGGATATATAGAAACTCATGATCTGAGCAGGGCAGTGAGTTAGTGGGTTAACTATGTGAATTTAAACCCATTTCTAATTCTGTTGAAGCCAATAAAGAGCAAACCTAGTTCCCAGCGTCTGTTAAGCAAGGAAACGGTTGCGAGAGCAAGGTCTATTTAACTACGCCAGTGCTAAAAAGCACCGACTAACAGATGATAATAAAGAGGCAAGAATGCAGTTTGCAAATACTTTTATTAATGAAAACGATCGTTACTGGGAGAGAGTGGTTTTTTCCAAAGAATAGTAATTTTCGTCACAAGTCCGGAAGGTGACTTGTTACAGTCGAGTAGATATTATGGACGAGGCGACGTCAGGAGCCGAGTCCAGAATATCTAAACGAGGCTGGAACAACACCTTACGGACGTGTGTCGAATGATATTTTATTTCATCCCGTCATTTCTTGTATAATTAGTATATTTGTATAATTTGACACTTGGTTATTTTCTTATGTCATTTGACATTTGACACTATTTTTTAATTTACGGTCGATTTTTATGTCAAACAACAGTCAAAAGGTATAATAACAGTTTGTGATTGGTTCGTAATAAGTTTCCGGTGGTTTCCGGTACTTTACCGGCTCTGATACCGTAATGTCTCATTTTCCGGCCGCATATGAATACTGTACTGTTGTACTTTCCGGACGGGATGAAATAAAAGATATTTCAGTCCTGCTACAATGGTCAACGTCCCAGGGGTCATAAGTTTGATGAAGAATATTTGTACAAAACAGATAATGGCGGAAGGTCTGTCTTTTTGTTTAGTTTTTGAATTGAGCCTTTGCTGCAATTAATTTGACTTGCCATGCGTTGTTAAGACCACCCTTCTCCAAGTGTGATGATGCTGTAGCTTTTTTCTGCTTCTCTCAAAACCATACCAATTAATTGTTTTCTTATAATTAAAAAATATTAACAACTTATTTCTTATTAGTTTTTTTTAAATAAATACGACCCCACCAATGATTTCTTGTCAAAATAATTTAATTGACATAACTGATGTAAACACTCCCATTTACAAAGGAAAATTTTTCGAAAAAACATACTACTTGATAAAAAAGTAATCGACTGATTTTTCCGTTGTAACTAAGGTTCTATTCAGTGTCGCATCAATTTCAATTATAGCTGCTTTCGTTCGTCTATGAAAAGTAAATCACTGTTCACGTGAACATAATCTATGTTTTCTTAATCATGGATTACGACAGTGTCAACAATCGAACGCGTCCCTACATAAAAGTTACGTTCACGTCGTTCACGATCCAAATACAAAACAAAACATAACCACAATCATCATGGTGCATGATACAAGACACAGAAAATCTGTATTTTATGGCATTCTGTTAATAACTCATTAAATTTAGTACCATTAGTAGGATGTACAAGCTCTACTTCTTGTCTGGAATCATTCATTTTTACTTTACCGGCTTTGACTGACAAATGACAAATAATTTCGAGGTTATAAGTAGATGAAAACAGGATTACTTAAAAATGAACACGAAAAATCCATGATTCGGAGGGGCAAGGGGATTGCTGAACATGATTTTAAAAATAAGAGAGGGAGAAAACAAATCAGAACAAACGAACATGTAAATATGAATCATGATTACCTTGTTCACGTATGATTAGCACGAACGAAAGCAGCTATGATGTTCAAATCACGAAAGAAGACCGTTACGTCATCATTATAATTCGTATGAATCAAATCAATACTGCGTTAGTCATCAACAACTTCAGTCGGAGATATTAATAGCATTGTTTATAAAGTATTATAGTTATTCAACCTGATTTCTAAGTATGTGCTGCCAACTTGTGAGTAATTTACATACTAGTCAGTTTCTATGACTACGTTTACAGTTTTTTTACTTTTGTTTTTAAAATATTTTATCATTAAAAAATATACATTTCAGGATACATTTACACATTGCGGCCATTGCGCAGCCGGATGTGACGTCGAGCTCGAGAAAAATATGAACTGTCGTGTACGTGACATCGCAACTAACCTCAAAAATATGATTTGCACGTCATCAAATGACGCGTTTAGTAGAAAAAGTAATACCAGCGCACAAATATGTAAAGTCACCATTTCGATATACATTTACAAAAATATACATTTTTAAAGATTTTCACATATTAAGCTGCTTTTATCAAAATCTGTGCTTGGTTCCTGTACTATCAATTAAAATCTTGTTCAGTGCATTACTAATGAAGTTTTGATTGCCGTAATTTAATAAAATAAAATGATTTTTGTTGGCTGGAAATCCAACCTATAATTAGCAGTTTATTTTAAATATAATCTATAATATTGAAACTTTATTGAGATGATTTTTATATGTTATAATCATATTATAATGGATTCAAGCTGAAACTACTAAAATTAAAATCGAAAATAAATTAAAAGAAACTCTAAATTTGAGGTTATTTCAGTCCTATATGCTGGATCATGTGCATCATACATGATCCATTTGACGGCTTTAGGGCTATTGTAATAAATTTAAACGTTCGGTGATTGATTATTTTTACATAAACGCTGATTAAAAGATGAAATAATAAAAAACTAGATTTTAAATACAATACATCATGTTCCTACACTTACTTGCCATTCCTCAAATTTATTTTGTCTTTTCTGTAGAAATATCTTATATTGATACCTTTTTTACTTTTATTATGATTTTTACACATAGCTACAGCACTATTAGTGATTTTTATAGTCGCGAAATTGCGAAAAGCGAAATGTGAGACGTGTTATTGGTCAATTCCAAATTTTAATGTAAAATGAACCAATAGCAACACGTTTCGCATTTCGCTTTTCACAATTTCGCGACTATGAAAATCCGGCTTTACAACTAACCTCAAAAATATGCACTTTTTAAAATTTTTGTATATTTATGTCATTTTTATCAAAATTTCTGCTTGTTTCCTGTACTATCATCTAAAATCTTGTTCGATGCATACTAATGAAGTTTTAATTGTCCTAATCTAATGAAATAGGATGCTCTTTGTTGACTGGAAATCCAACCTATAAATAGCAATTCATTTTTAATAATCTACGTAGGTACAATATTGAAACTTTATATTTATATCTACTGTCTTATTAGAGAGTTTTTAAATGTTATTATGGATCCAAGCTGAAGCTACAAAATTATAATTAAAGTAAAAATAAATTTACAAAAACTAAACATTTTAGGTTATGTTAGTCATATGATGTATAAATAATTCATTTTAGAACAAAAAATCCAATAGTTTAATAAAAATAGAAAACTGACAAACTGTCAAAAGTTATTAATATACAGTCAAGGTTCGATCTATGACTTTAGTTCTTCGTCGAATGTCATGTGACGTAGATGCACCGGATGTACGAAATTCGTGCATGCGTCGTACCATTGTTTATAATAAACAATGGTCGTAACGTAAACGACACCGGGGGCTACGGTCGTAATAATGGGCACACATCATCCAGCACGCCATCTACCAATGATCCACCGGTACTAACAAGAGGTTGAATAACTATATACTTTATAAACAATGTTAATAGTCACATATAATGGACTCCCTTTCCCTGTCTCTCTCGTTTTACCATTTTGTAAACAAAGAACGCTTGAAGCGTACGTTGAAGATTAGAAATTTAATTTGTGACGTAACGTTCATCTCTCGTGATTTGAAGTATATGTTTTTTATTAGTGTCAACGTCATTGTCATATTAAGCAAAAATAATTTTTTTATTACTTAATCATGCCTTATCATGTTTTGAGTGAAGAAGAAAAAGGCTACATCATCGCCAAACTTGGAGAAGTCTAATCTAAGTCAAAAACTAAACAAAAAGTGGATAGAAACTCATGATCTGAGCAGGGCAGTGGGTTCTGGAAAGAGTACTCTAGAAAACGACAATACCCTGGTTAACTATGTGAATTTAAACCCGTTTTCTAACTATATTGAAGCATAGAGATAGAATATAAGGAGATGCTATACAATATAAATAGGTAAGGAAATAACGGTACTACTGGGCGGAGCTTATTGTAGTAGCAATATGGCGGCTTTAACAGAGTTGGATTAAGCGCGTTCTCACGATTCGATTTTAGTTGGTCAACTTTCAACTTTCGTAATCAACTAAATTCGGTGCAGTTTTTGGTTCTTTTTAGACAAGATATTTAATCTAGTAGAACTAGTTTTATGGGGCGTATAGGTCCCTTTGAAAGAAAACTGCACTATTAGTTCAATAGTACCAATTCCTACAGCTTCTTAATTGGGTGTGTGGATGATGGTGAATATGGAAAGTAAAACAATAGGCAAATAAGTAAATTTATCTTTAATTTATATACCCATGTTATACATTGTTTCAGAATACATAAATATACAGTACCCCAAGAAAAATTATAGCCAAATTGGAAACAAATACGGGATGATCGTGCGTAAAGCGTAAATAGAGAAAACGATCAGTGAATGTGTAACGCCCACATTTCTTCGAAGTGGTACGTATCAATCAGAAGATTTTCTCCAGGGCTATATTGAATAACTGACACGTCAGCGCATCTTCCTGTCGCAGTCCTTTGTGTATTTCGAACGGTTCCTATATTATGTCGTTCTGAAGTTTAACTGCGGACGTGGTATCAACCATGGTCATTTTAATCAGACAAGTTAGCTTCATTGGTACTCCGAGTTCGTTCATAACATCGTGCAACATCGACCTAAGAATGTTATCATACGCTGCTTTAAAGTAGATGACAAGTGGTGCATACCAGTGTTATACCAATGTCAAATTCTCTGGATTTTTCTCGGATTTGATGCAAAGTTGGTAGTTGAGCGACCTGGTCTGAATCCTGACTGATATTCTCCGAGGTGGGCTTCAGAGAATGGTTTCAGTGTTTCATTTGGGTTGGTCCTCCGGCCAGCAGCTCTTGAAAATGTTCCCAGCAGCTCTTGAAAATGTTCTGTCCATTCAAATAGAATATATTTTTTATTGCTTATTAAGTTTCCTCCTTTGACTCTGACTCTACAGATATTAGTTCTTGGTTTAAAAACCTTTCTTGTCGCATTTCTCTTCCCTTCTAAGTTGCTTGTATTTGTCTACCGCCGCCCTTTGTCCTACGCTGTAGCATGTATAAAGTACACTACCAATAATAGCATTTATATACCATAATTTTGTAGGTACGGTTCTGTTTATTGTTTATACTAACTTATGAAATGTTATTCCCGACATCTTTTTATCCACGCCGTCTCTGCTACAGCAGCTACGCACAGCATAAGACAAACTAACAAAAAATACTTAGACAGTTCTCAAAACACAAATGAAATGCTAAATATTGCTCAACATAAACTGACAACAAATGACACTACAGTTTGACATTTTTGACAAAAAAGTAGTAGCAATATGGCGGACATGAAACCACTTTTGCCACGTGATGCCGTCTCCCTATTATATTCTATCTCTATGTATTGAAGCCAAAGAACAAACCAACTTCCCAGCATCTGTTAGGACAGCAAGAAAACGGTTGCGAGAGCAAGGTCTATTTAACTGTGCCAGTGCTAAAAAGCCCCGACTAACAGATGTTAATAGAGAGGCAAGAATGCAGTTTGCATATACTTTTATTAATGAAAACGCTCGTTACTGGGAGCGAGTGGTCTTTTTCGACGAAAAGATATCTCAGTCCTGCTACAATGGTCAACTGCGAGTTGTCCCATGGGGCATAAGTTTGATGAAGAATATTTGCACAAAACAGATAATAGCGGAAAATATTCTGTCTTTTGGTTCAGTTTTTTAATCGTGCTTTTGCTGCAATTAATTTCACTTGCTATGCGTTGTTAAGACCACCCTTCTCCAAGTTTGGTGATGATGTAACCTTTTTCTGCTTCTACTAACCATACTAATTAATTGTTTTCTTATAATTAAAAAATATTAACAATACGCTGATTTAGTGAAAACGTCATCTGACAGATAATTGGATGCAAACAATGTTTGAAGTTAGTAAAAGCGATAATAATTTAATTAAATAAAAATATTTAAGCACTAAAAAGGTATGTATATGATTAATTTACCAGTATTTTATAACCTGTTATAATATAACGTAATATAATAATGATTTAGATTTATAAACAAAAATAAAATAGTCTTGTACATACCTTGCAAATGGTTATTTGTAAATAAATACAGTTCATTTGATCAATTTTATAAAATTACACGTGTTTATATCAGTAGATGTTATAAATTCATAAATTGTTTGCATCCAATTTTGACATTACATGACTTATATGACGCGCACTAAATGCGCGTATTATTTCTTATTAGTTTTTTTTTTAATAAATACGACCCCACCAATGATTTCTTGTCAAAATAATTTAATTGACATAACTGATGTAAACACCCCCATTTACAAAGGAAAATTTTTCGAAAAAAACTTGATAAAAAATCGATTACTTTTTTTCGGCCGCGATAGTACACTCATTGTTTATAAAGTATATAGTTATTCAACCTCTTGTTAGTACCGGTGGATCATTGGTAGATGGCGTGCTGGATGATGTGTGCCCATTATTAAGACCGTAGCCCCCGGTGTCGTTTACGTTACGACCATTGTTTATTATAAACAATGCTACGACGCATGCACGAATTTCGTACATCCGGTGCTATCCGGTGCATCTACGTCACATGACATTCGACGAGGAACTAATGTCATAGATCGAAACTCGACTGTAATTATTAATAACTTTTGACAGTTTGTCAGTTTTTTATTTTTAAAATATTGGATTTTAGTAGTGTTTCTGCTCTCTGTGGCAGAAAAATTTGTATATATTTCTTTGTTATGTGTTTGTTATTGACTATTACAATTTATAATGACGAATTGTGCTGTAGCTATGTGTAAAAATCATAATAAAAGTAAAAAGGTATCAATATAAGATATTTCTACAGAAAAGACAAAATAAATTTGAGGAATGGCAAGTAAGTGTAGGAACATGATGTATTCTATTTAAAATCTAGTTTTTAGTGATCTGGATGTTCACCTAAAAATGTCATATATCACAAATACAGATATATATAATATAAACACCTCAAATAATTATTTCATCTTTTAATCAGCGTTTATGTAAAAATAATCAATCACCGAACGTTTAAATTTATTACAATAGCCCTAAAGCCGTCAAATGGATCATGTGCATCATATAGCATATATAGGACTGACATAACCTCAAATTTAGAGTTTTTTTTTTATTTATTTTCGATTTTAATTTTTGTAGTTTCAGATTGAATCCATTATAATATGATTAGAACATATAAAAATTATCTCAATAAAGTTTCAATATTATAGATTATTTAAAATAAACTGATAATTATAGGTTGGATTTCCAGCCAACAAAAATCATTTTATTTTATTAAATTACGGCAATCAAAACTTCATTAGTAATGCACTGAACAAGATTTTAATTGATAGTACATGAACCAAGCACAGATTTTGATAAAAGCAGCTTAATATATGAAAATCTTTAAAAATGTATATATTTTTGTAAATGTATATCGAAATGGTGACTTTACATATTTGTGCGCTGGTATTACTTTTTCAACTAAACGCGTCATTTGATGACGTGCAAATCATATTTTTGAGGTTAGTTGCGATGTCACGTACACGACAGATTCATATTTTTCTCGAGCTCGACGTCACATCCGGCTGCGCAATGGCCGCAATGTGTAATGTATCGTGAAATGTATATTCTTTTAATGATAAAATATTTTAAAAACAAAAGTCAAAAAACTGTAAACGTAGTCATAGAAACTGACTAGTATGTAAATTACTCACAAGTTGGCAGCACATACTTAGAAATCAGGTTGAATAACTATAATACTTTATAAACAATGGTACACTTGATTTCAAAAAAAAGTATACACTTTATTTTAGCAATGTAAACATGACTTTTGCAAAAATATTTATAAGTCATCTAAAAGTCAACTGTCACATTTTTTTTCAAGTTGAAGTTTATTAATATTCAAGTTTGATTAGACCATTCTTGAAAATTTTAAATATTTGTCAATTTTTAATAATGGTTAGACAACTAACAGAAATTCAGCAGATTAGATATTGTTTCCAAATTGGAAAATGGATGGTGCGGAATTGCTTCTGAATATAACAAATAAATCCACTCTGATGAAAGTTAAAAAATATGGGAAAATGAAAGAAACTATATCCCCCAAGCATGGATCTGGTAGGCCTAAACGAAGTAATGAGCAACAACTCTTATAAATTAGTGAATGCAGTTTTGGAAACAAATCTTCCTGCATATCTACGGCCTGTAGAAGAATTAAATAGCATTCTGAAGTGTGCTGCTAGAAAATACAAATTAACGGAGGAAAAACGCAAGGACTGATCATTTTTGCACTTAACCATAATATTATTGTTAAACAATGAACACTTTTGGTTAAAAGTTATATTTTCTGACGCAAAAGTAAGTTTTCCAGTCGTGTAATGATGGACATATAACTATTATCTTATTATCTATCGTCATCAAAATGCGGAACAACTTCGTGCCATAATTGAAGATGAATGGGAAAGTTTATGTAATACCCAAATTGCAGAAAATTTAGTTTTATCAATGCCTAGGAGGCGACAAGCAATTTTAGATGGGGATGGAGCAATGACTAAATATTAATTACTGTTATTTATGTTGTAATTTGTTTATTTGTGTTTTAAATTTTTATTCAAAATGTTATATTTATAATATATTTCTACTAAAAATAGGATTATTTATTTATTTATTAGTATAACTTACGTAATTACAACTGACTGACATCTATATTTTCTTTATTAAGTTAATTTCAATAATTTACTGTCAAAAGAACAATTTAGACAACTAGAAATAGGCCATTTCCCATTTCCTTATCTAAACGGGTTTTCGGAAACTTATTCCCTGTAACCAGATCACTATCTCTGTCTTTGTTATTCTTATAGTTTTAGAAAAAGAGAAGTATATTTGCAGATCGCTCATGGTATGTTTCCGAAAACCCCATAAGAGTTGTACTACTTTTTTTTGAAATCAAGTTACATGCATATTCTGGTTCTATGAAATATTTAGTTTTGTAATAAGTAGTACTTTTTGCTTCTAGGTTATATTTTTGACTTATGGTTAATTTAAGAAGTTATAAAATGGCCGGTTTAGTCCATGATACAATAATACAAGATATGATATTAAAGTGTTCAAATTTCGTCCGGTTTGCGCATGACGTCACACAGTGAGTAATTTTTAAAAACTATGTCGTGTTTTCGAATTTAATATCAAAAATATTGTTAGTTAGGAACTCTGTTTTATGGCTTTTATTCATAAATATAGGTTTACTGCCATAGTATAATACTAAGCAAAATAGTCTTTATACTAAGTTAATGACGGCTATTTAAATTATTACATTTTAGATGAAATTTATTAGAGCCCAGAGATAACACTGATTATTACATTTGATTTATTTTATGCAGATATTTCTATATTATACGTGAATATAAGTGTAATAATACGAAATTAACTCCCAATTTATATTTTTCGTAGGCATGTATTTCGATTTGTAATTGTTGAATATTTTTTATTTATTTTTTATTTTTATTTATTTATTTATTTTAAATACATACCCAACAGGCAAAAGCCCAATTATAGGATACGAAGGTACATTGAAATAAAATTACATAAAAACCAAATAAGTGGTAACAATAACAGTGGTGAGAATTAAAATGGTAATAATAAAAATAGTAAAAAACATAAACAGTAACAAACGTATTAAAAATCATTATACATTTATACTCAGACAGCATATTATGTAAATATTTAAATATAACACCCCTACTTAGTTGTAAATACTTTTCAATTGCTTAATTGTACAAAAAAATATATCAAAACCCTTCCCTCAATGTTGCAATAATTAGAGATCATCTGATATAAGGGAGATGCTTTAAGAATATCGGTATTAGCTGTAGGGAGATTAAAAATGTTGTTGTGTCGCGCCGAGATCCTGGGCACTCTAATATGAATCTGATTTAAAATACCCGGACAGTCCAAAATATGATTTAAAATTTTATATAAAAATATAATCAGGTGTGTTGATCTCCGTTTGGACAATTCTGTAAGATTAAACCTAGTTAATAATTCATTATGAGGAAAACCTATTTGTGGATATACGCCATCTAACACATACACTGCAGATTTTAAAAATCGCCTCTGAATTCTTTCAAACGTTGCAATATGAGTGACATAGATTGGGTTCCAGACTATTGACGCATATTCCAATTTCGATCTTACAAAGGATATATATAATAATCGAAGGGTAAACATGTTAGAAAAACCTTTTGAGTTCCTAATTACAAATCCTAAACATTTAAATGCAGATGAAATAGTAACTTCAATATGTTTCAAAAAAGTAAGTTTAGGATCAAAAGTTACTCCAAGATCTTTTATATAATCAGGTCTGTTCAATAGTACACCTCCCAGTTTATAATTGAATTCAATAGGATTTTTTTTCCTTGTGAATGACATAACGTTACATTTGGAAGCATTTAATGGTAAGTTGTTTTGTGTACACCAGAATATGTCTTATGTCTGGCCCTACAACTTAATAATTTTGGGGTTCTTGTTATTCGAAGTTTTCGAAATTATAAAAATGGCAAGTCAAATGTAAAAAAGGATAAATTAACCATACATTCAATATATTTGATATTTAAGAATTTTGAAGAATATTTCTAAATAAAAAAACAGTGCGATCGCCAGACAGTATGCAGCATAATAGAAAACTTATTTATAATAATTTCTCAAAAATAGTTTCTTGCCGAAAGTTAAATATAGTAAAAGTATACAAGGAAAAACTAGTTTTGACGTCAAATTTTACCTTTAATATGTAGGAAGTTAAAAAAATATAAAAATGTTAAATAATGAAGGCAAAATTTGTAAATAAACTTTCTCTAAAAAAATTTCTAGTTACTAAGACAATTGATGCTAAATAGTACATCGTGTGACTAGTAGGAAAAACTTAACATTCCCGGACGACCGTGCAGATTGCTTATCGAGGCGCCAGCAACACGTAGTTCGGAAATATGCTTTTATTACGATGATACACATACTATTTTTTCTGAAACCGCGTTTCCATCATCGAGGTGAGAAGGGATAGAGATGGCATATGAATTGCGACCGTGAAGCCAGGTGCCTTATTTAGTATGACCTGTCACTAGTGTCAATAGCTTAGGTTATGTCTAGTTGAGTGGTTATTAAAGTGTGATTTTCTGTGTTTATTGTAGTTATTTTCAAACTTTGGACAGTATTTATTTGTGAAAGACTTATTGATATATAAATGCCAAACTGCAGCGTTGTGGGTTGCCGAAATAGAAGCGATCGTAAAACTAGAAAGAATATTTCATATCACAGGTACGTATTCAAAAATTCTTGGTTTAGTTGACTGAAGTTTTATTGTGGATTTTCATTCCTGAACATGTGAAAGGTAAATAACTTTGGAAGCATGTCGTGTCTGAATAGAGTCATTAATAATTACACAGGTTAGTGGTTATAAAAATGTGTATACGATAAGGAATTTAACTTGTAAATAAAATGTATTTTTATTTCGATCTGGTAAGGTCGTAATGTTTTTTCCACGGTTTTCAATACTGCTTTCTTCTAAAATTATCACTAAAAGCTCATATTATATTCTAAACAATTACTTATTCATTGAATATTTTGGTCTAGAGTAGACATATAAAATTATAATATATTTTATGCTTGCTTGTTGCCAGTGATATTAGCTGCTGAAATGATAATAATAATGAAATGTTTCTGAAACTCTGCTTGATGTGAGCAATATGTAGGTATTAGATATAAATAGTTTATTTAATTGCATAAATGATTTTAGGAGCACCGACAGTACGAGGAAAGAGAAGAGTCAAGTACGAGAAGTAATGTTTTGTTGTCTCCTGAGAGTCGCCCTAGTCCCTAGTACATCATTCACTTTTTTTTTCGTCATCAAACGAAAGGCGACCTATACTATCTCCTGAATAATTAGATATATAAATTATATATGTATAAATATCTGTTAATATTTGTTAATATGGATAGATTATATTTACATCTAGAATGAAATAATCAGAACACGAGTATTAATTGAAATATTTTTTCTTTCCCATTCCTTCCTTATCACGTACTTGAAACATTTTTTGATAATTAAATGATCTTCATTTGACAGTAATAATTTGACTTGGTACTGGTAACGTGTAGTACTAGGTCCAACCTCACTTTAACAAAGTTACTACAAGACAGTTCCTTGTAGATGAAGGGTATGCTTCCCCTCTCCCCATGAATATAAAAATTTTAAAATATTTACGCTTTCAGAAAACGAGCAAGCCAAAAAAATCCTGCATTTTAATACTGCATAAATTCAATAATTGCCACTAACACAATACTAAATCCGCCATTGTATTTGAATATAATTTCAATCATTTACATCATGGGTATATCTTATTGTTTTATTAAAGGCTTTTTAAGAATCGGTCTATACAACAAATATACCTATATTAACGTTAGAAAAAATTTCTTCTATCAATCATTTTTTTATTTATTTAAATATTTTATAGTGGTGAAATTACGTTTCTAAGAAGATATTCCTGAATCCAATCCTGTTCATCCGCCATATTTAGTCGGCCCTGTGACGTCGAAATAGGCTTCAACGAATTGTACAGTGTTACATCTCTATATTCTCCCACCTCAATGGTTTCCATACACCCTGCATTTTTTTTATTTCAGGGAACTAAAAAACTTTATATCGTGCGTAGAATCTCTTGATTGATTATCAACATCACAATCGTACACAACACATCTCATTTTCGACGATTTTTTAACTTTTAAACACAAAAATATCCGCAACAACTTGACAGTTCTGTCTGACACTCCTGACAGCCAGGCGTTTAATGGCGTACTAGCTCACCGAGTGACGTCACGAGCTGCGCGATATCATAGTCATATTCTTTTCAGCTGCCCCGGTGCCCAGGGCACCAATTTTTGTATTCTTTTGACTGCCCCAGTGACGTAATGCTTCACCAGGGTTATCTCCCCTACCTTCCCAAGCCTAACCAGCTCTGTAGTTGGGTATGCTTGGGTCAACTTCTATGCTTGGCAATTTAATGATAACAATAAGTTAACATATGAAATTATAGTACGGTTACGTTATGGGTTATAAATTTCATTAAAAACAAAACAAAATCAAAAATATTAATCTTGAAATTAATGGCATCGGGCACTCGGGCAGATGAATAGAATACTTTGAATTTGGCACTTTTTGTGACGTCAAAATGACGTATTTTATCACCTCCAACTGCCCTAAACAACTGCATATAGGTAAAGATGGGCAGCCGAAAAGAATTTGACTCTTATCTCTTATTTATTGTATCATGGGTTTAGTCCAATAGTACGACTCTATATCGTTCTTGGATTTAGTTAGGAGATTTTGACATTTTGACAAATTAAAATTAATATTTTGAAATGTAATGTCATCGCATTATTACTGTTATCTTGATTTTTGAAAATATGTAATTACAAGCTACTACTTTGGGTGTACTAGTTTTTTTTGCTCCCGACCGTACTAGTTTTTCTTTGCCCCCGTCTTTGGAATTTTGATAATTCCATTTTTATTTGTGATTTGCTAAATAGGCGCATTTGTGTGTTTTATATGCTTGTCGTAGGATTGCCAAATGTCCTATATTTAATATGAGTTTCATTTGAGCGGCGTCCCTACCTATACCATATAAAGGTGCCCAATATGAGAAATATCTCATATATTAACAGAAAATCTGTTCGCAGTGATCACTGATCATTTGTCAAATTATCGTGAAATGTGAAATTATCTTTATCTTTGTTTAAGTTTTAAGAAACATTGTGCTTTTCGTTTTCCTTAAAAACAAATTTCATATTTTTTTACAGGATATTATATATTTTAATCAAAGTTTCCGTATATTGGTGGCTATAAATCTGGCGGCAACCCCTACCCAAACGCCAAACATTCGTTATAGTATAAAGGCAGCGCCACATATGTGGCATTTGTAATATTTGTACAGGGTTCCCCATATTAAACTACCCATTTTATTATTCGAATAAAATCCTTTTAAGTCGAGTAAAAAAATCTTTTATTACACTAATGTACAGCTAATTGTATGGGATTTATTACGTACTCAAGATTTGTTCAACTTTTAAAAATCATGTCTTCAAATGCCCTCCATCAACTTGAACTTTTAATTCTGAATGCAAAATTGTTCATCACCCGGCGAAGAAAATCTCCAACTATCCCTGTAATTTCTTCTCGAATGCGGTCTTTCAAGTCCTCAATTGTTGCAGGGCGACTTGCAAAGACCTCTCCCGTATGAGCTTCACACAGCCAGAAACTCCATGAGGATTCTGCGAGAATTTTTTAACGACCGTATAATTTCTCGATTTGAAAATTTGCCCTGCCTCCCCCTAGGTCTCCCGACATAACGGCACCAGATTTTTTTCTGTAGGGGTATTTGAAGGGAGGTCTTCGCAAGTCGCCCTGCAACAATTGAGGACTTGAAAGACTGCATCGAAAAGAAATTACAGGGATATAGTTGGAGATATTTTTCGCCGGGTGATGAACAATTTTGCATTCAGAATTGAAAGTTCAAGTTGATGGAGGGCATTTAGAAAACATGATTTTTAAAAGTTGAACAAATCTTGAGTACGTATAATAAATCCCATACAATTATCTGTACATTAGTGTAATAAAAGATTTTTTTACTCGACTTAAAAGGATTTTATTCGAATAATAAAATGGGTAGTTTATATGGGGAACCCTGTAGAAACTATAGAGAGGATTATTGCCAATCGCTCAAAGTAAATTTTGGTAGGTAATCATATTTTGTGACTTGAGACACACATTGAACTTGTTTAGTTCAATGGAGACACATTATACAAATTATCAGGCGCATGCGCAAAATCGCCAATCCTCTTTTACAAAATTACAACGGTCATCTGCATTTTATTTAATAGCCAACGTCCGCCATTAGAAAGACATGCTAAAATCGAAAATTGAGTTATGTTATTGTTAGTGCCAAAATGTTAAAAAGTAAGTTTATAAAATTAGAGTGTCTAATAGTAGTACTAAAATTATTGGTATCCTATAATTTGTAATATATAAACATTTACTTTAAACCTTTTATATCGTTTTGCATTGTTTATTGGGTAATATTTTACAATTTTTACATTAGCGTACCTATTTCCGATTTTTCACTTTTTTTTTATCCATATACCTATATACGTATTTTTGTCTGGAAAACACGAATCTGAAGTCAATTTTATCCGCTCTCCTATACTTTTCAAAATATAGGGACCGATGTACCCCAAAAATAGCATACATTTCGTCATTGTCGTAAATGACATTTTATTCAGCGATTTTTATCATTTTTATTGTCACTAATGCTTATTTCAAAACCCTAGAACATTTCTGTGAACTCACTTTGGTCACTTTATTTGTATTTAATACACCCTATTAATTGTTAATTAATTAATAACGCACATCTCCGTTTTTCTCAGCAAAAACTAAGGATTTTTACGTTGTTATGTTGGCTATTCTTTCGCGCGGTCTCGGCTCGACATGTTCTTTGAACACTTTGAAGTAACAGTGAAGTAAGTGAACATATTATTCCGAGGTCAGGTGTGCACAAATATAGCAATTCATATTCCTTCTTTAAAGTGATAGTCGTGCGGCCCCACGAATATGAATTGCTCGTTGTGTACACCTGACCTTGGAAACATATTATTATTATGTCCCTTCTTTGAAGTAACAGCTAACAGGAGTAAGCCCACCTGTTACTTCAAAGAAGGAACATGTTGCTTCTTTGAAGTGACAGGATATAAGTATTTATAAGGTAAGTTCATGCATTCGCGATTTGCGATTTTCAGGATTTAATTTGATTGGCTAGTTTCAAAAACGTTAGACACAACTATTTGTAATTCAATTTATTGCGAGAATCGCAAAATTTAAATTTGGGGGGCGGGAAAGTTGAAATTGTTTCTATTTTTCGCGATTATCGCGAATTTTTTTTTAAACTGCGCATGGGCTTTTCTTCATAGAGATACCGATGAACTATATTTTTTTTGCATTTAAGCCCGATCTTTTCTTTTCATAAAAATTTCTCTAACTGCACAATATCTCTGTATTTTTTTTTCTTTTTCTGATTAAATACTAAGTTATAATTGTTCTTCTATGTTGTAAAAGCCTTAACACATAAGCACTATTCATGGTATTTACCTGTTATTAAGTAATTTTTTCGGTTTTTGTTGTATGTATGATTTTTTGGTTAACAGCAATAACAGCAAGTCTGACAAGACAAGTATATGTTTGAAATTCAAAAGTAACTAGTTTTCGTGTTTGAGCATAAACGAACATTATTTTTCGTTATAAAATCGCATATCGCAAATCGCGAGTGCATGAACTTACCTTAAAGGTAAGTTCTTGCACTCGCGATTTGCGATTTTCAGGATTTAATTTGATTCGCTAGTTTCAAAAATGTTAGACACAACTATTTGTAATTCAATTTATTGCGAGAATCGCAAAATTTAAATTTGGGGGGCGGGAAAATTGAAATTGTTTCTATTTTTCGCGATTATCGCGAAATTTCTTTCATAGAGATACCGATGAACTATATTTTTTTGCATTTAAGCCCCGATCTTTTCTTTTCAAAAAAATTTCTCTCACTGCACAATATCTCTGTATTTTTCTTTCTTTTTCTGATTCAAATGATTCAATACTAATAAGTTATGAATTCCTTCTACGCTGTAAAAGCCTCAACACGTAAGCACTAATTATGGTATTTACTTGTTATCAAGTAGTTTTTTCGTTTTTTGTTGTATGTATAATTTTTTGGTTAACAGCAACAACAGCAAGTCTGACAAGACAAAATATGTTTGAAATTCAAAAGTAACTAGTTTTCGCGTTTGTGCATGAACGAACATTATTTTTCGTTATAAAATTGCATATCGCAAATCGCGAGTGCATGGACTTACCTTTAGGACTTCTATTTTCTAACATATCTGTAAAAAATGGACTGTGTGCTTTGTGCTTTGAAAGTTTGCAATCAAAAGAACTGAGCAAATTGCCAACATTACAAGTTAAAAATCCCTAGTTCTTGCTGAGAAAAACGGCGTGTGCGTTCAAGGCTTGTAGCAGCCTTTGTTGTTGGTGTGCGTTATCATCAATAGACACTTTAAGTCGTGTCAAAAACGTAGGCGTAAACGTACGTTTTGGTAGTCGCGCTTGCGCAGTTCAAAAATTTTCACGTTATCGTCTTACGTACCCAAGAATAGTATACTAGAAGGATAGTTCAAATACGCTAATTTGTCGGCGGTGGGCGTGGCTACGATGACGTAGACTCCTGACCAGAATTTAGAAATCATTATTGTAAGGGACCGTATATGCTAAGAAATTGTGATATTAATTTAAACTACTGCTGGGGGAGAAAACTAATATATTGAAAATCGAAAGCAAGTGGCAAATACTAAATGTTGTGGAAATATGAAACCTCAAGTGTAACTCGTTCTTACAAAAAAATATATATATAATAATATTTTACCCACGAGATTCGCGATTTGCGACCTATCATCGCGAACTCTGCAAAAACGGTGCAAGATACGATAAAATTTCACTTATACAAATTTGTAAAGCACAAAATTTCCTACAAAAAAGCCAGTGATGGCATATATCTAACTTGAATGGTGTAGGCGCGAGAGGCCACCGAAAGAGCGCGAGCACATAAATATGACATAGGGAACGAAATTTATTGTTAATTTAAAAGAAATTGTTATTTTCAATGCCTATTTACAAGATTAATTGTACAGCGCTTTGATCAATGACATTTTTTAGCAACATGGGATTGTAAAAATTTGGTAATATAAAATTATTTTGCGTCCTTGAGACATAAATAGTTATACTTACCTCTATTAAGTAGGTATTTAAAATATGTATTTGAATAATTATATTATTATTATTATATATACATGTTATGAAGAAGCTATAAACTATAATAAAAACAAATATAATTTTTTTTATGAATATTTATTAATTAAGGTTAAAAAATAGTTTTGTGTAACTAGTGTAAAAAGCGTGTATATTTGTTGCACGAGGCATGAAATTTCATCATCAATCATGCTGAGTGCAACAGATACACCACGGTCAAATTAAATAGATTTTTTTTAAAAATTTTTATTGAACAAAATAATTACATTGAACAGAACACATCGCACTTGTATCAGGATTAAATTTATCGGCACGTTTACAGCAATTAATCCATTCTTTCAGAATTAGTTTTGGAAACAAAATATATTTTCCTTTAGAAAAACAGTGATATACAAATATTTGCATTGCTGATTTTCATAATCATTCTGCTATTATTGCAGTCATAAATAGCACACCTACCAGGTATATTTCTATATAACTACCTACTCGGTTTCTGAAATTATTTAATTAAGTTTTTACCAGTTATCCATTAAGTTTAAAGCAAAGAAAAAACTTACAATAAACAACACTAAACACAATAATCACAACATCCACTTTTTAAGTCTATATTCAACAAAGAAACAGTTTTAAAACAGTCTAAACACAGCAGAACAAACGTAAAAGCAAGCGAAAACTTAAAGTTTAGGTCAGGAGGTGACGTCACAAGCACACGGTACGTGACGGTCGTAGAGCCAACATAGGGTTTTATGGGAATAAAGAATAAACCATCCTTCTTAGTATATTATTCTTGTTACGTACCTACGTTATCTTACGGATTCTCACGTGTACCTAAAACGGTAACGTACGCTAACCGAAGTTTACCGAAGCGGCGGCGATAATTCGCGGAGTTTATTTTGATGCATTTTTAAATAACTTAATAACTTACCTAGTTGCTTTATAGGGTTTACTTATATAAATAAAAAATTCAAAATTTCAACTCGACAAACACAAATGTACGTCGGATTTTTAAGGTTATATTTTTGTTGGCATCGTTGACAACCAAAATTTTAAGGTGACCTGCAACTACTAGAAACTGAATTGTGAAACATGACGTAAACGTGAAAATTGTACGTTAACGTACACATCTGCATCTACGTATCACGAACAACTTAAAGTGTCTAATTAATTAACAATTTTATCTATTAAATACAAATAAATTGACCATAGTGAGATAAAAATGATAAAAATCGCTGAATAAAATGCCATTTACGACAATGATGAGATGCCATTTTTGGGGTACATCGGCCCGAAGGATTGTCTAGTTAACAATCCTTGCATCGGCCCCTGTATCTCGAAAAGTATAGGAGAGTGGATAAAATTCAAGGCTGGTAAGGTTACCCAATCTGAACCTGACCTAACTCAATATATCATACGTCACTTGGCGACCGCGGGTTCGTCCTTCTCTGTTCTACAACAAGCAGAACAGTGTTTATAGTGTCACTTTTTAGCATGTAAAATAAATGACCGACCGCGGTCGCCATCTCTGCCTCACCCCGCATTTTCCTCGCCTTAATGCTGCTCATTGATGTAACCTGTACAAAGTCTATAAGCCTTGGATAAAATTGACCTCAGATTCGTGTTTTCCAGACAAAAATACGTATGTATGGATAAAAAAAAAAGAAAAATCGGAGATACGCTAAAATATTGCTGTTTGTTGTTTAATATTTAAAATTTAAAGATTAATTCAATTGAGAAAAAGTCATAAAGTAGGTAAACAAAATTAAAATTTGAAAAAGAACTATTTCGGGATTTAGAACTTCTGATTATGGGTTGAAAAATATTGAAATTTGGATTTGGACGGACTAGTATTTGGATGCCATATTCTATATAACTGGCATTTACCGTCATAAAATGAGAATGATTGGCAAGCTACAAAACAAACATAAGTATTGCGTTTTTGTGTGCATCAACAGTAAAAGTTGAATATTATCTAAATTTATAGTGAGGAGACCGATTAAATCACTTTTCAAAATGATTTAAAACGTGTTCGATAATAGATATAAACCGGAAAAAGAAATTCTTATCGATACGACACACAATTAAATGGAAATTACCTAAGCTCAAAGTGACATTTCTTTGTTATATTTAACCAAAATCTTGCGTCTAAAATCTATTTTTATCAATTTTTTCCTTATGGGAAATTTATGCTATGATTTTTTAACTGGAACAGCATGAACTATTTATTTTTAATTGAGGTAAGTAAAATTTTTGTTCATTAAAACAATGTCAGCTGTTTTTTGTTATGGTGTAGTCAACTTCATTGTCATTATGACCGTATAGTTTTTAATTGTAATTGTAAAATAGCTATTTTTAATTTTAATTAATTATATAATGTCGAGTGTAATTACGTTAAATAGTTGTGAAATACTTTTACAAACGTTTTCATGAAATTCAACATGTTAACTTGTATGATTTTTTTATATAAAGGCGGATTTAGCCAACATTTTCATAATCACAAGCATAGTTGTATTTATAAGCGTATGGATAAGCACATGCATAACATTAAAATTGATTTATACAACTTCTTAACTATAAGCGTATTTATAAGAAAGACGCCTAAAATGACAGTCTGTTTGTCATTTTTGAGGTACCAAATAGACTCATTTTTAAGTTTACAGCAAACAAAAAATATATACTATGAAAAGTACCAAAACAATCAAATTGCGCTGAGAAAACTTGGGTTTTAGGTTAGAATGTTGAACCACAGAACACTATTGTTTACTGAGCATGCGCACTTTCATTTTGTTCTTAAGCATATTCATAAAAGTTAAAAGTTAGGAACTTCAAGGTTAAACCTTTTGTATAAAAATACGCTTATCGATAATAAATGTTGGGTAAATGGTCTCATACAAATATGGACTTTTAACTTTTATGCTTATGCATTAAAAATATCCAATATGTATAAATATACGTTTATGAAGTTGGCTAAATCCTCCTTTAAGTAAAAAAACCGTAACATTGAACTCAATGCTCGAAACCATTAAGTAATGATGATTTTTCTGGATCATTTAATAAATTTAATAACTTAAACGAATATCTAATTTTCTGAAAAAATTTTCCTTTTTCATTAAAATATAAATTAAATACATGAACCAAAAATAATTAATGTAAATCATATATTACTTTGTAACAGCTACTGGTATTCCTATACAATGTAATACCTATTGTCCTTGTGAAAAATAATCTTTTGTTATTATTATTATTTTTTTTTTTTTTTTTTTTTTTTTTTTTTTTTTTTTTTTTTTTTTTTTTTTTTTCCATTTCCGGAAGAAATTGCTGGACAGTCTCCCTGTGGCCTCCGACACCACACAGAGAGAGCGCCAGCGAATAATCTGCAGCAACTCCCCACATCCCGCAGGGTTAGTCACTGTAGATTCCAGACTCATGTGCCCTAAGTAGACGAAGGGATCCCAGGATGACCGCTTTCTGCATTTGACCAGCCAACCATTCTGCCGATGTTTGGCAGGCAGGCATGGTCTTCAATGCGGAGAGCAGCGTGGGCTTCATACCTCCGAGTACCCAATTATCAAGACGACCATTTTGACAGAGTAGCCTGGGTATAGCACTTGGAGCTCGTACCGGAGATCTCTGTATTTAGTCCGTTTCTCCTCCTCCTTCAAGGCGATGTTTGTCTCAGCAGGTGCTGAAAACTCGATGACATACATCACCTTGGTCTGATGGTCGAGGAGGACTATGTCAGGCTTATTGGCGTGAATTCGCCTGACGGTCGGGAACGAGTAGTTCCAGTAAATCCGGCATTTCTCGTTCTCGACAACGGACTCGGGGACGTAAGGCAGCACTGGTGTTTGGTCTATCTTGTACGAGTGCCGTAGATGGTAGTATAGCACTCGTAAAGCCACGTTATGTCGTTGGATGTAGACCGAAGTCGCATAAATCGGGCATGCAGATAAATGCATGAGCGACTCTGGCGCCTGGCGGCAGGTCCTGCAGTTGATATCAGGTACCTCTACACCCATCACGCGACTGCGATAGACCAATGTGTTAATAACACCATCTTGGCAGGCCACAATGTATCCCTCGGTCTCCGACTTCAGCCCCGCTGACCTTAAAAATGCGAAGGTCAGCTCTGTCGATAAACCCAGTGCTTCTATGTTGTTATAGAAAACACCGTGCAGGGGTTTATCGACGTGCTGCCTTGAACAGATTTCTCTGTTCGGCAGCTTTGATGTGGGCTGTCAGACGATTAGGCGGAAGCTCAGTGACTGAGTCACCTCGCCGGCCTTCTCGCCTGTAGTCGAACACGAGACCGAGTTCATCTGCGGCCCTCTGTGCTGTCCTAAACAATAAAGCGCCAACTCCCACAGCTTCATGATCTCTCACTAACTGTAGGAGTGGGTCCGAGCTCCTGATGACATTACATGCCATACTCAGTGCCACTCTGCCATGCATGCACTCCAGACTCAAGAGTCCTCGGCCCCCCCGTTGACGTGGGAGGTACACACGAGGAACGGACGATCTAGGATGAATACTCGTATGAATATTCATCATCTTGCGGGTATTCCTGTCCAATTGTCGCAGCTCATACTACTCCCCATTTGACCACGCCAAAGGAGTAGAGCAGAATCGGAACTGCAAGCATATTAGTGGCAGACGCCTTGTTCTTCCCCGAAAGTTCTGATGACCAGATCTTTCGGAGTCGGTGTCTGTACTTGCCACGGGGAGAATCCTTTATTTGGTTCACATCCTGGATGTGGCGTTGTTCCACACCCAGGTATGTGTAGGTCTCTCCGGCATCCAAATGTCGTAGGATGCTTCCGTCTGCGAGCTGCGCATCTTCGTGGAATTCCCCGCATCGTCCTCTCTTGAGGTGGACGACTGCGCATTTGTCCAACCCAAACTCCATTCCAATTGCCTGCGTGTATTCCTCGACCACCCTGAGAGCATTTTGAAGTTCTCGCTCTCCGGAGGTATAGAGTTTAAGGTCATCCATATAAAATAGATGGGTGACCTTATGCCTCCGGTTGCTGGGTGGCCCACAGTGATACCCGCGGGTTTGGCGGAGTCCAACAGATAGCGGCAGCAGTGAGATGAAGAAGAGGAGCGGACTCAAAGAGTCACCCTGAAACACTCCTCTCTTAAATGTCACCAACTCTGTCGAAACTCGCTCGGCACCGGATGTTATGGTGAAGCGAGTTCTCCAAAGCAGCAACAGTTGTTCTATGCATCTCACTAGTGGTGCTGGTACCGCAAGACATCCTAGCAAGTGTAACAAAAGCTCGTGGGATGTTGTATCAAATGCCTTGCGATAATCAATCCAGGCCATTGACAGATTCCGCTTGTACTGCACAGAATCCTGTGTAATACAGCGGTCTATCAGCAGGTTTTCCTTGCAACCTGCCAGGCCCTTCTTGGCACCACACTGTTCGTTTATCTGTTGGTAGACCGGATCAACAGACCTCAACATCCTGGTATACAACATACGAGTAAATAACTTGTAGCAGGAGTTGAGGCAGGTAATCGGCCTATAATTTTTTGGGTCAGACAGATCCCCCTTTTTGGGGATTAGCACAGTTCGCCCCTCGACAAACCAGTCCGGAATTTGCTGCCCCTCGTTCAACCATGAGTTGAAAACTCGGGCCAGATGGCCGTGGGTGGAAGGAAACTTCTTCCACCACCAGTTGTTTATACCATCCGGACCCGGGGCAGCGAAGTTCTTGGTTCCAACAAGTGCTTGTTGAACCTCTTCCGTACTGATTGCCGGGCACACTTCGTCTGGCCCTTCTAAGACCCGACGACAGAGAGCCTCGAAGTGTGCTATAGCTGGAGTGTCATTATCGAACGGACTCGCGACTTCGTAGATTCCTTTCCAGAAGGCTTCGACATTATCAACAGTTGGCGGATTTTCGACAACACGCTGTGGCTCTTGGAACAGGCGAGACGGGTTTGTTTGAAACAATTTGTTTTGTTCCAAACTCCGCATTCGCCTGACCAAAGTTTTCTTAATAGCCATAAGCGCTCGAATCCTTATTATTATTATTATTATTTTTTTTTTTTCGGTTTCCCGAAGCTAATGCTGGACAGTCTCCCTATGGCCTCCGACACCACACAGAGAGAGCGCCAGCGAATAATCTACAGCAACTCCCCACTGTTTCGTTTGACTTTTCCTTTATTGAAATTAGTTACGAAATCTTACCCAAACCCTAAATAGGGAGTGGAGCGAACGGCTAGCTGGTATAAGTCGGGGCAAAATGGCCGTGGGCTAGGAAAATGGAACCTCCTTATTACTCTGTTACCTTTTGCACTGGCTCGCTTTGTTGGGGCTTGAGGGGAATTATGAAATATTATTTTGATAACAATTGGGCACCATCCATAGTAAAATAGTGTCCCCCAAACCTCAACAACGCAGGCGTCTATGGACACACCTGAACTTTGGACAATACAACATGAATGAATTAAAATGAGTATATTTAGTAAAACTTGATTTATTAAAATTTTCGATATTTGACCAGAAATATACAAGGTGGGAAGAACGTTTGTCCGTTAGTGACAAAATAAGATTATACTAGATAAAAACTACAATAAGTGAAATTTATATTGTTGATTGACTATGAAGTTAAACGTACTAACTAAGATATGTTAAATAAAATATATGTAACAATTAAATAGTGACGAGAATATGAAATAAGGTTCTACTATGTCTTAAAATATAGATTAAATAAAAATAATCCAGCGAATCATGTAACAATAAACTAATTTACAAAATGTCTCACCGATACACATGTGTTGTTCACTTGTGACGACTTGAGGTGGACCCGCCAAAGTCCTGATGAATCCCGCTAACTGCCAACGCTCTGCGAGGTTGTAGATCCTAAATAGGCGGAATCAGTTCGGTTACCAAGGAGAAAAATGACTTAATTGTTTCTTCGACTAGGAGACTTCTCGAAAAATTGCTTATGGCTGCATCTCGCGCTCAAACTTGAAGTGAGGAAGCTCTACGTAGTTTTCCAACCAAATTACTCAACTAAGTCTTTACTAGATAATCCTTGTATGGATTTATCTTTACTGGATAAGCTTTACTATTCAAATCTTTGAATTTAAAAATTGTAAAATCTAATAAATTCGATTTTATGTAATGTTTAATAAATTTATATTTAATCAATTTAATTTGAAAATTTGATGAATTTAATTTGATACATTTATTTTGTGAATCAAATTTGATAAATTTAATTTGATACATTTGTTTTACTGGTAACAAACTTCAGCTCGTTGGTGAACACTCGAAAAATATGTGGATTGCAGAAATACTATGAAAGTTTTATATCGCACAAGATTCGTTGCTGTGGTACCAGCGCAAAACATTAAATGGGCTCTAGTCCGACTTTATCCTTCAAGGTAAACTCGGTATTACAAAAAAACTGCCTGGCACACGCCACAGACTACACGAAATGCGTTCAACCAACCTGAATAAGTGTCAATGTGAATTAGCTATATGATTGTAACCAGTTTACTCTACTCCATAATAATAATAATACCTCAAACTACCAAAAGCGTGTTAACTAAGACTATACTCAATCAAATGTACTTACAACCTTATTGAGCGTTTGCAGATAGCTGAAATACAAATCTAAACGTTTACAGTATTTAAAATTTTAATATAGACAGGGAAGAATTCTTAACAACTAAAAATAAGCATTTAAATGTCCTATAATTGGCATACACTCCTACATGTTTACAATATTAGTTTTACCTACAAAAACCAGATATGTGTTCTGTATACAGAGTGTGTCAATAATACCGATCTTGTCGTTTAGTTTCTGAATATTGATACCTAATTTAGCAAAATCGTTACGGTGACATATAGAACCGTAACACCACATCTTGCAGGGTTAGTCACTGTAGATTCCAGACTCATGTGCCCTAAGTAGACGAAGGGATCCCAGGATGACCGCTTTCTGCATTTGACCAGCCAACCATTCTGCCGATGTTTGGCAGGCAGGCATGGTCTTCAATGCGGAGAGCAGCGTGGGCTTCATACCTCCGAGTACACCGATTATCAGGACGACCATTTTGACAGAGTAGCCTGGGTATAGCACTTGGAGCTCGTACCGGAGATCTCTGTATTTAGTCCGTTTCTCCTCCTTCAAGGCGATGTTTGTCTCAGCAGGTGCTGAGAACTCGATGACATACATCACCTTGGTCTGATGGTCGAGGAGGACTATGTCAGGCTTATTGGCGTGAATTCGCCTGACGGTCGGGAACGAGTAGTTCCAGTAAATCCGGCATTTCTCGTTCTCGACAACGGACTCGATATCTCCGGGGACGTAAGGCAGCACTGGTGTTTGGTCTATCTGGTACGAGTGCCGTAGATGGTAGTATAGCACTCGTAAAGCCGCGTTATGTCGTTGGATGTAGACCGAAGTCGCATAAATCGGGCATGCAGATAATAAATGCATGAGCGACTCCGGCGCCTGACGGCAGGTCCTGCAGTTGATATCAGGCACCTCTACACCCATCACGCGACTGCGATAGACCAATGTGTTAATAACACCATCTTGGCAGGCCCCGCTGACCTTAAAAATGCGAAGGTCAGCTCTGTCGATAAACCCAGTGCTTCTATGTTGTTATAGAAAACACCGTGCAGGGGTTTATCGACGTGCTGCCTGAACAGATTTCTCTGTTCGGCAGCTTTGATGTGGGCTGTCAGACGATTAGGCGGAAGCTCAGTGACTGAGTCACCTCGCCGGCCTTCTCGCCTGTAGTCGAACACGAGACCGAGTTCATCTGCGGCCCTCTGTGCTGCCCTAATCAATAAAGCGCCAACTCCCACAGCTTCATGATCTCTCACTAACTGTAGGAGTGGGTCCGAGCTCCTGATGACATTACATGCCATACTCAGTGCCACTCTGCCATGCATGCACTCCAGACTCAAGAGTCCTCGGCCCCCCCGTTGACGTGGGAGGTATACACGAGGAACGGACGATCTAGGATGAATACTCCTATGAATATTCATCATCTTGCGGGTATTCCTGTCCAATTGACGCAGCTCATCTACTCCCCATTTGACTACGCCAAAGGAGTAGAGCAGAATCGGAACGGCAAGCATATTAGTGGCAGACACCTTGTTCTTCCCCGAAAGTTCTGATGACCAGATCTTTCGGAGTCGGTGTCTGTACTTGCCACGGAGAGAATCCTTTATTTGGTTCACATCCTGGATGTGGCGTTGTTCCACACCCAGGTATGTGTAGGTCTCCCCGGCATCCAAATGTCGTAGGATGCTTCCGTCTGCGAGCTGCGCATCTTCGTGGAATTCCCCGCATCGTCCTCTCTTGAGGTGGACGACTGCGCATTTGTCCAACCCAAACTCCATTCCAATTGCCCGCGTGTATTCCTCGACCACCCTGAGAGCATTTTGAAGTTCTCGCTCTCCGGAGGTATAGAGTTTAAGGTCATCCATATAAAATAGATGGGTGACCTTATGCCTCCGGTTGCTGGGTGGCCCACACTGATACCCGCGGGTTTGGCGGAGTCCAACAGACAGCGGCAGCAGTGAGATGCAGAAGAGGAGCGGACTCAAAGAGTCACCCTGAAACACTCCTCTCTTAAATGTCACCAACTCTGTCGAAACTCGCTCGGCACCGGATGTTATGGTGAAGCGAGTTCTCCAAAGCGGCAACAGTTGTTCGATGCATCTCACTAGTGGTGCTGGTACCGCAAGACATCCGAGCAAGTGTAACAAAAGCTCGTGGGATGTTGTATCAAATGCCTTGCGATAATCAATCCAGGCCATTGACAGATTCCGCTTGTACTGCACAGAATCCTGTGTAATACAGCGGTCTATCAGCAGGTTTTCCTTGCAACCTGCCAGGCCCTTCTTGGCACCACGCTGTTCGTTTATCTGTTGGTAGACCGGATCAACAGACCTCAACATCCTGGTATACAAGATACGAGTAAATAACTTGTATTATTATTATTATTATTATTATTATTATTATTATTATATTATTATTATAAACTAATCTTCCATTACTGTTTTGTAAAATTTATACTTTTTTTGTACTATTTGGACTATGTTAAATCGTTGGTCTTTTAGTTTATATGAATTATATTTAGGTGACAAAGAAACTGCATTCATGAATATATCCGAATTAAAGTAGTACTTAGGTACTTACGTGAAATAACACACTTTTCAACCTAAATTTAAGTTCAGTTAGGAGCAGTACTGAAATATCAGGTAAAAATCAAGCAAAATGTGTGCAACATCACAATATATTTCAATTTAAACATACATGGACTATCTATGTTTAATAATCATAATAATAATATTTTATTAGTCCTTTAGATCATAATATGTCACAACACAAAAGTAATTTTTTAAGTTCGTTAACTCAAATATTAACAATAAACTGTGAAATTAAGTTAAAAACCGATTTAAAATATATACTTGTTACAAAACAAAATCCGTTGCACGTCATCACGCACAAGAGCCGTATTTTGTTATTCAGCGTCTTGCAGCAGTTGTTGTGCAACGGATTTTGTTTTGTATTAGGTATAGATATTAATTATGCAGATAAAATATAGATTATAAAAAATATATACATAAAAATCTATTGTTAACACTGGGGTTAACACCTTAAACAATTAAAATTAATGCTTTTTATGTTCTAAAGTTTTCTAGGATCTGATTTGTAGAAGAGTTTTCGGTTTCTCTTCTGCGTTAAATATTTCGATTATCTTGTCGTGGTCTTCTCCTTCAAAAGGCAAGAAGATGGGCAACAACATTTTCTCTTTAAAAATAGGTACCTGAACTTGTTGAAAATATGAATTTATTTATGCATGTATTAACACGTTGACGACCGTGTGTTAACGGAAGTTAACACACCTTTCATGTCCCCTTGGACCGTGTGGTAACTTTAAGTTACACGCACCTTTCTTTTATATTCATGTCCGTGGCTAATTCAGAACGCACGTTATAATGCTAAATACATAGGATACGTTAGATAGCGAGCCTGGTGGCCCACTAATATTAGCGGGTTAGAAATACCATGCATATTTTTTGAGATTATAAGTCAAATTTTGGCAGATATCAACAATATCTCCAAATATAAAAAAAATTGTTTCAACGATTCTATGATAAGAAGACAATAAAATAAATTTATTATTTAGACAAATACTATTTTATTTAGACAAATAAAAATATTTTAGAGTAATAGTACCACACGGTCCCAATAGGTAAAATCTACCCTTGGGACAGTGTGGTATTTACATGGTACACACACAAAAATATTAATTGCAGCGCACAAAAATAAGTAAATCAATCCAAATTATTACAAAATAAAAATTTATTTAGGTTCCAAACCAAAACCTGAAGAAAATAATGCCGGTCATGGAGACCGATTTTGGTTAATTGACAGCGGTCGTCAACGTGTTAACTATATCATTTAAGAGGCTCCGGAGGCATACTAATACGGAATTACGAATCACTCTCAAATTATAAATTATTTCGATATTTGGTTTTCACTATAGTATTTCTAAAAACTGTCGGTATGCAGGAAAATAGGAGAAAAAATTCAATAAAAAAAAAACATTGAAAAATATATATAATTTCGATTTAAAAAAAATTATTTTGCATCATCCCGACAAAGTATTACTAAAATATGCATTTTGGCGTTTACATAATTAAAATAAAACAACCGCTAAGTCCTCAGTTCATAATAGTAATATTTATTTATTCATCGCATAATTTTTAGCAAGTGATTTTCTGTCTCGTATATGCCTTCCTATCTAAGAGCACTGCAAGTCGGTGGATCATAGACGCACATGTGAAAGGAAATAGGAAATGATTTGTTTGCTATTGTGAAATATATTCAACTGCTTGCGACTAATCATTATAATTATAATTATGTCATTGTGATTACTGATTTTCTTAGTTTTATGTACTTCGTTTACATGGCATTAATACGTCTGTGCTCTTTCGGCATAAATAGATTAATTCGTGGGTTAATTGAAAAATTTTAAGTTTTTTGAATTAGTTATTTTTATAAAAAATGGGAGGTGTCACTAAAAAGGCGACCTGATACCAAACGATGGGTTTTAAACCTGTCGAGTAAAAGAAAAAGTCGTAGGCTAGCTAAATTAGGGTAAGTTTTGGTACACCAAAAATTATATTTTGTAATCCGATTTCAAATACTTCTTATAATGAATTGCAGGTCCATAAGAACACGAGATGAAACAAAAGCAGGCAGAGATGTATTGTCTAATTTAGGAACGTCTGAAAGTGTCCAGACAACATAAAATTGACCGTTTACAATGGTGTTTGGAGCATCAAAACTGGACCATAGAAGACTGGCGAAATGTCTTATTTTCAGATGAATCCAGAATTGGCCTTCGTTCAGACGACCGGCGAATTCGAGTTTTGAGAGGTCGTGGGAGACAGGCTAGACTCGCTGTTTCAAGTCTGTCCCCAAATATAAAGTAGGAACTGTAATGTTTTGGGGTGGAATTATGATGGATGAGAAAACTCCTCTACTTCCCATAAAACAAAACACGGGTCCTAGGTATGTTGATTTAATTTAGACAAGGCTAAGAATTCTAAAAATTAGGTTCTAACGGCAAATCGTGTAACAATTGATTAACAGGTGAATTCGTAGGTTTTTGGGGTCGCTGAACACGCCTAGGGGTGTTAACAGTCCAAATTTTTAGTCCTTATGCCACAAATTCAAGATGGCGGCCAAATTTTTGGCCTTTAATTATAAAATAAATATTTCTTGGACGATTTTGACAAGATCGGTGTCGATATACATGGTTTTGGGTATGCTGAACACGCCTGTGCATATTATAATCTCAAATTCCCAGTCCTTGTGTGTTAAATCCAAGATGGCGGCTCGTTATAATTTTAAAATAACTAACAAGCGCATACATATCAAAGGCTTTAACTTATTTGTTTTAATATGTTTCCGAGTAAGTTAAATACGTGTGTGGTTGTTAACAATCCAAATTTTTGGGTATTGATATTCAAATCCAAGATGGCGAACTAATTTAAAAATTAGTATACCTTGTTGATTTTGACTAGATTGGTATGGTTTTATATGTTTTTGGGTAAGTAAGTCAATCATATGGGAACTAAAGCTTTAAATTCGTAAGCCCTCTGTCCACATCCGAAATGGCCGCCAGGTCTCTACATGCAAACGTCTCAAGTACAACTCGGTAATAAAGTAAAAAGTTCTATTTATCATGTACGAATAAAGATGATTTAAGTAATTAAGTTACAAAAATTAAGTTATAAAAATTCCCGACATGACGTGAATATAAAAAATTAAAATAGTACTCGCGAATAAACTTTTTCTCGCTTTATTACTTCTCCCTTCCTTTCTTTTTGGCGGTATTGAGTATTACAAAGTTTTCCTTGCGCGCGCTCTGTATCTTCTTCCTTCCTTATTCTTAAGTTGCTTAAATATAGAGCTTGTGTTGAGTTATAAACTTTAAGTACCTATTTTGTTTTCAGAAACTCAGTTTTGGTAATTATGTCGTGTTTTATGTTGGCATTAATGTCGGTATTAGTTGTGATAAACTTGTACATATTGTGGTTGTGGTTGTTTAAAGTTTGTGATAATTAGGGTTTTGGATTTGGTAAATATAAAATCATTTCATCATGCTTAAATCTGAGGTGTGACAAGCATGCTTAAAAGGGATTAGTTTAATTCTGTATTTAGTCAAAGTCTATTATGTTAACACAATAAATATACTTTGTTGTGCTTACTAAGATTGGTGTGCAAATTAAAAACTGTAGGAAATTTATTGGAAATAAGCATGATTTCAATAAATTTCCTACATTAAGTATACGTAAAAAATCTTTACGGTCATAGACTGAGCTGAATGGGAAAAAAATTCATCTGTTTTGTAAAATCTGAAAATTTGTTATTATATGTAGTATTTAGGGTGTATAACAATAGCCTGCCATCAGTCAGACAGGTTCGCTGACGTTTGGTTCAGTCTATTACCATAAAGATTTTTTTTATGTATAATGTAGGAAATTTATTGAAAATCATGATTATTTTCAATAAATTTCCTACATTTTTTAATTTGCACACCAATCTTAGTAAGCACGACAAAGTATATTGTATTAACATAATAGACTAAATACAGAATTAAACTATTCCCTTTTAAGCATGCTTGTCACACCTCAGATTTAAGCATGATCAAATGATTTTATATTTACCAAATCCAAAACTCTAATTATCACAAACTTTGAACAACCACAACCACAATATTTACAAGTTTATTACAACTAATACCGATATTAATACCAACATAAAACACGACATAATAACCAAAACTGAGTTTCTGAAAACAAAATCAAAATAGGTACTTAAAGTTTACAACTCAACACAATCTCTATATTTAAGCAACTTAACAATAAGGAAGGAAGAAGATACAGAGCGCGCGCAAAGAAAATTTTGTAATGCGCAATACCGCCAAAAAGAAAGGAAGGGAGAAGTAATAGAGCGAGAAAAAATTTATTCGCGAGTACTATTTTCATTTTTTATATTCACGTCATGTCGGGAACTTTTATAACTTAATTTTTGTAACTTAATTACTTAAATCATCTTTACTCGCACATGATAAATATAACTTTTTACTTTATTACCGAGTTCTACTGGAGACGTTTGCATAGAGACCTGGCGACCATTTTGGATGTGGACAGAGGGCTTAGGAATTTAAAGTTTTAGTTCCCATATGATCATATGATTGACTTACTTACCCAAAAACTTATAAAACCATATCAATCTAGTCAAAATCAACAGGGTATACTAATTTTTAAATTAGTTCGCCATCTTGGATTTGAATATTGATACCCAAAAATTTTGATTGTTAACAACCACACACAACAATCTCTCTGGCACTATTGGGAAGGAGATGATTCAGTTTGCTGACGATACCTCTATAATCTTTAGTGACCAGTCAGCAGAAAAGCTTGCAACAAATATATTTACTACACTAGACACATTGGAAAACTGGTTGGCTGCAAACAATCTTTTACTCAATACAATAATAATAATAATAAAAGTATTTTATTGGTATTACCAATTGGCCATCGACCGAAGTCCTTCAGCCTTCTCAATACAAATAAAACACAATTAATAAAATTTAATTAAAGTCTACAAAATAATGAGTTGATGCTATGTAGTGGAAATAGACAAATCCCTAGTGTAAACAGTGTGAAGTTCTTGGGTATTCAAATTGATTCTCGCTTAGACTGGCGATGCCATGTTGAAATGCTTTCGGGTTGCCTAGCACGTTACTGCTATGCCCTGAAAGTAATTTCTAACATGGTTAATACCAAAACAGCTCTAATTGCATACCATTCATATATACAATCTAGAATAAGATATGGAATCATCTTCTGGGCTAACTCTCCGGATATGTCTCGTGTCTTCATATTGCAGAAGAGATGTATGAGAAACATCTATCATATACAACACCATGAATCGTGTAAAAATTATTTTATCAACAACAAAGTACTTACCTTGCCATGTATTTACATTTATGAATCTGTGATATTTGTCTGTAATAATAAAAACCTTATCGACAATTGTGATAGGCAGCATAACCATGACACCAGAAATAAATCTGATCTAATTAATGAAAAAATGAACTTTACCTACCTACAAAAAAATGTGAAATATTCTATAATAAAGATGTATAACAAATTACCAATCTTAATTAGAAATCAGCCAATAAAGAAATTAAAAATAATATTGTACAATACCTTAATAAAAAAGGCCTACTACAGTGTGGGAGAATTTTATGGTGACCCCCATTTTTGTAGCACCTCGAATATTGCTTAGTGTTAGTTTTAGTTTTTAGTTCCTTATAGTCATTAGTATTATTATAATTTTAAATACTGTAATGTTTTGTAAATTTTTTTCTTTTTAACATACATCTACTATTTTGCCTTATATCCAGATCATGTCTCGTACCCTACTTGTAGTATTATTCTTTGTAAATTATTGACACGTTCTACACTGTAATGGTATTTAAGAGAGAACAAATAAATATCTATCTATCTATCTATCTATCTATTTAGCTTACTAGGAAACATATTAAAACAAATATCTTTTAAAGCATTTGATATGTATGCGCTTGTTAGTTATTTTAAAATTATAACGAGCCGCCATCTTGGATTCTTCATCTTGAACACACAAGGATTGGGAATTTGAGGTTATAATATGCATAGGTGTGTTCAGCATACCCAAAAACATATATATCGACACCGATCTTGTCAAAATCGTCCAAGAAATAATTATTTTATAATTAAAGGCCAAAAATTTGGCCGTCATCTTGAATTTGTGGCATAAGGACAAAAAATTTGGACTGTTAACACCCCTAGGCGTGTTCAGCGACCCCAAAAACCTACGGATTCACCTGTTAATCAATTGTTATACGAATTTACCGTTAGAAGTGATTTCTAGGCCTCTTACGAGATTTTATGCCTAGTCTAATTCTAGGACCCATAGTAAGAAATTGGAGAGGCGCTTTTGGCAAAAATTTTTTATTTATGCACTGTCGGGGCTCGAATTATTTATCGAGTGACCATAAATTAGTGGACTGTAACTTTTAATTGGTTAATACAGTAAAACTTGTAAATGAAAAACACTTGTACTTGAAATTGCAGTTTACTGTATCTCGTACTTGGAATATATATTAATAAAACGGTATTAACATATATTATGATAAACTAGAATTGTCTTTTGCTTGCGATGGTCTTGCAAAGCACTTGCTACTCGTCTTCCAGCTACTTGTCGACTCCCTTGTTAGACACTTTCTTGGTTACTTCTTGACCACCCCTCTTCTGGCGAAGGGTTTGGGTATAAAAAACATGTGTTGACCGCCTACGGGTCGCTTTCTACATTGCAAACACGACTAGCAAAAATAGATAAATAGTAGGTACAAAATATAAGTACATATAGCCTCAACATGCCGGCCACCTTGAAATATGCATGTATGCAATTTCAACAATCATAGAAAATACTTAATATACTAAGAAGCTTAAAACTAATAACAGAGTCATTAAATTAAGCTCGTATCGAGAAAAACAACTAGGTAGACTAGAAAATACTTAATATACTAAGAAATTTAAAATTAATAACAGTCATTAAATTAAGTTCGAATAGAGAAGAACAACTAGGTAGTCTTTTTGATTGTTTTCTCTGCCACTTCACTAACGTCACTTTCGAATGGAAATATACACAATTTTGTGACCGGACGCTTCACCACAGAATTGTTCAACTTTAGAGTCACCACTCTCACTACTCCGTCTTGCCCTGGGTGGATGTGAAGTATGCGCCCAATATTCCATTTTAATGGAGGAACGTTGTCCTCCTTGACTAGAACAATTGCACCAACCTTGATCTTGTTAAGTGACTCTTGTCGCCATTTGACTCTGGTTTGTAGTTCTGACAGATACTCAGAATGCCATTTCTTCCAGAAGTTCTGCACCATTTGTTGCAGCCTTTGATAATGTGACAGTCTATTCTCTGGAACGTGCACTAGACTATGTTCTGGTATTGCAGTTAACGTTCTTCCCACCAGGAAATGAGCAGGAGTCAACGGATTAACTTGGTCAGGGTCGGAATTGAGGGGGTATAATGGTCGGGAATTGAGAATCGCTTCAATCTGAGTCGACACCGTATAAAGTCCCTCGAAAGTCAAATGAGCATTGCCTATTATACGTTTCAAGTGAAACTTAGCACTTTTGATGCCGGCTTCCCAGATTCCTCCAAAATTTGGAGACCGTGCTGGGATGAAATTCCACGTTATCCCGTCATCAGCTAATTGATTGCTGATATTGTTTGATTCAGCCCGTAAAAATTGTAACATGTCTTGCAATTCAGCTTGAGCTCCTACAAAATTCTTTGCATTGTCCGAAAATAGGTTCAATGGCTTACCTCGTCTGCTGATGAATCGTTTTAACGCGGCAAGAAAGCATTCAGTGGTTAAATCACTTACAATCTCCAAATGTATGGCCTTAACTGCCATGCACACGAATAGACAGATATATGCCTTGGTTAATTTTGCACCTCTTGTACTACGATCTTTCACTAGAATAGGACCTGCATAATCTAAACCGGTATTTTGGAACGGTAAGTACTGATTAACCCTGTATTCCGGTAAATTTCCCATCTGATAATTTTCAGTAGGAGGATTAACCTTAAAACACACAACACATTTGTGAACAATCTGTTTGGTCAAATTGCGACCCGAAATGGGCCAAAAACGTTCGCGAATGGATGCCAATAGCAGTGTAGGACCACAGTGTAACAGCCTATAATGTTCGTGTTCTAGAATTAATTTGGTTAACTTGTGCTTAGGCGGAAGAATGATTGGGAATTTTTTATCATATTTTTCACTTGAATTTTGTATCCTACCACCAACTCGTATTAAATTACTGTCATCCATGAAAGGATTTAAACATAACAAATTGCTTTTCTTGTTAATCGGTCTTTTTTTAATTAAATCCGAATACTCTTGTGCGAAACCTTCTCGTTGCGCCAAACAAACTAGGACCTCTAATGAATTTTGAAGCTCAGATGTCGAAATCCCTTGTAAATTTCTCTGATCTCTTGGTAATCTAGAATTTTTCGAAAATCTCAAAATATAGGCAACCACTCGTTGGAGCTTTCTCAAAGATGAGAACTTGTCAAAAATATTGAAATTGTCAATGACAACTGTACAGGCGATATTACGCTGTTCTGGTAAATCTACCGACATTTCGAAAGTTGAAATCGGTAAAACTTCATTACTTGTTAGCCACTCCGGCCCTGACCACCATAGCCTCGAATCAAGCAAGTCAGGTGCGCCTATACCGCGCGAGATAAGATCGGCCGGGTTGTCGCTTGACTTGACATGATGCCAGTTCGCTATATCGGTTAAACGCTGAATTTCGCTAACGCGATTTGCAACAAACGTTTTCCATTTACTAGGACACGCACGTAACCACGATAGTGTTATTGTCGAATCGGACCACAAGAAAAATTTATTAAATTTAATTTTCATAGAATTGACCACCTTATGAATTAATTGTGCCAGTAATAAGGCGCTGCATAACTCCAATCGCGGTAAAGTTATTTTTTTAATCGGCGCGACCCTTGACTTTGCACATACTAGCCTCGAAAGTAAATCGCCCGAATTATTTCGGGAACGGATATAAATGCAGGCACCGTAAGCCCTTTCGCTGGCATCCGAAAACCCATGCAATTCTATCGACTTGTACTCGGAAATTATCACATGCCTGGGAATTTTTAATTCATTTAAAATTGATAGATCATTGCGATATTGTGCCCAACTTGTATGTAAATGTTGAGGTAATGGAGAATCCCATCCTATTTTTTCTTGCCATAAAGCTTGTATAAGTATTTTAGCCACTATAATTATAGGGCCTAATAGGCCACACGGATCGAACACTTGTGAAATTTCGGATAGAATTGAACGTTTACTTATTGTTTTTTGTCTCAAAGAATCGGATATTGAATAATGTATTGTGTCATATGTGGCATTCCACATAACACCTAGCGTTTTATTTGCCTCGAATTCCCCAATTTGTAAAATATTAGCCTCTAAATCTCCGTCAACTTGAAATAATTGGCATAAATTAGGTTTGTTACACAACCACTTGCGTAATTGAAACCCGCCACTGGCTAGAATATTTGTCAAATTCTTTTGGAGCTCCAGTAATTGTGACTCGGAATTGCAACCTGTTAAACAGTCATCGACATAGAAATCGTTTTTAATTACCCGACTAGCTTCAGGGTGCGAATGTTCGTGTTCTACCCCTAATTGATATAAGCACCTGACTGCAAGGTAAGGTGCCGAAGTCGTACCAAAAACGACTCTATTCATCTCGTAACATTTTACATCACTGGAGGGGTCATTTCTCCAAAATATTCGCTGAAATTGTCTATCGCTTTCTTGAACAAGAATCATCCTGTACATTTTTGAAATATCCGCGGTCATGACAATTTCATGTTTTCGAAAACGCAAAAGAATTGACACCAAATCATTTTGAATAACTGGGCCGCTGTATTGCACATCATTTAGTGAAAGACCGTTGTCAGATTTCATAGCGGCGTCGAATACTATGCGAACGCGGGTGGTTAAACTTGTGTTCTTTACTACAGGGTGGTGCGGCAAATAATAATTTACCATTTTGTCGGTACTTGTTTCTTGTATTTCGGTCATGTGACCTAATTCTACGTACTCTGACATTACTCTTTTATATTCAGAATAGAGTTCCGAATTTTTTAACAACCGTTTCTCTTGTGAAAATAGTCTTTGTAACGCGAATTCCCTAGACTTGCCTAACTGATCAAAATTTGATTTGAAAGGAATTGATACAATGAATCGGCCTTGATTGTCTCGCTTGAAGTTTTGTAAAAAGTGATTTTCACAAAATTGCTCCGATACAGAACCGGCTTGTTTAAATTCAATTTCCTCGACTTCCCAGAATTTTTTAATAGAATTATCTAGCGAGTAGTCTATTGACGCTGCTTGTAAACAGTTTACAGAGATGTTCACGGGCGAACTTGGGATGTTAAATTTAGTCATATTGCCCGCAATTATCCAACCTAGTCTTGTATTCTGTAGTATGAGACCTGAGCCTAATTTAACTTGCCCTACACAAAGAAGTTCCCAAAATATGTCTGAACCTAATAGAATATCAATCGGACCTGATAAATTAAATGTGGGATCGGCTAAATTAAATTTTAAATTGTCTGGGATTTTTAATTGTGTTACGTCAATTGAGACCGTAGGCAAATTGCCTGTAATTTCTGGTAAAACTAGACAGGTTAAATTATTGTTGTATACTAGATTTCGTGAACTTAAACAAATGTCTGTTAAAAGTTCAACTCTTGTCTTGACTTGACTAACACCCGTAATAGAAAAATTTGTTTTTTCGCATTGTAACTTTAATTTTCGGCACAAACGTTCAGTTACAAATGAGTTTTGTGCACCGCTATCTAATAACGCACGAAATTCATGCGTTTTTCCGTCGCGATCATGTACCTTTACTACTGCCGTCGACAGTATTGTCAAAAACATAGAACTGTCCCTTGCAATTGTGCAAAGTGTCTCACTTTGCTCGAGATTTGGGACACTCGTCCCACTTGTATTTTCCACATCTTGTTGTGGAACTCGGACTTGAAGATGCCTTTCATCCTGTGTACTTTCAGTAATGTTAGAAGTTATTGAACTACTTACATCGGTATTAAAATGCAAGAGAGTGTTATGGCGTTTACCACATTTTCTACATCCCGATGCCTTGCAATTATCGGTATTGTGATCTGGGCGTAAACAATTAACGCATAATTTACGCTGCTTAGCCTCATTGTATCGCACATTTGGCCGTAATTTTAGGAAATTTTGGCATTGATAAATCGTATGACGGTTACTACAAAAGAAACAACTAAATTGGTTATTGACAGCTACATATGACTGGGACCTTGATTGAGAAATAAAATTGTTACTTGACTTATTCTTATTGACATTGTATTAAATTTATTAGGGTTAATTTTACTATTGTGAGAAGTGCTGGGTTTATTACGGTTATCGTGAACATTTTCTAAAATATGACAACGAAGTTCCAAGAACTCGCTCATCATTTCAAGTGTTGCTTTATTGCTCGGTTTGTCCTCATCCTTGGCCATAAGGGTATCGACATCGACACTTGCCTGACATTGTAAAGTTTTACCCTTGTACTTCTCCCATTCTTGAAGGGTCATAAAATCTAACTTACTAGAAATTAAATAAATAATAATTGTGTCCCAATGCTTTGTTGGTTCCCCTAATTGTTCAAGTGCTCGTAAATTTTGTGTGATATTTTCGTACAAATTTCGTAACCCGCTATGCGACTCTTTTTCAAGAGCTGTTTGGTCAAAAATAGACCTTAAGTGATGTTTGATTATTTTATCGTTATTATCATAACGATCCGTTAACCGTTGCCATGCTGTAGCATATAGCGACGCCGATGTCTTTAAATGCTCTATTCGTTTACACGCGTCCCCTTCTAGTGAAGACCGCAGGTACACAAACTTCTCATAGTCGCTAATCGACTGATTGTTATGAATTAAACCCATAAAGGCTTCTTTAAAATCTAACCACTGCATGTAGTTGCCGTCAAACTTCGGCAAATTAATAGTGGGCAGTTTTACCCTAGCATTATTTAATGCATAATGACTTGATTGATTTCGAGTATGATGCGAACCTGAATTTACTAGAGAATTTACACTTTTGATTGAACCTATTTCCGACTGTTGCTTTGTAGAATAAGCTGAAAGTATTGCTTTGAATTGAGCTTGTAAAAGGTAAAATGCCTTTTCGAAATCTTCCCGTTCTTTGTCTTCGATCTGTGAATCCGACTCTTTGTGTCTGTCCATTAATGTTTGGACTTCCGCGAATTCCTCAAAAATAGGCTGAAATCTCTCTAAACGTGACTCGATTTGCTCAAACATGACATTATCAATATTTGATTTATCAACTGAATCGTAAAACCTTTTTGCTCTTGTTAACTTGGACTTGATTTGACCTCTCTGATATCTTAATTCAGAAATGTCTTCCATAGCGTAAACTCAGATTAATTGATAATGGAAAAAGGAAATCAAATAAAATGGAACAAACTCACCGGATGCTCGTCTGGTATATCGTCGGCTAGATACTTGTGATTTGCAGGAACTGGAATTGCTGGAACTAGAACTGATTTTCTTGTAGGTACTTGCACAACACTTTTTCTGGAAACTGGTTTTCTTGAACTTGAACTACACTTTTTCTGGAACTTGATTACACTTTTTCTGGATCTGATCCGGCTCGAAGGACCATTGTCGGGGCTCGAATTATTTATCGAGTGACCATAAATTAGTGGACTGTAACTTTTAATTGGTTAATACAGTAAAACTTGTAAATGAAAAACACTTGTACTTGAAATTGCAGTTTACTGTATCTCGTACTTGGAATATATATTAATAAAACGGTATTAACATATATTATGATAAACTAGAATTGTCTTTTGCTTGCGATGGTCTTGCAAAGCACTTGCTACTCGTCTTCCAGCTACTTGTCGTCTCCCTTGTTAGACACTTTCTTGGTTACTTCTTGACCACCCCTCTTCTGGCGAAGGGTTTGGGTATAAAAAACATGTGTTGACCGCCTACGGGTCGCTTTCTACATTGCAAACACGACTAGCAAAAATAGATAAATAGTAGGTACAAAATATAAGTACATATAGCCTCAACATGCACGATAATGCACCTCATACAGGCAGAGTCGCCACAAATTTTTTGGAAACAGAAGGTGCGACTGTTTTACAGTGACCTTAATACCATAGAACACTTATGGGATATGATTAAAAGAAGGATTAGTGCTGGAGTCAATAACCCTGGCAACACAGACCAACTAATTCAAACAGCTTTAGAAGAATGGGAAAATCTTCCCCAAGAAAATATCAATAACCTAATCGAAATCATGCCTCGTCGAATTCGCGCATGTATTGAGGCTAGAGGTGGCAACACTGATTATTAAATTAACAAAAAATTATTATTTGTTTCTTATATTCCCTATTACTTTAAAGTTTTTGTTTGAGAAAAAGATATGTTTTATGTTTCGTGTTATTACAGAACTTATTTAAAAAGTTGTTTATTTTTTCAATAAAAGTGGTTTACATACACCTCTATTTATTTTCTATTAATTTCTCTTTTCTTTAAATTTGATCATATAGGAGAAAATGGGTGATTCCATATAAGTTTGGGTGTGTGTACACCTAAATGCAAGAAAAGCAAGTTTACATTTTAAACAATTTTTTAATAAAAACAACAACATACAAAATAAGTAAAAATTATAACATATCTTAAAGGATTACTCCATTATTTTCTAAACAAAGGTTTAATGTTTTTATGTAATTTTGTCTAAAAAAATAATTTAGTTGTATCCCAAACTTTTAAGAATATTATTTGTTTGAATAACTAAGTTATTTGAAGATGAAATACTTATATAATAATTATATATATTTATAAAGGGGATGAAGAGGGCTATCCAAATATCTACAATTATAAAGGGTGTGCCTTTAAAAGAAATGTGACTATGTGGCGCCCCCTGTATATTCATTAAGATAGATACAGACTCATAACATATACAAAAACTTGGTAAAATGTGCCACAGATCTATTTTTTATTTTTTTTTCTACCCATATTTTTTAAGCAAAATAAAATAGTAGAATTTTCAAATGATCACCCTGTACATCTTCTTGGGGACATCGTTTTTTGATTGGTAACCATAATGAATAAAGTTGTGGTGAGTTAAGAATTTTGTAATTCTTAATCCAATTTTAATCAGGACATACTAAGAGAGTCCAATAGATTTTATATGTTAGAACATCAGATAAGTGTGTCAAATTGGATAGGTAGGTATGTTTGTTGTTACATATTATGCTTGTATAAAACCTAAATGAAGCCATTCATAAATCTTATTAATCTTATTAGTAAAATTGTATTTTAGCAATAAAAAATAAAAGTAAAAATATTGTTGTTTTAATTTTAAAAGACATTGATTGTATACGAAGTTACTTTTTCATTTAAAAAAGAAGTTAAATGCCAAATCACAATTTTTCCCTTATTTAATTTTCATTTTAAATTGTTACCTTTACAAGTAAATTATCCTACTCGAACAGAGTATACCAGAAAATGTACGAATAGGGTAAAACTAGTTGCAAAGTAACAGGTGAAAATTACGCAAATAATAAATAGTGTTTTTGCACTTACATATTTTTATTTTAAAGTCATATAAATAGTGAAAAGTCACCTAAATTGATATATTGATTTTTATTATTTTGAATTAGTATTAAACTAATAATATTTTTTGTAAAGGTATAATCGGTCATTTTAAAATATTAAAATTTAATACAGTAGGTACAGGATGGTCCCCGTACCTTCGACTCCCTCTCCATCCTCAATGCCGGATTAACCGGGGCGCAATGGCGCAACTGCGCCCGGCCCCCGAGTCTCGAGGGCCCCGTGCATCATGGTAATGTATAATATTTTTAACAAGAAAATAAAAAAAGATCTACGAGAATAATTTTTTAATTTTTACTGCGCCCGGCCCCAATGATCCTTAATCTGGCATTGTCCATCCTTCATCAATTACTGAAATATTTCAAGAATTTAAAAGTGTAGTACTGAAAAACTGTAATTTTTCTAGTAGTATTTAAATAAGCCATTAAAAACTAAATAGAACTTGAAATATACGGGCTATGCAAAAAATGTGTTTTTTAAGTGTTAGGTTTTAAGTGAAGTTTTTGAATTGATCGAGTGATTTCAAAAATGTATAATACTTGTATGTTTTATTCAATAACAGAAAAGTGTTTTATAAATCACTGCGAATAATTATTGTAGTTGAGTTTAAATTTCAAAAATTAAATTGCGCCTATCGATGAATGCCATGAAATAAATCTTCGCTTAAAAATGACTCGTTATTATTAGAGATGCAACGAATAGTGATTTTGCCGAATAGCCGAATACCGAATATTCGGCTCACCTAATGTGGCGAATATCAGATATTCGGCAAAACTGCAAAGTAGTGGGGTGAGAATCCTTATCTTTGGTGGGTAGCTCACCGAACTCAATACCCATATTTAATGCAATTTGCGGCAAATTACCTCTCTGCTCCTGTGAGCGAAAGGTTTTTTTTCGGAAGCTGGAAATGTCTATGAGGACAAGAGAAACAAACTGTTGCCCTCAAATGCAGAAAAATTAGTATTTCTACACCACAATTTGCCGTTGATAATTGAATATATGTGAAATAAGCAATATATATATTTGTGTTTGTTATCATTTTTCAGTGACTAGTTAGTTATGTTTATTTTATATTTTAATTTTTAATATCGTTAACATAATAATTATAATTAACATAAAGTACTTAATAAACATATTTTATTATTATAACATAACTGCATATTTATAGTTTTATTCTACCAAATTTGTCTTTAACGGACGTTTTTTTTAAGTTTTCATGTTAAAATATAAAAAATTTAAAATAAATGTAATTATTCGGTATTTGGCCGAATAGTGGCTAACTATTCGTTATTCGGCCGAATAGTTAAAATCATGCCGAATATGCCGAATACCGAATAGTTGCCGAATATTCGTTGCATCTCTAGTTATTATACATTATATGGATGGACAATAGAAATATAACAATAATATAGTGTTTCATTTGGGAAACACACATTTTAGCATACCTCGTATATTTTTAGTTTCTATTTAACTTTTAATCTAATGATATCTAGAGAAAAAATTATGGAATCTACAAGTTTTCATTTTATCTCAGTAATTAAGGAAATAAAGGGGGGTCGAAGTTACGTCGATCACCCTGTACAACTACTAAATTTTATTTTCTCTATTCCGTAAAATCTTATACTTCAGGGTAAATAAAGTATTTCAAATATTGAAATCACATCCATAAATGATACGCATATATAAGTCTTTGCTATCGCATAATTCGCTTCTCGTAAAAAACAAGTAGCAAAACAATATCAGATATAGGATATATCTGTGTGTCGAATCGAGACAGGTGTATTGACGTAAAGAGAGCGTAAAATATCTATATTACTGAGGACGTGTGCGTGATACATAAAGTGAAAATTTATTCTTAATGACGACGGTGTCTCCGGAGCGCTCTTACAAATTCCTTCCTTTTGAAAAGTACGCGCTGTGACTTTTTTGTTTCTACCAAACAAAATTTAAAATTTCTTGGATGACTCCCAACAACTTTCGCTATTAAAATTTTTTTTTTTTTTTTTTTTTTAAATCACTTATTTAACGTCGGCCTATTTCCGCTACGGAGGCCAATCACCGACGCCAGGAGACGAGCAACCCCCAACCTGGAAATTTTGCCGAACCTCTTATCTTACTAAGAGTAGGGATTTTTTACTGCCTAACATTTAATAGACAAGGGACCGACTGCTTTACATCCCCTTCGAAGGATGGTATATCCTCAATACACCTCTCGCCTACAGTTGTATTGCTTCTGCGATATAGCTGATATACAAGCCGCTAGAAGTAGGGAAGCGAGACCGCGTCTTTCCGTGGATAGTCCCCATCCATGTACTACACGCGGTAAATGTTGCTTTACTCCTAATATCGCTATGAAGTGAGTGAAGTCAGTCCTCCGCTCGCTGCTTATTAAAATTTAAAAAATATATAAAAACTAAAATTAAAAAGTTATAGGTATGTTCCCCTCTTAAATGAGACATTCTATGTAAGTACTATAGGTACGTTTTAATAGCCATAACCCATCACAAAATGCTGAAACTAATATGGAATAATAAATATTAAGTAATCTTTTGAAATTAAAGATATTTTACATTTATCTGATAGCAAAATAAGCGTGTTTTAATTTTTTTCGTACCAAGTACATGAATTTACGATTTTAGGTTTAAATCTGCATCCGAAACAAGTAGACAAGTATACCCGAATTTACTATTTATTTTAGTTAGACAATAAAACGTCGGTGGATTATAATTGTATGTATAAGTGTAGTGAAATTTGTGTGGAATGTTATGTACTAGTATAAAAGCTTTTTTGCTTTTGGTTAAGTACAACCCAAAAAATATCATTCCAACAGTGTCGAATGTTTTTTTTTATGAGATATCAGCAGCTTACAAATATTCCAAAATTATACTTTTGACATTGTATTTTTGACCGATTTTTTAAGAAAAATGCCACAAAATGAATTTGCACCTAGCCCATATCAGTGTATACTAATTTGATATACACCAGATAGTAGTCCTAGTAATTCTCATCAAAATTTCAATGGTACCAAACTAATTTGAACTGATATTTCAAAGATATCGATCATACAAAACTGTACTTGAAAGAAATAAAATTAATTCCATACCTTATGGGGTAACTAGACGAATCTGCGACAAAACATGGGGACTTAAGCCTGATATGGTGCATTGACTCTATACCACAGTTGTAAGACCCTCAATTACATATGCAACCCTGGCATGGTGGCCTAAGGTGCTGCAAGCAACAGCCTCAAACAAAGTCAGATACAATAAATGAATAGTAAAAAAACATTTTTAAAAACAAGCTTTTATTTAAATGCTCTAAAAAGAAGAAAATAAATTTTAAATTAAATCAAACCCATCAATTTATTACATTATACAATTTATATGATATAAAAGCTTGTCGCGAGAGTTTAATATTGTATTCTTGTTTATTTACACAGGCAAATCTCGCGACAAGCTATTTTATATCATATAAATTGTATAATGTAATAAATTGATGGGTTTGATTTAATTTAAAGTTTATTTTCTTCTTTTTAGAGGATTTAAATAAATGCTTTTTTTTAAATGTTTTTCTACTATTAATTTATTTTTTAGTTTTTTTTTTATTCTTTTCGTATTCTTCTCCGGAAACCCCCCTTAATATTATATTATGATGGTAGATAAGAAAATTTTGTCCGCCATCTTGGGGCGCCCGCCATATTGAATTTAGTGTGATGTCATTTTATTTTTCGTATTCTTCTCACCAAACCCTTTTAATTTATACCCATATCATGGGGGTGCATACAAAATAACTAGTCCGCCATCTTTGGGAGTCCGCCATATTGGATTTAAAATGACGTCACTTAGCTAAACATGCATTGTCAATATTGTCATCCAAACTAAACGTGTATGCAAAATTTCAGCTCAATCGGTTGGGGATGGCTATTTTAAAATTCAGTTGCAAGATTTGACCTAAACAAACAAACAAACTAACATACAAACATTGCAAGTTAAATAAAAGCTTGTAATAAAAAGTGGCTTGCTTGGGTATATTGGGGGCAATGCGCTCGACTCCAACTGCAACAATGGAAATCCTATTAAACCTTCCCCCGCTTCATATAGTCATCCAGGGGGAGGCAAGGATGGGACTCCTTAGACTGCAAAACTCTGCGACATAGTCCCTATTCGCGAAACAAGAGAATCAGAGCAACTGTGGCAGACCCCATCCTTGGGATGTTGCCAGACCACATGATCTAAATACTCCTCCCATAAATATTTTGAGGTAATCATACTCGATCGAGACCTATGGAAGTATTTCCAACAGCGGACTGACCTGGTTCACAGACGGGTCCAGGACTGAATCAGGAACAGGGTCTGGCATACATGGTGAAAATCCAAGGGTAAGCCTTAGCTATGCACTTGGCAATCACAGCACAGTATTCCAGGCCGACATATACACAATTCAACAATGTAATCACGAGAACTTAAGGAGAGCTTACACGAATAAGCAGATCCACATTGTTTCAGACAGTCAGTCAGGCTGCACTGAAAGCATTAGAATGCTACAAGGTGACGTATCAAATTTTGTCTTTTTATCTTTGCTAACACGGAAATAAAAAAACAAATTTCATCTTTGGGGCCCAACTTCAAGGGGCTGTACCTCAGTAGTAATTTCCGGACACATGTTGACATGAACTTTTCTTCATATTTTGAGGAATCACCCTCTGAAATATATGAACGTTATTCCCGGACACCCCTGTATATACTACATGTAAAATTACATTTCCACGCATACAGTGAAACTGCAATATGTTAAATATGACTGAATGAAGATCAAAAGAAAACTAATGCGTATTATATCGTAACATTCCAATTTGTTTGAGTGATTCGTAAAAATTACAAATGATCAAGAAATTCAGGTTCATGTTAACTCAATTGATGAACATCAAGAAATAATTCTGCACATTGAAGCAACTACGACTCTTAATAAATATAGACGATAATCGTCTGTGCAAAAAGGTATTGATATGAAAGTGGCACATCTCAATTATTTTTATAAATTTTCTTTTTATTTAATAATAAATAATAGACTTTTGGATGCATTAAAAATATATTAATTTCAAACTGAGTAACAAATCAAAAAATGGTGAGGTTATTAGATATTTGGGGAGATGGATCCCTGTTTGGAGCATACTGCTATATTTTTACTGTTTTTTAATTCATTATGCAAATGATAGGATTAAAATGCAATCATAACGTCAATAGGAACTCAAAGATACATGTAATCATCTTCCGCAATGTTTAAAATGGGCGAGTGAACAACAACAAAAATGAGGAAAAGTAATAATATGGTATGATCCTCAAATATAAAATATAACTTCGACGTCATTTTACCTACTATTATTTGTTTAATTGTAGAATGAAAATGCTCAAAATGAGAACATAATAAAACATTGTGCCTGATATAAGAGTGACGTAATAGCGTACGATGTCAACAGCGCCCAATAGAATCCTTGGATAGCTTCATGTCCATTGTCAATGGCATTTGTCAAATTTTTTGACATTATATTGTTTTGGTTATGTGTACTCAACTCAAAGTGTTTATTTTTGTTATTTTCACTATTATTTCAGCAAGCAGGTACGAAACACTTCTATAGAAGCATTTCTGATATACATATTTCGAAGGGAATATAAAATGAAAATTGATAAACAACAGTGCAAATCAAATCTTCAATACGGTTTTATATTTACACACTAATTGACAGTAAGTGGGAGCAAATCTATTGCCAACTTTCTAAAAAGAAAGCACATTGCTGTCAATAGTAATAAAAATTTAGTTATGTTCGCTGATGATAATAGTTGCATTTGTAGTGATAACAATGTTTTAAATGCTGTTGGGAACACACAAATTCTGTTAAATAAATTTACTAGATGGTTCACAAACAACAGACTGTTTTTAAACATCACTAAGACGGTTTTCATTCAATTTACTCCTAGGCTAAAACATCTTAATGAGAGTTATCTTTTAAAATGTGATGGTAAAAGTATTGAACAAGTAGCTGAAACAAAATTTTTAGGTTTATATATCGACAATAGTCTCAGTTGGGAAACTCATATAGATATGCTTTGTAAAAAAATGTCTTCTATTTGTTTTGCTCTATTTAGACTGCAGCAAATTTGTAACAAGAATATTATGATGTCATATTATTACGCAGCTATGTATTCTAGAATTAAATATGCAATTATATTTTGGGGTTGTTCACATCATTTCATAAGAATTTTCCGTCTTCAAAAAAGAGCCATTAGAATAATCGCTGGTGTTTCTAAGCTTACATCATGTAGAAATATTTATAGAGAATATAATTTATTAACTCTGCCATGTATTTATATTATGGAAACGGTAATATTTGTTAAGTTAAATTATGAGAAATTCACACGAAATAATCATTATCATGTATATAATACTAGAAGAGGACAAAATTTTAGTTTACCTATTCACAGTTTGGCGATATATGAAAATAATCCTGCATACATAGGTATAAAATTGTATAACAAATTACCTGATGACATTAAAAATATTACAAATGTAAATCTTTTTAGGAATAAATTGAAAAAATTTTTGATTAATAAATGTTATTATAGTGTGCAGGAGTATTTGAATGAGTGATAGTTATATAATACGTATTTATTTTTCTCTGTTGTTTTTTCTTATTTTTTAAATTATTGTTAAGTTATTATAAGTGTAATTTATCTTATTTTTTTGCTGTAATACTGACTTTTCCTATGCCATTGTATTGGTCTATTGGATTAATAAATTATTATTATTATTATTATTATTATTATTGCCTTAAGGATGTTCAAGGGTTTCATCGACGGGGCAGAGGGGAGTAGCGGGACGGGGGAGATCCCGGGGGTGGGAGAAGGCGTTAGAGGCAACACCGCACATTTCTCCTGTGCTCTCGTTTTCTTTCTGCTGTTGTTGCGACAAAGTGGCTAACCTATAAAAAATCACCTACGGTACGTACTTTGGTCGGAACATACAAAACCCAGGGAGAAGAGCAAGCAATCAAACTGTTGCGTGGTGAATGTGATGGAAAACCACAAGTCATCAAAACAAAGAAAATATTAAAAAGCATTCTAGAGTACCTGAAAAGTTTGCCATAATATATTCAAGAACTTCATTTCAGCTTCACTTTGAATATTCCTAGTAGTTCTATTCTCCGATAAGAATATTTTACATTTATTAAAGTCTATTTGTTCCTGTTATCTGACATGCTTGCATGAAATGCTTATATTTTGATATTTAAGATATTTTACATAAACATGATAAAAAAAGTAAATTATTTTAACGAAAAAGTTTCAATGAATTGTTTGACGTTTGACGTTATAAATTATTTTGAATTAGAATGGATGCGACGTTGCCATCGTTACACTTCATAAGCGTCTGCTGAGGCACGTCATTTCTGAAAAAAATGCAGTTTATTAATCAGAATGCATTGCAACCGTCCCCTTTTTCATAGACAAAATCTTCCTTGAAGTCTCTTCTATGTTGCATAGTTTTTTTCCATTTTCTCTGCATTTTCTCCTCTATTTTACTCTGAGAAGGTTTCCAAACATGGGAACATGCAATCTCCATAAGACTCCATGTTAAAATCATAGATTTCATTTTCGATTTTCTCGAAAACTACGTACAAGAAGGTAATAAAAAAACAGGGACCGGTTCATTTCTTTCTTTCAACATAGATTGTCATTGGTGGCTAATGGGCCTCTGATTATGTCTATTAAATTATTTAATAAACTACCACTCTCCCTTAAATTATTGAATGACAATAAAGTTTTCAAATCTAGAGTAAAAATGATGCTTTTGAAGCATAACTTTTATTCTGTTTCTGAATATTTGGAATGCTCTAATGTGGAAGAATGACAAAATATATTAAATTTTAATGTGTCTATATGTATTTTCACTTTTCATATATACATATTTTGTCAAGTATGTTTTAATTAATTTTATAATTTCCGTTTGTAATTTTATATAACAGTGTTTGTCGTTTATTAGTTTAGTGTATTTTAATATACAAAAAATCTGACTATATTCCATGCTTATCTTGTAAGTCTTATGAAAATAAAGAATTATTATTATTATTATATCAAAAATAACATATTCAACTTTCAGCGACTTCTCTGCATTTTTGCGAAACCCTTGAACATCCTTAAATAATCTTTAATATTAATTATTAATACTCTTTCAAACAACGAACATGTAAATATTTTCCATATAATTACCATTTAAAGATCGATTTACTATATAAAATTTAAATAAAAAGAAAATAGGTTACAACAGTATAGAATTTATTAAATTATCTGGAAACATGACAATGTAGCGCTCGATTCCCTGCTTCGGTTTGGAAATTATACCCTATTACTTCACATCCAATAGAATAACTTAAAAATTGGTAGCAATATCTGGCCGTTTAAATAGTGTTTATAGTTTACGAATTTTTTTTTGGTATTAGATATTAAAAAAAAAAAAAAATACCGGTCAACTATTTTTATGTGTAGATGTTATTAAAATTTTAAAAAATTTGTCTTTCGCCCTTTCTACTATCAAATTGATGATTCAAAAACATAATATATGTCAGCCACTGTAATACTCATATTGATGACTTGATAAACGTATTGAGAATTTGCCTACTTTTTTTTGTCAAATATAAAAATTGTTGTATACCATCTATTTTGTTTTTTTTTTTTTTTTCAGATTAAATAAGAATCATCATGCAAAATTATATGTCATTACAAAATCCCCAGGACCAAGAGGAACACGATTTATTTATTCATGTAGCTGAACCAACGAGATCAAAATGGAACCACATAGAAGATCTAGACTCATTCTTTACAAGGATGTACAAATATCATCAGAGACATGGTTTTTTATGCATGCTGCTTCAGGAAGTATTTAAAATAAATCAGTTTGTATTTGTTGTTACTCTGTCAACGTATCTTGTTCATGGAATAAATTACCCAGTTTTGTTTCACTATGGGCCTGACCAAAATTCAACACAGAAGATCACTTTAAATGATGTCATTCTTCCGTTGGGCCAATGTCTGTCAAATTTTACAGGCCTTACATGGTCTTGTGTGATAATAGCAATAGTGTATTTGATACTAAAATTTATTACTAAATTTTATCAGATGATTGCTTTTTGGGATATAAAGCAGTTTTACAACACTGCCCTTGGCATTGAAGATAAAAATTTGGACAACATGACTTGGCATGAAATTCAAGTAAAAATTAAACTTGCACAATCAGAGCATCAGATGTGTATTCATAAAAGAGAGTTGACCGAACTAGATATTTATCATCGTATTTTACGACAAGAAAATTATTTAGTAGCAATGGTAAATAAACGATTACTTCCTCCAACTTTTAACATACCATTTCTAGGAGAAGTTGTATATTGGACCAATGGTCTCCGATACAATATTCAAGGTTTACTGTTTTGGTCTCCTTGGTCTGTTTTCGAAAATCCCTGGCATTTGCGAGAGATCTATAAGAAACCAAACATGCGCCATGAACTAGCTCGTCAACTTGGTAGACAAATTTTGTGGTTAGCATTAATAAATATTATTTTAGCACCAGTAGTTTTAGTGTGGCAAATTGTCTACACATTCTTTAATTATGCTGAATTAATTAAAAGAGAGCCAGGTAAAATCGGAATAAGAAATTGGTCCCTATACGGAAAATTATATTTAAGACACTTTAACGAACTGGATCATGAATTACATGCAAGACTTACTAGAGCATATAGCCCAGCAATTAAGTATATGTCAGCATTTAGCAGCCCTGTGGGAACTATTATAGCACAACACATAGAATTCTTATGCGGAGCCATTTTTGCTGTTATCGTAGGACTTACCATATATGATGAAGATGTAATAGCAGTTGAGAATGTTTTGACACTAATGACAGGTTTAGGTGCGTTGATTGCAATTTGTAAAGGAATCATTCCTGATGATACAATGTATTGGTGCCCCGAGGCACTTTTACAAGGTGTTGTGATGCATACACATTATTTGCCTTCAAATTGGCAAGGTCATGCACATACTGCCAAGACAAGACATGAAGTTCAACAACTTTTTCAGTATCGTTTTGTAAGTATGTTTGAAGACACATTTTCACCGGTCTTGACACCATATGTGCTTGCTTTCTGGGTCTACCCAAGGTCTTTAGAGATAGTAGATTTTTTTCGAAATTTTACGGTGGCAGTTGTTGGAGTTGGCGATGTTTGTAGTTTTGCGGAGATGGACGTTAAGAAACATGGTAACCCCGATTGGCAACCAGAACAATCAAATACTTCAGTACCTGCTATGCAAACACAATATGCACAAGCCGAGGATGGAAAAGTAGAATTGTCCTTGGTACACTTTACTACTACAAATCCTTCTTGGATACCGCCACCGGAAGCACAAGAATTCGTGAATAATATCCATGAAGAGATGGCACCTGTATATCAAGATAGTGACGCTATGTTCTTTACCAGCTTCAACAACCTCCTTGAATCGAGTGCATTGGATGTCAATACGCAGTCTTTAGCAAATTTCCGAAGGAGTTTAAGAGGATTTAAATCAAGTTATAGAGGAGACACTACTAGAGGAGACTCTACTCGGAACAACGCTAGTTTTAGAACATCCGTCTTTGCGACAGAAGGACGTGATGAAATGGCCCCTATCTCTATGACAAATAGTGTGATGGCGCTGCACGATATAAACTACAAACAAGGGGAAAAAAGACGAGCGTCAATAGCAGCAGAGACAACTCCATTACTATCTCCGAAAAGTGCATTCTAGTCAAAATAAAACAATTCAAGTGTCTTGTATATTAGAACAATGTATATTTCTAACTTAATTCACAATAAATTTATTTATCTATTAGGGTTCCACGAACTTTTTTAATTGCTTGTGATTTACTTTGTTCTTGCTTTCTTTTGTTCATACCTTTTCTCTCCAATTGTTTTTCTATAATTCTGGCATTATTTGCATAACTGTCTGCAACTTCTCTCTAAAAAACAAATTGTAAACATTAACATTTAATTATTGCAAGTTGCTTAAATTGTTGAGCATTAACCATTCAGTTTTGTTTTCACGTTCACTTTATATATATTGCCCGTATTTTACATAATCCCACCCTACCAATTACTATCCAAATAACTATTCAGAAAAAATAAAAAAATTTCAAATTTTCTGAATGATCGATAGTCTGTAGGTATACCTAGAGCCGGCAGCTAATGTAGGGTGGGATGCGATATCTTCTTTAAACTAAAACTCATTAAATTTTTACACATTTATGATTGAAAGTGCACCAATAATTCTTTTAAGATACCACATGTGAACTACATTTTGAAAGATATTGAGCTAAAATTATATAAGGAGATATTAATTATAAATTTTCAGAATTGTGTATTTAAGAATATGTGGATTTTAAAAATGTACAAATATGCAGGGTGATCCATTTAAGAAAGAAGTTGTTTTAGAGTAATTTCTAATGAAAATGGAAGCGATAAAAGAGGTTCAAAAATTTGAAAATTATTCCACATCATTTACATATATTATAGACTCGGCACACTACAACTTAATTTTCTTCATAAAATGTTAAACATTTTAGAGCTTAGAAATAATGTATATTGTCAGTTTTTTATAATGCATGTCATTAAATGTAATTTTTCAAAATCTTAATTATTTATACATCATTTGGTGTGGTAATTTGAACAAGGAGTGGCCTCAAAATGTGAATTATTATAGTATTACAAATTTAAAGTTAAATTTAGCTTATGTACAGGGTGATCCACTTAACTTTCCCTCCCCATGTTTCTCTATTTGGGTCATTTTTTTAATTTTAAATACATAAACTTCAGGAATATGTGTAATTTGTTTAATGTCACTTTTCAAAAAGCATTTAGAGGGTTGTTAGTTTTCTTTTAAGAAAGGTTTTTGATCACAACTGACGCTTCTTTCGATAAATTTGTTTCATATTCAAAGGGTGGGGTTGTTCTAGGTTATAATTAACAAATTTTCTCTGGTGGTGTAGATACAAGGGATATTAACCTTTTTTCTCAACATCTCCTATGTTCATGAATTTTCCACTAAAATTTAATTTTTGGAAAGTCGAGAAAGTTTTATTATTCAAAAAATCGAATTCAAAGGTGCCTTTGCATAGCCCACTGTAGCATATTTTTAATTCTCAGGGTGTCAATAAATTTGTAAACTTTAAATATGTATTCCAAAACGCCGAAATACGTTCATATAATAATAATATAAGATGGAAAGTTTACAAATTTATTGACACCCTGAGAATTAAAAATATGCTACAGTGGGCTATGCAAAGGCACCTTTGAATTCGATTTTTTGAATAATAAAACTTTCTCGACTTTCCAAAAATTAAATTTTAGTGGAAAATTCATGAACATAGGAGATGTTGAGAAAAAAGGTTCATATCCCTTGTATCTACACCACCAGAGAAAATTTGTCAATTATAACCTAGAACAACCCCACCCTTTGAATATGAAACAAATTTATCGAAAGAAGCGTCAGTTGTGATCAAAAACCTTTCTTAAAAGAAAACTAACAACCCTCTAAATTCTTTTTGAAAAGTGACATTAAACAAATTACACATATTCCTGAAGTTTCTGTATTTAAAATTAAATGACCCTGCATATGTGGGATACTTAATGCTATTAAATTTAAAGTCATTATACATTTGGCTTCTACCCATTTAAATAACCATATATTTCTTCACGAATTTCCAAGGTAATTTGATTTGACCCATCGATTCATGAACATATTTTATATTATTTAGCCTCTCACCCAATATACGTACAGTAAATCAGATGTGTGAAAATGTATTTGGATCACCCTGTATTTAAATCAGTTAGCAAATGTCTGTACTTCTTTCCAATGGTATACTGCACTTTAAAGTCACATTTAACTCACACTTTGGAGCATGAGATCAGATAAAAATATATGGGGTATACTAATACCGCAAAAAATATTAAACAATGTACCCCAAAAATACCTATTTATAACCTATAGTGGAGTTAAGTATTTAAATTGCCTTATAATCCTATTAGAAATTCAATTTATCATATTTTATGGATTTTAGGTGAAATTTGCAAATATTGTATGTTCTGTGTAATATCGATATTTATTTATTATTTCACCTTAATATATAGGTAAATATTATTTTAAGTAACAACAAAGATTATTGTATACACTAGATGGTCATAGCTATTGTATAATTTCATTGCCCATAGATCTCAAATTAAGCTTCGCTCAATTTATCTCATCATATTATAATACTTCTCTCTAACTTGACATCCAATTTTGCAAGTGTGTGAGAGAGAGAGAGACGATAGGACGATGAAAAAACAGTAGCGTTGACTATTTAATGTATAAAATAATCTTTGGTAACAGTAATCTATAAACCGATAGGGTTACTGGGAAATACGAGTAACCTTTAGTCTATGACTTTATATTAAAGGAACAGGGCGTTGTTTGTACATACAGAATAATAATATATCTGCTTTGAAAAATCTTACTTGTTTTAAGAAATTTTTTGTTAAATGATAAAATAACAACACTGAATGCTGAGGCTATACAATTTTGTTTTGGTAATTATAGTCCATGTAGTGTTATATTTAAGTTTTAAAGTAATATTGATTATTACAGATAGGATTATAGCTGCCTCTAGGTTACCTTACGTCACCCCGGACAAATGTGGCAGCTTTTTTTAAATTATTTTATATGTTAATGATCTATATAAGACTGAATATGAACTAATTCTGTTCCAAATGTGTTCAAAATTAAAAAGTTACTTCCAGTGACTTAACTATAAATTTATTAGTGCCATACACACAAATAAGTCAGTCCGTAAAATATTAAAGTATATTAAGTACATTAAAAACAAATAAATATTCATCTCGCAATGTTTGGGCTCGTCATTGGATTCCTATAAATGTATATTTTTTACTTTATATTTATCTTACTGCATTGTTTTTAATAACTGGAAGAACTAAGTCGTCCATCTCTGGAGTAAGAATTTTCTTCCCTTTAAAAGGGTTAGTTAAGAGGAAGTTAATTAAACTTCAATGTACTTTAGCTTGGCGCTTCTAAGCTACCAGTTTAAATATTTTTAAGGCACCCTTTAGCAGCCAGGGCCTCTTCTAGTAGGGGCTAGTGGAGAGTAGTTACGTCACTGGTTACTTCTAAATTTCAACTTATAGTGTAGTTTTTTTTTTAGTTATGTAGTTATAGATTTCTTAGTCATAATATAGTAATACGATCATCTTGCATTTTTTCTTTAACCGGGTAGTGTTTTTAATTTACCAGATTAAACAAAATATACTTGATGGAGTTTTAATTATTTACTAAAATTCCCTCAATACAAAATTGTATGTTTTGAAAATTGGCTAAACTTTAGTTACTGTAGTGAATTCTAAAAATTAAATATTGTTTAAATATTACTTGTATTATTCTCTTCATATTTTATAGTGAAAACGGCAATAATCTCTTAAGGCAAAGTTTAAAATCGTTACCAATATTAAATAAGTAAGAATCTATTAACAAAAATCTGAAAAAAGGTCTACATAAAATTTGTTACAAAAAAATAATAATAATAAACCAGTCAGTGGTTCCAAAATGTTTCTACTCAAATGAATTGAAAAATTATCATCAAACATTTCCCTACTGGCATTTTATTCCCTGAATTTACATTGGTTCATTGAATTAAATATTTTAAGTTTATGTAATTAAGCAATGTTGTAATTTATTAACTATAATTTAAAATAAAACAATAGAATTCCATTTTAACAAAGAAAATAGCAAAATAGAAAAATACATATCCAAAAGCTACTGTCTTATAAAAGTTTCGTTTATGTCGCAAACCATCAGACACCAGCACGTGTTTTTGAGTTCGGGACATATACAGGGTGGTCTGAATTATTGTACCTTCGATAATTTGGGAATCAATAGAAAATGTGAAATTATGTAAATTTTCTAAATAAACTTATATCGAAAACTTAACCGTTTCAGAAATACGGCGTTTGAGTTACATATTTCTTGTATTTTTTTTTTTATATCCTGAAGTAACAGGAATATTTTATTTTTTGTGTGTACATGTTCCTGAATAAGTACCACGTTTAATCATTAATTTCATGTTCCTACTTCAACCAGAGTAACCACGGGGGTGTGAATTCCTTTGTTTAAAGAAAAAGGGTACGCCAATGATCGAAATTGTATTTTTTTTTCCATTTTTGAAATGTACTTTGAACGGCAGGGTTATAGTATAGTTTTTTATGTCAAAATTTTTCACACACTAAATATTGGTAGAAAATGTTAATTATTATATTAACTACAGCAAATACAACTTACAACTAGTCAACATCATCTTAAAACAAATGTTGAAACGTGCCATAAAGTAAAGTTTAATTATGAATGCTACATTTAGATATTACGAAAATATTTAAATATGTTTAAAATAAGCGTACTTGATACCCTTGTATAATACATAATACAAGGTTGATACTGAAATTATTATATCTTCACCTTGCATATCTTGGCCAAAAATTAGAAACCCTATTATGTGAAATTCTAGTTTTGTCAAATTGGCATAGAACAACCAAACAGGGCTCACATTGTAGACCGTTTATTTCTCTTTATTTCCAATATAAGTATTCTTGTGATAGCATGCACCGGAAGCTCGATATAAAGCTTAAACAAAAAAAAACCCTTTGAGGGGGCGAATGAGGATGTCCGGGGAGCCGTGTCCCACAAACTCAGACCCCAAATGAGCATCCGAAGATCAATATAAAAAAATATATAAATCAAATCCTATACCGGGTGACCACGAAATGAGGCTCGCCCTTATATCTTCTTTGTTTTACAGGAATTAAATTTTAAATTTGTACACGTCAAATAACGGTTAAATATGCATTATTTCAACCGTTTTATCACTTTCTGTCGCTTCCGGTTTCACCGGAAATTACACTAACTTTCGTTTTTTAAATGGAACACCCTGTATATTTTTACATTTTTGGATTCAGGAGGTCATTTTGAGTACAGTTAAGGCATATTGAGATAAAAGTATTATTGACAGACATTTCTATGAACAAATTTAATTTTTGATCTAGGCGGCCGTGACCCCAAAAAATGTTTTGTTTTGCTTCAGTAATTAATCAAAAAATACAATTATGATATTATGTCGTATGACATTTGTGTTATAAGATCTTAAACATTTCGGAAATCGTTTTTCTAGAATAACTCATTATTTTTAAATGGCACTATGGTGACTCACTATGTTATTTTAATAAAGCATTTCATTACCGATAATTTGATACCAAACACTTCATTATTTGTTCATATTATAATACATAAAAATTACATTCAACAAGATATAAATGAAAATAAACTCATAATATTTAACACTGAATTTCTATCAAATAGGTGCCTTTGAAATGTAACGAAAGAAACAAATGAATAGTTTGACAGCTCAAATGATATTTAAATCTATGAGAATCAGGTATTATTTTGCTGCGCATTAAAAAATTTTGGTTTATTCACAAAGTGACATCCTGTAACTGAGGCATCATTAACTGTCTGTGGCCAAGAAAATCATGATGGGATTCATTCAAACCCGTATAAAGTCAAGAAAAATATGGTCATCATTTGATACGAGATCAGATTATTTATAACCTTATGTTAAAAATGCCCTGTTTTTTTTTTGTGCTAATAAAGCGTTTAATTTATTTGATGTTCATCCTTTTGTAGTTGAATATAGAGAAGAACAGTAAATATGTCTCTATCAAAAAAAATATATTTTTGGGAAAAATTGCTATACGGGTGATTCAGAATTATGGTGCAAAAAAGTAATCACAGATAGAGGTCTTAAAATAAAGAGACACGTGTATTTTCGTTTTGGTCAATTTCGATTTTTAAGGCCCGTACGGGCCCATAAATGGGACGTTGAGAAAACAGTTTCTATGAGATATCTCGATAAGTACTTGATCGATTTCAATGAAATTTGGAGGGTAGTCTCAAAATAACCTTTCCAATAGAACTCTTAAAATATTTTTAGACCTGCCGCTAGAGGGCGCTACATAGAGTCACTACATCGTAGTTTTTCGCTTCTATTTTTTTTATACAATTATCTTTTATGTTTTTCTTTTTTTATTTTGATGCAGAATTTATTTTTACACCAAAAATGTCCTCTTGTCTATTTTTCATATCATGCACCCATTTCGAGAAAAATGCGAAAAACTGTGAGGATGTGATATGTCTTTCACAATATGCTTTAGTAGTACTACGGGTATTTCATCCTCGCCAACCGATTTTTTATTTTTTAAGGACATTATTGTGTTGTAAACTTCGTTTTCAGTGGTAGGTTGTAAAAATAAAGTTTTGTTATTTGTCATTATGTTTATCGCATTAGTGCTTGACATATTTAAGTCAGGGCATGCATTGATGAAAAAATTATTTATATCATCAAGGACTTTTTCTTTGTTTTTATTTCCCGGGGAGATGTGTGTAAAGATAGATTGATTTTGTGCCTTTTTCGATCCAGTGTATTCATTAACAAGAGACCACACTGCTTTGCTACTATTTTTTGCAGTTTTTAGATAATTAACATTAGATATTTTTTTTGCCTCTCGTGTTACCCGTTTGAGTATTTGTGAATATGTTCTGAATTTTTCGTTTTAAACAGTTCCCTGTCTCATTTGGTTGTAAAGTGTGCGCTTGTTTTTACAGGAAGCTCTAATACCGTTTGTAATCCATGATTTGTTTTTATTTTTTGGAGTTTTTATGATTTTAGGTGGGAAAATTAATTCGAAGAGGTTTTTTAAAATAGATATGAATATGTCATATGCAAGGTTGGCATCAGAAGCGTCATATAGATTGTTCCAGTGAATGTTTTGCAATTGTTGTCTATATTGTTCGATTTTATTTTCCGAGAATATTCTTTTTTTAAAAGGGAGATCATTTACTGGTTCAGCTGTCATATCTATTTCTAGAAATAAACCTGCATGGTCAGATAGTGCATTTTGGTTTACGCTTCCTAGATTTCTATTTTCAAAATTTATAAAAATGTTGTCGAGACACGACACAGCATCTTTTGAGATTCTGGTAGGTTGGAATATAGTTTGTGAGAAATTAAATGCCAATATGATGTCAAGCATCTTTTTTACATTAATGTTATCAGCTAGCATGTTTATGTTGAAATCGCCACATACAATGGTTTTATATTTATTAAAGTTATTTTGAGTGATGTTTAAGATTTCTGACAGGATTTCATAGAACATATTTAGGTCGCCCTTTGGGGGTCTATAAATACAAATTATTATTGTTTTAAACTTGAAATGACCCTCAATACTTTTCCTCTTGATTGCTTCGAATTCATCTGCTTCAAAATCATTATGGACATATATACTGGAGCCACCATGAATAGTGATATTCCTCTCGAAAAATGATATGTTGTTATAGTTTCCTATATTGGGTGTTATTTCCGAGTCAGTAACCCAGTGTTCAGTAAAACAGATGATGTTTGGACGAGTCACTAGACTATCAATATAGGCTTCTACTTCTAAGGTTTTGTTCTTAATACACTGTATATTTTGACAGTAGAGCGAGAGATGTAGGATCTTCTCCCTTGGACTTTTATTTTTTTCTTGCATGCTCGCTTGCATGCCTGTTTTCTTACTTTTTCCGTTTGTTGCACTGCTATTTTTATTTGATGTTTGGAGCTTTTCCGAATTATTTGTAGGTGGAGATAAATCTATAAAAAAGCATTTTTTTGGTTATAGCTTTTTTGTTTATTAAAGTCAAATCGTTTTACAGCTGTTCCTTTTGGCCAGAAATCCGGTTGATACATTTCTTCTTTCTTTTCAAAAGGAGCTGTTACTAAAAATACTTTATTTTGATTTGTATTAGTCGGTAATTCTTTCGCTTCGACTTTTACATTTTTAAAAGAGGATTTTTTGTTTATATAATTTGTGACGCTGAGTTCTGTTACGTGCCTTGGAACCCTGTATGTATACATACAACCATAGCTTTTTTCCAACTCCACAAAAGCCATTTTCCTCTTCAGATATTTCCCCAGTTCCATAACATATGTCGTTTTGCTGTTTTTTTATTGGTTTCCTATTTTTATATGATACCTTCTTGAAATCATCGAGATGATTTATTCTATTGGTTTCAGTTTCAGCGTTTCTGGTATAATTTTCAACCTCTTCCTGATTGGTGACATCACTGTTTATGTTTATGTATGTATTTGCTATTTCTTGTTGATGGGACACGAGTGTTTTTAAGTTTGAAATTCCCGCATTTTCTAACCCCTTTTTTACCATTTCTGTTGTAGTCGTGTTTTTATTTGTGTTTACACTTTTTGTTTGCTTATCAGAATCAATTTGTTTTTTGCCGGTATTTTTATATAGTTCATTATATTTGGCTTCTAAGGATTTAAAGTTTGATTTTTCAATTTTCAGTGCACTTTCTAGGTTTTCCACTTTCTCCTTCAGAAGATTATTGCTTACCCTTTGTTCTTCCACTAATAGTCTGAGGTATTTGTAGGCATCTGAATTGAAATCTTTGTCTTCATTAGTTTGAAGGTCTCTTTTTGTTTCTGATTTTAAAGAAACACAAATATCATCCTTATCACATCCAATTACACCAGGAGTTACTCGAAGGAGACTTTCAACGGAGGCAGGCATTTTGTCAGTGGGCACTTGAGAGAGGAAGAAATTTTTTTTAAACAGGTCATGTTTTCGGATGAGTCAACTTTCCACAAAAATGGCTTTGTTAACCGCCATAATTGTCATTATTATGACACGGTAAGTCCACACCAATTCCAGACAACCGGTAGCCAATACAGGTGGTCCTTGAACGTGTGGACCGGAATTTTAGGAGGCCACATCATTGGACCATTCTTTTTTAATCGACACTTGACAGGAAGAATTTATTTGGACTTTCTGCGAAACACTTTGGATGATTTGTTGGGCGACATTCCTTTAGCAACCCTTCGAAGGATGTGGTTACAACAGGATTGTGCTCCACCTCATTAAAACACTGAGGACATTTCGAACACTTAATGTAAAATTGCAGTTTAAGTTCACGTACCCTTTTTTATTGCGTTTAGAATTTTCTATCATGTTGCGTTTTGTTTTCGTTGTTGGTAGTGGTTTAGTTTTGTTTGTTAGATCAATTTTTAAACATGCCAGTAATATTGTTACTGGCATGTTTTATAAATTTTAAATTCACGCGATGTCATTGTTGGTGACCGGATTTTTACCGGGAAAAACGAAAACAATTCACAATACAATTTGTTTGTCGAGATGAACGTACATAACATTGAAACGATGCTTTAAGCGATATTGGCAAAGCCTACTTTACGCTGTAGGCAGCTCGTTTTTCAAACTTTAGAAAGAATTGCATTTTTCTCGAAAACTGTTAAAGATAAATATGGACAACCTTATATCAATCGAAAGAGAATTTAATTTTGAATCCAACGGCGGAAAAAAATATGGGTCATTCCGTTTGAAAAAAAGAAGTTATTCCTGTTGAGAGATTGTCAAATGCAGGTACCGATATTTACCACTTTATACTACTTACCATATTTTTCTAATAGTGGAAATGATAGCGTAATTCGTGGTAAATCGAACTATGCAAACCGCAAGTTTCTAGCTCTTATGGCTTAGAAGCTATCTAGCGATATTCAGAGCGCTGTAATCGTGAAATTTCTCAAAAAAACTTGAATATCTCGGAAACGGTATGTTTTGGGTACAATGTATGATACATAAAATCAACTTAAAATTAAGTCAGGAATCCAAAAATACACAGATATACAGGGTGTTCCATTTAAAATAACGAAGTTGTATAGCGTCCAGGTGAAATGGAACATCCTGTGTATTCAAAAATATTTTCTGTATATACACCGCATAATTCAGCGTAACTTTTATTTGAAACATTTTTCTCTTAAATTTATAATAAGAGAGCTATGGAAGAATCCGACTTAAGTGGAACACCCTGTATATGGGAGATTTCAAAAGGATATTGGTTCTAACATTACTGCAGTAAAATGCATGATTTATTCTTAAATTATGTCTAGGTACTTGAAAATTGATCATTGCCAATAGTGCCGGTGCATCCACTATATTATGTAATACACTTCGCACATAAATTATGGAATAGGTAAAAAAATGTGTCAAGTTTATACATTCATATTTTTGTTAATATTGAAGCAATTTTAATAATTTTTTTATTGCGGATAGGTCATTTCTTCTCCAGTTTAATACCGTATGTCCGATTTAACTACGAGTTTTGTTATACAGGGAAACGCGAAAAGTATGAGGGCATGTAAATTCCCTAAAATTTTAATTTGATCTGTGGCAATTAGGAGTCTATGAAAATCTATTTTTATAAGTGTTTCGGTTACGGCGTATCCTATTTTACTCACTGCGCCAAGCAATTTGCCATACGGTTCTTGGTAAATAAATAATTGGCAATTCTTTGAAAATTGTTCTGTTGCCAATAACTGTTAAAAAACTATAATTTTAGTGGATTTTGTTTCTTTCTCCTCTCATTAAAGAGTTATGAAACCAATATCGAGGTTAATAATACAAGTTGGAATAAAAACTCGAATAAAAACAACTTAGTAAATTTATTTAGCAGGAAAAAGAACGATAACAAGAACAAAAACTAAACAATAATGCAAACTAATAAAGGGTATTACCTCCCCTGGCATTTACTACAGTTTGGCATCGATTGGACATACTTAAAATTAAATCTCGAATTAACATTTGATCGACATTTTGCCAGGCTTCCAACAAAATTAGTCTTAACTCAGCCAAAATTTGTGGCATATTAACTGCCGAGCGAACTTCTTTTCCCATATAGTCCCACAAATGTTCAATAGGGTTAAGGTCTGGGCTCTTTATTCTGATGCATGACAACGCACGTCCTCATACTGCGCGAGTAGTAAGGGAGTATCTGGCCGAAACTGGGATTAACTTGATGAATTGGCCGGCCAGAAGCCCAGACCTTAACCCTATTGAACAAATGAAACAAAATCCACTAAAACTATTGTTTTTTAACAGTTATTGGCAACAGAACAATTTTCAAAGAATTGCCAACTTTTTATTCACCAAGAACCGTATGGCAAATTGCTTGGTGCAGTGAGTACAATAGGATAGGCCGTAACCGAAACACTTATAAAAATAGATTTTCATAGACTCCTAATTGCCACAGATCAAATTAAAATTTTAGGGAATTTACATGCCCTCATACTTTTCGCGTTTCCCTGTATAACAAAACTCGTAGTTAAATCGGACATACGGTATTAAACTGCAGAAGAAATGACCTATCCGCAATAAAAAAATTATTAAATTTGCTTCAATATTGACAAAAATATGAATGTATAAACTTGACTCATTTTTTTACCTATTCCATAATTTATGTGCGAAGTGTAGTTTAAACAAGAATATGAGACTCGACACTATTCTTCTATGGTTCAAAGTCAATGTCAAATCTGGTAGTTAATACATCATGATCAAAACCACGTGCGGGATATACTCCATCAACTTTGTAAGCTAAAAATTTCAGGAATGGATGTTTGTCTGAGTTTTTCTAATGTGTAACCCCCTTTCGGACAGCCTTTGGCTTTGGGGATTGTCTAATTTCTGTGATGTGTTTATGTTATATTATGTTATGTTTATTCATAATTTATTAGCTAATTGTAGGATGAATTTAATTAATTACGGTATTTTTTGCTTTGTCAACTTAATATTAAGTAATACAATTCTATAGATAAACGAAAATATACATACCGCCTCAATTTCATCCTCTTCTTCATCTATTGTAGACACTGTAACTGAGCTAAATTTACCCATATTCTTCGTATGCTTAGTAACCATTATTTTCTTGGGTTTTTCGATAGCTACTTGGTTATAAATATCATTTATAGGACCTTCATTTGTGCTCTTTATTAATGAACCACGTACGATAAAGCTGACAGGACTTTGAGAATCATGTTTATAGTACAAAAGCAGCCCACATTTTTTACATTTTAGTCGAAACTGCCTTTCAATACCTTCGGATCGTTTTATATAAACTGTTTCGTCTGAATCACATGTAATTTTATGAGCATGGTTTGTACCATCTAAAACTCTGGCACCATCTCGCTTGCGTAAAGGAAGTTTCTCTACGGAACAATCTAATACAAAAAGAAAATAAATTTGATTTCAAATCGAAGAAAATTTAACGTGCAGTCATGGCCAAGATATTTACTAAGAAATAACGTAGGTATAGGTAAGCAAAGTTTTGGATTAGTAAGATTCCCCGTTTACTTGTTAATTTTATTTACCTACCTAAAATTAATGTCATTTGTCCACATAAACAATAATAAATGTGCAGCGGTTTCTCATCGCCATATTCTTCTTGATCTTTAGTGTCTGAGCATGCTATACTGCGAGATACCACTTTCGGCATATTTCTTTACAAAATCTCCGCTCAAAATATTTACAAAATACAAACTTTAATCTAAAATAGAGGTTAGGTTATGAATGTTATGATAGTAATCTTCTTCTTCTCATTTCTCAAGAAGTCGTCGGTCAAAGAACTTGCCAAGTGAACAGAATGCATGGATGGCGTAGCGCAACGATTATAGACAAGAAGGATAGCTCAGTTCGACAAATCTCTTACCCAAGGTCGAAAGCCGTGACGTCACCATCAGTACACTTTCAGACGCACTTCATTTAAAATGTATAGCGATGCATCGTCTTTTTTTAAATTACGCTGTTTTAAATCATTTTTTATTTTTAGAATAAAAGGTATCTTTTAGACCTTTAAAATGAGCATTCATCCAAGAAGAAAATTAAACAATTATCCGAAGTTTGTATGAGTAATAAATTATTAGAATTTTAGTTTTAATCAGACGACTATTTATAATAGCCGTTTTATTATAATATATTTATTAAATAAAATAAAGAAATTTGGTCTGTATAGTGTATAAGTCCAAATTTATATATTTTGTTTTAAAGTGCTAAAAGTATAAAAAATTGTTTATTGCTTCAAAATATTCATATTATTAAAAAAAGTAGAATATATGCGTAATAGCGATTTCAAATATTTTTTATTTATAATTATGATAATATTAACACAATGATAATTATTAATATTAAGAAATTTTTACAATAATTCTCTTTCTTTGCTTGATATGCAAATGACTTTATTTAGGCTTTAAATTATACAAGCATAATAACAAAAAACATACCATCCAATTTGATATAGGTACTCACATTGATGTTTCATCTCTAAACATACAATTATTGTTTATTGGTCCTTCTTTAACGCATGATAAAAATTTTGGATAAAAAATTACAAAATTCAAAACGTCTAAAAATAAATTCAAAAAATTTTTTTTATAAAGAAAATAAAAAGGAATAATTATAGGTACTTACCTATGTAATAAATAATATAATATAGTTATTATAAAAAGTATTTATTTTTATAGTTCATGCAAAACGGTTTTACTTTCTTCCACAATGGATATTTAAAGCAAAAAAAAACTATTTATTTAACTGATATTAAAGTTTAGTATAGGTATGTACTGATGTTTAAACAAACAACAAATTTTTTATTGAAACAATCGAAAATTATATTTACATTACCGAAAAATTTCTTGAGAGTTGAGGATTATTCTATTGCTTTTACACGAGGTAACAGCACAAATCTGCCCGCAGTGCAATCTAAAACGAGAAAATAATATTCCAAAATGTTTTTCCTTGTGTTTTATTGAATAAACTTACCAAAACACGTCCGAAAAACAGATTAGAATACAAAAATGTCCAAATACTAATCACAAATCGGGACTTTGTAAACACGAACAAAAAAACACACAAAATAAAGTTTGTCACAAAATCTTGATTTTATGATATTCCTGAATGTTCATTATCACTCTACAACGTTTGAAAATTAAAAAATAGTCACTAAATACTGAAGAGAAAACACATCAAAGTACAACGCAAACACACAGGCTTTAATTGAAGACAGCCAATTCTGTACGGATGGCTACGTCACTACCGTTCAATGCCGGTCCGCCAACAGGTTAACGTTGAATGGAACTGAGCTGTCTGAGCTATCCTTCTTGTCTATCGTTCTTGGGCGTAGCGCACGTTCAAGACACGTGTTAAAATTATGATATTATGAAACGAGCAACAAACTAATGGACCGCATTAGTGTGACGTCACATAATTATGCAACCGTACGTACTACTATCATGACAGACGGGTTGCGTTCAATCTCACTGGAAATTGACCTTTAATGCATATGTGCATAAAGGCGACATTTCTTGGTATAGAAACATGCAGTGAGTGTTATTCTGTAAGCCATTGAAAAGTTCCCAATATTGAATAGATTCCAATTTATGTTTCAATCACATTTCCAACCGTGTTTCCAATATTGAGAAATTTTGCAATTCTGTAAACCATTGGGAACATTCAATCTTAGCATTGTTTATAAAGTATTATAAACAATGGTAGTACCATTGTTTATAAAGTATATAGTTATTCAACCTCTTGTTAGTACCGGTGGATCATTGATAGATGGCGTGCTGGATGATGTGTGCCCATTATTACGACCGTAGCCCCCGGTGTCGTTTACGTTACGACCATTGTTTATTATAAACAATGCTACGACGCATGCACGAATTTCGTACATCCGGTGCATCTACGTCACGTGACAATCGACTAGGAACTAAAGTCATAGATCGAAACTTGACTCTCATTTAACAGTATGACAGTTTGTCAGTTTTCTATTTTTATTAAACTATTGGATTTTTTGTTCTAAAATGAATCATTTATACATTTAATGACTAACATAACCTAAAATTTTTTGTTTTTGTAAATTTATTTTTACCTAATTATAATTTTGTAGCTTCAGCTTGGATCCATAATAACATTTAAAAACTCTCTAATAAGACAGTAGATATATAAAGTTTCAATATTGTACCTACGTAGATTATTAAAAATGAATTGCCATTTATAGGTTGGATTTCCAGTCAACAAAAAACAACCTATTTCATTAGATTAGGATAATTAAAACTTCATTAGTAATGCACCGAACAAGATTTTAGATGATAGTACAGGAACCAAGCAGAAATTTTGATAAAAATGATATAATATTCAAAAATTTTAAAAAGTGCATATTTTTGAGGTTAGTTGTAAAGACTGATTTTCATAGTCGCGAAATTGTGAAAAGCGAAATGCGAAACGTGTTGCTATTGGTTCATTTCACATTAAAATTTGGAATTGACCAATAGCAACACGTCTCGCATTTCGCTTTTCGCAATTTCGCGACTATAAAAATCATGCTTAATAAGGTGTTTAAATTTATGTTCTTTTTTATATATTATGTTTGTTATTTGACTGTTTATAATTTATAATGGCGAATTGTGCTGTAGCTATGTGAAAAAATTATAACCAAAGTACAGAAAGATATTGATATAAAATATTTCAGTTTTCCGAAGAACGAAGATTTGGCAAAACAGCTTGGCTACAGAAAAGATAAAATAAATTTGAAGAATGGCAAGTGGAGGAACATGTTATGTATATTGTATTTGGTATTTGAAACCCAGTTTTTAGCGATCTGGGATGTTCACCTAAAAATGCCATAAATCACAAATATAGACCATATGTGCATCATAGGCAAAGAGTAAATGATCATAGGATTAACATAACCTCCAATTTTTAGTTTTTGTAAATTTATGTTCAACTTTAATTATAATTTTGCAGTTTCAGCTTGGATCCTTAATAACATTTAAAAACTCTCACAGACAGTAGATATATAAAGTTTCAATATTGTAGATTATTTAAATTAGACTGCTAATTATAGGTTGAATTTCCAGTCAACAAAAAATATCGTATTTCATTAGATTAGGAAAATTAAAATTTCATTAGTTAATGCACCGAACAAGATTTTAGTTGATAGTATAGGAACCAAGCAGAAATTTTAATAAAAATGACATAATAATCAAAAATGTTAAAAAGTGCATATTTTTTAGGTTAGTTGTGATGTCGCGTGCACGACACATTAGGGCAATGCATATTTTTCTCGAGCTCGACGTCACATCCGGCTGCGCAATGTGTAATGTATCGTGAAATGTATATTTAAATGATTATTTATAATATTTAAATTCATAAAAACAAAAGTCATGGAAACTGACTAGTACGTAAGTTACTCACAAGTTGGCAGCACATACTTACATAAGTTAGGTTGAATAACTATATTACTTTATAAACAATGGTAGTACTTTTCTGATTCCATTACAGAGTAATGCATTACCATGACCAAGTGAATATGAACGCACCCTGAATGCGCCTAATGACGTTCCACATAAAAGAAACGTCAAGACCCAATTGTCAACGACAAGACAACAATCAACAAAACAAGAGAGACAAGCAAGAAAAAGTTCGGGCGAGGTTTGTTTAAGTGGGGGTAATGTAAACATTAAAGTTAAACTTTAAAATAATAGGCCTAAAACTAAAATACAATTGGAATAGGAAATGTCTCTAAAAAGTATAGCTGAAGAATATTTCAGCAACTTAAATTCTATAGCTACAAGATTGCAAACTGATTTGGAAGAAACAAAATCATCATATGAAGATTTATGGACAAAGCTCTCTGAAAAAGAACAGCAACAAATATTGTCAGAAAGTATTATAAAACCTGAAATATCAGTGAAATATAGTACAACAGAGGAAATTGTGAAACCTGATTATGCTGTTAAATTGATATTTGAAGACCACTGCTCATATCGTGATGAACACTCAGGCCCATTTAGTTTTAAAACACGAAGCCAAAGAGATCTTAGTATCTTCAAGACTGATAAACCAAAAGAAATTCCAGAAAGAAAGGTTAAAGCGGGAAAACCTAAATTAATGGTATGTTAAAAAACATCTGCCTCTGAATTGAGTACCAATTCGTTTAATTTTTTATCACTTTATAAATAATATACCTGCTTTACTTCTAAGCCATATACCTACTTTACTGATTCTCACAATATGGAACATTAAAAGTCAACGAATTTCATACCAAGGAGTTGATTCAAATTAGTTACATATCGCCGAAAAATCTCGGTTATTAGTAATTTTAAAGTTTTTTATTGCATGTAGCATATTCCTTAACACGTTGACGACCGCGTGTTAACGGAAGTTAACACATCTTTAATGTCCCCTTGGACCGTGTGGTAACTTTAATAGCGTTTTCTACTTGCAAAAACTCGGCAAGTGCCGAGGGCGCACTTAGTGCAATTAGTACTCAGCCAGTGCTGCACTAGTGCGAGGTAAATAGAACACGTTCTCAAATGTGCACTGATTTTAATTCATCTTATCAACAATAATCCTAACCTAATCATGGCCGGTTCAGCCAATTTCAATATTTATTTTTTAATTAGGAGGATCTAATAACAATAAATACTGAAGGGGACAGAAATCTCTTCTCCTGGCTAACAAATATGTATACTTTAATATATTTTATAAAATAACATGCAGAAATTCATTTTCAGCCGACGACGAATATGCTACAAAATGTATAACTGAACTAATCCATAACTTGTTCCAAAAATTCGTCATCACTTGATGAGGAAGAGGTTGCTAAAAAGTTCTCAATAACTATTTCTTTCAAATCTGACGCCATATTTTTATTGCACTGGCACTAGCACCGTCATCGAAGTACGGTGCTAAAAAACTGCTCTCAGTGCGACAATATGAGTGCAAGTGCCCAAGTAGAACACTCGAAACTGTGGAAGTGCACCTAAGTGGAACATGTTAGTTGCACTCGGTGCGCACTCAGTGCTCAGTTTTCGTCAAGCAGAAAACGCTATAAGTTACCCGCACCTTTCTTTTATATTCATGTCCGTGGCTAATTCAGAACGCACCTTATAATGCTAAATACATAGGATACATTAGATGACGGGCCTGGTGGCCCACTAATATTAGCGGGTTAGAAATACCATGCATATTTTTTGAGATTATAAGTCAACATTTGGCAGATATCAACAATATCTCCAAATATAAAAAAAATTATTTCAACGATTCTATGATAAGAAGACAATAAAATAAATTTATTATTTAGACAAATACTATTTTAATGGAAATATGTACCCATGGGAGTTCATCTTATGTAGAATATAAAAAGAAAGAAAAGTCTTTATCTCCCAAAAAACTTTATTTGACGCAACTAGTTTCATGACTTTTATAATAGTCACATCTTCAGGCTGCAAACTAATCAGAAAATTATCAAATTGTATTTTTTAAAATAGTATTTTCTAAAATTGGGTTAAAATCATTAAAATACAAATTATTCAAGTTTTTTTAAAAATAATTCACAAGGTTTGTCATATTCTTAATTATAATAACAAATAATACGTCACTAATAAAAAACCAACAAATCATTAAGAATTAAATAATAACAACAACTAACATGAATACTAATATTTTATAAAAACATAAAAAACTATTAAAAACTATAAAAAACAATAAAATCAATTTGATACATACTAAGCCCTCTATTGTACGAATAATTAATTGTACTATGAAATTATAAAGTAATCTGCCGTTTTAAACATACCTACTAACATCTAGGACATCTAATATAAAAGTGATACACTAACAATAAATATTTATATGGAGTGGACTAAGGAATATAATTGAAGAATACTTGTGACAATGAATTAAAAAATTATATTATTTTTTATGATTGAAATATAAGATAAAATGACAATGATTAATGAAATAATATTGCAAAAGTTAAAGTAGAATCAAATTGAGTTTGTAAATTTAAAGAAATAGTATCTCTTAGTTGAGCATATCTATAAATTTCTAATGCTTCCAGATTATTTAAAAGTGGACCTTTATTGGCTATATGTAATATTTTGAAATTTTCATCTTTGTTAAAAGTGTGGCCAGTTTCAATTAAATGATTAGCAAAATGTGAAAAACCAGAATCAGAATTTAAACACCTTAAGTGTTCTTTTAACCTAACCTTAAAATTTCTATAAATTCTACCGATGTAACAACTATTACAATTATTACATGATAATTTATAAACTCCACTTTTATCCCAATCATCTACTGGATCTTTATTGTGAATAAACAATTTACTTAATGAATTCGAACCTCTAAATGCTACCGTGTAATAACGTTCAAGAATATTCGAAATTCTATAAGAAACTGGACCTGTATATGTGAGGGAACAATATTTTTTAGGATTAATATCAACTACAAGATCTATATTGTTATGAATATAAATCTGATTAGCAATAATTTTGGTTTTCTTTTTTCTGGACTAATTTATCAATTAATGTTGGTTGAAAATTATGAGTTAAAGCAATTTGTTTAATAATACTAAGTTCTCTATTAAAAGACTCATTTGATAATGGTATTTTAAAAAGTCTATCAATGTAACTATTGAATGATGCCATTTTATGTGAAAAAGGATGGATCGAAAGGTTATCTATAACTGTACCTACCTGTATGAGTCTTCTTTCTATAAATATCAAAATTGTGTTTATTGTCAGAAATAGTAATAGTTAAGTCTAAAAAATTTAGAGATTTATTTTCACTTTCAATTTCAAATGTAAATTTAGATGTGTGTAGATTATTTAAATAAAATACAAAGTTTTTTAGATCAGTTAATGAACCAGACGCTTATATGGACTACTTAAAATTCACAAATCTGATAATTTTATAGAAATGCCTATATTAGACCTGTTGTATCTTTTGTAAATTCTCCTACTTATGCTATTACGAAATGGTTAAATGCTTTATTAAAAGATTTATATCAAAATCATTTTACATATACAATTATAAATAATATTGAGTTAGTAAATAAAATTAAGGATTTATATGTTAACAATTCAGATATGTTAGTATCTCTTGATATCTCCAATTTATTTACTAATATCCCAACCAATGAGGTTTTAGTTTTAGTAAAAGAAAAATTAATCAATAGTAATTATTCAGACAATCAATAAGTTATCGAAATTTTAAAATTATTAAATATTTGTTTAGAACAAAAATTTTTTCAATTTGATAATGAAACCTACCAACAAAAAGATGGTCTTGCTATGGGTTCACCGCTGTCTCCAATTCTTGCTGATATATTTATGCATCATTTTGAATTTGATTATATTATTAACAATAATGATTATTTACAATTCATTGTCTACTACTATTGGTATGTGGATGATATCATTATGTTATGGTCTGGTTCATTAACTGATCTAAAAAACTTTGTATTTTATTTAAATAATCTACACACATCTAAATAAATTTACATTTGAAATTGAAAGTGAAAATAAATCTCTAAATTTTTTAGACTTAACTATTACTATTTCTGACAATAAACACAATTTTGATATTTATAGAAAGAACTCGTACAGGTAGGTACAGTTATAGATAACCTTTCGATCCATCCTTTTTCACATAAAATGGCATCATTCAATAGTTACATTGATAGACTTTTTAAAATACCATTATCAAATGAGTCTTTTAATAGAGAACTTAGTATTATTAAACAAATTGCTTTAACTCATAATTTTCAACCAACATTAATTGATAAATTAGTCCAGAAAAAAGAAAACAAAATTATTGCTAATCAGATTTATATTCATAACAATATAGATCTTGTAGTTGATATTAATCCTAAAAAATATTGTTCCCTCACATATACAGGTCCAGTTTCTTATAGAATTTCGAATATTCTTGAACGTTATTACACGGTAGCATTTAGAGGTTCGAATTCATTAAGCAAATTGTTTATTCACAATAAAGATCCAGCAGATGATTGGGATAAAAGGGGAGTTTATAAATTATCATGTAATAATAATTGTAATAGTTGTTACATCGGTAGAACTTATAGAAATTTTAAGGTTAGGTTAAAAGAACACTTAAGGTGTTTAAATTCTGATTCTGGTTTTTCACATTTTGCTAATCATTTAATTGAAACCGGCCACACTTTTAACAAAGATGAAAATTTCAAAATATTACATATAGCCAATAAAGGTCCACTTTTAAATAATCTGGAAGCATTAGAAATTTATAGACATGCTCAACTAAGAGATACTATTTCTTTAAATTTACAAACTCAATTTGATTCTACTTTAACTTTTGCAATATTATTTCATTAATCATTGTCATTTTATCTTATATTTCAATCATAAAAAATATTATAATTTTATAATTCATTGTCACAAAAGTATTCTTCAATTATTATTCCTTAGTCCACTCCATATAAATATTTATTGTTTGTGTATCACTTTTATATTAGATGTCCTAGATGTTAGTAGGTATGTTTAAAACGGCAGATTACTTTATAATTTCATAGTACAATTAATTATTCGTACAATAGAGGGCTTAGTATGTATCAAATTGATTTTATTGTTTTTTATTGTTTTTAATAGTTTTTTATGTTTTTATAAAATATTAGTATTCATGTTAGTTGTTGTTATTATTTAATTCTTAATGGTTTGTTGGTTTTTTATTAGTGACGTATTATTTGTTATTATAATTAAGTAACTGTGAGAGATAAGTACATCCCTCTGGTGGTCAGTTGCTACTACCAGTCAAGACATCGAAGATGTCTCGTGACCGATAGCGGCTTGCCAAGCAAGCACCAAGAGCGGCGACCTCTAGCCCTGATGGACTAAAACATGCTTAATAAATAGGATTATAGGAAACAACTACTGGACGAGCAAAGACCCCGACTCCCATTGAATTATACCTATAAATCCAAAATTGGTAGCCAAATTTGTTATTTGTCCTTTCTCCACCAGACACAGACCGGTTTCGAACTCTTTATGTTCTCATCAGTGTGCCACAGGTAGCTGAAAAGACAAATAACAAAGGCAAACCAAACTGGTCTATGGCAGACCCAGCACATAGTAACTGTGAGAGATAAGTACATCCCTCTGGTGGTCAGTTGCTACTACCAGTCAAGACATCGAAGATGTCTCGTGACCGATAGCGGCTTGCCAAGCAAGCACCAAGAGCGGCGACCTCTAGCCCTGATGGACTAAAACATGCTTAATAAATAGGATTATAGGAAACAACTACTGGACGAGCAAAGACCCCGACTCCCATTGAATTATACCTATAAATCCAAAATTGGTAGCCAAATTTGTTATTTGTCCTTTCTCCACCAGACACAGACCGGTTTCGAACTCTTTATGTTCTCATCAGTGTGCCACAGGTAGCTTGCTTGGCAAGCCGCTATCGGTCACGAGACATCTTCGATGTCTTGACTGGTAGTAGCAACTGACCACCAGAGGGATGTACTTATCTCTCACAGTTACTATGTGCTGGGTCTGCCATAGACCAGTTTGGTTTGCCTTTGTTATTTGTCTTTTCAGCTACCTGTGGCACACTGATGAGAACATAAAGAGTTCGAAACCGGTCTGTGTCTGGTGGAGAAAGGACAAATAACAAATTTGGCTACCAATTTTGGATTTATAGGTATAATTCAATGGGAGTCGGGGTCTTTGCTCGTCCAGTAGTTGTTTCCTATAATCCTATTTATTAAGCATGTTTTAGTCCATCAGGGCTAGAGGTCGCCGCTCTTGGTGCTTGCTTGGCAAGCCGCTATCGGTCACGAGACATCTTCGATGTCTTGACTGGTAGTAGCAACTGACCACCAGAGGGATGTACTTATCTCTCACAGTTACTATGTGCTGGGTCTGCCATAGACCAGTTTGGTTTGCCTTTGTTATTTGTCTTTTCAGCTACCTGTGGCACACTGATGAGAACATAAAGAGTTCGAAACCGGTCTGTGTCTGGTGGAGAAAGGACAAATAACAAATTTGGCTACCAATTTTGGATTTATAGGTATAATTCAATGGGAGTCGGGGTCTTTGCTCGTCCAGTAGTTGTTTCCTATAATCCTATTTATTAATTATAATTAAGAATATGACAAACCTTGTGAATTATTTTTAAAAAAACGTGAGTAATTTGTATTTTAATGATTTTAACCCAATTTTAGAAAATACTATTTTAAAAAATACAATTTGATAATTTTCTGATTAGTTTGCAGCCTGAAGATGTGACTATTATAAAAGTCACGAAACTAGTTGCGTCAAATAAAGTTTTTTGGGAGATAAAGACTTTTCTTTCTTTTTATATTCTATATAAATACTATTTTATTTAGACAAATAAAAATATTTTTAGAGTATTGTATCACACGGTCCCAATAGGTAAAATCTACCCTTGGGACAGTGTGGTATCTACATGGTACACACACAAAAATATTAATTGCAGCGCACAAAAATAAGTAAATCAATCCAAATTATTACAAAATAAAAATTTATTTAGGTTCCAAACCAAAACCTAAAGAAAATAATGCCGGTCATGGAGACCGATTTTGGTTAATCGACAGCGGTCGTCAAAGTGTTAAATACCTGTAATAGTTCTAATAACTAATAATTTTTACTCACTTTTTATGAAACAAATCTGCAGCAATATCTATGTCACTTGTCAAATATTTATTATTTGTATAATGTGATGGATATGAGTGCTAAAGATGAATCCTGAAATTTCTGTAAGAGAATTTCTCAGTAAATCCTCTGATTTTTGTAGTAAAAACTTTTATCTCGAGGCATTCTTTTGAATACCCTATATCAAGTTGAAATGAACCTAATACGAGACCTAATACATATACTTAATTAAGTTAGTATTATTAAGTCTATGACCTAATAGCTTTTTTTATTTATTTGCATTTAGTTTTGCACTCAGTGAGCATGAACACTGAAAATGTCCATATAAAACTTACCAGTGCATTAGGGAAGCATCTGGGGTACAAATAAGAAATAAGTTGAAAATTCTAATTGGAACTAATGCTGATGAAAAATTTGATCTGCCAAGAAATTCAGATATTATTTAAATTCACTGAGCTCATTTAAAAAAATTTTAAGTGAAAAATAAATTTTGTTTAACCCTTTCAGTCATGGTGTACACCATAGTGTACACGACTTATAGATTTATTTCCAATTAAAGAACGCTGCTGGGTTGAGTTGTATTGCCAACTACAGTGTTCTGTTTCTATCTGCTACACTTTTTAGTACACTAGCCCCATCTATGTGCGAATATTTAAGACAAATCGGTAAAATAAATTTCGGTAACACGGATGAGCAATATATACTATTAGTGCAGTTCTAAATATGGTGTTTTAAAGGTTTGTCTTTCTAATTTTTTCAAAATATAATTTTGGCTAGTTCAAAATAGTGCATATTTTCAATAAACGCTAAATAAATTGTAGGAAAGACTTTAATTTTCGTGATTTTTGGACCAAAAGTGATGTACACGTTAGTGTACACTGTGACTTACAGGCGTAGCTGGCAACTGGTAAACATAACCCTACTTTTTTAATTTTTTTTCTAAATTTCATTATTGCATAGTTTTTCTGCTTGATATGTTGAGGAGGGATAATATGAAAGAGCCTCTTACAGAAGCAAAACTTTTGTCCTGCCTCGAAGACCAGTAAGGACCCCAACTCCAGACAGGTTCTCTCAAGTAAAAACCTACAGTGGAATATTCGTCCACTAAGAGGCTGGATATTATTGGGCACCTTCAAGAAATCGATGACAAAACTTTTGCATCTCGATTCTCGATGTAAATATCCAGAACGTAAATCAAGAATACATTTTATTTGCAGGATGTGCAATGTGCATCTATGTATACTCAAAAATCAAAACTGTTTCGTCCAATATCATACACCTTATAATATTTTCATTATTATTATTAGATCTGTCACTAATTTTACAGTAAATCTGTTCTGTTTATTTAACTATATTCTATTCATTTACCGAATCTAGTCAATGCCTGCACTTGAATATTTTTGCACAATCATGATACCCTGAGTCACAATGTACACTATAGTGTACAATCCATAGCCCAAAAATGGGCCATGGTACAAAATTCTGGGTGGTACCAAAAAATTGGAAATAAATTAAAGACCCAATGTTGAAAATATCAGAATTCTAACTCAAAGGGAAGTAAATTCGGTACTGAAAGGGGCTGTATTGTTATATCAATGACAAATGTAAACTATAAAGACATGGAACGACATTGTTGTAATTGAAGCAAGAAAATGTATAAAATGCAGTTGGACACTGCCAGAGGACGACATTAAATTTTTCTTCTTACTGTGTTAATAGTATCCTTAAAACATATATTACAATATTGCTTTAAAGTTATTCCAAAAAACGTATTAAATATTTAAAACTAGTAGTATCAGTAAAGAAACAGAGAAAGAACAGTATCGCCCTCTGGCAGTGTCCAACCGCATTTCATACATTTTCTTGCTTCAATTACAACAATGTCGTTCCTTGTCTTTATAGTTTACATTTGTCATTGGTTATATGTAAAATAGACCAAGAATATTATCTTGCGAATTGATTTGTTACAAGTTACAATATACTACTGTGACTTGCAAAACTTCTACCTCAGAGGGGTTTAGGTCAAATAAATGCGAAATTTTATAAATCGAAATCTAAACATTCCGTAATGCAGGACTGTGCAGCACAAGTGCAATTAGTATATATAGTATAGTTATAGTATATAAGATGCTGCCTTCTGCTCATTGTGTACAAACTATTTGTTTGATTTTGGGCAGGCCCCTAACTTCCAAGCCTCTAACCTTCGTTTTATCAGGGCTCACATCAAGTAGTCTCTATACAACCTGTTGAACTTATGTCTGACATCTGGATATAGAGTCTGTCACTTAAAATTTGCCGGGCCTTTACATTTTTTTTTTACAACGGCATTATTCGGCACAACAAATTGTAAATGTTTTTAAGTTCGTTGATGTACTATCGCGGCCGAAAAAAAGTAGGTAATCGATTTTTTATCAAGTAGTATGTTTTTTCGAAAAATATTCCTTTGTAAATGGGAGTGTTTACATCAGTTATGTCAATTAAATTATTTTGACAAGAAATCATTGGTGGGGTCGTATTTATTAAAAAAGAACTAATAAGAAATAAGTTGTTAATATTTTTTAATTATAAGAAAACAATTAATTAGTATGGTTTTGAGAGAAGCAGAAAAAAGCTACATCATCACCACATTTGGAGAAGGGTGGTCTTAACAACGCATGGCAAGTCAAATTAATTGCAGCAAAGGCTCAATTCAAAAACTAAACAAAAAGACAGACCTTCCGCTATTATCTGTTTTGTACAAATATTCTTCATCAAACTTATGACCCCTGGGACGGTAAACTAGCAGTTGACCATTGTAGCAGGACTGAAATATCTTTTCGTCGGAAAGACCACTCTCTTCCAGTAACGATCTTATTCATTAATTAAAGTATTTGCAAACTGCATTCTTGCCTCTTTATTATTATCTGTTAGTCGGTGCTTTTTAGCACTGGCACAGTTAAATAGACCTTGCCCTCGCAACCGTTTTCTTGCTGTCCTAACAAACTCTGAGAAGTTGGTTTGCTCTTTGGCTTCAATAGAATTAGAAAATGGGTTTAAATTCACATAGTTAACCAGGGTATTGTCGTTTTCTAGATAACTCTTCCTTGGCCGCCCAGAACCCCCTGCCCTGCTCAGATCATGAGTTTCTTTCCACTTTTTGTTTAGTTTTTGAATCGTGCTTTTGCTGCAATTAATTTCACTTGCTATTCGTTGTTAATTGAGACCACCCTTCTCGAAGTTTGGCGATGATGTAGCCCTCGATGTAGCCTTTTTCTTCTTCACTCAAAACATGATAAGGCATGATTATTATAATACAAATTTTAATTTTGCTTAATATGACAATGACGTTGACACTAATAAAAAAAATATTGGGATTGATGCGACACTGAATAGAACCATAATTACAACGGGAAAATCAGTCGATTTCTTTTTTTCGGCCGCGATAGTACATGCAGAGCTATCCAAAAAAAGTTTTTGAAATTGTTACGATAATTTCCTTAAATGTTGTTTATTAAAAGAAAACATCATTAATAAAATTTAGAATTTTTCGACTAACATACGCATACAAATACTGGGTATAGTTGAAACTTAATTCACTCTCTCTACTTTATTATCGAAAATGAAATTTTTATGTTATTACAAGAACCTAGTTCTACAAATCATTGATGATATGTATGGAAATACTCAAGAAAATACCGAATTGCACATAATAAGCTCTTTAGAAACATAATGTGCTTGTAAAATAATATAAACATAAGTGGAATTCAGTGGCGGGTGGCGACTAGCACAGAAAGAAGAGTCAAAAATCGGAAAATGAATATTTAGCACTGTTGAATTTGTGTAATCCGATTTCCGAAACAAATTGGGAATTGAAAAAGTTGAAAAAGTAGTGTTTTTATATAATTAAATATTACAAAGAAAATGAAACGTAAACTCAAGTTATATTTTTGTGTTATATAGTATTATATATATAGTATACTATGTAATAGTATACCTATGTATTGTGGTTTCTGTAGAATTGTTTTTATTGTTTTTTGGGATAATTCATTTGTTTTATTTTCATCATATGAAATGTTTTAAAAAATATTCGAGTATGATTCAAATTGTGATTTTAATTTAAAAAATCAGCTGATTTATATCATGATCTAAATTAATTGATTTAAATCAGGCCAATCCTGCCTTAAACTACATAGTATGGCAGTGTCTTTAATTTTTTTGCGTTTCTGGTTTAGCAGAACGTGGTCTCTCATCCCTATTTAAATTTTCAAAATTTCCGTAGTAGTTCTTATGCTCTTTCTATAAAATGTGGTAAGTTGTTAAAATAAACAGAAAATTTGAAATCGTCATCATACTACGCATGCTTATAATAAACGAAAATATTATTTGTGGTAGGGTTCGAAAATATCATGATAGTAATATATAAATATCCGATATTTATTGATTCGATATTATTCGATATCCAAATCCTGATACATATAAGTATAAAAAAAAAAATAAACGAACTGAATCTAACTGTATCATTTAGTATTTCATTGAATAAAAATTCAAAATAATACGTATATGAAATATTATTGTATTAAAATAGTTATTTGTGTAACTAGTGCAAAAAAAGCGAGGCATGAAGTTTACAGCACAAGCGAAGCGAGAGCTGCAATCATGCTGAGTGCAACAAATACATTTTTTGCCTCGCTTTTTGCACACAACACAACATTTTTTCGAAGATCGAATTAAATAGATTTTTTAAAATTTCATTGAACAGAATATTACATTAACACAAAATATTCAAATGTCAAACTGACAACTAGAAATTGTCACTGTCAAACGCCATCCATAAATAACTATGAATAAACTTTCGTTATCTATAATCTGTCTCACCAACAGATGCAAATAGACTCCGCCCCATTACTTTTATAGTAGTGCAGAACGGTGTATGCAATAGTCAGTTTTACACGATGAAATGTACATGTTTATTTATTAATATCTAAGATTACTTTTGGTTCTTTTTACGATTAGTCGTGCAATAAAAACAACCAACTATATACCTACATCTTGTTTTATTTATATTGATAAAAATCTTTAAAAACCCTATCATTTGCTAGAAGGCGAGAACTTAACTATAAGTTTTAGCATGTCCAAATAAATAAAACATCACATACCTACCTATTTTTTCTAAGTTCTATTCTAATGTGTAAAACCGAGCCGGCCTTTGTCAGTCAAATCTAGCAGTTGCTTTGTAATTCGGGTTCTATAAATACGACCAATTGAGAAATTCCATTCAAATTTACCGGACATTTTTGGGGCGGAGTCTATTTGCATCTGTTGGTGAGACAGAGTATAGTAACAAGCTCGAACAAGCTACTAGTGCAAAAAGTAAGTATTTTTTGCACTGTAAATGATGCAAAAAGTTAACTTTTTGCACGATGGTAGAAAAAAACATATTTTAACTTCAGGAAAATTATAAAAAACAAATAAAATTTTCATTTGAACACAAGGAACGAGGAACTAAAACTTTATTCATAAAATAAACAAAAATAACATGAACGAAGACTACTACTCTTTTCTTCTTTTTACTAGTTGTACCATAAAAAGTAAAAATTAGTACAAGAAAAATATACAACAATAGCAACGAGTTCTATTTCTGTAAAAATAATTTGTAAACACGTTGTTTTTATGTTGAGGTAGATATTTTCAGTATAACCGTATCGAATTCCGGTATTGATAGATTTATTTTTCAATTTCAGCCAGTTCCTTTTACGTATCAGGAACCTAAACTCATATGCGAAGAAGAAATCTTGGATGATGATGCTTCAAATACTTTACCAAAGACAGGTCTTGATTTTTTAGATAACTGGTAGTTTTCTTGCAGTATTTTTTGTTTACCGTTTCAAGGAAATGTTGCATTATTTTATTTATTTCATAGCTGGAATGTATCGATCAAATTTATTAATTTAAGCCTTATCATATAAGAAATTTTGTTTATGTATTTGTTTTTAAAATTTAAAATAAACTGTAAAGAAATTATATTTTCCAGTTATTTTTTATCAGTGCCAGGTAAAAAAAGAAAGAATTTGTTTAAAGCATTCTTATTTAAAATAATACATAAGTATTCCGTTTTAGATAATTAAACACAATTAAATTATAATTAAGTTTAGAATGATTATTATTAATTAAGTCTAAATAGTATAAAACATTTCCATCATTAACTAGATCAAGTGGAAAATACCTTATAATTGCCCCATATTTTTGAAGGAATTTTTTTTCCAATTTTCCATTGAATAAAATCACTTCTCACATTTCAGCTGTGTAACTTATTGAATTATATTTACTGTAATAAAATTGATTTCATTTGTTTTCCCATGCTATATATAAATTTAACAAAACATAGTAAGTGTAAGTACATACAGTACAGTCCATGGAAATGTCGAAGAGCTATGTACACGTAACCACATAATAAGAGGATTATTATTATAGATCTGTTCCAACAGGCATAAGAGCTAGTCTTGAACTAGTTTGAAATTTTATTGTGCATGCGCAGTAGCAGATAGGCAACACTTATCTCTCTGCTCATGCTCAGTAAAATTTCGAACTGGTTCCGTACTAGTTCTTATGCTGCTGGGATAGACCTTATATCTTCACTCAGTGACATAACTTTGAAATTTTCAACTTTTGACAACTCTTGAACATGTAGTAAACTTTGTTGGTCGATTGCTACTCATATTTTTAAAGGCATGGACCATACTGTTTCTGGTTCATTGGTTCTGAAAGATGGGTCAAAGCAGTACAGGCTCCTACATTCATTTATTGGTTAACAGCTGAAAACGTTAAGTTAGGTACCTTATTAAGAAAGAAAAATGAAAACAAAAAATACAGTTGTTTTACTGCATTTTACAAATCATTTCTGCATGTTTTCATAAGACAAAAATAGCGTTTTATTTTTCAAAAATATAAAAATGATTGCAAAATTATACTCTTTTGCATATAATGTTTTGAGGTAATAAAACTATCACCTAAAATAAATGAAGTAACAAAGTAATAAACCTTTCATAAGAAAAAAGAAAAATTAAAAAATAAACTTCTATACTTCGTCACCTTGGTCGTTAAGTGATCCACCTCCATTTTTAGCGGTTTTGAGTTAAATCTAGTTCCTTACAATTATACAGCTCTTTTTTCATTTAAAACAAAAGAAATCATATTTTTCTGGCGGTAAATTTAATTTTTTTTTGGAAATTTTGTACCATCTCCAAAATATCTTACGATTCTTAAAGTGTTTTGTTCCACGTACACTCATTAATATATAGTTTGTGACATATCCTAATGTACCTCTTTTTTGTTTATACAATCAATTGTGCCACGCCCTTAAAATTATTTCAGTTTGTAACAAGCGGCCATTGAAATATAAAAATTTATAATTTCGATGTCCCATATCCATTACGAAGTCCAGATGTAACACGTCCACTATTCTTCATAATAAAATAATTGTTCCATGGTCATTAAAGTCCGTATTATGTTTCATTAGATTTGTTTTATATTTTTATTTATCGCATTACTAGACTCAATAGACGATTGTATCGGATATATTAATGGCTTATTATATCGCATAATACCAATGGGTTTTAACCCCTACAATTATTGTGACATATCCAGAGGCTCCAGAGCTATTTGAAGTTTTTTATAGAAACTTATCCTTTTGATCTACCTCCAATATATTATTTTTTAAATTCAGAATATACATAAATAAAAAGCAGAAAGAACTCTTTGTCGTAAAAGTGCATAGTAACAATATTACCAGTTTAGATGAAATTTTATCCATGCACCATGTATAAAATGTTAGTTTTCTAAAACAGGTCAACTTCAAAGGAATTTTCCCAAACATGTCATAAAAGGAGGTAGAACACTTATCGACTAAGGTGACGACTGGTCTCCGCAAGTTGCATTTTCCTGCTTTTGAAGAACAAAAAAATCCTTTTATTTTTGAAAAATATTGTGATGAATTTACACCCACTTTGCAGATGTCTGTAGTTTGCCCTTTCAAAGTAGGTTCCTAAGTGTGGAGGTTCGGCAGTCGTCCTAGGGATGGCGCCAGTGGTAAGGAAACAAATTAGGAAAACTAAAGAATTGTGAAGTAAAGTAATCTACAGAGCAACGTCTAAATTATACTAGAAGGTATTTCTGCAGGTATATTATAGATGGTCATCTGCAGCAGTTGAATATTGGAAAGTGAACTGAACATAAGAGAAAAGAAACAGTGAATAGAGTAGTGAATAATAGTGGTTAAAAAGTAGTAATTAGCTTTACAGTTTAAATGACTAATTATTGTAAGTAATTAGTGAGGTAATAAATTAGTGGTTTAACATTAGTCTTTGTTGCAATTATGGAATCCATGCTGCGGGTGTTTACTAAGGGGTGTAAGTATCTTTGTAACAATTGGTGTCAAGTAGGTTAAAAATGAGAGTTTTGTGATCACCCCCCAATCCTGCCCCCCACTCCAGACACGCCCCCTTCCCCTACTCTAGGCACGCCCTCTTCCCCCACTACAGACACGCCCCCTTCCCCTCCACTTTTTGCCCCGACCCTACCCCACTCCAGACACGCCCCCTTCCCCCACCACTTTTAGTCTCCACCCTTTCCCCCACCATTAACCTTGACCTCTAATAACCTTGACCTTTTTTTTGTGAAGGAGAAACCGCTTGGCACCAGGACCTTGTTTCGATCGCTCCTGGTAGTGTCGGACGCTACTCCGAGAAAAACTCCTCCTTCTTCTCCACTTCGCCATCGGAACTGTTTTTACACATTACCTCAGCGGGGAGGGTGTCTCGTTTCTCTCATCGCTGTACGCCCTACCATGTCTAGTCCTCTCTTCTCCTTCCTTCAAAGTCATGCTATATATAATATCTATCATATCCGTGATAGCCCTCCAATTTTCTTCACTCTCGAGCATGCTGTTCACAACGTTGTCCGCTGTAGCAATCTGACTTATCCTACGGTTGGTCTCCTCCCGCACCTCTTGCCACCTCGGACAGGTGAACAACGTGTGCTCGGGAGTATCTCTTTCGTCCACACATGTCAAGCATTCCTCGCAATTTGTTTTCTTTATTTTCCACAGGTAAGCCTGGAATTCACCGTGCCCCGATAACGCCTGGCACAGGTGGAATGTCATTTCACAACGTCTTCTTTCAACCCATGGTTTTAGGTTGGGGATCAATCTCCTTGTCCAGGCTCCCTTTTGCCCATTCGGCCTGCCATCTGTCCATGGCCGCGCTTTGAGCTGCCTTCCTCGCAGCCTCCCCCTGTAAATCGCTAGAGTATACCTCCTCCCTCTCTCTGACCATGATGTGGATGGGCATCACAGATGCCAGGACTGCCACCGCCTCAGCGGACACTGTCCGATAGGCTCTGCAGACCCTTAGGGCTAGCTTACGCTGTACACTTCCTAACCTTTTCCTATATACGGTTACATCCATGGCCTTCGTCCATATCGGTGCCCCATACAGCATGACCGAGTGTGCCACCGAACATAGTGTCTTTCTCCGGTACTCCCCCGGACCCCCTATATTAGGCATGAGCCTCATAAGGGCATTCGCCGTTCTTTCTGCTCTGTCCGCGGCCTCTCTAACATGCGGCCCCATCGGACACAGTTGAATCCAAGATGACCCCCAGATATCTAACTCTGTCGCTTAATGCCACATCAATGCCCACGACCCTCACCGAAATATCCTTTTTCCACTTTCGGTGTCTCAAGTCGATGGCCTCCGTTTTCTCTGGGGCCATCCTCAGCCCTTTGCTGAGTACTCCCCAACTTGCCCTCCAGTCTAGTAATATTACTTTCGGTGACAACTGCCGCCAAGTCGTTCGCGAACCCAATTACGTGTACTCCTGCAGGCAGTCTAATCCTCATCACCCCGTCATACAACACGTTCCACAGGAGTGGTCCCAAGACCGACCCCTGCGGGACGCATATATTAACCTCTCTCTTATCTTTTTTATTGATGTGTAACACCCTTTCCGTAAAGTAATCCTTTACGATATTTATCAAGTAACCTGCCACGCCCTTGGTCTCTAATTCTCTGATGATCTCCAGTTTGCCGTGTTAAAGGCATTTTTCACATCCAGGAGTACGACGACACACCTTTCCCTAGGACTTTGCTCGTGAGCCACGCGAGATATCCTTAGAATTCTATCGATTGCATGTACCGTTGACCTGCCCCTCTTAAATCCGTACTGCTGGGGAGACAGCCCCCCTCCATCCTCTATCTCTATGTTGATCCGCCCAGCCAAAAGTTGCTCGTACAACTTCCCTGCAGCATCCAGAACGCATATAGGTCTGTACGAGGTCTCCTGTTGGTCATTTTTTTTTTGGTTTCTCAATTAGGACCAACCTCGCCGCTTTCCACTGTTTTGGGAAACACCCCGCCATTAACAATCCGTTATATACCCTCAGCATATACAGGGTGTATTAAGTATGAGTACCGTTATTTTAAGGAGTGAAACATAATTGACCTAAAAGAAACAAAAAAACCTTATACATGTGTCGAAATTTGAATGGTTTTCCCAAAAAAATTAATTTAACTTTGCTTTTTGAAGGTAAATTTACATGTAAAATAATAGAAAATAAGTTCTAAAAGTTTATGAGAAGGTGCCGGTCGAATATACAAATAGAAAATTGCAATGCGAATTTTTTGTCCGGTGGAGGGTTTTGGTGAAATAATTTATTGTATTTTAATAAATTTTTAAAAAGAGGCATATGACAACGTCGCATCATATGGCTGGCATAGTGGGCTACTGTTACAAAGGAGTCAAAGGACACTCAGTTGCCTTTGTTATCGCCGTGTGAGTGTTTTAAATCGGTAATTAATGTTTAGTGCGTTTTACTATTTTGTTTTCGTCAGTTCATTTTGTTGTTTTGACTAGTTTGAAAAATGCCACATTTCACTGTTCAAGAACTACATGGTATGTTGCTTATTTATGGAGATCACATGAATTCAGATGCTGCGAGACGTCTTTATGAAGAACGTTTTCCGAATCGAAGGGTTCCTAACCGCAGAAGTTTTGTTCGCACATCTCAACATTTGTTAGATACGGGAAGTGTAGTTTCTCGTGTACAAAACCAGGGACCACAACGACCGACATGCGGATAATTTGGTTATTGAGGAAGAAATTCTGGACATAGTTCATCGAGAGCCAATTATTACTATTATTTCAGAGATTATTTCTCAATAACATAATGTAATATTTCGCCAAGAACACCTTTTTTGGCACATTACAGTAGTAGAGAAGGAGTAGAGAATATTGAGGTAGGTTAGCACAAGTTATTGTAGTACAGCTGCTCGTTGCGCTATGTTGCCAGATGCGCTATTTAATTAAATAGGGCATAACTGGGCAACGGTTCGAGAGAGAAAACAAATTATTAAGATTTTTTTGTTCCTTCTACATCAATGTATCACCTGTTAAATGAACGGTACTTGTACTTAATACACCCTGCATTCTGGGCATGCCCCCACGGTCGTTTTAATGACCTCTGCGGGCAGCCCGTCTTTACCCGGAGCTCTTTTATTTTTTAGCTTGCCGGCGGCTATCGCTAATTCCTCCCCCCTGAAAGGTGCGATTTCGCCCTCTATCTCCCCTCTCACCCATTCCTGGGTTGGGGCTGCCGGAAACAGCTTTTCTGCCTGTTCTATTCTATCCTCCGGGGATATTTCAAGGATCGGGTGCGACATCTGGCAGTTTCTCATGACTATCTTACAGCCATCCCCAAATGGGTCATTATCTATTTCGTCGACCATATTTTTCCAGCATTGCCTCTTAGCCCTATTTATGGCCTGCCTCAGTAGTTTTTTGGCATTTTTATATGCCCCCCCTAGCCTCTTCCGCTTCTCTAGAGTCGCCCCCATTCCTATTCATCCGTGTCATATGCCGGCGTTTCGTCTGGGCTACGCCCCTCAATGTGGCAATCTCCTCGTTCCACCAGTAAGGATATTTCCCTTCTCAGTCCTGATCTTCACGGTTGTTTCCAGATACGCTTCCGTTAGCATGCCCACCATTTCCTCGGGGGGAAGTCTCTCATTTCCCTTACCCTTCCTTTCAACGCTTTCGCAAGGCGTACCTTGCTGACCGGGCCCATTTTCCACTAGCTCCTGCTCCGATTACTATTCTGTAGGTCAACATTAAATGCAATATATTTGTGTGGGCTCAGGGATTCCATTTCCTGCAAGACCTCCCACCCGCTGGTTACCCCAGCTAGGTTTTCGGAGATGGCAGAGACGTCTATCACGCTTCCGGCTTCGCCTCTCTGGAACGTGTTCACACCTGATTCATTCAGTGGTATGAGGCCAAAAGAGCCCAGTAGCGCCCCGAGGATCTCTCCCCTGGCGTCTTCTACATTCGACCCCCACATAGGGGACTTGGCGTTAAAATCACCCGTTACAACAACTTTTCCTGAGCTCTCTCTAGATCTCCGATAAATCTCTCATACTCCCCCATACCAGTGTTTGATGACACGTAGCAACTAAAAATAACTAGGTCCCGTACCTTTGCCCATACGAAGCCTTCTCTACCCATGTGAGACACCCCCGATCCTCTGCCTATATATTCAATGGCCGCGTCTCCCCTTAGGTCGCTGAACCATCTTCTTCCCTTGACCGCATTTTTGTTTGGTTCACTAACCGATATAAGGTCTGCGCTTATCTCTGACGCTACAGCCCAGGCCAGGTCCATGGAAGCGGAGCTTCTATTCGTATTGATCTGTAGAATTTTTGGCATGTTTATAATACCCAAGTGGACAGGACAGTAATATGTACCACAAATAAATAGATAAAATATATGTATAACCGGGACGGACTACAAACAGAGTGTAAATAAATAGATAGAATATATAAACGGGACGGACTACAAGCAGAGTATAAAGAAATAATAAGATTATACGCCGGCTTACTTAATACTAATATCACAGCTATAATCACGTCCTTTTCTTATCTCTAGCCAGTCTCCTCGCTCTTGCTAAGGCTCTTCGGAACTCCGGGCACGCTCCCGAGCCCGTAACGCCCCGCAATTTAGACAGCGCACCCCCGACCCTGGTGCCCCTCTACGCCGCATTTCTTGCAGCACTTAGATCTGTCCTCGCCTTTGCACTCCTTTCAGTTATGGCCGTACCCCCAGCACCGGTAGCATTGATGTACTACATGCCTTTCCATAACTAGGCATGAGTTCAACCCAATCCTGATCCTTCCTGCTCTAATCAGTTTGTCTGCTTTATCCGGCGGGAGTCTCACCGTAACCGCCGAATTGTCACCATAGCAGGGCCTAAACTCCCCCAACTTGCACTCTCCCTCGTTTATGCCGGGCTCGCTCTTGACCGCAGTCAACACACTTCCTCCTTTGTCATCAGGCCGTCCATATCTTTAATAAACAGGATCTTGTCCCTGGTTTCCCCGACTCTTCTGATCTGATCCTTTCCTAGAACTTTGCCCAGTTCTGCCCTGACCTTGCCCAACGCTCCCTTGTCATCCTTGTCCATGATTATGATCATATCTCCATCCCTGGACCTCCTGATGGTCTTTATGCCCTTTACTGCTTCTTGACCTACGAAGACCTTGACCTCTCATAACCTTGACCTATAAAGACCTTGACTTCCAACGACCTTGGACTCTCATGACCTTGACCTCTTGTGAGCACCCCCCCACTCTAGCCCTTCCCCCACCCCACACTTTTGAACTAGTCCTTTAAAGTAAATGAAGCAGTGCTTACTTGTTATTCAAAATACTATACTCGTTTGTACATAGGATATAAAGTCGCTATTTTTTAAATGGGAGACCCTATATCCGACTAATAATTATTATTCCTGGTCTCATTTCCTCTACAAATATATAAGGTTTGATGGGTCTAATATCAATAGTTTCTGAGTAATTTAGGAAAGTCTGTAGAACGGCTAATATTTGAAGGTCCAATTATGTGATGTTTTTATTTTATATTTTTGTTAGTTTTCTCAAGAAAAAAATCTAGAATTTTATAAATCAATAGACGTGAGCTATCAATTGTGATACTATTCTCTTATTTGTCAAGATTACCTACATTTTATAGAGAAAAATAACAAGTTGGCCACGCCTGAATCTAATTACTTTAGTATACACATACACTATTGGTAACGTTTAATCTTGGTAGCCTATATAAATGCATCAGACGGAGATAACTTAAAGCATTTACAAATTAAACAGACAACGCGCTATCCCCTAACTCCCACTTTCCATTCTTTACAACACGCGGTCGAAGGGGACGACGGAATCGGGCGAATGTGTCGAACGGCCGCGGTGTCGCGGCACAGGTCACCTGTGGCACGGCTAGGTCGGCTGAATCGCTGTCGTCGAGCGCGCTACACGCACATCCCCTCTTTAGTAGGAGTGTAGGAATGGTTAGGCATCTCTTGTTAACTGAAGGCTTTGCCTCTATATACCTTCTCTCTTAGTTGCATTACAGATTTCGCCCTCCAAAGTCGAAGCTTGCCAACAGTGTATATGCTATTCACATTTTATTTACATGAGGGGAGGCCTTGGAAAATCTGAATTCTGTTGGTATGAATGGCTGTTTTAATTACTGAGGTTATGTTGAAAAATCAAAAACATAACCACAAATTCAAATTGGTTCTACATAGTTGCCACAGTGAGACCCTAAAGAAAGCACAGCAATGTCATCAATACAAAATTTGGCAATTCAGTCAAAAATAAATGACAGTGACAATCAAATAAAATATTTTGTCAATAGTAGACAACCCTGAGACAACCTAAGAAAAACATATCATAGCCTCCCCTCATGTAAATAAAATGTGAATAGCATATAATAATTATTTTCAAAGTGGGCTTTTTTTTTCTAACACCTTCGTAGTATTATTATTTTTATCTTGTGTCTTGTTTTGTGCATAAAAATGGTATTATTTTCAAATAATGAGTTACAAAATATGTTCAACGTATATATTCAGTGTCAGAATAATGTTGAATTAGCACTTTTAAGATATAGAGAACCATATCCAAATGAACGATTGCTAAGCAAACGAACAATGAAGAGGTTGGTCAATAGAGTAACAAGTAGTGGCGGTGTGTTTTACAAGGCTCGAAATCCTACGAACGTGTTAGAAATTGACAAATGTCATTCTTTTTGTTTCTTAATTTTTCAAAGCCTACTTTGAAAATCATTATTATGTGTATACTAAAGTAATTAGATTCAGGCGTGGCCAACTTGTTATTTTTCCCTATAAAATGATGGTACCTAATCTTGACAAATACGAGAATAGTATCACAATTGATAGCACACGTCTATTGATTTATAAAATTCTAGATTTTTTCTTGAGAAAACTAACAAAAATGTAAAATAATAACATCACATAATTGGACCTTCAAATATTAGCCATTCTACAGAATTTCCTAAATTACTCAGAAACTATTGATATTAGACCCATCAAACCTTATATATTTGTAGAGGAAATGAGACCAGGAATAATAATTATTAGTCGGATATAGGGTGTCCCATTTAAAAAATTGCGACTTTATATCTCTACATGAATATGGACCACCCTGTATAAATAGAACTATATGACGATGAAAGAATACTTAAAGTCTAGTAACTTTCATATGAAACTTTTTTTTCTCTCTCTTATAGCTTATGAGTAAATGACGAGGACACCGTAACTGGACCACCCTGTACATGGTTATGCGTCAGATGCAAAAGTGTATTAGAAGAATACAACACAGAAAAAATATCAAAGTACACCTACTGTGATAATTGTGATCTACCCGGTAAAAGGGCGCCTGCTGCATAATCATTGTTGGTATATATTGGTATACGATATCATGTCTCTTGAGGTGGGATGTCCGAATTGTCTAATAATAGAGTTAGAAAACAAGCATATGAACGGAAAAAAAATTGTGTGATTTTACTGAGGAAGAACTAAGGAAGTTTCCACTACCTACAATATTTGACTGAAAGAGTTGATCCAGTTGAACTCTTATTTGCATGGCTCAAATAACCAAGAGAGTACAGAGACAAGTTTGAATTACAAATTCAACTACCTTGCTTTGTACATTACAATCGTCCTGAATGTCAAACCCACGTAGATGGTTCTCCAGCTCGACAGTTCAAATGCCACGTCTGTAAATGGGAACTACAAAAATGTGGTTTATTTTAAGTTATGAATTTTTAATAAAACAATAAAAACAATTACAAATGAATATGTCTTTCTTTTAAATACGAGTCTAATCAAATCAACACCGTAATACGAAAGCAGTAAGGCCGACAAAACCATTGCAGATATCTTGATCTCTACCCGAGGTCATATATTGACAATGCAATTATTCTTATCGCAAAGCAGTGAACTTGAACTGATTATTTAAGAACACATTTCGCTTAAATTATTTCTTTTAAATAGGAAAACATCTAATAATTCCTGATTCAGATATTTTTAGAAAAATTTCATGGAGTAATATCTTTTATCACACTATATTTTTATTTTAATTTGAAAAGTATTTGATTATAATTTACATAATTTAATTTAACTTACGTAATCTGTAAGGTCAATTATATTTGCTAAGTTGAAAACAACGCACACATTTTATATAAGGCATTTATTTTTTAAATTGGCAATAGTAATATTAATATTAAAACTATATACTAATATATGTATATGTATACAAAGGTAAGAATTTAAAAAGCACTATTTACATATTTTTGAACCGGAAACAGTTCAAGAAAGTGTTTAAGATTGTCCAAACCTTCTTGCACCTCACTAGTTTAAATCCACTTGCTGACTTGTAGTTTCTTTCAAGCTGACTAACGCAGCAGATAACGTTATCGCTTGCAAAGTCAACAATTTTAATGCAATTTCACCGTTACTGTCACTTGAAGTTTCAACAATTTGATTATGTATTTAAAGTATTGTTTTGTCGTAAAATCCGTCAGTTCTAGTCTTTATTACCGTTCGTTAAAGTGGTGAAATGTGTGAAAAAATGTCTCACTCAAAGTGCTTTTGGAACTCAACTCCTGAGGAACTCAATCGAAGTCTTTCGTTTGAGGGCAGAGTGAACGAGTAGTTTAATGCCCTTCACGCTGCGGAATCTGTAGATTCCAATTTATTAGTAACCGAGGGAAGCTTTTCAAAGCTTCGTCCTATGATCGCTGTTCCAACGCCTCCAACTTTACACGAATCGGAAGGGCAGCATCCTGAGGGTGAGGATGAGAGTACGGAATCCGAGGAACACGAACCGGATGGACAGCATCCTGAGGATGATGACTTTTTATTCAGCAGTTATATTGGAAAAATTAAGAGCAGGTGTGCTTCTAATAAAATGGAAGCCGAAAAAGACGAAAAACTCTTTTCTGTATGCTGTGAGGCGAGCCGTGGTTGCTGAATCAGGGAAATGTACCGCAAAATTGAGAAACCGAAAAACCTTCATCTCTACCGAACTACGAACATTGCGAAAGCAGCAGAACAAAATCGCTGCTCTGATTGCAGAATTAAGAAAAGAATAAACTGAGCAATAAGACATTATCCAACGGACCCATATCTCACCCTACCCCCACCACTTTTAGCCCCCACCACCAGTAACCTTGACCTAGGATGTCCTTAACCTCGGATGACTTTGACCTCGGATGACCTTGACCTCGGATGACCTTGATCTCGGATGACCTTGACCTTGGATGACCTTGACCTTACCCCATCGGTCAAACATTGATCATCGGCCGTCAACTGAAAACCTGCTTATAGATGCCATGTGCAAAAAGGTGACGTCATAATTCATATAACTCTAGAACGACTAGAAATATTTGGTTCTTAAACTAGGACTACCCTGTATCTAATCAGTAAGAAAATTATAATTATTGTATATACCTATCTTATCTGTAGCGATGACTAAAGACGTTATTGTTCTTAATGAGATTGTAATAAAGTACTGTTATTACGTAGAAAAGAATCTGATTACACGTGGAAATTTCATGCATAGTCAAATACTAGAATAAAGATGACACAGACTTTGCTAAAGGGACATGCATTCATCAGATTAAATAAAGTGCTGAGATTGTAAGTGCAATAAACTGTATGCATTAGTTATTGCGTGCATGCAAGTTTACTATCTACATCAACATTAAAACCGCAATCTTTTCTTTTCGTAAAAGGTTTGCTTAATGGACTAATTCATCAGATTAAATAAAGTACTGAACTTGGAAAGTGCAATGAACTACATGCATTAATTATTACGTGCACGTTAGTTTACTATCTACGTCATCATTGAAACCGCATCTTTTTTTCTAAGCGTATAAAAAGAAAGTGGTTAGGGTTAGACTTTCATTGAAGGAAGTAAGCTGGACAATGGAATGTCCTAAGTGTCAAACACGGTTTTCTTCAAAAAGGAGTTTATCACGTCATCTTCGTGAAAGTTGTGTATACAGACAAGCTAGTGAACGTAATCCACCAAAAAAATTAAACTAAATAATTTCCAGAATAGAAATGATGAATTAATAAATCAGCCTGGTAGGTACTTCTTCGAGCATAGATTTTCCTACAAATGAGGTTATTTGTCCAGGATGTTCTGAAAAAATACCGAAATCTAAATTAGCGGGTCATATGAGAAGTTCTACTCATAGAAAGTGATTGATAGCTCTGGTGATGGGATAGAAAAGTTACAGAGTGCATTTAAGAATCGAATAGCGAGTTACCGATTTTCTTCAAAGAAACATTATACCGATATTCCTCAATTTTCCGAAGACATAAGAAGAAAAGTTTTCTGAGTGATTGAGGAATATGTTTAATAATTCTTCAGCTTAAAAATTAATATAGAATTATTTGGTCTATACATATGTCATAGAGGAAAAACAATTATCTGACATAAAATCGTTCAATACCATTAATCGAATTATAACACAATCAACTGATTTGATGAATGTATATAATGATTTTAAAGAGGAGATTCTGGAGAAAGCATTAACTTTTCAGGAGCGAGATTCAGGTATGTCAATTATTCATATCTATCGTAATGTACACTCAGCTGTTAAAAATTTGTATATTATGCCAAATTATTTTTAGGATGGGCTATAAAGCATCTTAATTTTCTTGAAGTCAATATTAACAAGTACAGGGTGTCCCAAAGTTGATGTCTCGGGACTATATCTAGAGAATGAAAAAAGTTGTCACAAAACCGTTTACGTGGTTTAATTTGAGGTGCACTAAAGTACATTTTAAGCTAGAAATTTTTTTTTTCGAAATCTGGAAAATGGCGAAACTGACGTCATCAGAAGTTTTTTCCAGGAACATACACTTTTTTGTGCTACCTGGAAAGTGCTATTTTTTTCTGAACATTTACTGTTAAAAAAGTCTTTTTGTATCTTTTATATTTAAAAATATACATGGTAAAATAGTTTGGACAATACCCTTAATTGCATACGAGTTAGCCATGATGTAATCGAGTGGCCTATGGAAAACAATGAACTAGGGCTGTTGACATACATTTGTTTAGTGAATATATTGTTTGTGTCAAATAGTTTACGGGTGTGAATTAATTTAAATAGCGCCGAAATGTTTACAAACAATGAAAAAGTAGAAATGATTTAATCTATGGTGAAGCTCAAAAAGAAGATTTAGAATTTTGTTCCTGTTTTAAAATATATTTTTTTAAATATGCTGTTACAATTCTTTGATAAAACGTATAAATAGTTTTTGTTTATTGTTTTCCATAGGCCATTCGATGACATCATGGCTAACTCGTATGCAATTGAGGGTATTTTTCAAACTATTTTACCCTGTATATTTTTAAATATAGAAGATACGAAAAAACTTTTAATAGAAAATGTTCAGAAAAAATAGCACTTTCCAGGTAGCACAAAAAAAGTGTATGTTCCTGGAAAAAAACTCGGATGACGTCAGTTTCGTCATTTTCCAGATTTCGAAAAAAAAAATTTCTAGCGTAAAATGTACCTTAGTGCACCCCAAATTAAAACACGTAAACGGTTTTGTGATAACTTTTTTCATTCTCTAGATATAATCCCGAGACATCAACTTTGGGACACCCTGTACAACCCGCTATTTGCATCATCATACATTAAAATACCAAAACAAATAGAAAACAAAAAAGCTGTTTTAAATATCCAAAATACGGATGAAATGTGTATGGCTTGGAGCGTAATGGCTGCAATATTTCCAGCCAATGGGAATCCAGTGCTAACGTCTTCCTATCCACACTACTCTACATTGCTGAATTTTGAAGGTAATTGACTTCCCAGTTAAATTGAAAGATATACATAAATTTGAAAAGTTAAATAATATTTCTATAAACGTATTCGGGATGAATAATCAATACAAGGATGGTAAAATGGACAGTGAGATTGTAGGCCCTTGATATTTTACATTTATTCGTCAAAATACACATGTAAACTTGTTACTAATTACGGATCCTGAAGGGAATAGTCATTATACTCTTATTAAGGATTTGTCACGACTAATATCTAGCCAAAGGTCTAAACATCACGGTCAAAATTATATTTGTAATGACTGTCTTCAATTTTTTAGATCTCCTGAGAAATTATGCGATCATGAAAGATATGACTGTAATCATGTATGTACGGTATTACCAAAACCTGTCCACAAATTAATAAATGTGGAGAAACAATTGCAGGAAATATATTAAAATTTGTTAACATTGAGAAACAGTTACCGATTCCATTCGTGATATATGCGGACTTTGAAAGTTTATTAAAACCAATTCACCACAATGAACCTTTGCGATAGTGAATTTTCAGTTAAAACATATGAACATGAGCCGTATTCTATTTGTTTTTATATAAAATGCAATTTTGATGACAGACTTTCTAAACTTGAATAATATCGAGATATTGATGCCGCTGGAGTTTTTACGACACGATTAGAAGAAAATGTTATAGAATTATATAGCAGTCACTTGAAAACTATTATCGAAATGAAACCACTAACTGAACAAGAGCAACAATTTTTCAATGATAGTCCGTTTTGTCATATTTGTGATAAACCTTTTGATGCAGATGAGGTAAAATTTCGCGATCACTGCCACCTTACAGGCAATTTTCGTGGACCTGAGCACTCTACGTGTAATTTACAATTTAAAGTACCTACATTTATACCAGTGTTTTTCCATAATTTAACTAATTATGACTCACATCTATTCATAAAAAACTAACCTTAAAGAAAGAGAAAATACAGGTTGTAGCACAAACCAAAGAAAAATACATTACATTTTCCAAATTAATTTTAGTAGATAAGTCTGACGATAAAAAACCGAAGAATATTTATATACAAAATGAAATTAAGGTTTGTGGATTCGTTTCGGTTTTTACCAGTTTTTTACATCAATGCTTCGAGGTTAAAAAATTTTACAATGATGAAACACAATTCAATTTGTTAAGACGCAAAGGTGTCTTTCCATATTCTTACGTGGATTCGGTAGAAAAACTGGATGAGACTGAATTACCATCACAGGAACAGTTTTTTAATATTTTGAGTGGTGAATCAATTTCTCAGGAAGATTATAATCGCGCTTGCGATGTGTGGCTAAATTTTAATACTCGGTGAATATTCTGATATTTACTTAGTGTCTGATGTTTTAATACTAGGCGACATTTTTGAAAATTTTAGACAGATCTGCCTACATACATATAAATTAGATCCCGCACAATTTTTACCGGCACCATCATTGAGTTGGGATGTCATGTTATGAAAAACTCGTGTCGAACTCCAACTCTTAACTGATATTCATCAGTTACATTTCTTTAGGAAAGGTATACGTGGTGGTGTAAGTCAATGTAGTAATAGGAAAGCTATAGCAAACAATCCATTCATTGAAAATTATAATCCATCTGAACCGACGTCATATATACTATACTTAGACTTAGACGCAACCACTTTGTACGGTTGCTCAATGAGTCAATATCTACCTAAAGGTGATTTTAGATGGCTAGAGGAGTATGAAATTGATAACTTTGATTGCACCACTATAAATGGTGATTCTCCAAAAGGTTATGTATTAGAAGTCGACTTGGAGTACCCCCAATATTTGCATGATAAACATAATGATTTACCGTTTTGTCCTGAAAACATCATACCCCTGACTCAAAAGATCCAAAATTGATTCTTAATTTGCAAGATAAACAGAGATATATTATTTATTATCAAAATTTAAAAGTACAAAAATATATATAGTCATAGAATTTTCACAGTCTGCGTGGTTGAAACCCTGTATTGATATGAATACTACACTTAGAAATGCATTTGAACGAGATCTTTACAAATTTATAATAAATTCTATTTTTGGAAAGACAATGGAAAATGTATATAAAAGAGTTGATGTGAGGTTAATGTCACATTGGGAAAATAGAATAGGTAGCGTAGGTGCTGAACAGCTTATTGCACAACCAAATTTCAAATCTTGTTCAGTATTTACGGAAAATTTAGTTGCAGTTCAAATGACCCCTTTAAAAGTTTGTTACGATAAGCCACTTTACATAGGTTTAACCATTTTAGATATATCTAAAACTGTAATGTATAATTTTTTTATAATTTTATAAAGAAAAAATATAACGATAAAGCTTCTCTCTGTTACACTGACACCGACTCATTCATTTTAGAAATTCATACTAATAATGTTTATGATGATATTAAAGAAAATATTGAACTTTTTGACACATCAAATTATTCTTATCCTAATGTGCATAATATTCCAGAAACACAGTCGGCCATAGGCAAATTATATAAAAAAATTAAACATAAGTGTCCACAAACATATGAACTATTATTTTGTACAGAATCATAATTGTATTTTATTTTATTTGAGCGACCATCACTTAAAAAATATTTTATTAACTCTTCTGGGGGTCTTAAATTCCCATAACTATCAAAATAAACTATTTCTTTGTTTCTCTTGAAATATGCTATCCAGTGAGTTCCGTCTCCATCATTATCATCCAGATTTACTATCCCAGATTCATTTTTCTTTATTCCTTTTGGAAGTGTCCACAATAACTACATATACCTGGTTACAATTATTGTGGACCGGGGACCAAACTTGCAAAGCGCCTACAACGGGGTGACACCGGAATTAATCCTTTAGACGAGGCGTGTAAAGAACACGATATAGCATATTCAAAATTTCAAGACGTCGAAAGAAGAAATCAAGTGGATAGGGAATTAGCTAAAGTTGCATTTAAACGTGTAAAAGCTCCTGATTCGGGTTTTGGTGAAAAACTCGCTGCGCTGGGAGTCGGTGGAATAATGAAACTAAAGAGTAAAGTGGGAATGGGGCTTAAGCGTCGAAGAAATCGTGCTCCAAGGAAGAAGAAAGGTGGCCAAATGAATTTATTATTATGTATTTATTAAAAAGAATCGCCCTCAAAAAAAAACCTAGACGAAGAGTTATTCCCACTCCAAAAAGAGGAGGCATTCTCCCTTTCCTGCTACCTCTCTTAGCATTAGGAGCTGTGGGAGGAGGTGTGGCAGGTATAAAAGCAGTTAACGATGCCAAAGCAAATCGTCAGTTGATAGCAGAACAAATGAGACATAATTTAGCAATGGAATAGACCACTAAGGGTAAGGGTATATTTAGGCCCCCATGAAAAGAAAGGTTCACTAACTAATACAGATTTAATAAAATTCTCAAAAAAACTGAAAATTCCTAATTTTCGAAGCGTCTTCATGAAAGATACACTTCCAAAAGGAATAAAGAAAAATGAATCTGGGATAGTAAATCTGGATGATAATGATGGAGACAGAACTTACTGGATAGCATATTTCAAGAGAAACAAAGAAATAGTTTATTTTGATAGTTATGGAATTTAAGACCCCCAGAAGAGTTAATACATTATTTTTTTTAAGTGATGGTAGCTCAAATAAAATAAAATACAATTATGATTGTGTACAAAATAATAGTTCATGTTGTGTTTGTGGAAACTAATGTTTAATTTTTTTATATAATTTGCCTATGACCGACTGTGTTTTTGGAATATTATGCACATTAGGATAAGAATAATTTGATGTGTCAAAAAGTTCAATATTTTCTTTAATATCATCATAAACATTATTAATATGAATTTCTAAAATTAATGAATCGGTGTCAGTGTAACAGAGAGAAGTTTTATCGTTATATTTTTTCTTTATAAAATTATAAAAAAAAGTTATACATTACAGTTTTAGATATGGTGATAATGGTGAAACCTGTGTAGAGTGGCTTATCGTAACAAATTTTAAAGGGGACATTTGAACTGCAACTAAATTTTCCGTAAATACTGAACAAGATTTGAAATTTGGTTATGCAATAAGCTGTTCAGCACCTACGCTACCTATTCTATTTTCCCAATGAGACATTAACCTCACATCAATTCATATCTACGTTTTCCATTGTCTTTACAAAAATAGAATTTATTATAAATTTGTAAAGATCTCGTTCAAATGCATTTCTAGATGCATTTCTAAGTCTAGTATTCATATCAATATAGGGTTTCAACCACGCAGACTGAAAATTCTATGACTTTATGTATTTTTGTGAGTATTCATCCATGTTCCAAACACTGTTTTAAATAATTCGATAATGAATAATATATCTCTGTTTATCTTGCAAACAAGAATCAATTTTGGATCTTTTGAGTCAGGGGGTTAGATATTTTCAGGACAAAACGGTAAATCATTATGTTTATTATGCAAATATTGGAGAATCATCACTTATAGTGATGCAATCAAAGTATGAAATTAATAAATTTCATACTCCTCTAGCCATCTAAAATCATCTTTAGGTAGATATTGACTCATTGAACAACTGTACAAATTATTTGCGTCAAAGTATCGTATATATGACGTCGGTTCTGATGGATTATAATTTTCAATGAACGGATTGTTTGCTATAGCTTTCCTATTACTACATTGACTTACACCACCACGTATACCTTTCCTAAAGAAATGTAACAGATCAATATCAGTTAAGAGTTGGAGTTCGACACTAGTTTTTCGTAACATGGCATCCCAACTCAATGATGGTGCCGTTAAATATTGTGCGGGATCTAATTTATATGTATGTAGGCAGATCTGTCTAAAATTTTCAAAAATGTCGGCTAGTATTAAAACACTGTAGACAGACACTGTAAATATCAGAATATTCACCGAGAGTTTGACAGTTAAAATTTAGCCACACATCGCAAGCGCGATTATAATCTTCCTGAGAAATTGATTCACCACTCAAAATATTAAAAAACTGTTCCTGTGATGGTACCTAATTCAGTCTCATCTAGTTTTTCTACCGAATCCACGTAAGAATATGGAAAGACACCTTTGCGTCTTAACAAATTGAATTGTGTTTCATCATTGTAAAATTTTTTAACCTCGAGGCATTGATGTGGTTCAAACGTTTGACTTAGTTTATCTAAAGAAGCTGGTAAAAACCGAAACGAGTCCACAAACCTTATAGCGTCTTCGGTTTACTGCTCTTAGGTGATCTAAGATTGCTCCCAACTAAATTTTGTGTTCGATTACCAAATACAAATTGCTCACGCTCAGAGTTCTGAGTTCGATTTATAAATCTTACTGCTCTAAAATCTTAAAGCGAGTGCTCTCGAATGCTTTGTAAAATTTGGCAGAGAATTCCAGAGCAACTGCAACGAGCAATTAAAAAGATAACCTAGAATTTTTAGTTATGAACATAGATTTTTATAGGTATTACATGTTTTGAATAAACATTCATTGGACGTTAGGTATTAGTGTTTTAAAGCCTGGATGGACCGTTCGCGTCTGAGACGACAAATTTTGCTGTTTATGAAGATATTGTCTTCTTTTGATAGCTCAGAGGAAGAACTTGATTATTTTGTCACAAAATATTATTATCATGTCGTACCGGCTGGTAATTGTTGTTTAGTATTATTTGGCTAATAATCACTTCGTCATTATTCATTTTTAAGTTTTTTGCGTAATCAGATAAAATCTAATAGAATCTAATCTAATACGTGGTAATTATTTTATTAGAAGTGTTGGTTCGTTGGTTGGTTGTCGCCAAAAGAAATCGCTGTTCGGTGTTCTATTTACGCCCGCATTTAGAGCAACGACAGCACTCGAGATCGGATTAGAATGCGATCTTGGTCCGGTTTATGACATCATAGATCTTATCAGGAGCATTCGCAGAGCATGTAAACCGAAAACGCTATTAATTTCATATAAATATTCTTCGGTTTTTTATCGTCAGACTTATCTACTAAAATGAATTTGGAAAATGTAATGTATTTTTCTTTGGTTTGTGCTACAACCTGTATTTTTTTTTCTTGAAGGCTAGTTTTTTTATGAATAGATGTGAGTCATAATTAGTTAAATTATGGAAAAACACTGGTATAAATATAGGTACTTTAAATTGTAAATTACACGTAGAGTGCGCAGGTCCACGAAAATTGCCTGTAAAGTGGCAGTGATCGCGAACTTTTACCTCATCTGCATCAAAAGGTTTATCACAAATATGACATAACGGACTATCATTGAAAAATTGTTGCTCTTGTTCAGTTAATGGTTTAATTTCGATAATAGTTTTCAAGTGACTGCTATATAATTCTATAACATTTTCTTCTAATCGTTTAGTAAAAACTCCAGCGGCATCAATACCTCGATAATATTCAAGTTTTGAAAGTCTGTCATCAAAATTGCATTATTTATATAAAAAAAATGAATACGGCTCATGTTCATATGTTTTAACTGTGAAAGATTCACTATCGCAAGAGTCATTGTGGTGAATTGGTTTTAATAAACTTTCAAAATCCGCATATATCACGAATGGAATCGGTAACTGTTTCTCAATGTTAACAAATTTTAATATATTTCCTGCAATTGTTTCTCCACATTTATTAATTTGTGGACAGGTTTTGGTAATACCGTACATACATGATTACAGTCATATCTTTCATGATCGCATAATTTCTCAGGAGATCTAAAAAATTGAAGACAGCATTACAAATATAATTTTGAGCGTGCTGTTTAGACCGTTGGCTAGATATTAGTCGTGACAAATCCTTAATAAGAGTATAATGACTATTCCCTTCAGCATCCGTAACTAGTAACAAGTTTACATGTGTATTTTGACGAATAAATGTAAAATATAAAGGGCCTACAATCTCACTGACCACTTTACCATCTTTGTATTGATTATTCACCCCGAATACGTTTATAGAAATATTACTTAACTTTTCAAATTTATGTATATCTTTCAATTTAATTGGGAAGTCAATACCTTCAAAATTCAGCAATGTAGAGTAGTGTGAAGAAAATTAAGATGCTAAAATAGCTCATCCTAAAAATAATTGGGCATAATGTACAAATTTTTAACAGCTGAGTCTACATTACGATAGATATGAATATTGACATACCTGAATCTCGCTCCTGAAAAGTTAATGCTTTCTCCAGAATCTCCTCTTTAAAATCATTATATACATTCATCAAATCAGTTGATTGTGTTATAATTCGATTAACGGTATTGAACGATTTTATGTCAGGTAATTGTTTTTCCTCTATGACATATAGACCAAATAATTCTATATTAATTTTTAAGCTGAAGAATTATTAAACATATTCCTCAATCACTCAGAAAACTTTTCTTCTTATGTCTTCGGAAAACTGAGGAATATCGGTATAATGTTTCTTTGAAGAAAATCGGCAACTCGCTATTCGATTCTTAAATGCACTCTGTAACTTTTCTATCCCATCACAGAGCTATCAATCACTTTTTTGTGAGTAGAACTTCTCATATGACTCGCTAATTTAGATTTCGGTATTTTTTCAGAACACCCTGGACAAATAACCTCATTTGTAGGAAACTCTATGCTCGAAAAAGTACCAGGCTGAAATATTAATTCATCATTTCTATTCTGTGAATTATTTAGTTTAATTTTTTTTGGTTGATTACGTTCACTAATTTGTCTGTATACACAACTTTCACGAAGATGATGTGATAAACTCCTTTTTGAAGAAAACCGTGTTTGACACTTAGGACATTCCATTGTCCAGCTTACTTCCTTCAATGAAAGTCTAACCCTAACCACTTTCTTTTTATACGCTCAGAAAAAAAGATGCGGTTTCAATGATGACGTAGATAGTAAACTAACGTGCACGTAATAATTAATGCATGTAGTTCATTGCACTTTCCAAGTTCAGCACTTTATTTAATCTGATGAATTAAAGTCCATTTAGCAAACTTTTTACGAAAAGAAAAGATTGCGGTTTTAATGTAGATGTAGATAGTAAACTTGCATGCACGTAATAACTAATGCATACAGTTCATTGCACTTGCAATCTCAGCACTTTATTTAATCTGATGAATGAATGTCCCTTTAGCAAAGTCTGTGTCATCTTTATTCTAGTATTTGACTATGCATGAAATTTCCACATGTAATCACATTCTTTTCTACGTATTAACAGTATTTTATTACAATCTCGTTAAGAACAATAATGTCTTTAGTCATCGCTACAGATAAGATATATACAATTATAATTTTCTTACTGATTAGATACAGGGTAGTCCTAGTTTAGGAACCAAATATTTCTAGTCGTCCTAGAGTTATATGAATTATGACGTCACCCTTTTGCACATGGCATCTATAAGCAGGTTTTCAGGTGACGGCAATCCTACAATAGTGGTTACGGTTGACCGATGGCCGATGATCAATGTTTGACCAATTGGGTAAGGTCAAGGTCATTCGAGATCAAGGTCATCCGAGGTCAAGGTCATCCGAGGTCAAGGTCATCCGAGGTCAAGGTCGTCCGAGGTCAAGGACATCCTAGGTCAAGGTTACTGTTGGTGGGGGCTAAAAGTGGTGGAGGCAGGGGCGTGTCTGGATTAGGAGAGGAAGTGGTGGGGGTAGGGTGAGATATGGGTCCGTTGAATAATATCTTATTGCTCAGTTTAACTCCACTTGCTGACTTGCAGTTTCTTTCAAGCTGACTAACGCAGCAGATAACGTTATCGCTTGCAAAGTCAACAATTTTAATGCAATTTCACCGTTACTGTCACTTGAAGTTTCAGCAATTTGATTATGTATTTAAAGTATTGTTTTGTCGTAAAATTCGTCAGTTCTTGTCTTTATTGCCGTTCGTTAAAGTGGTGAAATGTGTGAAAAAATGTCTCCCTCAAAGTGCTTTTGGAACTCAACTCCTGAGGAACTCAATCGAAGTCTTTCTTTTGAGGGCAGAGTGAACGAGTAGCGTAATGCCCTTCACGCTGCGGAATCTGTAGATTACAATTTATTAGTAACCGAGGGAAGCTTTTCAAAGCTTCGTCCTATGATCGCTGTTCCAACGCCTCCAAATTTACACGAACCGGAAAGGCAGCATCCTGAGGATGATGATGACTTTTTATTCAGCAGTTATATTGGAAAAATTAAGTGCAGGTGTGCTTCTAATAAAATGGAAGCCGAAAAGACGAAAAACTCTTTTCTGTATGCTGTGAGGCGAGCCGTGGTTGCTGAATCAGGGAAATGTACCGCAAAATTGAGAAACCGAAAAACCTTCATCTCTACCGATCTACGAAGATTGCGAAAGCAGCAGAACAAAATCGCTGCTTTGATTGCAGAATTAAGAAAAGAATATAGTGAGGTGCAAGAAGGTTTGGACAATCTTAAATACTTTCTTGAACTTGTAACGAAGTGATTTTTTCGATCAAGTTATGTTCATTTTTGCTTTAAATATTACTGTCACTTGGATACACTCTGCCGCTGTTTAGTAGATGAATTATGTTCTAGTTAAGTTATAAATGAGTTGTTAAAAAGGTCCGCTGGTAAACAAGCAATCAAGTAATTAATTGAGTAATTTTCGACAGTCCCCCGTAGAATTAAAATCCTAGAATTATTATAAATAATGACCGAGTCGGAAATAAAAATCATTCATTACTAAAATTGTTAATCCTTGTCCGTTTTAATCCGTTTCTTTTTGCAACATGGTATATAAATTACAAGTAACTCATTTCCGGTTAAATGCATTTCGAGTCACTGCACGTAGCTGCATAAACCGCTGCACCTCTGCAAGGTACGCCGGGTGATGCATTTGAGTCCGTCGTTTAAACTCGGTGACCACTTCTCTTTTTGACACGACCGAGAGCTACGTCAGAAAGGTAATAAAAATGCCAAATGGCCCTCCCGTCGATATCAGATCCAACCTACCGCCAGCACGAGCAGATCCAGTCTACCGTCCGCAGGAAAAGATCCAGCCGCCAGCCGTTATTATTTCCGTACCGCCGCTCCGTTGTTTTATAGTAAATTTCTTCGAATATCCGCTTGGTAAGAATTCAACGCAACCTGCTACATTTAGTAGGTACTGCCTTCAGTTAAGTATAGATATTTAGAGTTTTGATTGTCCGTGAATATCGCCGTATTTTGCTACCAAAGTAAACTAGAGCTAATTCATAATACCTCCGTTGGTTTATTCTTTGTATCATTGCATAAATTGTACACCAACTGGTCAGATTTTCTCGTTCGGGTAATCTGACAGGCTGTCATGTACAAGGGTTTTCGGAAAACCCAGTGCATTTAAAAAGTCATTCCTAAATAGTGCATCCACTGATTAGATTTTCTCGTTCGGGTAATCTGTGACGTAACAATGCACCAGGGTGAATAGTAAATTAGTTGTAAATGAAATAATTAGTTAAACCATAGCTCGACGTTTGTGGCGGTAGTTCGCCGTATTTTATTTAAATAAGAATAAAAGACGTAAATATCTATAGCTAACGGATTGCCCGCCGTTTCTAAAACCATCTTAGTGGAAAGGTCCGTTTGCTTGTCGTACACCGCAATTTATCAATTTCACGTATCCGAAAATTCCGCCGTAAAAATCGCGTCCATACTTGATTACCAGCTTGCCTAATTTGTAATTATTTTAAAAATAGTTTTATACATACTCGACTGAATAGTCGAGGAGGTTTGAGAATTGATTAATTTGTTCATCATTTATTTCTGAATAAACACGTTATTTTAAAGAGGTAAAATTCACGAGTTATTATTTCTGTAATTTTATTTTCTGATTAATCCGTTTGAGCAGTACGACTGAAATCCATTAGATATAGTCTCCAGCTCAGACCTCTGGCTATACCGTATCATCCACTGTTTTGCTACTCAGGGTTGTTCTCCCAAATAGGAGAGCCAAAAATATAGTGTAGTTCTTCGCACTCAAAAATTGAAGAGCTGGCGCCCGAGATTTCCGTAGAAATAGAGAGATTACGTAAGTATCTGACCGAAAGTACCGCGCTAGGAAAAAGGAACATTACAAACTGTTTCCGGTTCAAAAATAAGTAAAATAGTGCATTTTAAATTCTTACCTTTGTATATGTGTGTTAGCAAAAGACGTTAGCAAAACGCAAAACATCTCTTTACCCCTCCCTCCAAATTACATCAGCCATCTGCTGGATGCTCGCCTTTGAACCGGAGATGACCGAGCCAACGACGCTAGTTGAGATGCGCATAAAAATATAGCAGTTAGTTAGTCAGCACACATGATACTTTGTCACGTATGACAATAAATTGTTTTAAAGTTGTGTTTCTTTGTTTTATTTGGGGTAGTAACCCCCAAACGCTTACATCAGAAGTGGGATACTATCCAATGTGCCTGAGAGACAAAAATCAGTTTTATAGTGGTGAACTTTAATTTTTATGATCATGGCCGATTTGAATTGTGAGGTGGAAAATATTGAACACGATAGTGATAGTGGTGAACCAGAAACCTCGTCACCAAAACGTGCGAAGTTACAGTGGCAGGACACTTTAATAGCTTTAGTGGCAGCCCAACAACAACAATTGGCAGAATTAACACGCAATACAAAGATGACCGCAGAGCCAACGCCCGTACCGAACACGGTAGATGAAGCTCCTGCGCAAGCGTCAACGTCATCATCGACATCATTCCGATTGGCGGAGTTTGACCCTGATACCAGCACATACTCCATAGAGGAATGGCTGGAGGACGCCACTAAGTTAAAAGCTGAGCTAAAAATAAGCGACATATTCATGATCGTAAAAGCTGGCGAGGCGCTGAAGAATAGGGCACATCGTTATTATTGTGATTGGCAACCTGTTTGCCGGACATGGGAAAATTTTTCTAAAGACCTTGTCGTCGCTTTTCCTGACCGTGAAACTCCGGGTGCTAGGGCCTATACTGCGGCTACTCTGCGTAGTCAAGATTGTGACTCCCTTAGCGACTATGGTATTCAAAAATTGCGTAGTATCCGTCGGTTCCATGATGACCTGCCTTGGAATAAAGTTTTAAGTATGGCCAAATATGGTTTGGATCATTCAGAAGCACAAGCCTCAATCCGTATTCAAAAGCCAGAGACGGAACGAGAACTGCTAAAATTGTTGAGGGAATTTGACGCCCGTAGACGGAAACATCGACCAATAACTGGCCCACGGTCTACGAATCATATTACAAGACAACCTAGCATGCCCCTACAACAACGACACTTCCGTTCTCACACTACAGCAAGTACAGTTTTTAAAGGAGTGTGTTTTAAGTGTGGGAAACAAGGTCATCGTCAGGACACATGCTACACCACTAGCAAGAAAAAGAACGATATACCAGAGGAATCCGCAGGAAAAAAGAGTCGAAACCTCCCAGTTGTACTCACTGCAAGAAAATTGGACATACGGAAAAAGATTGTTGGTATAAAAACAGAAAACCTAATCAGGTGATGCTTATACGTTTAGGACGTGACCTAGCTATGTCACCCATAGCGACCTTGTTGTGCAAGGATCAGGCCATTTCTTTCACATATCTCGTCGATAGTGGAGCTGACTCATCGATTTTGAGCAACAGCGTTACCGAGAAACTCGGTGTATTGATCAAACCCGACGTACGTGCTTTATTGGGATTTGGATCACAGACTGTTTTGACGATTAGCACATGTGATTTAATAGCCGTTATGCCGAATGTGACTATTGAAATTAGTTTCACAGTAGTACAAAGTGATGTAATCCCGGGAAATTTAGACGCTATTCAGGTGTATTCTGTAAATTTTCCGTTAAAAATAACCTGCCTGTTAAAATATTAATTTTAACGGTCCGCTAAAAATAATAACCAATTTTGCTATTCTGTATGCATCATTTTAACGGCCTTTTGTTAACATTGGGTTATCGGGTTATTTTCAAATTTCTATTGTAATATAAAATTATTACGCTTAATATAGACATATAATAATATATGTTTATTATATATATTTATACATTTGCTCTAATCGTTCTGCCTCTTCAATTAACACATTGATTTGTAACGCCATTTTTATTAATTTTTAACACTACTGTTAATTTTTAGCGGCTAGTCCGAGGGTGCCGCTAATTTTAACAGATTTTGGTTAAATTGAACAATCAAGAAAGTATAGAGAATACATCTTTGGTTAACTTTGGCCTGTTAAAATATTTTAGCAGTGACCTTGCAGTTAAAAGTTAACAGAAAAGTTACAGAATACACCCGATTATCGGTTGGGACGTTATTAGCCAAGAGTATTTGCGTATTGAAAAATGTAAAACGGGTATTGAATTACACTATGACCTATCCAAGGTTCCAAAGATGCTGACAATAAAGAATGATGATGACATAAAAATTAACGTGCCAGGGTCAGGACTGGACGAGCTTTTAATTAGACAATTACGTGATTTGTTAATTTCAAGCCGAAATAAAACACCAGATCACATTACTACAGGAAAACTTAGTATCAAATTGAAGGATGATATTCCGGTGGCTTATCGGCCACGGCGTTTGGCCTATGCAGAGCGGCTGCAAGTACAAAATATAGTGAGTGAGCTATTACAAAACGGCGTAATACGTGAAAGCCATTCTTCTTACGCCAGCCCAATTGTTTTGGTGAAAAAGAAAACTGGAGACTTTCGATTGTGCGTTGACTACCGTGATATTAACAAAAAGGCTATTAAAGAACGATATCCACTACCACTAATCAATGACCAAATTGATGCCTTATGCAAAGCCAATTTCTTTACGAAACTTGACATGAAATCCGGTTTCCATCAAATGGAAATCGAGGAGAGTTCAAAACACATTACTGCATTTATAACTCCCGACGGTCAATATGAATATAATCGTATGCCATTTGGTTTTGTAAACTCTCCAGCTGTGTACCAACGGGCTATTGATAAAGCTCTAGGAAATTTAAAAGGAAAAGAAGCCTATGTTTACATGGATGATGTCCTTGTTCCTTCGGAAACAATCGAAGCAGGTTTCCAGTCTTTACGGAGTGTATTACATGCGTTAGCCGTTGCAGGATTTTCATTAAACTATGAAAAATGTAGTTTCTTTGAGGAAGAAACTGAATATTTAGGCGTTCTGTTGAGCAAAGGACTAGTGCGACCAAGTCCAAAGAAAGTCAGTGCATTGAAAATGACCACTCCACCTTCAGACTTAAAAGGTGTGCGTCAATTTATGGGACTCGCTGGTTATTTTCGAAAGTTTATTGAGAAGTTTTTACTAATAACGGCTCCAATTTCTGCTTTATTGCGGAAAAATCAACCACTTCATTGGACATCCGATTTAGAGAACATTCGCCAATTGATTATAAGCAAACTAGTTACACCACCAATTCTTCGTATGTTTGATCCTAAGCTGAAGTGCGAATTACACACTGATGCTAGTTCCCTCGGTATTGGAGCTTCACTTTTTCAATCTGAGAATGGCATAGTGCGCCCTGTTGCTTACTATAGCAGACGCACAACTGATTGTGAATCTCGGTATCATTCATATGACCTTGAAACTCTTGCTCTGGTGGACTCAATTGAACATTTTCACGTTTATTTGTACGGTACCCACTTTACTGTTTATACTGACTGCAGTGCTGTCCGCGCAACAGCTATGAAGAAAAATTTGCACCCTCGTGTTGCGCGATGGTGGGTGAAATTGCAAGACTATGACTTTACAATTGAATATCGTCCTGGACATAAAATGAGACACGTAGACTATTTGAGCCGTTATCCAGTGGAGACGGTGTGTGTAATAAAAACGGCAGCAGCTACAGACAAAATACATTCTGTTAGTGGCGTTAGTGCGCTGATAGACTATCAGCGATGTGATGCTTTCTGTCAACAAGTGATTAAAAACCCAAATCACCATGCTGATCTTGCGGTCATTGATAACGTAATAGTAACAAAACTTATACCTCATAGATGTTATGTGCCTGTTGCAGCGCGATTAAAGACAATGCGGTTGTATCATGATGAATCATCTCACATTGGATTTGATAAATGTATTGCCAAAATGCGTGAAGACTTGTTCTGGCCGAAAATGGGACAATGTCTAAAAAAATTTATTAGGAACTGTCGTGCATGTGTTCTGGGCAAATCACATACTGGCCGTAGATCCGGACTGTGGCAAGAAGGAGATAAACCTGAAGATATTTTGGAAACTTGGCATATCGACCACGCTGGTCCTCTGGTCAAGTCACAGGGATACACTCAGATCCTTGTCATCATTGATGCATTTTCAAAATTCTGTAAGTTACAACCAATAGCAAGAAAAACTACAGAAGACTCAATTACAGCTCTGTTACTGGTGTTCGAAAAACTGGGAAAGCCCCGACGCATTGTAGCCGACAGAGCAGCCGCATTTACATCAACAATGTTTCAAAACTTTCTTAAAGATCAAAATATCCAGCTCCATCACATTGCGACTGGCATGCCACGTGGAAATGGACAGGTCGAAAGAGTTATGCGCACTGTGTTTAATTTGTTACGAGCTACTCTTACGGCTAACAACGAGAAGACTTGGGTATCCGTATTGCCCGAAATCGAGGATAATGTTAACATTACCGTACACGGAACAACTGGCTTTGCACCAACTCTCTTGCAATTAGGGACAAATCCGAGATTACCGGCCACCGAGTATTTCCTACGAAATACACCAACCGCTCATTACGTTGATCCCGAAGAAGCTGTTCTTGAAGCCAACCTTTTTTCCCTTGGTGACAAAGTCGCTGTAGAAGACACCCAAGTGGCTGGTGGAGGCAAACTGAAACCGAAGTATAAGGGTCCCTATACTATTAGGACGATTTTGCCAAATGAACGATATGTTCTTTCTAGAAAAGGAGCAAGACTGACGGTTGCAGCTCACGAACAACTCAGGCAGTGGCCAACGGCCGATGAATAAAAACAAAAATTAATAAAGAAATAAAAGAGGTAAGGTAAAATAAAATCCAGCATTACTTGAAAAAAAAAAAAAGCGAAATCATACGGGAGTACCGTATGAAAATTCAATTATAATACGGGAGTACCGTACAAGAATAAAATTAGAAAAATCTTTTATACAAAACGGGAGTACCGTGTATAAAAATTTACAATACGGGAGTACCGTACAAGAGTGAAATTAATAAAATCTTTTATACAAGACGGGAGTACCGTGTATAAAAGTTAAATTATCATACGGGAGCACCGTATAAGAATCCAATAAAAAAATAATTTGATTAATAACGTAGTACTACATAAAAGTACAATTAAACAAGCTAAGATTAAGTTACACGTATGTTTCTAAAATCTAAAGATCAGCAAGGACGCGGGAGTACCGCATGAAGGTTAGTGTTGTGGTAGTCCACAATGAGTAACTCATTAAAAGTTCTTACAACTGCCGAAATATAAAACAAAGTTAACATAACATAAATAGTCAATCAATGTTAAAAGTAAATCATCATGAGCAATGTAAATGTTATGGTATATGGGAGCACCATATAAACAAATGATTGGAAATTACATCACATGAAATATGAATATTATTCTTTCATATAGAAAGTCCTCTAGAATCTGCTTAATTGTTTGCATTAGTTATGCAATATGCAATAGCAGCCAATTCTGTTTTGCCTTTTTTAGATGTTTTGGGTATTTTGATTCCAGTTCCAGTGCGAGGCCGCCCTAGCTGTCAGAATGGCCGTGTTAGCAAAACACGTTAGTAAAACGCAAAACATCTCTTTACCCCTCCCTCCAAATTACATCAGCCATCTGCTGGATGCTCGCCTTTGAACCGGAGATGACCGAGCCAACGACGCTAGTTGAGATGCGCATAAAAATATAGCAGTTAGTTAGTCAGCACACATGATACTTTGTCACGTATGACAATAAATTGTTTTAAAGTTGTGTTTCTTTGTTTTATTTGGGGTAGTAACCCCCAAACGCTTACATGTGTATTAGTATATAGTTTTAATATTAATGTTACAATTGCCAATTTAAAAAATAAATGCCTTATATAAAATGTGTGCGTTTTTTTCAACTTAACAAATATAATTGACCTTACAGATTACGTAAGTTAAATTAAATTATGTAAATTATAATTAAATACTTTCAAATAAAAATAAAAATATAGTGTGATAAAAAATAATACTCCATGAAGTTTTTTTAAAAATATCTGAATCAGGAATGATTAGATGGTTTCCTATTTAAAAGAAATAATTTAAGCGAAATGTGTTCTTAAATAATCAGTTCAAGTTCACTGCTTTGCGATAAGAATAATTGCATTGTCAATATATGACCTCGGGTAGATATCAAGATCTGCATTGGTTTTGTCGGCCGTACTGCTTTCGTATTACAGTGTTGATTTGATTAGACTCGTATTTAAAAGAAAGACGTATTTATTTGTAATTGTTTTTATTGTTTTATTAAAAATTCATAACTTAAAATAAACCACATTTTTGCAGTCCCCATTTACAGACTTGGCATTTGGACTGTCGAGCTGGAGAACCATCTACGTGGGTTTGACATTCAGGACGATTGTAATGTACAAAGCAAGGTAGTTGAATTTGTAATTCAAACTTGTCTCTGTACTCCCTTGGTAATTTGGGCCATGCAAATAAGAGTTCAACTGGATCAACTCTTTCAGTCAAATATTGCAGTGGAAACTTCCTTAGTTCTTCCTCAGTAAAATCACACAATTTTTGCCGTTCATATGCTTGTTTTCTAACTCCATTATTAGACAATTCGGACATCCCACCTTAAGAGACATGATATCCTATACCAATCAATATACCAACAATGATTATGCAGCAGGCGCCCTTTTACCGGGTAGCTCACAATTATCACAGTAGGTGTACTTTTTTTCTGAGTTGTATTCTTCTAATACACTTTTGCATCTGACGCATAACCATGTACAAACGGGCATAGTGTTTTGAATAACAAGTAAGCACTGCTTCATGGGGGGGGTGCTCACAAGAGGTCAAGGTCATAAGAGTTCAAGGTCGTTGGAGGTGAAGGTCTTTATAGGTCAAGGTTATGAGAGGTCTTTCTAGGTCAAGGTTATGAGAGGTCAAGGTTAATGGTGGGGAAAGGGTGGGGGGCTAAAAATGGTGGGGGAAGGGGGGGGCTAAAAATGGTGGGGGAAGGGGCGTGCCTGGAGTGGGGGATGCCAAAGTGGTGGGTGAAGGGGGCGTCTCTGGAGTGGGATAGGGGCGGGGCAAAAAGTGGAGGGGAAGGGGGCGTGTCCGATACAGTTTGATGTAGTTGCGTGGCATTAGTTCTAGCACTAAGGGGCCAAGCAGCAGAGTTGCTTCAGACGATCCCAATGATGCAACAACAGAACTTTGTAGTCTTGAAAATTGCATTAGACTTGAGATATGGCGACCAACATCTCGCTCAAGTATACAGGACTCGGCTAATATCCCGTACACAAAAAGCTTAAGAGAGTTTATAAGAATTTGAGGCTGCTGTGAAGGGACTGGTACCTGCCATCATATTGATAAAGCGTAGGGCATGGTAACGATGAACACAAAATAAATTTTGAGGAAAGAATAATTAAATAACAATGAGATTGGACTTATATTGAGGAAGAAAGAAAAAGGAACTCGAATCATATGGATGAAATTAGTGAATGGGTAAGGAATGTCCAACCAAGTTATTGTAGCTGCTGACCGAATGAGGGCTACTGACCGACCGTAAGGCCAGGATTTAAGGTGGAATTTGCAAAAATACTGTTTTTGCAACCTTTGCCACACGTAATTGACCTCGCGGCGGTCAAATCGATAAGGAACTCTCACACATTTTTCTTGGACTAAACAGGGTGAATCTTAGAGTGGCGGCCATATTTTTGGGGTTAATAGTACTAGTCGTCATGAACATGAATCCGAATTTTTTTTTGTAGGTTGTAAAATGGCCGAGTTATGAATTTTTTAAAAAAATTCGCGATTCAAGTATAATTCCTGTAATTCTGGTGCCGCTGGGCAAGCACTTACTGCATTACGTGTGGCCGGTCGACAGTGTTGCCAAGTGTAGATGATATAAAACTAATCAATTACATTTACATTTTCACTCTTCATTAATAATTCAGAGATACCCAATCACGAGAGAGAGATAAGGGTACCTAGTGAAAATGAAAAATTAATTCAATTGGATAAACAGGTTTATTGAAATACGCAGTTTTAACTTCAAATACGGAAAATTTTAATACAAAATAAAATGAAAAAGCCGGCTGCATAGTCTGCATAATTATTTTGACACAAAATGAAAAAGATTTTAAAAACAGAACTCGTTTATAGGACTTTTATCACCCATCAGCTGTTGGAGTCGCTGAACTCTTTACAAGCTATGACACTGACCTAGTTACAAGCAGGTGCATTAACAAAAAATGGCGATAAAAAACTGCATACGGCGAAGCGTGCCTGTTCGTGGTCGACGTTTTTCTATGTTTTAGTTTTAGTATTAGTGAACGGCCAGACAGCAGCTAGTGTGGTTTATTGTGATTATAAAATTAAATACATAGTTTCAGTTCTTAGTGAAATTTAAAGTGGAAGTTTTGTGTCTGTGTTTAGTGATAATAATTGAGTTGCAGCGTGTTTGGAAAATAACGGAGGACAGTTTCAACACCTGCTATGAGAAATGCCGATCCTAGATAAGTAAAGATTTATTGTTATTAGAAAAAATAATTTTCTGTTCATTATTTGTTACTATTAAGTTTGTAATGGTTCTTCTTTCTAGCGCGGTACTTTCGGTCAGATACTTACGTAATCTCTCTATTTCTACGGAAATCTCGGGCGCCAGCTCTTCAATTTTTGAGTGCGAAGAACTACACTATATTTTTGGCTCTCCTATTTGGGAGAACAACCCTGAGTAGCAAAACAGTGGATGATACGGTATAGCCAGAGGTCTGAGCTGGAGACTATATCTAATGGATTTCAGTCATACTGCTCAAACGGATTAATCAGAAAATAAAATTACAGAAATAATAAGTGAATTTTACCACTTTAAAATAACGTGTTTATTCAGAAAGAATGGTGAACAAATTAATTTATTCTCAACCCTCCTCGACTATACAGTCGAGTATCTATAAAATTATTTTTAAAATAATTACAAATCAGGCAAGCTGGTAATCAAGTTTGTACGCGGTTTTACGGCGGAATTTCGGATACGTGAAATTGATAAATTGTGGTGTACGACAAGCAAACGGACCTTTCCACTAAGATGGTTTTAGGAACGGCGGGCAATCCGTTAGCTATAGATATTTACGTCTTTTATTACTATTTAAATAACAATACGGCGAACTACCGCCACAAACGTAGAGCTATGGTTTAACTGATTATGTCATTTACTACTAATTTACTAGTCACCCTGATGCATTGGTACCTCACAGATTACCCGACGAGAAAATCTAATCAGTGGATGCACTTTTAGGAATGACTTTCTAAATGCACTGGGTTTTCCGAAAACCCTTGTACAGGGTCATCACGCGAAAATGTCCTTTTTTGAAATAACTCAGCCATTTTCCATGTTATGACATAGATGTAAAGACATTCTGAACTAGTTTTTTCCACAGAATCTAAATTTTCTGTCAAAAAAACAATAACGAATCGCATTTCAGAAATACGACATAATACTTTTTACATAATATTTAACATTGTTAATTTTTTGTTAATATTTTTTAATTTTTTAGTGTTTATTAATATTTTTTTTGTTAATTAAATCTATGAAATCAACATTCTATGTTTCTCAGAGATCATTTTCTCATTATGGTTAATGTTTTCTTTGTTTTCAAAATTTATTTAACAAAATCGGTCACGTTATTTTAATATCGTCAGATTTTAATATCATCAAATCTAAATATCTAAAAACCGTTTGAGATAACATAACATATGTTGACATTTTTGAATTCAGAAAGAGAAGTAGAAACGAAATATTTCAAAATATACAGGTGTTCTATTTAAAAGAAAAAGTTTTATGTCGTATTTCTGAAATGCGATTCGTTATTGTTTTTTTGACTGAAAATTTAGATTCTGTGGAAAAAACTAGTTCAGAATGTCTTTACATCTATGTCATCACATGGAAAATGGCTGAGTTATTTCAAAAAAGGACATTTTCGCGTGATGACCCTGTACATGACAGCCTGTCGGATTACCCGACGAGAAAATCTGACCAGCTGGTGTACAATTTATGCAATGATAAAAAAACCAACGGAGGTATTAAGAATTAGCTCTAGTTTACTTTGGTAGCAAAATACAGCGATACTCACGGACAATCAGGACTCTAAATATCTATACTTAACTGAAGGCAGTACCTACTAAATATAGCAGGTTGCGTTGAATTCTTACCAAGCGGATATTCGAAGAAATTTACTATAAAACAACGGAGCGGCGGTACGGAAATAATAACGGCTGGCGGCTGGATCTTTTCCTGCGGACGGTAGACTGGATCTGCTCGTGCTGGCGGTAGGTTGGATCTGATGATCTGATCTGATCTGATGTCGACGGGAGGGCCATTTGGCATTTTTATTACCTTTCTGACGTAGCTCTCGATCGTGTCAAAAAGAGAAGTGGTCACCGAGTTTAAACGACGGACTCAAATGCATCACCCGGCGTACCTTGCAGAGGTGCAGCGGTTTATGCAGCTACGTGCAGTGACTCGAAATGCATTTAACGGGAAATGAGTTACTTGTAATTTATATACCATGTTGCAAAAAGAAACGGATTAAAACGGACAAGGATTAACAATTTTAGTAACGAATGATTTGTATTTCCGACTCGGTCATTATTTATAATAATTCTCGGATTTTAATTATACGGGGGATTGTCGAAAATTAATCAATTAATTACTTGATTGCTTGTTTACCAGCGGACCTTTTTAACAACTCATGTATAACTTAACTAGAACATAATTTAACTACTAAAACAGCGGCAGAGTGTATCCAAGTGACAGTAATATTTAAAGCAAAAATGAACATAACTTGATCGAAAAAATCACTTCGTTACACCCCCCTCTTACTTCGGTAAAAAAAAATCATAATTCATTATACATTTTTTTTTCTTCTCCCTGGGAGGCTCCAGGTATTCAACGGCAAGATTAATAAACAACGGAAAGCTCCCTAATCTAGTATTTACTGGATTAAATTCTAAATTAGTATTTAAAAAAACAAAATTAATTTTATTTAGCCTCCCGGGACCGGTGTCATTACCTATCGGGAATCTTCATTCGGTGCTTCTTACCAGCTGGGCCAAAGGTGGTCCTGGACGGTCAAAACTCCCTGGCTGGTCCTTCTGAAAATACGAAAAACAGTTAGCTATGGTGAAGCTAATTTTCGGCGGTCGGCGGAGGGAGTGAACACCTCGAGATGAGTGTGCTCCCAAGACGGACGGCGGTATACGGTTCGTAGGGCGTGGTTTAGCCCTTGTCATAGTGACGTTGGCCACCACTCGTAGGGTATGGTCTTCGGTTCCTACACGGAAGCAGGTTCGGTCGGCGAGTACCTCTTCGGGTGGCGGCATATCCTCTTGAACTCTCCTCGTTGTGGGAGCGGGGAACAGGATGGTACGGATGTTGCGGACGGTGACTGACGGTATTGACGGTTACTACTTCTCCTGGAACTGGTTTGAGGTGTTTTCTGGGAATATGTCGCAGCTGCTTTCCGGTTTCGGGGACGGTCCTGAAAGACGTCGGTATTTTGGCGGCATATTTCTGGTCGGCGGACGGCTTGCGCTGCTGGCACTCTGGGCATTTCCTAACATACTGGGCGATGTCGCGAAACATGCCAGGCCAGTAATAACGTGGTGCCATCCGAGATATGGTCTTGGCGATTCCCATGTGTCCAGCGGACGGAACGTCATGGTTTTCTGCCAAAACGGTTCGGCGAAGTGCGGTTGGTACTCGTAGCTTCCATGTATCGGAGAGATCAGGTTCAACATGTGTCTGCTTACGAGTATTCCAAGTACTATCAGGTACTTCGGTCAGGGTGCCTAAACCCTCGGAATCTGGAGCAGACGACGATCCTGGTAGCGGTTGTCTGGATCCAGTATCTGGTAGCGGTTGTCTGGATACGGAATCTGATGGCGGTTGCTCATTGATGGTTGGGGTCTGTGACACAACTTGGTCATTCAGAGAAACAGTTGCGGTGCCTGGGGTGATGAGAAAGTTATGCTTACGCAATACGTCCATCCCCAGGATTATGTCAGACGATAGATTTTCCAGATGCAGTAGATCTTCGGAGAATTGTGTTTTGCCGATGGCAAATTTCAGCTGATAGGCTCGGGTGACGGTAGCTAAGTTACCATTAGCTAATTTAGCGGACGGTGCGGTAACGGTCTGGTGCGGAATACCCCATGTAGTACATAAATTCTTTATCTTATTGCCGACGTAGGAACGGACGGCTCCTGTGTCAACAAGGGCAGAAAAAGTCTGGTTACGGATATGTACTAATACATGCGGTCGGTTGTCGTGATCGGGTGAAGAGTCAGATTTTGCGGTGTCAAAATCTCGGAACCATACTTTCCTCGTAGCGGTGTGGCGTCGGTCTGGTTTCCTCGCTGATGGACATCGGCAGTCTCGGGACATGATGCCCTGCTGCCCACAGCGGGAGCAGAACAGGCGTGGCGGTGAACGACATAGGCTCCGGAAATGTCCAAATTTACCACATCGCCAGCATACAGTATTTCGGTCCAACGAAATCGTCGCAACTGGTGTGGAGGATCGGTCATTACGTCGGCGGTGCTGATGGGTTTGTGGCCCATTTTGCCTATCGTTCGGTCGGTCTGGTAACGGGGTACTACGAGTTGGTTCGTTGACGGACGGTTGCGAAGACGTAACAGGACTGTCATGTCTCTGTTGAATAGCGGTCGGTACGGTAGACAGGCCAGCAGGTTGTTGCGTAACAGGATTGTCACGCCTCTGGCGGCTAGTGGCAGATCGGTAGGAGGTGGACGGTTCATTGTATACTCGATCTACTTCCTGTTTCAACATTTCGAATTCCCGGCATTTCGCGGTTAACATGGACACGTTCGTGAAGTCGGTTCTTCGAATGTACTGACGGAAATCGGGTAGCAAATTACGGTACAGCCATCGTAGCTCTTGTTCCTCGGAAATTTCTTCATGGCGGCGGACGAGAGTCTGCAAGTCGGTAATGTAGCTCATCACATACTCCTCTGGGCGTTGCAGGCGTGGGCTAATTTCCGCTTCTATATCCTCTTGATAGTGGACCGGTAAATAGAAGATGCGAAAATCCCGTAGAAACTGCTCCCAGGAGTTCCAACGTGCTTTATTATTGCGGTACCAGAGCAAGGCGGATCCTTGCAGTAGCTCAGGTAGGACCGGAAGTAACTGTTCGCGGAGGATAGCGGTATATCCACAGACTTCTTCCAATCGTTCCAGGAACGCGGTCGGATCGCTGGTGCCATCAAACTGAATATTCCAGTCGTGTACCTGGAAAGGGTCTAACGGTGCTGGTTCAGACGGAATGTTGCTGGTCGGTGTCGGTAACGGTCGCGGTAGCGGCGGCGGAAAAACAAGTGTGGCGGTATTTGGTCTGGGGGAAGAGCACCCCTCTTTGATAAACTTTACCAAACGGCGCTTCTTCTCGTCCACGGTACCGGTTACGGGTAGACCAAACTTCCCTAACTGATCATCCATTTGCTCCTTCTTTAGTTTATATATCCAGCTTAGCCGGATGTCTCCCATATCATGATTTGCGGCATCGTCGACGGGTAATATGGGTGTGTCGGTTTTATCTCCTTCGGTAGGCATGATGTTACTCCCTAATGGTATCGGTAAAACGGGTTCAAGACGAATCGGACGGACGATACAAGTCGGATAATCCTAACTCGGAAACGGCTGGTTGAATCGAGTTGAAACTCTCGGCAATCGCTTTAGCGTCCTCGGTTTACTATTAAACGAGAGGTCACACCCTCGGAAAATTCTGACCCCGGAGTCACAAAATACTCCGGTGAAATAGTAAAAGAAGTCACGGATGCGGTATGGCTACTATGGTTACGGAAAGCTGCAGGTTGAGATGCTATTCAACCTCAGGCGTCGCGACGGTAGGTGTTTTTCAGAAGCGGTGCGTCGAATCCGGTTCTAAGTATCACCAATCGGTTTCTAGGGTGCGATTACCCTAAAAAGGATACCCCACAAGGCTAGCTTGTACCTGGGTATTTGCTGGATGACCTTGGACACCACGGACGGTAATTCGGTTCGGAAAGTGCAATCGTAGCTTCTCTTCACGTAATCGAGTCACGTAAAACTCGCTTTGGTTTCAAAGTCGGGCAGAATCAAGAAGTTACGGGTAACTTCTTCAATGGGGTTCAGATCGGTATGTAAGTAGTCGCAATCGGTTCTTCAGGTGCGATTTAATCAGAATCGACACGTCGCAAGCTTATTCACCGCGGCTGGTAAAAATCGGGTTGCGTTCGGTGCGTGCCGAATTCAAAGAAAACCTAACAGATCGGTGCACTACCCAGCGGATGGGCAGTCGGATGCTAACAGAAGACGGTAAATCTGCGTTGCAGATTTTTGGAAATTGCCTACTTACTTGCTATAAAGCAACAGTGGTGTAAACACACCCTGGTCACGTCAAAATAATTTGTTGTAAGCTAGAGTGCCTAGCAACACGGTATCGGTCAGCAGTTTTCAAGTTTTGAGTTGCTTAACAACTCGGCATAGGGCAACAGCGGTATCTGTCCCCTCTGGTTATGTCAAAAATAGGAAAAAAAAACAACTCTAAGATTGTTTAAAAATTCGGTATACGGTAACAGAAATCAGGTTTGGCGTTGCTTAACAACTCGACATAGGGCAACAGCGGTATTTGTCCCCTATGACAGCGTCAAGGCCCAAAACAATGTTAAGATTGTTTAAATCTTCGGTAAATGGGAACAGTAAGGTATGCAGTACCAGTAAAGTAGGCACACCCTGTATAATGGCAGATCAATTATTTTTTAAATTGCCTTTCTACTCAAAACGGCAGAGAGTAGCTGGTGTCAACCACGGCAAAGTCAAAATAATTTCGGAAATCACCTAACGAAATCACTACGGCGGCGGTAGCAGCTTGAGTATCTTTGCGGAAGTAGGTACTTATGCAAGCAGCTGTCGTGAAACTAAAATAAACCACCTTCGGTTGTGATTGCAATTCGGACGGCTTAACAAGTTAAGTTGCAATCACTTGGCTAGGTTACAAACAGACAGACGGACGGATGCAAACCTAGAAGTAATTTATTTCAATTTGATTTCGATGTTTAAATCCTCCGAGTTCAATGGCAAAATGTTTTTATTCTTCAGTTCAGTAAGAAAGGTTTTTATTCCTTAGCAGACGGACAGACGATAATTAATTTAAATCGACTGATAACAAAATGTTATTTCTTTACTGGAAATAAAACGGTTCGGTTTTATTAATTTTAAATTGATAAAACCCTGTGCACGGTGAACAACAAGTTTTTATTTCTTATCAATAAAAAAACTGTGTTTCATAAAAAATGCTAGCGTTTGCGACGGAAAAAACAGGCTTCACGTATTTTATTTTAAATCGGCGTCTTATTGCAAATTTCTGGTGTTTCGGTATTTATTTAATTTTTACGCTTATTTTACACGGAACTTGGAATTTTTCGGCGGATCGGTTTTCTGAATAACTTTACAATTTCGGCTTTCTGATTAACGTAAAAAAACGGTCCCTGCTCGTAGGCGTCACTTTTGTAATGGTTCTTCTTTCTAGCGCGGTACTTTCGGTCAGATACTTACGTAATCTCTCTATTTCTACGGAAATCTCGGGCGCCAGCTCTTCAATTTTTGAGTGCGAAGAACTACACTATATTTTTGGCTCTCCTATTTGGGAGAACAACCCTGAGTAGCAAAACAGTGGATGATACGGTATAGCCAGAGGTCTGAGCTGGAGACTATATCTAATGGATTTCAGTCATACTGCTCAAACGGATTAATCAGAAAATAAAATTACAGAAATAATAAGTGAATTTTACCTCTTTAAAATAACGTGTTTATTCAGAAAGAATGGTGAACAAATTAATTTATTCTCAACCCTCCTCGACTATACAGTCGAGTATCTATAAAATTATTTTTAAAATAATTACAAATCAGGCAAGCTGGTAATCAAGTTTGTACGCGGTTTTACGGCAGAATTTCGGATACGTGAAATTGATAAATTGTGGTGTACGACAAGCAAACGGACCTTTCCACTAAGATGGTTTTAGGAACGGCGGGCAATCCGTTAGCTATAGATATTTACGTCTTTTATTACTATTTAAATAACAATACGGCGAACTACCGCCACAAACGTAGAGCTATGGTTTAACTGATTATGTCATTTACTACTAATTTACTAGTCACCCTGATGCATTGGTACCTCACAGATTACCCGACGAGAAAATCTAATCAGTGGATGCACTTTTAGGAATGACTTTCTAAATGCACTGGGTTTTCCGAAAACCCTTGTACATGACAGCCTGTCGGATTACCCGACGAGAAAATCTGACCAGCTGGTGTACAATTTATGCAATGATAAAAAAACCAACGGAGGTATTAAGAATTAGCTCTAGTTTACTTTGGTAGCAAAATACAGCGATACTCACGGACAATCAGGACTCTAAATATCTATACTTAACTGAAGGCAGTACCTACTAAATATAGCAGGTTGCGTTGAATTCTTACCAAGCGGATATTCGAAGAAATTTACTATAAAACAACGGAGCGGCGGTACGGAAATAATAACGGCTGGCGGCTGGATCTTTTCCTGCGGACGGTAGACTGGATCTGCTCGTGCTGGCGGTAGGTTGGATCTGATGATCTGATCTGATCTGATGTCGACGGGAGGGCCATTTGGCATTTTTATTACCTTTCTGACGTAGCTCTCGGTCGTGTCAAAAAGAGAAGTGGTCACCGAGTTTAAACGACGGACTCAAATGCATCACCCGGCGTACCTTGCAGAGGTGCAGCGGGTTATGCAGCTACGTGCAGTGACTCGAAATGCATTTAACGGGAAATGAGTTACTTGTAATTTATATACCATGTTGCAAAAAGAAACGGATTAAAACGGACAAGGATTAACAATTTTAGTAACGAATGATTTGTATTTCCGACTCGGTCATTATTTATAATAATTCTCGGATTTTAATTATACGGGGGATTGTCGAAAATTAATCAATTAATTACTTGATTGCTTGTTTACCAGCGGACCTTTTTAACAACTCATGTATAACTTAACTAGAACATAATTTAACTACTAAAACAGCGGCAGAGTGTATCCAAGTGACAGTAATATTTAAAGCAAAAATGAACATAACTTGATCGAAAAAATCACTTCGTTACAAGTTTTTAGTTATTACTTTTTTTATTGTTACACTCACGGAGAATAGGTTTTTCTTTGTTATTGTTTAGATAGTACATTTTATTTAGTTTCTTGTTGTGGATACTTGATGTTTTGTATTTTTTTGTTTCTGTGAAAAAATATGGATCCTGGCGAACACCCACACCCACAAAAAAGTAACGCGCCAAAAAGCAGAACCTCGTGGGTGGTGTAGAAATTTGCTTTACCATTAAATTCCCCGTATTTTATTTCAATCGTGAAGTTTGGCAACAACGCACTGCTCAAGACACGCGTGTGCGTCTCAGTTATTGGACGTTACTCTCGCTAGCGCATTCCACTGGCGGGGTACCCAAATTCAAATAAAAAGGGTTTAAACAATATTCATTTTTCATAGCACGTTAAAAAAAAAAAATTGTAGTTTTGTGTTCCCATAGTTGAACGGTGTCGCCTCCTATATATATGGCCGCCACTCTAAGATTCACCCTGTATAGACAAGAAAAATCGACATCCAACATGGCACTGAATTTTTGCATGCACCTAAGTATTAAGGTTCTTAATAATGTGTGAGAGTTCCTTATCGATTTGACCGCCGCGGAGTCAATTACGCAAGGCCGAAGATTGCGAAAACAGTATTTAGGTATTTGGCAAATATCTTTTAGGAAAAAAACTCATTTGCGAGATTTTTAAGTAAAATTGGTTATAATAGTTATTTACGTATCAAGGCATTAAAGTTCATCTTTTTATCATGAATGTGGAGTTTAGTTGCCGAGGCCCGTAGGGCCGAGGCAAATAAACCACCTCTATTTTTAAATAATTTTCAATGACATTAAGAAATGTCACAATTATTTAAAATTTTAAGTGACATTAGGAAATGTCATAATTATTTTTAATTGTCAGATCGGAATATTTTTTTGTAAGAAAACTTTTATTTTTGGCAATTATAATAGTCATAATAATTTAAGAAACTGTATTTTATTTACTTTTTATTACAACACAATTATTATCACAAGCAATAAAAAATTTAATGTTTACATTTTTAACTGTCACCTCCGCCAACTACAAAAATCGTACAATAATGGATTACTTTAATGACTATTTCTATCACTTTAATGACGATTTTGAGGTACTTTAATGCCGATTTAAAAAAAACTGTATTTATTTACCTTTTGTTACAACGCAATTATTATCACAAGCAATAAAAAATTAATGTTTACGTTTATCTGTCACCTCGGCCAACTACAAAAATCGTACAATAATGTATTACTTTAATGGCTATTTCTATCACTTTAATGACGATTTTGAGGTATACTACAGTTCATATTTCTTGAGCAGGAAAAAAATGCCGCATTTACAAAGCAGAACGCGGCCTCTTTAATGTTCGCAAAGACGCCGCCGCACGTGTTCCTTTGTCGCTAATTTTTTATCTGCGGAACAACTCTGAAGTAGACTTTACTTTAATGTCGATTTAAAAAAAAGATATTTAATGCTATAAAATAAAATAAAATAAAATAAAATGAAAATCAATAAAATTTTACCAACAATGTAATTTATATTATTTTTGAGATTACGACCACTGGCCGAGGGCAAACGATGGAATTCGAAACTCACCGTGCTGGGCGTGACGTCAGTTACTGTAATTTTTTTTTTATTATAGAATTTTAAAATCTTTTATACTTGCCGTTGTGCGTATATCATACTGTTTACGTGTCGGTTTCAATTTGCGATTTCGGTGTTAAATATTAACATTTCTCACGGAAAAATGAGTGGAACAGATTTTGTAAAATAAAAGCCCAATGCGGTAATTTGGCCAATTTTGCCCTCGTTGCTGTACTACGTTTAGGTGGGAGGAAGGCGTCTTTTTCTACCAGCTTGATAATCAAAATACATGACCTTTTAAATATATGTAATTACCCATTAATTTAAACATCATATAGTTATCCATATCTTCTTCCTAACTGAAAAAAAGTAAACCTACATAACCCAAAATTGTATTATTTTAAAATGGTACAAAATCGCACTTACGTTGAAATGATCCTCACATACAACTTCTTTAGTGTTTTCTGATGTATCAGTTTCACTTCTCATGGTTCGTAACCATGATTTTCGCTTTTTCTGTAATTTAGCCCTTGATCGCATTCGTAATGGCATAAATCTTTTTCCTGGTGTTTTTCTTGTCGACGACTGGTACTGAGGTACTAAACAGTATCTTGGATGATTAATATCCTTATTTTCCATTGTAAAATGCTGAATATTAAACGCTATTTTAACAAGTTTTACGCAACATCAAACATTAAATGGAAATAATAGTAACTGATGTCACAATACCACAGTAGCCATTTGCATGATGATGATGATAATATTTTGTTAATTTTTATAATGGGTTAATTTTAGCCGTTTTTTATTGTTGCGATAGCCATTTAGTAAGTCAATTTACAAAATTACATTTATTTAAAACATTATGCGCATACCTTATTAATTAATTTGTAGTTGTGATAATTTTTGCTACATGGCTTGAAAATGACGATATTGATCTTGAAAATTGGGGATGGACATTAAAGAATAATGTCTTGGAGCCAATTACAACTCTTCTCCAACTTGCTCCTGATGGCCTGATGTATTGCTGAATATAATTTTTTGTAACTGATACAAAGGCTGTGGATCTAATTGTGGAATGTGGATGTCGAAAAGCAGGAATAAATTGCTTTATAGTTTGTAGCCAATGTCATAGTCAATCATGTTTGAATACAGCTGCACTCGATAGTAATTAATAAAGAGGAGATCAACGATGACTCGATGACATTCATCCATCATCTTTCCTCATCCAATGTTTGGAGACTGAAAAATCAGATTCAGAAAATGAGGATAATGAATGACACCTTCGATCATATAGGAATAGACACCGTTTGTTTACGTTTTGCGTCTACAATCGTAGAAAGAACAATACGGGCTATTAGTGTGACATCAAAGTCGCCGCTGTATCCAAACAAACTTTAAGGTTATGAAGATTAAAAGGAGATACCTAGCGTTGATAGTTATATTCCTCGACTTTTGTCAAACCTGCATTTAATACATTTAAAATTCACAATCGGAAACATAATAATATAATATACAAAACAATGGTAAAATAGTTTGTTTGGATACAAAAAATGGCCGTTTACGTCATCACTAATGCAGCGTATAGCGAGTCGGGAGAGACGGGTAGAGTTCGATTCCATGGGTGTGTATCATTTATATGTATAGGGAGCCAATATTGTAGAATAAGCAGTTGCTGTTTTCAAATGTACGTCCTATACTTTCAATCCCAAAGCATCTACCCAATTTTTTTCTCTCATGAGACTTTTTAGGAAACACAACAAACATTAAACAGAAACATTTTACTATCCCTTTTCTACGCTCATGATTTATGTTTACTTACCTGTGGAATGGTCGACCACATCCCTTTTCACAATATTTTCTACAAATAACACATTTATTCACCATTCTGAACAATAAATACACCTTAACAACTCAAATACAAACAATTTGCAGAAACAAAGGGATCAAATAGCAATACGGCGACCAAGCATGATGATGATTTTTCACAATATAAACTAAGAATTTCGTTTTGTCTTTTTAGTGCTAATTATACAGGGTGATTCACGTTGACCGCCTATTAGAAGTATCTCGACAAAGAAAAAAGATATCGATTTTAAATTTTGCTTATGGTCCTAAGTGGGTAGGATCTATTTAATGAAAATATTTTCAAAATGGTGACATTTCCGGTTATACCGGAAGTTGACCCTAACTTTGTTATTTTAAACGAGATGCCCCCATTTTTAATTTTTTTTTAGATTCCACGGAAAATTTAAAGGTTATTTCGTTAAAGGTTCCCTATGTCTAAAATGAATATTTTCTGAGATATTAATTTTTTTCCCAAAATATTGACGGAATAATTGTATAATGTAAAGCCGCGTTGTCAATGAGTCGACATTGTCGATCGACAATATCAATTAAATGTGGACGTGGCTTTCGACGTTGTCGATTGACAAGAAATGTTGTTCCACATGTCGAATGCTTTCCTGCCGATTGTCGGCAACATCAAAGGCGTTCGACGTGTTGAATCTAGTGTGTTGTCCAGTGGACATTCGACCTTCGACATCCGCGTCATTTTTACTGCGTGAACGTCGCATCGTTTCTACCGGCAAAATAGAATGGGAAAAAGAAAAAGTACTAGCATTTATTGAAGCGTACAAATTAAAACCAAATTTATGGAACAGTAGAACAAAAAAAAACCAATAATTCTAAAAAAGTTTCTAAAACCACCGTTACAACTGTATTCTAAGTTTAATACACTTGGCCAAAAAATTAGTGCAACACCTAAAATTTCGGATATTTTTTTTTGTCTTTTTTGTGGTTAGTTTTCATCCGATATTCAAAATCTTTTTTTTGTTTGAAAGCCTGTAGTTTTTCCTATTTAAAAATTAATTTAAACCCGACTAAGAATGGTCCATATACAGAATGGTGTAGAAATCCTAACATTCTGAATTTTTGTTAAAAAGTGAAACACCCTGTGGGATTTCTTACAAGCGGATAACCAAAACTAATGGACCTTAAGGTAACCCTGTGGTATTGTTTACCACCACTCAAGAGCATAATTATACACAGCGCCTCTAAAAGAAAAAAAAACCAAATTAAGAAATGCGGTTTTTCTTTTCTGGTTTCAACTAAATTTAAAATTAAATCATTTTGCATATGATTGTGCAGTTCCGATTCGATCGCCGTACGGATTAGAGTGTTTAAATATAGTGCTAATAAGCAAGTTAAAATTTAGGTAAATTACTTAAGTGTTGCGACTAGAAACCTTAGTTGTTGTGTTAATATGAGTGCTCATAGGGGGGGTAAACCCCCCGATATTAATCTTGCAACACCAAAATCAAATAATACGATTTATGAAGACGATGACGCTATGTCCCTGGATACTCCTGTTGGTAATGTACACACTCAAAATACTGATCTCAACACAATTGTAAGTACTGTTTTTACTCCAAATATAACACCTGGTACAGGTGAGAAGAGTTTAAGTAGTTCTCAAGCAAATATTTCAAGTGGTGATCTGTATATACCCAGCACAGTGAAACAAATAATCAATAATATCACAGATAAAAACGACCAACTACAAAAAAGAGAAGTTTTAAAATATAGTTCTTTTGATACAGGACCGTATCATGTTTATATAGAAAATAACCCAAATACAAGAATAAACGCAGTCAAAGTGGGTGATATAATTTTAACTAACTGGCCTGAATTAGATAACAAAATTAAAAGCATCGATACAATCGGCAGACACAGAGTCAGAATTCATTTTAAAGATTCGAAAAGTGCAAATTATTTAATCGATTGTAATAACTCACCAATATTTAAGAGACATATGTTAGAAGTTTATCTTCCCAAATTTTTAATTCACAGGCAGGGGGTTATTAGACAGATTTCTACGGAATATTCTGAGGAATACTTAAAAAATAAAATAAAAGCTGTGGATCACCATTGCAAGTTTGAAGTTGTTAATGTCAAAAGAATGAACAGAAAAGTAACAGATAATGATAAAACCGAATATATTCCAACACAAACCGTCGTAGTAACATTTAAATCACAAAATTTACCCAAATACCGGGTGACCACGAAATGACGCTCGCCCTTATATCTTCTTTGTTTTACAAGATATAAATTTCAAATTTGGGCATGTCAAATAACGGTTAAATATGCATTATTTCAACTGTTTTATCACTTTCCGTCGCTTCCGGTTTCAGAAATGATACTAACTTTCGTTTTTTAAATGGAACACCCTGTATATTTTTACATTTTTGGATTTAGGAGGTCATTTTGGATACAGCTATGGCATATCGAGATAAAAATATTATTGTCAGATATTTTTATGAGGAAATTTAATTGTTCATCTAGGCGGCCGTGATCTCAAAAAAATGTTTTGTTTTGCTTCAATAATTAATAAAAAAATACGATTTTGATATCAAGCTGTCAAACTATTCTTTTGTTTCTTTCGTTACATTTCAAAGGCACCTATTTGATTGATATTCAGTGTTAAATATTAAGAGAGAGTTAATTTGCATTTACAACTTGTTAAATGTAATTTTTATGTATTATAATATGAACAAATAATGAAGTGTTTGGTACCAAATTATCGGTAATGAAATGCTTTATTTAAATAACGTAGTGAGCCACCATGGTACCATTTAAAAAAAATTAGTTATTTTGAAAAAACGATTTCCGAAATGTTTAAGATCTTATAACACAAATGTCATACGACATAATATCATAATTGTATTTTTTGATTAATTATTGAAGCAAAACAAAAAATTTTTTTGGGGTCACGGCCGCCTAGATCAAAAATTAAATTTGTTCATAAAAATGTCTGTCAATAATATTTTTATCTCATTATGTCTTACCTATATTCAAAATGACCTCCTGAATCCAAAAATGTAAAAATATACAGGGTGTTCCATTTAAAAATCGAAAGTTAGTGTCATTTCCGGTGAAACCGGAAGCGACAGAAAGTAATAAAATTGTTGAAATAATGCACATTTCACCGTTATTTGACGTGCCCAAATTTGAAATTTATATCCTGTAAAACAAAGAAGATATAAGGGCGAGCGTCATTTCGTGGTCACCCGGTATATAGCAATAAATAAAGTTCTCAAAAATATTGAACCCTATATACAAAAAGTACTCCTATGTTACAACTGTTACCGGTATGGGCATATGGGGAAACAGTGTAACAGCACCCCAAGATGCTATAAGTGTGGTGAAAATCACGTATCCACTGTATGTCAAAAAACAGCAGTACCAAAGTGTCTTCATTGTAAACAAGATCATTTCACGTCACAAATTAAAGACTGCCCTGAATTTAAAAGACAAAAACAAATTAAACAAGCCATGTCAGAACTAAATTTAAGTTATAACGATGCATCTAAAACAATACCGACAAATTCGTACGCCAATGCAGTAATAGGAAGTAATACAAATCAAATACAATTACCGCAAACAAATACAAATAGTAACAACCAACCAATGACTAAATCACCTCATTACATTCAACAAATCTCACAACTACCCTCACAGACATACACGAGACTCAGCTCTCAACCTTCACATATAACAAAAACTCCAGCCAAACGAGTCAGAACTACATCCCCAGATCCAATTTCCTCAGCACATAAAGAAATAACAGCTCCTTTTTCCATGCCTAATATACCTGGTGGTATTTTAGGACAAGACGCATATCAGACAAATATACAAGGTACACAATCAAATCAAAATAGTTTCACAATTTATATTTTAGAACTGGTTAATTATGTAATAAATACTCTAAAACAAAACAATTTATTCGATATTCGTGAAGCAGAATTACTAAACATTATACAGCATAGGTTCCAATCAATAAATAATCCGAGTTCGCCGCCACAAATATGAATATTAATTTTTGTCAGTGGAATTGCAGATCAGCAGTTTCAAATAAAAATAATCTAGAATATATGCTTCGAGAATATAGTATTGACATTGCTTTTTTATCAGAGACTTGGTTTAAACCACAAATATATTATAATTTTACAGGATATAATTGCGCTAGAGTAGACAGAGATGATGGTAAAGGAGGGGTAGCTATCATGCTAAAATCAAACATATATTACTCTGATATCCCATTACCATTAAGTAATAAAATAATGGCGTCGTGCGTGTGTGTGAACATGGATGTGGCTAATGTAAATAAAAATATAATTCTTAATCATAATGGTAATTATGTTAATAATAATAATATAGGTTATAATAATAATAGAATAACACTAGTTTCTTTGTACATTAAACCTCAAACCAAAATATCAATTCAGGAATGGAATTTATTTTTTACAAATATTCCTAAACCTTGTTTAATAGCAGGAGATTTTAACGCCCATCATCAAGCATGGGGTTGTGAATATGATGACGTATACGGAAAAACTCTACTGGATGCGATGGATATGGCCAATTTGGTATATTTAAATAATGGAGCTGCTACACTGGTAACCAATTTAAACAACAGAAAAAGTGCGATTGATATAACCCTTTGCTCTCCGGAAATAACACATTTATTCACCTGAAATATCATTAAAGACCCACATGGATCCGATCATCTTCCTATTTTAATCAAATGCCAACTTTCAACCCACAGTCACGTAGAGAAAACTCACAAGATATGGAAAATTAATAAAGCCAATTGGACTCAGTACGTCTCATCTCGAGGAAAATTACAACTCAAATTATCATGTTAATCAAGATGTTACATACACACAGTTTATTGACAACATAAATGAAGCCGCCACAGCAACCATCCCAAAAATAAAAATCCCTAATGGTCCATGTAAACGACGCAGAGGCAAACCATGGTGGAATGACAAATGTGAGAGCGCAGTGAGAGAAAGACGGAAGTATTTTCAAATTTACGAAGAAAATCCAAACTTGGAAAATCTAATAAATTATAAAAAACATGATGCGCTAGTAAAGAAAATCACAAAAGACTCTAAAAGACAAAGTTGGAAAGAATATTGCCTATCACTTAATAAAGATGTCCCTATGAAACAAATTTGGTCCAAATTAAATATTTTCAAAAACAGAAAACAAGATAACCGAATCCCACATGAAATAGGTAATTGGGTAGATAATTTTCACTCGAAATTATCACCACAGTGGGTGAACAACCAACCAATTACACAAAATTATAGACAACACATTATAGACAACACAAATCATAAGCTGTTGACACCATTCACAATTTACGAATTAAATAAAGCACTCAAACAGAACAACAACTCTTCACCTGGAAAAGACAACATTCATTACTCTATGCTCTCACAAATTCCAGATTCAGGAAAGAAATACCTGCTAAATTTATTTAATTTCATTTGGACTAATCAGATACCTATCCCTTCCACTTGGCACGAATATCTAATTATCCCAATTTTGAAACCGGGAAGACCTAGAGAACATGAAGACTCATACAGACCAATAGCGCTTGCCTCATGCGTCATGAAAACATACGAAAGGTTAATCAAAAATAGATTGGAATATTGGTTAGAAGAAAACAATCACTTACCAAGTTATCAATTCGGATTCAGAAGAGGAAGATCCACCCAGGAAGCTATTGCAACGCTTTTAACAGATGTGCAATTAGCCTTCACAAAAAATAACTCTATATCTGCACTTTTCTTGGACATAAAGGGAGCATACGATAATGAACCTAGATATCCTAAGCGATAAGCTTAAAATAATGGGAATTCCAAGTAGAATAACCACCAATCTTATCTCACTATACAGTAATAGACAAATATACATCAAAGTAAACGAAAACATAATTGGGCCTAGAGAAACATCACTAGGTCTTCCTCAGGGAAGTATATTGAGCCCAATATTATTTATTATATATACCGCAGATTTTGGAAGTAATTTAAATCCAAATACCAGAATAATTCAATTTGCTGATGATTTTTGTATGTATTACGAAAATTCTAGAATAGATATAAACATTAACAATCTATCAACGGCAATGCAAAATATCACAAAATGGACAGAAGACACCGGTTTCACCATATCTGAGGAAAAATCAGCAGTATGTACATTTAGTCGACACAGGTTTCAACAAAATAATAAGGTGAAATTAGGGAAATATGAGGTCTCTTATAAAAGCTCTGTAAAGTATCTCGGAATAGTATTAGACAGGAAAATTTCATGGAAAGAGCATGTAAACCATTTAACAAGAAGATGTAAGAATGCCATAAATATTTTGAGAGTGTTTTGTAGAAGTAAATGGGGAGCTGACCCAAATATCGCCTTAATTTTCTATAAGACCTTAGTACGATCTATCCTGGACTTTGGATGTATTTTTTATGGGAATTCTTCGACCACAAATTTAAAAAAAATTGAAGTGGTCAAAAACAAATGTCTAAGATTATGTCTGGGACTTCTAAGAAGCACTCCAATAAACATTTTGGAATCAGAATCAGGTGAACCACCGCTGGAAATGAGAAGACAATTTTTAAGTGACAAATTCACAACAAAACTATATTCTAAAAATAGCGAATGCATCAATAACCTTCATAAACTAACAGTTCTAGGATTGACAGCTCCATATTGGCATAAAAAACAACTACCCTTAATGAGCGAAAGTTACACAAAGGTGTCACAATTTTCGGAACTAATGTATAAGAATAGCAAGCTCCCCTGTTTTGCAATAGATTATGAAACATTCCAACAGGTCATAAATACCGACTATTTCTTAACAGAGAATATACCAGAAAAATACATAAACCGGTTCTTTGAAAATAAACTGGAAACCCAGTGGCCGAACTATGAATACATTTTCACCGATGGCTCTAAAATGACGGATGATACAGGATGTGCGTTTTTCCATTCCAACGAAGGTATACATAGGATATTTAAATTACCAAACATTACTTCGATTTATACCGCTGAACTAGTAGCTATAAAGAAAGCTATGGAATATGTTCTTAGTCATAATAGTCAACATTTTATTATATTTACAGATAGTAAAAGTTCAGTAGACAAGCTGACAAATATAAAAATATCAGCTGATCTACACAACATTATCCTAGATATTCTGATTATCCACAGACAAATTCAGACAAATAATAAATCGGTAATAATTACCTGGATAAAAGGACATGCCGGCATACGCAACAATGAAATCGTTGACAAATTCGCCAAAATAGCAACCAAAACCGGAGATATTATAGAGAAGAATATATTGCCTCCCACAGATTTTACTACATTATACAAAAAACAGCTTCAAGATACTTGGCAAAGGAAATATAATGATTCACAAACAGGCCTCAAATATAAAACAATACAACCTCAGATATCTCGGAAACATTGGTTTTATAAAAACAATAGTCGTCCCTTCATCCAGACTTTATGCAGAATAAGAACAAACCATGGATTATACCCTCTGTACAAATACAAAATAGGACTTGTGGACACTCCAGAATGCTTTTGTGGAGAAATCGGCGATCTACAACATATGGTACTAGAATGCCCCCAGTATCTAAACCAAACCGACTCTCTTTATGAAGATTTGCTACAACATGGCATTGGATTGCCTATAAATCTAGATATACTATTATACAATGAAAATATCCACGTATATCAAGCTATATATAATTTTATAAAGAAAGCAAATATATCCCTGTAAAAGAATAATTATAATAACTAAAGAAAAGAAAAAGAAAGACAAAAGGGAAAAAAAGGAAAAGAAAAAAAAAAAAATTCAAAATAGTTATCTAACATACCTATTATTTATAATTTAATTACCATTTTTTGTGTAAATTTGAATAAAAACGTCTGGCTAATTGGCAAGACCAAAGCCATCTTACCTAAACACACACACACACACATATGATTGTGATGGTTACAATGGTTACTATGGTTATTATAAAGATGCATAGGCGTAATCAGAGCCAGGGGTTGGAAAACTAGATATTAGAGTATTTTTGTAAGTTTTGTTAATGTATTGCTTATTTATTTGGCGACTTTAATTGAATTAAAATTGATTAAATTCTTAATTAGTGTATTAAGTCTTTGATTAATTAATTTATAATCATTTGTAAACAAACAACCGTTTCCATAGTAACCATCGCAATCACATGTAACATGATTTAATTTTAAATTTAGTTGAAACCAGAAAAGAAAAACCGCATTTCTTAATTTAGTTTTTTTTTTTTTTTTAGATCACTGTATAATTATGCTCTTGAGTGGTGGTAGACAATACCACAGGGTTACCTTAAGGTCCATCAGTTTTGGTTATCCGCTTGTAAGAAATCCCACAGGGTGTTTCACTTTTTAACAAAAATTCAGAATGTTAGGTTTTCTACACCATCCTGTATATAGACCATTCTTAATCGGGTTTAAATTAATTTTTAAATAGGTAAAACTACAGGTTTTCAAACAAAAATAGATTTTGAAAATCGGATAAAAACTAACCACAGAAAAAGACAAATAAAATGACCGCAATTTTAGGTGTTGCGCTAATTTTTTGGCCAAGTATATATGTCCACATCATCCCTTTTTAAATCATCTATCAGATTACTACCGCTGTACCGATTTCTACTTTGAAGACTTGGTCGAACCCAAAATCTTCGTTTACGCGGTAATTTACTTTTTTTAGCAGCGATAATAATAAATGCGGCACAAGCAAAAATGACCTCATCTTCGTCGTACATTTCGGTTTCGACTAAACTTTCTGTCTCCACTGTGGACAGGTGAAGTCTTTCCGATTCGTTGGTCCACAGTGTTGCTCGACAAAGTCGATCGACAATGTCGACTCAATGAGGACGCGGCTTAAAAATCAATATCTCAGTAACAATTAATGATAAGACGTTGAATTCTTTATTGAGGTAAGACAAGGTATTGGAGCTATCCATCATGTAATAAAATTATCAAAATCTCAACTGCAAAGTTTCTAAAACTAACGATATCTATCGACCTCATAGAAACAGCAATAAGTCATTTTTTTTAAATGGAACCATATCTAATTAAATACACCAATCGATAGCGAGAAAAAATGCGCATCTAAGCATGTATCATGTTCCTATACCCAAAATGTATGATTCTTTAGATATTTGCGATTTTCTAATTTGATCCATGAAAATTGGAGAGTGCTGTTTTCTAAATAGTATGCTTTGACTTTGACTGTGGACGAAACACGAAACAAAATACAACAAATGTGACAGCTAATACGTAACTCGTGTTATTGTTTTGGGTTTATTGATGGTAATTCAGGATACATTTCATTAAATGTTCTGCATGTTCTGCTAATTATTCTGTCACTTTGTCCATGAATGTAAAATAAATTAAAAATATCCGAGTTTCACAATAAGACACAATACAGAATATTTATAATGAAAAACAATAACACGAGTTACGTATTAGCTGTCACATTTGTTGAATTTGTTGTATTTTGTTTCGTCCACAGTCAAAGTCAAAGCATACTATTTAGAAAACGGCACTTCAATTTTCATCGATCAAATTAGAAAATCGCAAATATCTAAAGAATCATACATTTTGGGTATAGGAACATGATACATACTTAGATGCGCATTTTTTCTCGCTACCTATCGATTGGTGTATTTAATTAGATATGGTTCCATTAAAAAAAAATGACTTATTGCTGTTTCTATGAGGTCAATAGATATATAATTTTAGAAACTTTGCAGTTGAGTTTTGACAATTTTATTACATGATGGATAGCTCCATAGCCCTCTACAGTTACAAGCCATGAAGTAACAATGGCAACATCGCATTTCCTGTCAATGGTAGTCCTGTTTGTAACTCAGCCTTCCCTTACTTTCATGCACTGATTTAAGGATTTTGTTTAGGAAATAAAGTATAAAGATCCCAAAACTTGTGCTATAAATTTATTTCGCAAAATGAATAATTTACAAAATAAATATATAATTCTAGAATATACACTTAATAGGGTAAAATCCACTCTAAATTGCTTGATGGCAATTCATGACTATTTACAAAAACACTAACATTAAAACTTTGATTTACGCTAATACTTGAAACTACTTCGCTACTATCAGTATCAGATTCTTCACTGTCGTAGTCAATATTTAAAATGTAAAAATACAAGACATTATTCACACACACTTGTAATTCCACTTAATGAAGCATAATTTTTTTGGCACAGCCTGCACAAAATATTTAAAGCTTGATATGATGTCATCGGCAAGAAACTGGTCCATATCATTATTTTGCCTTTAGCATCTTGTCTTCTTTCTTCAGGATTACGTCGAGACACTGGCTTAGTTGTAGAAAGATTGGAAAATATGTGAAGAACTGCATCCTCATTTAAACGAGGATATGTTATTTCTCTTCCTTTTCTTTTTTGGGATTTATTACCACATTCGCTTGAGATATGTTAGTTAGCCTCGTGCGTATTACCTATTATCTTTATAAAGCTCCATGGTTGTAACTTATCTTACTTATCTGCCTTCAAAGTGCAAACTGCAAATAGCTGAATTTTTACTAATGTAGTAGTCCTCCGTGTGTATAGCTCTAAGCCAATTTATTGCAGCACTGGATCCTTTGGGAAAGGATAAGTACTATTTGAGGATTCAGTTTTTAAAGTACTTACATAAGGCATTTACGATAATTGGAGCGCTACATACCGCAATGTATCAAAGCGTTCGATAATAAGAACATATCTACCGAACCGCGTTCGTTAAATGTATCGAATGTATTCGCTACATCTACCCGATCCAAAATTTATGGATCGACTACATCGGTTGGTAAATGCGGTATAATCTTAAAATATGATTAAAAAAACTTAATTTTTGACATTTTGTGAGTATTTGAGAAAAAAATGAAACCCATCACTGACGAAAATAATGAAGTAATTTTAGATGAGGACGGAAACATTTATGTATATGTATAATGAATTAAGTAATAAGTAGGTATACCTAAATATGCAATACATATAAATGTTTTTTTACTTTCCATTTTGACATGGCGAGCAGTATGGACTTATGAATAAGCATAAAATAAAAAAGTAATTCAATTTTCAATTATTTATTAATTAGTCAAGTGATGCTTTAGGTTACATTTGAAATTCGTTCGGTAATTCTTAGCTCGGTAGATGTATTGACATAAAACAGCTGATTACCGCAATGTACCAGGATACATTACCCGTTCCAATTATCGTAAATGCCTATAGTATACAGCAATGTCGAGGCATCTATACATATACAATATAAAAAATAAACGCATATTTAGTGCGCGTCATGAGTCATATATGTAATGTCAAAGAACGTGTGTAATTTTGTAACTTTTGTCAAATAAACTGTATTCATTTATAAATATCAATTTGCAAGGTGTACAATACTATTTTATTTTTGTTTTATAAGTTTATATCATTATTATATTATGTTATATTTATAACAGGTTATAAAGTACTGGTAAGTCAATCATATATACATACCTTTTTAGTGCTTAAATATTTTTATTTAATTAAATTATTATCACTTTTCCTAACTTTAAACATTGTTTGCATCCATTATCTGTCAGATGACTTTTTCACTAAATGACCGTATATAATGCTTTCTTACCTTTGTCCAGTTTAAAAACTTCAAATAAGCGAAGTTAATGAATTATTAATAATAATTCTTAATAACACGGTACTAAAGTATAAATAGTACAAAATCTAAAAAGTAATTAGGTACTAAACAAACACCGCTGGTAAACAACACGACCAGAGTGGCCTACCTGTCGCGTTGCCAGATTTCAAACTTCATGGCTTGAAACTGTAGAGGGCTATGATAGCTCCAATACCTTGTCTTACTTCAATAAAAAATTCAACGTCTTATCATTCATTGTTACTGAGATATTGATTTTTACATTATACAACTATTCCGTCAATATTTTGGGAAAAAAATTAATATCTCAGAAAATATTCATTTTAGACATAGGGAACCTTTAATGAAATGACCTTTAAATTTTCTGTGGAATCTAAACAAAAATTAAAAATGGGGGCATCTCATTTAAAATAACAAAGTTAGGGTCAACTTCCGGTATAACCGGAAATGCCACCATTTTGAAAATATTTTCATTAAATAGATCCTACCCACTTAGGACCATAAGCAAAATTTCAAATCCATATCTTTTTTCTTTCTCGAGATACTTCTAATAGGCGGTCAACGTGAATCACCCTGTATAGCGTGAAGTTTTAAAAGACAATAGGTAAATGAATAATAATTAGAAAATTCTTATTCTAACTTTCCCTAAAATTGCCATTAATGATACAATTTGGCACAAATGCATCGCTTACTACCCTCCGTTCCCCACCGTTATTCTTCCATTCATCGAAAACGTAAACAAACGGGGTCTATTCTATATGGTCGAAGAATGACTATCAGTTATTAATCCAGTCAATTGGTGTTCAAAACTACCGTTTTCGTAACAAAATTGCGGAAGTTTTTTTCTCAACGGTTCTATATGTTTTTTTGGGGTGCCAAATCCAAATTTCAGGTTTGCTGCCTTGTAGGAGGTCGGCTTCACAACGAAAAACGTAAAAAACCTCAAAATGTTCGCACTTTTTTCAGTTTTTTGCTTATATCTCGAAAATTATGCGGTTTTCGAAGGCGATCATTCCATATAAAATTAAAGTAGACAAAATTTCCTACAAAATGCACTAGTCAACTTTTTTTTCTCATGAGCGGAATCGGCGCTAGAGCGCGCTGAACAACAGCAATTTTTTGGTCCTGCTGCGAAAACATCAAAAACGCCCACTCCCACCCCCTACAACTCGAAAAATATACATATTATCAAAAAAACCCTTATACCGCTTGAAAGTACATTTAATTTTCTACAAGAGACGTCTCTAACATTCAAATTTCTCATAAGGGGGGAGGGAGCAAAGCGAAAATTACGAAAAATGCTTCTGCACCTTACAGCCAAAACGACCCCTCCCACTGTCTAGCTCACATTAGCGCTATATTTTCCATGTATTGCGCATAAAAGAAGTTGTTTTGAATAAATTTATGGCAAAGCATGTTTGATGAAAACATTAACAAATTATATTTACAACATATTATGTACATTACACTGAATATAAAGCTATTATGTACACAGTTATTTTAGTCGGCTCTGTTGGGTTGTTGGTGGCCCAGGCAATGTTTCTTAGGCACTAGAAGGTCCAGGCAAAGGGTCAGGGGTTATGGAAGGTCCAGGCTGAATAGTGAATTTTTGCTGTTCTTCAACTGAAAAAATTTTAATGCAATGATTAATGTTATGATAGAGAAAAACTGATTAGTAAAGATGCATAACGCTGGAAAATATTACACGAATTAATACCTTCTGACACCTTAGCTGCTTCAGACAGTGTGGTACTGCAAGGATCTCGTCCAGGTCGTCTTCCTCTTTTGTATCCTGTACCATCCGGAGAATGCAGTGGAGAAGAGTGTTGCCAACCACATGATCTTTCTCCACGCAATTCGTGGTTGCGACTCAACGTCCGCGTTATTCAACCAAGGCAAGATTAAATTTCTCAAGACCCTCTCCAAACATCCCGATCTTGAATCATTTCTAAATTCGCTGCCCCTTCAGCCCATCCAAAGGAAATAACAGCTGCTGGTGAGAAATTTTTGATCGCCCTTTATGGTGGTAACCACCCAACAACAACACTCAACAAGCTGAAGTATAAGCAATACGTGACATCAGCCTACAAGGCATCAGCAAACACGGCCTCCCACTGAAGCTGCAGCTCAACAACACGCCTTTAGAGTTTACCATCAGGTGCAACAGTGGATCGGAAACTATTTGGATCCAGAGCAGTGGAGGTGGAAGTTGACAAAAAATGGGTTGGTTCCCATTACCACACTGATATCCCCGGCTCCTGAGAGGCTTCTTCAGCTTATATCTTATAAATACAAGACAGATTGCTGAGGTCGGTGTGGGTGTAGGCGAACAGGACTATTCTGCACGAAACTGTGCCAGCAATGTAAAGGGTCGTGCTCCAACATCGACGACAATTTGGATACAAAAGAGGAAGACGACCTGGACGAGATCCTTGCAGTACCACTGTCTGAAGCAGCTGAGGCGACAGAAGGTATTAATTCATGTAATATTTTGCAGCGTTAAATGCATCTTTACTAATCAGTTTTTCTCTATCATAACATTAATCATTGTATTACAATTTTTTTAGTTGAAGAACAGCAACAACTCATTATTCAGCCTGGACCTTCCATAGCCCCTGACCCGTTGCCTGGACCTTCTGTTGCCCAAGATCCTTCACCTGGACCTTCTAGTGCCTAAGAAACATTGTGTGCACATAACAGCTTTATATTCAGTGTAGTGTACCTAATATGTTGTAAATATAATTTGTTAATGTTTTGATCAAACATGCTTTGCCATCAATTTATTCAAATCAACTTCTTTTATGCGTAATACATGGACAGTATAGCGCCAATGAGAGCTAGACAGGTGGGAGGGGTCGTTTTGTCTGTAAGGTGCAGAAGGCATTTTTCGTAATTTTCGCTTTGCTCCCTCCTCCCCCCTTATGAGAAATTTGAATGTTAGAGACGTCTCTTGTATAAAATTAAATGTACTTTCACGCGGTATAAGGGTTTTGTTGATAATATGTATATTTTTCGAGTTGTAGGGGGTGGGAGTGGCCGTTTTTGATGTTTTCGCAGCAGAGCCAAAAAATTGTTGTTATTCAGCGCGCTCTAGCGCCGATACCGCTCATGAGAAAATCAAAGTTGACTAGTGCATTTTGTAGGAAATTTTGTCTACTTTAATTTTGTATAGAACTATCGCCTTCGAAAACTGCATAATTTTCGAGATATAAGCAAAGAACTGAAAAAAGTGCGAAAATTTTGAGGTTTTTTGCGTTTTTCGTTGTGAAGCCGACCTCCTACAAGGCAGCAAACCTGAAATTTGGATTCAGCACCCCAAAAAAACATATAGAACCGTTGAGAAAAAAACTTCCGCAATTTTGTTACGGGAAAACCACCATTTGATTGGACTTAAATAAATAAACTGTAAAATTAAGATAATAGCTCTGTTCGTAGAAAAATCAGTGACGGTTGCCCGCAAGATTACTGTAAAGGTAGGTAAAGGTTGCGGTAATGGGGTGCTCCATTACTTACGGGTCACTTAAAATTTGACAATATTACAAGTACTGACATGATCATTTGGTGCTTATAATTTGACACCAGCCTACTTTCAGTATTTTACACTAATATAATCGTGCTCATAGCTTTTGATTGATCACTTAGGCAGATGTAATTTAATTTTTTTCTCAAAAATGGTCGATTTTACGAAATTTTTTCAAGAGATAAAAAAGTTTCTAAATGAATCATAATGTTTAGTTATTTTTTTTAATTGAAAAAAAAAATAGCAGGCAGAAAGATATTTACAAAATTTCAAGAATGGTAGTTAATTTCACCCCTTTGTGTACATGCTAGGTGGATGAAATGATTTCGTTAGATGCCCTTTGATTAGTAACCAAGATGTGCAAAATTTCATCTTTTTCCGATTACGCTATTTTGAGATAGAAATTAAAAACCATTTTTTAGCCCACCCCTTTAAGGGGGTGTAGCCAAACAGGGAAAGCTTATTTTGGAAAATTTTATATGAAGTACCCACCTTAATTTTCGACGAGGAATCTCTAATAAAATTTTTTGCACTTTATTACGGGACACCCTGTAGTTTTCCACCTTGAGCCTGCGTTTCATGGCCTAATTGCCCTTGATAAGATTTAATTTATGGGCTTTTATTTTAGTAATGGAGTGAATGGTGTGAATATGAGGCTCAGATAATTTAATTAATTTTTTGTATTGATGGAAGAAAGTACAAATTTATAGTTTTATTTCTTTTTGTTTTTTGAATTTTTTACATTTTACCGTTTTACAGTTATTTTAATAGGTTGAAGTAGGTACTTATGTTTCGCTTAGATTCTCTATACCTATCTCTATACAGAGAGAAAAATAAATAGATTTAACTAAATTTACCTGTATTCCAAATTGCTTCGTTTCGCCCCTGGAGGGCATCAAAGTTGGTTAAACATTGAAGTTATTCCGGGGGTGTGGCAAAATTCACCTGGGCCCAGGGGCAATTTTTATCCAAAACCGGCACTGTCTGTATGATTGGAATAAAATTAAATATAGGTAATAATGTCTCTATAGCGATTTAATTTTATTATATTCTATTTGAGTTCATTAAATTCACAGAAGGGCGAAAACCACACCCCAGCCCTTGGACCAATCTGCTAATAACTTTTTTTAGCGGTGATACGGGTTATCCATTTTTTTTTTCAAAAAGATACAACTATTATTCACATTTTGTCTCTCTTGTAAAATTTTTGTATGTGTAATAGTTTTGTCAGAAATAATTTTTTCAGTCGGACATATTTAATTTTATTATTTGATAACAAAAATTATAACAATGAAATCAGAAATTTGTGGCCCACGTTTCTTTCACACAATAATTATTTGTTCAAAGATCACCACCTTTTTTGATTGTTGAGGAGATAAAAAACGTGTTTTTTGTAATATTTCTTTTTTCTGACTCAATCTACTTATCTTTTTGTATCTTGACGCGCTGAATTCGAATCGGGAGTCGGAATTGCTCCATCATCCTCCAGTTTTTTTTTATTTGGGGCCCATACAGAGGAACTTTCTGAATTTAAGGGTGGTTTTCCACAATTAAAGAAAACTCGAGGGTGATGGAGCAATTCTGACTCTGAATTCGAATTCAACGTGTCAAAACAGATAAAGATAATAGTCAAAAGAACAGACTACTTTTTGTGTGCCTGTGTGACATTTTAGCCTACTCTGTTTTTTATACAAAAACAATATTACAAAAAACACGTTTTTTATCTCATCAACAATAAAAAACGGTGATCTTTGAACAATTATTGTGAAAAAAAAGTGTATCACAAATTTCTGTAATTAGATTGCATTGTTATAATTTTTGTAATCAAATAAATAAATATGTCGAGCTAAAAAAATATTTCTACCAAAACTATTACAAATACAAAAATTTTACAAGAGAGAAAAAATGCGAATAATTGCTGTATCTTTTTGATAAAAAAAATTGAATAAAACTTATCCCCCTTAAAAAAGTTATTAGCAGATTGCGCTAAGGGTTGGGGTAGTTTTCGCCCTTCTGCGAATTTAATGAACTCAGAATATCATAAAATGACATCGCTGTAGAGACATTATCATACTTAATTTCATTCCAATCATGCAGAGCGTTTTGGAAAAAACTTACATTTTTAGCCAACTTTGATACCCTCTAGCGGCGAAACGAAGCAATAGAGGTAAATTTGTTAAATCTATCTATTTTGATCCCAGGAACCCGCGATAACTGTATTTACACGGAATATTGGGACACCCTGTATATCTATACGTTTATTTATTGCGTTATCATATCTTTTGATTTGTAGCATTCATGTACTGTTCGTCAGTAGTACTTTGATTCTTTGTCTTTATAAAAATACGTTTTCTTTGATAAATTCGTCTCTGAAGATGGTTAAATAAATTGCAACATCAGAAAATAAAAAAAATTTCGTTTATGTGACCCAGAATCTTAAGAAATCTCAAATTAAGTTAAAGTATATCTCTACTAGAAATGCTGACAGAGTAGATCCACCTGTAAATATTGTAAATACAGGGTTCCCTATATTAAAAATTTTATTATTCGAATAAAATCCTTTTAAGTCGAGTAAAAAAATCTTTTATTACACTAATGTACAGCTAATTGTATGGGATTTATTACGTACACTCAAGATTTGTTCAACTTTTAAAAATCATGTCTTCTATAAATGCCCTCCATCAACTTGAACTTTCAATTATTCTAAATGCAAAATTGTTCATCACCCGGCGAAGAAAATCTCCAACTATCCCTGTAATTTCTTCTCGAATGCGGTCTTTCAAGTCCTTCCTCAATTGTTGCAGGGCGAGTTACAAAGATCTCTCCCTTCAAATACCCCCACAGAAAAAATCGGGTGCCGTTATGTCGGGAGACCTAGGGGGGCACGGCAAATTTTCAAATCGAGAAATTATACGGTCGTTAAAAAATTCTCGCAGAATCCCCTAGGTCCTAGGTCTCCCGACATAACGGCGCCCGATTTTTTCCTGTGGGGGTATTTGAAGGGAGAGGGCTTTGCAAGTCGCCCTGCAACAATTGAGGACTTGAAAAACCGCATTCGAGAAGAAATTACAGGGATAGTTATCATAGTTGAAGATTTTGTTCGCTGGGTGATGAACAATTTTGCATTTAGAATTGAAAGTTCAAGTTGATGGAGGGCATTTAGAACACATGATTTTTAAAAGTTGAACAAATTAGTGTAATAAAAGATTTTTTTACTCGACTTAAAAGGATTTTATTCGAATAATAAAATGGGTAGTTTAATTTGGGGAACCCTGTATTTAAAATGTATATTTTGATTTTGTATACCTCTACGATAGGTAAGTACGTGTTTTACAATTTTTACATAGTCTAAATTAAATTAACCTTCCATGATAATGACCTAAAATTCTGCATAGTCTCGTAGTAAAATTATATTTAATCGTCGTAAAATCAATTACCCACGTGTAGGTGACGTATAATTGTCATCAGAGCAGCCAATGAAGAAGCTGAGGTGCCTCCATAGATTTACTTTGCTCCTGCGCATTTCGCCCGTGCGTAACACGTCGTACTGTTTTGAATCGTTCAAATCGTTTATCGTTTCAGTTTGTGCAAGTTTGCGAAAGCGTGGTGTGTGCCAATTTTTATCAATTAACTTCGCGGGAACTTTTTTGACTAGTTTTCGATTGTTTACTTATTTTTTCGTTGTTTGTGTACTTTGACTCTTTTATATAATCTGTGTTTAATACATTTAATTAATAATCGTGGTGTTAGTGTAATTTTATTGTTAGGTGTAAAACACTAGTGTTGTTTTTTGTGTATTTACATTTTAATTGTTAAGAACACCTTAAAAAGTGTTTGACGAGTTAAGATATTAGATATTCCGAGAGATATTCATTCATCGCAGCGCTCCGGCGGAAACTTTTTTGTGAACCAGTGACTAAAAGTTGAAATTATTGGAAACATACTGAGAATACGTAGAATGCGGCGACAACGTAAGTCGATGTTAATGAAAATATGATATTAATAATGTTCATTTACTAAGTCGAGTAGTACATTCATAAATTCTAACGTTTAATTTGAAAATTTAAAGTAAAGAAATACACATAAAACATCATAAAACACAGGAATTATTATTTAGAAAAAAGTAAGGCCAAAAAAGTGGGCACACACATTTTATCATGTACCTATAGCTAGTTAGCAATGTTTATTGTAGAAACTAGAAATAGACACCTTTGTATTTTATAATTTATTTTCAATATCTGGAAATTATTCAATTTTTTTAAATATGTTTGTACCGTATTACCCAATTATAACTTTCTTGAGTTATGAAGTTATGTGTACAGGGCAATTTAAAATGCTTATAGTATTATAGTAACAACTAAATATCTATTGCACCTACTGAGTTTTATGACAGGCACCCAAGAATTCTTAAAATAATTTTGTGAATTCCCAGAAAACTCAAGAAGAGGAAATATCAAATATTATCTAGAATATTAGATAATTTCTAAATTTTGTTGGTGTGAATGATGTTGATCGACCAGGTGATGGATGACTTTCGTTGGCAAAATATGAAATGATTGCCGCATTTTGACTTTTGAGATGTTTTTAGGGGCTAATAAAAATCACGTAAGTACCTACCTATTTTAATGATTTTGTTTTAAGATTGAAGTATTCTTATTATAGATGTTTTAAAGTTGTGTTGTTTTTTCAATTATTTATTTATCTAATTGTTTAAACAATAAAAGACTCATGCTGTAAATTATTCATGAATAACTTTTGTATACTTAGGAATTAGGGATGCCAATCCCGGGCAATAATTGCAATTCCGGGATTTTCGGCACAAAGGTCAACTATATAGTCTCAAAAAATAAAATTTTCAGTTTTAACTATTATTCGACTATTATTTATTATAACTAAAAATAAAACCGAACAAAAGGCTATAAAACATAAACACAAAACTCTTAATGGAAAAACTAAACATTAAAACACATATAACGTTGGTTAACTTAAGCAGGGAGGCACGGTGAATCATCTAGAGCTTTACGCTCCGAATAGTTGGATTATCATTTTGTTTGACATTTTAATCAGAATTTGTGTTGTAGAAATTAGAAAAAAATGTTTTATACAAAAGTTGCAGGGTGTTTACTAAATTTTTATTTGGCAGTACTTAATAAAAATCAAATTGAATGTCGATATGGACATACCCGAGGACCGAGCCGAGGACATACCCTCGGACATACCCTATGTTTTTTTAAATGGAAAACCTACCTAAGTAAGTATATGTTTTTATCCAGATGTGGTTTTCTTTTCTGATTACACTGATATAGCATATACAGGGTGGTCACTTTTACAATGTACACCATTGGTATCTTCTAAACAACAAGAGGTACATAGTTGCTTAAATTAGAGAAAAGTTGCACATTTTCATGCTCTTTAAGGATCTGAAAAGAAATCCGGGATAACTCCTAAGTATCTTGAAAAATCTGAAATATTGCGTTTTCTTATTTCGTTCATAACTTTTTTATTACTTAAGCCGAGACTTAAGCCAATGTATTGAGATTTGGCATGTTTACATTAATCGATATGGGCTATCCACTGGACATTCTAAAAATTTCCTGGACCTACTAAATCTTCATGTTTTTATAGCCAACTTTTGATTTTCTTATGAACGCCATATTGGATTTTTATACTGTTGGATAGAGAAAAAAAATGTGATTTCAACGATGTATCACACATGAGTTATCTGACTGATTAACCACCTTTAAACATTAATTTAATAATTTTTTGACAAAATAGAGTTGCTATGAAATAACAAAGGATCGAGCAAATTATTGACAATAGTCGAAGTAATGCTAGAGCTGTTTCGACAAAATCAAGTTGCCATGAAATAACAAATGATCGAGCAAATTATTGACAGTAGGACAGTAATTGTAGAAGTAATGCTAGAACTGTTTTTGTAATTATTTTACTTTTAGTATTCTTGAGTTTATTGGTTTTATATAATAAAAATCAAGTTTTATTTTTACAACAAAAAATTAAATTTAATTGGACGTTTCGAGGGCGACCGCCTCCGTGTTCAGCATTGGTACATTATTTTAAACACTTAACCTAGCACTTAACTTACTAAAAACTTCTTAACTGTATTATCTCTAACATTATACATTTATTTTGTTCTGATGAACTATTAACACCTTAACACTTCCATTTAACGTATTTATGAAACATTTTTACTTTTAATATTTGATTTTTATTAAAATACTTGATATCTGATTTGTGACAACGATTTTACTTAATGTCTGCTTCTACCATTTTGTTTTTTTTTTAATATGGTAGAAGCAGACATTAAGTAAAATCGTAGTCACAAATCAGATATCAAATATTTTAATAAAAATCCTCGTAAAAATCAAATATTAAAAGTAAAAATGTTTCATAAATACGTTAAATGGAAGTGTTAAGGCAAAATAAATTTATAATGTTAGAGATAATATAGTTAAGAAGTTTTTAGTAAGTTAAGTGTTTAAAATAATGTACCCGTGCTGAAGACGAAGGCGATCGCCCTCGAAACGTCGAATAAATATTGAAGAAAATTTTGTAATTATTGTTAATGTTATTATTATTTATTCATTATGGTAAGATTTTCAGTTGATGAAAGACTAGATATGTATCGAGATATGTATAATGTTTACATTCGAAATTATCGCAATTCTGTGGCTGCATCGCAAAGTTATGCAAATATGTATCCTGAAAGAAGACAGCCAAACAGGAACATATTTCAACGAATAAGTCTTCGTTTAAATGAGTTCGGTACGTTAGAAAATGTAAGAAATAACCGTCCCGTTATTGAAACCGTAAATGAAATTAATGTATTGCCACAAATTCATATAAATCCGGAATCATCACAAAGGAAGATTGCTTTGGAATGTAATTTATCAAAAACTTGCGTTCAAAAAATTCTAAAAAAACACAAATATCATGCATTCAAGGTTAAACCGGTACAAAAATTGCATCCAGGAGACAACCAAAGAAGATTAGAATTTTGTCATTGGGTTCGTGATCAACTGAGGGAAGGTCCTGATTTTTCTACTAAAATACTATGGTCAGATGAAACGACATTTACGAACAGCGGAATGTTTAATAGAAGGAATAAACATTTTTATGCCGTTGAAAACCCCTATTTAATACAGGAAGTTAGGCCACAAATTCGTTTTTCAATTAATATTTGGTGTGGCCTTTTGGATGACCAGTTAATAGGTCCTTACTTTATTCCAGGCTATTTAACTGGTCCCTCCTATGCTAATTTTCTTCAAAATAATTTTGAAATAATGCTAGATGATTCCTCTCGTAACACTAAGAAATTTAAGATGGTTTCAGCAGGATGGAGCAGGTCCTCTTAATGCCAGAAATGTTAGGCAGTATTTGGATGAACGGTTTCCAGATTTTTGGATAGGAACTAATGGTCCAGTGCGCTGGCCACCACGGTCCCCTTGTTTAAATCCCCTCGACTATTTTTTGTGGGGTTTTATGAAAACTAAAGTTTATGATAGACCAGTCCAGAATGTGAAATACTTACAAGCAAAGCTTACCGAAGCGTTCCAGTCTATTACGCCAGCAAACATTCGAAATGCTGTAAGGAATATGGATCGTAGAACATCGCTCTGCATTGAGCATATGGGAACACACTCGGGAACACATTTTGAACAATTTATGTAGTATTAATAAGTTCGTTTGTTATTGTTGTTGATATTAAATTATTATTTCATGGCCATTTAATTTTTATTTCTATTTCATGGCAACTGGCAACTCGATATTATCGAAAAATTGTTAAATTAATGTTTAAAGGTGGTTAATCAAGTCAAATGACTCATGTGTGATACATCGTTGAAATCCCATTTTTCTTCTTATCCAACAGTATAAAAATCCAATATGGCGTCCATAAGAAAATCAAAAGTTGGCTATAAAAGCATGAAGATCTAGTAGGTCTAGGAAATTTTTAGAATGTCCAGTGGATAGCCCATATCGATTAATGTAAACATGCCAAATCTCAATACATTGGCTTAAGTAATAAAAAAGTTATGAACGAAATAAGAAAACGCAATATTTCAGATTTTTCAGGATACTCAGGAACGAGGCAAGTTATCCCGGATTTCTTTTCAGATCCTTAAAGAGCATGAAAATGTGCAACTTTTCTCTAATTTAAGCAACTATGTACCTCTCGATGTAGGTACCTCTTGTTGTTTTGAAGATACCAATGGTGTACAGGGTGTCCCAAATTGCTTGATTTTGGCTGGTTTTCCTATTACCAGACCAGGTAGAGAAAAACTGACATATGAGTCTAGAGCTCGATTTTTGTGAAACGCCGATTGGTGAAAACCACATTTCGATATCTCTAACCGTTTTCAAGATATCGGCAAAAACTGACATTTTACAGATTCCGAAAAATTGTCAACTTTTTAATTTTTGGATATTTTTTCAAACGGTAAAAACTTTTTGACGTAGAATAAGATGCATTTGTCAAAAAAAATATATCGCTTTTCGATTGTTTGATATCAAAGCTAACTTTGTTATTTCAAATGGAAACCATAGTTTTGGCTTTGACTTTAGAAAATAGGAAAAAAAAATAAGCTTTCCAAAAATATATATGCCAAGAGTCGTGCCAAGATAAGTCTAGTCATCCTTGCTGCCAATATAACACATATCTCTTTAAAAATAACATTTTTTAACGTTAAAAAAAGTTTTTCGGAATCTGTAAAATGTCAACTTTTGCCGATATCTCGGAAACGGTTAGAGATATCGAAATGTGGTTTTCACCAATCGGCGTTTCACAAAAATCGAGCTCTAGACTCATATGTCAGTTTTTCTCTACCTGGTCTGGAAATAGGAAAACCAGCCAAAATCAAGCAATTTGGGACACCCTGTACATTATAAAAGTGACCACCCTGAGCATACTTCATAGTTTTATTCAGGAAGTTTTGTATTATTAATTACCGAGTTAATTACAAACAAGAACATGTAGGTAAGTATTCCTACTAGATTTTAAACTTTTTGCGTTAGCAAAGACGGCCGTGGATGAAAACAATATCAAATCAATAACAGTTTCTATTGTCTTCATCCACGGCCCTCTTTGCTAACACAAAATGCAAAATGTTTGAGCTCTAGAAGGAATACTTACCTACAATATTTTTATTTTTGATTAATAATTCAAAACGTCCTGTATAGAACTATATGTATACATATGTATGTATATATCAGTGTAATCAGAAAAAAAAATCTAACTGAATAAAACATCGAGTAAAACATATAGGATTCCTATTCTATTTAAAAGAACAGGATCTGAAAAAATCGGCATTCAATTGTTTTTTTATTACTACCAAATATAAATTTAGTAAATACCCTACAACTTTTGTATAAAACATTTTCCCTAATCTCTACAATAAAATAAACAAAGTGATAACACTGTATTAACTTTCGCATTGTTTTACAGCTTTGCCGGAAATATTACTCGTCACTCGCACTAGAAAACGCATACATTGTGCATTTTTCTGTTAATAAATTTTCTTAAAATTTACACCAAAATCCCGGGATTAGGACTTTAATCCGGGGATTTTCTGGACCGTTCTCTACACACTATCCTGGGATCCCGGGATTTCGGGATTCCGGAATTGGGATCCCTAATAGAAATGCAAGTAAATGAAAGAACAAGTAATAATAGCTTTGTTCGCGGATGCAATTCCGAATCAATTCAGGGACTATTCTCATACGTAGTCTAAAAAGCGACATTCGCTTTTTATAGACTGCACTGCACATTCGCCGCGAACGTCGCTTTTTAGACTGCGCATGCGAAAAGTCCCTGAACTGATTCGGAATTGCATCCGTGAACAAAGCTAATAAATAATAGTTATTTATGTATCAAGGCATTAAAGTTCAACTTTTTATAATGAATGTGGAGTTTAGTAGTTAGTGAGTGATGAGTGATAAAAAGGAACTTTAATGCCGAGGTGCATATTAAGTTTTTTTTTTAAATCCAGAAACTGTGGAATTAAGATTAATTAACTCTATTTTTTAGATCATTTTAAGTAACATTAAGAAATGTCATAATAGTTATTTAAATGTCAAATCGGAATCATTTTTTGTAAGAAAACTCTTATTTTTAGCAATTATAATAGTATAGGTAATACAATTCTGAATTAAAAAAACGGTATTTATTTACCTTTTATTACAACACAATTATTGTCACAAGCAATGAAAAATTTATGCCAATGAAAAATTTATGTTTACGTTTATCTGTCACCTCTGCCAATTACAAAAATCGTACAATAATGGATTACTTTAAATTATTATTTCTAGCATTTTAAATGACGATATTGAGGTACTTTAATGCCGATTTAAAAAAAAATGTTTATTTTTTTATTATTGCTTATTTTTTCCTTTTCTTGCATTCCTAATATGTAAGTTATTCATGAATATTTTACAGCATGAAGATTTTTATTGTTTAAAGAATTATTCTTCAATTTTAAATCCAAATCATTGAATTAAGTGACGATGCTGCCAGACCACGGTCGATCAAATGTATAAAAAATTGAGTTTTTTTTATTGTGTTTTATTGTAACAATGAAAATTAATTATTCATGACAAAAGCAGTATAAGGGCCGTTTTTTTTCACCTCCAGTTAACTTTATCCGGCAGTTATTTACCTTGGATACAATTGTTACAACAATGGAATCCTAGGTAAATAACTGCCGGATGATTTTCAAATCGATTGAGGAGAAGCTGTAAGACAACTGTCTAAAGAAATCGCCTTGTATTTTAAATGCATAAATACACGTGATATGACTAAAATATGCACCGACCAGATATTTACTGGATATTCTGCATTTTTATCAGCTTCATATATCCCTAATAACAGTTCAAAAGTCAAAATGCTTCACTTATATTTTGCAAACGAATGTCCTATGGTACTATGATACTCAAACTAGCTAATTACTCAAATTAATTGTCTAAAAAAATCAGACAGATTAGATATAATAGGTAGGTAATTTAAGTTTTGCCCTTAGTCTGTGGGTTTTTTTTAAAGCACGTGACAATAATAGCAGAATCGTGGCACACCCCAAATATTACTTAGAGCCTTTAGAGGTAATTTGTTCGGTAGAAGCTAGATGCCAAGTTTTCTCGATAGTGTGTCCTCTATCTATGGGACGAAGTTAGGGGATTTTTAAATAAAACTGTCTGAGAAATTAATTAATTATCCTATGAAAAATCCTCGGAAAAATCATACATCAAAATATACACTTGTACAGTGTTGTGCAACGACATGGATCACTCCTATTTTATTTTAGATGCTATTGATGCAATAAAAAGAAGTTTATTTTATAAACAGCGAAATATACGTCAAGTGTGAAATATTCGGTGTTTTAATGTCCAATGGAAACTACTTGAGTGAAGGAATAATTTCCTCTCTAACATTTAGAGTTGGGGTCATATCAAAATTCCAAGTCGTTTGAGGGTTCTTTTGTTGTTTAGTTAGTTTTGGAAAAAAGGTATCAATGTGTTGAACCTCCAGGATGTCATTTTGAGGAATTTTGTGAACAGTTCTAATTGATGTTATTTCTAGCTGCGTAACTAGTATTTAAATTAGCCGAAAGTAGGTAGAGTCCGGCCGCTATAGGAACAAGCCAGGGGCGTTGCAACGGCTGCGCTAGCTTTGGCGATACCATGCTTCTAGGTAGTGACGTGCATTTAGCAAACTCAACGCTGCGAATAACAGATTTTAAAAATATGATGATACGCTTATGCTAGAGGGCGGGACTTCGATGGACGACCGCGAAGATATTCCTTGATGACGTTGGTGGCTTGTTCTTATAGCGGCCGGAGTCTAATGCATATTAAAAATAATTTGTTTTTGTATTTTCTTTGTTAAGTAGGGATAATTAAGAAATCCTAATAATATAATAATATTGTATAAAATAATCTCGAAAATAATATATGACATACCGAGACATATACCCCTGATACAGTGTGGCCCACTTAAGATCGCAACACCCCTGTATACCCATTAGGTACTTGATGCTTAATTAATTTCAAACTTTGGTGGTAAGAAAAGATCGATAAGGTGATTCATTGAACTTGGTAATACCTATTATGTGATACATGTCAGTAGCGTGCGATTTTAAGGGGGTTTGAAAAGTCGATTTTTCAAAAAGTATTAGCGATTTTTTTATTCAAATTTCGGTTTCACCATCGTAAAGAGCGCCATTTAAAACCCCCAGGTATCAATTTTAAGTGAGATCGCTTATCCACAAATATTAAGTTTTTCCGAGGTTTTTTCATAATTAGTGATCAAGTTGTTTGAGTTAAATTTTGGCAAAACTGTTTGTGTAATGAACAAAAAAAGGAATGCCGTGAACTCTTACAAAATGCACAATCAGCTTTGGCAAAATTTAACTCAAACAACTTGATCACTTACGATTCGAAAAAACTGGCTCGTTTATTGTCCGGCTTTAAAATATGCCATTGGTTTTAATTTTGGTTAGTGCTTTTGATTATACATTATTGATTTTATTCGAGAAGTAAACTTAATACGAGACTTAATATAATCAATCTAAAGGAAAACGTGAATTGTAAGTAGTGTTTTTGATAAGTTGTATTTTCTGGTCCCGATCTGACATATTAGTTATCTACAGAATCTCGTCAGGATGTTTTCTTTGTACTACTAAAAGTATGAATTTCTGTGGCTGCTAAAATTTGAGCTGCTTTGTCAATAATATTATTTCTGAAATGTGGTACCTATCAAAAATTGAATTCTTGCAGGATTATTATAACTTACTAATATGCTGAGGACTTGCTCGGAATAAGATCTAAATAGTCTTTAACATTCGCTTTAACAGTAATATCGATTCTAGCCATTGCATCTGAATTTGAATCTGAGGTTGTTTCAATATGGGGAATTTGATAATAATAATAGTCATAGTACTTATACAGGAATAATAAGTTGATGACAGAAAACATGAAGGCTCTGGATAAGAGTACTCGAAAGTATATTCTCAGAGCGTGCTCTATTACACTTTGATAATATATTTTTTCTTGAGCTGGAGGGCAGTTAGTGTCAAGTTGGTTTTTAGTCTGTTTTGTCTGTTCCCTAAGTAGCGCAACGCGACGTGCTTTTAAAGTAAAATGTCAACTTTTGCCGATATTTCGGAAACGGTTAGAGATATCGAAATGTGGTTTTCACCAATCGGCGTTTCACAAAAATCGAGCTCTAGACTCATATGTCAGTTTTTCTACCTGGTCTGGAAATAGGAAAACCAGCCAAAATCAAGCAATTTGGGACACCCTGTACAAACTAGTTTTCTTGGACTTCAAGATTATTAGTTATAATACCAATTTTTCAAGCTCGTTATTTTGGAAAAATACCATCCTATAATGCGTTATTCACATGGAGTATCTTTCCATCAAATGAAAGCGTTATAATCTTTCGATATTTTTCTGAAAATCGGCTTTTACACATACTAAAATGATCCTATTTTGCAGAAGAACTTTAGTAAATACAAAATATAAGAGTGACCTACACTCCGCTATACGGAAATAGATGTACTTACATATTATACATAGGTACATTTTTTTAAACATTTCTCATTTTCTTTTAAAGGCAGTTGAAAGGTAAAAATGCTTATTATGAAGATGATCTTGATGAAAAATTGATTGAGATATGTAAGTAATATTTTAATAAAATTTTGTTATAATTTTACAGGCTATTTAGGTACTTAATTTTTGGCGGGAGCACAGGTATTAATTAGGATTTATTTTATTTTAAACATGAAATCTACGTTATTACGCTTCCTCTAGTTTTTATTTTGTAGTGTGCAAGATTACAGCGTATGGATAAGTCCGGACAAAAACTCGGACAAAAAGTTTTTTAAAATTTTTGAGATGATGTTCTTCATGAAACATTTCATTTGTGTGAAAGATAATTTTACTAGGGATGGAAAATAATTATTCCTTCTTGTTTATTTTTGGTGTTGCCAAGTCCCTACATAAATGAAAAGTTTAATTCATATTTATTTGCTTACAGAAAAAAAATCTATAAATATTGGCTTAGATACTCTATAAATAAAATAAGTTATTAAGTATTATAGGCTTATAAAGAAGTTCTTTTATTAAGTTTTTTCGTAATCCACCAAACATATGTTTTCCTTTTCTCTAAACATTTGGTATGAAGGCCAAGTTTTGATTGCTAAATAAAAACATTGCCTCTCTTCCGAACTTTATCCGTAGACACTTTATATGTCGAATTTAGTTTTAATTCTCCATTCTCCTTAATTTTGTTATGAGTCATCAGATTGCCCCTAAAAATGGAAGAGTTGCTATGAACCCATAGGCGTTTAATTTAAAGTATCTTGTATCTTATACCTCGATCCCACATTAGAGGAAGATTCAATATGGTGGCGGGACGCCATATTGAAATATTAATTTTTGAATATAGAGTAAAATGCGAGGTAAAAATATTACAAATCTATCGGAGGACCTAAATTTTCAAAGAATATTCCATTCCTTTAAAAGTTAGTGTTAAGGGGCCCATACATTATCAAACAAATTGCACAACATATGCTGCTGCGCAATAATTTGTTAATGTATGGCAGTGTTTGATGCGTTGTGCAATTGATGGATGAGTTTCAAATGTGTTTGAAATATTTTGTGCAATGGGAAAGGGTATACTTACTAGGTACATCGCCAAACAGAAATAACTATTTATCTATTTTGATAACCAAGATATTGGACTTCCGCGCACTAGGTGGACACGCTGTTATGTATACTTAATCTGAAAATCATCAAAATCACGTCTTAAGATAGAATGCAACTATTGCCGAATCGATTAAAATAACTACTTTTCATAACTATATGTTGTAAAATATTGAATTACATAACAAAATTCATAATGCCCAAAGCAAAACAAATATTGAATCTACTTTAGAACGCAATTATTGTCGACTCTGTTAAAACATCTGCTTTTCATATAACTATGTGTTATAAAATGTTGAATTAAACAGAATTCATAGCGTTTATAGCAACAAAAAATATTGAAATTAAAAAATATTTAACTTACCACAAAATTCATTCATTGCGGCCACACAAAACGATACCCCCAAAATGTACAGGGTGGACCAAATTCGATGGGATTTGGGGTTCTATTTGAAAGCATGAGATATAGAAGGAAAACTGATATAGGTGTTACGTAGCTACGTAGTTTTGTAGAAAAGAATTATGTTAAAACCGAAGTTGAAACATATTACTGTTTTAAATTAACAGAAAAGTGTAAATACCTACAAGAATTTTTTTATTTTGTAAGAGCTATATTTTCGTGTCTAATAATGTCTAATTTTGTATTTCTTCGTCTCAGCGGCTATATTGTTTACAAGGAAAATAAATTATTTTGGACCTATTTGTGCGATTAGGAGACGTGGATTCGCTTCGATGACGCTGCGTTGTGGGCCACGCGTGCTATTGAGATCCAACGCTGGTATGCGTAGGCGTGACCTGGCTCCACCAATGTCGCATGGTCAGTCGTATGCCGTCACAGAGAGGTGCGGCTTCGTGCCTGCGCTGTCGGGTGATTAGATATGCGTACTATTGAATATGATAGGTTGTTCGACCAACGTCGTGTGGCCACTCACACGCCCTTAACTTCGCCGTCATCGACAGGTTTTGGCTTCTCTCCGAGACTGCTGTGAACCGATTTTCGAAATTTTTCTTTTGCTGGATAGGGCTTGGAAAACTGCATTAAAATGGTATCTAATTTCTGTTGATACGGTCATCGAAAACTAATAAAACAATACATTAGTTATTAAAGCTAGTTAAACCATTCACTGGAAAAAAAATATTGTAATAATCCTTTGAAAAAAACGAACGGCATTGAAAAATGCATAAGGGTGAATGGTAGACTCATTGAGAATAGTTCAATGTAATTATTAGTTGATTCATTTGATTATTTTTAGGAACTTTGTTATTTTAATAATTTTGCCGTAGTTTTGTTACCAGTAAATATGAATAATTTTTTATTTGTTTATTTATTTTTTATTTTTAACATTTGTTTTTTCAAAGGATTAATTTAATACAATATTTTTTTCCAGAGAATTGTTTAACTAACTTTAATAACAACTATAATGTATTATTTTATTTTTAACCGTAACCGTAGCAGTAGAAATCTGATACCATTTTTAGTCGTTACCACCGTCGTTTTTTTCTTAATACGTCTTCAATTAAACCAAAGAATTGTGAAAAATGTTAAATTACTGATAATTTCAAAATAGTATCGCCTTTGTTTACAAAAATAAGTTTGCCGTCGTTAAAAATTCCTCTCCATTTTCTCTAACACCCTGTATCCTAATGTCGCAAAATTCACACCACTTAGGTTTTAAAAGGTCCTGAATCTAATTCTGGTATTAGTTTTTCTCTAAAAAAATCGCTAATAGTTTTTCTCGAAATTTCGCTAAACGAAATACGTCTCAGTCACGGTCATGATGTACCTTTTTAAGAAATATAAGTTATAGCTTAAATGCAGTTTTCCAAGCCCTATCCAGCAAAAAAAGATTTGGAAAATCGGTTCACGAATAAAGATTTTAGGAGGATGGATACATCTTAAGTGGGACACCCTGTATAGTGTATATCGTTGGAAAGTTATGTCTATATTTCGAAGACTGAGGCATGCGTAATGTTTTTTCTATCAGCAATGGATTGCTTTAATAATCAATAGAGTTCACCCAAAAATGCCAACTTTCAAAAACGCTCATATCATGTTTTACGAATTATTCTACTTTCTGTGGTTGTTACGTATTTTTACATTATTTACACAAGCAGTCCAGGATCCTCCTAAGATATTTGGCGCCCGTGGGCTCTTAATAATAATGCTCTTCATAAGAAAATACATAGGAGGGGAAGAGGGAGCGAGACGAACGATGAACTGATTTGAGTGCAAACAAAATTGCCTCCATAAAAAACTGTCGCCCAGGGGCTGTAGCCCATATAGCCCTATGGTTAGGGTGGCCCTGAAGATGTAGATGACACTGCGCACATTTAAAAACACTATTTTCTTCGATATTTTGTGGAAATAAAATAAAGGATTTTCATTTTAAAATTGAAAGTAAAATATACTTTATCTGGTGGCACGTCATAATGACATCATTATGTCATTTGTTTATGGTGACATAAGTAAGTTCATTATGATACTAGTATCATAAATGAAATTCCAGAAAGCACTAGTGCCATAATGAGATTCAAAAAGTACTATTACAATAATTTTATTTGATTTGTGTAAAAATTCTATATCTTTACCATCAATAAAATAAGTTTAGAAGAAAATATATGTGCTAGATCAAAAAATTTTATTCAAAATACAATTTAACTTCACTAATTATTATAAATTGCAAAAGAGCAATTAAACTGAACCTTCATTTATCATCACATTCTTCGTGTTCTTATTGGTACACCGAGTGGTACACCATTCCTCATTACGAGCAAACACAGATTCACATACAAGCCGTGAATTTTCAGGCAAAAGAGAGTCCACGACATTTCCTGCAATTTCTTCCAAATAGGAGGGTAAACTTTCATCATAATCACCATATAATGTTTTAATTCGTTCAATACATATTCAATTTGCAACTTATAGCATAGCAGTGTTTGACAGCTAAATAAATAATTTGTTGATGCGTTGTCAAGGAAACGGTAAGGCACAGGTCACTTACTATTTTTTAAATAAATAACTTAATGCACCTATCATCGTTTTAAAAATACAAAATTTAAAATTTTTAGAGAAATATAATTTTACACTGATATGCCACACCAGATAAAATTTTGTATGTAATTTGGATCATAAAACACGCATTATGGTACACGCCGTGTCATCAGACTCCGCTAACGCCTCGTCTGATGATATTCACGGCTAGTACCATAATGCTCGTCTTTATGATCCTTATTACATAAATAACTATTACTGTATGTTATATTTTAACGTGATTCGTAATTGGTATCAGCTTTTATAAAAAAATTTAATTTAAATAACGCAGAATCAAAGTTGAATTCGCAAGATCTTAGAATTAGATTTTCCGTCCTTTCTTTTTTTTTTTTTGTAATTTTAAATAATTTCTGCAATTTAGATACATCTATAAATATGTGTGAATCAGTTAAATTGTACGCATACTGCAAACCTGTTTGGTATTATTATAGATGGTTATGGTCATTGCTTTGGGCAATGGCCGATTCCCAATTTGACCCTCTTTGGAATTAAACACCAAATGCACATTCTAAAATGAAATATACTTGATCTGATGTTAGGATGTCACGAATTGTTTTGCATTTGCATCGGAATTATTGATTTCGAATATACGTCTATTGGAATTGCTATTTGAAACAATTTATTTCAGTTCATAATACAGTTTAAACGAGACAAATTATGACAAATACACGAATATTCTACTTAATATTGGCGTCATCTGCGTGCACTGCAAGCCAGTTGCTCATTTATTTAGCATGTAAACCCGGACCTATGTACAATTTACTTGGCTGCCGGTATATCTAAATCTACTATGCCACTTAATTTTTTTACTGAATAAAATCATCGGAATAGGATTTAAAATACAAAAGAAACAGAATTATAAAGAAAGTATGAGGTCAATACTTTTGAAACCATGCATGGTAGGAATGGAAATAAATAAAGGCACTGTTGTCAGGTTTGATTTATTTCAAATTGTCTTACGAAAATGTATAGTAACCAAGTTCAATTTATTTTATATATACTTTTTCGGGAAAATAATTATATACTATACCGTCCGTTCCTAAAAAAAGTCCTGGTCCCATATTTCTGGACGTTGTTAAGGCATCGAATTGAAATTTATAGGGCTAGAATAAAATTTTCTGCTCTATCCAATATAGCTAATGGGAACACCATTCAGTTTCCGGTTTAACCGGAAATCAATTTAACTTGGTTTTTTAAAATGGAACACCCTGTATATTGTTACATATTTAAATACAGCTTTGACTCCCGAATACACTCATACCAAGTTTAATAGGTTTATCTTCAACAACAACAGAGATATTTGAAAAAACATTTCACGAGGGAAATAAAATAAACTAATATATGCAAAAAAACAGAAAACAAGGACTGTATTAAACATTAATAACAAAACATCAAAAACAAAGCTATAGATACGTATTATTCGACATGCAAACCGTTTTTATTAATGCACGTTTAACACCTTCTCAGTACACCGCGCAAAACCATATCCGGACTAAGATTTCCGCAAGCGTTTCTTACGCTTGGTTTTAAGATGTCTACATTTTCCGGAACTGTGATAAAAACTATGTTTTTAATATAAGCCCACAAAAAATAATCCAAAAGTGTGAGGTCAGGTGACCTCGCAGGCCAACGAATTGGTCCATCAGTTCCCATCCAACCAACCTAACCTAAATTTACCTAACAAAAGCATTAAAAAGCAACTCAAGTGTAGCAGTTTCCACAAATTGTTTGCTGTTGCTTATTATAAAACCAAGATTCCTATAATAAGCACCCACTACCACATGTCATTAATCAGTGAGAGCATTTACTAATAATGAGAGGCAATTCTTTTCGCACGATAAATTCAGTTTATTTAGAGCTTCCTGCAAATTAAAACGTCGTCTAAGTTGAAAATGTACGAGTTGTTTTAGATCGTCTGCATATAATAGAGAATTACAATGAAATTCGCAGACGATGTCATTACGAAGAGAATGAACAAAAGAGGCCCATGCACAGGTCCTTAGGGGACACCTGAAGTTGCTATAAATTCAACAGGGTTCGTTGATTAGAGCTAATTTGACCTTTAACATGCTTAAACAATATTTCATTAAAATTACTTCAAACAACTTTCCGAAATGACACAAAATAGCGATTGATCTATAATTTTTAATAGAAGTTGTAGGTATATTTCGTTTTAAAAACAGGATACTTTTTCCAAATTAGAGGAGATAATCTGTTCGCTTGAAATGACATATTGTATATGAATAATGGCGGCGTGGGACGCACTCAAAAAGTATGTTAACGGATAAGAAATCTGTGCACCAAAACTAATATAGTAATATAGCTAACAATCTGCACGAAACCTAAATGCAATATCTACCTGTGCACGCCACGTAAATATTTCGAACCTTCTATCAAGGTGTATAATATAGCCTAAGAATCGATCGGAGAATATGAAGTTGTTCTGTTAGAATCAAAGAGTGTGAGGTCAGGAAATCGTTAGCTTACTAGCAGCGTTGCTCCTTTTATTTTATTTTAATGAAATAAACTTCGTAGAATCGTTGCCAATATCGTAAATTGTTAAAAAATCCCTGCTGATCAATGTATCTATCGAGGTATCTATATTTAAACGGTTTTCACGAATTTTGTGTTCTGATTATTCTGATAACATATGATCAGAATAACTATGAGAGGCTATATGGCTATGTAATAAAATAAAACTTTTCGATATATATTTTATTTAATTAATTGTACCCTGCTGTTATTGTTTTCACATTTCATACACTTATTACATACAAATATTTATGATATTTACATAATTTTGTGTGGTAAACAGGTAAGTAAAATACGTAAAGTGTAGCAATATTTTGACACGTGGCGTAACATACTTACTAATAATAAACAATAACATCGTGGGTGGAAAGTAATTTGCGTTACGCAACCATTGTTTTCGACAGGTATTTTTGTGTAATTAGTTCCTAATATCAGAAATTCGTATTTATTCATGGGAATACTTGAAAACAAATCAATAAATACAGGTTGGTTTAAGAAAATGTGTAATATGTATATTCCATTATTTATGTGCATTTAATATTATCAAAAAATCATCTATACCTATTAGCTAACAATAGTATGTGAAATATAATTTTAGAATTTTATTCTGAGCCATGTTAATTAATTTACTTACAATAAACGTAAAAAATGTAGTCAAAAACTAGTCTTGTTATGTGCCTTATCAACTTAATAGTAAGTAAATACATGTTTAAATAAGAAAATTGTCACGGATGGAGTGAGGTTTAATGGAAAACATTCTTTACATAATCTGCTTGCTGCAGCAGCAGCATTCTGCTTGCGGGCACTACAAAGTCCACCAAGTTCATTAGTGTTATAAAAATGTGTCATTCGTATTAACAAAATAGTTACGAATCAAATCACTACTCGAATGAACACAATACAACAGCCTTATGTGACGTGGAATTTACAAAGTAACGAAAATTTCAAAATGTTTTTAAATATGAATAACTCATATTTTTAATCTTTCATTTGAATTATTCTCAGACAAGCAGTGTAATATGATAAGTACTATCCAGGGTTAAAAGGAAAACCCCACTTTTGAGAATATCTTGTATTTTACGTAAATAGCGGTAAAGCTCTATACATAGAAACCGTGTCTACATAATATAACTCATAGAATTTAACTAGTGTCCAGTCCCCGAAAAAGAAACATGATGCAGCTACGGCCTCCTGTTTCGGAGTTATTGCTTATCATCTCTATGTGTTGACTGTGGGTCTGCGTCTATGATACACGATAGCACGAATTGAAGTACTGTATACTGTGCTTTCTAACCTTTAGTTATTGTTTCTGATCACATCACACAGGTCCATTGTTTAAACTACGCTGCGTTGATGAGGAGCAATAACTCCGAAACACTGGTCCGTAGCTGCATCATATTTCATTTTCGGGGTCTACGGCGTGATTCACTTTTTTCTTGTATTATTTAATTCTGTTATACATCACTTTTTTGTTTATATTAGCAAATAGGTATTATAAGTATTAAAGCTGTATAAATTGCTCACTAGAACCATTACAACCATTATAAGAGTTTTATAAGTGCAAACGGGGCACCGCTTATAAAGCAAAATTGCTCTATAAATTTTCTTATAAAAGTTATAAATATTGTATTAGTGTAGTTTTAAAAAATAATAAGTTTTATAAACATCTATAACACCTTTATACATATTGTTTATAGTTTATTTATTTATAACCTTTATACACTTAATACAATAGAGCTCTTAAAAATCACTCCCCAAAAATGTTCTGTATAAGCAAGTATAGCACCTTAGGCAATCATGAGCAACACTTATAAAATTGTCGCGTTTAGTTAAAAACACTTTTATGAGTTTGGCAAATATCGATCTACAGAACAGGTTAATCTTAGACAGAAATAGCAAAATTGTTTTCAACTTCGATAGAAATCATCAGTAATATTCTGTTGAAGCATTGTAAATGTAGCTTCTACTTAGTTTTGACTGCGAAACCCATTTTATTGTGAAAGTTTATTACTTTTTAAGTAAAATTTGCTTTGCGACGTAAGTTATTCATTTTATGATTATTAAAAAAAATATATTGGGAAAGATGGAAATAATTTTGACCTCATAAAAAGTGGTTCAGTCCAAATAAACTTTCTGATGATGAATTATAGCAAAATTTTTGATCAAAATACTTTTTTTAATTCTAAAAGTCAATTTTGGAATAAAATATTGAATGCCTCTAATGCCGTCTAAATTTTTGATCAAAATACTTTTTTTAATTCTAAAAGTCAATTTTGGAATAAAATATTGAATGCCTCTAATGCCGTCTACAATGTCGTATTCTAAAATGGCCGCCACGTATATAATTCCAATTTGTCTTATAACAAACATTAATATCCCAAATTTGCTGTCTAAAGAGTTAATATACAACAAACGGAGCGTTTAAAGGTGCGTATTCACCGAAAGGAGATCAAATGCTCGCTCTTGTTCGCGGATTTTTGCTTTGCTCGTGTTTTTTGTAAATGCTCGCATTGCGTCTATACTAGACGAAATATATATACTTGTTCGCAATTGATCCGTAGTTTACAGCGATCATTTCAATGCTATTATTGCGAAGTAAAAATATGGCTGACCAAAACCATGAATACTTTGTGCAAGCGCAGCATTTATGGTGATACATAATTTGTTAAATTGCGAAAAAAAGAAAAGAAAGCGTTGGTGGCAAGCAATACTGGCACTGTGACAAAATTTTACGGAAGAAATAATGATTTGATTGACAAGTGATGATAAAAGATGTGTTACAGTGAAACTTCTGTTAACTATTTGTAGATTAATTAAATAATAAATAGATGATCGAACCAATAATTATTCGATTAATTGATTAGTTCATTATTCGATTAATCGAACAATCGATTAATTGATTATTTAGGAAAATGTAATCAAATGATCGATTAATCGATTAATCGAAAACCGAGCAAATAATCTCTGCCCACATTAAAACAGGCAATAACAGGATTTCTCTTTAGGTACATATTCACCGATATTCACCAAAAAAGCAAAGGAGAGCAAATGCTCGCTCGAATCCCGAGACAAATTGTGTTTAAAAATGAATTGGCTGTCGAAAGATTTGAAAAAAATCCAATGTATTTTACAAAAGAGTTTTGAAAAATGTCTCAATTCTCGTCAATTAGGTGTAAAAATTACCGCTCTCTGTTAGTGGTATAATAAAACTTAAATATATTTTTACTAGTTATATTAACATAAACAATTTTTATACCAAAAGCTTAAAATTACGTTTTTTATAGTCCATTAATGGTCGTAAACATTCGGCTATATTTTTGGCAGCTATATGTATATACTCTAGTATGTAGGTAATAGCAAAGACAAAGACGATATGTATAGATATGTAGTTGTATACCAGTCAACACGAGATGTCGCCCAAAAATGTCTAGAGTTCTACCGTTTCATAACTAACACATGGAATTCTGGCCTAGCAATGTTGCCATATTATTTTATAATACTCGCGGTGGTCGAAGTCGAAACATAATGATATATTTATTTTTGAATATATTTCATAGTATACAATATATTTATTTGAATGCATTTCTTTGACATTATGACATGAACTTACTTTAATTATTGTTGTTTAACATGTAGGTATTTACAAAATTACGTTTTAAAGTATGTTCTTCATTAAAGTAAATGATGACCACCTGCTATTGTCAGGAGATACAATTTTTTATTAGTTGCAATTTGTTAAGTATTTCCAATTTAGTGCTTACGAAATTTTTGTTGAGTTGAGTATGTGCTGCAAGAATAGCTAGGCGGATGAATATTGGCATTCTATCCTTTACTATCCTATAGATACTAGCCAGTGTGCAACAGTGGGCGAAGATTGCTTCACCCGCCTAGCTATTCTTGTCGAATGTCGCACTATACGCTTGCAAATATTATTTGAGTAGGTACTGTGTGGTTTTTATGTTGTTTCTTAATTAACTTATGATTTTATTTTTTATAAAGAACATCATTTCTGTGTAAACCGGAAGGGATATTTAAAATTTACTTGCATTTTTTTACTAATCCTTTATTAGTATAGTCACTTTTGCTTAAAACTCCACAAAACTTGACCTTCTCTTTTATTATAATTATAAGTATTTGTGAAAATACTGTAAGTTTTAACTCAACCTATTATAAATAAGAAAATAAATTAATTATTGTGTAAGAAGTATTAATTTTTGTGGTTTTTATTTGTTTTACGTGGTAAAGTCCGGCTCATGAATGTTTGCCTTTTTGCCTATGACTTATTATTTACTGAAGGCATACACGCTCTCAAAATATAATCAAATGCAAAAATTATAAAAAAATTTAAAACAAATAAATATACATTTCACGTGGTACAATGACGAATTTGACTAAAAATGCAAAATACCATTATAAATTTATGAATAATATGAATTTGCATATTTTTGCAAAAAAACTTACTTGTTTAGGTAATCATAAACTATAAAAAGTGTTATACTTGTTGAAATCATGAGAGAATAAGGATTTTATAAAAATTCAATATGGCGGAACGAAAAATAATTGACAAATATATCATTAATATTTATAGAAAATAGACTAAAAATGTAAGTAAAAGCAAAAAAGGTTAGTGAGAAAGATTTAGTCATCTAATTTCAATCACGTATAATATTTGTGTATCAGAAATCAGAAGACAAACGAACGTAAATGATATAGGACAAACGAACACCACATGAGCGTGGCCTTAAAGTGGAATCTGGGCAACTATTATAAAAACTAAAATTGAGAGACACTACATGAAAGGGTTCCGACGCTTAGTGAAACGACTGATTCACAACAGAGAAATCTATGTCTCTGATTCACAAGTGCTTTACTGCTCGTACATGTCCGTCCTTGGTCGCCGTATGCTAGCATCTCGAACTGTTTACAGATTAGAGCTGCGATACTAAACAAAACTAAGCGGCAAATTTAGGTCATATGTCAAGATGAGGACTTTCGCAATCTGTATATGACTTGCGATGGTCGAGATGGTAGCGTGTACCTCTCTCACTTAAAAGTCCCGGGTTCGATTCCCGGTCGTGGCAGTGGAAAATACTGTGAGAGGGATTTTTCCATTATACACGGATATTGGATGTGTGTCCCTTGTCTTTAAATGTGGAGCCCCCTCCCGCACAAGGCTCTTCTACAGCCTTCTGGGATAAAGGGGGTCATAATTGCATGTGGTGTATTTATTTATTACCTTAATTTAAGATTTTCAAAAATATTTCCTTACATTATACCGGGTGACCACGAGATGAGGTTACACTCTATAACTTCTTTGTTATTAAACCGATTAATTTGAAATTTACAGGTGAGGCATAACATCTAAATGCGCAACTTTTGACACTTGGTGGCTTTATTTCTTACTTCCGATTTAGCCGGAAGTGATATTAACTTTCTTATTTTAAATACAACTCTACTTGTTTTTGTAATGTATCTTATTCGTTATAAAATTTACAATATAATGATATGTCACACAATGACATTTCATTTCAAAATGGCCGAAAAATTAAATTTTTTCAAAAATATTAAAATGTCAATTAAAAGATATTGAAAAATAATTTTTTTCCAAAGTTGGCCGTGAAATCAAAAGAGTAATGAATTTGACATGTTTAATTTTTAATTTGTACAAAAATTTCGTTTTGGCAGAAAGATATTAGGAAAATAAGATAAATATTTTTCTGCAATTTTTAAATACTCAAAACTATTTTTTTTTAAAGGATTAATTTAATACAATATTTTTTTCTAGAGAATTGTTTAACTAACTTTTAATAACAACTATAATGTATTATTTTATTTGTAACCGTAACCGTATCAAATATCAACAGAAATCTGATACCATTTTTAGTCGTTACCACCGTCGTTTTTTTCTTAATACGTCTTCAATTAAACCAAGGAATTGTGAAAAATGTTAAATTACTGATAATTTCAAAATAGTATCGCCTTTGTTTACAAAAAAAAAGTTTGCCATCGTTAAAAATTCCTCTCCATTTTCTTTAACACCCTGTATCCTAATGTCGCAAAATTCACACCACTTAGGTTTTAAAAGGTCCTGAATCTAATGCTGGTATTAGTTTTTCTCTAAAAAAATCGCTAATAGTTTTTCTCGAAATTTCGCTAAACGAAATACGTCTCAGTAGGTCATGAAGAAATATAAGTTATAGCTTAAATGCAGTTTTCCAAGCCCTATCCAGCAAAAAAAGATTTGGAAAATCGGTTCACGAATAAAGATTTTAGGAGGGTGGATACATCTTAAGTGTATATCGTTGGAAAGTTATGTCTATATTTCGAAGACTGAGGCATGCGTAATTTTTTTTCTATCAGCAATGAATTGCTTTAATAATCAATAGAGTTCACCCAAAAATGCCAACTTTCAAAAACGCTCATATCATGTTTTACGAATTATTCTACTTTCGTTGGTTGTTACGTATTTTTACATTATTTACACAAGCAGTCCAGGACCCTCCTAAGATATTTGGCGCCCGTGGGCTCTTAACAATAATGCTCTTTATAAGAAAATACATAGGAGGGGAAGAGGGAGCGGGACGAACGATGAACGGATTTGAGTGCAAACAAAACTGCCTCTATAAAAAACTGTCGCCCAGGGGCTGTAGCCCATATAGCCCTATGGTTAGGGTGGCCCTGAAGATGACACTGCGCACATTTAAAAACATTTAGTGAACACTATTTTCTTCGATATTTTGTGGAAATAAAATACAGGATTTTCATTTTAAAATCGAAAGTAAAATATACTTTACTGTATGTTATATTTTAACATGATTCGTAATTGGTATCAGCTTTTATAAAAAAATTTTATTTAAATAACGCAGAATCAAAGTTGAATTCGCAAGATCTTAGAATTAGATTTTCCGTCCTTTCTTTTTTTTCTTTGTAATTTTAAATAATTTCTGCAATTTAGATACATCTATAAATATGCTTCTTATTCTTTCTTAGGTTTTTTCTTCCATTAATTTTAATTTATTAAACATCAAAAGGGGGGAATAACGATTATTAAAAAAATTTTTTTTTTATAAAGTCATGTTTATTATATTATTCTACACGTTAGTTGACGTTTCGCCCATGATCACGGGCTTTTTCAAAACACTTTTACATTTTTAAGAACATTACTAAAAGAGAAACAAAAACAAATTAAACATTTTTAGTCTGAAATTACAAGGTTATATAGATAAATTAATGATCGAAAGTTGGCAAACATACATACCTAAACAGGAAAATCGATAACAATAATAGTTAAAATATTAAACTTTTATTAAAATTTTATAATTACAGTGGAGACAGTTAAAACGTGGTTGTGGCCATTCCACCATTTTGGACCAACAAAACGAAAAAACTCAAAAGGAGACATGAACCATAGACTTATTATAATAGACTCCAAGATAACTCATATCCTTGGGGCCAGAATAGTTACGACGATATGTTCTCGCTCCGTCTCTTTTTATAATGTAAGATGCGTATAAAGCTATCTTTCTTTGGGTAACTGCGAGCCACAGATAGTTGACTCTCAACATAAGTATGTATAGTTGGTTGTATAAATATAGCAGAATGTATTGTTAGTTGCATAAAATTACAGTAAGCTACGTAGTTGATTAGAGAAATCTGAAAGGCATTTATGTATGTACAGGAAAGGAAATAAATTTTATGTTCGTTCTTTTCTAATATCCAGTGTTTTGTAAAAGGAATATCAGCTATTACCCATAGACAATAAGTATGCTAATACCGAATACACAGAGGCGTCGTACGTCGTAGCACATACCTGAAACAATAACCCGAAAGAGAGATGGAAGATACGAATTACATTGTAGAGAAAAGCGATAAGGCTAAAAAGTCATGTGGATACTCTGAAGACAGGTTTTTAAGTAAACGTATATAAAGTCGAGCTCACGAATGTTTGCGGATGACTAATTACATACTGAAAATATCACAGACATGCACGCTGTAGTCCTATCTCCTTTGCACATTTAATGCAATATGGAACCTTACCGAAACGTTAGTCTTCAGTTGGCCGGTCCAATCTACGCCATCTGTGCGGTTCGCTCTCACTCTATAACGTAAACACGTTCTTCTACTTCGAAGGTGAACTGTAATTTGGGGTTAAAGGAGTTAAACATGTTTACCACTTCATGGAGTTTATTTTTAGGTATTGCAAGGAGACAATCATCTACATATCTTTTGAAAAAAATAATATTGAAATCTTTTAGTTTATTTAAAATAGAGTTTTCTAGAAATTCCATTACTAATTGTGCTATTGTACTTGATATCGGTGAACCCATTGCACAACCATCAATTTGTTGGTAAAACATTTCTTTATATTGAAAATAATTTGTGGATAGGGTTAATTCTATTGCTTTATGAAATTCTTCAAACGGTAAATTAGTGTGATTTTTTAATAGGTTCCATTTTTCTTTGATAACTATTGTGACTAAATCTTTTGGGATATTGGTATATAAGGATACAACATCTAGTGACATTAATATGTAATCATCGGGAATTTGAATAGAGTCAATAAATTTTTTGAAAGAAAAAGAATCTTTGACGTAATAGTCATTTTTACAATTAATATTGGATATTATTTTTGCTAAAAATTTTGAAAGATTGTAGAACGGTGATTGGATTAATGGAAGAAAAAACCTAAGAAAGAATAAGAAGCTGTATGAAATCAAAGTCCAAGAATAATCAATAAACTCTAAATATGTGTGAATCAGTTAAATTGTACGCATACTGCAAACTTGTTTGGTATTATTATAGATGGTAATGGTCATTGCTTTGGGCAATGGCCGTTAGGATGCCACGAATTGTTTTGCATTTGCATCGGAATTATTGATTTCGAATATACGTCTATTGGAATTGCTATTTGAAACAATTTATTTCAGTTCATAATACAGTTTAAACGAGACAAATTATGACAATACACGAATATTCTACTTAATATTGGCGTCATCTGCGTGCACTGCAAGCCAGTTGCTCATTTATTTCGCATGTAAACCCGGACCTATGTACAATTTACTTGGCTGCCGGTATATCTAAATCTACTATGCCACTTAATTTTTTTACTGAATAAAATCATCGGAATAGGATTTAAAATACAAAAGAAACAGAATTATAAAGAAAGTATGAGGTCAATACTTTTGAAACCATGCATGGTAGGAATGGAAATAAATAAAGGCACTGTTGTCAGGTTTGATTTATTTCAAATTGTCTTACGAAAATGTATAGTAACCAAGTTCAGTTTATTTTATATATACTTTTTCGGGAAAATAATTATATACTATACCGTCCGTTCCTAAAAAAAGTCCTGGTCCCATATCTCTGGACGTTGTTAAGGCATCGAATTGAAATTTATAGGGCTAGAATAAAATTTTCTGCTGTATCCAATATAGCTAATGGGAACACCATTCAGTTTCCGGTTTAACCGGAAATCAATTTAACTTGGTTTTTTAAAATGGAACACCCTGTATATTGTTACATATTTAAATACAGCTTTGACTCCCGAATACACTCATACCAAGTTTAATAGGTTTATCTTCAACAACAACAGAGATATTTGAAAAAACATTTCACGAGGGAAATAAAATACACTAATATATGCAAAAAAAACTGAAAACAAGGACTGTATTAAACATTAATAACAAAACATCAAAAACAAAGCTATAGATACGTATTATTCGACATGCAAACCGTTTTTATTAATGCACGTTTCTCAGTACACCGCGCAAAACCATATCCGGACTAAGATTTCCGCAAGCGTTTCTTACGCTTGGTTTTAAGATGTCTACATTTTCCGGAACTGTGATAAAAACTATGTTTTTAATATAAGCCCACAAAAAATAATCCAAAAGTGTGAGGTCAGGTGACCTCGCAGGCCAACGAATTGGTCCATCAGTTCCCATCCAACCAACCTAACCTAAATTTACCTAACAAAAGCATTAAAAAGCAACTCAAGTGTAGCAGTTTCCACAAATTGTTTGCTGTTGCTTATTATAAAACCAAGATTCCTATAATAAGCCGCCACTACCACATGTCATTAATCAGTGAGAGCATTTACTAATAATGAGAGGCAATTCTTTTCGCACGATAAATTCAGTTTATTTAGAGCTTCCTGCAAATTAAAACAGTCGTCTAAGTTGAAAATGTACGAGTTGTTTTAGATCGTCTGCATATAATAGAGAATTACAATGAAATTCGCAGACGATGTCATTACGAAGAGAATGAACAAAAGAGGCCCATGCACAGGTCCTTAGGGGACACCTGAAGTTGCTATAAATTCAACAGGGTTCGTTGATTAGAGCTAATTTGACCTTTAACATGCTTAAACAATATTTCATTAAAATTACTTCAAACAACTTTCCGAAATGACACAAAATAGCGATTGATCTATAATTTTTAATAGAAGTTGTAGGTATATTTCGTTTTAAAAACAGGATACTTTTTCCAAATTAGAGGAGATAATCTGTTCGCTTGAAATGACATATTGTATATGAATAATGGCGGCGTGGGACGCACTCAAAAAGTATGTTAACGGATAAGAAATCTGTGCACCAAAACTAATATAGTAATATAGCTAACAATCTGCACGAAACCTAAATGCAATATCTACCTGTGCACGCCACGTAAATATTTCGAACCTTCTATCAAGGTGTATAATATAGCCTAAGAATCGATCGGAGAATATGAAGTTGTTCTGTTAGAATCAAAGAGTGTGAGGTCAGGAAATCGTTAGCTTACTAGCAGCGTTGCTCCTTTTATTTTATTTTAATGAAATAAACTTCGTAGAATCGTTGCCAATATCGTAAATTGTTAAAAAATCCCTGCTGATCAATGTATCTATTTATATGACTGATGGTCGAGATGGTAGAGTACCTGCCTCTCACCCAAAAGTCCCGGGTTCGAATCCCGGTCGTGGCAATGGAAAATACTGTGAGAGGGATTTTTCCATTATACACGGATATTGGTTGTGTGTCCCTTGTCTTTAAATGTGTAGCCCCCTCCCGCACAAGGCTCAGCCTTCTGGGATAAAGGGGGTCGTAATTACATGTGGTGTATTTATTTATTTATTTATTATTTATCTATCGAGGTATCTATATTTAAACGGTTTTCACGAATTTTGTGTTCTGATTATTCTGATAACATATGATCAGAATAACTATGAGAGGCTATATGGCTATGTAATAAAATAAAACTTTTCTATATATATTTTATTTAATTAATTGTACCCTGCTGTTATTGTTTTCACATTTCATACACTTATTACATACAAATATTTATGATATTTACATAATTTTGTGTGGTAAACAGGTAAGTAAAATACGTAAAGTGTAGCAATATTTTGACACGTGGCGTAACATACTTACTAATAATAAACAATAACATCGTGGGTGGAAAGTAATTTGCGTTACGCAACCATTGTTTTCGACAGGTATTTTTGTGTAATTAGTTCCTAATATCAGAAATTCGTATTTATTCATGGGAATACTTGAAAACAAATCAATAAATACAGGTTGGTTTAAGAAAATGTGTAATATGTATATTCCATTATTTATGTGCATTTAATATTATCAAAAAATCATCTATACCTATTAGCTAACAATAGTATGTGAAATATAATTTTAGAATTTTATTCTGAGCTATGTTAATTAATTTACTTACAATAAACGTAAAAAATGTAGTCAAAAATTAGTCTTGTTATGTGCCTTATCAACTTAATAGTAAGTAAGTACATGTTTAAATAAGAAAATTGTCACGGATGGAGTGAGGTTTAATGGAAAACATTCTTTACATAATCTGCTTGCTGCAGCAGCAGCATTCTGCTTGCGGGCACTACAAAGTCCACCAAGTTCATTAGTGTTATAAAAATGTGTCATTCGTATTAACAAAATAGTTACGAATCAAAATCACTACTCGAATGAACACAATACAACAGCCTTATGTAACGTGGAATTTACAAAGTAGGTAACGAAAATTTCAAAATGTTTTTAAATATGAATAACTCATATTTTTAATCTTTCATTTAAATTATTCTCAGACAAGCAGTGTAATATGATAAGTACTATCCAGGGTTAAAAGGAAAACTCCACTTTTGAGAATATCTTGTATTTTACGTAAATAGCGGTAAAGCTCTATACATAGAAACCGTGTCTAACTCATAAAATTTAACTAGTGTCCAGTCCCCGAGAAAGAAACATGATGCAGCTACGGCCTCCTGTTTCGGAGTAATTGCTTATCATCTCTATGTGTTGACTGGGTCTGCGTCTATGATACACGATAGCACGAATTGAAGTACTGTATACTGTGCTTTCTAGCCTTTAGTTATTGTTTCTGATCACATCACACAGGTCCATTGTTTAAACTACGCTGCGTTGATGAGGAGCAATAACTCCGAAACACTGGTCCGTAGCTGCATCATGTTTCATTTTCGGGGTCCACGGCGTGATTCACTTTTTTCTTGTATTATTTAATTCTGTTATACATCACTTTTTTGTTTATATTAGCAAATAGGTACTATAAGTATTAAAGCTGTATAAATTGCTCACTAGAACCATTACAACCATTATAAGAGTTTTATAAGTGCAAACGGGGCACCGCTTATAAAGCAAAATTGCTCTATAAATTTTCTTATAAAAGTTATAAATATTGTATTAGTGTAGTTTTAAAAAATAATAAGTTTTATAAACATCTATAACACCTTTATACATATTGTTTATAGTTTATTTATTTATAACCTTTATACACTTAATACAATAGAGCTCTTAAAAATCACTCCCCAAAAATGTTCTGTATAAGCAAGTATAGCACCTTAGGCAATCATGAGCAACACTTATAAAATTGTCGCGTTTAGTTAAAAACACTTTTATGAGTTTGGCAAATATCGATCTACAGAACAGGTTAATCTTAGACAGAAATAGCAAAATTGTTTTCAACTTCGATAGAAATCATCAGTAATATTCTGTTGAAGCATTGTAAATGTAGCTTCTACTTAGTTTTGACTGCGAAACCCATTTTATTGTGAAAGTTTATTACTTTTTAAGTAAAATTTGCTTTGCGACGTAAGTTATTCATTTTATGATTATTAAAAAAATATATTGGGAAAGATGGAAATAATTTTGACCTCATAAAAAGTGGTTCAGTCCAAATAAACTTTCTGATGATGAATTATAGCAAAATTTTTGATCAAAATACTTTTTTTAATTCTAAAAGTCAATTTTGGAATAAAATATTGAATGCCTCTAATGCCGTCTACAATGTCGTATTCTAAAATGGCCGCCACGTATATAATTCCAATTTGTCTTATAACAAACATTAATATCCCAAATTTGCTGTCTAAAGAGTTAATATACAACAAACGGAGCGTTTAAAGGTGCGTATTCACCGAAAGGAGATCAAATGCTCGCTCTTGTTCGCGGATTTTTGCTTTGCTCGTGTTTTTTGTAAATGCTCGCATTGCGTCTATACTAGACGAAATATATACTTGTTCGCAATTGATCCGTAGTTTACAGCGATCATTTCAATGCTATTATTGCGAAGTAAATATGGCTGACCAAAACCATGAATACTTTGTGCAAGCGCAGCATTTATGGTGATACATAATTTGTTAAATTGTGAAAAAAAGAAAAGGAAGCGTTGGTGGCAAGCAATACTGGCACTGTGACAAAATTTTACGGAAGAGATAATGATTTGATTGACAAGTGATGATAAAAGATGTGTTACAGTGAAACTTCTGTTAACTATTTGTAGATTAATTAAATAATAAATAGATGATCGAACCAATAATTATTCGATTAATCGATTAGTTCATTATTCGATTAATCGAACAATCGATTAATTGATTATTTAGGAAAATGTAATCAAATGATCGATTAATCGATTAATCGAAAACCGAGCAAATAATCTCTGCCCACATTAAAACAGGCAATAACAGGATTTCTCTTTAGGTACATATTCACCGATATTCACCAAAAAAGCAAAGGAGAGCAAATGCTCGCTCGAATCCCGAGACAAATTGTGTTTAAAAATGAATTGGCTGTCGAAAGATTTGAGAAAAATCCAATGTATTTTACAAAAGAGTTTTGAAAAATGTCTCAATTCTCGTCAATTAGGTGTAAAAATTACCGCTCTCTGTTAGTGGTATAATAAAACTTAAATATATTTTTACTAGTTATATTAACATAAACAATTTTTATACCAAAAGCTTAAAATTACGTTTTTTATAGTCCATTAATGGTCGTAAACATTCGGTTATATTTTTGGCAGCTATATATACTCTTTAGTATGTAGGTAATAGTCATTAAATAATCAGTGTACTAAAACGCAAAACTTCTGAACTAAGTAATCGTAATTCGTAATTGCATGTTTTTTACATGCAATATTTCTGCAGTATATACTTTTTAAAATACTATACTATATGTGGCAAAAAATTCTTATTTTTTAAATTTCAGCATAAGTTCTTGCTTCAATCTATAAGCGAGCTGTATTTCTCGAAATATAAGGGTCTTATTTAGAGTAACAATGATTTTGCATTACAGTTTGGCCAATGTGCATGTCAAAAATGAATTTCTAAAGTAAATTTATAAATACCTATCAGAATTTATTCATACCCACATAATTCTTGTACTTATGTTATTTTATGAATATTCAGCGTTACTAGATTATAAGATCTGTAAGGGTAACCACAATACCTACCAGTTTTAAATTATATCATTTAAATTTATATAATAACATTTCTCTGCTAAAGAATTCTGTATTTAAGTCTGAAAATTAAATTAAAAAGTTAAAATAATATTGCCTTTCAGTCATAAAATATAAGTAATCATTTGATTGTTGATCTGTATTGGACATTAAAAAAAAAATCATGGTAACTGGAATCGTTATTTCAGGTAAAATTTAGTGTATTTAATGTTGAATTAAAGTTCCGAAACAGACGAGTTGTTTTTCAAAATGTGGTTCGGCTCAGTGAAAAGCTGGTGCAAGGTCTGATTTCGGCGAAGGCGCCGGTTTGCCGTGCTAACATTACTATCTTTAATATGTTATGTTATAAATATTAAAGTATATTGTTTAAATGTTAATTGTGGCATTTCATAAATTATTTCTCTTCCTTTTCTTTTTTGGGATTTATTACCACATTTCTTGAGATTCCTATCCAAAAAAATTTTTTGATTTATCTAAAAAATATTCAAATTAACCAGTTTAAAACTGGGAAATAACCTCTACGCCTTTGACGTAATGTCAAAGGATCAGTATACCTAATATAATGTCCTGAATATAAAATAAATATCTCTATACTTAGACTATTTTCTTAATGAGTGTCATGCAACACCTCAAATTGTTGTTAAGCTATTATAATAATAGACAGATAAATGATAAATATACTAACGATTATATATTTTTTCGCCACATGTTTTTTGGGCTTAAAATTTAAGTTTTTTTAAATTCTGTTGAACTTTTATATTTGACTCGACCCCTCCCGAATCACTCGGAATTATTGACAGGTATTGCTTACCTACACTTAATCTGATATTACTCATGAACTATTAATTATAGAATTAAGTCAATTTCTTTCTTTCTTCTATGAATAAATTTTTATCGACAAACACTTGTATAAGTTTTATAGACTTTATATTTGTAACTTATTAAATATAAAATATATAATTTTCACCAATAACACTAATATATTTCATGCGTATAGTATTGGTAATATTCTATGTTGACAACTTATATACCTATTATGTATTATGATAAGTTCATTTATTGTTATTAACAAACTTGTGAATACAGTTTTTTGGGTTCTTCCTGTTTGTATTCCTCGAGGTATTCCTTTTCTATAAATAAATAAATAAATTAGTACTCATCACATCTGTTTACTTAATTCGATTCGATTTTAGTTGATTAACTTTATAGTGGATTCACTAAAATCGAATGTAAATAGCTGTGAGAACATGTTTCAACTTTTATCGTTCAACTGAAGTTGATTCCACAAAAGTTTGAAGGCGCATTCTTACGATTCAATTTTAGTTGCTCAACTTTTGTGGAGCAATTGAAGTCAGTCATGTTTTTGGTTCACACGTTTCAAGCGTAAATTTGAATCAATAGTCAATGACGTCAAAGGTGTTCGTGTGGGTGTGAAAATTATTTCTGGTTTATTGATTGAAGAATTGAGAAAAATTATGTTGGGATGAGATATAGATACTAGACAGCGTAAAAAACACCGTTTTTTTGATACGGGATTGAATTTTAAGGATAAACTAGTATGGAGTTTCAGAAATCCTCTTGATAGAATTTGCTTTGGAGGATGTACAAGGATTTAAAAATTACCCGAGAATGTCGAAAAAAAAGTTTACTACTATTACAAATTCTTTCAGAATCGGATGATTCAAGTCTACTGACAAATGTTCACCCGTTTTAAAAATACGTTTTAACTCGTCTGAAAAACAATGATGACTCATCGCTTGGACGATAAAGTTTGAATGGGTCAATCATTTGTGGAATCAACTTAAGTTGAACGATAACAGTTAAAAGAGAAGGGGAAGTAATCACCAATATCACACTAGAGATAATGATAACATACAAATAATATACAATAGATTAAGGCCAAGCGACTATGGCTACAATTATTTTGGTCCTATCTTTTTCAATAAACTTCCCACACATATAAGAAGTCTCCCTGAGGCGAGATATAAACAAGTAATTAAGGTCTTCCTAATTAAAAATGCATTTTATGATATAAAGGAATTTTTAAGGTGTGACGTTGCAGAACTGTGATATTAGTGTTTTTAGTATTTCACTTATATGTATTGTATTTTATTATATATGTTTTGTACTATTTTTTTGACTTGTGTAATACATTTATATTGTAAAAGACACCAATAAAGGATTTGATTTGATTTGATTTATAAAACATAATATGTTCTCGCAGCAATTTTCATGGCGTGTTCCCACGATTCGATTTTAGTTGATCAACTAAAATCGAATCGCGAGAACACGCCCCTTTGACCCATTGAGTCTTTTCCTTTAATTCAAATTTTTTTCTTAACAAATGACCAAAATTTAGCAGGTTCAGCTGCTACTAATTTCGGCGTCTCTGACGTAATCGGCAAAAGCTAGGTCGATATCCGATTAAATAATATTTCTTAATCGCTTGAATTCATTAAGGACTGCAGCATTTAATTTATGCATGATTCATAGTATTTCCCTTTAAGCTTAAGCTTAACATTATGTCCTATTACTTATTGTACCAATTCTTTTCACGGTTAGGTATAAAACATACGCCAGTTTTCTCGCATCCGTGTTGTGTGAATAGGCTAGTTCTTCGTTATGAACAATGCAATTGTTAATCAAGTTAAGAGTCAATTATCATAATGGGAACCTGAATGCAAATTTTTGGATTTTGACCATAGAGTAATGTGCTGTGCTAAAAGGCTTGTCTTTTACTCACCGACCGCGACCGACGCACGTTTAATCCATACAGTATACTTCCTACATTAATTAATATCTAGTTAGGTACTTATGATTATTTAACTTTTGTATGTAAATTACTAACCTGCCAAGATCAAGTTTATGTTGTAAGTATTTAACAGCTGATTCAGTGGTATTATCGTTTTTACATTCAACATAATAATACAAGTCAGTTGATGGATATTTTAATGGATTCCACTTATTTTTAATCTCAGTAGTAAATTTTTCCAATCAGATGATGTCATTAACTCGTTATATCTTCATATCAAACAAATATATATCTACGTGTTGTTGAACTTTTTGTCTATTTTCGTTTCGTTTTTGTTTGTATTACTATTTTAAGGTCAGTGTTTTCGGGCATCGTCCGAGTCCCCAGTTTGGCCTCCGGTTATTTATTAACATTATTATAATTCACTGCCACATTGTGTTAGGTTACAAATTTATTTGTTTGTCAATTTTATTGTTCTTCGGTTTAATTTCTAAAGACAAATTCACTCTTGTCAAATCTTACACACTCTAGAAGCATTTTTAAAATGTTTACCATAGACTAAATTGAAAAAACTGTTTTTTTGCGAAAAAGTTTGTATCTACGCAAGAAGGATCAGCGAATAATCATCCAGTGACTTAAGTAGTTTTATATGTGGTCATTTCAAGAATAGTATATTTTACAACAAGAGATGAAAATACTGTTTTTTTCGTGAGATGACAATTTTCCCACGAGCGTAGTGAGTCGAACGAAAAAAAACGTATTTCATCTCAAGTAGGAAATGCTATTTTTTCTACGATATTGCAAAAAAATATTGGATTAAAATTTACAAAACTTTATTTATTTTTAACAGTCACTTGGAAAATTCATATAGGTAGAGTAAAAAAATGTCACTTTCATATAGGTAGAGTATGCAGTGGAATAATTGCTATTTTAGCACTGAATGAAATAAAACTTGACTGTTTTATGATTTCTACAAAACTTTTATATTTATGTATTTCACAAAATATATAAACTACATAACAATTGTTTCGCCACACAGTGGCTTCGTCAGATGATGAGTACTAGACTAAACTACTTCCTACAGAACAAGGGTATTTAAAGTGTTTTGGAGTATAATAAAATATTAACAGTGTTGTAAAATTAATTTTGAATAGGTGGGTAGCTTAAATGTGAATAAATATGAAAAAATCAAGAAGTATTCAACAAAAACAGAATAAACTCACTCTCTCGATATCAAATATTAACAATATTGTAAGATGTAAGATTAATTTTGAATGGGTACATAGTTTAAACATAAATTAAAATATGAGACAATCAAGAAGTATTCAACTAAACAGATATGGTAGGTATATGATTAAAACAGATTTAACAATGGGGAAGAATTAGTTTCAAGTTGGTCATTTAGGATTATATCTGAATTTTTCAATTTGTTAATTTCCAAAGATTCTAATAATGTTAATTTTGGTCCTTTATTTTCTGAATATAAAATATCAAACTTTTCATTAAACTGATGATTTTCTTCGAACAGATGATTAGCGTAAGTAGAATCTTCTTTTCTATGTTTTAGCTTTACACTTTTATTTTGGAATAGGAAGTAGGAGTTGGGCAGGCAATGTTCTATGAGGCATAGGGTGGTAGAAGAAATGTTGAATATTTAGGGTTTCTAAGAGTGGAATGTTGGTGAACAATGATGCAATGTCAAAACTGACTAGTATGTCGTTCTGTGAAATTGGATAGAATTGTAGAAAGTCGATGAAATGGGTGGAGTTTTTTTTATATAGAATGACGTTGGGTTAAATATAGGTTGAAGGATGCTGGAAAGATGTCCAGCCAGTTTGTAGGTTGAAAACGAAAGTCACTAACAATTGGTCTTAGTGGAATGTCGATGTTATGAATTTTAGGTAGGCTGTACCTATATTATGGGATTTCGAGATGATTTTTCTCTGGGAATAAGGGTTTTGCAGATGACCGGATGGAGGGCAGAGTTATTGATACTGGTCCTGGTTTTCCTTTCTAGGTAAGTGGTTGGTTTATTTGAAATACGTGTAGTCAGTACTGTTTACTATGTGGTTCATTTTTCTTAAAAAGTCAGAGGTATTGAGCACACGCCTTTGTCTGCTGGTAGGATGATAAAGTCGTCCTTTTAGGGCTATTTGGGAAATAATTGTCTCAGTTGGGATAGTTTTAGGAGTTAAATGGTTAAATTGAAGTGTAACTGAACTAAAGCTTGAAGAGCGGGAACACTGATGGGAAGTCGGAAATATTGTGGACTAAAGTATTGGGGTCTAATATAGAAGTTGGGGTTTTGTTTGTTGGATGAGTTGTGCATGTTCTTGTTTTTGTCTTAATTTTTTGTTCTGTTATGTGTTAGGCTGTGTTGTCTGTCAAATGTGTCCCATAGTATCGGGTGAACGGTAGAAGAGTGGATTTGGGAGAAAGTTTTTTGTAAATGTGTGAGTTGGTGTGGTGTTGAGGTTTTGTGTGAGCTGTGGAGTTTCTAAGTAGGGAGAAACTAGCTCTATTTAGAGTTTTTAAAGTCGTCGTTGGAATAGGTCTCTTAGGACTACTTGGGAAATAACTGCCTCAGTTGGGATAGTTTGAGGAGTAATGGCATAATTGAAGTCTTCAACTAAAGCTTGAAGAGCGGGATAACTGAAGGGGATGTCGGAAAGGTTGTGGACTACACTATTGGGGTCTAGTGTACAAGTGGAGTTGGGTTTTTGTTTGGGGATGAGGTGTGCAAATTTTTGTTTTTGTGTCAAAACTAGCTCTATTTAGAATTTTGGAAATGGAGAAAGGATTTGGAGTGATGATTAAGTTTTTTTTTTTTTTTGTCTTATTTATATTAACGTCCTGGCGAAGTTTAGCTTAGAGCTATTCTGACACTTAACCAGGACACACCACATACACCCATTCCCTCCGACATTGCCATCTGCCGGAGCTGGGACTCGAACCCAGGAGAGATAGGCAGTAACTAGTCGCCTTGTGCCACTCAAGGGCGATCTAGCCCGCTGCACTATCCTCGGTAAGTTGTAAGAATTTCGGAATTACTTTACTACAAAAAAGTAGGGTCATTATTTAAAAAAAATTGATTTTAAAATAGTCACCTCTTACACAGTTTTACGTAATATTCCACACTTTTGCATATACAGCTTATAATTTACCTGTCTTTGTTGTTCTATAAATAAGTATTGTTTGGATTTCTAACTATTTTACTATTTAAAGTTACCTCGTCATTGAGTAATAGACCTGTTGAATATTTTAAACTGTGTATAAGCGTTGAGTGAAGGAACGATTTCTTCACTCAATGATAAAGGTAAATAAATATGTGAAGGAATAACATGACTAAACTTTTGGCCCTATAATAAAGTCGTTCTTATTTATTTTACTTACTTAATATTACATTATTTTATATTCACGAAATTTCCACTAAAAAATCCTCAGTTTACAATAATTTGTTTTATTTGGCTTACAATATTCTGGTACAAAACGAATTAGAACATCTTCATTTCAAGCTAGATATAGCTCCTAAATTAAATCAATTTCCAACAAAAACAAAATCCAGAAACTATAAATAACCATTCAAAATATCAAATTTATCCACGTGTTTTGAGATATTTGTTATTTAATGCGGCCATTTGTTTAGAGAACGGTTTGCCAAAATTGTGATTTTCTCTGGTTTGTTTATATTACAAAAATAAATATTCTCAAGGAGTTGGTAAACATGTTGTATATCCTTTTGAAAACACGAATTACAAAAGCTGTGCAGATCAATTAATGCTGAATAAATTGAATTGATACCGAAGTTTATTTTTAATCAACTTATGTTTCTGAGTATAAATGCGTCAGAGTTTTCACGAACATAAATGTGTTTACGTTCGTTCCGACGAGACAATGTTTGATGTTTTGAAATGAAACTGAATCTGGTGTGTCATATAACCCATAATAACATCAAAACAAATCGTAATAAAAGATTAAGTGTAAGTTGAAATAACAGTGCAATATGAGCCAAGAGAAAAAATATCTTTATACAGTTACAAAGTCAAGGTGCCATCGAGTTTTCATAAACAAGTGGGAAATCTTAAGAAACAGAACAACTAAATGGCAATGTAATCCAATCCATGTATATAGGAACAATTGGCACGAACTGACTAAAAACCTCCAACATTGTTAAAATAACCGCATTTCCCTTTGATATCAAAATTGAACACGATCATTGAAGTGGTGGGATATACAATACATACGAGTATCGAGTTTAGTCACAAAATGTCAGTTTATATTTTTCGTATATGTAGTATATCTAGTGAATGATTTACGATTTCGCAACCTAATGATAGTTGCGAAAAATTTATTATTAATTTAATCTATCTGATCGATTAGTATTAAATATTTGAGATATTTTCAGTCCTTTCGTTTATTCCCCAAGATACTGCTGGCTTTCCAAAGCAATAATAAATGATTTCTTCACTGCTGTCATATTGCAATCAATAATTTAATTATGCGTACAGTGTTTGTGATTCCAAAGATCATTACCGAAGGGCAGTCAACTTGACAAAATCTTGTACAACTAATTCCAATTCTTCCAAAAAAATCCAGTATCCGAATATCCTAGAAATCCAATGTAATACCACCAATTCCAAGTTAATCCAGATAATTCCAGTAATTCCAGTAATTCCAGTAAATCCAAATATACTATGTAGGTACAATACAATAAATTCCCACAGCTGGCGGTCCCTCGTTTTATACTATACACTAAATGGTGTGACCATTGCTATTGTTTTTATCGCTCATAAATAGATTTCAACTTCTTCAGCTAGCTTCATCTCGCACTACAATACTTCTCTGCTATTTGGCATCTAATGTTGCATAACATAGAAAGAAAAGATAGGGGAATGAAATGAATAATAGCTCTGACTGTCTAGCGTATGAGTACCTAATCTTTGGTGATTCTAATTGATAATCCGGTATGTATGTGTGAAAGCAAGAATGGACTAAATGCCTAGTATTTATTACTAAATACTTTATGGATTTACCTCTATGTAGCATAGTTTCTACAATAAATGTTAGTTTAGGTAAATAATGAGCTCTCAGTATTATTGTACTACCAATAAGGATACGACAAGAAGATAGATAATAATAACAATTATTGCGAGTCAAATTAATTTTCGGGTTCATTGTTAAAGTAGCTCGACCTTGCCCAACCTGTAACGCAATAAGAACAAGCAGTAAACAAAACTTATAAAGTACATGTTTTGTTTACCATTACCACTTGTTTACTCACTCATGGTAGTCGATCTCACGTATTGCGACTTACCTGTTTGGGACTTTATTTGCATATGCCTGGTAGTATGCATCGTATGGGAAACTTGTTTATTACTAATCCCTTTTTAGAAAAATATATTCTTAAGTAGTATAGAGATCAGAAATTTCAAAAACCTGTATGTCCGAGGTGCAAAACTATGAATTTGATGTCAGAGAAAAGTACACTTTGATCGCGCAAAAATAACTAAACAAATATACATACAATAGGAGAGCTGCTACTTTGAATATCTGAACCTTTTGACGTCATGAAGTACCAACTAAAAACGTTTGAATTATTTTGTTTTAGTTTGATGGTTTTATTATAGTGAAAGTTTTATAATTGGTTAAAATTTATTTGAGTAAGTTTTTTAGAATTAATATTACTGTGAATATGTTATTTTAAAACCATAATATACATAAACGTAGTATTGATGTTATATTATCTGAAAGTGGTGAGCAACGTTTGATGCATTGAAATTATCTACGCCGTACGCATAGTACGCCTATAAATAAAAAAAGTCACGCATAATTTATTAAATATTTACCAACAAATGTTTTCGTTGTAAACAGTTAATTAAGATAAAACTGCTACATGAAACTTTTGGACGTGACCAGCGTAGAAATTGCACTGTTTAACAGACGCAGACGTTTAACATACACGGTTTTCAACAAGTCTGGAAGCGACCAGTTTTCTAGGCGTGTTAGAAAAAAAAATTCTGTATGTATTTTATAGTTTTAAAATTCTGCCAGATTGATAATAAGAGTTTTTTGTGGGTGTGAACTTTCAGTATCATAAGGCTCAATTTGGTTTTTAATGGAATGGTGTATTTATATCCTAGAATTTGATACCACTCAAATGTGCCAGATCTTTTAACTGGATAACTTTAGAGCATCAATAGTTAAATACTTACCTTATACGCAGAATTAACCTTGAAACTCTTTACTTTACCCACCGAAACTTATTATTATCATTTAGTAGATTTAGAAAAATTATGAAACTTACAGGAAATATTATTTTCTAAAACCCATAGTTTTTGATAAATTATGCGGTTTTCAGACTTTTGTTAAGTCCTGTATACTAGCATCATTAGCAGTATCTAGTGCATTTAATTTTCTCGAGAATTCAGGATAATCATATACCTACATCACAAAAACAAAGAACACCTGTTCTATTCTGAAGTTACTGGGGATGTACTTAAACACTGTCTAAATGATATTTGAAACATCTCTCGGGTCTTCCATTTGTTGGCGAACGAAATTGTAATTAATTAGGTTGGAATTTACTTTGATCTTCTCGTACAATTATTATTAATTAGCTGAAAACTTTGATTAATGGTATCACCAGCATCAGTAAAGTACGATCTCTTGACTCTTGAGTATTTCAAAAGATATTTGAGGATGACAAACAATATTTCGTGATAAAATATTACCTTTAGTTCATTCAGAAATTAATCTTGCCTTTATAACATATCTTGATGTTTTTCCTTTATAAAAATTATTATATATAGAGCGAAGCAACATGTAGTGCTAACGACCAGTTATACTACGCAGCTAAACACGTACCCACTAAACTGGACTAAAAAAAGTATAGTTGGCGTTAATTATTACATACATTTTAGGGAAAATTATTCATTAAAAAAAAATGTGATAAGAAGTTTTTGCCACATATGATATATTCTGTAAAAAATTAAAGTGTATCTAATATAAATGCTTAATGTAAAATATGTTAAATTGTTCATTTCTTTCTATAAAAAAATTCAATGATGATGATGATAAAGGCTATAGTCCCGATATTTTGTAATATTTCCGGTGAAATTAAGTTAATTTCGTTGCTGCAGATCATCAAAACTGTCTTACCCTTGATCCTGGATAGACCTGAATCTTTGATGTGATGGTAGTATAGACGAAGTTTCCTCTTAGGTACTCTTGGGATATCCCCATAAAAAAATCGAGTGGAAGAAGGTTCGGAGATCTTGCCGGCTGCTCATTGGGCTGTCTCTTCCAATTTATCTATTATTCGTTAGTTATCGTAAGCACAATAATATTAATATGTGAAAGTATTTTCACTCAATGCTTTCGCCCACCCGTTGCCATATAAACAAATTGAGTGAACAAAACAAAGGGTTTCGAGTTTCGAGTATTGTATCCAAGTAAGAAACTGCATGTTTCAAGAGCAGGATTAAACAAATTATTTTTTATACATCTTTCAAGGAGTTTTGCAACTTTACCAATTATAGAAATAGGTCTGTGGTTGCTTACTGTGGCCCAGTCACCATTTTTGTATATTGGAGTTACAACCGAAATATTTAATACAAATGGAAACTTCCTTTCTACAGAATTCAAATTATTAATATGTATAACAGTGGTTTTGCAATTTTTGATTTGATTGATTTTACTAGAAAAACCGTCATATCCAGATGCACTGTTATTTTTTAGTTTTATCCTATTTTTTTATATTTTTATCTCTGAAATTAGATGAAGAAAAAAATTGCTATGAAGTTCTATTTGTCGGAGTTCTAATTTTTATTAACATTCATTTTCGCTGGCAGATTTTTCGACATAATAATTAGGTATAAATAAGTAATAAGTACTTCACTGTCATCTGTTATTTTTCCATCTTGTTTAATACTACTTTATTGTTGTACTTATTTATATTCCTTTGAATATTTTTTTATTATTATTTATTCCTATCTTTTTTTCACATCATCAGACACAAGAAGCAAATTTGTTCACGAAACCGGTCACAATAATAAAGAAATTTTGTGAGAATTATTCTTTTTCTTGTCAATATGAACAATTACTCACACTGGATCAATTTACCTACATTATTTTTTTTGTATCATTTTTGTTTTCCATAATTTTGTCACTGTAATATCCTTTTTTGCCTTTTTTACAAAAAAATAATTCTTCTTAATAATTTTTCTACAAGTTCTCTGTTATACCTGTCCTTGTTCTTGTTTCATTTTGTACCTATTTCTATAATTGATATTATCTTTGTTGATTCACGGTTTTATTTTTCGTTCGTTAGATTTTAATGTTATATTTTTTGTTGATATTTTAATATTTTTATTTATAATTTATTTAGAAAACTTGCAGCCAATATGTTTAAATGTTCATTTACTAGATTATCGTGTTTTTTATTCGTATCAATATTTATATTATCTATAAACATGTAAATATAATTTTTTGTACTTTGTTTAAACATATCAAGTGGTATTTCTTCTAAAATTTCCATGAATTTGTAGAAGGAACAAGAACGACATATTCAATAATTCATTTAATTTTGTGATAATATCTAATAGCATTTTTTAAGTTGAAATAAATAATATGAGGTTATTGAAAATAAATACCTTCATATAGGTACTACTCAGAAAAATAAATTTTTTTAAATTTTACACTAATAACTAACTTTTTTTGATATTGTAATTGTAATTGGAAACGGAATTTAAAGCACTATTGAATTAACTATTAAGATAACTACCAACTAGGTCAAATTCAAACGTTATCGAAAAAGTTACAAACAAAATAATTTCCATTAAACCGTCCTTCTATCTCCAGCAATAACAGAGGAACACTTGCATCTCCAATTTGAGACACACTATATAATATTCTTTTTCTAAAGTGATTGTAGACGATAATTACAGGAAAATTTAGTTTTTGAATTCTGATTGCTAATGAAAATTAAAATTTTTGCCTTCACTGTTTTTAAATCATTATACAAATTTAATAATATATCAATTTAGGGTAGACGTCCTAATGTTTAATCCGTCCTGGGTACGGTTTTATTCGGTGCATCCTGGAAATTGAATCCCAACATCAGACTTACAAGCAATAGGCAAAGGCAATAGAAAAGCATCTGGGGTGAGTCGGTGACCTGGTTCGAATTAGGCCGTCGAGACGTCGCAATAACAACATGGGTGTGCTGAGCGAGACGAGTAAATCGATTTTCGATACTACGAGACAAGGCCCGCCAGTACCATAGCGCATGCTTACGCCTTCAGCTATACGGTGAATTTAGGCGGGTAAACAATTCATGAAGAAAAACCCGCGAACAAATTTGGATCTCATCGAGGAAATTATCAGTGTAGTGTGTAGTGTGTGTTCTCACGCACATAGAGTTGTAGATAGAAATATTATGTTTATTTAAGAGTACCTATCTGTTAAATTTTATAAAGTGAAAAAAAGTTAACAGAATATACGCTTATAGTATTTTTATTATTTTAAGAAAATCTCGAATAGTAATTAAAACATACCATATATGTCTCATGAGAATTCGTTTTCTCTTTATCTAATGAATAACTAACTAACTATTAATTTAAAAATAGCTCTCAGCTAGAAGTGCATAACAATTGAAACATTTTATAATAATAATAATAATAAACCTTCGTAACAAATTTTCAGTAGTGTCATTGATTATGAGAGTTAGTTTCTTTGTTAGTCGAACTGATGCATGTGACCTTTACTAGGATCTATTTCATTAATTAGCATTTTTATCTCCTCTTGCCATCTTGCCTGAAAATGTTTATAATTTTTACCCTTTAACTCGCTTTTGTTAAAATACTTGAAAATCAAGCTCTCAAGCTTTGAACTTTGAACTGGGTCTAAGATTACAGACGAGAGTAATTTAATCAGTTGGGAATTACACCTTACCTTAATTGGAAGACATAAAACTTCATCTACGACATAGCTTTATTCCTTTCATATACCTCAAGTCGGTTTATCCGTGCTTAGCTAAATTAAATTGATGGTGAATTATTATAATTAAATATATTGAGGTTTGTGTAAATTGAAAATGATGGTTAAGGTTAAGTTAGTTTAATAACAGAAATATCATATAATATAGATAGATGTAGGACACCTCAGAATGAATACTGATTTCTCGTAACTTATTTCTCTCATGTAATACCTGCTTGCATATAGACTCAATCTAATTTTTTATAGGTACATAATATAATGTGTACTTAATTCAATTTTTCACGCAGACGAATATATCCACCGTGGCTTAATGGAAATTTAAAGCGAAACATTGGCGCATGTATAAATTGAATGGTGATCCTGCAGCCCTTAATGATTTCAGGCGACTAAGAAATATTATTAAGTCGGATATTGACATTGCCTACGCCAATTGCGCCAGATAATCTGAATTTAATATTGCAACTTTTGAACCTGATAGATTTTGAACGTTTTTTAATAGTAAAAAAGAAATACTCTAAAGATCTCGACTCAAATTCTTATGATGGTCAAAAACTAGATAATCCCAGTCACTGATGCCTTCACCGATTTTTTTTAGTAACTTGCCTACCTCGCTAAGACAATCCAGAAATATACAGATTTTTTCGAAAGCATTCGACAGATTATATCATACTATATTGACAAGAAAAGGAATAATTCTCACAAAATTTCTTTATTATTGTGACCGGTTTCGTGAACAAATTTGCTTCACATCATCAGACACAAGAACTTAAATTAATAAAAGAAAATTAACAAAGTGACATAATACAAGGTAATATAAAGCAATTATTAAAATATTGAAATTAATAAACCTTAAAGTAAATCACAGAGAGTAACTATACTAAAAAAATCAATAAAAAAATCTTAATAAAAAGGATAACATTGTTAAGCCGGGCTCAGACGACTGGTGTACTTGGCCAATATTTGTTAATGGCGTATACTTGCCATGTCGTCTGAGTGGTTTACTTGTACAATTATTTGTCATTGGTGAGTATTGGTCAGTTTCCCATCGTCTGTCGGTAAAAATGGCACACGTCAAAGGGATCACAATTATTGGTACACTTGACAAGTGCATACTTGTCTATACTTGTGGTTGCGCTCACACGAGTTGTACATATAATTGTACCTTGCTTCGCTACTATTCATTTTGTATAAGCGGATGGAAGAGGTTCCTTGTTTTAAAAATGCTTTTTTGATTATTATTTAAATACCAAAATCAAAAATCAAAACGAACCAGTCATATGGTGTGCAAAACATTTGAAACATAAAAACCGTAATGCAATTAACTATGGCTTGGAAGAGAATCGAAGAAAAAATTAGTATTCTGTGTTCCATAAAAGAACTTAAAAAGAAAAAGGAATCTTTGATGTCAACATTTCGTCCTCTGATGAGTAAAGTAATGAAGTAGTTACCACAAAAGCTGCACACGCGACGACATTTTTAAGACGACCGATATCCATGATGGTCAACAATCTTCTTTCATTCCACCAACATTGTATCAATTTGCTGGTGTATTTAAAAAAAAAATGTACACGTCGTGTGAGCGCCGTTGCTTGTTAATGGCCTAAATGAGCTGGTACACTTGTCAAGTATACCAATATTGGTGTATTTGTCAAATACACCAGTCGTCTGAGTCCGGCTTTTTAAATTAAGAATATAAAAAAACATTTAACAAAATATTTAAACAGCAAAGATTATATTTTTTTATATTCTTAATTTAACAATGTTATCCTTTTTATTAAGATTTTTTATTGGTTTTTATAGTCTAAATACATATAGTTACTCTCTGTGATTTACTTTAAGGTTTATTTATTTATTATTTATTTCAATATTGCTTTATATTACCTTGTATTATGTCACTTTGTTAATTTTCTTTTATTAATTGTAGTTCTTATGTCTGATGATGTGAAGCAAATTTGTTCACGAAACCGGTCACAATAATAAAGAAATTTTGTGAGAATTATTCCTTTTCTTGTCAATATGAACAATTACTCACATGGGATCAATTTACCTACGTTATATCATACTATATTGCTAACTAAACTGCCTAATTTTGGGTTTCATCCTCTTCACTTCTTCATTCCTGCCTTCCAAATCGGTCTCTGTTGATTACATTTCATTTAACATCTTCATTAATGATACAGTGAGTACTCTTCAAGTCTCATTTTTGATTTATGCGGACGATATCTTAAAATACTTACAACTATTGCTTCTTTGGAGACTGCTCCATTCTGCAACATCATAAATTTATGCAATTGGTGTGTTAAACATAGGCTAAACTTAAACGTCTCTTAAATGTAACCTTACCCAATTAAAACCAAACCTCTTACTTTTGATTATAATAAGTGTAGACAACGTAGTTCTTCAAAGACCTGCTATTCTTGTAGACCTCGGTGTAACAACAGCCAACTTTCGTTTTCACCTCATATAAATAATTTAGTGTCAGAATCTTTTAGTTCCCTTGATTTTTTAATCAGAACTAATAGGGACTCAAATATTAACCTTTAATAATTTTATATTTTACTTTGTCTGGTCTCAACTTGAGTACGCGTCCCTTGTCTGGAGCCCTTATTACAGGATATTATTTGTATATCGCATGAGAGTGTTTAAAGACGATTCTTAAAATTATTGTGGTTCAAGTCTGATGGCGTTTATCCGATAGCTGGTTTTCCGCAACTAAACCTTTTAGGGGATTCTCGACGACTACTTACTCCACACAAAAGACGTAGTTATTGTTCTCAGATATTCCTGTATAAAATCATACAGAGGAAAATTAATAGCCAAGAATTATTAAGCAGATTAAATTTCCACATATAAAATATAAATAAATAAAGATGGTAAACTTGTTATCTCGATATCACCCATACTACTAATACTAATATTTTAAATTACAACAAAAACTGTAAACTGTTTGACGTATTTTTTTGCTTACTTAAAGATATAAAACAAATACCAGCTCGGTAGCACAGCGGGCTAGAGCATGAGTGGCAGTCATAGCTCTGGTCACACTGCCTATCGTGACTGGGTTCGAAGCCCGGCACCGGCACTGGTATTGTCGGTGGGTATGGATGTTTGTCTGCGTTTTTCAAATGTGTAACCTCCTTCCTGACAGCCTTGGATTTGGATTTGGGGGTTCTCTAATTTTTTAGATGTGTAGATACCTATATATTTACAAAAAATAATTAATAAATAAATGAATTTATCTTTGTTGTTTTTTCGTACATTATTCTTTGTAATATACATATATACAGAGTTCTCAAAAAGTCTGAAAACGGCCGATTTTCTCGAAAACTACACGTTACGGAAAAAATAGTTCGAATAAAAGTTTTCCAATTTCTGGAAATCTACTAGATGATATCATATTTTTAGTAGGTGTTTAGTTTCAAGGTCATTTGAAAGTCAATGAAGATATATGAAATTCTGAGTATATAAATACGGGCAGGATGACAGAGCAACGGTTGTCAACTCTCGCGGTGACGTCATTCACGTGCGCTATCTCTCGTTTATTGTATCAGGGTTTGTCCCTGCTCTAATGAGTTCGCCTGTTGAATAAAATGAAAATAAGCAAATAAAATAAAATGCCTAAATAGTTTTACCAATTTTTACCAATTATTTAAGATAAATTAACTCCTATACGAAAAAGTCTATTTGACAGTCACATTTTGTCACTTTGACAGCGATAAAAAAGGTGCATCGTTTTTTATCACCGATAAAAATGCCTGCTCCTCAAAATCAGTGTACATCTAGTAGTCGCACGTCACTTTAAAATCAGTACACCAAACCAAACCATTTATAACAACTGTATTTTTAATAACTATTCCTTCAAATAATTGTATAAATAATAGTATATTATATACCGCGGGACTGAAGTAGTACTTTTAATCCCGCAGGTAAATTATGGCCCTCCCTTCGGAGGGAGACATTTGACAAAATCGCTCGACCTCCGGTCTCGCGATTTTTTCATGTCAGTTTTTCTCTTAAAATCACTATTTGGTAAAATTGTTTCGTTACGAAGAGAAATTTATCCGATAAAAAAAAGCTCCTGTGTTTTTACTGTTGATAAAAATTGAACACTAAAATTATTCATTTCCAGTTAGATAACAAGTTATTTACGTATTTATTTAATAATCAACAATAAGTAAACATATTATATATAGTGTCTATATGCAAATAAACGTTTAAGTTGGTCGTTTCTCACTCAACGAGTTGGTGTTGTGACCACATACATATGTAATTTACTATAACTATATGTAGGTTAATTTCAACACTAGAATCAAAAACATATTAGTAATCATGTCAAAATGTTGTCAAAAATAACAAAAGGAACAAGTAATCAATCAATATAAAAAAGAATTGCGTAATTCACTTATTAATGTAGTAATGAATTTAGGAGATAACAACATATTAGTCACACACTACGAGTACCTATACACAATTATCACAAAAATAATAAAAACAATGAAAAAAATGATAAACACGTACTAAATATCACCAAGTAACTGCAATAAAGGTCCTATTCCTCAATTAGCAAAATTAAGGGGTTTTCCATTAAGTGCAGCAAATTTTTAAATTGAAATAAAACAAAGTGTATATGAGATATTGTGGAAATGTTTATTTTATATGAAATTAGGACATTCAATGACATTTTTTATGAAAAACAATATCGTTCAAATGACCGCCATTCGTTATGTAGCGTGTCACCCAATTTTCAATTACTTTCTCGAATAATTGGGGCTCTGTCATGAATAACACGATGTTATCATTTTAGGCGTTCGTGGTTTATCGGTATAAACAAGAAGTTTCTTGTAGACCTACAAAAAATTATCTGAATGCATTAAATCGCATGGGTTTGGTGGATAGTTAATGTCCCCATTTCGTGAAATAAGGAACCCTTTAAATTTTTTTTTTAATAAGTTGACTCTATCTTGCCTTATGTAACACCGAGTGTAACATATAATAACGTCTTGGTGCAAACACAAGTTGGTTGTCATATCATCCAAACTGAGCGTAAGAAAATCTGTTATTGGGGATACTGCTCATCGTTGACAGTGATTTTTTCGGAGTTCGTTCGTGTGGTTCCATTCACTACAAATGTGACAATTTTGTTTATTTACGTTTGTTTATCGTATTCAGCTTAAGATTTTGGGTCAGTTGAATTTTATAAGGAAAATAAATAAATTGATGAAGTAGTCCATAACTCAAAGTGGAGTAAAAATGTAAAGGGTTAATTTTTCCAAAAAGCACAAAGTCTTCTCCACATGTGTAAACAAGTTTATTAATAAAATATCATAAACATGTACCGTTTTTATAACTTTATGATATCTTATTAATAAACTTGTTTATACATGTGGAGAAGACTTTGTGTGGTTTTTTGAAAAATTAACCCTTTTGAAAATAAAGTCTACACATAATTCGCCTTGTTGATTTTGTTCTTCATTCGCATTTTCCCGAACACCCGCAATGTTTCAAATTTCCCAATTCGACGATTTATGCCTTCTGTAGGTTGATGATGAAGTCCCTAAATTTCATATGGGCCCGGAAAGTTGATTAAACAGTATTTTGATAATAAATACGGGTTATTTCGAACATTGTGGCATGTATAACGTTTCGTGATGATTTGTACTGCATTTAAAAAATTGACAGCGCAACAAATCGCATACGGAGTTTTGCATTTAAAGTGTTGTATCACTGCCATTGAAAACCTTTTATTCCTTAAAATATATTTCAAATAAATCTAGACAATGAAGGCATATAGCTTTTATTAGGATGAAAAATTCTAACCTAAACATTTAATCTACCGGGTGACCACTTTGTTATTAAACCGATTAATTTGAAATTTACATTAGAGGCATAACATCTAAATGCGCAACTTTAGACACTTGGTGGCCTTATTTCTTACTTTCGATTTAGCCGGAAGTGATATCAACGTTCTTTTATTTTAAATACAACTCTACCTGTTTTTGTAATGTCTCTTATTCGTTATAAAATTTACAATACATTTTGAAATGAAATATCATTGTGTGACATATCAATATGTCACACAATGACATTTTATTTCAAAATGGCCGAGAAATTACTATTTTTTTTAAATAGTTCCACCTGACTTTTTTTTTAAATTTTGCAATTGCTTGTTTCTTCTCTATGATTTAATTCCATTAACGTATCGAATTACTCACAAAATATATAAAAAAAAATAAAAAATTCTCCTAATATTTATTTTATTTTTCTAATATCTTTGCGCCAAAACGAAATTTTGGTGCAAATTAAAAATTAAACATTTCAAATCCATTACTCTTGATTACACGGCCAACTTTTGGAAATAATTAATTGAAAAATATCTTTTATAATGTCATTGTATGACATATCAATGGATTTACAAAAACAGGTGGAGTTGTTATTAAACTAAGAAAGTTGATATCACTTCCGGCTAAATCGGAAGTAAAAATAATACTGCCAAGTATCAATAGTGGCGCATTTAGATGTTATGCTTCACCTGTGAATTTAAAATGAATCGGTTTAATAACAAATAAGTTACACCGTGGTCACCCGGTATATTGTTTAATAATAGTCTTCATTTTCTTTGCTATAAATTTCAAAATTAAACTAGATGAAGAAGGCATTTTCTGAAAAGAGGAATGTGTTGGGATAGTTTGTCCGTTTTTGAGGAAGTACATGATGTAATTATAATCATACTATTTATTTGCATCAAGATCACAAAAAAGCAACTAAATCTGAAGTTCAACCCAACAATATTTCACTTACTCTAAATATCATTCTTAATCTATCCATATTCATTATAAAATTAAAAACTTAATGTAAGGAGATGAGATATTATGTTAAGTAGTTGAAAATAATATTATGTTAAGTAGTTGAAATTTTGTTAAGTACCTCCTTGATTGATTATCTTGAATTCTTGACGTTTCCACCATCTTGTACTCTTCTTCTGAAGTGAAGTCATTTTGCTTCAAAAGGGTTTCGCTCTGGTCTTCGCCCAATTACGGATTCTATCCAACTTCCTGTTAAATAATAATTATTAAGAATATAATTATGCACAGTCTCCAACAAATATTGCTGTGTCATATATTGCAAAGGTATAGGTCAATTGCTAAAGTTCTCAAAATATTTGACGTTTTCATGAATTTTTTCTCGAAAACTACTCAGTAGTTCTTTAATTTTCTGTGTATGGACTATCCATTAAAAGGAATGAAATAAGTTGGGGTTCACTCTGTATATTGTTGTTTCTGATTTATCATGAAATTTCCATTTCTTTGTTTTAAAAATATAAAGAGAGAATTTGCAGTCAATAAACCAGATTTAATGCATATAACATGTTTATGTAAATTAGCTATTTAAATATGTGTCATAACGGTTTAAATTTCATATTTTCTTTGTAAAGGTAGATTATTTCACATAGTTTCTATCCAGTAAATTTCATGTTCTTTGTTCCTGTTTTTTTTTTAATTGAATATTAAGTAAGATAACTGCGCATGTACCTAATAGATTAGTTGTTTTTTACGTGTATCGATTCTGAGAATAACTGAAAATCCATATGCTCTGCATAATGAAGAGTTTTGGGTAAATGTGAGATGGGAATACCTAAATTTATAGTCATTTTGTTATCAAAAAGAAGGGAAATATATGATTACCTACATGAGACTTTTAGGACGATAATGTTGAAATAAGCTGAAACTTACACGTTTCTTCGTGCAAGTTTGAAAATATATTAGCGGACAGTGAAAAAAAATTTAAAATGTTCTGTGACTAAACTGATCGTTACTATAGAATTTTCACAAGAAACAATTCCAGTTTTAACTATTGGTCTCAACCTTATCCAAATTTAAAGAACAAATTTATTAAAATGTTGTTTCGCAAGAAACGTTAAAGTTTTTTTAATTAATTACGGTTTTTTAATAATATTTTGCTACTATCAAAATATAAGAGTGCGAGTACTGGTGGAGGGACATTTTAATATGGACGAACATTTTATATGGTCAAGTAAGTTGAAATGAAAAATGATAGTTTCAATACAGGTCACTGAGGTCAGATAATTTCGAAAACCATAACAGTAATTAGTAAGATACCTACTCCAGTATCAAGAAATGGTGACATTCTTGAGAAGAAAAACAGACATCGACACCGTACAGGTGCAGACCATGGTAATAGAAAATCGACTGGATATTAATAAACTCAAAATACAGAGAAACCAATTTACCGGACTGAGGTAGATTGAAACGAACAGTAACTTCTAAAAGATTATTTTTATTTAGTATTTAAACTTTTGCTACTTATAATCATGATTTGTTTATTTTATCGAAAAAATGATTTTTGAAGACATTCCACGAAAAATGGTTATTAAAAACGGTGTATATAAAATGTTTGGTGTATAAAACAATTATTGACATTTACAAATGAGAAACTATTTATAATTCCCAGTCATTTCGGTTGTTAAAAATAAACTTGATAAATAGTATTGTTTACATTATACAAGTTTTTTTTACCAGTTCTTCTCGGTCTATCATACCTTTTAAGAAACATATAATGGAATTTCCTATTCAGTACTTAATTCAAAGATCGGTAATTATTAAATATAAACTACAGTAATATGTATTTCATTAGTCGGGTTAAGTTGAGTTAAATCGTGATCAACTTAAAAGAACATTTCAACTAGTTTTTGTATATTCTTCGATAAATCATAAAAAATATTCATAACACGTAAGAATATATTTTGTATAAAATTTACTAAGCATAAAAAAATTAATTTTGTTCAACTTGAGGTACACGTTGGAACGTCAAACTGATGCATCAATTTATAATATTTTAGCCGCATTAGATAACAATTTGTGTGATTGTAGCCTGTTTTGTTACCATACCGAGGGAGTGTTCAAAGCCAAGCTTAAAACCTTGTTCTCAAAGGTGTGTGGTATGTGTGGCGGCATCCCCCCACGCAAGATCCACAAATAAATAAGTATTAGCAGAATATTTGGGTTAATAACTACAAGTTTGTAAACACCTCATCGAGGAAACTTAAATAGGTAATTAGACAAGTAAGTAAAGATTGAAAAGGTAAATATGTCATAACAATTAAATGCGTCGAAGATATATATGAGTTATTTCGAAAGCATTCGTTGACTGAAACATTGTACGACTCTCATGTAGATAAACTAGTAAACTGACAAATTATTGTTACAAAAGTGTTTAAACTAATTATGTAATGTGTCATGTGAATTATGTGATGAACCTTATATGTATAAACATCCATTACAAAAGTGAGTTAGCAGCACTCAAGTTCATAGTATTACAATAATACGATACGATGTTCGGTTACTTGCAAGACTGAATTGTCGTGACTTGCAGAAACTCTTTTAAACGATTGTACATTATTACAGTTATCACTAGAACGTATCCATTTTCATTGGAAATGCTATGTTCTTCATGTGTGTAAGTAAATATTTATGGCAGTTCTCGGTACATATTTAAATTTCTTTTGTTGTCTTCTTCATCTCTTCCACGACAGCTTGATTGCGAAGTAAGCGCACTCGACCCTAACCCATTAGTTCCAATTGTCGCCTGTGGCACTACCATTCTTTCGGAAGAAGTAATTTATTTCAATATACTCGTACTGTGTGGGTTCGATGTATCCAAATGTGTAACCCTTACAGATGTAGTGGATATAATCAAACATGCATTGTCGTGTATGTCTCCGCAAAGTCGCCAAACCGTGGATTTGTAAATTGAAGCACCATGTGGCACTAAACATTATTATTAATTAATTATTAACTTACGGATTAATTACACTAACAATACGTACACCACTAGTTACTGTAGTCTCTGCTTTCCAGAGTATCATCGAGTCAGGCTATTTTTTCCACTTTACTATTTTATCAGACTCATACGTTGAGTTTGTAAACATTTTATTATGGGAAAAGCAAGTTGCGACTCAGAAATTAGAGGCAGAGCGGCTCAGAGACTCAACTTTGAATCTACCAGTAAAAATTACAAATTTGTTCCATTTAGTTACTAAATACTTAAGCATTTAATTCATGTAATAGTAGTCAATCATTTATAAATAAGTAATAAATGAATTACATAACGAGTTACAAATTAAATGAATTATTATTAATAAGGTAGGCAGGTTTTAGTAACACTTTTTTTAATGTTTGTCTTTCACCGTGAGAGGCCCGACAAGCTTATTAATCATAATGGACATATTCTAACACCGTTAAGACGTAGATGTAGATAATGTTCGTTATGAGAGATTTTTTTAAAGTTAGTCCTGTTGAATATATTGGGGCCACTTTCAACAGCTGGTAATACGATGAGTAATTATGAGTAATTTATACATTAAGTACGTCCACTACTTTTTTTACATTAGCAAATAATATTATACCATGTATCTTGATTTTAATGTGGTTTTGAAGAGCTGCTCTTCCTACTGATTAAATTACGTATTTCCAACTTTAACATTAAGCAAGTAGGCGATAATAGGTTTTATACTTATAAGGTGTGTGTACCTCAGTAGTATGTATGTATGTATGTATGTATAGATAGGTCTGGCTGTCTGTTTGTCTGTCTCTACTTATAATAATAAACTCGATAATAATAATAATATATGTAGTTTATTTGCAGACATGTATTAAATACAAAATATTACTAATATAAGCAATTAAAATAAAATATCTGCAAACGAGACCCAAAAGACAAGTGTGTTTATGGGAAAAAGAAAACCAAAGGTAAATATTTATAACTATTTGGTCATTTGTTTGAGTTATCGTTGCCGATCGCAATAAAATAAAATATAGTGGGTGTATGGAAAGCGGATTTTCAATTGAAAGACCAGTCAGTCCAACGGACTGACAGAATAGATTGAGTTTTGCTTTTTTACTTTTTATTTGGTAATTTTCTATATTACGGAATGTCCGATTTTTGAAATTTTTTTGCTTTTAACATATGTAGTTTTGCCTCCTGAATAAAAAATTCCAATAAAAAATCGGCGCTCACTTTGGGGCCAAATACATATCTCGAAAACTGTTGCCGAGCGCTGATTTTTTTATTAGAATTTTTTAATAGATAGGATTATAGGAAACAACTATTCAACGGACTAAAGTCCCGCCTTGCGTTGAATTATACCTACAAATCCAAATGGGTAGCCAAATTTATCACAGTAACATTGTATGTCTCGACAGTTAGTAGCAACAACTGACCACTAGATGGATAATCTTGTCCTCCATTGGGATAATTTTATCCTTCGCTGTTAGAATTTTTTGTTCAGGAGGCAAAATTACGTATGCTAAAAGCAAAAAATTTTCAAAAATCGTACGTTCCGTAATATAGAAAATTACCCACTATTTTCGAGTTGGGTCCAATATTGTCAGCAATGTAGACTCCAGGGGAATTCACTTGCTTGCGCTTTATATCTAATTAATTGAAGAGCACGATCGCCCCCATTTAACCAACTCTCTATTTTTCTCTTCCTTTTCTTTTTCTGGGATTTATTGCCACATTTCTGCAAATTCCTATATATAAAAAAAATTATTTATCTACAAAATATTCAAATTAACCAGTTTAAAACTGGGAAATAACTTCTATGCTTTTGATGTGATGTCAAAGGAACAGTTAGAGGCAGTGGCGGATCCAGGAATATACTGAGGGGGGGCACACAGTACCAATCTAGAGACAAACTGTGAAGAATCATTGAAATATTTTAAAAAATAAAATACTCTGGAAACAAAAATGATTAAATTATCTATTTCTAACAGAAACAAAAATGTTTAGCTAATAGAGTAAACAGAGCAGTAGCAGTGTCAATAGTGTCATCACAACAGAGCTAATTAGGGAGCAAGTAGCGGTTATTTTAGACCTTACTGATTTTTTAAACAATAAACGAGTAAAATTTTAATATTTAATCATTTATAGTTACTCATTACGTACTTTTTCAGGAAGAAATAACTGAGAAACAAATTTAAACGCCGATTCGAACATACGAATCTTTTGTGTACTTTAGTACTATGAGATAAAGAAATGCAATGAAGCTTACGTTTTAAACTCATGTTCAATCTTTAGACTAGACGCTTGTTTTTAATCGCATCCAGACCGAACTCATGGATTTTAATAAAATCAGAGCTTACGTCTCGATTGACATAGTATTATTATTTATTTATTTATTTATTTATTTATTTAATTCAAACCCAACAGAAAACCATTTACAGGGTATTATATAAAAAAGAATACATGAAATATATATATATATATATATGTATATGTAAAATAAAATAAAAAATTACTTATATTTAACTTAAACATTGACAGCTAACTTTTTAAAGTAATCAGACTACAATGTAATGATCAAGACAAAATATACTCATACTATATAGAAAGTACAAAATATTTAATAAAAAAGGAAAATAATATTAATGCAGCTATTAAATCTCAGTTAATTGGTAATATTCCTGAGCAAATCTTAATAATGTCGCCAAATTACAATTATGTATGTCACAGTTGAATGGTAAATTATTGAAATAGGATGACATCAAAAAAACCGGTGATTTAGCCAAGATATTAGTTCTAGGTATCGAACAAACAAATGTCATACTTTGCCTTGAATTCAGTCGAGGAATGTGAAATTTTATTTCTGATAAGATATTGGGGCAGTCGACGTCATTATGCAATATCTTGAACAAAAAACTTAACGAATATAGAATTCTACGATGTTTTAGTGATTGCATATCAAACATATCTAATAATAGTTCCTGACTAAAGCCTCTCGCAGGGTATGTATGATTACACTTAAAATGCAAGAACTTCATAAATTTTCTCTGCACTGACTCTAAGGCCGCTGAATGGCAATTATAAATCGGAAAGAATACTAGTGAACAATACTCTAATTTTGAGCGAACTAAGGAATTATACAAAGTTTTTAAAGCTAATTCATTTGTAAATGACTTACAATTCCTAATTATAAATCCTAGAGTTTTAACAGAACTTGTTACTAAGTTGTCAATATGGGCAATAAAAGACATATCCGAATTAAAAATAATCCCTAAATCTCTAATTGAATCACATCGTGTGAGTGCAATATTATTTATATTATAATCATACAAGTATGGAGATTTTTTGCGGGAATAGGTTACAACCTTGCATTTGGATATATTTAATGATAACTTGTTAGAGTTGCACCACTCAACTACTCTGTTAAGCTGACATTGCAATGCCTGACAATCGTCAAGGTCCGATATGACACCATATATTTTTAAATCATCAGCATATAACAGCTGCTCACTTTCTATGAACTCAGTAAGATCGTTAATAAACAATAAGAATAGCAGTGGCCCAAGATTCGACCCCTGGGGCACCCCTGAGGAGGCTATAAACAAATCAGATTTGTGACCATTATATGCTACAAATTGCATTCTGTTTGTTAGATAAGACCGAAAGAGTTTCAGCAGTGATGTGCTAATACCAAATCTTTCAAGTTTAATCAAAAGAATTGAGTGATCAATACGATCAAAAGCCTTAGAGAAGTCCGTGTAAACCACATCAACTTGCCCCTGGTAATCCAAAGTATTAGAGATGTATTGAGTCACCTCGAGTAAATTAGACATTGTCGACCTTTTACTCATGAAACCATGCTGTGACATTGATAAACAATTTCTTAATGGGGTATAGATGTGAGTATACACGGACATCTCAAAGACTTTTGCAAAGTTAGGAATTATAGCAATTGGCCTGTAATTGTCTATAAACGCTCTATTTCCATTTTTAAGCACAGGACAAATTCCAACACTCTGGGAAAGTAGAAGTGCGCAAGATCAGATTGAATATTATAAGAAGAGGTGTTACAAAAATTCGGGAGCAATCCTTAATTAAAAAGCTAGGAACATTATCATGGCCAGATGTCATTTTATTTTTTAATTTGTGTATGGCTTCAATCACCTCATTCTCATTAAAAGATGTAATATTTACACAGGTGTTTGATACACAATTATTGCTAACATTATTATTAGTGTAGGTTTCGTATGGTGGGCTACCTCATTCCCTTTTTAATATGAAATTCCCATTCGAATGGAAGATGTTTCCGATTCTGTAATTTCTGTATGAGTCAAATCATAACTTTTTAACTCAGTCTGCAGACGCACTAACAATGTGAATGAAAAACTTGATTTTTGCCTTGTGTCCACACTGGACGTAGCTTGATAAAAATATAGTGAGACAACCGCCAAGCAATAATTCATCATGGTGTGCAAAAAAATTAATAGAAGTTATTTAAGTGAACCCTTGATAGTGAATTAGTGAACAAACACAAAAAAATTCTTATCGAATTAATACTTTTCGACCCGTTTTTGTCGGTGCACAAGTTTCTTTACAATATAATAATTTTGCATTCTTTCGTAAACGTAAACCAGAAATTTTCTTTTCGTATTTCGATTTTATTTAGTATACGGGATTAGAAATTCAATTTACATTAATTCAATCACTATATTGAAGCAAACATTAACATTAAAATAATGTCTGCAAATATTTTTGTATCAACCGTTTTTATGCATTTCTCCCTCGTCATGGTCGGTTTATTATTTTTTCCACTCATACTGTCACAATTGTAAAGACAACAGTGTGGTTTGAAATGTTGTGAAGGTAATATTGTTGTCTGTACGAGTGTGATTTTTAACCGATTTTAACCGATTTTGTGGAAGCGCTGCCAGAAATATTAGGCGGTTGCGTCTCTTTATAATTTTTCACTCAACGGTAAAGCAATGTTTAACTACACGCCTGCAGTATAATTTCATTTTTGCTGGCCATTTTAATAAGATATTGAAGTAAAAGAAACTAAATTTGTCAAACTCTAAAATTAATGTACGGCAACATTAAATAGTTTATCCTTGTGATATTTTTAGTTTAAAAAATAATATTCCAAGCACAACTTCAAATTAAATAGATACCAGCCGTTGATAAAGCATACAATTATAATGTAAATATTTAAAATATGACACATTTAGGAACTTTTTTAACTTCTCCACTCCTAGCAAATAAAGAAAGTTGAACTATCACAACTATAATTAACCCAGAAAATGTCTATTTTGTATAATTAATGTAATAGGTCGAAGTTATATGCTTTTGTGTTTTATTAAATTTGATAAATAAAACTATGTTTAATGTCAACATTTGAAATAAACTCTATACTCTATAGGTGGGGAATATCTAAATGTGCTGACGGTTTTTAATATAGAATAAGGTTTTTTTATCAACGGTCGATATCATGTGTATCGATGTGAATTTTAATCGAGTATGAGAGTTGTTTCAAAATTAGTTGTCTTGATTAATTATAATTGTATCGTGTTTTGTGTATTATTTTTGTACAAATTTAGTTATTACAACGTAGCGTCTTTTCTTTTCCGTCTTTAATTACCTAACGTATGCCAGTTTTGTTTATAGGGTTTTCTAAACCGTGGGTTACCGTCGAGCGTATTGTTAATAAGCGCCATAATATTAAAGAACCAAATAAAAAAATTGAAAACGAAATTTCGGTTTCATTAGACATACATTACTTAACAAGGATGCATGTTCCGTAGAAGAAGCAGGATCACTTTTAATTGAGTTTTAACTTAAGATTTTTTCAGTATAGTATTTTTTATATAAGTTTAACCGACTTATACAGGGTATTCCAGTTTTTTGTAGCAGGACTTTAACAGTCGATAGGCATTTGAAAATTATTAAAAAAAGTTCATATAAACATAGGTTAAAAAATGCTTAGTTTTCGAGATACAGGGTGTTAAAGTTTGAAAATAAATATGGATTTATATATTTTATATTTCCAGAATGCTAAGAAGTATCGAATCCAAACTTACCAATTCTTTACATACAATTTAGAGATTTTAGAATAACAAACTACTACTTTACTTAACCATGGGCGTAGATATATGGATTTACTAAGGCTTTTTTTTTTTTAAAGTAGTACGCCACCGATATTTTGCCATGTTTCCAGTTTAATTTAATAAAGCAAGAAAAAACAAAAATTTAATTTTTCTTGGCACTTTTTGATATGACAAGCCGTTGTTCAGAAAATTTACATTTAATCTTTTGATGCGCGCATCTGGACGAATTTTAGACAAACTTGAAGTCGCTCAGAATTTCACCAAATTTGATGGTCCGAAAAGTCTTTTAAAAAGAAAGAATTAAACATCGCTAATGATGCTTGTAATGAAGTAGGACACTTTTACACGTTGCTAGCTTTTGAGTTTGTGTTTCTAATAATTTATTTTAGTTTGACCGTTGCGTTTTAATACATTTGTGTTATAAAAATTTTGATTTACATAATAAACTTTTACAATAAATATTTTAAATGTTTCATTCTTTCTTTTTAAGAGACTTTTCGCACCATCAAATTTGGTGAAATTCTGAGCGACTTCAAGTTTGTCTAAAATTCGTCCAAATGCGTGCATCAAATGATTAAATGTAAATTTTCTGGAAAACGGCTTTACGCCCATGGTTAAGTAAAGTAGTAGTTTGTTATTCTAAAATAGGCCTCTAAATTGTATGTAAAGAATTGGTAAGTTTGGATTCGATACTTCTTAGCATTCTGGAAATATAAATATAAATCCATATTTATTTTCAAACTTTAACACCCCTGTATCTCGAAAACTAAGCATTTTTCAACCTATGTTTATATGAACTTTTTTTAATAATTTTCAAATGTCTATCGACTGTTAAAGTCCTGCTACAAAAAACTGGAACACCCTGTATATTGAAATTAAAACAAATTTCAAGCCATTTTTTTAATATTTGAAAGAACGGTAATGAACACTACCGTATACTCCAGCCCATAAAAGACGTGTGTCATAATTCGCTGATAGTTTGAAGAAGACTGTTTAACGTTTATCGATATTACTTATTGACGCATGACACATATTTGATGTATCTAAACTTTTTCAGAGAACGCACTTTATCTGGTGTGAAAGGCAATTTTTTTGTCATTTGAAACTTTGAAAGGTTCACTACATTCGATAATATAAAACTCGGGATTGTTTTTTTAAACTGTTACTAGTCTCTGCTTGTTTCAGCAACGTCTCCTGACAAGCGATAAAACAGTTCATATTGTTGTACGTTCAAAGTGTATAAAGAAAGTGGAACCTGCCAAAAGTGTTTATATAAATCTACTGATTCTCCTAAATAACACAGGCACACACAAAAAAATTTTCATATACAGACCACTGTATATCCTTATGTATTTTGATGCGCTAAAACCGAATCCGGTATCACACCACATCACATGAAAATGTTTGTCTTAACCTCAAAAAATACTTTAAATTTTCAATTTTTGAGTTAGGATTGAATTGTTAATTGAAAACGGTGGAATCTACCTAAATCTTATGTAGTTTAAGCCGCTGTATTCGAATCTGATGTTACATTTGCTCCATCAGGCCAGGATTTGTTCTAACCTCAAAAACTTTAATTGTTTTTAGGAGTACGATTGCGTTGTTAACTGAAAAGGTTGCAAAGTAACAGAGTTAAAGTTTAATCAAAGCACAATTTTGAAGATGAAGGTGCAAGTTTGATCTATCCTGTTAAAAACATGGATGTCGTTGAAGAATAAGAAATTAAATGCTATAGCATTGTTGACTTTACTCCAAGTAGCAAAAAGGTAATATGTAGTTCGTAAATGTGGAGTTAATAGGAATCGAATGATCCTAGTCGAGATTTAGGATTACCTAAAGATGGCGTAGAGCTTCTGGCTTCAGCCATCAAGGAGAACAACAATTTGTCCAAAGGAACAAAATATAGTGTATACCAAAGTAGCGAACAAGAGTTTGGATAGTAGTTCCGTCGAGATGAATAATCTTCATTAGTAGTATATTGTAAGTACATACATTAATGGTTTGATGAATGAACCAGGAGTTTTCAAAGATGAAGAGTGGAAACTATTACAGGTTCCTTTAAACGAAATCTAAAGGCACACACATTTAGTCCGGTAGCACACTCAACGGTAAAGAGGGCTACAATAATAATAGAGAAAATAAAATACGAAAAGCATGGGTGGCAGATCTATGAGGACATACAAGTTCTATTTATAATTTTGGAGCATCAATTAGGATTTACCTGGTTTTTTTATGTCTCAGGGATAGTGGAAATCAGAAGAACCATCACAAGAGAAAAAAAAGTATGACTAAAAAGAACATCCTTGGAACCTGATGGGTTCATAGACCCATGATTGGTAAATCCATCAAAACTCCTTCTTTCGTCTCTTCATGTTAAACTTGGTCTAATGAAGCAATTTGTTAAAGCTTTAAACAAAGATAGTGAATGTTTTCACTACTTAGAGGAAAAGTTTCCGTATATGTCTAATGTCTAACGCAAAGTTAAAGGAAGGAATATTGTATGGATCTCAAATTTATACGATGTTAAAGGATGAAAATTTTAAAAATATCAGTGAAAATTTCATGGGAAATCAAAAAAGCTCAGATTATGAAAAAATAGCAGCCGAAAATGATGAATTTAAAATTGCATTTTTTAAATTTATATTGAATAATTGTGCTTTGACGTGTTTATTTCACATTATTATGACTGGTCGCAGAAAAAATAATGTTTCAACTCATATTTAATGGTTATTAAGACACTTGTATTCATTACAATTACGTACCCCGTACCCTTCTTATACTCTTAATAGCTATCATTAAATACTCATTGCACAATATACTATTATGACACATCTAAGTATATAGGCTCGGAATTTTCCATATCATTATCTAGTAAGGTCACGGTAGCAGGGAGGGTAAATGCCTTGATACATATTTACTTGGTTGCGAGGATCGATGGTTCGAATCCATCCTGAGGTAAATTAAAAAATGATTTCTGATTTGCCTCGGACTGGAGCTATCGATGCTCTAGATGTGGTTTGGACTCCACAATAGACTGTAGAGCCTTATCCCTCTCACCTAACACAAAATCCTAGGATTTTCGGGGATTACTTCGGTGACTTCAGAAGCGGTTAAGAACATTTTTTTTTAAGTTGTTTAGTAAATTTGGATGTCTAAATAAAATAAATTTAAAACATTGAAATATTTGCAAAAGAGTTTCCAAATTCTCCTCTGCGTTGATTATTTTGAATTCTTCTAAAGAAATTGAAGACCACGACAAGATAGTCGAAACGTTAAAAATTCAAAATAATCTACGTGCAAGAAAATTCGGAAACTTCTTACAAATCATCAGCTCCATCGGCAAGCCTTAGAATCTAAACTATTGAAATATGATATAGTATTTTTAAGTATAAACCTGTACGTACCTTGCCTTCCAACTTTTAGTATTATACCTTCTTCGAGTGCTCTTCATATCGTCTACATTGCTAAACACATATCCCTCTCGTTAACTGTTAAATTTGATGCTTTTAAAATTGGTCGCATTTCCGTGGATGGACTATAATACTTGTAGGTATGTATAAATAAATATAAATAAAAGCACATTTTTGATAATTTCACGATAATTTTCATAATTTGCATAATAATTTACACACCTTTCGTTCAATCTGTAGTTATTATTTTTAAGTAAATTTAACTAGCCAGAGCTTCCGGCCATTTACCCACATCAGCACGAAATAGCCAGATGCACACCTACCCCGGCACTTCAAGCTCTTTAACTTGACTAGTTAGGTATAAGTTAGCACTCTACTGCAGGTTTATACTCATCGAAGTTGGTAATTGCAAAGTTGAATATCCTATAGATTTGTATTCGGATTTGAATATGTGTAAAATAATAGGGAGCCTAGTAAAACTGGACCAATCAATACAAATTATATAACGTATTATTTCCAGGTTTGTACTTAATATTAATTTAATGCCAGCGTAATTTTTAAAATTTGGCATTATAATTTGCATAATAAATATATATTTCCTGTCCGATACTGAGAAACAGAGAAGAAATAAGGTCACTAATCATAATTAAGAAGTGATGTGTTGGTCATTGTTTCAAACTGTTATAAATTCCAAGGCAGACATCAAAGCTTTTACGTGGGATAATTAAATTCTCTTTACGATGCCCTTTATAACATTACCACCACATAGGTTAAATGGGTCTTAATGTAAAATATATAATTAAACTAGAATTTAGTGAGGTTAATACAACTGATAATAATTTGCCATATCGGGTCAAATGATGTGCAAAAGTTTAAAATGCAGTCGTACGATAATTTTGCTTTTAGATATCCCAATTACGTTGTAATTTAAAATTATTATCAGACATGGATTATGTAAGTAATATATTTGTACAAAAGTATACGGGAAGTGTAAAAATGTGGAACATTAGATATAAATTGAGGTTTTTACAAATTATTCTACTTTCTTTGCTTGATAGGATAAGTTGCTGCCTCGGTTGCTGCAGACCCAACTATGAGAAGAAATTACATGAATAGCTACTGTGAGGAATTTTCTTTTTAACATATGTTTTTCTGATGCGTGTACGTTTTGCTTAAACTCTACTGTCCATAACTTGTCGGATGCTAATTCAAGAGACTTCCAGGAAGTCCTTTACGGTTTTTGGACCAGAGGCCAAAGCGTAATTGTCAGCAATGAATTGATTTCCTTATCCATTTTCTGCACTTCACTTTCAGGATCATGGTCATCTGATGAAATATTATTAAACTTAAGATCTGAGTTATTTCTATATGCGCAAGTGATTTCCTCTCTCTCTCTCTCTCTCACTCTCTCTCTCACGGACTCTTCAGTAACATTCTTACCAGCAGAAATATTCATTTTTTTCTGCAGATCTTAGTGGGATTTGTATATTCAGCTCTTTTATTTTCCAGAGTTTGGAGAAACGAAGCTTGAATATCCGTTTGAATCCTTGTTGAATCACAATTGCTTCCAGGGAGGCGAGCTAACAGCTGATCAGAATTTAGTAACACTATGCCACATTTCCGGAAACTAGATTTTAAGTTGTCGGTAATATTTTGAGCCATTATATATAACACTTTCTTTAACAATGGAGAAAAATTGTGTTTCTGAATATTAGTGTTTCTTACTCCGTCTGCACTTTTCAATCGGACAATACTTTTGCCATGCTAACTTCATAGGTCTGATGAATGCTATGTCGAGCGGTTGTATCAGGTGTGTACTGTTTGGCAGCAAGCACACTAGTGATATTCTATTTTCACGACAACATTTTGGTGTAGATACAATATGAGAGAATAAATTGACAACCGTTTCCTATTAAGTTTTCTGATTCTCAAACCAGTCTGTGAACACAGAAGCATCAAACCAACCACTGGCATTGTTGTCATACTAACAACTAAGTGGTCCATTTTCTATCCAGGTTGTCCACATATGGTTTGATTTATAAACCATATAAGACAGGATTAGTTCTCCAGCGCATTTCCAGTGAACATCAAAGATACTGAAGTTTTGAACGAATTCCTAATTTTCTCAGAATATTTACATCCCCTCTTAACAAGAACTCTTGCTTGGCCAGGACTATCTGTGGTATTGGTATCGACTCATCGAAGTTCCAGATATGTGTTGAAGGAATATTTTATAATTCTTCGCCCAAATTCGAAATGACATCCCAAACCGTATTGTGTTTAACATTCTCTGCAAAGCGTCCTGAAAGACAAGGATTGCGCTTAACTTAATCACGACCATTATTAGTAATTGTTTTTATTGTTATTAAACATCGATTCGAATACTGCTTAATATTAGTCGTAATTCGAAAGCATCGGAAAACCAAAGTTACCTCGATCCTGCTTTTCTAACGTATATTCTAGGCATTCTATAACAATAAGATAACATTTCATGCGCACTTCTAAATGAAAAAATAAGGTATAAGTTACAGCAACACTTACTTCATTACATGAAGAAGCACCAGATGTAAAAAACCACGAATTCTTAATATCTTGTTTTAATATAATGTAAACACCTGATGCAAAATTATAAAAACAGTTTCAGATAGGTCGAAATATTTTATCTGCCTATGACCTCTAGCGAACCGGCACCGTTGCAATAAAATAGATTTTATTTAAATCGACAGTCATGTTCATAATACCTAATCGGGGGATTAAATGTAGTGAAATGGATAGTATGGTTTAAATCGAGGTTTAAATACTACCCATTTCGTTTTCGCAAAATACGGAAAATTTCTAAAACCCCTTTATGCATGTAATTTGTATTTTGTATGACTGATGGTCGAGATGGTAGAGTACCTGCCTTTCACGGGTTCGAATCCCGGTCGTGGCAATGGAAAATACTGTGAGAGGGATTTTTCCATTATACACGGATATTGGATGTGTGTCCCTTGTCTTTAAATGTGTAGCCCCCTCCCGCACAAGGCTCAGCCTTCTGGGATAAAGGGGGTCGTAATTACATGTGGTGTATTTATTTATTTATTTTATTTAATTGGAATCAGTTACTTGATTTGTGCCATTCTGCTGATCTATGTATCGCGTACTTATCGAAAAAATGTTTCTTTTGGTTTGTTACTATATTGATACGTTTTTGTAAATCTTTTCCACGAAATAAACATTGCGGTACAAGTTTAATAACAAATATTGTATAATTACTTAAATTACAGAGCATCATTGGTTAACACTTTTGAGAGTTCATAGTCACCTATTATTATTTATTGATTATTGATATCAGAATCTTGCAAACTTTTGACGGTAAAACTACATAAATATCTATTTATAACTTTTAAACAACTGGAAGAGACATTTATAAATAAAGTTGGTAGTCTGATCAACACACTTAAATGACGGTTTTATTAACCTTGAGAGTACATTTAGGTTTGCATGCACTAATAAAAATGTATGTCTGAAGTACATTCGGAAAAACACGTAGCTTGTACAAAATAATTTGGATCTTATTTTGGGCATTGATTGTTTCACTGATTCTTTGATATTATAAACACAATACGCTTGAGTTAAATTTAAATTTGGGGTTTTCGTATAATTCAGGGTGGGTCGGATCGGAAATTAATTTCCTTAAAATGAGGCATGCTACTTAGCATCTATTTCTTTAATTTTTTGAAAATACGGTTAGAGAGAATACAAAAAAGTTATGAATTTGCTTAATAAAAACTGTCCAAAGTATCGCCGTTATAAAGCATGATCCAAAATTACTTTATACATAGGTCGAACATGACAGAAAAGTACCTATATGATGAAGTTAGAATAAAGGATGTTAACCGCCTGAGAATTTCAAATTATTTTTAAAAAATTTCTCAAAAATGATATATGTAATATGTTTAAGCTGGATCGTTTAGAAAAAGAGTTTAATTAATATTAGACAACAATGATGGTTACATTTTTGTATATATTCTTTGAATGTTTCATTTTTGTATTATGTATCTCCACGCAATTCTTAATCAGAAATTCAAAATGAATTAATATACAAAATAATTGTGCTAAAGGTATGTCATTACTTCAACCATTATACAATTTTCAGCCATTGCCAAAATTTGGAAAATACTTAGTTGTCTTTTCTCAGTCTTTCAAAATTGCGAATAAGTCGAATAACTCATATGAATGTACTGCTGTGCAAATTTAATTAACCTTATTCTTTGAAAAATTGAACTCGATTACACTTTTTAAGAACATTCTCCATTTTGGATATTACTTTTACAGTACAGTAAGTCCAACATAAAAACGATATAACAACGATTGTAAAAATTTTAAAAATAAATTCCAACTGGTTTCAAATAATGAAAATTTCCAAAAAATCTCAAATAAACAAAAAAATTCCAGGAAAAATCATTTCATTTGCGCACCATGAAAATATGTAGTTAACAATAAAAATAAGATTTTTGTTCAGAAAAATGTATTCCAAAATTTTCGTCAACAGTAAAATTACAAGAGCTTTTTTTTATCGGGTTTTCTCTTTGTAACGATATAATTTTGCCAATCAGTAATTTTATGAGTAAAACTGACATGAAAAAATCGCGAGACCGTAGGTCAAGGGATTTTGCTAAATGTCAGTTTTTCGAGCAAAATAAAATTACTGATTTGCAAAATTTTTGTTTCAATGGAAATTTATCCATAAAAGAAAAGTTTGAGTGTTTTTGGCAAGATAAATTAACGACAGAATATTTATGTGAATGAACAACAATAATTATTATTTTCTTTCTGTTCTTATTTGGGATTTACGGCCACACTTCTGAACATTACCCAGATAATCTGAAAAATATCTGGATTATTTAAAAAATAACCTTTACGCCTGTGACTTTACGTCAAAGGAACAGTTAAAGGTTGGTTTTTTGACATAAAATATAATTAAAATAAAATAAAAACAATGATGTTTTGCAGACGTTTTTATTTTATTTTAATTATATTTTATGTCAAAAAACCAACCTTTAACCCTTTGACGTAAAGTCACAGGCGTAAAGGTTATTTTTTAAGTAATCCAGATATTTTTCAGATTATCTGGGTAATGTTCAGAAGTGTGGCCGTAAATCGTAAATCCCAAATAAGAACAGAAAGAAAATACAGAAAGATGCCACAAATAACTTTTAGACAATAATTATTATTATTTATACAATTATTTGAAGGAACAAGGAACAGTTATTAAATACACAGTTGTTGTAAATTGTTTGGTTTGGTGGACTGATTTCAATATTCTCTTATCTAGTTTTCACACGTGTCCAATATTCGTTTTGACCTTTTTTATTCGAGGCTCTTAAGTTACGAAATTTTTCAGGATCAACTTAAAAATTATAACTGACAGGACAGATAAGGTGACGTGCGACTACCAAATGTAGTTTGATTTTGAAGAACAGGAATTTTTATTGGTGATAAAAGACAATGCACCGTTTTTAACGTTGTCACAGTGACGAAAATATCACTGTCAAATAGACCTTTTTGAGTTAATTTATCATCGATAAATTAACTCCTATATGAAAAAGTCTATTTGACAGTCACGTTTTGTCACTTTGACAGCGATAAAAAAGGTGCATCGTTTTTTATCACCGATAAAAATGCCTGCTCCTCAAAATCAGTGTACATCTAGTAGTCGCACGTCACTTTAAAATCAGTACACCAAACCAAACCATTTATAACAACTGTATTTTTAATAACTGTTCCTTTAAATAATTGTAAAAATAAAAATAATTATTGTTGCTGTTCGTTCACATATTCTGTCGTTAATTTATCTTGCCAAAAAACACTCGAGCTTTTCCTTTATGGATAAATTTCTTTGTAACTCAACATTTTGCCAATCAGTAATTTTGCTCGAAAAACTGACATTTGACAAAATCGCTCGACCTACGGTCTCGCGATTTTTTCATGTCAGTTTTTCTCTTAAAATTACTATTTGGCAAAATTGTTTCGTTACGAAGAGAAATTTATCCGATAAAAAAAAGCTCTTGTGTTTTTACTGTTGATAAATTAACTCCTGACTTTTATGTCAGTTTTTCTCATAAAATCACTGATTAGCAAAATGATTTCGTTAAAGGAGAAATGTATCCGATAAAAAAAGCTCTTGTGATTTTACTATCATCGAGAAAAATGTCTGTTGCTTTTTTCGTAGTAGCCATGTCATTGAGTCAAACTAAAAAAGTCATTTAAATAATTAAAATCTGACATTTCCCGTGATAAGAAACATCACAAAAAGTTTCTATTTTTTATTATAAATTATTTGTTAAACTTTAAATAAACAGGTTTCTTGTTTTAATAATTATTTTAGATAATATTTTTTAATCATATATTAATCTTCTGTAATACACACGAGTTCGATTTTCTACTCGGGTAAATTTTTCTTGAGTGACTCAAACCTGTTTTCCGGTAAAAAAACGACCTCTTGTGTAATTAATGATAAAAAACAATGCACCTTTTTTATCGCTGTCAAAGTGACAAAAATGTCACTCTGAAATAGACTTTCTTATAGGAGTTAATTTATCTAAAAGCAGTAAATTTTTATCTTTTTAAACATTTCACGAGCCTATACTATTGTACCAGATACCAGAGTGTACCACTACGACATTGTTAAAGTTAGTTACTCAACAATAAAATTATCAAACATACAATGTTACATTTATTTTGCTTCTCTTTATTCATGCTATACTTGCATAAATATTTTGAGTTAGAATGCGTGTAAACAAAGCATTACGGTACGTGGGCAGTCTGGCGGGAAGCATGCAATCCGTCCATAACCTACACCAAGTTGAATACTGTTCGGTTCGTTGTAGTGTTCGTTGCTTACTGTTTATCCACGGTTGCCAATTCGTTGGGATTGCCTTGCTTCTAATAATCAGAAATATAAATATACTTCTTGCATATTGGTGTTATTGATTGCTGAATTCGGGTAGAATAATTTTAAATATTAGGTGCGATAATTATTTTGGTTTCCTACATGATTTTTTTGCAACTGAGAAGATACATAGGTAACATAGGTATGTGACTAAAATAATAAACTAGTTTTTTTTTATAAAAAAACATGTAAAAAATATAAATTTTTCCATTAGTCTGTAGTACGTCTTCATATATTTTATTTCTTATAATTAATGCGTTTGAAATATTCGATTCGAATATTTTCATTTATTGAATCAAGAGAACATAAAACAAATAATTTGATTTGCCGTGATGAAAAACATTGATGAAAGTAATTCACTATTTTGTCATCATCTCAAGATGAAAAGTTAAAGTGACCTTAAAACATTTCTAGTTGATACCGATTTAGTTGGAAAATGTACTTTTTATTAATTTGATGTTAGTAAAAAATAAATCAGTGCCATTTTACAAAATCGAGGAAATTTGATCTATTGGGATTAATTTGAATATTAGCGAATTTAAATGAAGCTGACCATCATTCACTAATTTTGCGCAATAAATTATACATATACAAGGTGTTTCCAAATTTGCCCATGTTGCCCTGCTAACTTAATATCAAGTTAGCAGGGCACCCCGGGAAAAAAAACAACAATAGCGACAAAATCGGTTGACTCGCAACTAATTAGCGACTAATAAGCGGCAAATTTTCGGCATAGCAACTTTTCGATTTGCCCATGTTGCCCTGGTTGCCCTGCTAACTTTATATCAAGTTAGCATGGCATCCCGGGGAAAAAAAACAACAATAGCGACAAAATCGGTTGACTCGCAACTAATTAGCGACTAATAAGCGGCAAATTTTCGGCATTCCAATTTTTCGATTTTCCCATGTTGCCCTGCTAATTTTATGGACATGTAAATAATGCATTAATTGCATTGTCGTGGGACGCAGCCATATAAAATTGTTTAAAAACCGGGTGTTTTTAATTTAAAATTGTTTATTTTGTTTAAAAAATGTTTTTTTTATCCAACAATTAAAACAAAATATAAACAGTTTTAAATAAAAAACACGTTTGTTGAAAATTAAAAAAAAAACACTATTTTTGTCAACCTTGCTTTTTCCTGATTCGATTTGAGAATTGGTCTATCTTGTACATATTAAAATAAATATTAATGTCGCTGTTTTAGGGTAAAATAATAAAATGCACCAAGTAAAAAAAACAGGAGATGTCTTAGATGTGTATTCATATGCAACTATGCAATTTTTTATATCTGGTAAAACCAATATCTAAGTTTTTCATTTCTATATCGTATAACTGTTTTCGAATTCCACAAAATATCTGACATGTTTTGAAACAGCTGGTTACTTGAAGAGTTATTATCTTGATTGTTTCTAGTCGGAAAGTTTTCAATATTAGTGCATTGGATTATAACATTGTTGCCACATTTAGTGTAGTATTTATGTATTTTACAAAGATTTGCACAAAAAATCAAATCTACCATTAATTTAAAATAAGTTTGCTATCGGTTTTAAAAGACAAGAAAAATCAGTAGCGATATAAAATTTTGTTATCGCATCGTGTTGAATATGAAGGTCCTGTTGAAAAATATGGAGACATTTTTTCGAAATTAAATACCGTGGTAGAACATAATATTGTCAACAAAAAATAAACTTCAACCCTCTGTATCTCTGAAACGGATGGTTTATGTAATGATTCTGTGAAAAATTGGAAATATTTTTCACTATTCTATCAATTTTTTTCGGGGAAATCTTACTCAGCCTCAGTAATTTTTGGATATCTTATGATATGTGTGTTCTATAATGTATTTGATATTTACTAATTGTTTAACGTAGCTTAGCTCCTATGCTCCATTCATTTGTTGGTATTTCGTGACCAAGTTACATTCAACAAACAGTAACAGTGATAGTTTCCATCGCTTTATGTCCAAAACACATGATAACCTGCGGGTTTATTATTCGAGTTTCGAAAATGTTTTCCTTTTGATGTATCTTTTCAGTAATATACCAGTTTTAGTTAATTTTATCCACCAAAAAAAAATAATTATTACAGTATGCTCGACAGTATGTACATACATGTCATGCGTCCCAAATTCGATGCCCACCATTGGGATTACGGAAACGGTAAGAGCCACAAGAGCAGTTAGCAAATTTTATGCTGATTCCAAATCTGTTAAAAAATCACGGCTAACTGAAATTGTTTTTCAGATTTTCCAAAAAAAAGATTATTTTGTAATTTCTCTTCTTGACTCTAGCCAAGTAATCCTTTGTCAGACATGTTTTTGTAACTATTCGTGAGGTGTCGGAGGCCACGGAAAAACTGTCCAACATCGGGCAACCGAAAAAAAAAAGAAAAAAGAATAATCATAATACCTAATAATAAGTTAAGTAACAATTAAGTTACCAGCACCAGTTTACCATGTTTAAATAATAATTTTATCGGCGAAGGACAAAATTATCCCTCTAGTGGTCAGTTGTTGTCCTTCGCCCATATTGATTTGCTTGTCTGTCATAGTCATAGACACTAGTTTGGTTTGCCTTTATATTATTCGTCTTTTCAATTACCTATGGCACACTGACGAGAACAGAAAATGTTCGAAACCGGTTTGTGTCTGGTGTAGAAAAGACGAATAATAAACTTGGCTACCCATTTGGATATGCAGGTATAATACAGCGCAAGCCGGGGCCCTTGCCCGTTGAATAGTTGTTTCCCCTATAATCCTATTTATTATTAATAATTTTATATTAAACTGAATAATCGATATGGGGAAAAATTTATAATAACAACAATTAACAAAGTAATTGAAGAAATACTAGTAAAAAAGTAAACAGATTTCGTTCAAGATGGCCTCCATTTAGCTGAGTATATTTTTAGCATCTACGCCTAAATCTCGGCCTAAATGAACTGATTACTCTTCTAAGAGTATTGGCATTTATGGTGTCGAAAACGTAATTCTGTCTTCCAAAATATCGATAGTTTCCGGGCATTCAAAATCAAGCACTTCATTTTTCACCGTACCCCATAAATAAAAATCAGGAAAAATTTTATCAGCAGAGCGTGGAGGCTACAATATTGGTCCTGTATTTGAAATTATGTGGTTATCAAAATTTGCCTTTAATATTCGCCTAATACCATTAGTGTTATGTTACTAATTACTAACTTCTTGCATGCGCAAGAATGCCCTTGATGAAGGGTAAAATCTGAAAAAAAGAATTCAATATGGATGCCATAAGAAAAACAAAAGTTATCTCGGATAGGTACCTCGAAACAAAAGACATTCGTTTTTACACCGACATATTATTAGTCTCCGAAAAATGCCCTAATGTAAAAGTGTAAAAAATGTTCGACTAAGGATTTCTTGGCTACTGCCAAAAAGAGAAATCACAAAATTTTCGTTTTTTGGAAAATTTGCCTTTAATATTCGCCTAATACCATTAGTGTTATGTTACTAATTACTAACTTCTTGCATGCGCAAGAATGCCCTTGATGAAGAGTAAAATCTGAAAAAAAGAATTCAATATGGCTGCCATAAGAAAAACAAAAGTTATCTCGGATAGGTACCTCGAAACAAAAGACATTCGTTTTTACACCAACATATTATTAGTCTCCGAAAAATGCCCTAATGTAAAAGTGTAAAAAATGTTCGACTAAGGATTTCTTCGCTACAGCCAAAAAGAGAAATCACAAAATTTTCGTTTTTTGGAAAATGATTTCATTTAACCGAAATTTCTTAACAGATTGGGAATCAGCATAAAATTTGCTAAGATTTATAATACAAGGTGTTTCTAAATTGACTACCATAAATTTAAGAGCTTGTAGAGAACGTTAAAATTAATTTATTTTAACGTTAAAATTAATTTATTTTAACGTTCTCTACAAGCTCTTAAATTTATGGTAGTCAATTTAGAAACACCTTGTATTATAAATCTTAGCAAATTTTATGCTGATTCCCAATCTGTTAAGAAATTTCGGTTAAATGAAATCATTTTCCAAAAAACGAAAATTTTGTGATTTCTCTTTTTGGCTGTAGCGAAGAAATCCTTAGTCGAACATTTTTTACACTTTTACATTAGGGCATTTTTCGGAGACTAATAATATGTTGGTGTAAAAACGAATGTCTTTTGTTTCGAGGTACCTATCCGAGATAACTTTTGTTTTTCTTATGGCAGCCATATTGAATTCTTTTTTTCAGATTTTACTCTTCATCAAGGGCATTCTTGCGCATGCAAGAAGTTAGTAATTAGTAACATAACACTAATGGTATTAGGCGAATATTAAAGGCAAATTTTCCAAAAAACGAAAATTTTGTGATTTCTCTTTTTGGCAGTAGCCAAGAAATCCTTAGTCGAACATTTTTTACACTTTTACATTAGGGCATTTTTCGGAGACTAATAATATGTCGGTGTAAAAACGAATGTCTTTTGTTTCGAGGTACCTATCCGAGATAACTTTTGTTTTTCTTATGGCATCCATATTGAATTCTTTTTTTCAGATTTTACCCTTCATCAAGGGCATTCTTGCGCATGCAAGAAGTTAGTAATTAGTAACATAACACTAATGGTATTAGGCGAATATTAAAGGCAAATTTTGATAACCACATAATTTCAAATACAGGACCAATATTGTAGCCTCCACGCTCTGCTGATAAAATTTTTCCTGATTTTTATTTATGGGGTACGGTGAAAAATGAAGTGCTTGATTTTGAATGCCCGGAAACTATCGATATTTTGGAAGACAGAATTACGTTTTCGACACCATAAATGCCAATACTCTTAGAAGAGTAATCAGTTCATTTAGGCCGAGATTTAGGCGTAGATGCTAAAAATATACTCAGCTAAATGGAGGCCATCTTGAACGAAATCTGTTTACTTTTTTACTAGTATTTCTTCAATTACTTTGTTAATTGTTGTTATTATAAATTTTTCCCCATATCGATTATTCAGTTTAATATAAAATTATTAATAATAAATAGGATTATAGGGGAAACAACTATTCAACGGGCAAGGGCCCCGGCTTGCGCTGTATTATACCTGCATATCCAAATGGGTAGCCAAGTTTATTATTCGTCTTTTCTACACCAGACACAAACCGGTTTCGAACATTTTCTGTTCTCGTCAGTGTGCCATAGGTAATTGAAAAGACGAATAATATAAAGGCAAACCAAACTAGTGTCTATGACTATGACAGACAAGCAAATCAATATGGGCGAAGGACAACAACTGACCACTAGAGGGATAATTTTGTCCTTCGCCGATAAAATTATTATTTAAACATGGTAAACTGGTGCTGGTAACTTAATTGTTACTTAACTTATTATTAGGTATTATGATTATTCTTTTTTCTTTTTTTTTTCGGTTGCCCGATGTTGGACAGTTTTTCCGTGGCCTCCGACACCTCACGAATAGTTACAAAAACATGTCTGACAAAGGATTACTTGGCTAGAGTCAAGAAGAGAAATTACAAAATAATCTTTTTTTTGGAAAATCTGAAAAACAATTTCAGTTAGCCGTGATTTTTTAACAGATTTGGAATCAGCATAAAATTTGCTAACTGCTCTTGTGGCTCTTACCGTTTCCGTAATCCCAATGGTGGGCATCGAATTTGGGACGCATGACATGTATGTACATACTGTCGAGCATACTGTAATAATTATTTTTTTTTGGTGGATAAAATTAACTAAAACTGGTATATTACTGAAAAGATACATCAAAAGGAAAACATTTTCGAAACTCGAATAATAAACCCGCAGGTTATCATGTGTTTTGGACATAAAGCGATGGAAACTATCACTGTTACTGTTTGTTGAATGTAACTTGGTCACGAAATACCAACAAATGAATGGAGCATAGGAGCTAAGCTACGTTAAACAATTAGTAAATATCAAATACATTATAGAACACACATATCATAAGATATCCAAAAATTACTGAGGCTGAGTAAGATTTCCCCGAAAAAAATTGATAGAATAGTGAAAAATATTTCCAATTTTTCACAGAATCATTACATAAACCATCCGTTTCAGAGATACAGAGGGTTGAAGTTTATTTTTTGTTGACAATATTATGTTCTACCACGGTATTTAATTTCGAAAAAATGTCTCCATATTTTTCAACAGGACCTTCATATTCAACACGATGCGATAACAAAATTTTATATCGCTACTGATTTTTCTTGTCTTTTAAAACCGATAGCAAACTTATTTTAAATTAATGGTAGATTTGATTTTTTGTGCAAATCTTTGTAAAATACATAAATACTACACTAAATGTGGCAACAATGTTATAATCCAATGCACTAATATTGAAAACTTTCCGACTAGAAACAATCAAGATAATAACTCTTCAAGTAACCAGCTGTTTCAAAACATGTCAGATATTTTGTGGAATTCGAAAACAGTTATACGATATAGAAATGAAAAACTTAGATATTGGTTTTACCAGATATAAAAAATTGCATAGTTGCATATGAATACACATCTAAGACATCTCCTGTTTTTTTTACTTGGTGCATTTTATTATTTTACCCTAAAACAGCGACATTAATATTTATTTTAATATGTACAAGATAGACCAATTCTCAAATCGAATCAGGAAAAAGCAAGGTTGACAAAAATAGTGTTTTTTTTTTAATTTTCAACAAACATGTTTTTTATTTAAAACTGTTTATATTTTGTTTTAATTGTTGGATAAAAAAAACATTTTTTAAACAAAATAAACAATTTTAAATTAAAAACACCCGGTTTTTAAACAATTTTATATGGCTGCGTCCCACGACAATGCAATTAATGCATTATTTACATGTCCATAAAATTAGCAGGGCAACATGGGAAAATCGAAAAATTGGAATGCCGAAAATTTGCCGCTTATTAGTCGCTAATTAGTTGCGAGTCAACCGATTTTGTCGCTATTGTTGTTTTTTTTCCCCGGGATGCCATGCTAACTTGATATAAAGTTAGCAGGGCAACCAGGGCAACATGGGCAAATCGAAAAGTTGCTATGCCGAAAATTTGCCGCTTATTAGTCGCTAATTAGTTGCGAGTCAACCGATTTTGTCGCTATTGTTGTTTTTTTTTCCCGGGGTGCCCTGCTAACTTGATATTAAGTTAGCAGGGCAACATGGGCAAATCGAAAAGTTGCTATGCCCAAAATTTTCCGCTTATTAGTCGCTAATTAGTTGCGATCGAATAACATCGATACAATTTTTTTTTTTTAAATAACAAATTGCCCTGCTAAGTTTATATCAACTTAGCAAATCAACAGTGCCACAAAATTTATTAAAAAATTAATGGATTATCTTGAAGTACGTAGTTTTTTTGTCGCTAATTAGTTGCGATGAGACAAAGGCCGAAGATATTATTTTGAAAAAACGAGGGCTTGAAAATGTTGAATTGATAATGCTGGGTAACTAAGCCTATCAAACGATCGATGTCTCTAAAATTAGCAGAACACAGTCAGCAGAACAAAAAATTCGTTTTCTCGGCAATTCCGAACTGCAGAGCAATGGGTTCTCGAGTTCCTCGAGTATGTACATGTAATTGAGTACCTACGGGGACTCGAGTTCCTTGGGTGCCCAAATCGAAAAGTTACTTAAGTAAGTAAGTCGAAAATGTTTTGCTCATTAGTAGCTAATTACTTGCGAGTCAACTGATTTTGTCGCTATTTTTGTTTTTTTACTTCGGTATGCCTTGCTAAATTGATATAAAGTCAGCAGGGCAACTATAATTTAAAAATGTATTTAATATATATTTATATGACTGATGGTTGAGATGGTAGCGTATCTGCATTTCACCCAAAAGTCCCGGGTTCGATTCTCGGTCGTGGCAATGGAAAATACTGTGAGCGGGATTTTTCCATTGTACATGGATTTTGGATGTGTGTCCCTTGTCTTTAAATGTGTAGCTCCCTCCCTCACAAGGCTCTTCTAGAGCCTTCTGGGGGAGGAGTGGGGGTGATCACAGAACTCTCATTTTTAACCTACTAACAAGTTGCCCTGCTAAGTTTATATCAACTTAGCGAAGCAACAATGTTACAAAATTTAGTAAAAAATTAATGAATATTAACTTAAAATACGTAGTTATTTTGTCGCTAATTAGTTGCGATGAGACAAAGACCGAGGATGTATGGGAATGAATCAATCGCGACAATTTTTTTTCCTTAGCAAATAATGAGAAGGAGCCTAGCGACAAATTTTAAGACCAAAAAGTTTTGATTAAACCGAGGATTAAACTCATAACTTATAAATTTAGTGGGTGCCCTGCTATCTTTTTGCAGGAAAATGACTATATTTCTTTAAAAACGAGAAAGAATCAGTCACGAAAAATTGTTTCCGTAGCAACTAATTAAGAGGAGCCTAGCGACAAATTCTGAGACGAAAATAGTTTCGAGAATATTTGTAACTGAGCGATTGAGGGGGTGCCTTGCTACACGGAGAGAAAAAAAATACGAAAAAGTAGCATTTTCTCTGTCAAAATGAAACCTTTTGTGAAATATTCTACGATTTAGCATTTTTATAATACCTACTAATTTCTTCAGTTTCGTATTATTGCAAAATGTTTGTAACTGTCAGGGGCCAAAATTATGATTTTCTAATGCAATTATCAGCTATAAAATATCCCTAGGACATTGATAACGTACGAGATAATTCTATGACAATCGAAAGCACGTTGCTTGAGGTTGTCATAAAATTATGAGGCATTTGTCAATGTCAGAGGGATATTCGGTCGGGAAATTTTTTGAAAACAATTATTTATTTATTAAAAGTTTATAGATTGAGAATTGACATTGCCAAAACGTGACATTTTGAAATTTATTTGGCAGTTGTTATGAAGTCTTCAAAGTTCAATAATTTTGTTGTCATAGTGATTGAAAATTTCCCTGGATGGTGTTATCAGTGTAATGTTAAAATGATTGGGTGATTTCTGTCACATGACAAGAAATAACGAAATTTAATTGGTTGTTTAAACTGTCAAAAAATTTTCTCGTAAACCGTAACCGACCGCCGCGTTTTCTCTTCGGATTCGTGTTCTTGAGGGTCGAATTAGGTAGAATCTACCCTCCCAAACCCCCGTGTGTCACGATAATGCATACTTACCGATTTTTTTTTTTTTGAAAATTGCATTTCAAGAATTTATTACTGATATTTCTGTGACTATTTCACTCACCTTAAAATTATCGCATAATCTGACCAATCACAAACCAAAGACAGCTTGTATTACAGCGAAAACACCGACTGTCTTTCAATTCTAATTGGTCTATCTGCGTGGTGTTTTCAACGACGTAACCATGGATACGGATGGCTGTAACCATGGATATGGATGGCAAAGCAAAGTTTGACAGTTTAATAAAAATTAATTATAGAGACAGACGTCAAAATGATTCGCTTCGGTGCTACTTCAAGTGAAGTTATCAACCAAAATATTTGCTCGTGAAATAGTCTAATAAATGACCACTCGTGATTGAATTTATCTTATAAGTCTATCTTTTATTTCTAAACTCAACTGAGTTACTTGAAAACACCACTCGTCCTGCGGACTCGTGGTGTTTCCAAGTAACTCAGTTTCGTTAGAAATAAATCGACAGACTTATCGCGAAAATTCAATCTCTTGTGGTATTAAAAATTGCTTTACTGACTAACTTTTTGCCAGGAATACAAATTTTTATAGAAAAAAACAATTGAGCATCGCATTACAGAGATATAGCTATCGACATTGTTTTTTCTTATGTATCACCCTGTATATGATTACAACTTTTGATTCATCGTTTTTTTCCTAATTTCATCGATATAAACATGTAAGCTATTATCTTTTATTTTTTGCGAGATATAGATAATTACATAATTTAAATTACAACAATTAATATATAATTATTTTTTATAGATACTGTTCAAACTGCCTTCCTTGATTTTCTACACCTAACCTATATCTTTTTTCCAAATTATCTATATTTCGTAAAAAATAAAAGATAATAGTTTACACCTCAGTTTACACGTTTATATTGATGAAATCAGGATAAAATGAAGAATCAAAAGATATAATAATATAGGGTGTTACATAAGAAAAAACAAAGTTGATAGCTATATCTCTGTAATGCGATGCTCGATTGTTTTTTCTATAAAAATTTGAATTCCTGGTAAAAAATTAATCACTAAAGCAGTTTTTACTTTTACGATAAATTAAAAAACAACAAAGTTACAGTAGAATCTAACAATTTCACGTGATGACCCTGTACATTAAAATTGATTTATAAAAGCGAATCAACCCACCCAGCAGAGATATTCATGGAATATTCTTATAATGTTCGTCGAAAATTCACGAACATTGGAGCGAATATTCAAAGAATATGCTACTTACTATACATTGTATTCAAAAAATATTTAAAAAAAATTATGCATAAATTAAAAATCTTGAATGCTGTCTCATATCGGAGACAGCATTTTTGAGCTAAACATGTCTTCCTATATATAAAACTTGTGATAATATGAAAAAATGGTAGAACGTGAGACAATAAAACTCTTTTTTAATTCAGATAAAATCATTTTAAATTACAAGAAGTATGAATTTCAAAATCTTACAGAAAATAGTGATATAGGCGGCAGCCTTTTTGGAGGACACATGTTTTCTCATCTACAAAGATTTGTGAAAATATGAAAAGATTATAAATCTCTTTTTTGATTAGCACAAAGCCATTACAAGTGATAAAAAATTACGCATTTAAAAATCTTGAAAAAAATTATCGCTACTGACGAAATCTATGTAACTGACATTTTTTCAAGATTTTTCCCTGAATTCTTTTTTAGTACTTCGAATAACTTTGTGCTTATTAGGAAAGATATTCATAATCTCATTTCCTACCTTATTTTCATATTTCCACAATTTTTATACATAGGAATTTTGCAAATTTTTTGCAAGATCTTTAAATACATAATTTTCCATCATTTGCAATGACTTTGTGCTAATTAAAAAAGAGATTTTCAAACTCATTTTCTACCTGTTTTTTTATTAATACTCTTTGCAAATGATAAAAAAGTATCCTTTTAAAAATATAGCAATAAATGATCATAATATCGGAGACAGATTTTTTGGGTTACACATGTTTTCCTACGTACAAAAACTTGTGAAAAAAAGGTAAGAAATGAGATTATAAATATCTTTCCTAATAAGCACAAAGTTATTCGAAGTATTAAAAAATAATTCAGCGAAATTCAGTAACATAGATTTCGTCAGTAGCGATATGACCATTTTTTGCAAGATTTTTAAACACATAATATTTCATCATTTGTAATGACTTTGTGTTAATTAAAAAGATTTTTAATCCCATTTTGTATGTTTCTTTTATTTCATTAACAGACTCATTGCACATGATAAAAAAGTATGCTTTTCAAAATTTTGCAAAATATCATCGGAGACAAATTTTCTTTTATTCCCGTTATTATAGAGAAATAATTTATTTCTGTTATTAAAAGAAAGAAGTCATTTTCCTGCAAAAGATAGCAGGGCACCAGGCGCGGACTGGCAATATTTTTCCAGGGGTGCTAATATTTGTAGGGGCCCGGAATCGTGTGTAGCGGCCTGGAGTTGTGATTGAATGCGATACGATTGAATTTATTACGCACTTTCCTAGAAAGGCGTCAAGTGCCGTCCAGTCATTCACACTACCACACTAATAATTAAATAACGTTTAACGTGAAGTGAAAGTCAATTTCCTTTATTCCTGTCTAGCTGATTTAAAAACACATATATACGTATATATGTATGTATATGTTGGGACTGAGAGGGCCCGGGGCCCGGCTTAACTCCGGGCCCGGGATGCTCCAGCACCCATCCCTGGCCAGTCCGCGCCTGCAGTGCACCCACTGAATTTGTCAGTTATGAGTTTAATCAAAATTTTTTGGTCTTAAAATTTGTCGCTAGGCTTCTTTTAATTATTTGCTACGGAAAAAAAATTGTCGCGATTGATTCATTCCCATATCTTCGGTCTTTGCGAGAGTCTTTGTTTCCATTAATTTTTTAATAAATTCTGTAACATTGTTGCTTCGCTAATTTGATATAAACTTAGCAGGGCAACTTGTTATTAAAAAAAGTGATTTTGGGCGGTTTATCAATATTAAATAAATTTTTTTATTATAGTTGCCCTGCTGACTTTATATCAATTTAGCAAGGCATACCGAAGTAAAAAAACAAAAATAGCGACAAAATCAGTTGACTCGCGAGTAATTAGCTACTAATGAGCAAAACATTTTCGACTTACTTACTTAGTAACTTTTCGATTTGGGCACCCAAGGAACTCGAGTCCCCGTAGGTACTCAATTACATGTACATACTCGAGGAACTCGAGAACCCATTGCTCTGCAGTTTGGAATTGCCGAGAAAACGAATTTTTTGTTCTGCTGACTGTGTTCTGCTAATTTTAGAGACATCGATCGTTTGATAGGCTTAGTTACCCAGCATTATCAATTCAACATTTTCAAGCCCTCGTTTTTTCAAAATAATATCTTCGGCCTTTGTCTCATCGCAACTAATTAGCGACAAAAAAACTACGTACTTCAAGATAATCCATTAATTTTTTAATAAATTTTGTGGCACTGTTGACGTGCTAAGTTGATATAAACTTAGCAGGGCAATTTGTTATTAAAAAAAAAAAATTGTATCGATGTTATTCGATCGCAACTAATAAGCGACTAATAAGCGGAAAATTTTGGGCATAGCAACTTTTCGATTTGCCCATGTTGCCCTGCTAACTTAATATCAAGTTAGCAGGGCACCCCGGGAAAAAAAAACAACAATAGTGACAGAATCGGTTGACTCGCAACTAATTAGCGACTAATAAGCGGCAAATTTTCGGCATAGCAACTTTTCGATTTGCCCATGTTGCCCTGGTAGCCCTGCTAACTTTATATCAAGTTAGCATGGCACCCCGGGGAAAAAAACAACAATAGCGACAAAATCGGTTGACTCGCAACAAATTAGCGACTAATAAGCGGCAAATTTTCGGCAATCCAATTTTTCGATTTTCCCATGTTGCCCTGCTAATTTTATGGACATATTATTTACACATTTATGGATAAATCGATTTCTACTAGAATGTAGACAATTCTGTCAGTCTGAGTATCCTTTTGCCACAAAAAATATCCGTATCCTTTGTCCGATATTTATCAAATTCCCACTAATGAAAAGAACTTACAAAAAAACCTCAAATCTGGAGACGAGAAATTGTCGGCAACCAAAAGAGGAGATAATAAAATTTTTTATAAAAACCATTATAACTCAAAAACGACTTAACAGACCGATATGCGATGAAGACCGAAAGATATACTGGATCTTCCTTTAAGCCCCGTGTTTTCGAATATTATTTATAAATTATAGTATAGGAAGCTGGTATTATTTTTTAATAATTTACAAATTCTTTCAGGAAAGATTTCAATTCTGATTTATCATGCACATATTTTTTTGTAAAAGGGTGTTTCATTGGGAGAGGGACATACGTTAACTGTGGATAAGGCTCACCGAGGTGGTTCCAAATAACCCATACTTAATGGATCTGTTGCCCTTTATAACCGAGATACAGGGTGTTTTATGAATTTTACCTATTTCTTTCTCCATTGATAACTAACAAACCACTGTGTATATTTTTTTGACATTTGGCACACGTATTCTACATTACTTGATGAATCCACTAAGTCATCAACAAAAAAGAAAATCCAGGTCCGGCTTCACAAAACGTTTACAAAATCTTCCATCCTCAAAACAACACCTTGTATATCTGAATTTTTTAAATTTGTTTCCATATTTTAAAAGAGTGTTGAAAACTGAATCCAACCATGTACTTTTTATTTCGCCACAGAAGATTTTACTACTAAAATTTTTAGTTAACATTTTATTTAATGAGCATTTTGGGGGTACACAATGAAATGAGACGGATTTTTATTAATTTTATTATGTTATGTTAATGAGGATTACTTAATATGTATTTCTAAAACTTACATAGTTTGCATTTGTGTGCTTCTAGACCACTAGAAAATGTATTTACAGGTCCGTATTTAGGACTACAACGACAACCAATAAAGAACACTAATAACTAAAGAAAATAAATAAAAACCGAATTACTATGAAAAAACTACAACAATTGCTCAAAATGACCTCCATTTTGTTCGATGCATTTTCTTGCCCTTTTTTTAAGATGGTTAATAGATTTTCTAATCACATCCGGATATTTCTCATTTCTTCACATGCATCTTCTATCCTGTGAAGAAGTTCTACCCTATTATTTATATCAGTTGAATATACTTTAGATTTTAGATATTCCCAAATGTGGTAATCCACAGGATTGAAGTCGGAAGATCTTGGAGGTCATTCATTAGGACTACCTCTGCCTATCCACATGTTTGAAAAATTCTCGTTAAATAGACTTCTCCAGTCAGTCTATGAGGAAAAATATGTGGTCCGGTCCGATTAACTTATTGTCAAAGACACCGCACCAAACGTTTAATGAAAATTTGTGTTGTGAATGAGCCTCCCTTATAGCAAATGGATTTTCTTCTGCCCAAATATGACAGTTCCTCAAATTGTAAACGCCGTCTCTTGTGAACAGGGCCTCATCAGTAAATAAACATCTACGTATAATTCTCTCATTTCGGATGATCCACCTACTAAAATTCATTCTTGTAATTTCATCCCCTGCCACTAGCCGCTGTACTTCCTGCACATGAAATGGATAAAGACGATGTTTTTTTAGTCGTCGCCAAACAGAACATGCATTTAGAGCATGACCAATTCTTCTGGAGCTAATTTTTGGATTATTATTAACCATATTCAAAATATTTTCTTCCATATTTAAATGGTGTCTCTCATGATGCTCGTTTACTTTTACTGATGGGAACCTACCATGTTCACTCATGTAATTAAAGACTCGGAAAAATGTTTTGTAATTTGGTGATCTTCGACCAGGAAACCTTATTTCATATTCTCTTTTTGCGGCTCGAGCATTACCATCACAAAAACCGTAAACGTACATCATATCTGAGTATTCTCGATTAGAAAATTGACGAGACATTATTAATAATTATCAGATAAAAAAGATAATTAATAAAAACACGGAAGAAAGTTCAGGAACAATAAATACTGTTTGACAGAAGATGTAGAAAAGCATTGATGTGTCAATCTCATAGCCTACTTCTAAGGCAATAACTTAAGAAATGAGAAGTAATCCGGATGTGATTAGAAAATCTGCTTATCAATCTTACCATATCAAAGAAAGGGCAAGAAAATGCATCGAGCAAGATGTAGGTCATTTCGTCATTTTGAGCAATTGTTGTAGTTTTTTCATAGTAATTCGGTTTTTATTTATTTTCTTTAGTTATTAGTGTTCTTTATTGGTTGTCGTTGTAGTTCTAAATACGGACCTCTAAATACATTTTTTAGTGGTCTAGAGGCATACAAATGCAAACTATGTAAGTTTTAGAAATACATATTAAGTAATCCTCATTAACATAACATAATAAAATTAATAAAAATCCGTCTCATTTCATTGTGTACCCCCAAAATGCTCATAAAATAAAATGTTAACTAAAAATTTTAGTAGTAAAATCTTCTGTGGCAAAATAAAAAGTACATGGTTGGATTCAGTTTTCAACACTCTTTTAAAATATGGAAACAAATTTTAAAAATTCAGATATACAAGGTGTTGTTTTGAGGATGGAAGATTTTGTAAACTTTTTGTGAAGCCGGACCTGGATTTTCTTTTTTGTTGATGTCTTAGTGGATTCATCAAGTAATGTAGAATACGTGTGCCAAATGTCAAAAAAATATACACAGTGGTTTGTTAGTTATCAATGGAGAAAGAAATAGGTAAAATTCATAAAACACCCTGTATCTCGGTTATAAAGGGCAACAGATCCATTAAGTATGGGTTATTTGGAACCACCTCGGTGAGCCTTATCCACAGTTAACGTATGTCCCTCTCCCAATGAAACACCCTGTATATATAGTGTAATAACGGAAGAAACAGTACCACTATCTTCAGTTGCTTCGCAGACGGCGCGGCGACGGCATTAGTCTGGTATTCGTTTCAGAGTATTTTGGTGAATACCGGACCCTCATCAAAATGCAGTGGGAACTTAAGTATTCTTCAATGCATTTATTTTATTAATCTCACTCCATCCGTTGACTAGTATACAACCTATACATAATATACATAATAATATGTATAATCATTTACATTTAAGTAGCATATGCAATTTTGCTTCTGAAGACTTCGCAGAGCTGATCATTTGTAGAAGAGATTAAGAGATTTTGAATTCTCTCCCGTGTTAAATATTTTGAATTCTTGACTTATCGACCACCTTGTTGTGGTCTTCAACATTTTCAACGCGGAAGAGAACCCGAAAACTCTTGCACAAAGCATATGCCATGATTATACATACACTTCTGGCCACTCAGTTGTTTCGGATACAGTTCAGCAAGTTGCACACATCTCCCCTGAATGGAACAGGTCGACGGTCGACGCTCCGTCTCAGACTAACGTGATTATGGGGCGGAGTCTAAATTGTTAGGGGAGTTGGTGCAGCTTACTGAACTGTATCCGAAATTATTTGGTATGGCGGCGTCCGAGGCGGCATCGGACCTACCTATTCTCTGCGAGGCATTCGTAAAAATTCATATATTTAGTATCGTTTAGTTAAATAAGGATTAATGATTTCGGGAGGAGTAGTCAGCCTGTCAGAATTCTCGGAGACGATCTGGTTGGTTTTTTTTTTTTTGGCATTCAGCCAGTCAAATGAATAATATACATTCACACTCGCTTCTCACCCTGGGGTCTTTCAGGGCTTTATATAATAGACATCACAGAGCGGACCACGGAAGGGGGGTGGGGTAATAACATAGGGTAAAACAAAGGGAAAACAAAGCAACCTATAATTTAATATTTACTTCAACCAAAAAGGATATAATATTTAGATTCATATATTGTCTTAGAGTTGAGAGATAGAAGATAAAGAATGTTAAAAGGCGCCATAATGTTGCAATTTGAAGTAATATTTTTAATTAAATTATTAGAAGCAATTAAGTGTTTTTCACAACCAAAAAAATATGTGATCAAGGTCACTAATTGTACCGCATATTTCGCAGTTTGGGGATGGCAATATACCAATTTTATGTAAATGTGCCGGGTAACTTGTATGTCCAAATCTTAGCCTAATGATGGTTGTAACGTGCTTTCTAGGTATGTTGAAACTGTCATGCCAAAAATGCAAAGGAATGTAAGGTTGTATGTAGCAATATCTAGTAGTTTTATTTAAATTGTTTCCAGCAGCATTCCCATCTTTCTTTTAATTTTGCTTTGCTAAAAACGAAGAAGTGGAAATTCAGAATCTGCGAATTTGTCCGATAAGCCAAGACAAGTCACCGCCAAAAAACTATTTATTTTTAGAAGCGTAAGATAAAGAAAATATATTACATTTTTTGAGGGTAAACATGAAAACATGAGAAAATGGGGTGGGCAGAAATTTGCCGCTACCGTTTCGGGAAAATAACTTTGAGTATATTTATTTAAAAGAAATCTACGCCGTTCAATTTTGATATTTTGTTTTTAACTCCTCTAGAAAAAAATGTACGAGGCGTGTTAATTTTGAGGATAACCTACTACATAATTATTTCATATTTTCATTAATTATTATAGAATTTTCGATTTTTAAATTTTTTACGGCTTGCTAGTTTTCAGAGTAATCTGCGACTTATCTGTGACTTTTCTGGATATTTTTTTATTGAAACCAGCTTTATAGCTTCATATCATTGACTGACACATGCAACTCCGACTAGGGGCGTTACAAATCCCGTGACGCATATTTACTACATATATATAGAATTTAATAATAATAATAATAACAAAAAAAATAATAATATGGCCTTTATTCCAAATACCAAATACATAGAGATCTCCGGTACGAGCTTCAATTGCTATACTCAGGCTACTCTGTCAAGATGGTCGTCCGGATAATCGGTGTACTCGGAGGTATGAAGCCCACGCTGCTCTCCGCATTGAAGACCATGCCCGCCTGCCAAAAATGGGCAGAGTGGTTGGCTGATCAATTTCAGAAAGCGATCATCCTGGGATCCCTCCGTCTACTTAGGGCACACGAGTCTGGAATCTACAGTCACTAACCCTGAGGGATGTGGGGAGTGGCTGTAGATTATTCGCTGGCACTCTCTCCCATGAGGTGTCGGAGGCTACGGGGAGATTGTCCAGTATCGGGTACCTGAAAAAAATAATAATAATAAATGGCCTTTATTCCATGTAAAAATAATAATAATACATGAGGAAGCAAAGTTCAGTACCCAAGCACTGTTCTACCATTTACCCCCTCCCTGGCTTTTTAAGTACTACGTCCTAATATAGTATTATATTTTATATTCCTATTTTGTTATAAAATTGCATTTTACGCTTGCCCACGAGTACTGTAGAAAACTGGACGATGTAGCAGCAGAAATAAGCTTAAATATAAAATAATGAAAATAATAATTACAGAAGTCTGGTATTTCTTTCACTGGATAATTGCCATTTTTTCATGTAAATTAAAAAACATATTGTAAGGACATACGATATGGTGTAACAACGATGGCTACAATAACTAATAGGAATGCATAAAAGAAGAAGAGGTAAATTATTGTATAGGTGTATTGATGCGTTTAATGTTATTACAAAAAAAAAAAAAAATAAATTACTTTGTAATAACGCATCGCAGTCCCCTCACAGTATTAGAAATCATGATGTTCACATTCGCGATCTTATATTCTGTTATTTTAAATGTCGCTAACTGCTGTGTCATTTTCTATTATTCTGTAAACATGTGAATCTATGTACGATTTGGCCTTTTTTGTACACCTTCGGTTTCCTATATCCTAAGGCTTCGTATTGTATATTTGAAAATGTTTACTATATTGAAGTCTGTGTGTGTGTATATAAAATTAACATCTAAATAAAAACAATATAACTCGTGACGATGACATTGCTTGAATATTCTGTTTGTAGTTTATTTCGACTCGTTATCCCACTTGGAGGAGCATACAATGTCAAAATAAATAACGACATGAATAATTAGCAATATAGTCGTCACTTGTTGTTATCTATTTATCGATATTTAATTTACATTTATTGTTATGTGAAGTCACACATACAATGGCATAATAGGATAGGTCAATAAGAATTTTTTTTGTTTAAATAAAGGCAGTTGCAAGGTCAGATGAACTTCATCTAGCGAGTGAATAACATTCATTGGATTAGTTGTCAAAGTAAATTTTAAATGCAAATTGTTCCAGGAACGACAATAACATAGTAATAGGACAATAAAACAAGACTATTATTAAACCCAAGTTCATTTAGGATTGGTGAAAAGGTACTTACACAATGGCATCTAGACGATTTCCTATTCTAAACAAAGAAATTCCTTGGCATTTAACACAAGAAAGGTTAATAGCATGCAGCATGCAAAAATTAATTCAAAATTCAATCAGACGATTAAACTCATAATAAACGCGGTGCTTCGGTCAACTACAAACAATTTATTTGATTGTTTTTTCACCTCTGTTAATTTATCAAGAACTATTCATGAGAGTTAATTTTTATAAAACGTTGTAAGTAGTACATAGTACAAAGTACAGTTAATTGTAACTACCGATTTGTTGAGCACTTCTGATGATAATAAAAATTTTGAACTCAAGCATTTGACACACTAAATTATATTACTCATATAATATACCTACGTTCTATCATTGTGAACATGTTGTCATGTATTTTAAGTCACTAACCCCGAACTAATCAAGTAAAGTAACAAAATATAAATAAGAAGTAAATTCCATTCGAAACAGGTAAAAGTGCATATTCCTTCTGATAAAACTAACACGAGAAACTTACGTAGCATACTCAATTAATTCATAAATGTAAAAAGGATATTAAGTCTTCAATCCAGTCGTTGAATCAGCTGTGCAACGCCTGTTGAATAGAGAGAGGTCAACGATCTTTATGTAAACACAAGGGTCAGCTACGCTGAAATATACAGAAATTAAACAAATCAAACATACCAGTGATATAAATACACTGTGTTACATTGCATTAAAATAATCAATAACCCAACAATTTTGGTTTATTATTTTAAACAAAAGTTTGAACGATTATGAGCTACTATTAAGCACGGATGGACTTAATCTATTAAATATTAACAAAATTGTAAGCAATTAATTTTAATACAAACCTGTAAAACCTCCAGTCCAGTCAAAAGACTAGACTCCATGTAAATTAGTTCATAAGAAATAAGTGAAGTGATGTGCAACGAGTGTTTGTGAGTCCTAACGGCAAAGGAAAACTTCATATCAGGAATCGTAGACATATGGGTATCCAAGGATTCGTCTTAAAATAAAGAAGCTAAAAATAACATAATATCACTGAAAAATTGCATATTAAAGTGAGAAAAGGCGAAAATGCTAACCTATTTGACATGTTAAAATCCAGAAATCCATGATTTTGTGCATTTTCGGCCGGTCCATAGCGACAAAACAAAAAAAGAGAGTTGTTGATAAGCCGTAATAAAAGGAACCCCATGTCCAGATCGCTCCCAAAAGAAACTGAAAAATAGAAGAGAAAAATTAAATTCTTGGGATACAAGCAGAGTATAACGATGGTGCAATACCAAGCATCATAAGAAAATACAAATTCGACAGCAACTTACCAGAAAATAAGGTAAAAATCATCATAAATTATACGCAGCTTTATGATTGGTGGAAATCCTAGGCGGTTTCCAAGGCCTATTTAGCTTCCCAGAGCGAACAAACTAGGTTCAAATAAACTGTTAACATTCACAACCATATTCGCGTTACAGACGTTATAAATGTCAAAATTCGGACTCGGCACTGCGAATTTTATAGTTAAAGCGGCACGAAACGAAATTGTCCGAAAAACAAAAGTGACCGAAAACGTAATTAACCGAAAATAACAGGACTATATGAAAAATCTTTAATTTTAGAAAAATTGTTATTCATAAGGACTTTGTCCGCACATGTTATAGGATAAGTTAATTTAAGCTAGAGTAGGGACTTTAATATAAGAATCATTTGCATATAAACCTTTAATTTCTTTGAATAAAAAGCAAATCTTTGTCAATAAGTTCCATCTCTGATTAATACTAGTAACCAAAAATTAATATCGGTGTCGATGCAACAGCAGAGACATCTATCAGTTAAGAGACAAATCTAAGTGCTAATTCTTAAAGATCTCTATCTATAAAAGATCCATTCAGATTATAGTAGAGTAAAACAGTGTGAAACATAAACAAATCTTTATTCAAGAAGCATACAGTAGTTGAATCAACAGGTAAGGCATTTCTTCAACAGGAGAAGGTAACTCAAAAGCCCTGAAAGAAAAAAAGAGCTATAGCAAAGCTATAGTAAGTTTCTCAGTTATTTATCCAAGATCATACGCTCTGTCGCTTATAAAATTCAAATTAGAGGAGTATCAAACCCAGTGGCGGGCTGATCGTATGTAGATAAAATAAAATTTAAAATTCAAAAACTAATCAATTTATATACAAGAGCATGCATCTTAAATATTAAAATTAAAACTTACCTTGTGCTAAATAATAAAACAAAATCAATAATTTCTGAAGGCAAAAATCAAAAATTAAAATTAATAAAAATAATCTCTTAGTATTCTCAAATATAATAACGTAAATAATAGGAACCCAACCTATAATAACATAATTAATTGGCGCTCAACTTATCTCAATAAAAATAATTGATTTACTAACGTAGGCTCAAAATAAAATAAGGAATCACCAATTTCATAATAAAAAAATAAATAGTCACACCTATCACAACATAATTAATTGGCGCCCAACGTGGGGCCATCACAACATTATAAATAGGGGCCCGAAAAGGGACCTCTCACAACAATGTGAACTTATGTAACGATAGAGAAATGCGTCTCACAGTCTATTAATATTAATATGAGCTACAGGATGGTACCTATATTGGGCGTCTGTGTTATTTTACGTATGAGTCACATCCTTATGCTATCATTCAAATGATTAAGCTGTTTATTTACTAATTTGCAGCTACCGTCACCTAATACTCGGAGAATGAGGTTATCCTTGCGTACGTCAAGCTTCGCTCTGATCTTGATATTATTCCTAACATTGCCAACTCAGGGACTATTTGGTAGACATCTAGGATATAATACTCTAAACTAGTTGACCCTCGAGTTGACCAATGCGTTTTTTTTTTAAATTCTAAACAAGGCGAGTACTAATTTAATATGCCACTAATATTTGATTAAATACGTCTACTCATTTTTACTCAGTGTTGGGCGATTATGTAATTTTGTTATGCATCAGAAATCAGTAAAAACCAATTGCACCGACTACGTCAATATAGGTTTAATGCAAACGTGACTCGCTGTCCTATTTCGTACTCGTCCGGCAGACGGTATTAATATTAAAATTATAAACGTTATAATATTGACTTGACAATAACCAATCTCGAGTAGGTACATTATGAGAGCTTTGCAATAATAGAGCATCTCGTTGTTTTGACTATAAAAACATGAAGCAAATTGACAGTGAGTATACCTACCTATGTATCATCACAGAAAATCATCCCTCTCGTGTGTTCTAAATTATTTTGTACTTTTTATATCCTCCCATTTTTAATGTAAAAAAAGACGTCATAATTAATTTGTAACAATGTATTGTCATTATTTAAGTAAATTAGGTAATGTTTTGATGATAGCAAAATAATTATTATTTGCCGTATTGCCCGTATTTCTCCGAAGATAAACATGGACTAGCCCATTGGCTTTGACGTCACTAATTCCGTTTGGCAACGGGAATAACCCATGCATAATCTCAAATATATAGCAGCTTCGTCTGTATAAACTAACCTTGTTAAATAAAGTAAATACTAAAATTCGTAATGATAGAGAGTAAGTATTAAAGGATTGAATAATTGCATATACAGGGATCTTGGAGAAGACGTGTGGAATTTCTGTTTAGAGATATGAAAAAAGTGTTAAAATAAAATTTGTAGATTTTGGTGTCGAATATCTTTTGACGAAAAAATATAAAACAAAATAGCATCGGAAAGTAGAGAAAGAAACACAACGTATGCTTTTTTAAATGGAACACCCTGCATATTTTTTCATATTTTGAAAGATCACTTTCAGCTGATTCCAAAAATATCTATACACTTATAAAATGTAGCATTTACTCGGGTTGTTTTTAAAACAGTAGGTATGCCTTTTTGTGTAAAAACAGTTGGCATATAATATACAGTGTGTCGCACTTAAGAGTGAAACCCTCCTATAACTTTTTTCATTTTTATCCGGTTTAAACCAAATTTCACTAAAAGATGGAGCACATTAGGGTTAACTGGGGGATCAACTTTTGGCCCAAAAGCCATTTGCCCCTTACTAATGCAAAGCCACCTACGATATGGTTATTTGTATATGTATGTACCTATGCATCTACACAAAATAAAGACTTTTATTATTATTATTATTATATCAAAATTCCGATTCTAGTTTGCAATAATAATGTTTACAATTACCGAAAAAGAAATAAGATTGGTGGGCGAAAATGTCACATCAGCAAGGGAGGTTTGAGAATACTTATAATATTTATGTGTTTTTGCTAATTAATAATTTAATTTTAATTTTTCTTTCGTTGTTTTTAATTTAATTTAAGTTTGTTATCTCGTTTGTAATTCATTTCCAATTTATGTTTTCACATGGCGCTGAGCTAATGATATTTTATGAAAATCAAAGCCATTGCAATTACTACTACTACTATTTTCAATTTATGAAAAATTTGTTCCTACAATAAAATTTTAACTCAGAATAGATTGTAATATTTAATTTTTTATGAAAAAAAAAAACACTAAAGAAATACTCTGCAACTAAAAACGAATGATATTATAAAATTATATTTTTCTCAAGCGTATAACCATTGATTAAGGAATTTAATCAATGGTATAACAATACTTACATTATATAATGCAACACGTCCTGTAGAAAGAGCCTATATTGTACTAGTACAAATATTTCTCATGTTTTTCCTAGTATGCAGTAGTGTATCCATGGCAACGAATTAAAAACCTAAATTATGATTTGTCATAAACTCGAGCCGTTTTTGAAATTTAAAAGCGAAAAAGTCTGAAGAAATGCAGTGCGTTCCACCTTAAATACTTGAAATTGCAAATTCACCTTTGTCATGTTTCATTGATAAATAAATTGGTTAGTATTACGACCTGATGTCATTTTTCAAAATTATAGTTTTGATATTTTTTATTTTAACGCTTGAAGAAAAAATAGTATATGTTACTCGGAGTTAAAGGCTCATTATGTGTTTCGCCCAGTTTGCTGACTCCGGCTTGCGCCTCGGCTGAGCAAACTTCTGGGCTCAACAATAATGGTCGCCTTCTACTCCTAGTAACATAATATACTATTTCGGACTATTTTTTTTTCAAATCAAAATATTGATATTTTTTATTTTGATAAGATTTTGGATTTAAGGTTTTTAGACAATTTTGAATAACTTTTATTGATAAAATTTTCCGATAAAAAAAATGTGTTTTTCTATTTTCTCCATTTATTTCGGTATCGCAGGTATGGGTTTGCATAGTAGGGGGCGAATGGTTTTTTGACCATAACTCATGAGTTGATTTTAATGGGATCTATCATTAGGTGAAAATTGGTTCAAATCGGATAAAAATGAAAAAAGTTATAAGGATGTTTCGCTCTTAAATGCGACACACTGTTGATTGTCATGAAAAGAAACTAACAAAATATTTCTGATAATTTCTGACAGTTTATCACCAGATTTTTATGCAAAATCCCAAATACTTTGAAGTGGGTTATTCAGATGTGGAAGAATATAATGAGCCTTTTTACTACATTCATAAATCTCAAAACAAATATGTTTATTTGAAAGCTAACTGATAGATAGATATGGCAGGGAATCAACTTTGCAAAACACAGATGTGTCATGTTCAAGGCCGTCGGGCATTTGACTTCAATAAGGAGAGTGTTGTGACGTCACGTACAAGGGCGCGCTTTATTTCCGCACTTTTGATATTTTTTTTCAATAGAAATCGTGCTCAAAAAAAAAATAAAAAATACAGCGAGATTTTCTCATAAAACATCAAATAAAGCAATAAAAAAAATCACTGAAAAGTTCCATTTTAGTTGTAATTTTGACATCTACTTAGAATTCATTTGTAGAAATGTTTGAAAAACAGAAGTTGTAGATTTTGATGTGAAATATATTTTGGCGATAAGAAATAAAATAATGGAATATCAGAAAGTAAACTATTTTTATTTTTACACTTTTCATAACAAAAATAAAAGCTGTAGGTAGGTGTTAAAATATATGGAACTACCCTGTACAGGGTTATTCCATATATTTAAAGAGCGTCTACCTCGCTTATTATAAAAGATAGAAAAAAACTTTAAATACGAAAGTTATAGGGTTTGTCCTAAATCGTCAGAAAGTGTTGCGCAATATCACGAAAAGATATTGGAAAGTTAAAAAAAACACCAAGTTGGTAAATTTCTAATAGAACACCCTATATATTTTCAAAAAATCAAATAGATCTTTTTCATCTGAATTCAAAAATATATGATATGTTGATATTTGGTTTAGCCGTTTTCGAGATATTTGTATTTAAAGAACGTGATTATATTGTTTTACCTATCGCGGTTACCATGAAAAAACAAATGCTACAAACGTCAATAATAATTATTGTTTATTCGGGTGTCACATTTTCTTCGTTCTATCCGTAAAATGGGTTATACAGAAGGAGAAATGTTAGAAATAATTGTTTTTTCATGGCAACCGCGATAGGCAAAACAATATAATCACGTTCTTTAAATGCAAATATCTCGAAAAGGGCTAAACCAAATATCAACATATCATATATTTTTGAATTCAGATGAAAAAGATCTATTTGATTTTTTAAAAATATATAGGGTGTTCCATTAGAAATTTACCAACTCGGTGTTTTTTTTAACTTTCTAATATCTTTTTGTGATATTGCGCAACACTTTCTGATGATTTAGGACAAACCCTACAACTTTTGTATTTACAGTTTTTTTCCATCTTTTATAACAAGTGAGGTAGACGCTCTCTAAATATATGGAATAACCCTGTACATCATAAACAACTAATTAATAGGTCGTTTCCTACTTCTATTTGGTAATCACTTGATTAGTTGTTTTAGATTTATATTTTTCGTAAAAAAAATTATAGGCGCAGTTTTTCTATTTTTATTTTGCATCTAAAATATGTCCAGAAAATTAAACTGCCTATTAAAGCTTCCACCTGCTATAATAAAATACTTATAATAAAATTTTATACTAAATAAGTAATTATTTTCATAAAAAAAATCGACATTAAAAACAATGGGAAAGGAAAGGATTTAAAAATGTGTCTCTCTGTCTGTATATTGTGATCATTTATAAAAGCTTCATAATATTTTGATGTAATTTGATTTATACATAGATCTGCCAAAATCAGTGTTATGAAAAAATGGTCAATAATTAAGAAGGTGAGCTAACATTTTTTAAAACCAATAACGACAGAGGTTTCACATTGTAAAAACAAAAATATTTAAAGTAACAATTTCGAAAATATTCATTATTTGTTTGTTGTCATACTAATTTTAATAAGGAAGTAAGTATAGTGTTGTTTCATAACCAGATTTTTTTTATATTAGGTAGTTTAGCAAGTTGTGAAACGGATATTAGTAGATCCGCTTAATAAAAAAATATTCCAATTCAAATTCACTTGTTTTCATTTACTACACAATCAATCAAGTGTGGCATGTTATTTGATACACTAAAATAGTTTAGAGGTCTCCGGTATGTATTAAGTCTTAGAATTCCTATCTCTTTATGATGGTGGGGAAATATCCATTGATGAATCGGTTGTCGATTTACGTTAATGTTGAGTTTAACATGCAGTTTAGAACTATTTTGCTTTGTAAAACTTCATATCAACAACTGTGTGACAGTCATGCAAGTTGGTCAGGATAAATTCATAGTACAATCCGATCTATCTAACTTCTATACTTAACATGGTTCCGTGTTAAGTACAGATAAAAAAATCAGAATAATGTTGTTTTCACCAATTATTTTGCTAGTTATGCTTTTCAGGCTAGTTTTACAAAAATAATTAGAAAGACAAACCTCAACGCGTTATACTGTATTTCAGCAAGTGCGTCACAACTGTTGTCTTTGAGGTGTATAATAGTTTGTGGATCTCGGTGCCCATGTTGCAGTCGTCATGTTATTTTGTCGGAGACAGGCAGAAATCATAATTGGGAATATGGGAATACCACATAATATACATGAGCAATTCTGGCGCCTGACGACAAGTTTATCGGGTCAGCCTCGCATCTTTCAAATGTCAGCTTAGTCGATAAAGTTAATGAATAGGTTTCAAGCTATACTGCTACTGTTCATTTTTGAAGTTATATTTAATTGGTGTTTTGTGTAACTAATTATTCATGTTTCTGATTTGCATTCATTTTGAGGTGTTTATATCCAAATCCTTCACTATTTTTTTTTTCAATTTTCTGTCAATTTAAAATTGCTTATATTTTAGCAATTCAGTTGTGGGTATAGTTGTTTGTATTTAACGTTACTACATTTTGATTGAAATACGAAATTTGTGTTGTTTACAGAAAATTGAGAGAAACTACAACAAGAAGAGCAATAAACACGTTCGAACGGTTATTTATCAATGTGGTCATGATCCCAGGTTATTTTATTGTCTTATTTTTTTTTATTCTTTCAATATATCTAGATTTAAAAATTGCACTATATTGGCACGAAGATACATGGCATGTTATGTTGTTTGTATGTTAGGCATAAATTGAAATTTTCAATAGATATAGTAATAGAAGTTTACTATTCAAATTACGATTGAATCTGATTTAGATTATATTTAATCGTCTTTGATATGGCAGAGAAAAATCAAGGATAATACTTATACTCGTTTTTAAATAAATAAATAAAGTACATTTCTCATGATTTTTTTAATTTCAAATATCTGTCACTTCCTTGTGGAAATTGTTTTAAGAACAGAAAGAAAATATTGGATATTTCCGAAACGATTTATGTCATAAAAGAATTAGCATTCAATAGCTTCGTCACACATTGTTCTATCTATTTCGCAGTGTAACTCAATGTGACCTTAGAAAATTCCCCAAACTTTATAGAGAAAAAAAAATGAATATGTGAAATAAAAGGCGAATGCGCCGGTGTTGAACGAGTTATCTAGTGCTTGTTGGAAGAGGCTTTTTCATTTTATATTGAATTTACCCGTCAGATAATTTGTTAACATATCAATCAAAATATATAGGTATTGTCCCCATGTCTCCACGTAAATTTAAATAAGGATAGAAACCCTTGAAATAGCATTGATTATTTTTAAAACAGTTTGATGAGAATGATGCCGTCTAGATCAAACCTCTTCAAGATAAAACATTCACAAGTTTTGTCTATTGATTTAAAGACCAGCCAAGGTTTTTTGTTTTATAATCAAGGTTGTTGTTAAATATCTATCAGAAAACACGTACCTACCTACACAATAATGAAAATCTCTTTTAACCATTTATGGGAGATTCATCATTTTAAATACTGATCTTTTACATATACATGCAGAGTATCGTCTTTAAATCGAAAAACCTATAATATCTCTCAGGAAAATGATTCCAGTAAAAATCGGCGAAACAGGTAAATTTTTATTCAATCCAATTTTTTTCAATTTTATAAGAATTCCAATGGAATATACTAACACTAACAGACACGAAATTTTGGCAATAACCTATACGTATTACGCAATCATCCTTTAATTGTTGCACCTATAGTGAATCGATTTTGCAATATCTTGAAAAGTATTTGGTCCAATCAGCAACCTTTTTCATTAATGGATCATTAAACCCCTATTCCCATTTAATATATTAAAGAGGATGGTTTTAGAGGACTTAGTAGTAGGTATCCAATTAGAAGATGCCTCGGAAGATGCCCTTTCTACAATTTAGAGATTTTCCCTAATATCATTTTTCCGGAAGTTATTATGCAAGTATGTAACAATCACTAAGTATCGATAGTTCAGAAAACAATTGAATCATTTGACAATTATCTTGAGTCATTAAATTATTAAAAAACGTAAGTAACCTCCAAAAAAATAGATTTTACATCATACTGCATAAATAGAATTCCAGTACAAAGATGTTCTCTCCAGGCATCGCATGGTCGAATAAACAAGATTGCAATGTTCAAAATAGTTTCACTTGCCAAATGTTTGAAGTATTAAATCAACAAAAATGGGTCCTTGAGATGAGAAAAATAACTACAATACTGCGAATTGTGGTTATTCTAAAACTATAAAAACAAATAAACAACATTGTTCATTGTTTATGTAATGAAAAATGATTTAAAGTGCATGACTCTTGAATTAAAAATACGTAAGTAAATTAACCTGAAGAGGGCAATAAATTGCCGAAAATGAAAAGGAGGGTTGAATTGTATCTGCAGTCCACTTGTATGGTTACTTGAGATAACACTGCCATTCACGCATTACCACAGGTACATTATTTAATTTATTTACACTGCAATATGTCTTTTATTCATAGGTGTACCTAGTAAAGTGGCAATTGGTCTGTTGTTAGTATTGATCATAAAACAGCTGCGAGAAAAAATATATTATTACAATAATTATGGATATGGATAGATGGAAAATAGTTTAGAATAAATATAGCGCTGCCATAAAAACAAGCATAAATCAGTTTTATTTCATTTGTGAACGCATAAAAACATTTTTAGTTATCAACACAATATGTCGTAAAGTGTATTGTCACAGTCCAAAATTGAAAGCAATCAAAACATTTATCTACAAATCCATATAAACAATTAACAATAGATAATAAGTTATGTTTCGTTGCTACCTTACATTAACTATTAGACTGATTTTGATGTTTTTTGAAGGAGTTTCAAAGTTTAAAAAAAATACTAAGTACATCATTTCTTGAATTTTACCTAGCCTGAATTTAATGAAGAAAAGTAATGTGATGAAATGTGTTGTGTATGGTCCACTTCTTGTCTTTATATAAAGTAATAATCTTTCTTCTTTACCTTGGTACCAATGTACCAAATCTCAAACGTGTATAATAAGTATATCGGTAGTGCATACAAAATCCTATTTCTCACCCTTGAGGAAAATATCTGATTTTGATTGCTCTCATTTGTTTTGAAGATATGCCAACCTCAACTATCTGATTCTGGGTAGATGGTACAAAGTCTAAACCCCTATTTCCCAACGCTAGGGCATAATTTGACCAATTTTTAACTTCTTCCATCGCCTTAGCGATATTTATTGGGTGTTAATGAGCTAAATTTAGTGCGTGTCTAGTTCAGTTGATGGTGGATACAGGATTTCAATTCCCATTTCTCACTCTTGTCGCAAAATTTGTGGGGTTTGCTTCTTGCTTAAATTTTTTTGTGGACACACTAGCTAATCTGGAATTTATTACGTTATTAGGTATGCCTAAAATATACAGGATGATTCATATTTTTACTTACTGAGATACAGGGTGTTAATGTTATAAAATAATTCAGTAATGTTGTTTATTTTTTACATCTAATATATCAGTATAATAATAAATAATAAATAACACCACAGGTAATACGACCCCCTTGATCCCTGAAGATGTATGTATGTATGTTTCACCTATTTCCATAGCACACTTTGTTAAAATTTTTAGCACTTACCCTTTAATTAATCAGGATATTTGTTTAAAATTATGGATGCGCAGGATTTTCTAAAATGTAAATATCTCGATAGGGGTGCATTTTATGAAGATAAAACAAGTATCCCTTTTTTGTTTAAAAACAATGGTTAAATAAAAAATGTGCTATAAGATTATAAATGAACGAAGTACAAAAAAATTATGACGGATTCTGTTAAACCAAGATAGCTTACGTAGCGCCCTCTATGCGATACACCGAATATGATAGCATATTCGATCTTCTCACGTCAAAAAATCTAATTGTATCGACTTTTTTGTTTATGTGTGAAAAAATAACTGAAATATAACAACATTAGTAAATTATTTTTCTAACTTTAACACCCTGTATCTCAGTAAATATTAATATTAAGAAAATTGTAGTGTATTCATGGACAGAAAGTCTTCTGATGAAAATATTGTGTACAGAAAATATTTGTATTTACGTCATAGTCGTAAATATGAATAAAAAGTAATTAATCATTCTGAAAATGAATAGACCAAAATTATTCTAAGGAAGCATGTTTTTAACATATTTAAGAACGAGCTAGAATGAGGAACACATACTACGTTTAAAGTAAATAGCTTGTTTATTCCTGATTTAGTATTGATTTTATTTTATTTTCCCTTCAGTATATTTATCTCATTTTTGACCGACATAAAGATGTATGGCATATTAATCATTTGCCAGATATGAATAATTTAATAAACGAATAAGCTACATAAATGTTTCCAAAGAAAAAAAATAATATAATATAATATATAAAATAATATAATGCCATTAGTATCTAGTGTCTAGCTATAATAAGTCTTAAACTTTGAGTACTAGTTCTTAATATTAAAATTTAACTGTACAAAAATTTTTGTTTAGAAAACAAAGAATCTGTAGGTTGTACCTCTTTGTGAAATTTCGTGCGAGCCTGCATAAATGCGCATAGACGATTAATCGTACCAAAAATCGGCGATTGCGATTAATCCAGAAAACAACGATAATCGCCGATTACAGTTAACCGGTATCGTAATTGTTGCATGTTGCATCCCTACATTAAAGTAATAATTTGACTCCAATCGGTGGTCTTTCCAGTTTTAAAGCAAATTTGACAAATCGAAAGTAAATTATTTTATTGTCGTCAATATTTCGTCTATATTAATTAAAGTACAAATTTGTTACGGTTTTTACAAAATGTTAACATCTAATGCTTTTTCTTATAGGTTCATCACGGATGGTTGACAATTGTGTAGAAAATAAAATAAAATAAAATTAGTTCTCACTATGTAGTAGAGAAAAATGATGTAGCGCTAAATCACTGACCTTCTCAACTAGTATTTTTAATAAAATAAATATTTTAAAGCACTATTCCAATTTAATTATTTATTAGTAGATTAGAAATTATTGTAACTAATATTAAACGAGTTTCTGTGCCAAGTAGTTAGTTTTTCATTAATTTTTTTTTTCTGAAAACATTGTTGATCAACATTAAAATTACAACGTTTCGGAAAATCATCATTTTCTTTCCGATATTGAAACTTAATTGACATATTTGATTAGTTATTTGTGTTCTGAGATTACAAATTATTTAGTTTATTTATAGACCTATCTAAGATAATATATTAACGTTCATTGCATTATACATATTTTATGTAGGTATTATCACAATGTGTGGAAAAAAACAGACGAGCGTGCATTTTACTTCATTCATTGCATTATTGTTCTTGCACTAAATTTTAGATGGCATTTTCTATCATTTTGCAATTTGTTTTTAAGAGGGGATAATAGCACCCAACATATTTTTGAAAATTCATATTTTCGTTACTATTCATTGGAATCGTTTCAAATTTTTATGAATGATATAGAATTATGTAATATAGGGCTGTGTGCATGCATATTTGAATCGGCCGGAAAAATTAAAAAAAAAAAATCGAAAAAATGTTAAATTTTCCAAACCCATGCACATGCATCTAGAAAATGTAATTCTAAATACGGTGCTAAAAATCAAATCATTTACCTGCTGTCGTTTGCGTATAATAAATTTTCAAAACTCGTGGCATTTTGTACCTGAAACACAAAAAAAGTGACAAAAAAATTTCATAGTGATACTGTCGGCGATGGTTTGGTAATTAGGGAGCGAAGCTTGTTCTACTTATCAGTCGCTCTGACACTGGTTATTCAGCGAAACATTTCGGGAGAAGTTTCGCGCGTATGGTAAGGTTTTGCCATTTGCACATCAGTCCAGAGTATTTTTATATTAATCATTTGTAACAGTTGTCTCTGAATGAAAATAAATTAACCTTTTCGAAAGATGCTCTTTTAAAAATTTAATCAGATTTAAGTTTGCTAGTGAATACACCCATTAAATTAATAGAGTTATAGATTATTTATTCAATAATTTATATTTCAAAAATTATTAATTCTTGCATTTAATGTTAATATTTTTGTTCCAGGTAAGTACATACACACTTCGAAAGTTTGTGACAGGGTAAGTATACATTAGTGATTACCAAATTACCTATGACCTGCCTTTTTTTTAAATAGCCAACAAATTACAGTGAACAAAGTGATGTGAGTACATTAAAGATACATACATAAGTACCGATGGGCTTATCCTCTGGCGTCGGTTTTATTTTTATTATTTATGAACTGTGATTTTAAAATGCAACTCTTTCCTAATTAACGACATTACTAGGAAATGGATATGTCGGGTTCAAGTATACATACAATTATATACATACAAAGTTTTGGTTCATGGTTAGTAAAGAAATATATTACTTAAAATATACAGGGTGATTCATAAGTAATGGTACAAGGAAACAGCAGATTTTGAACGTAAAAATATCGCGATTTAGCCAAACTTACCTTAGTCCAAAAGTTAATAGTAACCAAGATACAGGGTGTCAAAGTTTAAATTTATTTTTTAATTTGGTTGTTTGACAGGTACTTTTTGTTTTCATGCATACTTGATAAATATGTATCTTTATTTACTCTGATGATGCTGTCTCAACGCCTGCTTTAAAAAATAATTTTTCACATTGGTTAATGAATTTGCATGGAATTTTTGATTTGCACTTTTATCAAAAACTGTTGTATTTAGAGACTTGAAACAAGTATACCTTTTTTGTTAAGAAATGAAAGAAGAATATAATTTTTATGCGAAATCTGTCGTACAGGTGCGGATAAAAAAGTTATGGCCTTCTTAACACATTAAACGTAGCGTACGTAGCGCCCTCTAGGAGCTATACAAAAATTAATGGTATATTATGATTTCTCACCCCAAATTTTTTATAAATAAATAAATAAATGCATTTATTATTAACAACAACATCAATATATATACATTTCCCAAGAAAAAGTATAGTGAAGCACAAATTTAAAGCATATTTACTTAAGAGTACTTAATTTCACTATAATTTTGGAATAAGAATACCAAACTTTAGTAAGCTAATAATAAATAGAAAACTACAAAGTAGAACTTGAGAGTAGTTGAGTAGATAAAACTAAAATAGCTATATAATAATTTTACTATCAAATAATAAGACCTCAATAACTAAATTGTTACAAAGTAAACTTGTGTGTATCATTTAATAGTTAGATATTGAAATATCTTATTTTGTAAACCATCAATAGCAAATACATATATATTATAAATATTGCGAATCATTCCACAGTAACCACATTACAATTTAATTGCGAGAAGTTTGTAAAAATCATTAAGTTACATTATTATTGCTCATATATAATATTTTTAATTAAATTGTGATTTTCAATTATCCACTTTACAATACATTTTTTAAATAAACTTAAAGAAATAATTTTTCTAATAGTTAAATCTAAAATATTATAAATTTTTTTATAATATTTTAGATATATATATGAAATTATACCTTGTTAATTTTAATCTGAAAGTAGGTACCTCAACATTTTCATTTGCTATGGCTCTTATTATTACATTTGGATAAGTTAATACAGTGTTCCTGTTTCGATTTTTATGTACATATAATAAAAGATTTTTAGCGTACAATTGACTGACCGTAAAAACTTTGAATTCCTGAAAAACTAAACTTGAATAGTATCTCTTAGATTTTTTAAGAATTATTTTAATGATACCTTTCTGTGCTTTTTCCAATGGCTCAATTATGGACTTATAAGCAAATCCCCACAAAACTATGCAGTATTGTATAACGCTCTGTATTATAGCATAATAAATCATTTTTAAAGTTGCCGTATTTAAAAAACTACGTAATATTAAAAATTTATGAATTGTCTTCCTTATTTTTATTATGATACTCTGGATGTGCTCCTTCCAGGATAGCTTATTGTCCACTAATATACCTAAATATTTTGTAACTTTTGTATAGTTTAATATATTGTTATTTATTTCAATGGGATCCAGGTTTTTAGTATCTTGCCAGAAAGGCATCACCATTGTTTTATTAAGGTTTAGCGTTAGGAGATTTTGGCGTAACCAATTGTCAATTTTTGTTAGTCCAATTTTGACTGAACGTGTTACTTCTTTCCATGTATTTCCAACAAATGTTATAGTGGTATCATCAGCATATGCAGTGAAGTTGCCATTTATATTTAAATTAAACAAATCATTGATGTAGATGATAAATAAAACAGGTCCAAGCACAGTTCCTTGTGGGACTCCAAAGGTAACCAGTTTTTCGTTACTTATAGTATTGTTTATTTTTGTACACTGCATACGTTGACTTAAATAATTTTCAAATAAATCATAAGCTTTTCCACGGATACCATAACTATACAGCTTCGACATTAACTTTTTATGACACACGGTATCAAAAGCCTTTTTGAGGTCTAAGAAAACTGACATAACTTTTTTCTTATTATTAATATTAGTATATACGTATTCTGAAAAATGTGTGACTGCATCGTTTGTACTCAGTCCCTTGAGGAAACCAAATTGGGATTTATTTAATAAATTAAATTTCTTGAGAAAATTGTGCAATCTAGCAGCGACACATTTTTCAAATAATTTAGCAAATACTGATGTTAACGAAATTGGCCTATAGTTATTGATATCCGCTTTATCACCAGATTTAAATATAGGAGTTATAACTGTGCGTTTTAAGTCTGTTGGAAATACACCTGTTTCTAATGATAAATTGAAAATATGTAATAAGGGCTCAAATATACATTCTTTTACTTTTTTTAGCATTGACACAGTAATATTGTCTATTCCGGGAGCTGCGTTAGATTTTAATAAAGTTATTGTGTTTGCAAGTTCAGCTTTAGTAATTGGATTTAAATACATCGTCGAGTTATTATCAATAATATGTGGGTGAATAGCTGAGCTAGGTGGGTTTATTTCACTTGCCAGTTGTACGCCTATATTTGTAAAATAGTTATTAAAGTTTTCAGCAACATCTTTAGAATTAGTCTCAGAGTTTAGAATGGTGTTGTTTATTTTTATATTAAAAAAGTTTTGCTTTTCATTATTTCCTCCCGTACAATTATGTATTATTTTCCATGTTTCGCGCAAATTATTTTTGTTTTGTTGAAATAAACCGTTATAATAATTATCTTTTTGTTGCCGAATTAAATTTGTCAGATAGTTTCGATAATTTTTATATGCATGTTGTAAAACTGTACAGTTGGGAAACTTCTTTGCTTTTTTGTCATGTCATCTCTTTTTCGGATACTACTTAAAATACCTTGTGTGATCCACGGCTTGAGTTTATGGCTTTTTGCATTTTGTACAATATTCTTTATTGTTGTTGAGGTTTTTATAGCGTTATCTAAAAGGTTGGTAAAAACTTTATATGCTTCATTGGCATTGTTTTGTTCCATCACAGGTATCCAAGAAGTTTTTTCCAAACATTGATTTAATTTATTATAATTTAATATAGTTTTAGTATAATTAATGTCACTTTTTTTAACTTTACTTTGATTTGGTGTAATGTGAAATATTATTGGTAAATGGTCAGTAATAGCAGTCTCAAGAATAGCACCTTGGCAATCTAAAAAATTAGGTGATTTTACAAATACGTGGTCAATTAAAGTAGCAGTGTTAGCCGTGATTCTAGTTGGCTTTGTTATTAATGGTGAGAAACCTGTCTCATTTAATGAATGTTGGTAATTTAGGATTTCATTCGATTTCTTAGTTAAATCAATATTCATATCACCTATTAAAATTTGATGTTTAGCATTTAAATTGTTTAGTAAATTTATTATTTCGACTGTAAATACATTTATAGGATAGTTTTTTAAATTTGGGCTGCGATATACAACCACGATTTGCGTATTATTATTTATTTTATTTATATTAATTTTACTAGCACAACATGTCATCGAATGAATTTTATCAATAGTGTAATTGAGGTTAGATTTCACAAAAATTGCTATTCCATCACATTTGTTAAATACAGGTAAGATTATATGTGTATTATAACCATTTATTTTATATGTATCTTCAGCGTTAAAATTAATCCAAGATTCTGTACAAATAATTAAATCAAAATTTAGTTTTAGGTCAGTCAATAGTACAAGAAGTTCATCAAAATTTTTATTTAAACTTCTAATGTTAATATGAAACGTTGAGATAATTTCATTTCGACCAATAGTGTTTTTTAATTCAGAATAGCAATCATTGCTATTATTGTATAATATCGTTTGTGGTTCAGGTATTTGATCAAGAGCATTGATAATATCAAGGGCCATCTTCTTTTGTATGAACTGTTATTTTTGTAGTTATTTTCACGTTAAAATTAAATTGCCTCGATAAAGAAAAACAAAAATATTACGTATATTGTAATATACAATAATATAACATTATTTATCAAACAGCTCATACATGTATACAAAGTTTATTTAGCGTGTACAAATAAATTTAAAATATAATTTACGAATCATTTTTTGAATTTCCAGCACGAGACCGCAAATTTTCTTTGATAATTGAATTTATTGGTTTCTTCTTCTCTTTCTCTTGCTTCTTTTGCACATCTAACTCTTTCTGCTTAGGAATATTATCTACTACTTCTTGTTTTTCTTCCTGATCTTCCAAATTAATTAAATCACTGTACGACAACTCCACCCCATTTTTAACAAGTTTATTATTTTTTATTTTGGCATCAATTCCCTCTTCTCTAGCTTTTTTTAGATGTCTTCTTAACACCTGTTGTATTTGTCTATTTTCTTTTGATAAATCATTATTTATGTAAATATTTTTATTTTTTAATTTTCCCACATTTTTAAACACTTCTTGCTTCTTAATATTTGTGGAAAATTCTATTAAAATGGGACAGTCGAGATTATCACTATTCCCAAGTTTGTAAATATTATTAATGTCCTTCTTACTGTCTATTTTAACATTTAATAATTTATTTAATTGCTCAAGTGTACTCTAGTAGATTACTTTCAGATTTTAATCCATGGATTACTATGTTATTTCTTCTTAGTTTATCCTCAAGATTTTCAACTTTTCTTTTAAGTAAATTATTTTCTTCTTGTAGCGCAATAACATTTGTATTTGATAATTCAAGTTTAAGCTGTAAACTTTCTGAGAAGATATCAAATTTTTCTTCTAGAGACTTTATTTCTGACTTGAGATTTTGCGATAAAAGTTCGTATAACTGTTTATTGGTTAGATCGCCCATTCTCCGATCCTAATATTATAGACTACTCTACAGCGGCAGAGCTACTAAATAGGTTTCACTTTGGCATCAAGTATTGACAGATCGTAAATAGTAAATACATCTGATAAGAACACAGGAGTAGGGGCTACACGGCAATTTGACCCAAACTGTCTCACTTTTTTAGCGTATTATTAGAGAATTTAATGTTTATAACCTTTAATTGTTTATATTGCAGCTTACCGATGTGTACATCCAATCACTGAGTAATAATAAAAAACACTGCAGAGTTTATAATAAACTTTTACATGTAATTTTATCTTAAAACGAATTAGAAAGAGTTAATTAATCCGTACAATAGAAATTTAACTCACACACACCAAACTATTAAACCTCATTAATGGGCAAATAACCCCCACTCATCGATTTTCACAAGAAAATTATAAAAACTCATTAAATTACAAAGGAAAATTAAAAAATAAATTTAAACTTTGACACCCTATATCTTTGTTACTATTAATTTTTGGACTAAGGTAAGTTTGGCTATATCGCGATATTTTTACGTTCGAAATCTGCTGTTGCTCCTTGTACTATTACTTATGAATCACCCTCTATAATTGAAAAAAAAAATGCACAAAAAGTAATAATGTATACTAAGTGGATTAAAGTATACATTAATAATAGCATAAAATATTTAATTTTTATTAGTTTGATGATGATAACCAATATCAAAAAACCTCACTGTAGTGTACAGTGAAACCCAAATTTTTTTAAGATAGAAATAATTTTTTAAGTGTTTACTATTTGTAATCGTTAGATTAACATCTTACTTATTTCTTAGAAACTACTTCGCCTAAATTGTTATATGTTTATCAAATTTTCAACAGTCCTGATATACGTAGTTTAGTACAAATAAAAATAATTACATGAAATATATTGAAGTTTATTACATGGTCATATTTAATTTAATATTTATTATAATTGTAATTCTTAAAGTCTTAGATTAAAGTTTGGACCACCCTGTGCTAACGAAGTAGATCAAATTTCTTTATATTTTGATAAAACTAAATATAACATTTGTTTCTCTGAACAATTGGCTTGGAATATATGTACTATAGTTTGTAACTTTATCGTAAAATATTGTCTATAAAAACAATTATTATTATAATTAATATTTTTCATTAATTTTTTTTATAGCTGCGGTGTTGGAAAGTTCAATAAATTGTTACTCGGAATTTAAAATGTTAAGACTTTAAATACATTTATAAACTAAGAATATTCCATTCATGTTTTGTAACTGATAACCTACTATTTAAACTCATATTTTCGTCAATATTTAAGCAATTTCGGTAAATTTTTATATGCGGATTATACATTTCATCTGCAAGTTAGTACCGCATATTCAGTTAAGTCGCAAGCGTTGTTATACAGGGAAACTCAAAAAGTATTAGGACATGTAATATCACTATAATTTTAATTTCATCTGTAGCAATTAGGGGGCTATGAAAATATCTGTTATAAGTGTCATAATGACTGCCTTTTCTACTGTACTCACTGCGTAAAAAAATTTCAATAACTTGTATCCTAAGAATTTTATTCAATAGCAAAAAACAATCAGTAGCAAAAACAAGAACAATTACATTAAATAAATTAAACTAATACAAGATTAATAACGAGTATTACCGGTTTGACACCGGTTTGGCATACTTAAAATTAAATTGCAAATTAACGTTTGATCAATATTTTGCCAGACCTCCGATAAAACTAATCTTAGCCGAGCCAAAGTTTGTGGTGGATTAAGTGCCGAGCGAACCTCTTTTCATATGGTCCCATAAATGTTCTTTGGAGTTAAGGTCTGGGCTTGCAACCCCCTGGACTCAAGTCGAAGCAAGTTCCGTGGTATCTAGAATAAAAATAAATACGCCAGGCATTCTTTTACGGCGCATTCACCATTTTGTCAAAATTCAGTAACCATTTTGTCAAAATTCAATAATTATTTTCATTTAATATTTTATAAAGTTTTGCACATTTTAATATAATTTTGCACTTAATATGTGTGTGAGAAACTTAATTTATTCATGAGATAAAACACAGTAAACACACTGTGTATACTATACTATTTAAAGACTATAGGTATTATAGTAATTTTCTTTCTTGAGTATTAAACAATATTTCACCTGGAGAAATTGACCTTTGACCTGTAGCTTGAAGCCTGAGGGGTGAAATATGGAGGGTCCAGGTCAAACCTGGAGAGGTGGCAACCCTACTAGTAAGGCGAGCACCTTAAATCAGATTTATGGGCGATTTCTATAATGATGGAAACACCCTGTAAATAACACATGATTTATATTCATAGCCTAGACATTGGGTATCACTTAAAATTTGTAAAAGTTGTATTTGAGCCTTAGATATTTTAGCCTCGGAATCTACAGATATTTTTTTTAATAACGGGATATGAAATATATAGGAATATAATATGACGAAAATATTTATATTGTAATCTATAGTAACCGTAAAGAAAATTACCAGCAAATTTGAGTTGCAAAAATAAAGAGCCAACACCGAATATCAGTGTGATATTCTTCTAGGTTACTAGTAATTAATATTGGAAATATTTATAAGTGTTTAAAAAAACAACGTTCAATATTGCATTTTTTCTGACGTCTTTCCGCCAGTATAAACAAATACGCTATCACATTTTAATAATACAACTTTCACAAAAACACTGATATTTTGAGCTGCCTACCCACAACAAATTATTTCTTGTAAGAAGAATTTATGTGTCCTTTTGTGGATAGGTATACCTACTGTAGATTTATAAATGACTTTGTTTAGGCTTTATACAAGCATAATAATAACAAACATATCCAAATTGATATACTTATATTGATGTTTCATCTCTAAATATGCTATTATTAAATTCATTGGACTATCTTTAATACATTATGAATATTGGATTAAAAATTATAAAATTCAAAATGTCTAAAAACAAATTATTATTATTATTTTTTTTAACTCACCACAAAATTCATTCATTATGGTCACCAATTAAAAAACGAAGTCCACAAGAAGATGTACGTATTCTTTCGCTATTAGTAGCTCATCAGGTGGACTTCGTTTTTTAATTGGTGACCATAATGAATGAATTTTGTGGTGAGTTAAAAAAAAAATTTTTAATAATTTGTTTTTAGACGTTTTGAATTTTATAATTTTTAATCCAATATTCATAATGTATTAAAGATAGTCCAATGAATTTAATAATAGCATGTTTAGAGATGAAACATCAATATAAGTATATCAATTTGGATATGTTTCTACCTACTACCTACTATTAACCTATTATCACTGACCATAACGAGTGGTTTAAACAAGTTCGTATTGAACGAGGTATTGAATGTATAAAATTACAAAGAAACATTTAATTTACAATTACAATAAACTTCATGAAATAAATGATTTGTTCTTAAGGTACGTTTAGATTGGGCACAAGTATCTGAACTTGTATCGAGATTCATGTATATACATGTATTCAGAAAATACTTAAAAAAGAAAACTTGTATATATGCATTATGTGTCTAAGGTATGATAAAGTGTTCACATTAAAGAAGTTAATCAATACGAGACAATTTTCTCTTTTTAAGTGCATGTTCAGTTATTATTTGAAATACAGGGAAAATCAAAGGGCCTGCAACATGTTAATTTCTGAATTAACGGTGGAGGATGTTGTTTCGGAAACTATGGTGGAACTTGCCGACTTCAAATATCTGTTGCAAAAGGTCGCACACCAAATGAAATAGAGGTGAGTATTCAAATACTAATTTAATGCATTTTTATATTAAAAAAGTACCTACAAGTTTTACACTTCTAAAGCCAACACATATTAAAGTATGCGGAGATTTGTGTCATGTATATTGAATTAATTCCATATACACAATGTATGAGGGACAGATCAACGCATTGTAGGTACTGCGCCCACAAAATGTGTGAGCATAAATAAGTATGAGGATTTGTATCACGATTTGTCAAATAAACAAGTATCTCATACAAGTTCAGCTACTTGTGACCAATCTAAACGTACCTTTACTCTTATTTATTCCCATTGTTAAAATGTAATTACAATTTAGTTTATTTATACTTAGCATCACTATCAGTTTTTTCACCTCACTATGAATAAGTGTCAATTTCCAACACAATCACATATATTTTAGGTAAAATATAGCTCCGTAGACGTATACCAAGTAAAACCGCGAAATTCTTAAGATTTTTCCATTCTTTTTGCAAATGTTTTTTTTTATATGTGTGACGTACTTCGGTTTTAGGCAAGAAAATGCCGAAGTGTCACTATGGCACTCGAGGCGGCGGCGGTGCTTTACTCAGCCGCCAGTTTCTGTTTATAGTGCAGAAACACCACTACTCAGGCAGCTACAGTGAAGAAACGGATATTCCAGTGGGTCGTTGGGAAAATTAGACTTCGTTGCGGAATAAAAGGCACAGTTGATATCACAATTAGATTTATTCAGGATATGTGAACAGGAATATGGATACTATTCTAAAAGCTCTAATGGATACTATTCTACAAGCTCTAATCTAGTTACATACTACGTTTTAGCAGGGCTTAAAAGCTATTAATATTATATACAACTACAGTAAAGCACAAACTACAGCAAAGCACAAAATACAGCTGTGTGAATATCAAGCTAGGCGAGCAGGCGGTCAACTAACGGTTACAGACTAGTAGCAAAGCGGTGTACGGATACCAGGATTAGCAGAAGCAAACACCAAAAGCATACAAATATTAAAACAGGTTATGTACAGGTTACAGACTTGGCTTATTGCGCAGCATTAACTAACAAGAGAGTTAATGCTGGAATTAACAGAATGCTTCTCTTAGGCCTGGGTCTCGTATACTGGAAATAAATTATGATTAGTACAGTAAGTTGCGCTACATACGTATACACTGTATAGGAGGAAGTGCCCTCGTATACAGCATAGACCAGCAGCTAGCTTACAAGAAAGCTGAAATAACTAAGATTACTGGCTTCTTCTCTGGAACCACGGACTGAAACGAAATTATGATTAGTATCACAAGCTACGCCACATACGTGTACACTGGATAGGAGGAAGTACCCTCGTATACAGCATAAACCAGTAGCTGACTTGCTTAAAGCTGAAAGAAAAAAAAATAGTTATAGTTACAGGAAGCTCCATTCCGGATACCAACAACGGACTGAAAATAAATTATTATTAGTACAGTAAGTTACACTACGAGGAAATACCCTCCTATGCAGCATAAACCAGTAGCTAGCTTACAAAAATACCAACGGGCTGGACAGCAAATGATTATTAATATAGTAAGTTACGTCACATAAGTATATACTGAATACGAGGAAGTACCCTCCTATGCAGCATAGACCAGTGGCTAGCTTACAATCAGCTGGAAGGAAACAGGGAGATTACTGGAACGGATGGTGATCTGCGACCGACTAAAAGAGAACGGGAATTAATACTTTACAATAGCCAAGTCTTCACTTACAATCTCTACCTGTATACCTTACTTACTTTTGCTTCCTTAGGCACGTCTGGTCGGGAACAGCAGCGGACAGATACTGGCGGTATTGATGTCTGATTTCGGTATATCAATATTCTGAAATTATCAGAGAGTAGTAGGGATGAACGCCAAATGAGCAGCGCAGTAAATAAAATACGTCACGGCTTGACTTAGCCGAAATTCGGGCCCAGCTAACTTACTTTACGGTAGGTACAGTCACGATCATATTGTCATTAGCAATTTTCAAACAAAATCGTATGCGATGGTTTCGCAGACTGGCACGTCCCCGCCCACTGGCGGGGCTGAATAACGGACACAGGCCCATACCCGGTCCGCTAGGCGCTTAATGTGTAATTTTTTTATATTATAGAACAAGTATTGCCTTTGCCAAAGCACAGCGAATGCAAGGCCAGAAAAAGGTAAAAAAAAACAATTATTGTTACACGCAACGCAAACAACTAAAATGTGTTTAAACTTGCCTAAATAACAAAAAACTCTGGTCACGTTTAAGTTCATTTTAGAATAGGTAGGTAAATATTCTTCACTGCGTGTGAATAAATTGTTGATTTAACTTTTTTGTTAAGATCTTATTCATTTGTTCCTTTTATTGTTAAGTAATTTATAAACAAATCTATTTTGCTGTTTATTTGTTTTTTTTTTTTGATAATTTTGAAGTAACCCAATTTAATTTCCTTTGTTTGGTTTATGTCCATTTTAATAATTTTAATTTAATTATTTCTGTCAATTTCACACATTTACGTAGTTCATGGAGAGGACGTGGATCTGATTTCAAAACACCTCTATACTCCATATTTTATCAGAGACAATACTTTCATGTTTCAATTTTCAAATGTAGTCTGTACCAAAATAAAACATTTAGGATATCTCACGAATCACGAGTTTACAATTTGTAGCGGAAATCGGCACGCTTTCAGCTGTGGTCGGAACATAGCCATCCTAATTGGTTGGTACGCGTTAAACGAAATTGAACTTTAAGGTGCTAATGACAATATGATCGTGACTGTACATCTGCTTCCTTGCGCTGCCAGCTCTTGACTGAGTTCAGTTCAGCTCTCGGCGATTTGGAATATCTATCTTCTATCGGCTCGCTGAGTGGGAGGGGTAGCGTAATGTCGCAGCGCAGTGCACCGCGGCGCTCTGACGTATGGCGGTGTCTCAACTTGCTAGCGCGCTGTATTAACACGTCTACCCTCGCTGGCCGGTCTGGCTGGACTGCCGACTGCCGGTAAACTGCGGGCTGGACACTGGCCTCGGCGCGGATTCACTGTTCACTTCGTAGGTTTGTTTGTGCTCACTTAAATTATTCATTCTGCATTCGATGAACCATTTTTTAATAAACATTTTGTTTTTTTGTTCACTGTTTTATCGCTGATACTTTCCGAGATATAACGTTTTTACGTGAACCCTGCTTTTTCGTGTATTGAGAAATGATGTACATGATGGGTGGTCATACTCACTGCAGAATTGTATAGCATATAAACCAATAGAAATTATCAAGGTTTTTAAATACTCAGTTCCAATAAAAGTGACGCATTTGATTTTTGACCTAACTTTTTTTCTTTTTTTTTTAAACCAGTGGACCAATTTTTAATTTTTTTTTATTTATTGGTAGGTAATTCCTTTGTCTTTTAAAAATTAAAGAGGTGGAAGTTTATTTCATTGTAGGATCACATTGCTTTTGAAAAAGCAATTGCCGTTGCAATAGCAATTAATTTGTTGTATGCCTCCATACTTGTTGTTGTTGTGTCATTAATTAAGTGTCATTAAAGAAGTTTTAGAGAGTAAAATTACACAAAATGCCTCAAATAAATTCTGAAGAAGTTTATAATTTTGTGTCTAATAAAAATGTTTTTTAAAATTCGTAGCAGTTTATAAAACTCGGTAAATTCAGAAAGTTGGTAATACCATTGTTTAAAAGCTGCAATTCGGACAATTTTAGAGATAAATCGATGAATAAAAAAACAAAATGTTTATTAAAAAATGATTCATCGGATGCAGAATGAATAATTTTTCCATGAATGCGAGAATAATCCACAGGGTGTTTTGAAAACCTGTGAAAAAACTTAGGTTTAAAATTCTTCATTAATTTCCATGAAATATGGAAGAACTCACCATTGCTTCCAATCCGGCTCATAGAGAATGAATTTTGCTATAAACTGAGAAAAAAAATGTTCAAATCGGTCCACCGGTTTAAGAACTACAGAACTTTAAAATTACCCGAAAAATCGAGTGCGTCACTTTTTATGGAACTGAGTGTATTATTTACAAATATCTGGTAATCTACAGGTTATTAAGTGTCATTTAATTAACAATAAACTACTGCTTTTTAATTAGAATCTGTGTTAAACGGAACGTATTGTTAATTATTTTAACTACAGGTTATAATTTTATAATAATGGTAAAATAAATTACTGGCTACGGAAAATAACTAAATAAATTTATACACGGGGTGTATCGGGTAATAGCTTATTGATAGAATTTAGCAACGGAAAAATCACTTCGTTACATAAGTAATACAAATTAATAAAGAATAAAACTTTTAGTACATTTTTAAACTTTATTCAATGGTCTACTATAATAATTTATATTATCCATAACAGTCATACTATTTGGAGGAATATTATGAACTAGGATTCTTATATTTTTCGTTGATAGTGGCAGTATGTTTTTGGCATCTATCATCTCTCTCAGTAGAATTAAACCAATCCTACTTTTTTTTTCCTATATTGTTTGAGTTGTCATATTATTCCATTCTATATTCAAAAGGTGTTTTGTTACCATAAGAACTTGCTTCTTCTTAGCTTCTTTTAAATTTAAAATGAATTTGTTGAAGACACGTTCACAAGGTTGTTCTACAACACTTAATTTAAGTTAGATACATCGAATCATCACACATAGTTAAATTTAGATCTTCAAGACCCCAAAAACCATTGTTTCTTTTGTGTTATAATTTGATTGCTAAGCTTCGGAGGGCCAACGTACTTGTGACATTTTTGTTGATAACTTCATTACTACGCGTGGCTTCTTAAAAGTGATATTGACCGGCTATATTTTGGTTTCTATTTGTCATTACGTTCTTCTATATTTTTTTCCAAATTTGACGTAAGTAAGTCCTCCAATGCCAAAGGGCCTAAACTGCCCTTGACCTTTGGAGGCCTAAAATTTTTTTCTAAATTTTGATGGCACTCAATTAAAGAGCATTAAAATATCTTTAAAAAGGTCTTCTTGTTGCACCACGAAAAATTAATCGTATTCGAGAAAAATGCCTTTTTTTTTAATCGGCATTAAACTACCTCAAAATCGTCATTGATTGTACGATTTTTGTAGTTGGCGGTGGTGACAGATACGTAAACATAAATTATTTATTGCTTGTAATAATAATACGCACATTTAGTGCGCGTCATATAAGTCATGTAATGTCAAAATTGGATGCAAACAATTTATGAATTTATAACATCTACTGATATAAACACGTGTAATTTTGTAAAATTGGTCAAATAAACTGTATTTATTTATAAATAACCATTTGCAACGTATGTACAAGACTATTTTATTTTTGTTTATAAATTTAAATCTTTATTATATTACGTTATATTATAACAGGTTATAAAATACTGGTAAATCAATCATCTACATACCTTTTTAGTGCTTAAATATTTTTATTTAATTAAATTATTATCGCTTTTACTAACTTCAAACATTGTTTGCATCCAATTATCTGTCAGATGACGTTTTCACTAAATGAGCGTATTGTGTTGTAATAAAAGGTAAATAAATACAGTTTTTTAAATTCAGAATTGTATTTTCAGTAGTAATACCACAAGAGATTGAATTTTCGCGATAAGTCTGTCGATTTATTTCTAACAAAACTGAGTTGCTTGGAAACACCACGAGTCCGTAGGACGAGTGGTGTTTTGAGGCAACTCAGTTGAGTTTAGAAATAAAAGACAGACTTATAAGATAAATTCAATCACGAGTGGTATTTTATTAGACTATGTCACGAGCAAATATTTTGGTTGATAACTTCACTTGAAGTAGCATCGAAGCGACTCATTTTGAAGTCTGTCTCTATAATTAATTTTTATTAAACTGTCAAACTTTGCTTTGCCATCCGTATCCATGGTTACAGCCATCTGTATCCATGGTTACGTCGTTGAAAACACCACGCTGATAGACCAATTAGAATTGAAAGACAGTGTTTTCGCGATAATACAAGCTGTCTTTGGTTTGTGATTGGTCAGATTATGTGATAATTTTAAGGTGAGTGAAATAGTCAGTAGTAATACCACAAGAGATTGAATTTTCGCGATAAGTCTGTCGATTTATTTCTAACGAACCTGAGTTGCTTGGAAACCACGAGTCCGTAGGACGAGTGGTGTTTTCAAGCAACTCAGTTGAGTTTAGAAATAAAATACAGACTTATATGCCATTCACATTTTATTTACATGAGGGGAGGCTATGATATGTTTTTCTTAGGTTGTCTCAGGGTTGTCTACTATTGATTATTTCACTCAGAAATTATTAACCAATGAAACTACTACAATTTTTAAATTTGGACCAATGACAGCAGTATTATATCGACAAAATATTGAAGTATGAGATTTAATTGATCGTCACTGTCACTTATTTTTGGCTGAATTGCCAAATTTTTTATTGATAACATTGCTGTGCTTTCTTTAGGGTCTCACTCTGGCAACTATGTAGAACCAATTTGAATTTGTGGTTATGTTCTTGACTTTTCAACATAACCTCAGTAGGTAATTAAAACAGTCATTCATACCAACAGAATTCAGATTTTCCAACGCCTCCCCTCCTGTAAATAAAATGTGAATAGCATAATATATAAGATAAATTCAATCACGAGTGGTATTTTATTAGACTATTTCACGAACAAATATTTTGGTTGATAACTTCACTTGAAGTAGCACAGAAGCGACTCATTTTGACGTCTGTCTCTATAATTAATTTTTCTTAAACTGTCAAACTTTGCTTTGCCATCCGTGTCCATGGTTACGGCCATCCGTATCCATGGTTACGTCGTTGAAAACGCCACGCTGATAGACTAATTAGAATAGAAAGACAGTCGGTGTTTTCGCTGTAATACAAGCTGTCTTTGGTTTGTGATTGGTTAGATTATGTGATAATTTTAAGGTGAGTGAAATAGTCACTATTATAATTGCAAAAAATAATGGTTATCCTACAAAAAATTATTTCAATTTGACATTTAAAAATAATTATGACATTTCCTAATGTCACTGAATATTATTTAAAAAACAAGAGTTAATTAATCTTAATTTCACACAGTTTCTGAATTTAAAAAAAAATGTATTATGCACCTCGGCATTAAATATAAAGTTCCTTTGTATCACTCATGTGGTTTATTTCATGATTCATGATAAAAAGGTGAACTTTAATGCCTTTATACATAAATAACTAACTATTAATCATCAGGATAAGGTTCAGTTTTGTTTATTAGAATAGATGTAAGTCGTAATGTTATGAGTGATGTAAATTGTTATGCAATATTTCATGAATATATTAATAACTAGTACTGGAATCATCAGCGGTATGATGATGAACATAGAACATAGAACATAGAACATCTTTATTTGACCACTTTACATAAATAATTACATTTGTGGCAAGTCATAGATTACAACAAAAAAAACAGTAAGTATAAATTTAGATTAAAAACAAACAATAAGTAAAGACAATAATAGTTCAGGTACATTATGGAAAGAAAATAAAAAAAAAATGTATATAAATACATTAAATGATGTTAATAGTTATTTGTGTAACTAGTGCAAAAGTGTACATTTTGCAAGTGTTGCACACAAAATCTTTTCTACAATCGAATTAAATATTAACACAAAATATTCAAATGTCATACTGACAACTAGGTAAATTGTCAAATGTCAAACGCCAACCATGAATAACTATGAATAAACTTTCGTTGCCTAGTAACAAACTTACTTTTTGCACTAATGCAAAAAATAAAAGTTTTTGCACTCTCAGTAGTACAAAAAGTTAATACTTTTTGCACGATCGTAGAAAAAGAATTTTACTAACCATGTCATATGAACCGATTTGCCTTTAAATTAAAATTTTCCAGACTATTTTAGGTGTAGATCCCCATATAGTAAAGTAGTACTTATATCAGTAAACTAAGTGGTTTATTCGTTTTTCACTTTTGATGTTATGTTGCATACCTGATAAAAATGCTGACTTAAAGCCACACAGAAATAAGTATTATGTATTTTTTTTACTTAAAATTTTCATTTTTACCTAATTTTTTAAGGTTGAAATACTTTTAACACGTTATCATAACATGTTACCAATGTTTCAATAATCAACAACAATTGTCTGTTTACTGAGCTTTTGTCGTTGTATTGTTAGATAATTTCAATATTGCCTGTTCCACTTGGCACAATACCATGAGCAGACCACAATTCATGAATCGCTGATTTAATGCACATGTAAACGAATTTTAGTACATTTCTAGAATGCCAAGTTTAAAGTTTGGTTGACCTATTTCTGTAAATAGAGCCTTGAAAGTAACCCCAGAGAGAGACGTGAGTGGGCCAACGGGCCAAGAGAAGTCGCCGGAATAACAAATGGGTCTACTGGGATCGCCTTTAGAAATTAACAAATCATTCATTAGTTTGGTATAGATCTTGATCACTTGATATATATGGAATTTGATGAATTGTACGTGTTCTATACAGTGAACTGTAAATGTAACCTATAAAGGTTGTATATCGTCTAAAAAGATTTTCGGTTAATACTGTCGATACAGTTTTTAAAAGGGCGTATTTTTATATAATTTTCATTTTAGAAATAGTGTTTTTATTTATTATGGCAGAATTTTTTATTTTAAATTTTGATTCTCGCTAGTGATAAAATCTTGGTATGGTACAGGGTCATCACGTGAAAATGTTAGATTCTACTGTAACTTTGTTGTTTTTGAATTTATCGGAAAAGTAAAAACTGATTTGGTTACTAAAATTTTGCCAGGAATTCAAATTTTTATAGAAAAAAAAACAATCGAGTATCGCATTACAGAGATATAGCTATCAACTTTGTTTTTCTATATAACACCCTATATTATTATATCTTTTGATTCTTAGTCTTTTCCTGATTTCATCGATATAAATATGTAAGCTATTATCTTTTGGAATTTTGGAAAAAAAGATATATTAGGTGTAGAAAAGCAAGGAAGGCAGTTTGTAATTTAAATTATATAATTATCTACAGCAGTGGCGGTTTTAGATAGAAATTGCCCCTAGGCCTAGGTCAATTTTGCAAAAACGCTTATTGTCAATAAAACATGCAACAAAATGCCGAAAACCTCAACTCCATAATATTCCTCCCTGTAGAGGTATCTTATTCCAAAATTTGAACAAAAAATCCAAATATGCAGTTCAACTGTCCAGTAGTTTATATCTCGTAAAAAATAAAAGCTTAACATGTTTATATCGATGAAATTAGGAAAAAACGAAGAATCAAAATATGTAATAATACACAGGGTGCTACATAAGAAAAAACAATGTCGATAGCTATATCTCTGTAATGCGATGCTCGATTGTCTTTTCTTCTATAAAAATTTGAATTAGTAGACAGTATATAAACAGTAAAGCAATTTTTACTTTTCCAACAAAGTTACAGTAGAATCTAACATTTTCAAGTGATGACCGACCCTGTACATAAAAATTAAAAATAAATAAGTTAGGTAATTAACATTGCAAATTGTCTCTTATTATTAACTTCGTAACAATAACTATTTCAAGGAACAAAATTATTTTTAACGTTGTGGGCCATTCCTTTTCGAGTTAAGTCGCTATATTTTCCCTCATTTCCGATTTATAGATTAATAGTGCGTTTTTTTATAGTCGGATTATTGGGAATTAAAGCAAATATTTTTTCTTTGTAGTTTATATGTGAAGCTTAAATATAAACTCTAAAACCAGTAAATAATATTAATTGGGAGAAAAAATAAGATCTTCTGGTTCCTCTTTTTAATTTTTTACGGGACTTTTACACATTTTCGAAACTTTATATCTCATTTAAATTTGTGCATTGATTTGATTATTGAAGAGCGAAGGGTAACTAGAAAATCTCAAAAACCCATCAATGTGTACGTGCACCTGTACTCTGGATGACACCTCATCATTAAAACAATATTGAATGATTTTAAATATTAAAGAAATGACAAATTTAATGAAATGCTGGTTCTAAAAGTTAGTTTCTTTCCACACAACGATAATTGCAGGACGTCAATAACTGTATGAATCATTCCCAGCAAAATTGATTCCTAGGCGGAGACCACGAAACCGCAATAAAGTGGGAAGCAGAATTTTCGGATTTAACAGCTTAAAACTATTTGTGGGGTTATTAGCGAAGAAAGGTGTATTATAATATGTTTAATGATCAGTGCTTAATGTTTAACATTAGCGGTTAAAACGTTTATTGTTTAAAATTTCATTGCTCACTCTTCTTTCAAATGAATGGAGAACAACCCTCTGAAATTTTAAAGAATCTAAATGCGCTAGAGTTAAGGAATCGGAGACTCACTGTTTATAGCGCAGTCCTAATCAGTGGAGTCCTGGGGATAATTTATAAATGAAGTATTTTGCGGCAAATGGGGTAAAAATCCATTTTGCCAACTATAGGTGTACGTAAACTGAGAAAATTATTTCTCTTGCGTAAGGTTTGTACAAACTTCCTTTAACTCAAATACATTATTCAATTTGAATGAAACAGTTTTTTCCATGCAAAACGAAAGTTGTCTTAAAAAATTTCTTTCAATTAATTAAACGTGTTTTAGCTGGACATATCTTGTTTAGTTTATAAGTGACAATTTACCTTAAAATTTTAGACAAATAACAATATAAATTTTATACACGTATTTTGTTAATTTAACTAAAATCCATTTAAGTAGATCAAAGAGAATCTACTAATACTCTCTTTATACAAACAATAATTTTGTTGCGTATAAACAAAAATTTTTTTTGTTACTCCAAAAATATTTTTGTGTAGTTGCCAACAGTACATAAGAATCATTATATAAAACTGGATTTTAAGCAAGTTACGTGACGTTCCGGTATCTAATTGACTAACGTTACACTCCCCCACCTGTAAGTGTATTTTATTTTGCCCTAATTATGATGCGACACACTCCACCTGCCTACTGTGCTAATTTGCGATATACATTACTAGGGGTGGCTCCCCATATATTAGTATCATATTAGTATCAGCCAACTCATGTTATGTATTTCGTGAGCGCGTATATTGCGATATACCTACATGTCAATTACAGTCAAATAGCAAGTGAATTTTAAACTAGATGTCAAAATATTTCAATTCGCTTTGGAACTAACATTTAAATTCATCAAATTTAATTGCGGCATGCAAACTGTTTGCCTACGATATTATTTGTAAACGTGTTAATCCTCCTGAATAATAATATATGTCAGTATAGTGGCCACGTTACGGTTGTGTACAGGGTATAGTTCCATATATTTCAACACCCTTCTACAGCCTTTATTAATAAATAGGTACAAAAGTTATAGATAAGAAATAAAACAAAATGATGTTAGAAAATAAAGATAGAGACACGCTGTATATTTTTGCATGTATAGGCTTTATTCTGGATATGCGCATTTATAATGTATCTACAGTGGAGACAATGGTATTTGACAGTTTCATATACCTAATCAATTTATATTTCATATTACATGGGTATATTAAATAATTTATAATTTAATGTAAAAATACATACCTAGTCTGGACTATCAGTAGAGTTCATTATCAAAATTCTGTAAGTACATAATGGGTGTATTAAATAAAAGTTAACTTGCTGATTTACATGCTGAAATAAAGTTAACTTTATAACTATTTCAAGACTGATTTCATTTTATTAATAGAATACAGGGTGGAGACTTTAACTGAAATAAATTCGCTTCCAGGGAGCTGAATAACATTTCAAAAAATTTCCGACGTCACGTCAACGTTTGAATGTATTTACCTACCTTTTTCAAGCAATATGCGAAATGTAGCCCTTCAAGGAGGGCGGAAACAACCCCCAAGTTTTTTTTTCAAATGCAACACAATGGCGTGTGACCCCTCATTGAAAAAGTGGCAGAAAGACGAATCCAGCGTACTGATCACATTTTATTTTTCAAGAGGTTTATTACTTACAGAATGGGGCAATACTGCGCCAGACTTCGATAGCTCAAGGTCTATGATAGCCAGAAATTAAAAAGAAATACAAATAAACTAGATAAACAGTTTATAACTGGAAATTATTTTCGAATATACAAGGCGAGTCAAGACAATATTACAGGATCAACAATTTTTGTATGTATATCCTCAAGGCTATTTGTAACCATTTTCGATTTATTGAGCAATAATTACAAAATCAAGAATATATTTTAATAATAGAGGTTTCTACAAATAATTCAACAGCAAAATCAGTACATCTCTAGGCACTTTTGAAGTGAGGCCATTTAGTTCTTCCAATCCATTGAAGTGGGTAGATAGTATTTAGCTGACTGTTGTTTTCGGTATTCGACAAGCAATAAAACCTTCGTTTGGTATAAATTGTCTTGCTCAAACGAACATTTATCGCACTTATCGGTCGTCAGTTCCCATTTGTGTTATTTTTAAAATATTTAGAATTTTACAAAATGAATTTTAACAAACCGGAGCTTTAACATGACTTTTGTTTTGAACGAGTTGAGTCGGACAGAAATTGTTTGCTTGCCAATAGAATTAATTTATAAGCAACTGAATCCTGAGAGAAGGATTCCCGATGTTCGCAGCTTCCAAAACCTCCTCGATACATTTGTGGACGCTGGTGAGGTAAAATACAAAAAAGTAAAACAATAAAAGAGAAATAATTTATGAAATGCCACAATTAATATTTAAACAATAAAACGTTGTTGTGAACGAAGAAAATGAGTTTTCTGTGGTGCTGGCAACGGTTGAGAATCCTCATATTATTCAAAGAGAAGTGAGTTCATTAGTAGGAATAAGTAAACGTTCTGTTGGTCGAATATTCATGCATCTTATATTATTATTATTATTATTATTATTATAAATACACCAGGAACTATCTGATGACGATTTTCAAAGGCGTTCTACAGTTTTGTAATTGAGCCAGAGGTAAAATGAAGCTGTCACTCACCTTCTTCAATAAGGTTTTATTTACTGATGAGGCAACTTTTCATAAAAATGGATTTGTTAACAGGGCAACAGGCACGATTTCCATTATTATGCTTAGAAAAATCATCACATTTTTTGGGCAAGTTGATAACCAGCACAGATGATCTATGGGGAGGAATTATTAAAGAACATGTAATAGGGCCACATTTCTTTGATAGGTAGTACATTAACTGAAGCTATTTATCTTCATTATCTGGAGAACTTTCTGCCACAATTATTGGTGAATCTCCCAGAAAGAATTCGAAATAGGATGTGGTATCAGCCAGATGGTCCACCACATTATTTAAATGCAGTAAGGGACCACTTAAATAATGTCTACCCACTTCAATGGATTGGAATAACTGGTCCCACTAAATAGTCTGCTAGATCCCCAGATCTCACAGAAAATGGATTTCCTGTTATGGGGATACGTGAAGGAAATTGTTTATATAGACACACCAAAAACAGTTCAAAATATGAAGGTAACTGCTTTTAGAACTACCACTAGCAGTAGAAACATTTGAAAAGCGCTTAGAGATGTGTGGTAAAATAAGCAACATAAATTTTTTACTTATTGCTTAAGACATCGAAAATGGTTACAAATAATGTTAGTTTTTGAGAAAAATGAATAGTGCCATATACCCCAAAAAAGAAACATGATGCAGCTACGGACAGTTTCGGAGTTATTCCTTCTCATCAGCGTAGCGTTTTGGGGTATATGGCACTATTCATTTTTCTTGTATTTATTTAGCCCCGCCAAACATCACTCTTTTGTTAGTTTTTGATTTCAACATCACATCGTAGAAAAATAAACAGGGTGTTCCTTTTGACAAAATTGAGAAAATTCAATTAAAAAACATTAATTAGATGTCTCGTAACTAGTATTCACATTTTTTTTCTTATAATCTCATAATTGTGACTAGTGATTTTTTCAATATGCATCTGCAGATGGCATTGTTTAAAATGAGAATTTTTTGAAAAATTATTCAGTTCCCCGGTAGTGAATTTATTCCAGTTAAAGTCTCCACCCTGTATATGGATGTCTTTAGGTTAGATTTCGTACAGGTAAATTGCTTTATATGATTAAACTTATTTGAGTGTGTTCTAGACGAGTGTTGTTTGGAACAGGATTTATTTTTATTTAGAGAAACCAAGAGATACTGGCTGATATCCAGCAACCAATATCTTTGAAGTCAAAGAGAAAGTGACAAGAGGATTAAACCCATTGTTTCTTTTAATGATACCTCATGTTACAGTAATTAAATATATAATTATTGAGGCTGTTAATTCAACGGAATTTATTAAAAATTCTCCAATTAACCAACATTAACATAATAAAGAATATTATATTTTTAATTTAGGTATACAGGGTGTTTCATTGGGAGAGGGACATACGTTAACTGTGGATAAGGGTCACCGAGGTGGTTCCAAATAACCCATACTTAATGGATCTGTTGCCCTTTATAACCGAGATACAGGGTGTTTTATGAATTTTACCTATTTCTTTCTCCATTGATAACTAACAAACTACTGTGTATATTTTTTTGACATTTGGCACACGTATTCTACATTACTTGATGAATCCACTAAGACATCAACAAAAAAGAAAATCGAGGTCCGGCTTCACAAAAAGTTTACAAAATCTTCCATCCTCAAAACAACACCTTGTATATCTGAATTTTTAAAATTTGTTTCCATATTTTAAAAGAGTGTTGAAAACTGAATCCAACCATGTACTTTTTATTTTGCCACAGAAGATTTTACTACTAAAATTTTTAGTTAACATTTTATTTTATGAGCATTTTGGTGGTACACAATGAAATGAGACGGATTTTTATTAATTTTATTATGTTATGTTAATGAGGATTACTTAATATGTATTTCTAAAACTTACATAGTTTGCATTTGTATGCCTCTAGACCACTAGAAAATTTATTTACAGGTCCGTATTTAGGACTACAACGACAACCAATAAAGAACACTAGTAACTAAAGAAAATGAATAAAAACCTAATTACTATGAAAAAACTACAACAATTGCTCAAAATGACCTCCATTTTGTTCGATGCATTTTCTTGCCCTTTTTTTAAGATGGTTAATAGATTTTCTAATCACATCCGGATTATTTCTCATTTCTTCACATGCATCTTCTATCCTGTGAAGAAGTTCTACCCTATTATTTATATCAGTGGAATATACTTTAGATTTTAGATATCCCCAAATGTGGTAATCCACAGGATTGAAGTCGGGAGATCTTGGAGGCCATTCATTAGGACTACCTCTGCCTATCCACATGTTTGGAAAATTCTCCTTCAAAAATTGTCTAACAATTAGCCTATAATGTGGTGGAGCACCATCATGTTGAAAATGTAATCCTGCCTACGTTTACACCTGCATCGTCTAACAATACCGGCAGAATATTCTGAAGAAAATCCAAATAGACTTCTCCAGTCAGTCTATGAGGAAAAATATGTGGTCCGATTAACTTATTGTCAAAGACACCGCACCAAACGTTTAATGAAAATTTGTGTTGTGAATGGGCCTCCCTTATAGCAAATGGATTTTCTTCTGCCCAAATATGACAGTTCATCAAATTGTAAACGCCGTCTCTTGTGAACTGGGCATCATCAGTAAATAAACATCTACGTATAATTCTCTCATTTCGGATGATCCACCTACTAAAATTCATTCTTGTAATTTCATCCCCTGCCACTAGCCGCTGTACTTCCTGCACATGAAATGGATTAAGACGATGTTTTTTTAGTCGTCGCCAAACAGTAACATGGGGTACATTTAGAGCATGACCAATTCATCTGGTGCTAATTTTTGGATTATTATTAGCCATATTCAAAATATTTTCTTCCATATTTAAATGGTGTCTCTCATGATGCTCGTTTACTTTTACTGATGGGAACCTACCATGTTCACTCATGTAATTAAAGACTCGGAAAAATGTTTTGTAATTTGGTGGTCTTCGACCAGGAAACCTTATTTCATATTCTCTTTTTGCGGCTCGAGCATTACCATCACAAAAACCACAAACGTACATCATATCTGAGAATTCTCGATTAGAAAATTGACGAGGCATTATTAAGGGCCAGTTGTATAAAAGTGGTTCAGCGAAAATTCAGCTGAACTTGGTTCAAAATTCAAGGATACGATTGTTGCAAGAATGGTATCCTTGGATTTTGAACCAAGTTCAGCTGAACTTTCGCTGAACTACTTTTATACAACTGGCCCTAATAATTATCAGATAAAAGAGATAATTAATAAAAACACGGAAGAAAGTTCAGGAAAAATAAATACTGTTTGACAGAAGATGTAGAAAAGCATTGATGTGTCAATCTCATAGCCTACTTCTAAGGCAATAACTTAAGAAATGAGAAGTAATCCGGATGTGATTAGAAAATCTGCTTATCAATATTACCATATCAAAGAAAGGGCAAGAAAATGCATCGAGCAAGATGTAGGTCATTTCGTCATTTTGAGCTATTGTTGTAGTTCTTTCATAGTAATTCGGTTTTTATTTATTTTCTTTAGTTATTAGTGTTCTTTATTGGTTGTCGTTGTAGTCCTAAATACGGACCTGTAAATACATTTTCTAGTGGTCTAGAGGCATACAAATGCGAACTATGTAAGTTTTAGAAATACATATTAAGTAATCCTCATTAACATAACATAATAAAATTAATAATAAAAATCCGTCTCATTTCATTGTGTACCCCCAAAATGCTCATAAAATAAAATGTTAACTAAAAATTTTAGTAGTAAAATCTTCTGTGGCAAAATAAAAAGTACATGGTTGGATTCAGTTTTCAACACTTTTTTAAAATATGGAAACAAATTTTAAAAGTTCAGATATACAAGGTGTTGTTTTGAGAATGGAAGATTTTGTAAACTTTTTTGTGAAGCCGGACCTCGATTTTCTTTTTTGTTGATGTCTTAGTGGATTCACCAAGTAATGTAGAATACATGTGCCAAATGTCAAAAAAATATACACAGTGGTTTGTTAGTTATCAATGGAGAAAGAAAAAGGTAAAATTCATAAAACACCCTGTATCTCGGTTATAAAGGGCAACAGATCCATTAAGTATGGGTTATTTGGAACCACCTCGGTGAGCCTTATCCACAGTTAACGTATGTCCCTCTCCCAATGAAACACCCTGTATATGTACAACGTTATGTTTTAAGAAGAAACAACTTAACAGAATAATTATTGTTTCATCTTATTTATTGACATGTTTAAGATGAATAAGATGGTAACATAACAGCGCCATTAAATAACATCCCAACCTTTGCGACATTTTCTCCTTTTAAACTTCTCAAAGATTCCAACTAAGAATGATAAATCAAAAGTCACAGTTTTAAGATATCCAAATTCAATATTGTTGTTTACATCGGGCTAGTGTAAAAGTAGTGTAAAAAGTTATTTCGGGGGACTAATAATTAGGAAATACACAGCTGTTTTAATTAATACTTGCCAAACTGGAAAGTTCACCTTCGTGATAAATGTTTACAGCGTTGATTTATTAATAAACAAAAAATAAATAATTAATTCAAGGTTTTGTTTATATATAAAACATAAACAACTTTTTGTGATTTACTGATTTACTAAAATTTTACAATGTGTCCCAAGTTTTTTTTACTGTATCACTATAGATCTTCGCCCTATCAGCATACTCCCAATCTCACTAATCCATTTAAAACTACTCAAATTAGAGAAGATTTAGACAAAATCAAAATTTACCGGTAAATCAATCTGGATCTAGACCTCAACAAAGTTGTAATACCACATTTAGTGCTGCTAACCTTTAAATTAATTGATCATGATACACTGTAGCAATTTTTCATGATTTATTTGTATCACTATTTTATTTATTTGATACTACACTTATGCAATTGTATATTTTTTTGTGATGGAAATAATAAAGACGTTATTATTATTATTATTATTATTATTATCATTATTATTTATTCCTTAGAGGTGATTCTATATAATTATTTTGTTCCTGCCTTTCAAACAGAATGCAGTCTGTTAAAATTAATGATACCATTTCAGAACCTCAAAGATTGATACTTGGACCTTGGTTTCTATTTTGTCTAATTACCTACTTGATACCAAAAATATGTTAAGTTAAAGTTGAGCAATGTCGAACTTGAGTAGTTACTGATGCTAAGAATCTTGGATTTTGGAACTCATCAGAGTTACAGTTTAGAGTTAGTTTTTAACTGCACCATCGAATAGGGCAGCTCAGTTGTTGAAAAATCATTTCCATTTAACGTTTATTAAACAGTTTAGAAGATTCCCTAAAAAACACATGTGCGACCTTATTACTTAAAAACAAAATCAGATAACTTAATTTAACTTCAATTATCTAATTTTCCCCCGTAACTATTTTATAATAGCGATAGTATGTACTTTTAAATATACAGGGCGATTCATGCGGAGAGGGTCGTATTTTACCAAAAGATAGAGAACATTGAGGTGATCCTCATAAAGTAATGGCTAAAGCGGCTCCGTTTCTGAAATACAGGGTATTTTATATTTTTTGGAAGAATTTTCTTTTCGTCGTATATCTGTAATGTGTAAACGGAATTCAATGAAATTTTGTATTTTGGTTACAAGTCATTCACCATCAATTGCCTGGGATATTAATAAAATATCATATCCTAACCCAGAGTAAAAATATTTTTAAATTATTCCTAGAAAATAACACTCAATATACTGTTTATAAAATTCTTGATTGAAATTGAAATATTAATTTACACCTAGAAAGATACAAAATTTCATAAAAAAATATTTTGACACAATTTCATTGTTTAAATAAAAAAATTAAATTGCTGAGGAATCATTTTTTTTTGAGAAATTGAGAGAAAAAATAAAAAATGATATAGAATTTTATAAACCGTATACAGAGTGTTATTTTCTAGGAATAGTTTAAAACTATTTTTATTCTGGGCCCGGCCCTGATATTTTATTAATGTCCCAGGCATTTGATGGTGAATGACTACTGTAACAAAAATACAAAATTTCATTGAATTCCGTTTACGCATTACAGATATATGGCGAAAAGAAAATTCTTCCAAAAAATATAAAACACCCTGTATTTCGGAAACGAAGCCGCTATAGCCATTACTATATGGGGATTTAAGATCACCTCAATGTTCCCTATCTGTGGGTAAAGTACGACCCTCTTCTCACGAATCACCCTGTATAAAACAAATTTTTCAAATTTTTCTTTCTCTCAGTAATAAGATCAATAATTTCACTGGATACAAACACATTTGTTAAATTTAGGTATATCGAACACAATTGTTAAATTTAGGTATCAAACTGATATAACTATAGTTATATACCTAAATTTAACAATTGTGTTTGTATCCAGTGAAATTATTGATCTTATTACTGAGGAAAAGAAAAATTTGAAAGATTTGTTTTATATAACAGTTTTCCGTACTGATGAAAATCCTCGATATAACCTAAACTGTTGATTGAAAGAATCTATATTCTGTACTCAACGACTAAACCTCAAGTAGAAACTAACATCGATCGAAAGTTATTTCACTCCTATTCTTATCAAATTTTAAATATACGTCCGTCAGTCTGTTCGTGTTTCCGCGTATCCGCCATATTTCTTGTAAGCACGAGAACTCAAAAACAGAAAATCGGTCCCGAAAACTTGCAACTTGCATTTTTGATGTTATACCTACTTAAGCTAAAATAGTTTTTACAAATATAAAAATGAGGTATTCCTCAACCAAGTTGGCCTCATGAGGAGCCCTATTTTCTTTTCAAGTACTTTTTAAAAATGAAGGATATTATTTGCAAAAACTGATGGCTAGAATATGCAAAAATTATATAAGAACTACTATAAATTGATTGCCTGCGACAAATAAGTATAATTTTTATCATTAGTTTTTTTTATGGAAAAAATATACCTATGTCACAATTACCAGGTACAGGAAGGGCCCTAAAACACTGCCTTGAGATACTCCTGATTTTATAAGGTGATAACTGTTTACAGTGTTCACATCTTTGTCCTATTTGATGTTAATTAAAATATCTGTCACTTAGATATGATTGTAACATTATAAATTATAAATTTGTCTGGTAGAGTCTCTTTTAGTTTATACAAGAGTCCTTGGAGCTACACTTTGTCAAATGCCTGCTGAATATCCAATTCAATTTGTTTACAAAATATATATATTACAACTAAAGTAGGCGAACATAAAAAAAAGTAATATCGGACACCAATGCGGTTTTCAGAAAAACAAATTTACACCTGATGTATAGGTAATAACCTTTCATGGCATTCGTTATGTATTCCTAGATCTAGCGAAGATCTTTGGCACAGTATATCATAGAAAATTAATAAATAAGTTAGAAAAGATTGGCATCAGAGGTGTAACATTGGAGTTAGGTAAGTGAAAGAAAACAATTTGATAAAATTGATCATATTTTGAAGGAACCGGAAATTGTAACATGATTTACTTTTCTCAGTGTACATCATGTTATTCTTGGATATTCCAGGCTGTGTCCTTAGCAAATCGCACAGTTATTTTCTCTGAAATAACCTCTCACCTAAGATGATGAAAGCTAGTTATTTATTATTTATGAAAAATAAAATTCTATACCCAACAGAAATGTTATTATTATTATTTAATGTATTGGATAAATGTACAAAAAATGCTCCTAACATACAACAATATAAAAGAGAAATAAAAAAATTGATAAAATTGCAGAGCTTAAATTTATGTTAACACTTTACTTAACAATAATGCGATTTTTTTTAATATTCAATCTCATATTTATCATTTTTTTATGAAGATTACCATCAAAAATAAAAACCAAAATATACATTTATACTTATAAAATAGAATGGAATACCTTTTTTCGTCCAAGCGATCATACATGATACCTATAGGACAAGTCAACTTGATATAAAAGCAGGTAACAATACTTAATACCGAATAGAAATTTGCAATCAAATTTTTTATAAAAACTTTCTTTATTTGTAATAATGAAATATGTAGTTTTTTGTAAGTATGAAATATTATTATTGTTTTTTGATATAAATAAAGTGGAGTCGCAGTACAAGCATTAACGTGAGTAAATAATTTCTTTGACAAGTGTAATTCTGTTAGGAATTATTTTCTAAAAATAATTGTTAATTGAGCATCAAGTACCACTATGCAATAATTATTTGTAGATTTAAGCAGGAAACAAATAAGGTTTTATAAGGTAATTAAATTAATTGCAACAAATAAACTTTGTTTTGTAGGTTTTCGTGAGGTAAACTTGTATAATTAAATACACATTAACAACTCAGTTGTGACATCCGCTGGCTTGTCCCTTTAGGGCATCCGTCTTATTAGTTGATGTTTGAGTTAGTCAGAAACAGTCGTACAATTGAATTGGTATATCATGTAACAGAGTTACGTCTTTTATTATTAAGTTGTGTAATTTTATATATTGTGCATGTTGGGCGAAATGGGTAAGAAAATGGTTATTTTCCTCAATTAATAGGGTGAATTTTATAAGATAGGTAACATGATAAAATTTTATTTTAGGAAATTACGATTAATTTCTAATTTTTTAAGATCTCGCCATTTTTCACTTTCGACTTCAGGGAATTTTCGAATATACACCGTTATATGTTTTTGCCCCTTTGAAAATAATGCCGGATTCTGATGCATTAATATTTAATACCATTTTGAAAAATTGATACAGACTCATATGAAAAATAATAATTACCTATATAAAGTAGGTGATAAACATGTTAAAATGTTTCTAAACTTATTAAAATCACATTCTTCAAAATAACAATGTTTTTATACGGGACCACCCAGAAGGCACTATTTAATAAAGTCTACATAATGTCAAAATTTCAGATTTGTGTATTCGTTGGAGACAATAATGACAAGTTTTTTTAAGAAATTTATGAATATTTAAATGAAATAAATTTTGATCAACCCTATATGGTTTAAGAAGGTGCAAATTTTTAAGAAGCCACTCGTTCAATAACTTTTCTACATCAATTTACGATTTAGACAAGTTGATTACACTGTCCATTGCTTATAGGTAATTATAATTGGGATTTTAGGCCAAATAAATAAATGGAAAAAACAATTTTTGTTGTAGTCGACGTTTCGATTTTAATTAAATCATCCTCAGGACTCTATAAAACAATACATAATATAAAAATTTAAGGTCTAAAATGAACAATGAAATGAACAAACCAAAAAAAACACAAATTAGTTAATATCTATTATTACTATTAACAGTAATCCAACAATTATAAATTTAATAACTTATTTACACTTTAAAATTTATTAAAACTTACAATGTAAATTTGTTCATCAATAATTAAAAGGATAAAATACTTATATTTAAAACAAATTAAAATACATTAAAACAATAAGATACTCACATTCAAAAGAGGTTTTCCTCGTTAAATTAAAAACTATGTAAATTCGGACAAACATTAGATAACTCAACAAAACTGGAGGCTTAAGGTGAATTTTTATTTAATATTTTAAATTTGCAAATTCCAACCACACAGTATATTCGTTCAATTAATAATAAAACATTTGGAATGCGTGCTAGTCTACAAAAGTTTCTTATTACAACAATATGAAAAACTTCAAACACAGTGAAGTACTTATAGTTTTTAAAAACGGTTTGTCAATATTTTATTTTATCAATTAAGTTGAAATATGCTGTGTTTAGGCCCTCAATATCCGATCTTTTATTCACGCAATTCTTTTCTTTTCCCACTCGCAGAGGACATCCACCTGAAATTAAATTATTTCGCACAGTATCAACCATCTTAATGTCACCTTACAGTAAATGAACCCATCAAGGTAGTATTTACAAAATTCAGGTACTTCGAGTACGCAAAAGACACTACAAGACGGACTCAACAAACAATCTTTCCAGAGTGCACACATGGGGACTCCACAGAAAGGTTACTTGGAGTACGCAAGAGAATCTGGTATTCTAATGGACTCAACAAGCTGTTCAGAGTGCACAAAATCTAGCATCCAATGGACTCAAGAAATCTTCCTGGAGTGCGCAAATGACAATAATGGTCAAATGGACTCGACAAGGCTTATCCAGAGTGCGCAAAAGGTTTTATACCTAATGGACTCAACAGATATTTTTTAAAAAGACACACGTTAAACATGATAGAACATGATAAATTAATTCTAGAAATATATGAGTCATGTAGAGAATACCTAGGAGTTCAGAGGTACACACAGGTATCACCCACCTTGTGCACTTGACCCCTATACAAACAAAAAAATACTTATGAGTCCAGAGGTACACACAGGCATCACCCACCTTGTGCACTTGACTCTTGGAAATGATAAGAAATACAACAATATAAAGCATATAACATCAAAATACAATAAATCATATGAAGGATAGTATTTAAAATACCTCACCTTTAGTCAATTGTTTGGGTTTTGAATAACTTCATCTTATCACTGGAGACTACTCCTTTAAATCGTCTTTTATCTTTGGACAAACTTCCGACATGATACCTATCATTAGGAAGAACTTGTTGTACACTGACGGGACCGATGTATTTCCCAACTAGCTTACCACTGGTAAGCCCTTTCACAATTGGATTTCTTTCAATCATAACCATGTCACCTACTCTATAAGTAACTGCTGGGTCGCGATTTTTATCATAACGCCTTTTCATTGCACTGGCACTTTTAGTTATTTTATCCGTAGCTTTAGTACGCATTGCATTTAAATCGTCTTCCCTATCTACTTGCTCGTTATCTACACTAACGTCAAATTTTAGTCTTGGTCTGAAACCGTATAAAAGTTCGGCTGGTGCATAACCTGTCGTCGCATTTACCGTTCCGTTTATACTATGTTGCACTTCAGTTATCTTGGCTTCCCAAGCGTCATGTTCATCACCAATGGCAGTCCTCATCGCATTTAAGATTGTAGCATTAAACCTTTCGACTTGCCCATTGCTCCTTGGATAATGGACAGGCAATGGCATTTAATATGTGTTTGATATTTTGTTCACCGCAAAACTTTTTCATTTCTGCGCTTGTAAAACACTTCCCTCTATCGGAAATTAATCTATTAGGCACACCAAAAATTTTGATTAACAATTTTAAACATTGTACGACGTATTTTGTGGTGGTATCTGGAACTGCTTCGATCCAGACGTATTTGGTAAATGCATCAACAATTACCAACATAAAAACATTATCATTTTCAGTTCTGCAGAATGGACCTAGGTGGTCGATATGTAAAGTGTGAAACGGCTTGTTCACCTTTGGAATTGGATGCAGGTATCCTTTTCGTTTTCCAGTGGGTTTCTTTATAGACACGGTATACAGAACTTCACATATTTTGTCACAAATTCTTTCATCCGTGGAAACCAATATTTTCTTTGGATGGATTCAAGTGTTCGTTTTAATCCTGGGTGACCATTATCATCATGTTGTAGTTTAACTACCCTCCATCGTACATCTTTCGGTATGAGAATTTTACTTTCGCCATTAATAATTTTACATATTTTGTTATCTACCAACGCATAGCATTTTTCCGCTGTACCTTTGTCAAGCTGTTTTTTGATCAGCATACAATCATCGTCCTGGGACTGAATACACTCTACCCAATCTGTTTCTTTAACCATGTTCACGGTAAGTGGTAGCGGCTGTCTGCTCAACGCATCTACATGTTTCATTTGCGTTGTGAGCTTGTCAGGTTAATTTCCATTTCTACGTTAGTGTTACCCAATTCAGCGTTGTTTTTGGCAAAGCAAGTCTAGTATCGTTGTAGCAAATCATCTAATCGCTGTTGTACATCGTTCGGCAAAACCTCAGGTGCAACGAGTACTTCAGTCAGTAACTGCCCCGAAGGGATTCCCCGTGATACACACTGGCCCTTGCCATACGATGCTTCTAACTTGCTTAAGTTAAGCACTGTCAATATTCCGATTCGATTATGTAATTCAATTCGTGATGATGGTACAACGAGGTGACAACCATTTCGATTTTGCTCAGAAATATTTGAAATTATTTCACCATTCAACATTTCGCAAAATATTTCAATTTTATTGATGCCAGGAGACAATACTGTTTTGCGGTTTACAAAGATAGGATACTTTTTGTAAGTGTTACCGTCGATCTGAGGTAATTGTCACAAATTATCTGTTTCGTTTTGGAAATGTAATTTTTCTTTTGTTTTTATGACCAAGAGATTAGGTGTCTCAGTAAAAGTACGTCCAATCAATAATTCCATATCTTGCATCGCGTCATCAACTAGGGTACGTCCCTTTCAATTTCATCGATTTTTATTTTCGCAGACGTTTCACCTAGTGATGTTACTACAGCTCCACCATAGCCGCGCATCATCTTTTGTTTAACTGTATTAATTGGAAGTCCAAGTGATTTCGCAGTTTTTAATTTTATTACATTACAAGCGCTGCCGAAATCGTTTATTTTAGCAGTTACGTGTTATTTCGCATCGTCAACTGACACAATGTTTATTTTTGTTGACAGATATGATTTTGATTTAAGTGCATAACAATTATCTCTAATATGTCCGGACTTCTTGCAGAATGTACACGATAGTGTCTTCTTCGGTCACCTTTCTTCTCGGTTTTGCGCAAATAACAATTAGATGCTTTGTGATTCATTTTTCCACATATAAAACAGCCACCTTTATTGGAGTTGTTGCCTCGATTTAGATGTTGCTGACGTGTCGTTTCTTTAGTGGTACCAGTATAATTTGATTCTACTAAAAACCTAAGAAGTTGTTCCGTAGTTTTGCAACTAGCTGCGTAAGCACTTGCTTTTAAAAAATCGTCATTTAGAGTAAAGATTATTACATCTGCGATGACGTGGTCTGGTAACTCACAGTGTTTACCTAATTTCAATTTAGATAGTAAAAGGATACTACGTCTTCGTTAACTTTTCGTTCCAAATTTACAAACTCTTTTAGATTTGCAGCAATACCTCTAGACGAGGGGAACGCGCGTATTAATCTTGCTTTCCAGTCAGTCCAGTCGGAAGAATTAATTTCAGATTGACAGTCATACCAGGATTTTGCATTCCCAGTAAGCCGGCCAATCATTGCAAACATTTTTGCACGATCATCCCAATGATAAAGTTCGCCAATTTCGTCAATTTTTGTTACCCATTGCATTATTGTCAGCGAATTAGATGTGCCATCAAATTCGGGAATTAACTCCGTTCGACCCACATACCGTTGCGTATTTATCGCTGATTCATGAGAGCTTTGTGAACGCGTAGATGTGTGTTTTGTTCGTCGTGATGTTGATTCAGATAAATCCCGGCTATGGGTTTCACGGACTAAACTTTCTAACACATCTAGCCGACGTTCTAAAAGTTGCGTATAATCAGGACTCACGCTACGATTGTTTTGACTACGGTCACGTCGTAAGTGACTATGACGCCGTCGCTGGCTGCCAGGTTGTTTCCGTACTCGACTTCGATTTGATGAACGACCCATAGTTTAATGTTTATTAACGTTTATTAAGTTTATTTAATATCACACTCACAGTAATTAATAATTACGAGGAGAAGAAACGTCGTAAAGAAAGTCGATGATCAAAAATGGAACGGCGCAACGAAACTGATGAGCAAGCAGACAGTAAGAAATAAAGTACTCACCATCAAAGGCGGTTCTCGTAAACACAAACAATCACCACAGTATTTATAAACAAATAAATACAGATTCGAATTCCGCTTCTGAATTATTAAGGATTTTATTTTAAGAGAATAAAAATGTGACAATACATGTACACTCGACAATAATCGTATTAGGAATGATATGAATGAATGTCCTATGCCTTTCATGTGGATATCGACGGAGACGGTGATCTCATAGGTGTTTTAGTTAGCTCAAATGTTTTTAAAACAATAATTACACAGTGGCCCTGATATTTTTCTTGGTTAAGATATAGGGTTTCCTTAACACTACTTAGTAGAGATTTGTTTCTGGCGAAAGAATAATATTCTTTATTATAGATATTTTTTTTCTTTCTTCATTTCGTTTCTTATTGGGAATTATTATCATATTTTTTGACAATTAAAAAAATTGCTTTCCAATACTTTTACTCATCCCCCACCCCCCTCCCCCCCATGGTTTTGTTTTTTCCTTACAACCGCGTTAATAATTTTAAAGCCTTATCAACGATGAATACGGTGGCGATTGGCCTCTGTTTCTAATTTAAGGAAACTATTTCTCATATATATTTTCTGACAAAGTTAATCAATTGTGGGGTTTGAAAAGTTTTGATTACAATAATCAGAGACTGAAAACCATCAAATTTTTTAAAAATGGATTTTTAAATCCCTTGATTGATTGATTGATTAATAAGCTGGGTTGGGTCAAACCCAAATTGCACTGCAGCTCAGTTGGCTTATTGTACATACCCGATTCTTACAGAAGCTCCGTCTCTTTATTGAGGTTTAATAGCTTCTTTGCAAGATTTTCATGCGGAAGATTGTCCCCGCATTGTAAATCACCGAAAAGAGCAAATCTCCTTCGGCCCAGTGCTTCGCAGTCGTAGACGAGGAGGTTTCTTCCTCCTTTTCACATAGTCTGCACATCATGCTGCCCCTATGCACGCCTATACGTTGCAGGTGCTTTCTCATGTGGCAGTGTCCTGTTAAAAGGCCCACAACATGTTGGATTTGAGGTCGTCCCAAATGGATGACTTCAGAAGTCACTTTTTGGGAAGGCACTCCAATTGTGGGGTTTGAAAAGTTTTGATAAAAAAAACAGAGACTGAAAACCACCAAATTCTTTAAAAATAGATTTTTAAATCGCTTAGTATTTATTCTTTGGCTAATACCCCAGAGACGATTGTGTTATTATTGATCTAAAATGCAGTTTTTTTTTATGTAAAAACGGTTATTTTTTAAGACCTAACGGTAGGCCATTTGAGGTAGAAACTCATGTTAGAACAAAATTAAAAGAAGCATTTTAAAGATTTTCAAAAGTAGGTACTACAACTTTGCCCATGTGCACTTTTTTCATACAATGAATGGTTTTTAAATTATTTCGCGACAGTTTTAATTTTGCTCCGAACTTGTTTTTTTGTATATTTCAATTTTTTTTGCTCGTAAAAGCCCACATTTACGAGAAAAATACAAGATACCAAAGTTGTAGCTCTTGAAACACACCTCACCAATACACTTATCAATATAGCCCCCTCTCAAGCTCTAAAATAACGTCGACGTCACATGTCTTCCTACCGCAACATAGAGATTTTGGACATACTGACTGAAGTACGTGCTTTCCAGATGACCGCATAAACTGAATAGAATTTAGATTCCAAGAAACTAAGAATTCCATTTTTGTCAATTAAATTGTATCTCTAATACAGAATAAATCAGTGCAGTACAAATATCAATTCAAAAACTACATGAGCATTTGGTTACATTTTCTTATAGAGTTAGTCAATTGATACGGGGTTTGAAACAGTTTCATGAAAAATTTATTATATTACATTTTCGAAAAATTTTACATCTCACTTCTTCCATAATCATTGCCGATTTTTTAAAACCACTTAGCGTACGCTTATACTGGCATACACGATTCTTAGTCAATCACGTACGATTAAAATATGAAGGTGGTGTAATAAATGATAAAATATATAAGGCGTTAGATTTAGGTCTACTGTGAAATTAGAAATGTACCTCATTATAAAGGCATAAACACGAAAAACATATATGGCAAGATATATATTTGTGTGTAACAGAAACGTTATTTCATGTGATGGTCTAGCATTTAAGATTTAAGCTCATCTTTCTTTACAGAAATGTTAGCTTAATATGTCCGTGAAATTTATATATCAGGAAGATTTATTGCCAGAGGCTTTGTGGGATAATTATAATTAAAAATACTATCTGAATCGGCGGTTCTGTTTTCTAAAACCATAATTTTTATTTGATTTTCTGTTAAACTGTAATATTGATAAATGTAAAAGAACAAAAGCACCATAACATTTATCTATGAATGATTCTCGGTAGAAAAATATAATCAGTTATAGAAGTTCATTCTATCTCAATAGTGATTACAATATCGATGAAATATGTCATGTGTAAAAAGGGAATAATATATGAAATTAAATTTAGTCCTACATCGAAACATGATACCAATTTGGTTAGTTAAATAACTGTCATGGATTATTTTTAGATGACAATTAATGATTTAAATGTTATGTTTCATTCATTTAATAAAAAACTTAACTTGCCAACTTCGTCACAATATCGATAACGATAAACGTTTTACCATGGGACACGACTGACGACAACATAGGTATTTTACATAATTATTAATAAACTGTTGATCTTATATAGAGATTAATGATATCTTACCTTTAATTATTTCATTATTTATTTACATTTTCTAACAGTCGGGCACTAATTAGTAGATGACGGCACCTTAAATAATAAAGTCTAAACATAACAAAAAACCATGTTTGAGATATACAGGGTCAGTCATATATATGGAATAATCCCTATATCTTTTAAATAACTGTTTAATGGACACATGTTTCAAATACTTTTTTCTCATATTTTTTTTACATGCCCTGTTGACCATTTAAAAAATGTCTAGACATTTTTTAGTCTGCTGTAGTTCTTGTGTCAATCAACCTTGTTTTTCAAATAGTACTATTTTTTGGATTCCATCGGATTGCATTTTTTCGTAGAAAATTTTCGTAGGATGACGTAATGAAAATATTCAACAAATTCAAATAATGTTCCACCATTTTTATGAGCCTGAATGGATATATTTTTAACGCATTTCTCGAATTTTTATTATCTGATATCAGTTAGATTTAGTGTGATTTTATTATTCAACATATAAATTAAATTTGGCTGAGATTAAAAGTGAAAATGATTACTGAAAAACAATGAATTTATATCCTAATTATCGTTGGATTTGTAGAACGAAAAATACTATGATATGTGAAATTTATTTAAATACGTTATCTTATCTGCATCATAATTAATTTAGGGATTTGGTAAATTTATTAATAATATACAGTGTCGCAATGAGCCTACGATTATTTCTAGCATTCTTCAGTTTACTTATTAAATTTACAATAAACTATGATTGTGATTTTAACTTATCTATAGTTTTTCTTAATCGATGTGCCAAATATAGTAATGCAAATGTGTATAAATCCAATTCTTGGGTGTCCCATATATTTATAGAATTAGTCCTATAATTATACAAGGTGTTTTAAAGCGATCGAATTATTTCGAGAGTGAGCGAGATGCAAAGCACTTGAACTGAGTTACTCCCACTGCTGACGACGTCACGTCAGTCGTCAGTTCTTAAATTTTTAGTTGCCGCCATGCCTTTCACGAGAGAGCAACGCGCGTTCTGCGTGTATGCATATTTCGAGAACGGTCGTTATTCGTGTTCGTCGGTTATTCCGACTTCATTGTCGAATGACCGCCTCGTAGCGCTGACCTAGTTCCACCTGATTTTTTCTTGTACGGTTATCTTAAGAGCATTGTTTATGACAATAATCCACAAAACAAAGTCGGCCATCATGTAGTTATAATTATAAATAAGTAAAGACAATTTGCGTTTTCCTGTGACTTTTTACAATTTATTTTTTCGTATTTATCTAATCGAGTGCAATTTGTTAGAATAAGTAATTATGAATAAAAAAATTACTCTGCAAGCTTTGGCGTCCCTCATTTGGGACCCATAATATTTTTATTTTTTATAAATATTATTAATTCAGTCGAAACGTGTAAAATTTTACTTTTTGCAGATGATATAAAAATGTATAAAACCATCCGCAATGACTCTTTATTAATGCATCGTGATACTAATAATATATTTAAATTTAATTTTGGTGCCCGTTTTACATAAAGTATATACCGCAGCTTTAGAGAATAAACAAAAAAAATTGTTAAACATTCGACTTTCATCCTGAATATACATGTATATTATTATATTTATTTATTTTACGTTTCAAACGTTTGTAAAAAAAATTGAAACACACATTGCACGAAGTTTCATACAGTATTGATATTTTTTATTGAAATATTTATATTATGATAAGTAGATATAAACTTTCAAGTTTTTCCTATACTTACGTGTCATGATATTTACCTTGTATGTATGATTAATTTAATTTTGTTATTTGTTATTATTTTAGCATTAATTTAATTCTGTACCTATTGTTAGTCTTTTATAATTTATATATTTATACAACAACTCTAATTGGGATATTCATCCTCTGGACATGTTTGCCAAATAAATAAATAAATAAAACCTGTCAGATTTAACAATAAACATTAACAAAAAAAATCAGATTGATTCCCAGAAGAATGCCGCCAACGAAATGGCCGGCATTTAACAAATGTCATTTTCAAAAAGTGAATAATATATCTTTTTTGTCGTTAAATGAACACAATAAATAATTTATAAATGACTTTGTTTAGGCTTTATACAAGCATAATAACAAAAAACATATCCAAACTGATATACTTATATTGATGTTTCATCCCTAAACATGCTATTATTAAATTCATTGGACTTTCTTTAATACATGATGAATACTGGATTAAATATCATAAATTCAAAACGTCTAAAAACAAATTATTAAAAAATTTTTTTTTAACTTACCACAAAAAAATTCATTCAATATGGTCAACAATTAAAAAACGAAGTCCACAAGAAGATGTACATATTCTTTCGCTCTTACAAGCTCTTCAGGTGAACGATTTACCTCGCAAAATAAAGTGATTTACTTGAACTTACATTTTATAATTAATAAACTGTCATATGTAACCATAAAAAACAAATTTCTATAATTAATGCCGCCTACATTTTCATGTTTTCTTATAAAATACTCTACCTCTCTTTATTCGAGACTTGTCTATAAACAACCTTCTTCAAGCCTTATATGGCCCAATAATAACAAAATTATCTAATATATTTGTTGCCTTTAGTTAGTATAACATATATGTACTTTCTCTATGTAATTACACTTAAAACTTGATGAAACAAAACACAAAATTGTTTTTAATATAAATGTATTGATGCTGGTGGTTACAATGCTTCTCGTTGTGAGATCAAATAGGTAATAAAAACTACACTTTCAGAAATGCGCAAGAGCGTCGATATATTTATTGCAGCTGGCATTTGTACCCCTACAAGGAATTTCTACCTGCTCCGGCATATTTTATGAAGTGCGTATAGTGGAGTAAAATCCGCCCGAAATTATGCACTTGGGTGACCCCTGGCGTAGAACCAGATGAGACCTTTACCATTTTGTAGAGCATGTTTTGGGGCATATGTGGTGTGATCTACAACTTTTTTTAGTAGGGCACTTTTTTTTAAATGGCCTTAGAGTGCGTTATCTGCACAATTTGAAATCATGTGTTTTTTGGCACATACATCGCCATTAAAAAAAAACGGCTAGACTTACCGCCCTGAAATTTCAACCACTTGTGCACAAAACCTAAGCGCTTCGAATGGTATAAACCTTTTTTGGGTAATACATCTATATATTACCCAAAAAAATACGTAAAGTCAAAACTTCCAAGATTATGCATGAAGAACTTCGATATGAGGTTAGCTATGTGAAATATTCAAAATTTATATATATATATGCAGTTAATGAAATGTAGCCTAGATATTGAAAAAGTTTAAAAAAAAAAGTTTGAGTTGATATCTGTAACAGTTTTCGAGTTATCGAATTTTTAAAAAACGCTCGGGTTTACACGGAGTGAAATATTACGGCGCGCTCAGGCTTATGGCATAAATACAGGTGCCTCTCATGCGCAAGTAGTCGATACCTCGGTCGATACCTATTATTTTAATGATTAAATGACGACCATTATTATGAATTTGAATATTTTTTGAGAAAACTGCATTCTGTGACTATTCAGACTTTATTTACTGTGTTAGTTCGGATATTAGTTAGGATATTTTCTATTAATCATAGTGCTTAGGTGTAAGACAATTTTATTATTAGTGTTTGACGGCGAATTGGTAAAAAACTATTGAGTATGTGTATGCTGTGGTTGTCTTAAAAGTAGATTAAAGAAACATAATTATTTTAGCTTTAAAATGTCGGAATGCTTAATTTGTGGTGCTCCATGTGACCCTTCAAGGAATAATAGTGTCAATAAACCCACACAAAGAGGCCTTTTAAAAATTGTTAAAGTCGCTGAGCGAAGACAAGACAAATTTCGAAAACTGTTACAGATATCAACTCAAACTTTTTTTTAAAAACTTTTTCAATATCTAGGCTACATTTCATTAACTGCATATATATATAAATTTTGAAAATTTCACATAGCTAACCGCATATCGAAGTTCTTCATGCATAGTCTTGGAAGTTTTGACTTTACGTATTTTTTTGGGTAATATATAGATGTATTACCAAAAAAAGGTTTATACCATTCGAAGCGCTTAGGTTTTGTGCACAAGTGGTTAAAATTTCAGGGCGGTAAGTCTAGCCGTTTTTTTTTAATGGCGATGTATGCGCCAAAAAGCACATGTTTTCAAATTGTGCAGATAACGCCCTCTAAGGCCATTTAAAAAAAAGTACCCTACTAAAAAAAGTTGTAGATCACACCACATATGCCCGAAAACATGCCCTACAAAATGGTAAAGGTCTCATCTGGTTCTACGCCGAGGGTCACCTACCCCTAGAAAGAAGCGAGTTAGACCGGCGATTTTACTCCACTAGTAGCAAAAATATAAATTAACATTTCTTAAACTAAATTTGAACATGCCGCCCACCTTGAAAGCTATGGCTTTCAATGGATGATGATAAGGAATAATAAAGTAAATAAATACATATGCTTAAATATCTACAAACTTAATCTCTAATACATGTGACATAACAACAAGAAGTAAAATCTTGCTATTAATTACTTTTAGGTAATAAACAAAGCTTTGACACTGCACGTTTGAACACTCCACCTTTTGTTTTTACTGACACCACCCTGATGACATCGTCTTTGCCTGGATGTATTTCCGTCACTCTGCCAAGGCGCCAAAGTAGTGGTGGAAGGTTGTCTTCTTTGATTAAAACGAGGCTGTTTACCGAGATTTGTTGTTCATCACTGGATCTCCATTTTGCTCGCTGCTGTAATTCTCCAAGATATTCTTTACTCCATCGAGACCAAAAATGTTGTAACATTTGGGTTATTAATTGATATCTGTTGAGTCGTCCGGAGTTAATTTCTTGGAGGTCAGTTTGAGGAAGGGATGTTAATGAATCACCAATTAAAAAATGTCCTGGTGTTAGAGGGGATAAGTCATTAGGATCTTCGGATAACGGACAGAGGGGACGTGAATTCATACAAGCCTCTATTTGAGTAATGACTGTGTTTAATTCCTCAAACGTTAACACATTATTTCCAATGACCCGCCGTAAATGATATTTAGCCGTTTTGACGCAGGCTTCCCATAAACCGCCCATGTGAGCTGAACGGGCAGGAATAAAATGCCAAGTAATAGATTGTTGTGACAAATATTCTGAAAAGTTATTTTGATTGTCTGACAAAAATTGTAAAATATCTTTTAATTCGTTATTAGCTCCGACAAAATTGGTTCCGTTATCGGAGTAAATATTAATACATTTTCCTCTGCGAGAAATAAACCTTTTGAAACAATTCATAAATGCACTTGTTGTCAAGTCATTTACTAATTCTAAATGTACTGCTTTTGTACAGAAGCATACAAAAATACATAAATATGATTTTAATGTTTTTTGACGTCTTAAGTTACCAACTTTCACGTTAAAAGGACCTGCGTAATCTACACCGCAATTTTGGAAAGGGCGTGACGGAATTACGCGAGTTGCTGGTAATTCACCCATTAATCGTTTTATGAAAACTGGCTTTACACGAAAACATGTGATACATTCTCTTAACACCTTTTTTATAGCATTTCTCCCGGATAATGGCCAAAATTGTGTTCTGATTGAAGCTAACAGTGCTTGGGTTCCTGCATGCAACATTTTTAAATGTTCCTGCTTGATAATTAAATAAGTGAGAGGATGATTTCCTGTTAAAATAATTGGATGTTTTTGACTGTAATTTATTTCTGAATTTTTTAATCTACCGCCCACCCTGAGCAATAGATTTTTATCCAAATATGGGTTCAAACATAATAACCTGCTCTTTTTCTTAACTGTGCTATTGGATTTTAGAGATTTAATTTCGTCCGCAAAATCATGTTGCTGAGCTAATTTGATTAATACGTTTAAAGATGTTTGCAATTCTTGAACAGTTAATGGACCTTTATTTGATGACAACTTTAATGCATTGTTTTTAAAACGTAATATATATGAAACTACTCTTTGTAATCTGCTTAGTGATGAAAAAATTGTGAAAATATTAAAATCTGAATTTGTGTTAACAAAACTTAATTTATTTGACTTTCTTTCTGGAACGTCTGACACCTCTATTTCTTTACTTTCTGGCCAATACTGACTGTCATTAGATAACCAGTTTGGACCATTGAACCATAAAGTGGATTCTGATAATTGATTTGCGTTTAAACCTCTTGAAATAATATCTGCAGGATTATGTTGTGTTTGAATATGTTTCCAATCATCTTTGTTTGTTATTTCTTGTATTTGTGATACTCTGTTTGCAATGAATGTTTTCCACTGCGAGGGCTCTCCCATGATCCATGTTAATGCAATTGTAGAGTCGCACCAAAAGTATGTTTTATGAGGTTGTATGTTAATTGCTTGGATGACGACTTTATACAATTTTGCTAATAGTACACATCCACACAATTCAAGTCGTGGTAAAGACTGACTTTTTAATGGAGCTACTCTAGATTTAGCACACAGTAACTTTACAAAATGTTCTCCAGCTGAATTTGTGAATCGTATGTACAGTGCTGCCCCATATGCTAATTCGCTGCTATCTGAAAATCCATGCATTTCCAGTTTGATTGCATCTGAACAAATTACCTTTCTCGGAATGAAGATTTTATTTATGTTTTGTAATTGATTGAGAAATTGTAACCATTCCGTATGTAATGCGATTGGCACGCCTTCATCCCAGTTCAATTTTAATTTCCATAAATGCTGGATAAATAATTTTGCCCTCACCGTAACAGGCCCTATGAGTCCCAAAGGGTCAAAAATTTGTGATACGGTGGATAAAATTGTCCTTTTCGTGACATGCCTTGCTGTTTCGATTTGAAGTGGACTGTAAGTAAAAATATCTTCATTGCAACTCCATGATAATCCCAGAGTTTTGCAGTCTGTATTTGTTTTCTGAATTTGAAAAGATGAAGTTTCTTCTGTGGTGTAATTTGTTCTCCATTTTCTGAGATGAAATTGACCCTGTTCGCAGATGGAGGTTATGTCCTTTTTTAATGTCTCTGCGCCATGAACTGTATTGGAACCGGTAATTAGATCATCGACATAAAAATCTTTGAAAATGGAATCTGATGCACTTGGATGTGTATTTTTATTTTCCATAGCTAATTGTTGCAAGCACCTTGTTGCTAGATACGAAGAAGGACCTAATCCGTATGTAACTGTGTTCAGTTTATACTCCTCAATTGTTTCATTTGGATTGAATCTCCATAAAATTCTTTGTAAATCCCTTTGTTGGGGATTAATATTAATCTGACGATACATCTTCTCGATATCTGCTGTAATTACGTACTGATGCTTTCGGAATCGAACTAATATTGAAAATAAATCTTCTTGTACAACTGGCCCCACACATAAAATGTCATTTAACGAATGGCTTGATGATGTTTTTGCCGAACCATCAAAAACAACCCTAAGTTTTGTTGTAGAACTAGACTCTTTAAAAACTGCATGATGTGGTAAGTAATGCGGAAGTGTTGTGATACTTTGATTCTTAATAAGTTCCATATGCCCCAGTTGTAAATATTCTTGCAAAAATTGACTGTATTTTTCTTTCAGCTCCGGTTGTAATTTAAACTTCTTTTCCATGGATAATAAACGTTTTAATGCGGTTTGCCTCGAATCACCTAACGCCGACGTATTTGTACGAATAGGTAAAGTTACTTGAAATCGCCCATCCTTCTCTCTAATATGAGTTGTTTTATAATTTTCTTCACACAATTGTTCTTCTCTACTATATTTATTATGTTGCTCACATTCCTCTAACTGCCAAAATTTCTCTAATTGTTGTTGAACTTCAAAGTTGTTAAGATTCGATGAAAAATTACACACGATTTTGTTGTTTGATTGCTGTGAAACAGTACCTGACATTACCCATCCTAACTTAGTTTTCTGAAGTGTTGGCAAATGTTTTCCTAGCTTGATTTGACCCACGCAAATAAGATCCCAAAAAATAGGAGCACCTAGGAGTATATCGATATTGCCCGGTACGTTGTAATTGGCGTCTGCTAATGTTATGTTTTGCGGTATATTGAAATTATTTACATTAAATGTTGAAAGCGGTAAATTTTCTGTTATTTTGTCTAGAACCAAAAATGAAAGATTTTCTGTGTATGAATTACATTTGGATTTAATTGTGGCTGTTGTATAGTGACTAATATTTGTAATTGTTTGATTTATACCACCAACTGAAAAATTGAACCTTTGTTTTCGAATATTTAATTTTTTACATAATTGTTCTGTGATGAAATTAGACTGCGAGCCAGAGTCTAGCAATGCCCGCGCCTCGTATGTTTTACCTTTATTGTCAAAAATATGAATCAGAGCGGTTGACAAAATTGTATGCGCATTAAATTGATTTGAAGAATGTGTAGTGATTGAATTGACTAAATTTTCTGTACTTGAATTTGCGTTTTCACGAGAATTATTGCTGGTCGAACTTGAATTTGTATTTTCACGAGAATTATTGCTGGTCGAACTTGAATTTGTTTGATTACTTGCAAGCCCTCTCTGATATCCTGAATAATTGTCTATATGTAATAATGTATTATGCTTTCTGTTGCATTTTCTACAGTTTCCTCCTGTACATTGCTGTGGAAAATGTCCTGATTTTAAACAGTTTGCGCAAATTTTTAATTTTCTAATTTCTGAATATTTTTCGGTTGGTGACAGATTATTAAATTTAGTGCAATGAAAAATACCGTGTGATGATAGTTTGCACATTGGACAATAGACATTATTTGAAAGAAATGATTTTGTATAATGCGGATGTGATGATTTGTTTTCTAATTTATGAAACGGTTTATTTACGATTTTTTTATCAGTATTGGTGGTTTCCAATAACTGACATCTTTTTGAAAGAAAATCTGTTAGCTCTGGAAATGTTGGAAATTCTGATTTATTTTCGGATTCCCAGGCACACTTTGTGTTATTGTCTAATTTGGAACAAATAAGGTGTATTAACAATGCATCCCAGTGTTCTGTGGGTTGGCCTAAAGCTTTCAATGCTCGAGTATTTTTTAAAGCACTGTCAAGCAGTTTTCTTAATGAAATGTGTGATTCTTTAATGATTGGCTCGAGATTAAATAATGCCTTGATATGGTTATGCGTGATTAATTTTCTATTTTGAAACCGATCTTTGAGTAAACTCCATGCAACTTGATAATTATTATTTGAAACCTCCAAAGATTCTATTACTTCGCTTGCTTCGCCTTTTAGTGACGAACGAAGATAATAAAACTTTTGAATGTCAGGTAATTCTGTGTTTTTATTAATTAATGAGTCAAAAGTATCGTAAAAAGTTAACCAATGTTCATACGAACCCGAGAAGGTTGGTAGCTCAATACGAGGTAATTTAATATTATTATTGTTTAAATTTCTATCTACATTGCTATGTCTTGTATGTACTGAACTATGATGAGAACCTGTGAGTGACAATGTATCAGCTGAATTGAAATGTTGCGATAATAACTTTTTTGCTTTACCAATCACACTAAAATAATTATCCTCGACTTCTAGTCTTTCTTGAATTTGGGTATCTAATTCATCTAATAAAACTAAACTCTCAATTGCACCCTGTATGGTATTAAACTCGTGCCAGTTTTGCTCACATTTTTCTAGACGCACCTCTAATTGACTAAAATCGTCTACAAAATCCGCTATGAATTTAGAAAAACGAGTTAATTGGGCTTTAATAACACCACGTTTTTTAGTTAATTGATTTAATTCTGCCATATTGATTTAATATCTCTTTTTACTACTAATAATTTATATTTTGAATGTAAAAAATCGGTATAAATGAATGTAAAAATTGAAAATAGATTTGAAATAAGACAATAAATTTGCGAATTATTACTTGCTTGTATGAATATTTTTAACAAATGGAGAGTAATTAGGATAGAAAAAAGGGATCTGACCTTAATTTTCCTGGACTTGCCTCTGCGGACAGCTTGTTGGTTGTTGTTGAAATGTTTCTTTATTGATGATATATCACTGTATTAACTGATGTTAATAATTGTAATTAATATTGTGTATCCACGCTCGAAGGACCAATGTTCTATGTTGCCTTTAGTTAGTACAACATATATGTACTTTCTCTATGTAATTACACTTAAAACTTGATGAAACAAAACACAAAATTGTTTTTAATATAAATGTATTGATGCTGGTGGTTACAATGCTTCTCGTTGTGAGATCAAATAGGTAATAAAAACTACACTTTCAGAAATGCGCAAGAGCGTCGATATATTTATTGCAGCTGGCATTTGTACCCCTACAAGGAATTTCTACCTGCTCCGGCATATTTTATGAAGTGCGTAGCAAAAATATAAATTAACATTTCTTAAACTAAATTTGAACAATATTTATTGATGTTCTATTTCTGAACATGCAAATTAATATAAATTATGTTGAATCCAAAAAAATTGTTGAAAACACTTTAGAACGTTGTTATTGTCGAATAATGCAAAAACAAAATACTCTGAAGGACTATATGTCATACAGCATTGAATTATATTGCAGAATCCATAACATTCACAGCAAAACGCAAAACATTTAAATAAAAATTATTTATCTTCATAAAAATTAATATAATCTAGTTTTAGTCTAATTGTGACGTTAAAAATTCCTTATTTTTAATTTTATTCTGACATTGACATTCAAAAAAATATAACCTCATTCTAATGTCAAATTGACATTAATGAAACAAATTGATATAACCTAAATCCAATGTCAGTCTAACATTAATTGACATTGATGTCAAAAATAAATCAAAATAAACTAGTTCTATTCCGAGTTCTATTCTATCCTGACATTGATATCAAAAATTAATTAGTAATAAAATTATATCACTCTCTTTTAGATAAGGCCTATTCCTTTATATCTTATTTTACAATTCTCTTTCTTTGCTTGATATGCATTGTTTATAAATGACTTTGTTTAGGCTTTATACAAGCATAATAACAAAAAACATATCCAAACTGATATACTTATATTGATTTTTCATCTCTAAACATGCTATTATTAAATTCATTAGACTTTGAATTTATGATATTTAATCCAGTATTCATCATGTATTAAAGAAAGTCCAACCGTCACCGAGGATTATTGAGTGCGTAATATCGGCACCTCCACCAATTAATGGCGCCGCGCCATTCAAATAAATTGAAAAATCATTCGAAAAATTACACTGTTGAACGGATTAATATCTTACAATCAGGGTAGTCTTCATTTAACTTTTATATTAATTCTAAGTTATTTCTGAGAGTGTTATTTTTACACATTTCGTTCGCAAATTTTGATAATTTCTTGATTAGCTGGAAAAGCTGTGATGCCATATGAATTCTCATAAGTGGCGAAGTGAGAATTTTAATTGTGATAATTATCGTCGTACATCTTTGCAAAAATGTTAGAAAGTCTAGTCAAAGATCAGCTAGTAAATTATTTATAAAGAAATCAAAATATTACTAATGCCCAATTTAACTTCAGTTCTAACTTTATTTTCATTAATGTCTCATTTTCACTAATCAATGAAATAAACGTTTTTTAAAGGACACCGCTTTTGTTAGGAATATTCTGTGATTGGTCGAAAGCAATTTATTCATTGAATTTATTCTTCATTATTAGAGATAAGATTGGTATTAAGGAAAATGACCTTTGTGAATGTGGAAGCTCAGGAGATATAAATCATAGATATTCTTCTAGGTTGCCCTAGATATGAACCTAAAATTAATATTTTTGTTAAAGAATTGTTGGAGAAAATACTTGATATGCCTTTAAATATGAATTATATTTTGAGCTTTAAAACTGAGGATATATACTCTATTATTATGGAATTAATAAAAAAATGTGATATATAGATATAAACAAGAAAAGCTTGTGATGTTAACCATTTAGGGAAATCGTATTCTTTGAAATGTTTATTCCTGTGTTGATTAAACTCTTTTATCCGTGGTCCTTTAATTGAATTTAAACATTACGTTTTTTTTGTCTTGTTTTTTTTGTTTGTTGTTTTTACATAATTTGTTGGAGTGTTTTGGCTAAAGGAGTATATTCAAAGTCAAATTGTAAAAAAAACATAGATGAATGTCGCTCAATTGGTTCAATTCATATTTAGTGAATCGAAAATTATAAGATAAAATTATAGAAAATAAATGTAGATAATGAAATAAAAAAATCAAGTCGACTTAGGAATACATTAATTTGGGCGTTCTTCTCAAGGGTCAAGATTAGGATCAAATCGGGTCCTAGTATATTTATTAATATTGTGTATAATTTTCCTGAGGCACAATTTTCGTTATTCACCGATGATCGTAGGTATTTTATTAAACGAAACGAATAAGGGTGACTTGGGAAGGAAAACAGAATGTATTTTAATTATTTTAAATAATATTTTTGACTGGTTCTTAGTAAATAAACTCAATAATTGAAAAAAACAAAAAAATTATTATTATTTTTTTTTACTTAACACCTAATTTTCCTAACGTAGACAATATCAAAAAACGTAAATTTAATTTTTATCACTTTAAAAAGAGCAATAAAATCCCTATTTAATTTACAGCCATAAGAGTCCTGTACACTGAGAGAATGATTTAATTGGAAGAAATAAAATTTACGTCAGCCAATTAAATAATTTTTTTGTATTTGGCGAATTAAACATTCAATCGGGAAAAACAATGGATTTATTTCAAAACGAAAACTAAATATTTCATATTGCGAAACAAATCAAATTACTGAAAAACAAATATTATTATCTTGCATATGAAAGATTTGTTTCTCAAAAATAAGGCTGTTTACAAATACTATTGGGATTTATTCTTTATTAATAAATTTATTTCTGCAAAACACCCCTTCTTACTGAAAATTACTACAAATATATTCTCTAGTTTATTTCTAATATAAAAATATTAATTTTAAGTCAATATTTATTGTATAGTTTACTCAAGATAAAGAAATATTGTTTTCTCAAAAATAAATAGATATTAATGTAGGTACTTACCTTATCCACGTATTTGAAAATATTTTATATAAACCATTATGTATTCTTATAAGAGCATTTACAATTTAAAAAAAAAATCCAATAAAATTGTATTAATATACAAATTAATTTAATAAATATTTTAAAATTATAAACCCCAATTTGGCCATGTCGTTATATATGGTCAGTGTATTTTGCAAATTGAAATATAGGAAAATAACATTATTATACTATATAGGTAACATTTGTCAGATAGATACCTATAGGTATAGACTTTTTATATATAAGTATTGTATTAATAAATACCTATATTGTTTATTTATTTTTGTTCACTTGTTAATATAAAACTTGGCACATATCTATACCAATACAACTTAATTTTATTTTAAATTTAAAGTAAAAATTTAGCATACACTACAAATACATAAATGCAGGCAATATATTATTATATTGCCAGTACAGGATACTTATATGTTAAATAAATAAGTTAAACACACAAATAAAAAAAAACATTAGAACAAATAGTTTTATTGTGAAATAAAAATATCTTACTACGCTATTTAAAAAAATATAATAAGGTTTAGCACATCAGCTTTCTGAGATAAAAATATTTTATTTATAACAGTAATATAATATGTAGGCACAAACTTTGGTGTATTGGATGTTTCTAAAAGGCATGATGAATTCATAGGGAAACCATTCTTAATTTCACTGATGTTATATTCAGGGTTAAAAAACATATTATATTATATAAAATGTCTATTAGAAACATTCTCCACTTCAAAAGTAAGTAAAAACAATCTCAACAAAAAATAAACTCATGTAGGTATAATAAATTTTAATGTCCCTGGATTTTTCAGGTCCTACATCAGGTTGGTGGGAAACCTGTACAAAAAATACAATTTACTTCGTAGTATCAGTATAGTACAATCTTTGGTAATACCGTGTGTAATACCTACTCCTACATAACCGGCACTTAAATTAATTATTATATAAAATACGTTAGGTATAAACTTTAAATTTTACCTTTGAAGATATCATGGAGGCTTTCTAGCACCCAAGCTTCTAATAGAACATTAATTTCCATAAATTCGGTAAGAAATATACACAAACACAACAATAAACATTATAAACAGTGAATAACACAATATGGCGCTTCGGCGGCGTCTATACTGCACGATGCGGGTTCTTCTTCGACCAATATGGATCACCGGTAGAGGGGGAAATTTAATTTTCAAAAGAAAGGTTTATTAAAGGATAAGAAATATTTCTGGCAACAATTAAATATTTAATTCACTTTTTGATGTAAAATTTGATTACTTACATATTTATTTCGTGGAATATTTTATTTATTTCTAGGAAATATATATAAAATGGTAGTAAATGTAGTCGAAACAAATGTATTTGTCATCATTAAATTTTTTGCTTCTAACCAATAATTTACTTACAAAAAACAAGCATTTAGAAAACGCCTGAATTAAATTATTCATTTTAGACAATTAATTCAAAAATCGAAATATTCTCACATGAACAAAATTACGAAAAATAATTAATTATTTATATAAAACACAATAAATGACATTAAATATTTAGTAAATTGAAAAAACTATGACTTTATTACTCATTTCAAGTCAAATATTTCCCTCAGTGTAGACATTATTATATTAATCGTCAGTGTCCTTTATATTCGGGTTTACAAATTGTAACCATTTATCTCCAGGGATCAAACAAACTAATACCAGTCTAAATTCAAAATAAAATTAAAACATGGTTTATATAAATACAATTTTCATAATGTCCAAGAATTGTATAGAGCGCAAATTTCTGTTTTGACTCATGTCACATTTATTCATTTTATTTGTACACTTCCCTTCTCCTAGAGCTTGCAGGAATTTATACATAATATAATATAAAATGTTAATTTTTACCTTATATTTAAATTATATAGTATTTTATATATTATGTATATTCTTGAGGGAAATAAACTTAATTACTTACCTACATGTAAATTGTTCCAGTTACACTTTTGATTATTCCTACATATTTCTCTCCAATTTCACAAGCTGTCGTTTTCATGATTGGTTCGTCATCTGGATACCTATTTGAAGATACTTAATGTCCGCTGCATGTCATCACATCCCCTTAAAATCGTTTTTCTTTGCTTTCAATCAAATTTCAAATAAATTTTTCAATTGTAGTTACTAAAATGAAAAAAATCTACAAAATAAATATAGAAGGAAACTAAGTAATAAAGAAAATATTGACTAGAAGAATTTTGTTTTAATTAAAATCATTTTGTCACAAGCTCCCTGTTAAAATTTCATGATAATCTGTTTTAAAACTATTTTCCCTAACTTTGAGGTCAATTATCTTGCAAACTAACGTATCAATATCACCGGGCACGCCACGCATACGGTAGCCGTGTGTATAAATTCGTTGACATCTAGTTATTTATCGATGTTATATGAAAATCGTTCGGACAATAAATTGTAAGTTCTCATCTTTTGTTTTCCAGTACCATTTCTTCAAATAATTACTTCTGTAACTTGAGAGGCGGTAAAAAACATTTCTAATATCAGACTCCTGCATATTGCCGTTACAGAATTACATCATTTAGACTTATCCAATGTTTATATCTTATCTCTTATTTTATCTCTTTGCAAATAAATATTTTTTTATATAATAATTATAGGGAGCGCCAATAGCAACTCAAAAATTCAAATTGTTCAAATTGATGTTTCAGTATACCTTGTACAAACATGTTGACAACGATAATACTGATCTTAATTAAACTGTTAAGAAGAAAGAAAGGTATATTCAAGGGGACATCGTATTAACCAATCTAGGGCAGATTCAACAAATCTGCAGCTAACGAAACACATTAAAAGGTGATTTCTGATATAGCGATGCATAAAGCTTTCTTCTATTTTAACGTAAAACGAATAAGTATCCTTTTGTTTATTGAATAATTAAAGCACTAAATAATTGTTAGAAATACCCCCTCCCTCTCCAATATGTAGGCAAAGATGCATTGTTTCTTCAAATTTTCATATGCAAATACCATTGAAATAATTATCTGGATTTCTCCAGAAATTGCCTCTTGTAATCCTTCTTTAAAATTGTTCAACAGTTGCCATAACTAAAATTCGTCTGATGGCTCAACCTCCTAAATATTTAGAGATTGTTTTTCATCGTACCTCTCAGAGCATCTTTTAAGTAGGTGACGGAGTGGGCAAATGGCCACGTAGTAATCTTCCGCGTCCACTTAGTTATCACAGTTTGACCACAGACCAATGTTTACTCTTTTACGCGAGAAACATTGGTCAAACATTGTCGTAAGTTGAATAAAATAATAAAATAATTCCGTCAACGGAGAGAATTTCCATATTTGGCCACGTGAAAAATCCTTAAAATATGCCCTGAATACCTCTAATATCAATTTACCATCTCTATTTTTTTATTTGGTTTTTCTGAAGTTTTCTTCCTTCCAATTTTGCTTGAATCTCATAAATTCGTCACCACCATAGAGGTAATCTCTATAATGTTTTAAAGTTAACGGAAAAATTCGGAATAATGCTTCCCGAATTTTTCGTAACATTTATTGTAGGTACCAATGCCTTTACCTGCCATATTTATTTTTGGAATAACTTCTAATAGACGAGGAACTTGCCTTCATTTTTGCTTGATCAAACATTGTCGTAAGTTCGTGAATTTTGTAACTGGTAAGAAAATAAGAAAATAATTCCGTTAACGGGGAGAATTTCCCAATTTGGCCACCTAGTGAAAAATCCTTAAAAGATGCCCTAAATACGAATATCGTATATTCGTCACCATCATAGAGGTAATCTTTAATAATGGTTTAAAGTTAACGGAACAATCGGAAAATGCTACCTGAATTTTTCGTACCAATGCGTTCGTTCGCCTGCCATATTTTTGGACTAATTTCTAATAGACGAGGAACTTGCTTTCATTTTCGCTTACCTAACGACTAATAATCGCTAGCTGCTTATATGATCTTTTTGTGGTAGTTTACACCTAGTAGATTATAACTACTTAATATATAAATCCCCTAAATTAACTTTTCTAGACTCTGCATTCGTAACCGAAGATATAATAAAAAACTGTTTCCACAAAGCCGACTTTGGACGTTATTCGAATTGATATCAAGATTTGTTGCAAAGGACTATAAAGATTAAAGAAACTGAACATATATGGAATAGACTCCAAGAACATGATGAATCGTTCCAAGATTACATTGATGTTGGTGATACAGTGATAGTTTGTGGTATTCTACTGATTCTGACATTTTGGATAGAGTTTCTAATGCCACAAATGAAAATATGGAATCCAGTGAATCAGAAGTTCAAGGAGAGGTGCGTCAGGCATGCAGATACCCAGAAAGCGTTAAACGTTTTAAAATCAGCACTGGAAATGAATATATTTTCTGTTTATACATTACACAGCTTTTACATCTTATTATTTGTCTTATACCTATCCCTTCTAACTCAAACACTCTCTAATTCAAATAAATGGAAAGGTTTCCTTAGAATTCGATTTAGAGAGAATCGACTGTATCTATAGGTATAATTCAATACATACGTCACTTCGTCTCTATATTATAAAGATCGAAGATAGTCGCGCATCGGCTGGCTGCTATCGTAACGTCTGAAATGTTGGAAAACACTCAAAAATAATTTAATAACCGTTTAGGTTATTGTTTGGCCTAATCTAGAGATTTTAGTCAATTTATTAGGATTTCTATTCATTTTTTATTTTACAGGAATATTAATTTGTTTGAATGCATTTTTATTTTATTTGAGGAATAATTAGTAGTTTTTGTTAATTGTTAAGAGACTACATTTTCCTCATTCTTTGCGGTTTAAAAGTAGCCTTTATCATTTTTTTAACCAAGAAACAGCCGACGCTCATAACAACTTTCCTGCTAATGACTGAGATCTGAGCCCTGAACCACTGGTCACTGGCTAAATGCTTATGATGATACTGATACAGACAACTTTGGCCGCTATGTGGTTAGAATGAAGGTGGTAGGGATACTAATTATTACTATATGTGTAATATGCACGCACTGGTTGCACTGTTACTGTCATTTGTTAGGCCGTAATCGTATAGTGAATATCCATTTTGTAAGACGTTCAATTGTTTTTTTGATTATATATGAAATCTGCAGAAAGAAAAACATATTTTTGTATACGGCAATTTCGGTGTAGACCTACCACATTATTCAGCTTTATAAACTGTTTTTAATTTTGGTCAAAATTTTTAGTCAAGGGTCATGAATTAAAACAACCACAAAAGCTACTTTATAAAAAATTACAAATTTATCTGAATACACTGCATATTTCGTAATATAAACGTGAAAACCGTCGAAATAAAAGTTTATGTCTCCAAGTCATATTTAACAGAACAATGCCTACCCTGTAAATTTGTTTTAATTCAAGATTAAGTTGTAAGAAAAATGTTATCTTATATATTTTTAATTTATGTATCAGTAACGGTCTGTCGTTTACTAAGAACGCTGCTATTTTTTTATAGATATTATTATCGTGGGAAACAAGTTTAAAAATTAGTTGCGGGCACCTAAAATTGAAATATATTTATCTGCTTTTAATTGTTTTATTTAAATATTGGATTGTAAATGAGTTTCTTAAACAAAAATACAGTGTAGTTAGCATAATCGATAAAAATTATGTCGAAATAAGTGATAACTTATGACGTCATATTTAACCGCGTTTAATTTTATTAATCCTCAGTGTTTATAATATTAAGTAGAGTGTAGTTAAGTGTGGTAAAGTGGATAAAGTGTTAAAGTAACATATAATTGATCGTTATTTAGTGATTAATTAATGATTAAATTAAATTCAGTTTTAAGTGTCCTTCGCTGCAAGTATCAAATGCTAACTGGAATGTTTAAAAATATGCGTAAGTTTATATTGAGTGTTCTTTATAGTAATTTTGATTGTCAAAGAAAAGTAAATAATAGATAGGATTATGTTATTAAGTATACTCTTATAAAGATTAAGTTTCATTTCGATTTTAAATTGTATGTTCTAGAATATTTGATACACATGCTTAAAATTTGTGAATCATCTCTAAAATTCTTACAATAATTTCTATTAACTGAGAGTCAGAAAGGGTCCAAGCGAATATCCCCAATATTTTAAATAGTTTCCCAAAAATGACTATTCTCACGGATCGAATATCATGACGGCCGTTCTACCCATTCTGTGAAATAAATATATAAAATTTACTTATTTTGATATATGTAGTTTGCAATAAGTAACTTCTTCACAAGGTTTATCTTTTCTTAAAACTACCCATTTTTTAAATTTTTCATGAAAACCGACATTTTAGACATGATTGCATCATGCATACTAGTCTAAAGTAGCATTACATTCCTACTTTTTTAATTTTATATTTCAATAGAGTAAAAAATTGTAAATAAAGGTCGGATAGATTGTCAGCAGGATATGGCCACGCAGTGGTTGTCCAAAAAGAGAAAATTGACAAGTAGATTTTGGAAACTCTTATAACTAAAAAATATTGTGTAATAATATGAATATTATGTGGGCATTCTTTGAGTCTCATTTATTGTTAAAAAATTATTTGTGGCATCGTTTAATTTCCTTTCTTTTATTTTTGAAGTCCCAAATAACACAGCCATACAAAAAAATTCTGTTTCTATTTAATTTTTTTTCAAGACCTTCTTCGAAGCAATCTCGTGAATCCACTTGGGTTTCCAGATAGATTTCATATCAATAAACAAACAAATTCGATATCATAGGAAAAAAAAATTAAATTCATCGCCAAAAAATTGTTTCGTCAAAAATTTTTTTTGCAAATTCGTATTCAGCACGTCAAAATACATAATTAAGAATAATGTGGAATTTTAACTTATATTTATATGAAATTTATCGATATATTGATATATCGATATTCCGACATATCGGCATATCGACAATATCGATAAATTTCAGATATCAACATTTTCGATATTTTTTTCAATATCGCCCACTCCTCCCCGTGATCATGAAATGTCTAGTTAACTAAATACTTAGTTCGTACGTGTACGTATTTGGCTGCCGGTTACTGTATGTGAACTGTATGCAGTATATGCCAATCCAGGATGAATTTGCACCTATAATCTGTCTCACCAACAGATGCAAATAGACTCCGCCCTATTAATTTTATTTATTAATATCTATCGTAAGATTACTTTCGGTTCTTTTTACGAATAATCGTGCAATAAAGACTATACCCACTATATACCTACATCTTGTTTTATTTATATTGATAAAAATCTTTAAAAACCCTATCATTTGCTAGAACGCGAGAACTTAACTATAAGTTTTAGCATGTCCAAATAAATAAAACAACACAGACCTACCTATTTTTTCTTTATTTTCACAAAGTTCCATTACAACTCGTATAAGAAAGTTTAGCGTTTATGCGTTCTAACTGGCCTAATTTGTAAAACCGAGATGGCATTTGTCAGTCAAATCTAGCGGTTGCTTTGTAATTCGGGTTCTATAATTACGGCCAATTGAGAAATTCCATTTAAATTTAGCGGACATTTTTGGGACGGAGTCGATTTGCATCAGTTGGTGAGGTTTATAGTGGAGTTTATTTGCAGCTAATATTTCCATATTTATGTGAGAGGTCCTAGACAGGACCTTGTCTGACGTAGTCGTGTTTGGATCATTTTTATAATTTACAGTAAAATATCCCAGATTTTGTGTGAGTTGTCTTAATCACCTACCTTTCATTTATATAATAATTAGTTTTTCTAGTAGACATTAAATATAATTTGATTAATTCCCTACTTATTATAAACGTTCAGTCTACTAATGGGAGTTTGTGCTAACGGGCATAGTTTCTATAGTTTTTATAAAGCTACACAGATTAAAAGTCTCCACTGGAACTTCTTTGGTGGGATCCGTAATAACACTTTTGAAACGATTACATTATCTATTTTAATTGTTTATGTTATGTTATTTTAGTAATTAGATGAACTTATCTAAAAGTTATCTGTGGCGTTCTTTAATTGTCTTTGTTTTTTTTCTTTATATTTTTATTACCACAGGCCATTCTTCAAAATTTGTTTTTTTATGGCGCCAAAGTCTGACAGTCACTTATAATGTTATTTATTTATTTTTGGCAGCATTAAACAATGTAATTAATTAAGGTCATTCTATTCCATGTCAATGCATATTATGTAGTTGATTGATTGAATCTTACTTCATGAAATTGCATGTTAATATTAAAATGGTAAAGGAATAAAATGTAATATAAAGTTTCAAAAATTTTTATTTTAAGTATGTACAGGGTGAGTTTTCTAAGATGATACCCCCCCTTATCTCCGTAAATAACGAGGTGTTTTAAAAAACAAAAACGCTGTCCTATACAGTTTTTTCTGAACTTTTCAGATCTGCTATCAGAATTTTCCTAGCTCGCTTAATATACGAGGGATGTTCAAAAGTAAAATTTTTTTAAATAGAACACCCTGTATATTTTTATATATTTGGATTCGCCTCGTTTTTCTGATTACAAAAATGTATAATTGTTATATGTTTGTATCAATAATAACCGCCAAACATCGAAAAGTATTCTTAGCAAAATAATTGTAGCTTTTCTTCCGAGTTGGTTTTTTAGTAAAATGCTGTTTTTATGTTTTGTTTAAAAGTGTTTTGTTACTACTATTTTCCTTTTTCAAATTTAAAAAGCAAGGCCAGAACAAAAGACTAATGAAAATAAAATTTAATAAATAAACGAGCCGTCCAGATTGGTGCGAATAGGAAAAAAGATTGATAGTTTTCGCAGTTATTATTGATACAAGCATATAACAATTATACATTTTTGTAATCAGAAAAACGAGGCGAATCCAAATATATAAAAATATACAGGGTGTTCCATTTAAAAAAATGTTACTTTTGAACATCCCTCGTATATTAAGCGAGCTAAGAAAATTCCGATAGCAGATCTGAAAAGTTCAGAAAAAACTGTATAGGACAGCGTTTTTGTTTTTTAAAACACCTCGTTATTTACGGAGATAAGGGGGGGTATCATCTTAGAAAACTCACCCTGTACATACTTATACCGGGTGGCCACGAGTCAATGTACGCCCCCAATTTTTTGGTTGTTTTTGAATTTAAAAATTTCGTTTTTGGTATACGTGAATAAGACAAAAGTGGGCTATTTTTAGACTAACAGGAACGAAAATAGCACTTCCGGTTGAACCGGAAGTGACATCAACTTTTTTTTCTTAAATGGAATAACCATGTTTTTTTGTGGTGTTTTATAAAACATGAAATTCTAACTGCAGCGGTTTTTTCGAATTTCAAAAATTCCAAAAAATAAGTGAGATACGAACGATTTTTTATTTTGTACAAAATGGCCGCGTCAGATGAATGCGATGTAAGAAAATTACTAAGTAGGCTATGGAAATTATTAGCAAGGTAGTAAACTTGTCTGTAAACAACAAAATAGTTATTTAAATTACTGATAGATACGACTATTTTTAGGTTTTTCTCAAAAAACGGAATTTAATTTTCATTTTAATTTCCGTAGGGGTCCTATGGAAAATTTTTAAATGGGGCCGTACTTTTTTTTTTTATTATTCGGACATAATGATTCATAAGCTTTAATTTTTTCGCCAATAATCTTTTCTTAACGAGATCCTTTGTAATAATAAAAGTGTTTTTAAAAGGTTCATTGAAATTATTTCTTGTTTAATTTGTGCTTACCGAGAGGTAAACCGCCGGCAAAAATCGTGTACACCTACTTCCACTTTTAAAAAAACTTCCACCTACTTCCACCAAACTTCCACGTACTTCCACATACTTCCACCAAACTTCCACATACTTCCACCAAACTTCCACATACTTCCACCAAATTTCCCTCAACTTTCTTTCGAGCTTTCTTTTGAACTACTCTCGGAACTACCTAATAATAATAATTTTTTAATTATTATTATTAGGTAGTTATTATTATTATTATTAGGACTAAATAAGGCGAGTTTTCGCGCTCGGCTCATAACGTTTATTTCAAAAACAAATAAACTTAGCGACCCAAAAACAAAAAACATTTGAAAACTAGTCTTGTTTCCTAGGACAGTCGTGTAATAGCTTTCGAACTTAATTTGTAATTATTGGGAATTAATTAGTAAAATATGCAACAAAATCGCATGTTTTCAATTTTTTTCCGATATTTAAAATAGGCTTTATTTAAAAATCGGTTACACGAGGGAAGTGTGCCACATTACCTTTGCAATGATACCAAAATATTATCGATTTGATAAAAATACTCAAAATTCTATGCTATATCCCGAACGTCTGCAGCACTCGAAAAACCGAAATAATAAAGTACAGCGGTCAATTAATTTCGAAAAACTATTACACGGCCTCGTACACGGCAACCCTAGGAAAAAAGAGCCTTTGATTGTTTTTTGTTTTGAGTCGCTAAGTTTATTCGTTTTTAATATGTGTTACGGCTGCCGATCGTGAAAACGGGGCGAATGAAGGACTCTTTATATTATCTATTTTGGTGATAAGCATAATCTAGGGGATAGGTAATAGACATCAAATTAAATAAAATGCTTTATTTACATGCATTAAGCAGTTTTATTATTATAAATGCAAAACAAGTAAATAAAAATACCTAGGTCTAATTTAATTTAAAAAAAATAACAAGTCTTCCTTCTCTTTGGTTATAAAATGAAGTGCTAAAGTAAAAGTAAAGAGAATGGCCCAACTCCCTGTAATATTATCGGACCATAATATTATATATACACTTTTCACCACTACACCCCAATATCTCGGCCATTTGTTGATCGATTTTGATCAAATTTGGTATACTTCTTTTCTTTCAGAATGTGTTTAAAAAGTTATTAATAAAAAATTTTTCCAAACTTAAATACGCCTAAGTACTATGATCAAAAGAAATTGGCAAAAATTAGGAATTTATATTAGCAATTGAGATAGGGTTTTTGTTTTTACAGATTCTTGTTCAGCATGACCTAAAACGCCTGTATACCAAATTTCGTAAAAAAATATTTATAAAAAAAGTGATAAAAATCTAAGATTTCAATAATAAAAAATAATAAAAGTTAAGTGTTAAGTTATTTGATATTTTCTAAAAAAAAGTGCCCTAATGCTTAATTAGCGTCATTGTATCACCCGACTACCAAGTTATGTAAATATCCGACAATAATAAATAATTTCAATAGTAGGGTAATTATTATTGAAATCTTAGATTTTTATAATTTTTTTTTTTTGAAGGTATGAATATTGGTGACTGGTGCATATTCTACAACATTTCCATTTAAAATCATCCCTTTCTTCTAATTTTACAACGGGATCAACCATACGATTCTTCGACATTTCGATCGCAGACTTACTATCACACATAAATCTTCTTAATAGATCGGAACTTACTCTTTGGTTTTCTGTGCTTAACAACAACCAACACAATGAACTTTTTTTGACAACAGATATTTTGTCCTTGATAAAAACGCATACAAATGGCCCCTTAACATAAATGTGACCTCCTTTGCCTCTGTCTGTATAGTCTTTCAATAACCAACCTTTCAGATACTTCCACCATACTTCTACTTACTTCCACCAAACTTCCACATATTTCCATATACTTCCAACGCACTTCCACATACTTTCACATATTTCCACCTACTTCCACGTACTTCCATCAAACTTCCAGTGGGTTGTACACCTACTTCCACTGGCGGTTTACCCCTCGGTGCTTACCTTTTAAATACACTTTTATTAGTACAAAGGATCTCGTTAAGAAATGATCATTGGCGAAAAAATTAAAGCTTATGAATCATTATGTCCGAATAATAACAAAAAATAGTACGGTCCCATTTAAAAATTTTCCATAGGACCCCTACGGAAATGAAAATGAAAATTAAATTCCGTTTTTTGAGAAAAACCTAAAATTAGTCGTATCTATCAGTAATTTAAATAACTATTTTATTGTTTACAGACAATCTTACTACCTTGCTAATAATTTCCATAGCCTACTTAGTAATTTTCTTACATCGCATTCATCGGACGCGGCCATTTTGTACAAAATAAAAAATCGTTCGTATCTCACTTATTTTTTGGAATTTTTGAAATTCGAAAAAGCTGCTGCAGTTAGAATTTCATGTTTTATAAAACACCACAAAAAAAACATGGTCATTCCATTTAAGAAAAAAAGTTGATGTCACTTCCGGTTCAACCGGAAGTGATATTTTCGTTCCTGTTAGTCTAAAAATAGCCCACTTTTGTCTTATTCACGTATACCAAAAACGAAATTTTTATATTCAAAAACAACCAAAAAATTGGGGGCGTACATTGACTCGTGGCCACCCGGTATATTATTTTACACCAAATATACAGATTACGAAATTGCTCATCTTTACGTAGGGAATCTCAAAATGCCGCTGCATAGAAACAACCGTACATTGGTTATGAGCAATAAATAATATTTAAATAACTTGCAGGGTAGTTTTTGCCAAAAAAAAAAAAATGAATAAATTTGGTGTGCAGAAACAAAAGACCTTTTTTTAAAAAAGGATTAATTAAATTTTAAGTTACGTTCGACGCATAGGTTACGCACAATACCTAAATATTTAACCAAATTATAGTATGTCTGTCAATTCGTCACGTTTCTTGTAAGCACGATAACTGAAGAAATCTGATTTTGCGAAATGAAAAAATGTAAATAAAGAAGTTTGAGATCAGAAAACTGGTCCTGCGGTGAGTCCTTGAAGTGAAATCAGTATAAAGTAGTTTCTGTACATGGAAAAATAGCACAAGCATATTCCTCCAAGCAAATGGCATAACCGGGAGATGCAGGTGCTGGCAGTTTTGCAGCACTGGTTGAAAATTATTCAATGATGTATGTAATCCCATTTTTACCTAAAGATCTGGCGTGAGACATCATTCTACTTCCTTGCAAGAATGATTTAAAAAGTCATGGTTACTTGCCAAATAACACAAAAAGTATCTAATTATGTTCGAAAATAAAAATAAATCCACTGACTGCAGACTACTAAGATTATAACTTATCATGGTTAGCAATAATTTAGTAATAATGATATGTTCCATTGGTAGTTAACAACGTACGTTAGTATATTTACGTTTTGGTCTTACAGTACGTAATTAGTTTTTAATTTCTAATACAGGGAAAACACGACCAAATTTTTTGATTCACGCCTATTAAAAGTTTGAATGCATAATTTATAGTTTAGCGTTTGACGTGACAAACAAAAACTCGTTAAATATTAATGGGAAGTGCTATCCTACTTTCGACCTGTAAAGACGTATCGGTTCCGGCGCCGGCGAGAGTAAAGTGATAGAAAAAGCGCGGTCGCAAGGCCAAGTTTATTTGTGATATTTCATACATTAATCGAATTAAGTGATAAGAAAACAAACAAACCAGTGACGTACACAAGTACCTACCAACACTCAAATGAATCATCAACATAATGCGTACTCAGCAACCAGTTGTAATGGAATTGGAATAAATCTACCCTATTCTATATATTAACAACAATGTCTACCTTCAGCTTCATTTCCAATATTGCCAAATCCTCAAACTTTAACATCAATCCAATATTCACTCAATATACCCCAAATATTCAGCCAATTAGTCCCATAAACGAGAATATAGCTCCATCCAGTACTCCACAAAATATAACACATTCCACTATCATGCCACAAACAATAAAGGTAAAGATGAATTCTCAAGCCATGAAGATAGCGATATTGAATCACAAGATGAAACCCAGAAAAACAATGACTGGCAAACAACCAAAAACCGTAAGAGATCAATCAAAAACATTTCTTGATAGTCCTTGTCCGATGATGTTACCCATTAAAGCAAACTCCCCCTCAGAAGTGCAGATTGAAATTACTAGAAGCAACAGCCATAAAGCATCCGGTATAGACTTGATCACCAATCAAACTGCCAAAAAAGGCCATAGTTTTATTAGCAACAATTTACAATAGTATGTTACAACTTACATACTTTCCCAAATATTATTAATTCACCAACCAGGGAAACACCCAAACAGAGTTAGTCCTACAGGCCAATAAGCTTACTACCAAGCTTGTCAAAAATCTTTAAAAGAGTCCTACTCAGTAGAATTAAAGATGCCAAAATAGAGACCGTAATACCAACGCATCAATTTGGATTCCGGGAAATTAACTCAACAACATAGCAGTGCCAATCAAATTCATAAAAGCCTTGTAGAGAAAAAAATGTGTACAACGACTTTCTTGGACATTGAACGAGCTTTTGACAACGTATGGCATGACGGACTTCTTTATAAACTTAAAAGAACCCTTCCCACACCTTCTACTAAAATCTTACCTCACAGATCGTTTCTTCCAAACCAAATTCAACCTTGAATTATCAGCACATCACCCAAGCAAATCCGGAATACCCCAAGGTAGCGTCCTTGGCCCCTTCCTTTACCAAATCTTTACAACTGACGTTCCTACTACACACTACACAACACACCTCAACAGCAACCTTCACGAATAGTTATCGCCATCCATGAAAACCCTCAAATAGCAACCTTGCTACAAAGTTGGCTAAAGAACTGGCGTGTAAAAGTTAATTAAACTTAATCAACCCAAGTTACTTTCACAAACAGAAGAGTAGTTTGCTTAAGCATATCAGTAAATAACACATAACTACCTATTAACAATCACGTTAGATACTTAGGACTCATACTCGGCAGTAAACTAACATGGAAACCGCATATAGCTGCAAAGAAAACACAAATAAATCTAAAATTGATACAAATGAACTGGCTCATAGGCAAGAAAATCACAATTTCAACAGAAAATAAACAAGTGTACCATCAAACCGATCTGGGTATACAGAATTCAACTTTGGATATGTGCAATGAAATCTAAAGAAACGATGGCCAACTGATTTTTTAAATTAATATAATTATTTCCCGGATTATTAGTTAAAAATAGATATATTAAAGGAAGTGATATCACTGGATAACTTCTTCCTTCAAATAGTAACAATGAAGCCATTTACGTATAGCTCAACTATGGCAGATTAATAAATTTTCAATAATAACCCAGTCAAATTAGACAAATCGGTGGAAAAAATTCCCAGAGAGTTGGAAATTTTTTTAAACGCTTTCTTTACACTTGGGTAGACATATATCAAAAGTCCCCGAGGGTGGGGGGTGAGCTCGAGGAGGGGAGGTTAAAGGTACCATTTTTAAGTTTTTCGCTTATATCTCAGAAACGATCACTCCTATCGGTTTTTACTCTTACCACAATTAAAGCTGACAAAATTTCCTACAAAAGTGGTCCTATGCATTTTCCGTAGGACTAACCGTAAGCGAGTTATAGGGCGACAAAAGAAACATCATTTCAAAAAATGTGCTTTATCCGCATTTAAAACAGAATTAGTATTGTGATTTGAAAAAAACTGACAGTAAATTGAATTTATTGGGTCCAACACATTCATTAGAGTGTTGGGTCACGGGGGTCAATGAAGTCTTCAGAGTCGTCCTCATATGCTGCATTTTCTCTTCAACCTAAACATTGAAAACCGAATTACAGTCTTGTTCAGTACAATATTAATAGATAGATGATTTAATAGAGATGATTTGAATAAAACTTAGTATATTGAACACGACCTCCTTTATCCCTGAAGACTCTGAAAGTCTTGTGCGGGAGGGAATGTATTAGGTCCAACAGTTCATTCGAGGGTGTCAAGTCTTCCGGGTCATCCTCATATGCTGAATTGTCGTCTTCAACTGGAGGGCCGTTAGTGCACGCGCCCTCACAGTTACCGCATATTGAAGAGCAATGGATACCTGCTTTGCGGCATCCACAACATGCCCCACAACCTTTGGTGCAGCTGCAGAATATTGTTGAAAGGATGGCAGCTGGGGCAGGTTGATCTAAAGTTGTCAAGGGTTGAAGATCTCCATCTGCTCCTTTCATCCAAATCCAATCAGTAGGTTCCAGTCTGTTGCCCAGCCAATCTTGAACTTGCAAATAGACTCTGTATAAGTGTTGCAGTGCAGAGCCTTCAGTTGGTGGTAGAGAGGGGAAGTCTGACTTCACCCTTGTGCTGGATTTTAGAAATGCTGCGTAACGCTGTTTGTCCAGGTCTGTTACTCTGGCGTTGTACATTGCTAGGAACATCTGTTCCCCGGCGTTTGCAACTTCCTCCGTTGTTGAAGTCTTTGTGTAAAATACGTTGAAGATCAAATGTAGGATGCTGTCCCTCATGAGTAATTAAGCAATTATTGACTTACCTTTTCGGAAAATTGTATAGCTGCCGCTAAAACCGTGAATGAACAAAATGCTCTTGGCAAAGTCAAGTTCCTGCAATTCCTTGGAGGGTAATAACTTTTGCTTCCCTCATTCCTCTTCCCAGGTTTGAAAAACTTTATCTCTCGTTCCTTTGGAGCTAAAGCGATCAGCAGGACCAGCAGATCCACATCCTCGCCAATGACAAGCGGTGAACAATCACATTCTGCTTTCTCCAAAGCGCACTGTACAATAGTTGTATCCGCATCAGCATCAGCCTGTCTAACTTCTAAACCCTCTGCAATCATTTTCCGAGACAGCATACTGATGAATCTGTCCTTATTTTTTTCATTACTTAAGAGTGTTGTTGCTGAGTCGTCACTACCATATCTTCGGTAAAATCAATGTCGACTGATGCGGTGGTGATGGTGGTGCGACTGTGCAGTATTCACCATAGTGTTTTTTTAAGTAAGTCACATATTGATTGAATATCACTGGAGAAGGTTGATCCTATACCCCACCTGACTCAATTTAACAGGAATCCACCATCAATCAAGTGTGAACTTGAATTTTTACGCAAGGAGTGCTGCGTTGCCAAATTGTCGCCCTGTTGAGCAATATTTCTTCATCCGCGGGGGAAAAAAGAGTCCCCCTACAGGAAGGCCAGTTTAGGTGGGGGGCGCTCTACACACACTATTTCCATAAATATAAATACTTACCATATACTAATGAAATGTGTTTGGAAGGATTTTTAATGCAATTTATGTAGAATCCAAACTTCAGAAGCCCGTAGCTCGCTTACGGTTAGTCCTACGACAAAAATGCGGTGAACGATTTGTAGTAAATTTTGTCAGCTTTAATTTTGGTAAGAAGGTAAAAATCGATAGGAGTGATCGTTTCCGAGATATAAAAAAAAAAACTGAAAAATTGTACCTTTAACCCCCCTCCCCTCCTCGAGCTCACCCCCCACCCTCGGGGACTTTTGATATATTTCTACTCAAGTGTAAAGGAAGCGTTTAAAAAAAATTCCAAATCTCTGGGAATTTTTTCCACCGATCGCCCTAATTTTGTCTAATTTGACTGGTGTATAAATAAAAAAATATATAAGGGAGTCCCCAATTAATAGAAAATTAAATGTCTGAAACAATTAATGTGCAAGGTTCACTATCACATATCACATGTTGCTTGTTGAATGAAACGCCAAGTAATTATTTCACAAACCAAGTATAATAATTATAGTAATTATTCACTTAATTAATTGACTAATTAATCATTTTAATCTGCATTTTTAATAAGTGTCTTAAATTATACTTATTAAGATTATTAATAACCAGTGTCTAACATAAATCATTATATCAATAAAGTTTAATATATGTATTTGACGTAAGAAAATTATTGACGTCCAATAATAGACATTTTTTATAAGTATCAAGTAATTTATTAACGAAATCATCAAAAGATAAAGGCTGTGTTTTACCAGAAACGCAGAAGTTTATTTGCAGTTTTGAATTAACACAACTTATGCTGACTTTTCATTATCGAAGTTCAATCCAAACGGGTCAGTCAACTTGCCCTCCTCTCGGTATTTTTTCTCCCCAATCTCACTAGCACACACATTTTAACCTAACACAACTACTTTTGTGGCAATCATCCTTACATAGGGGTTGTTTTCGGAAGAGGAGGCAGATTGACGCCAGCCCTCCCTTCCTCTGTATGGTGACCGTCCTTTCAGATGTTAGTGTTGAAAATCCTTATGCCAAATGATTGTGCCTTTATTGTACCTGCATGGACTACTTTGCCTCCCCCAAACTAGGAAGTGCATGGTGACTAGCCCAACCCATACCTGATGAGACCCGTTTCTATTTGCAGCTTTAAGCTAAGATTTGATCATCGTTAGATTTGGAATGCAATTGCAGCAATATAAATAGCCAATATAAGTTTTTAGTATTAGTTCGATCTGGTGCAAAGCCGATTCTAGTTGTAAACCACTGTAGTTCAAAAACACACATATCGATTGTCAATTTGTATTAGCTTGTTCTTAGAGAATCCCTCTTTTACCTTATTGAGAGAGGGTGCTTTATAAAAATTTGCTCGACTTTATCCTTTATAACGTACCTTGTCTAAATCTCAGCTTTCCACTTATAATGGGAGAAACATTGATAGTTTGTGAGAATTTTCATGTTTATACGGTAGATCCCTGCATGCAATTGGTTTCAACCCCTTTTTCTAAATTTCAAGAACCAAATGGTCGATTGCAATACTTTAACTCGCTCTTTTACTACCATATTATGAAGAGGAAGATTTTCTATTTTTCAGTTTTAATAGTCAGTCTGGTATTCAAATTTATGAAGTCACTGTTGTGATGCTCTTTTTTTACCTATTTGTACTGTTTGAAATTTACTATCTGCAATCAACACTTTCTAGCTGTGTAACACATTTTAAGACGGAATCTCGGGCGCCAGTCCCTTAGTTTAAAGTGCAAAGAACAGCACTCTCTGACTAACCGGGGTTGGAACGCTAATGGGGTAGCTAAACAGCGAATGTTCTTTTTATCCAGGGGTCCCGGGTGACTGTCTTGTGAATCGGACTGGACAATTCCTCAAACACGTTTAATTAGTGATGAACAACGGGAATGATAACTCGTGAATTTTTATATGTTACAAATTAATTAATAAATGGACAGTAATAACTTTATCATATCATTGAAAATTAAGTTTCCTTTAAGTTAAATCTTTATTGATAATTATAAATATCATAACATTACAACATCTTCACAATAACTTAGTAGCACATAATACGTTAGTTACAATATATAATACTTTGGTTACCATAATAATACCCTAGATACGAATTTTATGTTAATTATAAACATTGACGTGAATATTTTGACAGTTCTCAAATTTCAATGATACGATAAAGCTTTGAATGTAACTCGATTATTAGCGATTTAAACCATCTCGGACAATGCCAGGTGACGAGGCGTCACGTCCTCGATTATTATAAATCGCATAATAATCTCGTTACATTAATAGCTATAACGACTTAATTTACAGTTATAAACCAAATGTGATAATTGTGTACAATTTTTTGGTAAAATATAGCGCGAGCTGGCGAACAAGGGTAGGAGCAAATATTCGTCCTGAAAACGTGGGCCATTTTTTTTCAATATTGTCACGTTTAGTATCTATTTCTAATTTTACAGATAAACCACGATTAAAAAACTATGATTTTTAAGATCAGTGTGAAGTACACTTACATCTCATGGTAGGTGGACATCTGTCTTGGACACATTGTAGGTATAAACTGCATTTCTTAACATTCTGAAGGTGGGCTCTAAATAAATGAATGTAAGTTATAGGTGTATCTACTGTATCTAATGAAATTAAAGATTTCATTTAAGTAATCTCACGTTACTTCTTCATATTGTTTGTCAAATCACAAATTCTAAACAGATCCGTATCAATAATACAATGTTAAGCAGCGGGCTTATTAACGACGCAATAATTTTTCAAGTTACTATTACTTAATTGTAAAATGGAGACGTCAGGCAAATACCTGGAGAATTAAAACATAATGACTACATGAGTTGAATGATAGGTTTCATATTTCTCATTGCAATGCTTTTATTATTTTTACTTGACAGTAATTGAATAAAAATAGGTTACTGCATATCGTGTGTGTGACATACAAACGTTTATTAGTATAAATTATAATAAATCAGATAACTCCGGCTTGACACATACCTAACGTAATTACTATACAAAACATGTATGTGGGGATTTTGTACTTGATTTATTTCATTCATAAAATATAAATCTTTAATTGATTGGTTAATACACCTTTAACATTCTTTAAACTGATTTGCAATAAAATTATTCTCTAGAAAAAAGTAAAACTAATTATATTTATGACAAATTGGAAGAACTCCTCGAAATATTGATTCCTGAGATTTCACTAGAAAAGTGAATATAAATTAACATATTGTCTCGTGTTTGCCAATCCCAGAAACGCGGCAAATCGCAGAATCAGTAGGTAATTGATAATTACTATAATTATTACAATAATCCTCTATTAATCACTTGGATCCGTACCGCAGTCTTTATTTGCTGAGGTGCAAATTAATATTGATTAATTTTGTCACAGAAATGTTGCCTCACAGATCTAGTCCAATATCAACCCGGTAACATTTAGGAAACTAGGAAACTTAGGCTATCGCGCCGTTTATGGATATGGATGGATGGATGGATGTTCGCATATTACAATATGTTCAAACTGGTTCCCAAAATAAAATTTGTTGCCAAATTTAATAAAATAAGTATATCTGCAAATTTTGAAAATACGAAAGTTAAAACGATTTTTTAATAAATTCTGATTCTAAAGACCTTGCCACTGATTTTCATTTATTTGTAAGAATCTATATACACGCAGTAAATGGTGTTTTTAGCATTTTGACTGATAATATGCTATTTTACTAAATTCAAAATCGTTTAATAAAGTGGCACTTTACCACATGAAAATGTCACTTTACTATTATAGTAATGTCAGTGTTAATAAACAGACAGAAAATATTTCACATACCTTCTCGTATTTTTCCTTGGATTTTAAAGGAAGTAAGCTCGAAGTTGATTATCGAGCGGCATTTAAAATGTCTTCAGAAGAATTTTCTAAATTATTTTCAGTAGCAAGATTCATTTTTATAATTAAAATACTATGTATAACTTAAAATCAATTCTACTCACAAAAAATATACTTAACTATTGTTGTATAAATAAACAAAGCCGTGTCAGTTACTAGGTTACGGAAATCCTGTACAAGTACCTAGTATGGCATTTTTTAAATTTCAAACTTTGTAATGTTTTTATATGTATTACTATTTGCTTATAATTACCTACTAACACAATATGTAAAAAAATAGTATAAACAAATCTCGCAAGAAAAGCAGTTTTACTAAACTCATATAGTTTTTGAGTTACTCGCTCGCTCCACTCGCTCGTACTCAAATACTTATATTCGTTTAGTAAAATTTTGCTTTTCTAAACTTGTTTAATGTACTATTAATATACTGACCTCTTTACAATTTCAAGTGTTTATAATGCATAAACCGAGAATAAAGCTGATTTTATTGATATTAAATACACCACATGTAATTACGACCCCCTTTATCCCAGAAGGCTGAGCCCTGTGCGGGAGGGCGCTACACATTTATAGACAAGGGACACACATCCAATATCCGTGTATAATGGAAAAATCCCTCTCACTGTATTTTCCATTGCCACGACCGGGATTCAAACCCGGGACTTTTGGGTGAGAGGCAGGTACTCTACCATCTCGACCATCAGTCATATTCTCGACCATCAGTCATATCGTAAAATATTTCTTTTTGTAGTATTACGCTCAGTTTTTGATAGTGATTTGTAGGTGGATTGCCGACATTTCGAATCGAAGTCGGCTGATCGAGATCGAAATAATCTCGGTAGTTTAATTCTCTTGGCAAATTTACATATTGAAATAATTACGAAGGTCATACCCGTGACATTCGACTTGATTTCGATGAGGAACCAATACCCAAAATGATTTCCTTTCCTTTTACGTACATAAAGGTTATGTTTATTCTTTTGCATGTCATATCGTATCGTAATAATAACAATAACATAACCAATAACAGTATCAAAATGTTTGAAGTTCTGGTTGACTTCTGTGAAAGTATTTGATAGGTGTGTTTATTTAAATGTGGTAATATGGGATGAAACTGTCAACAAATGGAATGGATATGAGACAAACGCTAATGTTTTCCCCTTATCTTATGAAAGAGCGCCTAATGAAAGTTTTAAGAGTTTTTATGCATGTCTATTTTGATCTTTATGTTTTTGGCAAGAGAAATAAATTATCATAACTAAGGATCCTCTTTGGAAATTTTTCTTTATTAAAATTAAATAAGTTTATTTAGTTTTCTAAGAACATATCCATCTAGTAAATATTTGAAAATTCATAAAGCTCTGTATACTTAAGTTGATTGTTTTTACTCTTCATGTGTTCAAATATTGTAATAATACTAAGTAGGTAGGTATATTTAAGACATATATTTTTGGTAATTCTCTTATTAAATTTTGAATGAATTTCAGATGTCCTTATTAGTATTAGATGGGGTGTTAAAGAGGTGCAACTAAATTGTATACCATATTTTAATTTAGACGAAATAATTCCACAAATCTTCTATTAGGAATAGAGAACTGGTCATTTATATATCTTCTTAGCGCCTTCTTTGAATATTTGCATTTCTTATGACTTCTCTTTGTTCAATGCGATGTGCAGCAACCTTTCAACTTAAAATATCTAAAGAAATTTAATTGGCTTTCATCTTACCTATTTAACTCTAAGATAAAGTTACAAAAACATGTTTATACAGGGTGGCAAACGAATGCCTGTTTTTTCAGTCAATTTTTATCTTGAGCACAGCGTTAACCAAACACCCTGTATATTAGAATTTCATAAAATTTGTTTGTCTTATGTTTCTGCTTTAAAACTTTTTTTTAATTTTGCTCCTATCTTTTTTGTAGAAAAAGATACAGAGGTTTTAATAAAATGTTACATTTTCACAATAAAATAAGAAATATCAATCTTTTATACTTTTATAATCATAAGGACTCACATTAACATTAATATCTTTTATTTAACAATATTAAACATTAAAACTTAACCGTAATGTAATTATAGCAATGAGTTGGGCCACCTCTGGATGTTATAATTCTCTGCAACGTTGTGTTGGGGCATGTTCTGAACCAAATTATTTATTATCTCGTTTGGAATTTGGTTCCACTCTTCCACAAGGGCTTCTCTAAGTTCTCGCAATGTATAAGGTTGATGGTTTCGACTATTTATTCGTCTCTGTAGAACATCCCAAATTTGCTCTGTAGGGTTTAAATCTGATGATAATGCGGACTACCACATGCGGTTTATACCCTCTTGGTAAAAAACTCGTTTACAATACGTGCTCTTTGTGGTCAATCACGATATACCCAAATTTTAGTAATCAAATCCATCCGTTATTTTATTGTGAATATGTAACGTTTTACTAAAACCTCTGTATCTTTTTTTACAAAAAAGATAAGAGGAAAATTCAGAAAATGTTTTAAAGCAGACACATAAGACAAACAAATTTTATAAAATTCTAATAAACAGGGTGTTTGGTTAACGCTGTGCTCAAGATAAAAATTGACTAAAAAAACAGGCATTCGTTTGACACCCTGTATAAACATGTTTTTGTAACTTTATCTCAAAGTTAAATAGGTAAGATGAAAGCCAATTAAATTTCCCTTGAAACGCTAAAAACCCAGCACAAATCCATACATTTTTGACAGTTTTACAGCATTATAAATCTTGGTCAATTTTAAGGTGTCCCGAAGCAAATTTTTACGAGTATAGAATGCCAAGTATAGAATGCCAACAGTTATTTTGTTCATGGAACAAACAAACGTAAAAAAACGTTTTGTTGTTCAACGTCGGTAACTGAAATTGAATTCAAACATTTTTCCAAAAAAAAAACAAAGGCACATAACAATTAAAATATTCACTGGTTTACTTAGGTATTTAAGCAGAGACTGCTGGAGTAGTACTTTGAACTGCACTGCTTCTGCCGTTTTACACAAGAAAAACCTATTATTTTGGCACTTGGTTATGCACATACACTTTACAAATCCTTCTCGTAGTCTGAGAAGCAGTTCAAGACTGAATAGTGAATTGGAAAGGTATTCTGTGGTTTGGGACGACTTCAACTTCAACAAAACTAAACCAAGTTGATAAAAACTGTATTGTGTCGCCTTCATCACAACTAGTTAGTTGAGATCAAGAATTTTAATATGTATATTTTTTTGTGACAATTTATTTTCCCTTTGTAATTTTCGAGGTTCGATTTACATTATTTTTGCTCTCAATTTAAAGCAAAGTATGCACAAAACTTTGCACTACTTCATTATCTTTGAGACCATATTCACATATGAAATTGACGTTCCTGCCACCATTTCGACATGTATATGACCTAGTTGTCCTAGTTTGAATAAACACAGCAGCAATAAGGTATGCGCATGATTTTTGAATTAAATGTAATTTTGTAAATTAACTTACTAAATGGCTATCGCAATAATAAAAAACGGTTAAAATGTAACCCATTATCCAAAAAAAATTAACAAAAATTGGTTATTCCAAAAATGACTGTGACGTCATGCAAATGGCTGCTGTGGTGTTGTGACGTCAGAAACTCGCATTTCCATTTAATGTTTGTTAAAATAGCGTTTAATGCAGCATTTTACAATGGAAAACAAGGATATTATTGATTTTAAGCATCCAAGGTACTGTTAAATACCGCATTGCCAGTCGTCCATAAAAAAAACACCAGAAAAAAGATTTGTCTCATTACCAATATACGATCAAGCTCTAAATTAAAGAAAAAACGAAAATTATGGTTACGTACCATGAGGAGTGAAACTGATAAATCAGAAAACACTAAAGGGTTGTATGTGAGAATCATTTCAACGTAAGTGCGATTTTGTACCTTTTTAAAATCATACAATTTTAGGTTAGGTATGTATTTTACTTGTTTTTTCAATTAGAGGAAGATTTAGAAAACTATATGATGTTTAAATTAATGGGTATAGTTACATACATTTAAAAGATTATGTATTTTGATTGTCGAACTGGTAGAAAAAGGCGCTTTCCACTTAAAAGTAGTACAGCAACAAAGAGAGCAACATTGGCCAAATTATCTCTCTGGGCTTTTACAAAATCTGTTCCACTCACTTTTCCGTGAAAAATGTTAATATTTAACACCGAAATCGCACATTGAATCTACACGTAAACAGTATAACATATTGCACAACGGCAAACATAAAAGATTCTCTAAAGTTCTGTCAAAAAAACCGGTGATTGACGTCACGGTGAGATTCGAATTCCATCGTTTGTTCTCGGCCAGTGGTCGTAAACTCAAAAATAATATGAATTTTAATTAACAAATACATACATATAGGGTACATTGTTGATAAAATTTTATTGTTATTAATTTTTTTATAGCATTAACTATCTTTTATAACCAATTTTGCTTAAAAATCTCGCATATGCGCATACCCTATTAGAGCTTGAAGGTTCTTCATTAATTGTTGTCTCTGAGCACTAAATTGATTTTTGATGAGAATTCTAGTCTGATCTTTGTTAACATGTATACGATCATCTCTTTCTTCTTATTCAGTTGGTTTTGTTTTATTTTTCAAAATCTTTCTACTGTGTATGGGATGCAGAATTTCTAGGGGATGGAAGGTATTGAAACACCCCATACCCCCCTCGATTATACCTGTGACAAATCGTGAAGCGATAAGTACAATACAGGATGTTTGTTTGTTTGGCATGATCGTCTAGTTTTTATTTAGTTAGGACCAACTACGTTGTGATTTAGTAAATTTAATAGATTCTTTAATAAAGTTTGATATTACTTGTTCTTAATATTGAGATGTTTTGAATTATTACTTGTTTACTAACTTTCTCGTAATCTAATACACTTGCAATTATTATCTCATTTGAGTTTCAACTTGGTTCAATCACATTAGTTTAAATGTAGGAAGATAATTAGAACGCATAAAAAAAGAAATAAACACAGAAAAGTGGTTTAACAGGTTTATTTTCAGATAAAGACCAATAGTCAAAATCGACGTGAAAATAACCTGGCTGAAGATGCAATTTAACGAAATCTCGTTAAACGCAGTGGAAATATCCACTGTCATGTTCAGTTAATCCTGACGTCAGCAAAATAGTGCCCAGACGTCAAGGGAAATATCCCTTGTGAACACTTTGATCTCCTCGTTTGCATGGGCGACAAGTCAACAAGCAGTACTTGTTGAAAACTGGACACGTTGTTACTATACTTATTGCATTGTGCAGACTTTCGCCGAAGCGTAGTTATGTATGGACCAATCAGGAACCATACGAGGACATTGTCCCCGGACGACTTCACGTTGTGATGTATGCAAATATGCCTTACACCGAGGAAATTTCCCCAGGTCGTCTTTTAATTCGTAGTAATGATAATTGCGTAAGCAACGCAATACAACAGTATAGTGACGTTGGCCGTAGGAACATTCATTGATAATAGTTAAACTGCCAGATGTGTTAAGAAAGCAGGCTTTCAGTTGTCTTGTCACCGCAGCAAAGATTTGTTCAAGTTGCCACAAAAAGGACCGTAGTACTAACCGATAAATTGCAAATACAGACCAGATGTCAAGTCACGTCGTAAAACAATCATTGGATATTATTGAATACCTAACCGACACCCTAAATATAGATCAGCTGACCGTAAAAGCAGGTCAATAGAAATTAAAATACTTTGTTAGATTAAATGCACTTATACAATAATTAAACTTTAAAATAATAAATTGGTACCAACAGTCATTTCCCTAACTTCGTAAAAACCGGTATGTGGATATAGAGTCGCGTTGGATTTGAATGTACTTTCGATTCATAAATTTAGTCCGAACTGGTTTAATGTAAATTTGGAAGAAAAGTCGATAGTGGAATCGAAAGACATCGTTGGGACTTTATTAATTGCGGACGTTCTCACCTATTCGTGGATAGACGGTCCATTCGTTCATCTCTTCTCCCCCGGATTCGCGGATATCTGAATAGCTCGAAAGCATTGTGGTCGCGTACGTTCTGTCACAGTGGCAGTGACTTCGTTGCAACGTTTATTAGTATGGCCAGCGGTCAGCGCAAACTACGGCACGTTCTCGTAGTCACCGGCACTTACTAGGTCCTGGTGGGAACCGTAGTTTAGTCGGCGCTGGGGGTTGTGACACCCAACGAGAACGGCAACGTTATCGAAGACACCGGCACTTACTAGGTCCTGTGAGGAACCGTAGTTTAGTCGGCTCTGGGGGTTGTGAAACCCGTCGATAACGTTCGCAGCGGCGTGGCCAAGGACTGACCCGGAGTCTACCTCCCGGGTTGTATTTATACGACTTTCGAACAAAGAAAACGCGGTTTGGGTGGTTACGTCACACCCACCCACTGGCATGTGTGCACAAGGGAGGCTGTAATCTAAAGAATTTTAATGATGCTAATGCATCGGGATTTAGACGGGATTTAGAGTATCAATACCTGTCCATAAGGGCGCTTCTTCCGTACTATAATTTGGAGTGGCTCTAATTTGTATATTTTAACATTCCCGAGTTTCTGTGAGAATTCGCCCAACTTGGCCCTAAACTGATGCTAAACTGCGAGCTATGCTGTGTATTGAAACGAATATTTTAAAATATTATATTGATGCAACGACTAATAATTTAATTATCCCCGAATAAAATCATTGACTATAAGTAATGAATAATTTGGAATTTCACGATATCAATGTCTTGATATAATTTAATTTCATGATAAAATTTAGGAAAATATTTGTAAATTACTGGCCCGTGTACGGGGCGTTTCAGTATCGTGAGGCTTACCTTAACTTAGTGACCAATAAGAACTTCACACGATGTTCTCTTAATCCTCTACTCTAGGCTACGGTCTTCATTAGTTCGATAAATCGGAATCTCCATCACTCCACTAATCAATCTGTCATTCAATTTAAATCATATTTTTGATTTTGATTGGTTCTTCTCTCTACTATAAACACTCCTTATTATCGTGAGCCAGTAATCTTTCTAAAAATCTGGTCTACGATTTATGAATAAATACGGATTTTCCTGCTCAGAGGTATTGTATATAATGCAGGTTTTAATACATTTCTGGTAAAACATACATATAAATAACATAGGTAAACACTTGATTATAAAACATTTATGGACTGTAACATCATTAAAACCTCATCATTCACGTATTTTTTTATATCATCTTTCACAAATATGTTTACATTCAATTGTTTTCAAATATAATTTCATAATAAAGTTAATTTAAATAATATAGACATACTCTTCAGTAAGTGAAATAACAATAAATATATACCTTTTAGGAAATTTAAATGTCATTCAGTGACGTGAGTTTTTTAACCGGTAACTTCGTGTTCAAATATAGTTCGTCCGAGTATAGGTTAATTCTAAATCAGTTAACATAACAGGTCCATTAACCATATTTGCGAAACACTCGAGTTTAGTAAATAAATAAATAAAATTATAATGTAGATTTTTTTAAAGTGAGCAAACAAGTGAAACCATTAAGTTTTATTTCAAAACTTAATGGTGGGACAAAAATGTAAAAATATAAACGTTTGCGTCGCGTCGTTTAAGTAATATAGGATTCAAATAAGAAAAAGGGAGATCCTTGAAAATATTATTGCTATCTATAATATCGCAAAATTAGTTCACTAGCAGAGAGATCAAGGGTGTTACAAATTTTTATAATGAGAACTATAAAACTGCGCAGAAGTAAAACCAAAAAATATTAATGAATATGTAAAATATTGAAAAGTGAACTGGACACAACAGGAAAGAAGCAGTAACTAGTAGTGAATAATAATGTTTAAAAGTAGTAATTAGTGTTACCTATAGTTTAAGTGATTATTGTAAGTAATTAGTGAGGTAATAAATTAATGGTTTAGTGTTGGGTTTGTTGCAATTATTTATCCACGCTTGGGGTGTTTACTAAGGAGAGTAAACACGAAACAATAGTATAGTGTCCAAAGAACAACATTTTTTAAAACTTCAAATACATAATTAGCAATGTTTTGAGTAAGTACTTATGTAATGAAATTAAAAAAAAATTACAGAGGTACGTCATAATAATTGGTTAATATAGACAAAACGGCATTTTTGTAAATAAATTTAAAAATAATATACCGGGTGGCCACGAGAGTCATGCTTATATCTCTTTCAATTATGAACCGATTTAGACGAAATTTGGTACAAGGATATTAGACCTAATTCCGGATGGACATGCAGATATAGTCAAAATGGCCGACTTCCGGTTTCACCGGAAGCGCGTGTACCTTCGATTTTTTAAATGCATCACTCAGTATATTTTATGTTTTTCGGAATCTACAACTTAAATTACATAGAATAGCGTTGCCAAATTTACATTTTTCTCAAGGAATTTTTCTTTTTTTCAAATTTATTTTTTACCGTAGAAGGTCGTAAAGTAAACAATTTACAAATAATAAATATTTTTCAGTTTTAGACAAAGATGAAGTGGTGCAGTTAGATCGGTAATTAAATTTGCTATTTAATGGCATTATGGCCCTTAGTAAGTGCCATTTAAAAAAACACGTTTGGCAAATTTTATTCTTTCATGAGGCATTTGTTATTGATTTAATTGATGAAATCACTATTAATATGAGTTACTAGAATCAAATGGAAAGGATTTTTTCCCAATCACGGCCTTCTACGGTAAAAAATAAATTTGAAAAAAAGAAAAATTCCTTATAAAAAATGTAAATTTGGCAACGCTATTCTATGTAATTTGAGTTGTAGATTCCGAAAAACATAAAATATACTGGGTGATACAATTAAAAAATCGAAGGTACACGCGCTTCCGGTGAAACAGGAAGTCGGCCATTTTGACTATATCTGCACGTAAATCCAAAATTAGGTCTAATATCCTTGTACCAAATTTCGTCTAAGTCGGATCATTATTGAAAGAGATATAAGCCTGACCCTAGTCTCGTGGCCACCCGGTATTTTGAGGAAATGCTTGAATGATGACATTCTTCTGTAAATAAGCCGTGGGCCATTTCCTTGCAAGCATAAGTAGAAGTGTGGAGAGACGGGATTAACCAACAGATCGTTTCTTAAATTTTCAGATTAATGTTAAATGTCACCTTTACACATCTACAAACCTACAGCAATTGCTATTCATTCGAATATAGCAATAATTTTTATAATATCATTCTTAATATTACACATAATATTAGTACAACATCAAAAAATAAAAGCTTTAAAAAACAAATAGAAGAGATCCAATTATACATAATATAATCAAGTAAACATTGTGACAAGTTGAGAATTATTATTATTACGTTATTAATACTGAATATTAAGTCATGAAATATAAAATGAAATATGAGTATTCATTGTGATAACGTTGTGAATGAAATGAAATACAAACCTTACGCACTCCTAAGAGTAAACAGGCTACGAATTATCTTATTTATTGCTATAAATCAGTTCAATTGTCACTTTATTTTGTCTAGATATAGTATTTCGAAATTCATTATATGATATGATTTGATAATAATATTATGTAGAAGCCGGATCCAAAGGACGTGATGTTGTCAAAACCAGAGTCGGTTCTAGGTAGATACTATGAACAGTATAACCATTAATTAATTTCATTAATTCCATAACGTTCTAAAGTATTCTAAACCAGTTATATTTGTGTGGATTTATTTGTCGGTAGGTGTAACATTAGTATAAATATATTCATGGTGACGACAAACAGTTAAAGTAACTAATTAATTGTAAATATAAGATGTTTCAACAAGAATAGTAGCCACAGTTGTTGCTGGAATATCTTAATTTATAATTAATTCTAGTTTAAAATTGTGTTATAAGAGGTTGTCTCTAAATATAGGTGTTAATTAGTAGTATATTTCCTGTGTTTTTGTGAATATTTTTCGAATCGCTTCAGAAGAAGAACATGACAAGATTGTCGAAACCTCAAAAATTTTAAATATTCAATGGGGGAAATCCCAAAGACTTATTAAACTGTTTTTTTAATAATGTCGACGCTGAAGATGAAATAAATTTATTTCGAAACGTCGACATTATTAAAAAACAGTTTGTTGTTTTGATTATTGGCCTCAATCCCACCCAAACGTAAGAAAAGAAACTAATAACAGGCTACTACGCTTATTTACTATTATTAAATCCGTACAAGTTTTTTGAATTATTGAATTATTTTTTGAATTCTTGAGAAAGCTGAAATGCAATTGGCCATGGAAGAAACAATCCGAGTCGTCAACTAGTAACACTACAAAAACAACTAAGTACACTTTCTAGTATGCTATCTACTAACACAGGCTTTGAGAGGTTGCCACACAAGTTGGCGAATAATCCCGATGTGCCAATTTTGTTAGTTTTTGAGGCTCCGGGCTCCGGCCCACGTCCCATACATTTGTTTAGACCACGATCTTACGAAGTTATTAGTTGTAGTCTTGTGTTGATTTTTTGCAATACTAGCATTAATTCGTTTGTCCATTTGCTCTCCTCCACATCCTAAATCAAACGTAAAAGTGAATTAAAAGAATATAGTTTCTACAGTGGTTGCCGCGAAACGGTTACTTTTTAATCGATGTCTGCAAGGTCAGAATTCTACATAAAAACTTAAGTTGTATTCACTATTACTTATAAACGAGATACTATGATTTTCTGTAGTTGGAGAAGCTTTCGCAATTAGTACTAATTTGTCTCTATTTATTAAAGAAATTCCTGACATCAACACCCGTTTTACGAATACAATCAACCTTATTATCTATGAGATTACATTGCCTTGCCAGCTCAGTGGGATAATCTTCGTATGTTGTACTCATTATGTCAATAGCTAAGCCAATGTGCTGAAGCTGTATCTCTACAGGGCAAAAACAAATCAAATGAGAACAACCAACTGTTTATTGAGACCAAATATAACCTATGAGACGAAAATTACCTTTACCAATTAAGAATAGCCTTATTTCCGAATGGAAATCGAAATCTGGGACCAAAGCTATTGGGCAAAATTGCACAAACGGAGCTTTTCCTCTTCTAACCAAAACGCCATCAATAGATAAGAGTCATCTCAGTGCGAATATATATTCCTAACTCAACGCTAGACTTTGACGCTTTAATACCAGAAATAGTTTTCCGACACCATGCAATTAGGTGTATTCTGAAAAACTGAAATACTAATAAATCAACGAATTCTAATGAAACCCAGCTGTTATTCTCAAGAATTGACCATTTCATTCTTTATATAAAAAAAAGAATCTTCTCTTCCGACTGGATGATTGCTCGAATGTAACGAAAATAAGGTCCAAATAACTACTGTCCCATCATCCATGCTTTCTAAAGTAATGAAGAGCGCTATTAATATACAACTACTAGGATACTAGTATACCTCAAATACATGGATCAAGTTGTGACTAGAAGACTCTCGATATTTACTTGAATTGATAGGCCCTCCTGGTACACGTGTTACTAATAAAGCTGCTACAAAGAAGGTTTACTTTACAACAGCTGTTGCTTTAAAGCACAAATACTCCTGGGTCTTGGTTTGGAATATTGGTCACAAAGAAAATCTTCACCTAAAACATTAAAAATTTTGAATGTAGCTCAAAAACGAGCTTTACGAATGATCGGCGATGCAGCTCTTACTAGCTCGATTACCATTTTGTAACATGTCGCAATGTTGGTGATCTTAGTCTCTTTTATCAGCTCTGCAGAAGTTGCATCTTCAATATCGCTACATATATTTATACTACTAGATAAAATGTAGCAACTCATCCCTTTGCTCTACAACTTTCAACATCGCTTTATCAGTCATTTTTTTTTACCTCGAGCATCAATAATAATTTGGAATGTCTTACCTAATCATTTCTTTCCTGAGTCATACTCTCTTCAATTCTTTAAGGTTTAAGTAAAAAGGTATCTTCTCCAAAGTTCATACACTCGCGGCACCCCTTCGCTATTATCGACCTGCCATTCGTGAAGGGCCCACGTATAAAAAAAAAGTGGCAATAAGACTCATTCTGGCTAGAGGAATATTATATAACGTCTACGTCAGTGTTTAAGTCGGTCCACAGGAAACAAATAATTGAATGTGAAATGGACTGCTGCGGCACCGGCAGTTGATATTATTTTTTTTGCAAATTATATTTTAAGCAGTAGTAAATAAAGGAAATATGGGTATGTGAATAATGATCTAAAAATATTGAATTTTCTTACTTCAGTTAAATATTAAAAACCAAATTATTCAGTTTTCAATTGACATTTTTCTCTTATGAGAAAAACCTTATAACTAGAATCAAATTTTTTGAATAAGCTATCTGATGTAAGCATAAATAATATAATTATATATATAATTGACCTTAAAAGACTTGTAATTAGTGCGTGATAAATACATTTATTTAATCTGTTCCAACTGTAATACATCTGTTTCTGATGGTAACACTGAAAATTTCGTTTTGACTATGCTACGCGAAATTTTGGTCACCATATTGGATCTGCCATTTGGTTTTTCTAAAATATCCTACCGCGGGTACCTATCAGAACTTCAGAAGTTGCCTGAAACTAAAAAGTCCTTTTGAAAATTTCGTTATTTTATTTTTCCCTCGATTTTTCCGTACAATGAGAACATCGTAAATATAAACTTTATTGTTTTATATGATAGAAAGAAAGGAGGAGAAAACATTTTGTAACTTGGTATGATATTCATCGCATAATAATAGGTCAATAAATGCGTGGTTAGCCATTTTCTAGTATATTTGCTATTTTGTGAAAAGGTCAACGATATGAATTAACTATGATATGAGATTGACGCAAGTGAGGCGCAAATTAATATTTTTAAAAATAGTTTTATCAAGCAGCAGATTGATAAATGTCTATACTCTATAGTAAGTCATGGTTGCAACAGTAATAAAATCACGCAATAATTAACTAACTACAAGGTTTACGTTTACGTCGCGTCGCTTTGTATCACTAGCACTGAAATCATGCTTCTTCAGTCATATCTATGAAATAAATACAAAAATTATTATTACGACACAGTCGCACCTAAGTACGAAAGCGTAGAAGGGCCAACCTAGTTATTTTTTTATAATTCACAACTCTAAGTCGGATTTTACAACTCTATCTCGGAATTCACAACTCTAAGTCTGAATTCACAACTTTATCTCGGAATTCACAACTCTAAGTCGGAATTCACAACTCTATGTCGGAATTCACAACTCTATCTCGGAATTCACAACTCTATCTCGGAATTCACAACTCTATCTCGGAATTCACAACTTTATCTCGGAATTCACAACTCTAACTCGGAAATTACGAATATTCATGTGGTGTAAATTATTAGAATAGATAGATTAAATTAGATTAGATTAGATAAGATAGTTTATTGGCCAACAAAAAAATTAATACATAGATATGTACTTACATACATATGTCAGGTCAAAAACGTTAATACAGGGTGTCCCATAAATACAGGTCAATCCTCTTAAGGGTGTATTGTAGAAGCAAAATTATGGAATTTGAGCCATACATACCTTTATATTACAGAAATACGCATTAAGAATAATATGTGGACTTAATTGGCAACAATCTTGCAGAAGTGCATTTCAAAATTTAAAAGTTTTAACCGTAGCTAGTACCTACATTTTAGTGGTATGTTTGTATGTATACAAAAATAAAACATTATTTCAGGTAATTCAGGTTCCCCATGAGCACAACACTAGAATGCGGGAATTATTGATACCTAACAGCCATCAGACAGCGCTATATCAAAAAAACCTTTTTTACAACGGATGCAAATTTTATAATGCACTCAGTACGGATATAAAGGCGCGTACTGACTTGAATGTACATGCGTTGAGTCGGGACGCACGCACATGCATGCGTGTGTAGCGACTCGGGGTATATTTGTAAATTTATTTTCACTTCACATATTCGTGTTGACTCAGTCCTTTCCGGTCAGTTGTTTGTGTGCGTGATGGCAGAAGTTATTATTGCGGGGGCTGCTTATATGGTGATTTCAAATTTATTAAAAAAAAATAATAATAATAAAAAACCAAAGAGATTCTGGATCCATGAAATATACAGAACCCGAAAACGTTTTGGGGGCTCTCAACTTTTACAATATTTGCATTCTGAACAGTTTCAAAATTTTGTTAGAATGTCGTCAGAGGATTTTATAATGTACCTATTCACCGGAAGAGAAAATGCTACTCGCACCAAACATGCATTCAGACTAACAAAACAACAAAAACTGGTCCAAACTGAGCACGCACGCACGATATGATTCCTTTGATGTGGCGAAAAAACCGACAGCCGATGGCTCGGACCATGTGCATTCGTGATGACTCGCGAGAGGTTAAACATGCGTTGAGTCGTTGCGAATGGCACGTCCAGATTTGAATGTGCATATGCGTGCGTCCCGACTCAACGCATGTACATTCAAGTCAGTACGCGCCTTAAAGTGTTCTCCTAGCATTCATATTTCTAAATCGAGTTAAAACAATTTCTACAAAAACGAGGACAAAAACTGTTACACATTTGACGAATTTTTTTAAAGGCTGTACTGACATTTTAAATTGATATTTTGTATATTGTACTTATTGTTGTGTTTTTATATAACTGTTTCTACTTTTTTTTTTATGTGACTGTATATTGTATTTATTGACGTTTTCTCAATTATTGTATTCGTTTGTGTACTTTTTAATTGACGAAATAAATAATTTATTATTATTATTATTAATTTATTATTTATTATTATTATTATATCCTAAAGTGCATACATACCTATATCACAAATGTAATCACTGGTGAGAATCGTAATTTTTTAGATATATTCGGAACAGTTATTAATCTCATTCAATTTGAATACACTATAATATACAGGGTGGTCCGAATTTAAGTCGGGAAACTTCGCCAGCGGATACTACGCCTAAAAATAATAACTTTTTGTCATATAAACATATATCGAAAAACGAATGGATTTCAAGATACAAGGTGTTGAAGTTGGCGGAAAAAAAAATTTTTTTTTCAATATCTCAATAACGAATAAAGATTTTTTATTCAAATTTGACATACAGGTATAATTAAGGCAAGCACATCGGCTAAATATTACACTGGGTGATTATTTTTTCCTGATCGATTACCCCTTAAACCACAAGAACTTTTTGTTTGTACGCCACTGGTCAAATTTAATAGAAAAATTTTATTCTACGTTCCTTTTAGAGAAAACAAGTATTTTTAGCTTTTTTTCGAAATCCTTATGGTTTTTGATAAAATTGACATTTTCTACAACCCATAAACGACGAGACGAAGCAATAATTTTTTTCATCTGGACAAAAAAAGAAGTAAGGGGACCGACTAAAGTGAACCTCGCAAGTCCGAAAAAAATACTAAAAAAATTCCAAGTCAGTGCCGTCGAAAAAAGGGGCGCTGCAGAGAAAAAGGGGAAAAAATTCGAAAATGTTTTTCACTGCTTATCTTCATTTTCCGACGACGTTTACACTTAGGGGGTCGAAAAATTTTTTGGGCGCCCGGCCTGACCTCTACACTGAACAAAAGGATCCAAAAAAAATTTTTTTCCCAAACCAAAAAAAAGTATGGAACAAGACTAAAGTGAACCTCGCGAGTCCGAATAGGGTACTACCCTTTTTTTCGACGCCACTGACTTGGAATTTTTTTAGTACCTTTTTCGGACTCGCGAGGTCATTTTAGTCTTGTTCCATACTTTTTTCTTGGTTTGGATAAAAAATTATTTTTGATCCGTTTGTTCAGTGTAGAGGTCAGGCCGGGCACCCAAAAATTTTTCGACCACCCTATGTGTAAACGTCGTCGGAAAATGTAGATAAGTAGTGAAAATCATTTTCGAATTTTTTCCCAGTTTCCTCTGCAGCGCCCCTTTTTTTCGACGCCACTGACCTGGAATTTTTTCAGTATTTTTTTCGGACTCGCGAGGTTTACTTTAGTCGGTCCCCATACTTCTTTTCTTGTAAGATGAAAAAAATTATTGCTTCGTCCCGTCCGAGGTCCCGTCGTTTATGGGTTGTAGAAAATGTCAATTTTATCAAAAACCATAAGGATTTCGAAAAAAAGCCAAAAATACTTTTTTTCTCTAAAAGGAACGTAGAATAAAATTTTTCTATTAAATTTGACCATTGGCGTACAAACAAAAAGTTCTTGCGGTTTAAGGGGTAATCGATCAGGAAAAAATAATCACCCAGTGTAATATTTTGGACAAAATTTATTTTAGCCGGTGTGCTTGCCTTAATTATACCTGTATGTCAAATTTGAATAAAAAATCTTTATTCGTTATTGAGATATTGAAGAAAAAAAAATTTTTTCCGCCAACTTCAACATCTTGTATCTAGAAATCCGTTCGTTTTTCGATATATGGTTATATGACAAAAAGTTATTATTTTTAGGCGTAGTATCCGCTGGCAAAGTTTCCCGACTTAAATTCGGACCACCCTGTATAGTTAAATTACATCTTCAGTGCTTTTGGTTGACATTGTTACATTGGCTGTTTAAAATTTTCTTCTTTAAATTCTTCTCTTTTAAATAAATTACTCTGCTATTATCCCTTTAATATCAAATCTCAAATTGGATTAATTTGAACGTCCCAAAACCTCAAATTATTGTAAAATTTAAATAATTAAGAATAGGAATAAGGGAATAAATTAGTCTTATAGTTTTTTACTCACACCTTTAATTATGTCAAATTATCTCTCGAAAAAACGACTAGTTTCAAAATGCCTAGCATTTCATCTTCAGGTTAATACAGTCAAAAAGGCTACATGAAAACATACAACAAATTAGTATAATCAACAACATAAAAATTATATAGTTACCACTTACAATTTAATTAAGATTTGTCACAAAACTACTCAATAACAACAACAACAAATCTTAATTAAATAATTGTAAGTGGTAACTATATAATTTTTATGTTGTTGATTATACTAATTTGTTGTATGTTTTCATGTAGCCTTTTTGACTGTATTAACCTGAAGATGAAATGCTAGGCATTTTGCAACTAGTCGTTTTTTCGAGAGATAATTTGACATAATTAAAGGTGTGAGTAAAAAACTATAAGACTAATTTATTCCCTTATTCCTAATGATATAACTCACATGATGGGTTCTATTTCGAATATTAATTAAGAATAGGTATATACGGTATATCAAAATGAATGAAATGAATTACAAATTTATTAATAATACGTACGTCCTTAAACCGCTAAAGATATCGGAAAATTAGTACAAAAAGTACAAAAAGTACAAAAACACCAAAAGGCACATGTACTTTCTTCGTAGAAAATATAGGATGGTCATTGGCGTCTCTCTCAAAAAATTTGGGGTGGGTTAAAGGATAACGGAACCGGAAAATTTAAACATCCAGTGTATCAATGTCAACCAAATCAGTACTGAAGATGTAATTTAACTTATACTATAGTGTATTAAAATCGGAAGAGATTACTCAAACTGTTCCGAAGATATTTATAAAATTATGATATCACCTGTGACATTTCACGCCCTGAATGTCAAAGACGGTGCACTTTGGGATATAGGTATGTATGGCTCAAATTCCATAATTTTGCTTCTACAATACACTCTTAAGAGGATTGACCTGTATTTATGGGACACCCTGTATTAACGTTTTTGACTTGACATATGTATGTACAGTGTCATCGCTTTTAAATGATCGCGATATCAACTTAACATGTGGATTTCTGATTCTATCGTAAGTCCAATATTATAATTAAACAGATAATGAGCAAGTCAATTGTCTTTGCTTTGCTCGTACCCTTTTATTTATAACCCAGGACTTACGACGGAATCAGAAATCGATTTGTAAAATTGATACTGCGACGTCTATGTATTAATTTTTTTGTTGGCCAATAAACTATCTTATCTAATCTATCTATTCTGATAATTTACACACATGAATATTCGTAATTTCCGAGTTAGAGTTGTGAATTCCGATAAAGTTGTGAATTCCGAGATAGAGTTGTGAATTCCGAGATAGAGTTGTGAATTCCGAGATAGAGTTGTGAATTCCAAGATAGAGTTGTGAATTCCGAGATAGAGTTGTGAATTCCGAGATAGAGTTATGAATTCCGACTTCGAGTTGTGAATTCCGAGAAAGAGTTGTGAAATCCGACTTAGAGTTGTGAATTATAAAAAAATAACTAGGTTGGCCCTTCTACGCTTTCGTACCTAAGCGACTATTTTTAGAGAAAAAAGTATATAATTTTAATGCATTGATTTAACGCATTGATCACGAACGTTCTAAGACGCTTAAGAATAAAGAAATCAAAATTTGTATAATATCTCCAAATTATTTATTGGTGTACACGTGATGAAAAGAGACCATGATGCTCTGATAAAAACTAGCAACCTGTGTCTCGGAAAAGATTTCTAGAATGTGACGGAACTACTATCTAGTTTTTATCCTGCTATTGACCCCGATATAAGATAAAATCTGTCACACCCTGTATTTTACTGAAAATGAAGGTTTTGCCAAAAAAATTGGACAATTCAAAGTTAAATTTAATTTGTTTAGTTTTTCAATTTAAACATTTCTGTAAATAAAACTACTATACAGGGTGTCCACGTAGTGCGGTAAAATCCTATATCTTGGATAATAAAGTTGATAAATAGATTTTTTTGCTATATGCCTAGTGTCTTAAGTTCTACAAAATCAAAATAATACCGATTACACAGTGTGCCTCATTTCTTCTGGGCAGGTAGTAACTGTTTTCTTAATGACAACCTATATTTTTTCATAATTTTTTCGAAATTGACACGAGTAACAACGTACTGTATAATACTCAAATAAAAATATTGACAATTTTCGAAATATTCAGCTCGATATCTTTTTTTTCAATTTTCGTTACTCATATTATTTGTTTGAAATTCTTAGACTAAGAGAATTATCAGTAAAAATATTTTTTCTACGAGCGTGCGTAAAGTACTAACTTTACGCACGCTTTATAGTGCGTAAAGTTAAAATTTACGCACTAGTGCGTATAGTAAACAATTGCATAACAGAGCACCTATAATAATCATTTCATTTTAAAAACGTTAAATATGGTTATTTAATTTTATTTAGTCCATTTATTTATTATCGCGGTATATTATCATAATATATACGTAATTCTCAGTATTCTTTAACAATAATGTTTGAATTTTTAATAATTCTGAAGTTTCATTTATATTCTTAATACTTTGATTAGTTTCACTCATTTAAAATTAAGTAGGCTATAGCAATATTATGATTTTTGACATGACATATTCAATCTTGACGTAATAGGGAAGTTTTGACGTTTTGAAATTTTCACATTATTATTGGATAATTTAGGTCCAGTTGGGTAGTAGAAAAAATATTGTATGCAATTTGTTCGTAAGCTCCCATTCGTGAAAAATCTCACCTTACGCACTTGTTGCATAAATAACTATTTTGGCTGATTGTTGAGCAAGAAATGTTATATCAGAAATTAACCTATTCACGTGCGAATAAAATCATGTCAAACACGATAAAAGAAAATTTGAAATATCTTCGTAAATATCCTATATATTATTCAACCATAAGATGCCCCATTGAGTACTCTACAACTTCGCTGTACCTTTTTTTTAATGGAAACGTTGCTATTTGCTTTGGGGTTCTTTGTCGGAAAATTGTAATAAGCGCCTGTCAAACGATTAATACGTCAGACTATCATGAGAACGCGTACTGTACCATCATGGTACCGGTGTGAAGGCAAGATAATTCTATCGATTATTTCACTCAGAAATTATATTCAATGAAACTACTACAATTTTTAAATTTTGACCAATGACAGCAGTATTGTATCGATAAAATCCCTGAAACAGTTTTATCGCGATAAAATCATTCTTTATGTCAACTGTCACTTAATACGTTACTTTGACATTTCGTCGTTAAAGATATGTTTTTGTATTTAAATAATTTATTCGTGAAATATTCTCCGCAAATACTATTCGTCCTTGAAAATTTTACCTATAAATTTTTTCTCGAGCGATATTGCCAACAGTAATATTTCTCGTGTAAATTGGTCACTTTATTATCAAAAATTAAAGCGCTCGTGATTTAATTAGATAATAAAGTGGCCAATTTACACTCTAATATTACTAGGCAATATCGCTCTCGAAAAAAATTTATCGATAAAATTTTAAGCACTTATGATATTACATACGATAAAGTGAATTAAAATAGAGTTAAAAAGAATGAATTATATTAAGAAATAATTGATATATTTATATATGCTCTAGAAGAATCCCGTTTTAATCTATTAACAGCCCAGGTTTTTTATTCGCTTCAGTCACATCAGTTCATTTACTTATTAATCGTGTTTTAAGTCTTCTCTTGCTATGTTATTTTGTATGTATGTATGTTTTGAAGATTTCAACAATATTTCCCTGGCGTTCCTCATCTTACATTCACTTTACATCCATAGTCCGTATTTATTTTAATTATATTGTTTATGTGTTTAAACGATTAAATGTGAATATTCTTTTGTCTAGAACTTTTTTTTAAATTTATTTAATTTTTTTGGGTTTTATTGCCATATGCTATATTCTTCAATATCATTTAAATTTCTAGTAATCTTAATTAATAAATAATATCCGCACTAATTTTACGCTAATGGAATAGTTGTTGAAATGTTTGGCATAAAATACAAATAAAAAAAAAACATTTCAGAAATTGAATCAGTTTCCAAATTATTTTTAACATGTATAGATTTCGTATCTTACACAATATGAAGATTATGTTTTATACTTAGATACTTCCCACATTCAATAAAAATATTAAGTAGATTAATTTTGTTAAGTACTTCTTTAAGCATCGGTGGTAACCACATTGAAATCGAAAGGTTTACAGATGACAATTTTATACAAAACAGTGTTGCCAACCAAAAAAAAACAAATTGGTAAGCTATTCAAAACCGGCGCGCTTTTTGAATTACCCTATACCATTGAGTAAATAAATAATATAAAGAGGCGCAACCGTCAAGGGGCCGAGATTTTAGTATTGTATTTTTTTGCCAATAGCTTCAGGATAGTTATCAGTTTTTAGTGCTACGGGAAGGTATTTGTAATTCGGTTGCATAGCCCTAAATATTGTCGATAATTCTGTAGTTATTGGCAAAAAAATACAACACTAAAATCTCGGCCCCCTTGACAGTTGCGCCTCTTTATATTATTTGTTTACTCAATACCTACAAACAATTTTTGACCGTTCCTCCATCCTTGGCAAGTCTTGTCCAGTGTGCAGTATTTTCTCTATAGCTGTTATACATATATCAAATTTTGGGATTATTTTTGGATTAACCTTAACATTTAAACGTTTGCCGTCGATGGGTAGATGTTATGTTTTCAAATTTTTTTCAATTTTTTAGATTACCCGGCTTTTTTAACAAACAAAATATGAAATAAGCATAACGTGGTAATAAATCCAAAAAAAAATACTTAATGTTAATTATGTCTTCAATTAAGAAGATATTGTTGAACAGAATGCGTTAAAAATAAATTAAACAATCTGTTCAAGCATAAGTAATTTTATAAACAATTTTAAAAATACGTCCAACACTGTAGTTTAACAAGTTCTTGGGATAACAAATTCAAATTTGTGCCTTCACGAGTAAAATTTTCAAAAATTTCTTAGCGGACTCATTCTTTATATAATTCAATATTTTTTTTATTAGTCAAAACTTATTTATTGGAGGCGAATGGAATAATAATGTCATTTATTTTGTTGAAACAGTGAAACTATTTATTTTGTTACCTCTGTACGTACATCACCGATACATTGAATTTTATTACCAATCTTTAAATATATTTCTTTTTGTTTCAGAATGGTGTCGATTCCCGAGAGGGAGGTGTTCGTGTGGACAGGGAGTTGAGTATCAACGGCTACAAGAACGCGTAGAAGTGGCGGCTGCAACCGCAGCCGCCTCCGCCTCCGCAGACGCCTCGGGTAGTGATAAAAAGAAGATACTGGTAAGTTAACGTGAAGCACAAAAATATGTTTTTATCTACTATCATTAGGTTATATATTAATTAATGAACTGCTTTTGAACAATTAATAGTTTCCATAAGCCATTCCATTCCCTGAAGACTACCTTCAGAATTTATTAAAGGGGGGGATGGAAAGTGCCCCATACAAAAAATTATGGGGCCTTGCCTAAATTTTCCCAAAAATTCATCCAAATATTAGCTAATTTCGTAGTTTAATTAATTTAATTATTTATTTATTTTTACGGTTCTGGGGGACTTAAACTCGTTTAAGTTTGATTTCTTATTATTATTAATAAATTTATAAATATTTGAGATATTCAATACTGTACGTACAGGGTGGTCCATTTTCGAGCCTCATCATTGGGATCTCGGAAATCGTAAGAGATACAGGTTCGGTTAAATTGTTGCAAAGTTTTTTTTTTAAATTAATTGCACAATTTGATGCTTATCAAAATGCTGTGTTGCAATTTTGAAAATTCTGAGTACTTCCGGAAGTATCCGGGAAAATACGAAATTTCATAAAATCGTTTTTATTTTTTTCTGACGTTATTTGAAAACAAATTTTAAAACGAATAACATTTCGTCATTGCCATTTTTTATCCTCTACAAGAAAGCGCTATAAAATTTGAAATACTACGTTTCGTCTTCCAGAAACCATCAGCAACTTTTTTTTTTTTTAATACTGACCTGGATTTTTTATTTCATTGCTTGTTGCCGTTGAAGTCCCTAAAAAACTGACATTTTCTGTATTTTTAACACACATTTAATGCGACACACTATTTTTAAAACAAATTATTTTTCAACATTCTCAATTTATAAGTTGGATAAAAAATTAATATCTAAATTTATGATACTGAGAAAGAGCAATTTTTTCTAATCACTTATTTAACTATTTCCGCTACCAGGGCCAATTACCGACGCCAGGAAACGAGCAACCCCCAACGTGGAAATTTTGCCGGACCTCTTAGCTTACTAAGAGTAGGAATTTTTTACTTGCCTAATATTTAATAGACAAGGGACCGAGTGCTTTACATCCCCTCCGCAGGATGGTATATCCTCAATACAGCTTTCGCCAACAGTTGTATCGTTTCTGCGATATAGCTGATACACAAGTGGGGAAACGAGATCGTGCTCTTCCTCGATGGTCAGTCACCATCCAAGTACTAACCGCGACTGCTGTAGCTTGGCTTTCGGAATTATAATTATAACTAAAGCATTTATCGTTAGGTAACTAATTTAAGCTACAATTATTATTTACTAAGTAAATATGAAAATAATAATTTTTATTTATTTCCAAAATTTCCTAAATGAGTAAATAAGATTTAAAAATATAGAATAAGTCGAATACTTTTATTTAAATGCAATATATCCCTCCACATCGTTTATACTGAGCTTATTCCTGTAATATTAACGGAAAATGGAAACGACGATCTTGATATTCAAAAACAAAAAATCGCCCTCGCTCGTCAAAATATGACAGTTTAAATTTGTAAATAATTTAAGACGGCAAAAATTGTGTTTCCCAATTCAGAAAAATGTAATATTATGCTTCGAATTCATTAGTGTCAATAGAAATTCGCAAATTTCAAGTGAACGTTATTTAGAACAATACCTAAATAAAGTCATTTATAAACAATAACCCGAGCGTCCACAACCCCATTATTTGTATTTTAATACTTTGGACAGAAATTTGGGACTTTTTGGTAGTTTTAGTATATAGTAGTAAATTTTCTATTGACACTGTAATAAATTCGAAGCATATCACATTTTTATGAATTGGAAAACATAATTTAACAAATTATTTAAAAATTTAAAATGTCATATTTTGACGAGGATGATTTTTTGTTTTTGAATATCAAGGCAGTCTTTCCATTTTCTGTTAATATTGCAGAATTAAACTCACGAGGTGGACGGACTCATTGCATTGAAATAAAAGTATTTGACTCGTTCTATTTTTACAAGCTTTTATTTAATTTGCAATGTATGTATGTTAGTTTGTTTGTTTGTTTGTTTGTTTGTTTAGGCCAAATCTTGCAACTGAATTTTAAAATAGTTATCCCCAACCGATTGAGCTGAAATTTTGCATACACGTTTAGTTGGGATGACAATGCATGTTTAAGTAAGTGACGTCATTCTTAATCCAATATGGCGGACGCCGCAAGATGGCGGACTAGTTTTTTTTATGCAGCCCCATAATATGGGTATCAATTAAAAGGGTTTGCTGAGAAGAATACGAAAAATAAAATGACGTCACACTAAATTCAATATGGCGGACGCCCCAAGATGGCGGACTAGTTATTTTTTATGCACCCCCATAATATGGGTATCAATTAAAAGGGTTTGCTGAGAAGAATACGAAAAATAAAATGACATCACACTAAATTCAATATGGTGGAAGCTCCAAGATGGCGGACAAAATTTTCTTATCTACCATCATAATATGGGTATCAAATGAAAAGGTTTGCTGAGAAGAATACGAAAAAAATAAAAAATAAATTAATAGTAAAAAAACATTTTTAAAAACAAGCTTTTATTTAAATGCTCTAAAAAGAAGAAAATAAACTTTAAATTAAATCAAACCCATCTATCTATTACATTATACAATTTATATGATATAAAAGCTTGTCGCGAGATTTGCCTGTGTAAATAAACAAGATTAAAATATTAAACTCTCGCGACAAGCTTTTGTATAAATTGTATAATATAATAGATTGATGGGTTTGATTTAATTTAAATTTCATTTTCTTCTTTTTAGAGCATTTAAATAAAAGCTTGTTTTTAAAAATGTTTTTTTACTATTAATTTTTTAAATCCTATTTAGTCAATTAAGATTTGGAAATAAATAAAATTTATTATATTCGTATTAACTTTGTAACTTAAATTAGTTACCTACCCTCTTAGTTATAATATAATTACTTTTTATTCGCTATTAATATAGCTTTTTATCAGTATCAGAAATTTAGATATTTATTTTTTACCTAACTAATAAATTTAGAATGTTGAAAAAATAATTTGTTTTAAAAGAACAGTGTCTGAATAAATATTTTTTAATAATACAGAAAGAAATGTTAAAATTATCTAGTATATTACGTAATAGACCATTTAAAAATATTCCCGACTGATCTGCGCTAAAAAAGCATTTTTTTACAGTTATTGTGCGACCAAAGTAACTATTTTATACTGTCGGAGGGGTAAAAATTCGATCATTTTTAATATTGTTCTTTGTAAAAGTAATTTGCGATTTTGCATGAAATTTAAAATGTAATGATGGCCATATTATTTGTTTGTCATTTATGAATGAGATTTAAGGAGCTGTCGCCTGTTACCTTACAACAGTACTTTTCATGTCTATAATATTTATATGTACAGGGTGATCCACTTAACTTTCCCTCCCCACATTTCTGTTTCTGTAGTTACAAAAAAATTGTAGGACTTTTTCTAAAGTTTTTGTTTTATTTTTTAATGGAACACCCTGTATTTTATTGCCTTTTTCGACGTAGAATTTCAGGCTGTTTCAACAATATAGAATATATAATACTTACCTTCAATAGTTTTCGAAATATTTGCTTTTAAATATATAAATACCTAGTATGTAATTTATGTTTTAAAGCAAATATTTCGAAAACTATTAAAAGTTAAGTATTATATATTCTGTATTGTTGAAATCAGACAGAAGTTTTACGTCGAAAACGGCAATAAAATACAGGGTGTTCCATTTAAAAAAATACAATTTATATAATATATCGGAATTTATGGTTCAATTGTTTTTTTGATGATGTCATATTTAAAAACTTCAGAAATAGCCTTACAACTTTTGTTTGAATAATTTTTTTGTAAATACAGAAATAACAGAAACGTAGGGAGGGAAAGTTAAGTGGATCACCCCGTACATACAGGGTTATCATTCGAAAATTATACTTTTAAACCCCTTTTATTTTGCTTAAAAATATATGTAGCCAGAAAGAAAATTGATCTGTAGCATATTTTACCAAGTTTTTGTATATGTTGTGAGTCTGCGTCTATCTTAATAAATACAGGGAGCGCAACATAGTCACACTTTTTTTAATGGCACACCCTTTATATTTTCAGTTATTTGGATAGCCCTCTTCACCCATTTATAAATATATATAATTGTTATATAGTCCATCTTCAAATAACTTAGTTATTCAAATAAATAATATTCTTAAAAGTTTGGGATACAACTAAATTATTTTTTTAGACAAAATGACATAAAAACATTAAACTTTTGTTTAGAAAATAATGGTGGAATTTTTGAAAACATATTATAATTTTTACTTATTTTGTATGTTGTTATTTTTATTAAAAAATTGTCTAAAATGTAAACTTGCTTTTCTTACATTTAGGTGTATTTATTTGAATAACTCAGTTATTTGAGGATGAAATATATAACAATTATATATATTTATAAAGGGAATAAAAAGGGCTATCGAAATATCTAAAAATATACAGGCTGTTCCGTTAAAAAAACGTGACTATGTGACGCTCCCTGTATATTCATTATGATAGATGCAGACTCACAACATAAGTGGTAAAATATGCTCAGATAATAATAATAATAATAATAATAAAGTGTCTTTATTTTTACTTTTACAAACAATTATATAGGTAGGATTCAGTCTTGGTGGCGATATTCATATAATATGCTCTTCCATATCTACCTCGATATCTACTTTGTATTTTTTTCTAGCTATGTTTTTAAGCAAAATAGAAGGATTTAAAAAGTAGTATTTTCAAACGATCAGCCTGTACTTATGTCACTGGTAATTGCAATTACAATTTTTCTGGATAAATTTAAATAAATCTGTTTCTAGCGTGGCATATGAAACTGAATTCCACATTAAGATTTTTCGAAAAATAAATATGGATAATTTTGTGAATGCGTCATTTGTTTATGGATGCCAAAGAGTTCATCGACGTGTCCCGGGTAGTCATTATTTTAACCGTTTTACGGAGTCCAAGAAACTTTTTATTAATTGAGATATACCGTAAAGATGTGGTAATAGTTTTTTAACATAATGCTATGCTGCTAATATATTAATAGGTTATCTAGAGGAATCTAAGAATAAATGATTTAGCCTAATCTATATTAATTTATTCAATGTTGTTGGTGGTAAGGTATGAATTTTTAAACTCTGACTCTGACAGAGGTGCTTTGCAACATTAAAATAAATTATTTTACCAATTTGTTATTAACAAAAAATATTATAATATAAAAATAGTGGTACCATTTTAATTAATACTAACTGATATATTAAATATAGTAAGGAATAAATAAAACTAATAAAATATAAAAATGTAGCATAGCTCGATTGTACCGAAGAAAAATTTGGCCTACGAAATTCTTAAAGAAAACTCAATACTGTGGTTTGAATCAAGCGAGCACATCTGAAATAGGTGAATATTTTTGTGATAGGTGAATATTTTTGTTATTTCTTCAAACTAAAGAGAAAAACGGGAAAACATCGTAAATCCGTATATTTCATGACAATTTGGGACCATTAACCTCGATTCCAATAGTAGTCAATACGCTCAAGTATTTTCTTTCTGTTCTTATTTGGGGTTTATGGCCACACTTCTGAACATTACCCAGATAATCTGAAAAATATCTCAAAATTAACATCCACTGTATTGGGTTTCGTGTTAATTAAATACCCAGATATTTACCACGAGTAAAATGAGCACCAGTATTATTTATGTTCTTTTATGCTAAGACAGTTTCTTCATATTCTCCTGCTGATTCAGTATAAATAATTTCGCTATTTAATATGCCCCTGTAAAAGACGTTGCTGTCGGGTGAAGCCCATGCCAAATTAAGTACCTATAGAAGAAAGCGGTTTTTCATGAAATTTTGTAGTTCAATTTCGAATTTCAAAGACGTTAGAAAGAACGGAGCCGGTTTGCAAAAATCTCAAAAACTTTCCATTATATCATACGTGTCTGATGTGTGATTTTTTGAATTACGCACCGGACACATGAATATTAGGAAAAGAAATATCTGCCACGTGAAGGTCTGGTTCCTTCGTCTTCTCGCAAAAGAGCTCTGAGATTTTTTGAATATTGGTGATTTTCAGAAAGCAATTTTATTGTCTCCACTATTTTTTAGATGTCTTCATTCTTTCGAATATCCAGTCTCTTAATCTAATCCGAAGGGAGCAGGCATGTTTGGCAAAAATCAACAAAAGTTTAATTTTCTCAAAAACACTCAATTTTAAATTGCTCGGTAAGCCGCAATGTGAATTACGACGTCCCCCAAGAGTTGGGCGTCCGCGTCGGTAGGAGCAAACGAAAGAGATCAATTTTTAACGGATAAATGTGACCATTTTACCTTTTGTTCTGTTTTTTTTCCAAATTTATGAATCAAAATGAATTTAACTCGAACATTGAATGCTGCAACTGTTTATAACTTTCTTAGGAAAGTTCACTACATCGATATAAGGCACATAAAAAACGTTGGCGTCTTTAAAGATTATACATCCGTCAAACACGCCAATGTTTTATATGGGCCTTATAAAGATGTAGTCAACTTTACTGAAAATTTAGTAATAAAATATAATCTAAGCGATTTTTCCATTGTACTTTTGTGTCTAAAAAGTATAAATGCGAGTAATTTTGTCTTTTGAAATACGAAAATACTTTACATTAGGTTTCACTTAAAATGTATTTGCAATTCAGCGGTATGACATAGCCGTTCACTTCGGAATTGCTACAGGCGGATTTTTCACTGGAATTTGACGTTAAGTTAATAAACATACGTAGGTATAATACAAATAAAAAAAACAAATGCACATTCACAATATGAGTTATTCGCAAAAACAAAAAACGAACCATATTATGAACAAATTGTGACAGTGCATGACTGCATGAGAGTCACCAGACAAGAAAGTCCGTGACGTCTGCGGATATGCAATATTTCCTCGTCTTTGTGTCATGGGACAGAATGTTTATCTACTATTCCTCCTATTGTGAATGTCAGCGGGATACTCATTATCCACCGGAACGGATTGGTGCAATTTCGACTACGTTCGATCAGCAAATGTGGGAAGCAGGAGAAAAAAATATTTAAAAGAGAGCGTGGATAATAATTATTAACACACGACGCCTATTAAATTTAGGGTGGTGTGTGACAGATCTCTGAATCAAATTACTGCTTTATGATATTTTATCGTATATCAATCATATCGTATTGGGGTTAAGTGGAGAGCAGGTGCAGGTAGTGCTTTGCACTGATCTGAACTTGGCTCCAGTAATTTATTATTATTTTTTTTTTGGTTTCACGTTCCTGGACAGTCTCTCCATGGCCTCCGACGCGTCACGCAGAGAGCGTCAGCGAATAATCAACAGCCACTCCCCACATCCCGCAGGGTTAGTGACTATAGATACCAGACTCGTGTACCATGTGCAGACGTATTTGACCAACCAACCACTCTGCCGATTTTTGGCAGATGGGCATGATCTTCAATGCGGAGAGCAGCGTAGACTTCATACCTCCGAGTACACCGATTATCAGGACGACTATTTTGACAGAGTAGCCTGGATATAGCACTTAGAGCTCATACCGGAGATTCCTGTATTATTTTTATTTTCGTTACTTTGGTACACCCTGTACCCTCTGTTAGGTTTGAGTCCGTATTCATCTAGTTTAAAATGAGGTGTAAAGCTCATAAACAACAATAATTCAATTAATTGACTAATTTAAAATTTAGTTCGGTACTTTCGGATCATCTCCGGTATAGTTGAAAGTTGAAATCCGCGACTTGTTAAAACTAATGTTTAAATAAGCAACCAAGTAGGTAATAAAAATCATTCGTTACTAAAAATTGTGAAAATATTAATCTGTTTTTGTTTAGATCCGGTTCTTTTTGTAATATAATAAAAAAATTGCGAGAAAACTATTTATGAGTTCAGAATAACCGAGTAACATAGTGAAGTTATGCAACGCGTTAGAACTTGGTTGAAGACGTATTTAGTCCGAGGTACAGGGTAAGTCACGTAAAAGGTCCACCCCATTTATTTGGGTAATTTTGAATATATTTTTGGTTTTCGGGACTCTATTCTAGATGATTTTTAACGTAGATTACGATTCTGATCAAACATTTTTATTCAACCAAACATATACAAGGTGTTTAAAAATACGTGTTTATCTTAAATGAGACGCCCTATATATTTCTACACATTATTTATTTATGATACAAACATACAGGTATTATATATTTTTGAAATCCCCTCGAATAGCTGGTTAGAAATGTGTAGAAATATATAGGGTGTGTCATTTAAAAAAAAACACGTATTTTAAAAATCCCTGTATATGTTTGGTTGAATTAAAAACCTTTTATCAGAATCGTAATCTACGTTAAAATTCATATAGGATAGAGTCCCGAAAACCAAAAATATATTCAAAATTACCCAAATAAATGGGGTGGACCTTTTACGTGACTTACCCTGTACCTATCCGAATTCAACCAGCAACATCAACGCGTAATTAGAACCGAGCACCGCGACCGAAGGATCCGTCAGGGAAAGTACCTATTAAATTTGCCGGGAGCAAGAAATAACAGATCTGTCAAGTTGTCGATCTTCCCATCTTTAAACTAGCCGCTGCGACTTCGCCCCTGCACTTCAACTAACCGCCGAAACCGATTCCGAGTATATTATCACATCGTAATAAAAACCAACGTTCCTTGATTTTTGTATAGCCATAGTGTAACGAAGTGATTTTTTCGATCAAGTTATGTTCATTTTTGCTCTAAATATTACTGTCACTTGGATACACCCTGTCCCTGTTTTAGTAGTTGAATTATGTTCTAGTTAAGTTATAAATGAGTTGTTAAAAAGGTCCGCTGGTAAACAAGCAATCAAGTAATTAACTGATTAATTTTCGACAATTATTATAAATAATGACCGAGTCGGAAATACAAATCATTCGTTACTAAAATTGTTAATCCTTGTCCGTTTTAATCCGTTTCTTTTTGCAACATGGTATATAAATTACAAGTAACTCATTTCCGGTTAAATGCATTTCGAGTTGCTGCGCGTAGCTGCATAAACGCTGCACCTCTACAAGGTACGCCGCGTGATGCATTTGAGTCCGTCGTTTCAACTCGGTGACCACTTCTCTTTTTGACACGACCGAGAGCTACGTCGGAAAGGTAATAAAAATGCCAAGTGGCCCTCCCGTCGATATCAGATCCAGCCTACCGCCAGCACGATCAGATCCAGCCTACCGCCAGCACGAGCAGATCCAGTCTACCGTCCGCAGGAAAAGATCCAGCCGCCAGCCGTCATTATTTCCGTACCGCCGCTCCGTTGTTTTATAGTAAATTTCTTCGAATATCCGCTTGGTAAGAATTCAACGCAACCTGCTACATTTAGTAGGTAGGTACTGCCTTCAGTTAAGTATAGATATTTAGAGTTTTGATTGTCCGTGAATATCGCCGTATTTTGCTACCAAAGTAAATTAGAGCTAATTCATAAGACCTCCGTTGGTTTATTCTTTGTATCATTGCATAAATTGTACACCAACTGGTCAGATTTTCTCGTTCGGAATCTGACAGGCTGTCATGTACAAGGGTTTTCGGAAAACCCAGTGCATTTAAAAAGTCATTCCTAAATAGTGCATCTACTGATTAGATTTTCTCGTTCGGGTAATCTGTGACGTAACAATGCACCAGGGTGACTAGTAAAGTAGTTGTAAATGAAATAATTAGTTAAACCATAGCTCGACGTTTGTGGCGGTAGTTCGCCGTATTTTATTTAAATAAGAATAAAAGACGTAAATATCTATAGCTAACGGATTGCCGGCCGTTTCTAAAACCATCTTAGTGGAAAGGTCCGTTTGCTTGTCGTACACCGCAATTTATCAATTTCACGTATCCGAAAATTCCGCCGTAAAAATCGCGTCCATACTTGATTACCAGCTTGCCTAATTTGTAATTATTTTAAAAATAGTTTTATACATACTCGACTGAATAGTCGAGGAGGTTTGAGAATTGATTAATTTGTTCATCATTTATTTCCGAATAAACACGTTATTTTAAAGAGGTAAAATTCACGAGTTATTATTTCTGTAATTTTATATTCTGATTAATCCGTTTGAGCAGTATGACTGAAATCCATTAGATATAGTCTCCAGCTCAGACCTCTGGCTATACCGTATCATCCACTGTTTTGCTACTCAGGGTTGTTCTCCCAAATAGGAGAGCCAAAAATATAGTGTAGTTCTTCGCACTCAAAAATTGAAGAGCTGGCGCCCGAGATTTCCGTAGAAATAAAGAGATTACGTAAGTATCTGACCGAAAGTACCGCGCTAGAAAAGAAAGGACATTACAATATCTCACCGTAATTGTCCGCTATTCAACATTTCACCGAAAACCGCACCGTTCTTTCGAAATAACCGACTGTAACGCGACTTTGTAAGTACCGTTCACTTGTTTGCCAGTCCGCATTATTGTTTATTTGTCCCTGGGATCTGATAGATTAGTAACCGCTACAGTAGGTACGTTGTTCAATTTCTTTATGTAAATAAAGACTTTGTACAATATTTTAAAATCAACGAGGTTTCGTTTGCTCTGGGTACAGCTAATTAAACCCGTATGGTAAATTGTTCAATCCGCTGAAAACCACAATCAGCCACCAGACCCCTGGACACGACCGTTTCTTCACTGCAGTTACCCCAGCTTTTCTCAAAATTGCCAAGAAAGACTCCTTGCACTCTAAAATAAGGGACTGGCGCCCAAGATTATGTTTAAAAAAGTGTTGAAAAGCTGGCAGGGACTGTTTGTAAGTAGTAAGTTGCAAACAGTCCCCGTGAAAGAAATATAGAGCATCACAACCATTTATCTTGGATGACCATGTTTTATATGATTTTAGATCTTTGACTACTCTCGTTCTTACCATAGAAAATTTCTATGTATTTTTTGAAAATAATAGTATGGGATAAAATAAAATGTGTTACGATACTCTTAACATTTTATCTGCTTCTTACGTTACTCGAGAATTTTAAAGAACTCGCCACGCTCGTTCTTCAAACTATTCTCGTAACTAGTAAATTACTATACTACGGTTTTGGTAGTGCAATATATTTATGTATTCTCTCTTGCTGGTATACCTTAATTATTTCAAAAAAATATGTTTTTACCCACAATCCTAATAATTATTAATTGTGACTGCACAAAAGGCGATTTAAAGACTAGATTGATCATTAAAATGGAGTAGAAGAACATTCTGCATTCATTTTGAATAATATGAATGTTTTAACACATTTTTTTATATTACAATTTTATTTTGGCAGCATTACCTAGTATAATAATTTACAATAGATACTTAGCAAATTTTTCTGCCTGTTTTGTAAACACTCGTTTGTATTGCTTTACTATAAATAAAACCATTCACGTTTATACAGTTATATTTAATGTTATAAGATAAATATTTACCTTAGTATCTCGAGCAGCCTCTAGTGATTTATGTTTTGTTGTGGAACAAACATTATCTGTACGCACTGTAAATAAGAAAATATTTCATTCTTATAATTTACTTCAGAAGCAATCAATTTTATTGGAAGCTTTAAGGTTTTTAGGGAATAAATTTAATGAGTATATAATATTCCTGGCGGGTTGTTAGGGTAAGGTTATGCTGAAATAAATATATTTATTTTTTAGTTTTGGTTGAAAAATTGAATAGTTTGTTTTTCAATTATCAGCTACGAAAATTTATTTATAGTACTATTGAAATTGTAACGTAAATAACGATATTGAGAAATATTACGTTATAAAAGTTCATAACAAAATATGTGACATTTTAATTGAATTATAGCTGATCAGTTTAGACTGACATATTAATGATAAAATTTTCTACCGGATTTTAAAATATCTCGATATTATAGTGTTGTTATAAGAGTCCAATTTTAAATTACTTGCAAGAACTTTCGACCTTATTAAAGTAGGTATAAATCGTTTTCAGTTATCTTGGCGCCTAAGTTATAATAATTGTAGGGGTCAAGTAATGCGCTGTATACAGAAATTTTCAACAATTATACATATCACGTTAAATGGTCCACATAATTATGTAAAAGACTTTTTGTCTGTGATGGTACATTTATTAGATAATAATTTATAGATTTGAATTAAAATATACATTTAAGAAATCAGAAGAATTTAATCATTAATACGAACATATGACCGTTTTAATAATTTCCATTCACGTTTGCAATTTACCAGCGAAATAGAACAAGGAGATAGCTACTAAATATAACGGATATAGCATTATTGACACAAACTGGTATATGAACGAAATATGGCCTCAAAGATACCTAAACTATACTCGTCAAAATTAGCTTTGGGACACCTTAAAATTGACCAAGATTTATAACTCTGTAAAACTGTCAAAATGTATGGATTTGTGCCGGGTTTTTAGCGTTTCAAGGGATATTTAATTGGCTTTCATTTTACCTATTTAACTCTAAGATAAAGTTACAAAAACATGTTTATACAGGGTGTCAAACGAATGCCTGTTTTTTCAGTCAATTTTTATCTTGAGCACAGCGTTAACCAAACACCCTCTATATTAGAATTTTATAAAATTTGTTTGTCTTATGTGTGTGCTTTAAAACATTTTTTGAATTTTGCTCCTATCTTTTTTGTAAAAAAAAATACAGAGGTTTTAGTAAAACGTTACTTTTTCACAATAAAATAACGGATGGATTTGATTACTAAAATTTGGGTATATCGTGATTGACCACAAAGAGCACGTATTGTAAACGAGTTTTCTTACCAAGAGGGTATAAACCGCATGTTTTAGTCTGCATTATCATCAGATTTAAACCCTACAGAGCAAATTTGGGATGTTCTACAGAGACGAATATCTAGTCGAAACCATCAACCTGATACATTGCGAGAACTTAAAGAAGCCCTTGTAGAAGAATGGAACCAAATTCCAAACGAGATAATAAATAATTTGGTTTAGAACATGCCACAACGCAACGTTGCAGAGAATTATACATCCAGAGGTGGCCCAACTCATTGCTATCATTACATTACGGTTAAGTTTTAATATTTAATATTGTTAAATAAAAGATATTAATGTTAATGTGAGTCCTTATGATTATAAAAGTATAAAAGATTGAGATTTTTTATTTTATTGTGAAAATGTAACATTTTATTAAAACCTCTGTATCTTTTTCTACAAAAAGGTAGGAGCAAAATTCAAAAAATGTTTTAAAGCAGACACATAAGACAAACAAATTCTATAAAATTCTAATATACAGGGTGTTTGGTTAACGCTGGGCTCAAGATAAAAATTGACTGAAAAAACAGGCATTCGTTTGACACCCTGTATAAACATGTTTTTGTAACTTTAGCTTAGAGTTAAATAGGTAAGATGAGAGCCAATTAAATTTCCTTTGAATCGCTAAAAACCTGGCACAAATCCATACATTTTTGACAGTTTTACAGCGCTATAAATTTTGGTCAATTTTAAGGTGTCCCGAAGCAAATTTTGACGAGTATATAATTCACATACACCTATTAACTACAAAAAAAAATGTTGTCAATAGACTAATAGATCGTGCCATTTAAATGTCATACCCAAAATACATACTAATAAATAATTTGAAAAAATAAAAACAGTTCTTGAAACAAATTCCTACCCTAAACATTTTTGTGAATAAAGGAAATTATACACACATTATACAATAAAACAACAAATCGATCAAATCAAAGCAATAACAAATAAGTATTATTTATGTCCTACATACCTCTTTCCGTAGAAAGGAAACATACAAATTTGGCCTTTTGATGTGATAGATTCTTTTTATAATGTTTCATATTGTTTAATTTTTGTGAAAAGTTTTACTTCAATTGATTTAATTCAATTCAATTTTTTAAAGAAGACGAGTAATTAATGTTATACAGGCTGTCTTCTAAAACGGCCAAAGCCATAACTCAGTGAAAATTTAATTATTATTTTTTTTTAATTGGGGAATATATTGGCCCACGAAACGCTCTTTTCAGCATATAAAATATGTAGGTACTACTTCCGGTTTTACCGGAAGTGACTTCATTGTCATTTTTTTAAATAGCACCCTATACATTTTTTTCGAAATCTCAACTAAGCGTAAAATTTCCTTTCCGATGATATGCCACAAGTCAGTATTTTCCCACCAATAACGACCTAACAACTAATTATTCTCGAGGTAAGACAAATTGCTATTAAATTATCAATTGTGCCGTGAAGAACAAAAACAAACACAAATGTCAACAAATCGACATTTAACATTAGTTTCACAGTTTTCTTGCACTTTGTTTTGTTTTATGTTATAACAATAAAAATCTCTTTCCATGGCACAACTGATAATTTATAGCAACTTGCCTTATCTCGGGAAGAATTAAGTTGTTAGGAGGTTATTGGTGGGAAAATATTGACTTGTGATACATCACAGGAAAGGAAATTTTACGCTTAGTAGAGATTTCGAAAAAAATGTATAGGGTGCTATTTAAAAAAATGACAATGAAGTCACTTCCGGTAAAACCGGAAGTAGTGCCTCCATATTTTATATGCTGAAAAAAGCGTTTCGTGGGCCAATATATATTCCCCAATTAAAAAAAAATAATAATTAAATTTTCACTGAGTTATGGCTTTGGCCGTTTTTTAGAAGACACCCTGTATACTCATCGAAATGTTTAATCTGATTTATTTTCATCAGAGATAACTGTTACAAATGATTGTTAAAATACTTTGAACTGGACTTATATGCAACTGGCAAAACTTTGCCATATGCGCAAGAGAAACCTCCCTTGTAATGTTTCACTGAATGACCAATGTGCAGGATGACTGATAAAAGTGATAAATAGAGCCTCGCTTCTTGATTACCGGGTTATTGTGGAAAGATAATTTAAATCTTGTTTCAAAATTGTAAAAATATACAGGGCATTCCATTTTGAAAAAAAAAACAGTAAGTACTATGTTTTTTATCCCTTTTATTTGACTTTTAATAGTTTTTTAGTTGATCTTTTCGAAATCCTTGGAAAAAATAGTACAAGTTACGATAAATATTTTTATTTTATTTCCAAACACAAACCAAAAAATTGGGGTGAGGACGTTATAGGAATCACCGTGTACCTACATAAATGTATTGTATCGGCATACTGTTTAGAAACATCCTGTAATATATTTTACAGGCCTTGTTTTGTAGGCCAATGGGATGTTTTCATATAAAGGAGGGTTGTGTACTTATGTAGTCTTTAATTTTGTTTAATACCATTAGGTATGTGGGTTGCGCTAAAATGCCTCACAGCATATTAAACAGCCTAAAAAGTGTGGAGCATTTTTCTTAAAATCACAATGTCAGCTTTAAACACGATTATGTATATCACGCATAAAGAAGGTATACAGGTTTCACGCATAATAACAAATTGCTTGCGTCAAAAATACCCACAACTTATTTAAATTGTGTTTTAACGTCAGCAGTACTGTTGACAGAGAACAATTGTTGTTATTTTTAAAAGCAAAGTATTTAATTTAATTTTAGAATAAGCTAACAGCTAAAATAAATACTATGCCTATTTGTAGTTAATTAGAACATTAGTTTGCATACAAAAATTAATTCACTAAGGCGACTTAATCAAAATCAAAATGTAGCAGCCCCTCAGAAAAATGCATAATTCTTTACGTATTTTACTGTTTGTTAAATAAAAATATTGCATTGTTTAAGTAAATAAGCATTTCTGCAAACATTAAATTCATTAAATAAATAAATAAATAAAAGCAATTTTGAGTAAATTTTTGCACTGTAAACATATGTCTATTTACAAATGATCCTGCAAATAATTCTCATATTCATCTCGCTCTGTATTATTCAGTTGCCATTTAAATATTTGCCTTATTTTTTGAAAATGTAATTTGTAAGTAATTTTTACTTTTTATCTGTAGTAAAAATTATTTTACTTTGTTTGTTTGATACGTATTGTTTACAGCATTATTTAGGTTTTTACAAGCTAGACTGTATCGTTTCTTCGGTTTCTTAGAGTAAAATGAGTAATAAACCTGTACACTTACTTGGGGTGTAATCGACAAGAGTCTAAAGCTCCAATATACGTTTTGAACCCGGGTTTGCGCATGCGTAGAAGAGCCAAACGGCAAGTATAATTCAAGTTATCCTTACTCTTAAGTAGGGACTATTCAAGTTGATACTGTCATGCCAGAGGTCCCGGGTTCGGTCCCTGCATAATCTGGATTTTGGTTTACTAAGCCCGAGGTGTTCTTTATTTAAAATAATAAAAACGTATTTAAGAAAAGGGATATCAGTACTTGGTTAGTTTGTTCGATTTTATATTTTTTTGATTTGTTTGTCGAACTACGATACACATATAAAATTTTAACCGGTGCCGGCCGGTACGGAGGCCTTGGTTGTCGTGCACGTTACATCACAACTAACCTCAAAAATATGCATTTTCTAATGTTTTCGATTGTCATTTTTATCAAAATTTCTGATTGGTTCCTGTACTATCAACTAAGGTCTTGTTCAGTACATTATTAATGAAGTTCTAATTGCCGCCTTTCATCAAATAAAATAAGATGCTTTTTGTTGGTTGGAAATCCAACCTATAGAAACAGTCTATTTTTAATAATCTACAATATTGAAACTTTATATATCTACTATCTGAGAGAGTTTTTAAATGTTATAATGGATCCAAGGTAAAACTACACAATTAAAATCAAAATTAAAAATAAATTTACAAAAACAAAATTTAAGGTTACGTTAGTTATATGATGCAATTGATTATACATAAAATAAGATTAGGTTAACTGTGAACCACTTCAACGCGCATGCGCAAGCCCGGTAGTGAAAAGTACGTTGGCTCTCTAGACTCTTGTGTTTAATCGTCGTGCATTGAAAATCGTCGTATATCGACTCGACTTCTACCAATGAACATAAGTCAACTGGACTAACAGCATTTCGTATATTTTTGGAAAAACCGAAAAGTAAATGAAACCGTCTAATACTTTTCTAGGAAGATTAGTCTTCAGAAACCACATTGGAGTTGCTTACCTTCAGTAGTAGGAATAGACTTAAAAAAGTGATCTTAACCTTAACAATTTTTTTGTTGTGAGAAAATTTGCTCTTAATAATTTACACGGTATCAAATTTCCGATTGTATTTCATGGTAATGAATTCGAACCGCTTTCAGTCATAGTTATCCCGGTAAATGAAGTAGTGTAATGCACTTTTAATTGCGTAACCTGTCCTGTTTGTAACTGCCTACCTACAAACAGGACTCGCTGGCGTTGTAACACTTTTTAGACGGAAACTCGGGCGCCAATTCCTGATTTTTAAGTGCAAGGAACAGCACTTGTCTGGCTCACTGGGGTGAGAACGTTTACGGGGTAGCTGAACAGTGGAGATACGGTTGTTTGTCCAGAGGGTCGAAAGATGATTGTCTTGTCAACTGGACTGGACAATTTCTCAAACGGGTCAATTAGAAATAAACCAACGGAAATAATAACTCGTAAATTTTACATAGCATACGAATGTATTTATTTATGAGCAACAATCATGAATAAGTAAGGAAAAACTAGAGAGGATAATGCAGCGATTTACTTTGCTGTCGGTTATGTACAATTTTTAAAACGATAATATGCAAGCTGGCAAACAAGAGTACGCGTGGAAATAATTTAATTGCGGACGACGCGGCGCGGCGTGACTCGAAGTGCGAACGGATCGAGATATACCCACGCGAGGAAATCAAACGGCTGGGGCAAGCAAGTATGAATCCAACGAGACACCAAAATATCGGAGCGCCGTGAATAAGCCACAGTGATTCTTTTTAGTTCGGTTTCGGTTATTACTTAACAAACGCGGATTCCTACTGCCTCATATACAGAGCTATGCTAACAAGGATGTTATTTCCTTCCTTACCGGAAAATAATGATTTACATCATACGCTGGGGCCACAAACTACCATGAGCAGGTTAACAAATTATTTTGCCTGTGTATGATAAATCCACGTTTTGAAATACATTCACTGGTGGCTAGGCCCTACCATCTGAACAGAACAATGTAAGGCTCAACCGGTGAATGAGTGATATAACATTAAATACAGATAAACGGAAAATTTTAACCGAACTCTGATTTAATTAAGTAGTACACGATGAAATCAATGTCGAATCTCGGTGCTTATTTGAAGGCAGTACGGCTGGATAACGGCAGACTTCTATTGTTCTTACCAAGATGGTTCACGATAAAGAAAATATTTCGGGTCGGTTTTCGTTGTTGGTGCCAGGGTATCGATAATTCTATTGATATTGATTTGGCCATTCTCAGTGAATTTATTAGCGTTTTCTTGCTGACGCAGGCGGCGGCGCGCTCATACGGTGGGTGGAATCCGGACAGGTGGCTCGAACTAAGAACGCGGTTTACTAAGTCCGAGCGTGTTATGTAACTTGCCATATTCAACCGGGCTAACTGAAAACGAAGATGCATTGATGATTTTTACTTCCGACTTGAGCATTATTTTTTAACAATTCACGGATTTTAGCTACACAGGGGACTCTCGGAAATTAATCAATTTATTTACGGCTTGTTTACCAGGGGTTTTTATAGTTCATTGCTACATTAAACATAACTTAAATACTAACAGAGTTACAGGGTGTACCCAAGTGACGGAACTATTAAAATAAAACGGGCAATCCTTGACGGAAAAAAATCACTTCGTTACAGTAGTTTTGCAGAAAGTATTTGTAATGTCTTTTTTTTAGAAATCAGGGTAATTGATAGATTCCTTTCATTAATAAATTTTGATTTTTTATAACTAAGTACAAACTTCTTATTAATAAACTAAAATAAAAACAATGATGAGATAAAACTTGAACTAATCGAAATATTTGAAAAGTTATCCCGTTATTCAGTTTATGGACCGACAGACAAACATTTTTTTACGTAGCAAAAATTTCCAGTATATTGGCTGTACCAAATTTTAAATTTTTACTTGTATAACAAAGCAAAAGATCATATAAAAATAGAAATAAATATACAGTTGATAATTTATTTAGAAGTAATTTCTTATTGAGTTATTATTAAAAATAAAAATTTCACTGTATTTACGGAATATAGAATATTCATATATTAAACAAGGAGGTTTAACAACCCTACAAGTGCCTCTCTTAACCCATGTAATAAATGCGACCTTTCCAATGTCTACATTAGTATTTAAATAACAATGAAATTAAGGTTAATTTCATTAGATTGTTAACGTAATTGTACAATTTAAATGAACATTTTGGGTCGAATGTCTAATGACATTTCTATTGTGATTAAATTTAGTCACGCCATTTCGGTATTACATTATTAATTAGGGCTATTTTCAATACTGGACACGTCGTTGATGTCAGACTTTTCCAGTTATTACTTAATTACATAATATGTTCAATTCCAGTTTCATAAACAACGTGAAGATAACCAGGGGTCGATGGTGATCCTTAACAAACTCGGAAAATCGACCCACTTCGGGTATTATAATTAAGTAGATATATATGTTTTATTTGTATTCTTATTTTCTTTTAATATAATAGCTTCAAGTACTTCGAACAGAAAATGGAACATAAGTAGTCTTTGAAAAATATTGAAATGCTTAAAGCACTTTTGATAGATAACAGATTTATAGCTAAACACAAATATTGTGCTGTTTATACAGTTTATACCGAGTGACCTAAAACCCGTGTAAAGTAGTATTTTTTACCGTTATTTAAAAAAAATAGTTAGAAAGGCTATGTTGTGGCATATAAAATTATTACCTACTAGTTTATTTTTATATTTTATGGAATAGTGGTACTTAAAGGTGAAGTACTCGCCATATTATTTATGAGCTATAAGCATACACCTTACATTAAATTGATAACTATTGCGTTAATGTTTAGGTATTTATGACATAATTTTATTTCTTATGCCCGTTCTACACCAACAGTATGAAGTTAATCACTATGCATAACTGGTTATATCACCTAATAAACTATACGACTACATTGTAGGTTGCCGAAGAAGCAGCGTTATGTGCAAGTGAAATTATGTATAGATTTATGTGATTTTTCGATCCTCGGATGCCGTTGAGATTGATTTAGCACCTGAGAATCGGACAGATATCTTGGTTTCACATGATATTTTAGTTTTAACATATACACTAATTATCTTTCTTCAGTAAACAAAGAGAGTCGAAAATCTTCCAATGTACATAAACTTAAGGCTATTTTTAGGCATTGAAACACCAAAATAGCAATAATTATGTAACCGTCAATAACTAAAGGGACTTAATTAATGATATAAATATTATAATTAATGCAATTATAATTAATTGCATTAATTATATTGCATTAATATTATTGTAATGCAATTATAATTAATAATGAAAAAAATTTGTATTATTTTAATTATAAATAACTATATTTATGTAAATTATTATCTAAGAATTATATACATTCTGAAGTATACATAAAAGATTCCGACCGAGATTCCGACTAAAAATTGACAAACACTGAATTGTTGAAAACAAGTTTTAAATATATTTATTTAAAGGTCTCTGGCGACATATGTATTAATATTGTTATTGATACTTTAAATTGGAATAAAATGATAATTTACATTTTATAATAAAATGAAACGATAAATATCGAATTCGTTAGTTCTGTATTGATTAGCTGTTGTTTACCGTTATTAGTCATATTATGTGAATCTTTTAAAGGTATATTTTCATCAAATTATTAAACTCAAAATTTATTATATCTAAATCACAGTTGACAATTTTGACATGTGTTAATAACATTTTCCATGGAAGTAAGAACAATTATTATAGACCGGGAGCTAGCGACACTAAATTTTGTAAGATTTTTTAAACATTAGTTTTATTTTATTTCCGTCATATCGGAGCTACAAAACCCTAAAATCAACTCCTGCAGGGGTACCAGCGGGACAGTGATTAACAGCGGCCTGCCAATTACGTTAAAAAAAAGGTGAATGTTGGAAATTTTAAAAGTTGAAACTTTTTCTATTATTTAATAATATTTCAATAAGATAAAAAATTATCTCCTGCCAGTTCTCCCGTAGACCGGTCTACTTCTGCCATAGTCATATTTATGTGAAAAAAATATATATATCATTTGATACAAATATTAAAAGCTGAAATTTTTTTTATCATTTCTTCAATAATTAAGACAATTAAAAAACGTACCCTGCCAGCCATTTCATGTGACCTGGCTTCGGCAGGAGCTAGGAAGTATTAAGGTAATACCACATAAAACAGAATATAGTTTGTTTCAACGCACAAGATTATTTTCTATTTATTTATGGATACAAAAATATGTAGCTTTAAAAAATTTACAAACACGTATTTTCGTCGATATATTAATAAACTGTTTTCACAAAAGTGGATAAGTCTTCAATGTCGGAATCTTCACTATCTCTAAAATCACTGTCACGTTGAAGATGCTCCATAGTGTTATTGTCATCCTGTTCATCAGTCACCGCATCAGATTATGTAAATACATTATGAACAATTTAAAAATTAGTGACATTGTTTTTTTTTTAATTAATTACTCAGTAGGAAAAGTGTTATTACCTGCGACGTCGGTTTTAGCAATTTTATCAATAATTACGTCACCGATAGAAGTTGGTAATTGATCGCCTTCAGACCATAGAAATTCCAGCTTATTTTCAACTTCTTTCCATCCACAATCTGAAGGAGATAATAAGGTTGGGTGTTGGGAGTGTGCGTTGCACCACACACTGGAAATATAAATTACCCTTAAAATTTGTTGTCGCAACTCCACCTTGCTTGTCGACTGCAGTTTGAGCTGTTCCAGGGTGTCGTTACATTTATAAGCTTTCATAAACGTAGCTAATCGTGCTTCATTCACGTTACTTATTTTTTTTATAACTGTACATTTCACAAATGAATTTCTCCAGAGTATCAAACATTTTATTTATTTGTTTCAATAGCTGAATACATGCATTTTGGAGAATGTATCAATAAATTGTGGAGAGTTTTGTAAAATTGTGAAAGGCGGTTTCTTGCCTTTCTTGAAATAAGCAGGATTGAAATCGCATCATGTGAATGCGTGAAATGCTGGAAGTGCGCGACTCAAATCTGGACCTAATGATTCATGCCGCTTGCTGACATTTATATATCTCTCATTAATCCCGACACCTACTTTTAACCAGCCTTTTACGTTTTCATTCATAAATTACATATTGCCTAATGCTATGATCAAAATGTCTGTGTCAGAACATCTTATGACAACATTTGATTGTTTTATGTGGTACTACCTTACTACTTCCTAGCTCCTGCCGAAGCCAGAACCCTTCAACTGGCCGGCAGGAAGTAGACCGGTCTACGAGAGAAGTGGCAGGAGGTCGATTTATATCTTATTAAAATATTATTAACAAATTGGAAAAGTTTCAGCTTTACATATTTTTAACATTTACTCTTGTTTTTTAACATATCATTGTCAATCTTTGTCCCGCCAACGGGATGGCAGGAGTTCATTTTGTTGATAAGTATCATTAATATTATAAAATAAAAGATAAACCAAGGTTTAAAAAATGTGACAATGAAAAATGTCGCCAGCTCCCGGTCCATTAATGAAACAGCATTTTAATAGCTATTTATGATACGAGTGTAAAAAATGCATGTTTAAGGCATGCGTATGAAAGTTACAAAACGAGGCGTAGCCTAGTTGTATAACTCATACAAGTGCCTTAAACGCGTTTTCACAGGCCTGAGTATCATACAAGATTTTTTCTCTACGAACGTACAAATATTAAAAATAAAATTATGGAAAATTATTAAATATCATGACGTTTCTTTGAATAATCAATTTTATTATATATCACAGTACGATATTTTGTTGTTGTTAATGTTAATGTTCTTAAAGTAAAATTTCAATAAATTTTTACAAAATTATAATAAATTTTGATTTGATTGTTCGTTATTAATTTCTCTTTATATCAGTGCGAAAAGTGACAGTTTATTTCGCACTGAGTGTGACAAGTGACAGTTGTTTTCGCACTGGTTCACTGGTGCGTTAAAGTGACGTTTTTTACACTAAAATGAAAGTTGAGAAGTCCGACATTTCGATTGTGAGTTAGAAAAAGTCATTTAAACAATATTCTTTTTCTATGAAGTATATTATTGTACAGGGTTTTTCCTTATAATTAGCCACCCCCCCCCCCTACAATGTTTATTTGAAGAAATACAGGAAAATTTTATATACAAAAGTTGCGGTGTTTTTCCTGAATTTCTATAAACTTAGGGTTTTTTAATGGAACACCGCATATATTATTATATTTTCGAAATCCTTATAGTTTTCTGGTTTCAAAAACATATGAGCCTATATTTAGACATGATATCGTCTATTTTAACTCATGGGTTACTAATACAATATCATGTTTTATTTTGAATAACTGGAGAACGAATAGTTTAAATATATACTTATTATGTGTTTTTATAATCAGAACTTTATATGGATTTCGAAAATATAATAATAATATAGGGTGGCCCATTAAAGAAACCCTAAGTCTATAGAATTTCGCCATTTTGCGATTGTCATTTGTTTACGGTGCGAAAAAGTCCAATATTTCCTTTATTGTCGATAATACAAACATAAGTTTTATAAGGAAGTTGTAGGAGACCAAAATGGCTACATTTTAAAATTAGTTTGAAATATACGGGGCGATTCGTGAAAGCGGGGCGCTATAGATGTCAATTTTTTCTAATGGAACACCCTATTAGGGAATTAGGAATGCTAGTTTAGTTTAAAAATAATCTGAATAATTTTTTCTCTTCCTTTTCTTTTTTGGGATTTATTACCACATTCCTTGAGATTCCTATCCAAAAAAAGTTGATTTATCTAAAAAATATTCAAATTATCCAGTTTTAAAACTGGGAAATAACCTCTACGCCTTTGACGTATTGTCAGAGGGTCAGTTAGAGGAAAGAAAAGGAAGATAAATAATTTATGAAATGCCACAATTAACATTTAAACAACTGAATAATTTATTTCACTTTTTATTTAATATCGACGCTAATGTGATTAAAAGGTATAAAACCGTTCGAAATAATGTAACAATATAAATATATGCGAATGTCTCCTAAACCCTTTAGGATAGGTATAGGACATATTTAACAAAAGTTGTAGGAAATAAATAGGCCTATAAGATTCTGTAAAAAAATATAGAGTGTTAATAAATCAATTCTTGTCTAAACTAGTACCTAATTAAAATAAACCTTCTTTTAACCCGAAATGAAAGGTTCTTGTTTAAAACTTTACACAGTGACGAAATAACAGGAATTAAAAGAAATGCTGAAAATTTCCTTTTTTTCTAAATTTTCCTAAATATCTAGAGAACTATAGGTTTTAGACTATGATATCCTGATATAGAAATATCGAGAATTTCATGTAATTTTTAAAAATATATAGGGTGTTCCATAAAAAAAATGACACCTATAGCGCCCCACTTTCATGAATCACCTCGCATATTTCGAACTAATTTTAAAATGTAGTCATTTTGGTCTCCTCCAACTTCTATATAAAATTGTTTTTGTTATCGATAGTAAAAGAGTTGGACTTTATCCCATCGTTGACTCACCCTGTACATAAAAGTATGTGTTTTAAAACCACAAAAATTTAAAAAAAAAACATATTTTTGACCCCCTAGAAAACATTTTCAGTACGTCAATGGTTACAAATCAAAATTGATAAAACATTATTTTCAGATTTTTGACGAGGTATCGAATATAGAAAGATTGGTGAAAATATAAAAACTTTTAATTAATTTTTGTCAATTAATTTCCTATTAGGTACGTTATACAATTTCTTCAATTTGCATTCGAAGAAAATGCGCTAGGAGCGTTGAATGTCGAACAAAATTGTTGATTTTGGTACAGATGACGTCATGGATTAGAAAAAATTTAATAATTGCAGCGTTTCGATTGAAAGTCGTCACGCATTTTTATCATTGTACATTTTTTTGTATATTATCCAAATAAGTTTTCCTGTAAATTTTTTTAATTTTCTTATTTAACTAGTATAACCTTTTCTTGTTTTCAGGGCCAGATTTTAAAATTTCACAACGACGATCACAGTTTTCAATCAGTGATTGTGGAGCAGAATTTATGTGCCAGCGATTTGTGCCAACTTTTAGCTATGAAGAATCAGGTCCCCAAAAGCGTCCATTGGAGTATTATCGAATACTGGGTGGATCTAGGACTCGGTAAGTTTACTAAATTGCATTTTTATTAATTATTGGGAATTCACTTAGAACATTTGAGTGTAGCAGTAGATATAATAATTTAAAAGGTAAAAGCATAAAACGAGACATAAAATGTTTTTTAATGCAAACTGTTTAAGGAATTATACAGGTTGTCCCGAAAACACAGGTCAATCTCTTAAGGATGTATTGTAGAAGCAAAATTATGGCATTTGAGTCCTACATACCTATATCCCAAAGTGCACTCATTCATTCATTGCATGAATTTTGATTTACTGTATACTGTATACGTATACTCGATTAATTATTTAAACTTTACAATTATTGATGGCCTTGGGACGGACGTTCAAATGTGGGATTTGAAATTAAAGAAATAATAGCAGAGTAATTTATTCACAAGAATTAGAAGAAGATAATTTAAACATCCAGTGTATCTATCAATGTCAACCAAGTAAGTACTGAAGATGTAATTGAACTTTATATTATAGTGTAATAAATTGGAAGAGATATTAAAAACTATTCTGAAGATATTTAAAAAATTATGATTCTAGAATACACCCTTAAGATATTTACTTGTATTTTCAGGACACCCTGTGCTATTATTAGTTGCTCAAGAATAATCATTCCGCCTTCGTAAATATAACTAAGTTTCATTGAATGAATGAAATGAACCAAACAAATTAGTAACTGTTCGAATTATTATTATAATATAAATTCATAGTAAAAAAACATTTTTAAAAACAAGCTTTTATTTAAATGCTCTAAAAAGAAGAAAATAAACTTTGAATTAAATCAAACCCATCAATTTATTACATTATACAATTTATATGATATAAAAGCTTGTCGCGAGAGTTTAATATTGTATTCTTGTTTATTTACACAGGCAAATCTCCCGACAAGCTTTTATATCATATAAATTGTATAATGTAATAAATTGATGGGTTTGATTTAATTAAGTTTATTTTCTTCATTTTAGAGCATTTAAATAAAAGCTTGTTTTTAAAAATGTTTTTTTACTATTAATTTATTTTTTGTTTTATAGTTTTTTCGTATTCTTTTCGTATTCTTCTCAGCAAACCCGTTCATTTGACACCCATATTATGATGTTAGATAAGAAAATTTTTTCCGCCATCTTGGGGCGTCCGCCATATTGAATTTAGTGTGACGTCACTTTAATTTTTCGTATTCTTCTCAGCAAACTCTTTTAATTGATACCCATATTTTGGGGGTGCATAAAAAATAACGTGTGCCATCTTGGGGCGTCCGCCATATTGAATTTAGTGTGACATCATTTTATTTTTCGTATTCTTCTCAGCAAACCCTTTTAATTGATATCCATACTATGGGGGTGCATAAAAAATAACTCGTCCGCCATCTTGCGGCGTCCGCCATATTGGATTTAGAATGACGTCACTTAGCTAAGCATGCATTGTCATCCAAGCCAAACGTGTATGCAAAATTTCAGCTCAATCGGTTGGGGATAACTATTTTTAAATTCAGTTGCAAGATTTGACCTAAACCAGTTGCATGAAATTTTTCTGCAATCTCAGCACACTTATCGTGAAAACAATTATACAGGGTCTTGGAGATACAAACATAATTTTTGTTTAAAAAAAATACTACTATGTTTTTACATTTTTGAAATCTACATACATACAATACATATACATATTATGTATATCGCCGGAATTGGGATAATGCGTAGATTTGAAAAATATATATAATATATAAAAACACAGGGCATTCCATTTAAAAAACAACACAAGTTTGGTTTGTATCTTCAAAACGCCCTGTATAATTATTTTTTCGATAAGTACGCTAAGGTCGCAAGAACATTTCATAGAACTTTTGTATTTACTATTTTTGTCTAAGTAAAAAAATAAAAAAGTTATAGGGGGTGAATCTTTCGATAATATCCCTGTATTAATGTCGGTAAATGGAATTAGCAAATACGATATGGCATGGTATTAGTTAGTCAGTAGGCATTGCATCCTAGTTCAAGTTTATTTTTTCTCAGTCATTTATTGCCGTTTGTGATAATTATTGGATTACAATAATATGTTATTAAATGGTATTTAAAAAGTGGTTATTGCTGTTCATTAAAACCGATTTCATTACCCCCATCTTCACTGGAATTGTTAGTGTTATTGTATGTTTTCATAAAAGGAATATCGTAGACTCTGAGGATTAACAGTACAGTGTACCTACCGTATTGTTATTATCTATGGATGTTTCACTTCATCTCTTACCTCATCCTTGATACCATTCAAATAACCATTATTATCACACCATCAGGTTGATCATCGGAAACTATAAGTGATTCTAGCTTTTTTCTTACTTTACCATATTGAACCTGATAACGTGTAGCTCTACAAATTGCAGTAGGGGAATTACTCATCTCTTTCCGTTGCAAGTTTACTTGTAGAAGAACCTGCTTCACTTCTTACAGGAGGTTCCGTGGAAAAACTTCGATTTACCGGTCACCTGCGCAGTGAGCTCTTTCGTATTTAAATCGATGTCAAATTGTTTTAATTTCTCGTAAACTTTTCCAGATAGTCAGGTGGTTCAAAGAGTAAATCAAAACTGCCAATAAAGGAAGCGAAAGAAGCGGCAGTAAATATTTTTAGGTTAGGTACCATTTACCATTTGAGTACGTTATATATAGTTAGTCTTTTTCTTTGCGGTCTATTCCAGTAAAAGATTAGTATCTAAACAAAACCTAAACCAATACCCTTGGGTTTTTTCATGTTCAAAAATATTTCTGTTGAGAGATACGGGTATGGTTGTTAGATTCATTTATTTAATAATAATAATAATAATATATGTCCTTGTTTTTTCATATTTTTAAATTAAATTACTTAACAAAATATCATACGTAGGAGGCGACGTTTATTTCTATTTAAACAAAATATGATTAATAGATTTATTTTACTAAAAGTATGTGTTCACATACTTGTACTTAAATTTAATAATTTCATTCATTTATATATTAGGATGTATAAGTAATTTGTAAAAAATTGAAACATTAAATTCAATCCAGGAACTGATATTGAAAGAGCAAATTCAATAAGTCTCATTAGAACTCACTTATTTAGAATCATTTAAATGTGCAAAAAAGAGCAGTAAAGACGCAAATGGAATAACTAACTTCGTTAATACTTAACTGAATATTTAACATCACGGTTGTTAAATTTATAGTCCGGTTTCCAGACTAAGATTCTTAACTTTTTATGTTATTCTGGGCTCTGGACCAACTTCCTTATTATATAGTACACAAAATTTTATGACCTAACCAATTTGTATTATGGCATGGTGCAAATGGCTAAACCGGTTTTGAAATTTTACTACTGTCTGTAGCAAAGCACGGGGTGAATCACCGTAGATGCAATTAAATGCTTAAGCGTACGTTGTATGATTATTATTTGTGTGTTAAGCCTTTATTCTTATATAAATAATTTACACAAAATATTTTATATATACTTATGTACTAAACCATGCTACACCAGTTCACTCTCCTATGGGTAGGTATACGTGAGCATAAAACTACTGGGCGCGGGAATGTAGTAGGTCGAAGACACTACTTAGCTCCGAAAAGATAATGAGTGTCCCCATAAAATAAAAACTAACTCAGAATCCACGGTGTTTTACGCAGTTTATCTGAATTTCAATACTTATTTTAATTTACCATAAATTTTCGTTCCCATTGTTAGGTGAGGATTTTAAAATAGAATATCGAATTAAACAATTATGAAACGGTGTATTGATAAAATTCATATCAATAAAATAAGAATAAATCAGAAATTGTTAACATTGCCCACTAACTTGTGTCTTGGATACTAGGTATTGTTGGTATACCCGGCAATAAGATGACGGCTAACTAATACTCTGAAAGTAGTCACGTTGAAAGTTTACAGCAGATTAATAAATTCGGTGGTGAACGGTTTTGTCATCAGATAATAATTAGACATAGTAATAAATGTGAAGTTGATATTGACCTGTGAGATGAGCAATCAGCGACAGATAAACGCACTCTTTTGTTTGTATTCGTCATCTAACCTAAAACCGCACACACTTCTTCACCTAGACATGGAATTTTTATGCTTCAATATACTCAGTATTTCGCGGAGGACAGTGAAACTTCGCTCCTAAGCGAGCACCCAAAAGAAAGAATAATGAAATGAAATAATAAACACACCACACCACAGAAACTAAACAACCCCAAAATTCAATTCCGGAAGGGGGTTACACATTAGAAAAACGCAGACAAACATTCATATCCACCGAAATTGACAGTGCTGGTGCTGGGATTCGAATCCAGTCACAATAGGCATTGTGACCAGAACTATGTCTGATCACTAAAATATATTTCATCAAAATCTACATTTTTTGTTTTTACACTTTTTTCCATATTTCTATAAATAAATTTTATAGGTAGGTGTCAAAATTGATAAATGACAAATAAAAATGTTTTTCCATATGAATACCCAGTTTACAGTATTTGGGATTTTGCACAAGAATCTGGTGGTAAACTGTAAAGAAATTATCAGAAATATTTTGTCAGTTGTCTTCATGGCAACCTATATTGTACGGCTCTACATGAACTGTTTTACACAAAGAGACGTTCTGTTTTAGCAACAACCCGAGTAAATGAGTTCTAGGACTATAATAGGTATCTGCTTAAAAAAGGATGTGATCATAATTTCATCAAAGGCGTAGAGGTTATTTCCCATTGATTTAAACTGGTTAATTTGAATATTTTTTAAATAAATCAATTTTTTTGAATAGGAATTTCAAAAAATAAGAGGAAGAGATAAAAAAAATAATTCATAATAAGTATTTTAAAATTATTACGTTTTCAGATACTTTTTAGATATTAGCCTATATTTCACTAGATAATTGCGTTAATACTATTAAATATTTTATATGTGTACAATACATATGACTCATGTTTTTCAATATACCTAATGAAAAAAAATACAATTTATTTTAATCAGCTTTGTTGTAGGCATTTATGTACATTTTTAATTTGATGCCTCGACAAATATTTGTTTTTCTGCCTTTATCATTCCTTTATGGTGTGCGATTATGTGATATTGTGCTAAATTCAACACATTTTTATTTATGATATGGGATTTGTTTATCAGTGAATGTCAAGGTCAAAATAAAGTGGATGATGTCATTGAGTAAAAAATAATAAAGAGTTGCAACTGTCAAGGTTTCGAGATTTTAGTAATGTATTTATTTGCCAATAACTTCATGATTGTCATCAATTTTTAGTGCTACGGGAAGGTATTTGTAATGTGGCTGTATAACCCTTAAAATTGAAGACAATCATGAAGCTATTGGTGAAAAAATACAACACTAAAATCTCGAAACCTTGACAGTTGCGCCTCTTTATTATTTTTACTCAATGATGATGTTTAATTTATGTTAATAAAATTTTTCTGTATGTTTAATGGATGGTTTGTTACTATTAAAATATTTTCTCATTTACTTGATTGATGTCGTTACTATCAGTATACTTAATTTTTGTCTATGTTTTTTAATGAACCGTGGGATTTTGACTTAAGCGCATTGAATGGAAAAGGTCGGATTAAATTTGTCAAAAATATATATGTTAATATTGTTACGTGCTTGTGTAATTCCCACAGATACACATGACACTGTGAATCCGCAAATTGAAACACCTGTTAACACATTTAACATCAGTTTAATAAGAATCACAATATAAACACTGCGTAGTATGAGAGCGATAAAACATTATAAATCATAAAATTTATCCCGCATAACAAGAACATAACCATTCACATACATTTTATACATATTTGAGGAAAACAATACATTATGGGTGTGAGCGAAATACATTGATGCGACAGGTTCATTTCTCATTTTCGATTTCTAATCTAATTTACATTTAAATCTAAACATCGCTTAAACAAATCATTAAATCAATACTGTTTTCCGCTGCATGATATGATTTATCCTAGTTATTTCTTGTACCTACATATAAGAAAAATAGTGTTGTCGGCAATGAATAATTTCATAATTACTATTCTCAATGAGTAAACTATTCATGTAGACTAAAAATAGTACAGGGCCCAAAACAGTGTCTTACGGAACACCTGTCTATGTGTTTTCCCGAACTTAGTATAATTATTATCTGTGATCGATTTTGTAAATAATTTTAAATGTAAACCCCTTACACCAACATCATCGAGTTTATTAAGCAAATTTTCATGTGATACAGAATGAATATCCTCAAAACACAAATGATGTATGGAATTAGCAGTTTTACACACATATTGAAAAATCAATCGAGATGTCCTCAGAATAAACACTCTAGTAGGATGGATACTTAACGTATATGTCAAAGCATGGCAGAAGAGTAATTACTCTGAAAATGAGGTAACTTGCCGAATGTTCAACCCTGTAATATGAGTACCTATAAAATGAGGTAACTTGCCGAATGTTCAACCCTGTAATATGAGTACCTATACAACTTTTGTCAATCTTTCTTGGTGGGGTTGCGCAAATCCCGGTATATCTAAATATTTTCATTATATTAGAAAATAACTTTCATTGTGGTATTCAGTTATTTCAGTTGAAGGTGCCAATTATTGATACAAGCAGCGCTGACGAAATATGGATCTAAATAGAAGTTTTTTGTGAATAGTTGTTCTGAGACTTGTTGGTGTAGGTTTAAAAGATGGTTACAGCGCACCTATCCCTTACTTTTTTAGTAGCACCGAAAAGGAGGAGATACCTTCACGCAATAAAAAACATGACAAAATTGCATCTACATACTTGTGCAACCTCGGTAATTCGTATATACGTTAATCCAACATCGCGGTAATCCAAATAGATTTTGTTTCTTGATAATTCGTAATAATGTTGCGTCAGACCTCGGTAATCCAAAAACAGCGATTTCAGGTCTGTCTCTTGACGTGCCAGCCCGTAAACGTGCAGATCGTATGTGAGCTAGTGCTAGTGTCATAATGATTAAAAGAAATCACACACTCATAAATTTTCACAAGAGAATTATAAAAACTCATTAAATTACAAAGGTAAATTAAAAAATAAATTTAAACTTTGACACCCTGTATCTTGGTTACTATTAACTTTTGGACTAAGGTAAGTTTGGCTAAATCGCGATATTTTTACGTTCGAAATCTGCTGTTGGTCTGTGTACCATTACTTAAGAATCACCTTGTATAATTGCTGTTTTTTGTTTATAACGATTGACTTGCCACAATTGTATGTTTCATATGTAAAGTGGTCAAATAAAGATCTATATATCTATATTTGCCACATAACGGTACTCCTCTACTTCAACCCATGGACCAGAATGTGCTTCAGGCAATTAAAATACATTACAGAAAGTAGCTTCTTTATCATTTGGTTGCAGAAGACAACGAACCCTCAGAATCGTTAGTCCTTCAATTTAAATGGAACAAGTTATGGCTTGAAAAATTTCGAAAAAACTTGGATAATGAATACGAAGAAAGGATGATGTGATGCCCTTACAGAGCTGATAAGAAGAGAAAAAACCCATAAAAGATAATTCGAAGAAATTGCAGTATTGATGACCTACCAAATGATGTATCTAGCAATAGACGAGGTCAAAAAATGGACTTAAGACTTAATACCGCTATGAACAGAATACGAAGATGCCGTTCATTGCTTTGAAACTTGTCTTCAGTATGGGCGATAGAGTTACGCAATAATGCGAATCCTTTATGGTCCAAAATCATTCTGATTATCGATGTTGGATATAGTTTCTTTCTGTGAAAAACACTCATTGGCAGTGTCACGCGCCGCATATCAAAACGAAAATTTGAAATTGGACAAGGGATTCCTCATTCTGATGATATTTTTAGGGCCTTCACCTTGATATGGACATTTTGATATTTTGATATTTTAAAAAATATATCTTTATTTACTCCTAAGTTACGGAAGAAACTTCTTGAAAATCTAAGACTTCGTGTTAGTAAAAGAAAGCCGAATCCCTACAGTTTATAAATTACTAGACTTTTTCAAAAGGTTACTTCCACGACCTTTATAAGCAAATTATGTGTTAAAACCTTACTTCAATTAAATAGGTAATTTAGCAAACTACATAACACTATTTCCTTAGAAATATTCTTAGTGTAATGAGGTACACAACATGGCACATGATTTTCAAAACAGTTTATGTTGTATTTGTTTAGATGTTAAACGAAAGATTTAACGCAATCGATCAGGTTCCAAGATATTAGTATCTATTGTATTTCTTTACCAATAGCTTCAGGACTGTCATTAAATTTCAATGCTACGGGAAGGTGTTAGTAATTTAGCTGCATTGCCCTAAAAACTGAAAACAGTCAGCATCGGAAGAAATACATCTTGAAATAATTATCAAAACCTGCTCGATTGCACTTTTTATTAATTCTTTCATTCAATCAATCAAATGTGTAGCCCCCTTCCGGACAGCCTTTGGCTTTGGATTTGGGGGTTGTCTAATTTCTGTGGTGTGTTTTTTTATCTATCAACATTTCTATATAGACAAAAATTATAATAATTAATTAATCTTCTTTTGGGGTCAGTTATAGTCATGAAAAGTGTAAACGTTGTGGAATAAATTTGACATATTGTTATTTGTGGTTTGTTTGTAATCAGAAGAAATACAGCAATTTATTTTATCAAGTAAATGTAAATAAACTGGTTCTGCGTAGTGGCCCATGGCAATAGGGTTACTATAAATAAATAGGAATCCTTAAAAACAATATAAAGTGAGTAAATACTTACATTGGAAGAATTGAATGTCGTTTATAAAGTAAGCGGATAGTCATATAATATAATAACATAATTTTTCGCGTTAAATTCGGTAATGTTCAATTAAAAATGGTAATGTAAATAGTAATCAAGAATTTTATAATTATATCAAAGGTCGCCTATAAAAAACAAACAATTTCTAGTTTTGTAAAAATGAACATCGCTAGAGATTTAAGTAAAATAGACTACCGAGAGAGCAAAACCCAAGATAAATATTTAAAAAATACTAGAGACACATCTATAACACGTACATCGGTTTAGATTAGTGTACATTTCATCTGTAGAGACCAAAATCAATCTCCTTCACTGAAACCCGACGACGGAAATCCCTGTGACAAGTTGTGCTGCAGCAGTTTCCCCTGTGGGCGTTTTAGAAGAAAACACGTAGGCAACTCACAAATTCATTTACTCGAAAAACAGTTTATCGTTTAGCTATATGAGTTGTGGGTGGCTTTTATTAAATCTCGTAAAGTTTATGTTATTTGTTATATTTCTATTGTTTGTCCTTGCGTTCAGTTTTCCATTATTTATTACTGCTATTTCTAGTACAAGTTTAAACAATACGAGCAGTATCAATAAAACCGTTCTATTTTAAATTAATGCCTTTGATTTTTCTATGAATGGGTGCCCTGTAAGTAGAAGAAGATTAAAATTTAAAGATAAGCAAAATCAGGGAACGCGTACTGGGCAATGCAAAGTTTTGTTATTCGTGGTAGAACGGAGCCTAGTAAAGTGATAGATAGCTATAGAGCATCAGAGCAAAGGATCGGGTGCTATGCTGCGCCTAATCAAGGCTGGTCTTGGTGCCTACTAGCATGGAAATGAGTCATTGGTGATGGTGGTAGCATCAGTGATATAACTACTGTTAAGTGATATCCATAAAAATTGCAATAGTAATGATTTTTTTCACTACGACGATGTCCCAAAAAAATAAATGAATTCGTATTTCTCTATTTTGAATAATCGTAAAAAGGAATAAAATTTATTTGCAACTGATTTGGCTGTTTTATCAACGTGTGTGTCAATAAATATAGCAGATGGTTAATTCAAGCATAGATATTGAAGAACACCTGCTAGCACAACCTGCTAGCTGCATTGTTATGTTTCGTTTATTTTTACTACATTTTTGGAGAAAGTCCTGAACTTCATTTTAGATAAATTGAAGTCGTAAAAATTGTACCCCATCAAGGGTCACAATCTAGTTCGAGTTAAACGAATTGTTCCATCATCATCGCGAGGGGAAAATATGTCGTTATATATAGATACTGAAAAAAGATGCATATGATTGACTATTGTAGATACTAGATAGTAAATTGTTATTGTAAAGTGGACACAGATGGACAACTACTTGTGAAACACTGAAGTTGATAGACAAAACTTCTGAAGACGTCCACTTCCACCAAATACTTTACGTTTACTTATATTACCTTTACACTGGAAGAAAATGATAATATTGATTGTGAAATCTGTTGGCAACGGTATGAGATAATTTTACTATTTCACACCAATAAGAACAATAATTATTGGAACACCTACCTGTTCCAAATTAAATGAATATACATATACTTAACGACAATGGCATGGCGGATGGAAATTTTATGAGCTGTGTTGTTGCTGGCGTTAACTAATTTTCACCCGAAAAAGATTCTGTGTACCACTTACAATAATAAAAGAAGAAAAAATAATTTAAATGAAAAACAACATGATATGCAATATTATAAATTAATAACTTAAGTGTTTTTTTTTTCAAGAGAATTTGCAATGTTCAAGAAAATATCTATTAGTGTTAGGTCAGTCTTCTGTAACTTCTGCTAAATTTCTACGGTGTGTATGGTTCATTGTTTTCTTTATTTTGGTATGATATACCTATCTTTTGTGTCATAGCATCGTAGTGTTTCAGTTTTTTAAATGTATTCAAGTTGTAACCTTCTTTCGTTGTGTCGGAGTTCGAAGGAGGCTTCTTTGACGCCTGAGGGGCGGCGGTGCTTTTTAGGACGGTGTCTCGGGCGCCACTTTCTGTTTAGAGTGCAGAAAGACCACTTTACTCTATTAGCAGGATAATAGAGGCTTCAGGTAGCTACAGTGAAGACACGGTTAAGCCAGGGGTCTAATTAACCTATAAAGAAAACTCAGAATTTCGAATTAAAAACAGAACAAGTTTTATTTAGGAATTTATACAATAAATTTAATATAATTACGGTAAAAATACAGTACAAATATAAGCACAAATATTTACAGTAAAACTTAAGGCAGGCAGGCTAGGCAAAACTAAAAGCGGCAAACTACGGTTATTAAGCGGAAAAACGGCAAGCAAATAAAGCGAGTAAGCAAATCTACGGTTAAAAGCGGCAAACGATGGTTAAGAAGCGTACGGCAAGCAAAAGACTATATCAGTATGGCTCGGATGTTAATCTGTATTTGACCAGACAGGGTAGTATAATTTACAGCAAAAATGTTCGAATTATTTTACGGCAGGTTATTTTAATAAAATAAACTATACGAAGCGGCGACGCCCTGATAACGTTGCTGCGAGCGATTAAACACGTCAAGACAGCAAGCTACCAAAACATCGTTTTTGCGCGATCACGGACTTGAACAATCTAAATCGAGCGGAACAAAAGCGGCGACGCCCTGATAAATTGCTGCGAGCGATTAAACACGTCAAGACAGCAAGCTACCAAAACGTCGTTTTTTACGCGATCATAGATATGAATCGAGCGGAACAAAAGAAAAGCGGCGACGCCTTGATAATGGTGCTTCGAGCGATTAAACACGACAAGACAGCAGACTATCAAAACGCTATACACGTGAGCCCAAATGAGCTCTTGCACCGAGAAATCTAGACGACGTCCTGATACTGTTGCTGCGAGCGATTAAACACGACAAGACAGCAAGGTAGCAAAACGTTATACGCGGGAGCACAATTTGCTCGGAGCCGGAAAATTACCCGTGACGTTTTATTAACTTAACACCGATCGCGAGTCGTACAAAATAATTCGAACATAGAAAAATAATTGAATAAAAATCACCGGTCAAATACAGTAAATTAACCTAATATATCTTACTCTTTCTAGCAGCGGACTTCTTCTCGGACTGGTAGTCTGGACTGGATCGGGCGCATCACCAACTGATTTTTAAACGGCCGGATTGTTAGTTTTATAGACGGTTCTGATGACGAGTATCCCTACCTACCTTGCGCTCTGAACGCAAAACTGGCTTCAAGCATCTCACACCGATGTTGGCGTAGTGTCGGCTGGCACTGCAGTTTCGCTGCAGTCCCTGCGTTTTCTTGCATACGGGGTGATTAGATCACGATCGAGATCATTGCATTCGTCGCGGCATAATTTAAAAATGTATAAACGGAAAAGACGCGGTTCAGAAGGCTTAATTTGAAGCAAATTAATATTTGTTACATTTTACCTGCCTGTTTCATACACTTAAAATTATATTTTATTTAAAACTAACAATATCTCCCTGCTAAAATTCACTTCGTTACAAAGTTTAAAAATCTACGAATGTTATAATAGCTATTATTTGTTAGCGATTAAGTTAAAAGAAATAAGTAATAAAAGGCGAGAGCATTTTTTTTTTTTTAATCACTTATTTATCGTCGGGCTATTTCCGCTACCGAGGCCAATCACCGACGCCAGGAGACGAGCAACCCCCAACCTGGAAATTTTGCCGAACCTCTTATCTTACTAAGAGTAGGGATTTTTTACTTGCCTAACATTTAATAGACAAGGGACCGCCTGCTTTACATCCCCTCCGAAGGATGGTATATCCTCAATACACCTCTCGCCTACAGTTGTATTGCTTCTGCGATGTAGCTGATATACAAGCCGCTAGAAGTAGGGAAACGAGACCGCGTCTTTCCGTGGAGCCCATCCAAGTACTAAACGCGGTTATGTTGCCTTACTTTTCATATCGCTATGAAGTGAGTGAAGTCAGTCCTCTGCTCGCTGCCGTGCGCGAGCACTTACTTGGAAGGTCCAGATGCAGCTTCAAATTTGTTTCTTTTGTGTGGTCTGTTAGGTATATATAGCGTAATTCACAAAAAGCACTATTACATCAATAATCAACGCAAAAGCCAGAAAATACTGAAATAAAACAGTGGATATGTGTATACAGCCGTGTTTAACATACAAATCGAGTTTATCTCTTTAATATTTAAAAAAAAATAGAATAAATAATGGTTTCCATTTAGCCCTTCTTCAACTATAGCTTTATCCTCACCCAGACAAGAATTCTGTTCAGGGGAATATCATAGAGGTTGAAGTTGAAGAAGACACATTTCAAAATTAGATAGAGATATACAGTGTATTTAAAAGGTTTGGCGGGGAAAAGTACATGTTTTTTAATAGAACGACCTATATTTTCTTGTCGCAATCGAAGCCACTTCACTTCACTCTTCATTCCTAACATTTTTTTGCCCTCCAGTACAGCGTTGCCAAGTTATGATAGTAAAACTGGGTATCTACAAATCTCTCGTTGATATTACATTAAAATTTAAGAGATGCTGCAGGGGGGGGGTACGGTTACACTTTGTCTCATAGAATGTCAAAATTCAAATAATATCATTCAAGGTGTTCCAAATTAGTTTTTAAATATGTATCAAATTTTTGAAGTTTTTTTAGACGGAACAGCTTGTATTTTATTTTGATACCTACATGTTTACCCTTATCTTTGATGGTTTTTGAGATATAGCGATTCGAAATATAATTGACACTTTTTTAACTTTATGGGTGTAAGTTGGCAGTTGGCTATATTATTTTGTCTGATATTTAAATTTGTTCAAGACATTTTTCAAAATGCGTTGCTTTAAAAGACGGGAACCTAGTTGAGACTAAGAATTTTTCATTTAATTTTCTCATTAGATAATGTTAATAAACCGAAGTAGATAGAATACTACTTAACTAATACTAAGTGTTCTGTTAGAAAAATATAAGTATCGTCGATTTTTACCATTATTATTATAATTTCGCTCACCAAATCGGCAACTGGCCTCACGCTTATTACCTACTACCCTGTGAGCATTCCTTTATATTTTATTTTATTTATCGAAGTAAGAAATACAAATATGGAACCCACAAATTTTATTAACATGTATCTAAACAAATTAAATTAAGAAAATTTAAAGTACATACAAGCGATCAGAAATGGAATTTCCACCGGTCGGCGCCAAAGGTTCAACCTTAGCCGGCGCCAGCCAACACCATCATGTAATCTCTGATTAGTGCTTATACACATGATTACAAAACTTTACTACACACTATACACAAAAAACGTTTAATATTGTTTAAAGACAGTTTATAGATATTTGTCCTTAATGTGTTTCTACTGAGTGATATAATGACACTGAACAATTTAGAGACAAACAAACTATTATTATTGCAATGCAATATATAGGTACGTTGTGCCAGTAGCTTTTGAATACGCATCAGCGCAAGGGCTAGCTATAGGCATTTTATTCGTTAATTTATTAGAATATCTATTTATATTTTATTCTATAGGATTAATTTGTGTTTTTTGTACCTGCTGGAGTGCATTTTTCCCATTTTTGTAGTTTAATAGCCCTCCTTTTCATTTCGTTTGACGAGGAATAGCCAGTGCCCATATTAACAATCCTGCGCATAAGATCGAGCCGCTGCCCACTGGCTGAATGTTAAAATAGCTTTGCAGTGTGCACCGCCACTTATTAGGTCATATGCAAAAGTTCCTATTTCAACGTGTATAAAACATAAATCTATCAAGATATAAAATAACCAAATATGTATCAACAGAATCGACGTCCCACGAATCTAGATACAAGCAACACCAATGATGATAAAGACCGTAGAAAACATGGGGTGTTTTTTATAAGAACCATACATTTTGTCTTTTAACTACATTTCCTCAGTCACAACAAAGCAAATTGTTCTCAGAAATGTAATTCTGAATAAAAATTTCAGCCAAGTTTATGAGATACATTTAATGGGTTTTCTTTTTCCATTTAAATATTTACATCGTTGTTGGGTAATAAACGTCAGTAAATTGGCCGATTATAAAAATTATACTATGATTTGTTGATTTGTAATTACGGTATCATCATAAAACCGCGGCGAAAGGGAAGTATTAAACTTTAATAATAGGATTTTATTATTATTGCCTAAAATATGGTTCATAACAGGATCAGAGAAACGGTTCAAATAAATATCGACATTATTATGTTTGCTGTTTGCAACACCGTAACACGAAAAAAATAAATCTTCGGGTTATACCGAATTTTCATCCGCATGCATATCCGTCAAGGTGATAAAGTAGAGAAAACAGGGTTTTTATTTGCGACAAATGTGTTTTTATTTGAAGTCTCTGAAATAGATTCTCTACAAAATAGGATCATTCAGGACTTTTCACAATAAATAAATGCACTATTCATATCTCACCAAAAATACCCTTTTAATTATTTCAATCATTTGCACAAATATGGCCCATAAAGTGCTCATGCCTGATAAAAATACAACATATGGCCAAAGATTAGTACCTACATGGTGTTATGAAATGGGTTGTAAATGTAATATTTAGTTACAATAGAATATTTTATATAGTTATATTCATAATTGTTTGCTTTTACTTATCTAATTTGAGGTAAATAAATGAAAATGGTTTTATATTTATTTTGCTGACAATATTTATTGTATGTTGAAGATAATATTTTTTCTTCTCATGTAGGTACATGAAAACAGCAATTTTTCCACTGTCTACTCCATATAAAAGTGACATTTTTTTACTCTAGAGATGAAAAAAATTTTCATCTTTAGAAGTAAAAATGAAAATGTCAAACGTATGTTACCTACCACTGGAATGGTTAAACAAACAATTAATAATTACATTTTGACAGTTGGTTTATAATTTAATAGCATTTTACCTACGATCACTAACGTAAATAGCTGAAAACGCACTCTCCGCCACCTAAGTAAATTGAACCTTACACACCGTAAACAAATCGCACGCTCAGCCGCTGAGGTGCAATGCAATGTGACCACGTGACCTACTTTACACAACACTTGTAGTTCATATTTCTGACACCAGGCTAAAATTATTAAAAATGGCAGGTGCAAAACTTAATTTTCTAGCTCTGTCAAAATTGACATAAGCAACAAATAATACAAAATTGTGTTTTAATTTCAATAAATACGATCGTAGGTAAAGTATAGTACATAATTCGAGTTGTAAAGCAATTACGCACTCATGGAATTGCCACACTCGCCGCTACGCGGCATCGTGCGCAATTTTTCCATTCGTGCGTAATATGCTATTTACAACTCTCATTACGTAATATACTATTATATAATTATTTTCCAAGTGTTTAAAATAAATACAGTTCTGTAAATTCTAATCCAATATTTTGTTACAATATCGTAGAAAAAATAGCATTTTCTACTCGAGATGAAATACGTTTTTTTCGTTCGGGAGAATTCTCATCTCACGCATAAACAGTATTTTCATCTTTTGTTGTAAAATATACTATTATTACGAAATGTGTAACGTTCTTTTTCCGGTGCACTTTGCTTTCGGTCAGATACTTACGTAATCTCTTTTATTCTTACGGAATTCTCGGGCGCCAGCCCTTCAATTTTTAAGTGCGAAGAACGACACTGTCTTTTTGGTTCTCCTAATTGGGAGAACAACCCTGAGTAGCAAAACAGCGGATGATACGGTATAGCCAGAGTTCTGAGCTGGAGACCTATCTAATGGACTTCGGTCATACTGCTCAAACGGATTAATCAGAAAATCACACTACAGAAATAATAACTCGGGAAGTTTGCCTTTTTAACATAACGTATTTATTCAGGACTAAATAATGAACAACGTAATTTATGCTTATTCTTTCACGACGCTGCAATCGTGTATGTGTAAAATAATAATATAAAATATTCTCTTAAATAATTATAAATTAGTCAAGCTGGCAAGCAACAGTCTTTACGTGGGGTTTTTACGGCGGAATTTATAGAGACGTTGTATCGATATTTCGCTACGTACGACAAGCAAATGTTTCCACGAGGACTCTAGACGGCGGGCAGTCCGTCAGCTATAGATATTTGAGGCTATAGATACAAGATTGAAACAAACGGTAAGCTACTGCCGCAAACGTCGAGCTATTTGTTACAGGATTATTTTAAATAATGACAGCTTTGCGAGTCAGTTCTATGCAAAACCCAGTCCGTATGGCCCAAGTGAACAAATACAAACTGTTAATGCATATAGTGACTATTTTTCACGTAGGTTTTCCGGTAACCTAGTAGGCAAGGGAACCTTTGAGGTGGCACAAGTGAACAGACCTCAGCAGTCTTTACCTACATTAACAAAATAAACAAACCAGCGGAGGTATTAATAAGCTCTAGTTTACTTTGGTAGCAAAATACGGTGATATTTACTGACAATAAAATCTCGAAATATCTATACTTGACTGACGGCAGTACCTGCAGAATGTAGCAGGTTGCGTTAAATTCTTACCAATATTATACTCAAAGGAAATTACTATTAACTCGGAGCGGTGATACAAAAGATTTACGGGTTCGGTTTGATCGTCAATTGCTGGCGGTCGAACGGATCTGATGCGGACTATTTCGAAATGAACCTGAACTGCTGCCGGTTTTCTCGGAATGCGAATGAGGACGGAATCAGCACTGAATGAGCACCGAATGAATGTTCTTCCCCTTTTTGTAAACTTTTGTGACGTATCTGTCACAAAAGAGAGGTGGTCACCGACTTTAAACGACGTACTCGTATGCATATCCCAGCGTAACTTGCAGAGGTACAGCGGATTATGCATCTTAGTGCATCGACTCAAAGCGTATCTAACCGGAAATGAGTTGCTTGTAATTTCTATACTCTGTTGCAAAAAGAAACGGATCAAAACGAGCAAGGATTAATAATTTTAGGAACGAATGATTTTTTATTTCCGACTCGGTCATTATTTATAATAATTCTCGGATTTTACTTATACGAGGGATTGTCGAAAATTAATCAATTAATTACTTGACTGCTTGTTTACCAGCGGACTTTTTAACAACTCATTCATAACTTAACTAGAACAGAACTTACTTACTAAAACAGCGGCAGGGTGTACCCAAGTGACGGCAATATTTAAAGCAAAAATAAACATTCATTGACTGAAAAAAATCACTTCGTTACAAATGAATAAGGATGATTAAATATAATTTAATTTCATTTGAAGCCGTGAAAGTGAAAAATTACATAGTGATTACCTAGCAAGTGAAACGAACCGTTAATCCAATATAGGTATTAATTATTATTATTAGAAAAGACGAGATTAGTTAATTTTCCAGCTACTTTCCAAAACTAAAATCGATTGAAATTTCAGCCAGCGAGCAACAAAGTTTGCATAATTGTGTTAGTCAACGAATTCTGAACCACTTTCAAAAGGTCCGTCTATCTGTACACCCGCCACATTTCTTGTAAATGTGGCAACTGAGGAACATAAAGATCGTATTAAAATTTGGACTAAGTATATAATTCTAATCACAAATAAAATGTAAAATGCAGAAAGTTGAAACCTTTAATATGATGCTACTAACACTGAGATAGCTTCTAGGAACACAAAAATAGTAGGTACACAGTGTACTAGTGCCAAGTTGGCACCATTGGTAGAAGTCGAGCCGTATAAGAAATTAAAAAAATTATCTGGTCAAGAAGCGTGTATTCATGCATTTTTCCGAGCATTTTTCCCTATTACTTCCTTATTGACAGGTGTTCTCGGTTTCAAATTTACTTCCTTATTGACGGCTATACTTGGTTTCAGATTCTGAAGTTATATAGATACCACGCGCGCGGCTAAAAACAATTCTAAAATAAAAAAGTTATAAATCGACCGCTTGACTTGGCGCCTAAGAAAATTACTTTAGCACCAATTTGAGGTATCCGCAACTCTGCCCACAATTTCCTTTGCATTTATTAATTATTAGTTTCAGCAGTGCATCTGGTGCGCTTTTCCACGCTTACACTTGCAGGTATGCTCGGAGCTGCTCGAAGACTATGTTGTTTTGCCGCGTATCTCTTCCAACGCGGAAAAACAACACAGCATGGCTTGGGAACCAATTTTATTCTGAAAAATTGGGCTAGAGTATAACGTAAAATGAACTTGAAGCGGTTACCATCGGAAACTAATTACACGCAAATGCAAAGGAAATTGTGAGCAGGGTAGCGATTGCCGAAAAGCGGGGTTGAAGTGCTCTCGATCATGTGTCAAGATTGCAGCGACGAAACTTGCGAAAACACCCCAGATCTCTCTAGAAGGTGTAAAGAAGACGCGATAGATATGTACAGCCAAGATACGACGATAACTATAAAATAACAGAAAACACCTAAAACGAAAAAATTTCTAAGGGTGCAGAATCGACCAAAAGAAAGAGAAGAAAAAGTTACAAAAAGCTTCAGGAATAATGTAACGAAACAACAAACTGTTGATTAGGCCTCCTGATGAAAGTTACAAAAAGCATCAGGAATAATGTAACGAAACAACAAACTGTTGATTAGGCCTCCTGATGAAACCACTTAAAAAAAAACGCGCCAAAGACTACCTCCCTGGTGGTGTGGAAACGAGTGTACCATGTGTGCGCCAAAATATCGACTTTTTCACACTGTATGATGGAGGCACATGCCCAGTTTCCATAGAAAATTATCGTGTGGGTTGAAATTGATTGGATTACAATTTTGGGTCAATTTCTTATTGAAGGTTCATTAGGTGGTGAAAAATATTTGGAGCTGCTTCAACAAAATATAATCCTAGGACTTGCCGCACTATATTCAAATGGCAAAAATCCTAATGTACAAACAATTGGTGGACGCGGATCAGTAGAATTGCCAGCTAGATCTTCCCATTGGATTATTATTTATGGGGTTACCTTAAATCCAAAGTTTATTTTAATGGACCGAACAATGTTGAATGTTGAGGACTTAAAAGACAGAATTAATTATAAATTTGGACCAGAAACAATTAGGTACTACAGTTTTGCGAGAATTTCAGTTTCAACTTGGGCATTGTAAAGAAGCAAATGGCTTGCAATTTGAACATTTATTTTAATTTATTTTAATTTAACTATTTCCTACTTTGACCTTTTGGTGACTGGCTGCATGGTTAATGACCTAATGCCATTAATAAAAATAAAATAAAATAAAAAAAACTATTTCCTCAAAATTGTATAACTAAAACAGCCAGAGGTGTAAAAATTTTTTGTCCAACAACTAAAATTTACGATTTTAAAAATTGTCTAGCGAATGCAATATATACTCTTCCACAGAAGATAATAATGACACCGGTAATGATTGACACCGCCATTTGAAATTGGCGGTTTTCAGTTTTTTAAAGACTTGTTAACATTTGTGTGCTCAGTTTAAAATCTTTACATAACAACATGAAAATGATTTGATAAAACCTTGTAACAAATGCACAGATATTTTTTGCTACGGCATAATGTTTTACGACAACAAGATTTAAATGTTAGCTTAATCAAACTTTAAATTATTTTTTTTCTTACCGTGCGTAAAGTACCTACTAACAATAACTTTACACTCGCTGTGCAATGCGTAAAGTGTTTTTACTTTATGCATACCGGGTGGTCCAAAAAAACCGAAATTTTTTATTTCTCTAATAGTTTCGCCAATTTTTAACCGATTTTAATTATTCAAAAACTAAATTATAACTAAAAGATCACGTTATGAGGTAATATAAATATATTTTAATTATTATTAAAATTGTAGATGGCGTTAGTCATCAAACTTGGGCCTTCTTTAAGATCGGCTGGAACTTTTTTTGCTAAATAAACAATGAAATGATTGAGGAAGTATAATAGAATAAACATTTGTGAATATTTTAAGACATCAAACACTAAAATCGACCAGTTGGTTCCGAAGATATAGTCCGTAACATGGAACCGTTTTATCACAATTTTGTTGATATTCTATGCCACTCGTCTAAAACCAATATTTATTTTAGTCAAAACGGCATTAAAATATATTTATATTACCTCATAACGTGATCTTTTAGTTATAATTAGGTTTTGAATAATTAAAATCGGTTAAAAATTGGCGAAACTATTAGAGAAATAAAAAATTCCGGTTTTTTTTGGACCACCCGGTATATTTCTTTGTAATCATTTCGGTAGTAGGTATCTACTTAAAAAAAATATTTTATGCAATTCATGGGATTGTCACTGTCACACTCCCCTACGGCCTACGGCTCATGCGACAGAGTTCCCATTCGTGAAAAAAGCTCACTTTACGCACTTGTTGCATAAATAGCTATTATCGATGTTGCCCCTTATACAGTTTGACCCATTTGAAAGTGGGACACCCCTGGATAAAGTGGCTATTTTTGTACCGATTTTGATCAACTTTTTTTTAGATTGTTGCTCATGGAAAATTGCATTTTGTGGCAAATTGATAGATATCTATCACAAAAATCAAGGCCTACTTTGCAATTTTTTTGGAGCGAAAATTCGAAAAAATCATATTAGCGATTTTTGTACGTGAAAACTAAGTACACCACTGTGTTCAGCGTCCCCTAAAATCGCATGTTAAAAATTGATATTATTACTTTTAAAAATTAGTTTATACCCGGAAATGTTCAAATAATCGTCTCAATAAAATAATTTGTTTATGAGTTGCTTTTATTCACCATGAGTTAGTTATGTAATGGTGCCACTTGTAATGGTGCTCTCTTTCTATATACTTACGTAAACTTTTAGACGGAAAACTCGGGCGCCAGTTCCTTAATTTTTAAGTGCAAGGAACAGCACTTTTTTGGCTCTCCTATTGGGAGAACAGTCCGGTGTAGCGAAACAGTTGAAGATACGGAATGTCCGGGGATCTTAAGCTGAAGATCTGTCTAATGGACTTCGACCATTGCTCAAACGGGTTAATCAGAAATAAATGACGGAAATAATAACTCGTGAATTTTACCTCTTTATACCAACGTATTTATTTAGCAACACATTAATGAACAAATCAATTCAAGTCTAATATCTCAGCGACTGTATAGTCGAGTATGTACAAATTTTAAAACGATTATAAACAAGCAAGCTGGCAATCAAGAATCTTTACGCGTGGATACGATTTTATTTCGGAATTTTGGATAACAGAGATTTGTCTTCGCGGCTTGAAATTATTTCGTACGGCAAGCAAACGGAAATTTCCAACAGGATGTATTATGAACGGCGGGCAATCGGTTAGCTATAGATATTTTAGTCTATACTGGATGTTTTAAAATACGGCGAACTACTGCCAGAGTTTATACATATAGAGAAAGTTGGGAAGGCGCGCGATTTTATGAATGAATTTAAAAACCCAAGTTGGGTGACCTCGCTTTAAAGTTTGGTAGGTTGTACAGGGAGAGCAAATAAAATTTTACTGGGTGGCTTAGTTAATTTGCAATTTTAAATAAAATTTACACAAGTCATTTATAATTACTAAGATTTAAAAAATGATTTTACTTGGTTCTAAATTTGCGTTTTTAAGTACAGAAAAAGAAGAAATTTTATAGGTATCACCAATTTTGGCTGGAATATAGTGTTCAATAAGAGTATTTTAAAATAGTGAATTATTAGATTTCTATATGAAAAATACTAAATTAATTATAATTATAATTACAAAGAATTCAGTCAGATTGTATGTGCTGAAGAAAATTATTATTTACACAAGTATTTAAAAAACCTACTGAACACATTTCTTACTTTCAGAAGATTTCAAAGTTAAAATTCTAAATCAAAAATATTTATTTCATGTATATAAAAAGCTATAAAAACATTTTCACTGAAGTACAACAACTTGTACTAACGCAATTTTTTTAACAATAACATAGACAAAATTAAGTCTTCGGTACACGCAAAAAAATATACTACAGGTAAAACACAAAATATATTTCAAGATTTAATACAAATTAACTTATAAATAGGTACCACATGGATATTTCATTGATAATGTAAAAATAATACAATAGAAGATATACAAACATTATAGTAGGTAGATTACGTAATGAGAGTTGTAAATAGCACAATAGACACCAATATGTTTTCTCTCGATTCCACTCATATTGAAATATTATAAAGTCTCACTCTCTAATAAAAATTTTAAGTAATTAACGTTAACAATTATTACACGTTTAACACCACAAGAATTTATTTTATAGGTACTAAAGAAAAGGAAATAACTGATTGATTATAAAACTTCGATAAACTCTGTTTCGCTGACGCATCAATTTCTGACGTAAGAATACTACTACTAAATTTACGTTTGGCTGGTTTAGCCGGTTTACTACGATACTCAAGGTCACTACCTTCGAGAAGAGCGGGAAACGTTACCTTCCCAACTGTTCTTCTTAAACTGTGCTACTGCCACAAACGTAGACCTTTATGCATTAAAACTTTGTAGATTACCCGATCGAGCAAATCTAGCCAGTCGATGCACAATGCATGAAACAACAAAAAAAAACCAACGGAGGTATTATTAATTACCTCTAGTTTGATTTAGTAGCATAATACAGCGATACTCACGAACAATAAGATCTCTGAATATCTATACTTAACTGAAGGCCGTACCTACGGACTGTAGCGGACCACGGTGTATTCTTACCAATATAATATTCAACTAAGGGCCGATCTTTTCACCTCCAATTAACTTTATCCGGCAGTTATTTACCTAGGATACAATTGTTACAACAATGAAAATCAACAACTTTAACTGCCGGATAAAGTTAACGGGGAGATGAAAAGATCGGGCCTAAGGGCCGGTTTTTCAATGTTGAGTTAACTCTAACTAAAGGATAATATCCAAGGAAACAATTATTGTAACAATGGTCTCCTTGGATATTATCCTTTAGTTAGAGTTAACTCAACATTGAAAAACCGGCCCTAAGTGTATTAATTTAACTCGGAGCGGCCGGCGGCGGGTACGGACGGAAAACGGTGAATGCTTCGGATTGATCTGGGACAGGTGACTGTAGATCGGATCTGATCTGATGCGGCGGAATGTCTCAGACTGAACCTGGACTGCTGCAGACTTTCTCGGACTGAACCCGGAGTGAACGCTCCCTCTGGCCTTTTATTACTTTTATGACGTATCTAGATGACGTGTTAACGGGGCGGTCACCGACTTGAAATGAAGAACTTACAACGTTACTTCCTGAGGTCGAGCGGATTATGTAATTAACAGCATTAATTCGGACCATCAACAACCGGAAATGCGTTACTTGCAATTTCTAGACTATGTTGCAAAAAGAAACGGATTAAAACGGACACGGATTAATATTTTAATTTGTTTTAGTAACGAATGAGTTTTGTTTCCGACTCGGCCATTATTTATAATAATTCTCGGATTTTATTTGTACGGGGGATTGTCGAAAATTAATCAATTAATTACTTGACTGCTTGTTTACCAGCTGGCTTTTCACAACTCATTCATAACTAAAAAACGGCGACAGGGTGTACCCAAGTGACGGTAATATTTAAAGCAAAAATGGACATTCCTTGATTGGAAAAAATCACTTCGTTACACCTGATGCCCACAATGCATTTCCGATTCCGGGTATACACTATTTTTTAAAAGTAATAATATTAATTTTTAACATGCGATATTTTTGGATAAAATTTGGTACAGACCCATTTTAGGGGACGCTGAACACAGTGGCGTACTTAGTTTTCACGTAAAAAAATCGCTAATATGATTTCTCGAATTTTCGCTCCAAAGAAGTTACAAAGTAGGCCTTGATTTTTGTGATGGACATCTATCAAATTGCCACAAAATGCAGTTTTCCATGAGCAACAATATAAAAGAAAGTTGATTAAAATCGGACCAAAAGTAGCCACTTTACAGGGGTGTCCCGCTTTCAAATGGGTCACACTGTATGTACATTAGTTGGTACCTAATAATTTTTTTTTTTCATTTTTACAGAAAGGTCACTCGAAGATCATGAATATTTGTTAACGACGTACAATGATATGCAAAATTTCTCGTATCACGCCCGTTATAAATTCATGTTTAGAAAGGACTTCAGGAAATACGAATTCTTCCACCATCCACAAGTAAGTATGCTACTTTAATAGATAATGTTGGCTTTAGGATGTTCCATTTAAAAAAATAATATATTTTTTTGTATCCCGTAACTTCCGTACGTCACTGTGTTTTTGATGGAATATTAAAACAATTCAGTTATAATCCCACAACTTTTACTTTAAGCATTTTTTTGTATCTGCAATAATAACGATAATAAGGGGTGGGTAATTTATATGAATAACCCTGTACAATTATTTTCACAACGCTAATTAGGTACGTTAAAGTCTGATAATTTCACTCAAAGTAAGAAAAGGTAGTCTAAAAGGAGAGTCAGCTACTTTTAGGTAGACCATAGCATAGCCTCACTGACGACTCATATAAACTGCCTAATAAAGTCTTCATCATTAAGAAATAATGATAAACAATAAATGGAAAGACTATAAAATTAATTTACAATTTGAATATCTAACACTATTGGTTATTTTCGATTAACGCTTGTTTACAACCCAATAAATAACTTAATGTATCGGTCGGCGTTTGTAGAATTTTCAAGACGCACATGGCTTTGTTATTGTTATTATTTGATTCATTGATTCGAGAAGTTTATTCGGGAACAAAGTTTACTTGTGTCGCCCTCTCTACATTTGTCGTACAACTATAATATTGATTTTCCGTCCTAAACAATACGAATTGATTCAAAGATTATATTAAATTAATAATTATGAATATTATGTTGTCTAAAAACCTTATGTTAGTATGTTATTATCTTCATTTGATTTAATCGAAGCAATTGGGCAGATGTGAATTAGTTAACTTCTATCTATATGCCAAGATTTGTAAAGCAGTGCTCTCTTCAGCTTTAGCCATTGCATAACAGATGGCGTGGGTATGTTCAATTGTGGACAAAATTAGTAACAAAAGAAAAATGAAACTAAATTATAGCCCAAGGTTACAGTATGCGAGAACAATCAAAGTTATTAAATCGGATCAAGAGTAAAGTACCTACTCTAAATATCCCTGTGCAGAATAATTTTACAGGACAAAGTTTCTTGAAATAGTATTTTATACCTACCTACTCAATAATTTCGATGTTTGCCAAAAAAAAAAATGCTTAGAAGGTGCGTAAAACATTTAGTAATATATGCAAGACAGAGATAACCCGAATCATAAAACTGATCGCTCTGCAAAGTTTTCAAGTTGCGCAAAAATGTAAAATTTTGAGCTTCCCTCATACCCTGCGACCTAGGATCATAAAATTATTTAATTTTTTTGTTTTTGAGGATGCGCCAACTCTGCAAAATTCACAATACAAAGGTTTCCCCATACATTTTACATTTTAGACCACGTTGTACAGGGTAAGTATTATAAATGATAACCCCCTTTTATTTTCGTTATTTCTGGGCGAATTGGTTCGTTCAAAAACTTATTTCGAATAATTTTTAACGAAGTTTCCGAATCTGCTAACGTTTTTAAAAAAATTTTAAAAATGTACGAGGTGGAACAAAAAATATGATTTTTTTAAATGGAACACTCTGTATTTTTTTACATATTATAATTTGTAGATTTTTTCTGATTACAAAAATATATAGTTATAGCATATTTGGATAAGTAGTTTTTAAGTTATGATGAAATATGTAAAACGACAAATCTGTTTACGTATTACTCAATAATATACGAAGTAGCCTTTGGAAACAAAATTTTAACTTTGTATAAACGTCAAAAAGGTTTTTTTTACATACAAATCTCACAGGTGTAGTTTATCTCCATTTACTACAAGAACAAGTTGAGGAATATTTGGATGACTTGCCAGTTATTCTAAATTTAAGAGCAATCTGGTAGCAAGACGGAGCAGCTCCCCCACACAACGTTAGACCTGTGACGAACTACTTGAACCAAAAATATGACCTCTGGATTGGAAAAAATGGTCCCATCCATTGGCCGGCTAAAAACCCCGATTTAAATCCGCTAGATTTTTTCCTTTGGGGTGCTCTCAAGAACAATATTTATAGTGAAGAACTGTCGGGGGACACTGTGCAATTAAAACAGTTTATACGACGAGAAATAGATTCCTTTAACAAAAATGCAGCGGTATTTGAAGATGTGCGATCAAATTTTTTACGGCGATGTTTCAAATGCTTACAAAACAACGGAAGTTATGTATAAGATACAATGTAAATCTTTATATTATTTTCTAATTTTTGTGAGTTTGATACTTTTATTTTATTTGTTTCCTTGTGTATGGTTTCGTTAGGTATATATTTTTTTGTGACAATCATTGAATAGATATCTTAGCTAGTTTTGTATAATAATTAACTGATTATTGACAAATCATATTTTTAGGATAAACTAATTGTTTGACATTGGTATACAAAATTAAAATTTTGTTTCCAAAGGCTACTTCGTATATTATTGAGTAATACATAAACAGATTTGTCGTTTTACATGTTTCATCATAACTTAAAAACTACTTATCCAAATATGCTATAACTATATATTTTTGTAATCAGAAAAAATCTACAAATTATAATATGTAAAAAAATACAGGTTGTTCCATTTAAAAAAATCATATTTTTTGTTCCACCTCGTACATTTTTAAAAATTTTTGAAAAACGTTAGCAGATTCGGAAACTTCTTTAAAAATTATTCGAAATAAGTTTTTGAACGAATCAATTCGCCCAGAAATAACGAAAATAAAAGGGGGTTATCATTTATAATACTTACCCTGTACATAATTCATAAAAGATGGTGTCAAAATTAAATGACAGAAAAAATAGACCCAAGGTTATTTTCTCTTCGACATTTATTAAATTAAAGATGAATTTTACAATTGAATCTCATATATTGTTTGTAGTTTGTTTGTGGCGGATAGTTAATATTAATTGAACTTAATTCTGGGAATCACGCCAAATTTTAAAAAATTAATAGAAATAAGAAAATTGCCAAAATATGTCAAGATAAAAGTGTAGTATCAAAGGCAAACCTCAACAGTTTTTTGCCAATTTTCTTATTTCTATTTATTTTTTAGAATTTGGCGTGATTCCCAGAATTAAGTTCAATGAATATGAATCTCATATCTCTCATCTATTTAGATTTGTGTAAAATTTTGTATGATGTTGCATAAAATTGTGCAAATGGTTTAAATTTATCAATATACAAATACTGCTCTTAATCACGTAATAATAAAAATTATTTGAAACTTTTTTTTGTCAGATAATGGATTAAATATTCAGTTGTTTACAAAAATTATATTCTTAACATAACTGCTAAAACGTAAGTGTTTTCGAGATAAATGTAAAAAACTTTATATCTACATTATTAATATACATATTTAAATTTAATCTATAAAATACTAAAAACAAATTCTAGGGACAGAAATCTCATTTATTCAAGTTAACTGAACCAGTTCTGTGTAGAAAGTACGTAGGTATGCCTTTTAAGTTTTGCACTTATGTAAGTACAGGGTTATCAAACGAAGATGTCCCGGGTCATAACTCTTTTATTTTCCACTTTAGAAAAAAAAGTATAATATGAAAGTTATAAGATGTTTTAAGGGCTTTAAAAATGCATTTTCAAAAAACAATTGAGCATCGCACATAGAAGTTATAGATAATAATAATAATAAATACACCACATGTAATTACGACCCCCCTTTATCCCAGAAGGCTGAGCCTTGTGCGGGAGGGGGCTACACATTTAAAGACAAGGGACACACATCCAATATCCGTGTATAATGGAAAAATCCCTCTCACAGTATTTTCCATTGCCACGACCGGGATTCGAACCCGGGACTTTTGGGTGAGAGGCAGGTACTCTACCATCTCGACCATCAGTCAGATGTAACTTATGTTTTTTAAAATGGAACACCCTGGATATTTTTCGATTTTTGAAATCTTAAGCTTTTCCGGGGGTTACTTCGGTGACTTGAGAGGCGGTTAAGAAAAACGTTTAAGAAACATTAGGTAGAAATCTTACTAATATTCTGGGACGCGGACGCTTTAAACTACTAAATATTTTAAATGAAGCAAGAGATATTTGGAGTTCTTAGAAAATTATACGCCAACACTACTCAGACACATTCCTAGTAACCAGAGTAAATAACTGGTATATGCTTGATGGTGCTCTTCCGCACTATTCTGTTAAGCACTAGTTGCAAAATAATTATTCAGAAAAATTAATTTGGTCGTGGAAATGGGGCACCATACAAGTCCTGATTTAATTCTCTCGATTTTTATGTTTGGGGAGTTTTAAAAGCAAATGTCTATAGGATCAAAATTTTAAATGTTGTAGATTTAAGAGAGAGGATTTTAAATAAAAACAACACAATGAGGGGGGGGCAGCGAGCTGAGTCTGACTTGACACATTCGTATCGAATACGAAAGTAAAACAACAGTAGCCGTGATTAGTGCCTGGTTGGGTGACTATCCGGGGAAGGACGCTGTCTCGTTTCCCCACTTCTAGCGGCTTGTATAAGTATCAGCTATATCGCAGAAGCTATACAACTGTAGGCGAGAGTTGTATTGAGGATATACCATCCTTTGGAGGGAATCTAAAGCAGTCAGTCCCTTGTCTATTAAATATTAAGCATGTAAAAAATCCCTACTCTTAGTAAGATAAGAGGTTCGGCAAAATTTCCAGGTTGGGGGATGCCTCGTCTCCTGGCGTCGGTGATTGGCCCTGGTAGCGGAGATACGCCGACGTTAAATTTTAGTGATTAAAATAAACACAATAAGGAATTTAGTAGAAACACTTAAAAAATTAAACAGAGTTTGCGTTGATAATGCACAAGGCACTCATTTTCAGCAGTACTTAAATCAATTTTGCGTTATTTTGGGTGCTACATTTTCCTTTGTTTATTGTTGATAATTTTTAAAATAAAAGTACTTTTAGTACCTACTTTATGTTGAATACATTTAAATGTACATATAATTTTCTGTAACATATAATACCAAATTTGACACAAGTGGGATAAACAAGGCAAGTAATATATAAAGGAAACATATGAAAATCCATCTTTGACCCCTGCCAACCCTATAAAATTTCCATTTTTAGATTATTGGTCATACCAGAGATTAATAATCTCTTACCAGAGATTAATAATCTGTGGTCAAACATAAGTTTATTAAACATGTAAATATAAACTTTTAATTTCTAATTATTTCTTATTTCTTTTTCAGCAATTCTTTCCACCTGGCATGTTAGATATTGAGAACGAGAATAATGATGATGTGAACTTGAATCCATATCATTTAAAGGTAGAGGTAATCTTTCTATATGTTGTGGCGTCCCGACAGAATTCTTTAGGACCTCAAAATTTATTGTTTCCTCAGACACTGTCATAAATGAAAGGAAATACTAAACTAGAAATAATTCTACTGACTCATAGTCATATCTTTAGGTATCAAAAAACATGTAATTTCATAATCTCATACAGTCAATATAGCTTTCATCTAAAAGACATAGTAAATGAAAAAACCAACAATGCCAAAACTAAAACTATATATGCAATAAAAACTATGGAGGTGCGAACATAGGCATTAGAGTGAAGCATTAATTAAAAAAAAAAAATTGTTGCTTTTTACTTGTCAAATTTTCACTTTATTTTAAAATTAAAAAATTTAAAATAAGGGAAAATTTGACAAGTAAAAAACTGTTTCGCAAAATTTTTTATTAGAAATGGATTTTCACAAAGTAACCTCATCATCAATCAACTATTTGAAGGATTAATTTTTACTCGCTGTCTAGTGTCTACTAACGGACAGGGAGTGTTTTTTGTCGGCAACTTGCTTTTATTTGTGTTTGGCTTCCCAAATGTATTTTTAAGAAAGTGTATCGTATCCCTTTCTGCCGATCCTTGGTAAAGTATTCGATGGAAAATTTAAAACAGATTGCTTGTTTGAGTAAAAAAAACATGTAGCCTTGGGTAACTTAATATCTACATTATTTAATATAGTCAATTAGAAATACGATTTCTATGAATAAAAGGTCTAAAAATAATTAGTTTTCTTTTTTATGATTATTTAAAATAGATCTTGCAAATCTAATAAATTGTACTGGGATATGGTGTCATCTACCAAAATCTACATTCGCCTATATAACTCTGCTAACTTGAATTTGTAACACGACACACCAACAGATAGACTCCGCCCCAAAAATGTCCGCTAAATTTAAATGGTATTTCTCAATTGGTCGTATTTATAGAACCCGAATTACAAAGAAACCGCTAAATTTGACTGACAAAGGCCAGCTCGGTTTTACACATTAGACCAGTTAGAGCGCATAAACGCTAAATTTTCTTATACGAGATGTAATAGAACTTTGTGAAAATAAAGAAAAAATAGGTAGGTATGTGTTATTTTATTGCTAAAACATATAGTTAAGTTCTCGCCTTCTAGCAAATAATAGGGTTTTAAAGATTTTTACCAATATAAATAAAACAAGATGTAGGTATATATTTGGTATAGTTTTTATTGCACGACTATTCGTAAAAAGAACCGAAAGTAATCTTACGCTAGATATTAATAAATAAACATGTACATTTCATCTTGTAAAACTGACTATTGCCATTGATTAAGGAATGAACAAGATACGCGACTTCAATGGTAAAGAGCGAGGCCTTTTTTGGCAGCGAGATCTCGGCAAGTTGCGGGCATTCCTGTGATTTACGTAGTATGCTTTTGACAAACCTGTGTCGTGTCTGGTTTTATATCATTAATAATCTAGTGATAATAAAAATTTAATGTCCAGATTAATTTTAGTTTAAAATTATTAACGTAGTATATGTTCTCTCTGCGAGCTATTTCTCAACGATTGTTTGACTTTTAACCGTCACATAATTTTAAACTAAAATCAATCTGAACATTCAATTTTTGTTTTCACTAGATTATAAACCGTTCTGCACTACTATAAAATTAATGGGGCGGAGTCTATTTGCATCTGTTGGCGAGACAGATTATAGGGCGTTTTACTTAGTTTTATGAAGTCAACTTTTAATTTTCATTGATTTGTATTGTGCACCTAAATGAACTAAATGTCACAGTTATTAATACAAACAGAAGGAACTGTGTATTAAAATTGGTAAATTTTTCCTCTGTGGGCCATAAACGCCATTTTATTCCATTGTTGTATAAATAACTACTATAATATATGCTTCGACATGAAAGAAAAATATATTTGCTAATTTGAAATGAGAGAACAGAATAAAAAAAAACAAAACGCTATCAATATTAATAAATTGAAAAGTGAACATAAGTTTATATTAAATTAAATAAAGTGTACCCCCAAAAACTAACCATTATTCATAAAACAGCCTCAGTTTGTTTCACCAATTCTTCAAGCAAACATAATAATATTACTATATTATAGTTATTTGAAAAAACACTAGTATTTTCTAGTGTTCCATTCCTTAAAATGGGACACCCGGTATCTGGATTAATCCATGCAATCATACTGGATCTAAATTAGATGCGCAATATAAGCGCATCCAAAGGTGTAATAATTTATTATAAACGGCAGCTAATAATATTCAGATAGCAAATAAGTGACACCTCTCTTGAAGTATACTCGTACATTATGTACAGTCAACGACCTGCGATTTTTATTTTTCCTGACAAGTGACTAGCATGCGATAAGGCAATTTGCTTTCAATGACACTAACTTTAACGTTATTATTATTTTCTCTTTGATGTTGATTCTTCTGCGTTACATTGAATAAATCATATTTTGCTATGCGGAGCTGTAGGTATTTCAACATATTTTTTTCTTATATACGGATAATAGCTTACCTAAAAATTAAATCGTTTTGTTTACGCATAATGTAATCAATTTTTATAACGTGATTTATAATGGGGTTTCAGCGATCTGGAAAATTTGAAATACTGACAAGAATCAGTAAATTTAATTATATTCAAGAAATTTATAAAATATATAAATATATTGTTGAATAGAATCATTCAACAGCTTACTGCCACTTGGTAGGTTAAAAAATGTTCTGTGTTATTTTTATGTTCCTATCTCGGCTACTTTAAAGCAATATTAAACTATTAGTTTTCAAATTACTTTAAGTAAAACGATTGTTTGAATGTAATGCACGTTCGACACGGTAATTCCCCATTCCAAATTTAATTTTGCAACTCTCTGAATGCATATATAAAACAAATCTCTCCCTCAATTTTAATCCTCACCGTGTGGTGGAGTTTATAATAAAAGTATTTTTTTTGACGCACATATTCGTGAAAGAATTTTTGAAAATATTTTTTGCTTAGATTTTGCTCATCAACGAACTCTTTTCCTTGGCCTCTAGAGCGTGTGTACCAAATTTGAAAGCTTTATCTCAAAAATTGTAACTGCTACCGTGATACACAGAGAGATCTATTTTGTCTGATATTATCTGTATAGTCATAATTCGTCGAGATTCGTCCAGAAATGCAATCAAAATTTTTTCACGAATACATACTTCTCACTTTTGGCGAGGAAGTAATATATGAATTTCATTTATTACATAATTTATTTTCAATTGTAATTAATTTATTGTTTAAAATATAAAAACTTGAATGGGTTAATGGATTGATATCTACAGAAAAAAACAGTTAGTTAAAAACACCCCAAAATTATTTTACTATATGTTCGAAATTGAAAATTATAAATAAACTAAAAGAAATGGTTTAAATGGGAATGACTTTTTTTTTATAACGTCTTAAAGTGCATGTAAAAAACCTATACTTTTAGCTAACTTCGAGCATTGGTAAGCAATTGAAATTTTAAAATTTTTATTTTTTAGCGGTTTAAATTAATATTTTGATTGATTATTTAGTTTGATAAGAGACGTCTTTGGACAAAATCCTATAAATAATGCGTCATTCCTGTGGTATCCGAATTGTTAAAAGAGTTATTCACCACCGACTCGGTGGCGCAGTGGGCTAGAGCATGAGTGACAGTCATGGCTCTGGATACACTGCCTATCGCGTCCGGGTTCGAAGCCCGGCACCGGCAGATAGCAATGTCGGTGGGTATGGATGTTTGTCTACGTTTTTTCTAATGTGTAATGGGGGTTGTCTAATTTCTGTGGTGTGTTTTATGTTTTTATGTTTTATGTTGATGAATCGCTGCAATTAAAATATTCCTCTATCGGCTTGGTTTGATGTAAAATGATACTGTAGGAATTATTTTTAATTTTTCACTATCAATATCATTATCTGTATAGGTAACAAATTTATCACCCATTGAGAAGTCATAATGAACCTAACTTGTCTTTAACATGTATTTTTGTGGGTTAAATTAGCATTTTACGAAAACGAACTTTCTTGAATCGAAATTTTTATAGAAAATTTGACACTGAAAATTTTGAATATTTACTCAATTTTTAATATGTATAATGAAGAAGAAGGTAAACATGTCATGAAAGATATAAAAAATTCGTCAAGTTATTATGCCTACCAAAGATCATCTCATATCCTAGATAGTCAAAGCCACTGTTTATTTCATGGCCCCATCTTCTCTCTCTAACACATGCAAAATTGGATGCCAAATAACAGAGAAGTATTGCAGTATCATGAGTTAAAGTGAGATGAAGCTTAAGTTGAGGTCCATTTATGAGCGATGAAATTAAACGATAGCTTTGACTATCTAGTGTATTCATGATCTTTGTGTCTACGGACGGCATACCATGATCTATTCCAAACGTAAATATCGAGGTAAATATAATCTCGGACGAGTATTTTAATTAAAAATTGTCAAGGTGTTTTATTTTCTATAAAAATTTCATTGTTAATGTTCAGAAATAGCATTTTTCCATACAAAAATACATATTAATGAGTGTTAGGTTCATTATGATTTCCAATGGGTGACAATTTTCTACTTACATCTATACAGATGATATTATCGAAAAATAAAAAAATTCCTACATAATATCATATTTTACATTAAAACGAGCCGACAGAAGATTTTTTTGGTTACAAATTCCTTTATTGTTTTAATTTACTTCTGACATGACAAGAACTCTTCATATGTAAAAAAATTAACTCATGAATCGAGCAAAAATGTTTTTTTCCACTATTAATTTTATTTTGAACTGTGATCCATAGCAGATCCAGTCAGGTTTGCGTAACAAAAATTAAAATCATAAAATATGGAATTTTGTAGCTGTGGCACTCGAGAAACTGATCCAAGGTCTCGAAACCTAACAACTTTTTACCAAGGTCATATTTTGGTTTCCTGGTCGGTCATGAGTCTATCAGCCCTCCAATGGATGACGTTGACTAATGATACCCTGTATAAATAATATTAACTTGTGAACTAAATCGTAAGAGCTTTAGATACCTTTGGCAGTTGCAAAATAGTAGGTAGTTTAATATGATACTATCCATTGTTAATGGAAGGCTTTACTTTCAAGAACACCCTGTATATCACATAATTAAGTGCTAAATGACAATTGCATGAATATAAGTATTATTGAAATTTCATGTACATATGTAATTTAAAAAGAAGAATGACGTTGGTACTAATATTGTCAGTATTTGCAGATAATTATGGTTCTTTCTACAGCTATCTAATTACCAATTAGATGTAATAGTAACATTAGAAACAAGAGGAAGGTTACAGTATTCTAGATTTAGTTGTGCTACCTTAATTAGAGAAACCTGATTTTACCACAGTAATAACAAAATGTACAAGTATAACCTGTTAAGGGGATATTTTTCATCTTTTTACCTAACTAATTAATCGTTATATCTTTAACTATAATTAATATGGTTTTGCTCATATATAATTACCTTATTTACAGTATCAAAAATAGGTATGTCAACTTTCATGAATAGCTAATGATTTATAAAACTTTTTTCATTGATTTTGTAGTGTAATGAATAGTGGGTAGACTGCTATGTAGTTGCAACAGGTTGCAATCAAGTCTATTAGGTATATTGCCCATTAGCTCCTATAAGGTACCTCTGCTAAATTATTAACCATTCAAGTTGTAAATTGAAAACAAATTTTTTGAAAATAACGTTTTTGTTCTTAGTTTTTGAGTAACGCCAACAGTAAAGGAAAACTACTTAAAAACAATGTCATACTTTTTGATAATACATCATGAGTACTGGGGGTGAACTGCCAATAAACTTCGTAGTTGCAAAATTTCGTAGAGGTAGATTTTGTGCCTAAGTTGGAAAGGGTAGATAATTATTTTTCTATTCATATTCCTTTATCATATTTATTGAAAATTCATCGTACAAAATTACAGGAAATTTAAATTTATGTAAAATTTCCGTTTTGGAGTTATTTGACATTGCTTTGTATCGTAGTTTATATAAAGTAAATTTCTGTTTTTTGTGTGTGTTTTTTTAAGGAAAAACATGAAATAACAAAGCTGAAAACCACTCTAAGGATTATGACAACATATAATAATGATGGTGAGGAATCTTGGTTAAACCCAAGTAAGGATAACTCTAATACAAATATTGCCTATGTCATAGTTTTCAGACGGGATTGTTTTCAAGTCCAAATTATTTCTTTTTTTTTCTCCTAAATTTCATTGTACAAAAATATAATTGATTAAAAGTATGCAATGCAGTATTCTTTTCAGATTTTGAAATAATGTATTGTTTTTGAGTCAGCAAACCATAGCCTGCGAATTGGGTTTGACGACAAATATAAACGTAAATTCACAAATAATGCTTATATTATGTAGCTTGTCAATATTGTTTTTATATGCGCATCTAATAAATAAATATTATGGTACAAATACCACTCTGCAAATTCATTACTTTAGCAGCAGAACATCGAAATCACGAAATTAAAAAATTTTTCATTGAGAATATAGTAATAATGAATAATACTACCTAATATTAATTATAATTAATACATTTACATTAATATTGTTTTCTGTAAGTATTTTCGTATATGTACAGGGTGATTCACTTAACTTTCCCATCCCACTTTTTTCCGTTATTTTTGCAATTACAAAAAAAAATATTATAACAAAAATTGTAGAATTTTTTATGAAGTTTTTAAATATGGTATCAAAAAAACAATTGAAAAACAAATTATGAAGTTACAGATATAACTTTAATTTTTTTTTAATGGAACGACCTGTATTTTATTACATTTTTCGACAAAATTTTATTCTGATTTCGACAATATAGCACACCTGGTACTTATTTGTAATACTTTCCGAAATATTTGCATTTAAATATATAAATAATTATAGACAATATCGCATTTTTTTGTTTTTTTTTGTTTTTCAATTGTTTTTTTGATACCATTTAAAAACTTCATAAAAAGTTCTGCAATTTTTGTTATAATTTTTTTTTTTTTGTAATAGGTAATTGCAAAAATAACGGAAAAAGTGGGGTGGGAAAGTTAAGTGAATCACCCTGTACATGACTTTTCATGGGTACACCCTCGTATCTCAGGAATTAAAAAGCGGATCAATTCAAATTTAGGTGGAAAGTATATACTCAAAATGTGATTGTTTCGACGCGATCAACTTTGATATTATTCATTGGCGTGCGTCCGCGTGGGGAAAATTGAGGTCGAGTTTTCAAAAAAAATTATTAGCGATTTTATTATAGAAATTTTGATTTTAGGTTCGTATTCAGCATCATCAAAATCCCCCTTATACCAAGTTTGAACAAAATATTTCACGACTTTCCGAGATACGAGCTCGCATTTTTTTTTAAATAAAATATTTTAAAAACTCTAAAACTATTGTCTCGTTCTTTTATTTTCTTCAGCCCGTTGAAATGTGTCATTAATAAATGATAACTATAATAACGAGAAATTTGTAACAAATTAAACAGTAGAACATGAAAAATTATTACTCCAAGCCAATGATATTTTTTTTTTTTTTTTTTTCTTAAATGGCATTAGGGCGATTAGCCCACACAGCCAGACACTAATTTGTTATTTGTTCTTAATGAACATCTAGACCTAACCTAACTAAACGACCTTTTTTTTTAATATATAAACGAGAGGATACAAACAGGGACACCCGCTTCTCGCCCAGGGGTCGATCAGGGCATGTAGTCTATTACACAAAAACACAGTTAGTGACCACGGTTACTAGGATTAATGAACACAGGGACAAACATATAGGGTACAAAGCTAAACCTATCCTAAATATTAATCTTTATTTGTTTTATGAATAGAATTAAGTAATCCATTATACTTTTTTGATTTATTGACAAGAGATGCAGTAAATTGAAAGGAGTCTGTATTTTAAGTTTTGTTAAGTTATTATATAATTCCTTAGTTTCTTGTATGTATTTTTGACAATTGAAAAAAATGTGATCAAGGTCACCGATTTCATTGCATTGTTCGCACATATTGGATTCTATTATGCCTATTTTATGTAAGTGGTAAGGATAACATCCATGCCCAAATTTCAGTCTGCTTATTTGTGTTATGGTTTTTCTTGTGTAGTTGCAATTTCTTGCTGGATGAGCGTATAACGTGTTGGATTAGTGTGACAGTATTCATTCCATTGTTGCGACCATTGCCTTTTCATTAAAGTTTTAGATTTTCCAACACACTCTTCTAAGGACAGCTCAAGCCAATGATATATTTTTTTAAAACTTGGTATAACGGTAACGTAATTTTTTTTATACAGGGTGTTAAAGTTTACATTTTGAAAATTATTTTTATTAATAATTCTGTTACTATTTAAGATTTTTACCCGAATTTTTGCACAGACTTTCATCTTATACAGATACACTTTTTGTGTAATTTTGGCCAAAAAAGTCAAAGCACAAACGGGAAAAAGGGAGGTTGTGTTACCCATTAACCCCACCAACTTTTTCATGCGTACGCCTATGGTCTCCAGATATTTATTTTTAGATTAAACACTTATTTCCCCAATTTTTTTTAGTCCTACAAAATTTTGATTTAGGACTTGATTAGCGAGATATTTTAATAACTTCAGGTGTGTGATATTAATACGAGGGGTATTTTACTACGGGTAATCCACTTACAAGTTTTTGTTAGTGAAAAACAAATTTCACAAAAACATGTATGTAGTATTTTCTTTAAATTAGTGTTTCTATTTGCTTATTTTACCTACCTCAGTGGCATAGATAACTAAGTACAGCAATCGCAGCCAGTCGTGGCGAGCTTAGGGGAATCTGTATGTAGAGAGTGGTATACAACAAGCGTACGCATCGCTATCATGATTGCAGTGGCTCTTCTCTGATAGGTCGCCTCAAGGCTGATAATTAGCCTTGAGGTCGACTATGTTCTCCTACAATCCCCACCGCTCGCCACGACTGGCTGCAATTGCTGTATTAATTTAGGTTTCCTAAGCAAAAATGTGTACGCCACTGTTTTTTTTAAAGATTTTTATTTTATTAACTTTTCTGACTATGCACAACAAAAAAGTCTCTAGCATTTTTTGTCTAAAAGTAGTCGATTTAAAGAAAACCCAGGATTACTACGAACAACAATAGTAAAAACAATAAATTCCGAAAATGAAATATTGAAAATGATTCTGAATTTACTGGGATATCTCGTTAATCAAATCCTAAATCAAAATTTTGTAGGAGTAAAAAAAATTGGGGAAATAAGTGTTTAATCTCAAAATAAATATCTAGAGACCATAGGCGTACGCATGAAAAAGTTGGGGGGGGTTAATGGGTAACACAACTCCCCTTTTTCCCGTTTGCGCTTTGACTTTTTTGACCAAAATTACACAAAAAGTGTATCTGTATAAGATGAAAGTCTGTGCAAAAATTCGGGTAAAAATCTTTAACAGTAACAGAATTATTAATAAAAATAATTTTCAAAATGTAAACTTTAACACCCTGTATAAAAAAAACTACGGTCCAAAATAAAAAATCACATTATAAAGTCACATTATTTTCGCCCAAAGAATCTGTGGTTAAAGGCAGGACCTACTTTTTCTTAACACCCTGTATACTTCCCACTTAAATTTGAAATTGATCCGTTTTTTAATTCCTGAGGTACGAGGGTGTAATCATGAAAAGTGAATCACCCTGTATATATGTACAGTATCGTCGCTTTTAAATGATCGCGGTATCAACTTTACAAATCGATTTCTGATTCCGTCGTAAGTCCAAGGTTATAAATTAACAGGTAAGAGCAAAACAAAGACAATTGACTTGCTCATTATCTGTTTAATTATACCATTGGACTTACGATAGAATTAGAAATTCACATGTTAAGTTGATGTCGCGATCATGTAAAAGCGACGATACTGTACGTAGTTCGATCACATAGCAACTAATTTTATATTTTCCATTGAATGCTCTAGTGCTTCAAACGTAAATTTCAAAAGAGTTTAATCTATACTAACGACTGCTGAGTTAATTTATTACCTTCAATGTAATTTGTTTCCTATATTTGTATACTACGAGTATATAACGCTACAGTAATTTAGTCTGATTGTGTAACGTTATTTGGATATGTTATATTTAGAAGTTTTATTTCTGAATATTCTGAAACTTATGTACACGTTTATTACGCAATATTTTCGCTGTGTCCCATTTACCCTTACTTTACTGATGGGTAAATATTGTGTTGCATATTGAAATATCAAATCAATTTGAAAATCAAAGTTCATACTACTTCCTCGTTGAAACCAAGATTATTAAGTGCAAGCGATGTGCCAAGTTCTAAAAATATATCTCCAAAAATTGGAAATAATAGAAAAAAAGAGACGTACCTACCATGATACTAGTATCATGCGTACCTACCATGTTCGTGTGACACCCCGGTTTATAATTAATAAAATAAGGTGATTCGAATATTTTCTTTACTTCCATTCGATGAGTCGATTTTAAAATAAAACTTGCAGTGTTGGTTTACGCATTTTTCGTACTTAGTTTAAAAAAAGAATTTATAAACTTAGTATTTCCTTTCAAATAAAATCAGTGCATACGCTATTTGTAGAAATTCCATTTCGTTTTTGAAGAAAATTGATAGAAACCAGGGACACAAGAAGAAACAATTTTTCTTTAATTTTAATCCTTGCTGGGCTTTCTTTTGTTTACAGGCCTTGATAACCGACGAGGCACAGTGTCCAATCATATTTTCACACGTTTGGGTCAGAGATGAGGGTAAGAAACTTTGGAGCAAGAAGTACATGCTACTGAGAGACAAGAAACTTTATACTTCTTCGAAGGTGTCGGCCATAGCAAAATTTCTGAGATCTCCGAAGAGTAAGGCGATTGCAATGGTAAGCAATTTAATTATGTTTATTCCAATTATTCTATTGCAAGCTGACTGTGTTATATATCTTCTGTCTCGGTTAACATTCATAAGTTGTTTTTGTGAAATATGTTTATTACCTTGACTTTATGGTAGTGGAAGTTAATTTGAAATCTGTAGATTATTGTGTAAGATATCATGGCTAATTTCTGTGATGTGTGGTGTTATGTTACGTTGAAACAAACAAGTGGAAAAGAGTCAAACGTTTACGTTTCGTTGAAGATTTGAACGAAGCGAACGGAATAAGTGATTGGATAAAATTTGATGGGAAGGATAAAAATTGTTATAATAGGTACATAGTAAAATAGTTTAGTATGCTTTTATAGAAATGCAAAATGTTAAGCTCCATCCTGACTGCAACACACACACACACACATAGGTTGAGCAATATCATAGATAACAGTCTGTGGCAATATGCATCGTGCGTGCATTATATATTCTGGTTTTAACAATAATTGTGTAATCATATTACAATCGTGCGATATTGATTGGTGTATTACTGCTTAAGAATCATTGCTTTACTTTATCACTTTTCACCATTGTCAAGCACGTCTTTGTATGATGAAACATATTTTTTAAATGGATTGAATTTTGGAGATATCTAATTTATGTGTTGTATTTTATCGAAACGTTAATTCGCAATTAAACTTGTTGCAATAAATTTCTTAACATCCTAAACTGTCTGTGGCCTTATCTTCCATATTTATACTTTTAACTTAAAATACTTAATGTCGATAGCTTATTAAAAAAAAATTCTATACTATAATGGATTTTCGTCAAGAATTATTTTATATATGTATGTTCAAAAGTTGAACAATAATAAATATATCAAATTGGATATTTTCGTGATCATTATGATTGCATAAAACCGAAATAAAGTAGTAAACAATACTTTATCTTGTTGCATAATATCCACATTGACCGAATTGCTATCGACTTTATAAAAATAGGAAATATTAAAATATCCCTTAAATTTCAATCAGTAAACTAATGATGATAAGTATGCAGTAATATTATCCTTGAAATGTGCCATTTGTGTGCTTTAAGAACACATTAATTATTTTAATTATCATTGAGCTACTTGTAAAATATTTATAGATTTTTATGAACAAACTTCCCTTGGCACATTATAAAATTAAATTATGCCTGACGAGATGCAGAATATGTTTCTGTGTTGATTTAAATTAATATCAAGTGGCGTGTTTCTAAATATATTGTAGAGTTTTATTTATATGACTGATGGTCGAGATGGTAGCGTACCTGCCTCTCACCCAAAAGTCCCGGGTTCGATTCCCGGCCGTGGCAATGGAAAATACATTGAGAGGGATTTTTCCATTATACACGGATATTGAATGTGTGTCCCTTGTCTTTAAATGTGTAGCCCCCTCCCGCACAAGGCTCTTCTAGAACCTTCTGGGATAAAGGGGGTCGTAATTACATGTGGTGTTATTATTATTATATGCTAAAAATCATGCTTCCTATTTCAAACCAAATGAATAATTATTTTGCACATACAGGTGAAGTTTAAATTCAATAATGCAGCTGTCGAATAAATTATAAATTGAATTTTTGTATAAGCTCGAATTGAAATGTAACATGATACTACGTAAAAATATGGTCGAATTTTTCGTGATGAATACCACTCCAACCCAAATGTTATAATATAATTAAAATTAGGCAAAGCATTACAATCCTGGCCAATATAGGTTCCCAACTTAAAAAACTTAAACTTATTCAAAGGCAAAATCATACTAAACTGCTTTAGTATGATTTTGCCTTTGAGTAGGTTAGAATGTTAAAAATAAATTGTTGTCCAATAGTCCGACAACGTTAGATTCCTAATCTATCTCAAGGACTATACTATATACTATAAAAGAGAAAAAACATAGTATGAGGATAGTATCACATGGAAATCCGAAAGCCATCATGTTTACATACCTACAAGTGGATACAGATAACACGAGAGGTTTAGTTCGCATTCAATAATATTGTACTATGGGCTCTTACACCTTAATTAAATTAAAGATTTTTAATAGATTTATCTCAAAGTTAAATACATATTAAATATAATACTGCAATAAATTCCAATAATCTATCATTCTTATCAATTTTAAAATTCCAGCTAGTTTTCCGTAAATGACGTCAAAACGGACGTCTTAAACTTAAGCTTAAATTCCAAACAAATTCGTTTATGCATGTGACGTCACAATTAACCTCAAAAATATGCATTTTTTACGATTTTCGAATATTACGTCGCTTTTATCTAAATGTCTGCTAGGTTTCTTTGCTATCAACTAAAATCTTGTTCAGTGCATTATTAATAAAGTTTTAATTGCCTTGATCCATTGATTAAGGAATGAATAAGATACGCGACTTCAATGGTAAAGTGCGAGGCCTTTTTTGGCAGCGAGATTAGTAAGGCAGCGGTAAGTTGCGGGCATTCCTGTGATTTACGTAGTATGCTTTTGACAAACCTGTGTCGTGTCTGGTTTTATATCATTAATAATCTAGTGGTAATAAAAATTTAATGTCCAGATTAATTTTAGTTTAAAATTATTAACGTAGTATGTTCTCTCTGCCAGCTATTTCTCAACGTTTGTTTGACTTTTAACCGTCGTCGCATAATTTTAAACTAAAATCAATCTGAACATTCAATTTTTGTTTTCACTAGATTATAAATTATATAAAACCAGACACGACACAGGTTTATCAAAAGCATACTACATGAATCACAGGAATGCTCGCAACTTACAGGGATTCTCGCAGCCAAAATTAGCCTCGCACTTTACATTGGAGTCGCGTATCTTATTCATTCCTTAATCAATGCTTGATTTAATAAAATAAGGTTCTTTTCGGAAATCCAACCTATAATTACTTAGCTGTCTATTTTAATAATCTACAATATCGAAACTTTATATATCTTCTGTCTGCGAGAGTTTATAAATATTATAATGTATCCAAGATAAAACTACAAGAATTAAAATTAAAATTGAAAATATACTCAAGAATTAAAAAAAAAAAATAAAAAAAGGTTGTGTGAGTCATATGATGCCTCGTATGATGCACATGATCTATACCAATGACTATCCGTTTTTGACATCACAAAAATTTAATAGATTAATATTTAGATACGTTTTTAAAAATTTTTTTGGCCTTAAATGAAAAATACTAGTTAAAAGAAAAAATGCGTCAGAGTTAATTTAAAAAATACTATAGTCTAGTACAATTTGCAAAATTACGAGGAAGAGCCCATTTTACTACACATTTTCTGCCATCCTTTCTTTTCTAAAATGATAATGTGAACTGTTATGCTTACTTTGATTTATATTTACTGAAGCTTATGGATCTCATAATGTAGACAGTTTTATGGAATAAAAAAATTAGCAGTACACTGACTCATTTGAAATTAGTTACCACTTAAGACTGCTCTGTTCTATTTTTAAAGGTGGTATAAATATAGATATTTTACAGAAAATCTACTTTGGTGTTGATGACATGAATATATTAAAAACGAATTTGGTTTCAATTCCACGTTAAAAACTCCCACTCCAGGGTTCAAGAAAATCATTAATTCTGAGTTGTCCACCTGTATGTATCAAACAAAAAAATAATGACACAGATCTTATAATGAAATCATTATACAGAGCTTAATACCACTAATACGAGTAATTATATCACGATAATATTACAAATTGTCTAAAAAGTAGCAAAAATTGATGTTCTATAAATGAAAACAAGTCGGATGATAATTTATAAAACGTTCTGCAAACTGGTTTACATTGCGTAACTAACATTAAATCTGCAATAAATAAATCTGCAAAAATTAGTATGCCCTCAATGACTGCCTACAATAAAATATAAATAATAACAATACACAACAAATAAAAATAAATCCACGTCGATAAAAGAAAATAAATAAATATAGTGTAGAAAAAGAACAACTACTGGATTTTACTAGATTTTAAGAAGTCTATGGCAAGTAATACAAGGATACAAGGAAATAAGTCATAGTTCAATATCAAGTGCAGCCTATCACGTCACAGAAACCAATCAGATAAGAGCAAAGAAACTACTGGCTTGATCAAAAATAAAAGCAAGGCTGTGACCAATGAAGCTAAAACAATTTTTTACAACAAACTAAAAAAAAGTTGCCGTATGAGAAGATATTTTCTTCGAACGTCACCTTAAACTTGCAAGACGAAATAATTAACATCCTACTATTTATTGACGCTTTAAAATCAGGACAATGTTCTGGACAACCTATTATTAAACGTGTACCTTAGATCTGTCATAATTTGGATTTTTCCGTTCTATACAACTCAAGAAAGAAACAAAAATCAAAAGGAATACATTATCGTCCTCTTAATTTTAACATGAAAATGTTTTTAGTTTCCTATGGGGGCTATGGGGCCGAGGGGGTATGTAAATTTGCGAAATGTATGATGTAGACGCGTGGGACTCGAGCGGTTTCAGAACGATAGACGTCAAAGTGCACTTTTTGGTTCACTCCTCTTGAGCCGCAAACCAGAGCAGAACAGTTATTCCTAGGATTCCATTGTTGTAACAATTGTATCCTAGGTAAATAACTGCCGCATGAAGTTAACTGGAGATGAAAAAACAGCCCCTAGTAAAATAAATTTGTATAACACTATTTTAGTTTTAACAGTGAAAATGTTTGTTTGTTAATGAAATACCTTTTTATTTTTATTTCTAAATAATAATAATAATAATAATAATAATAATAATAATAATAATAATATGTTTATTTCCATAGACTTTACAAGCATTGGAATATAGTCAGTTAACTTAGTAAAATTACACAAAATTTAATATTAATTGTAAAAAAATACAAATACAAAATAAATATAAAATACAAAAATTAAGTAGATACAATAAGAAACAAACAAAGCAAAAACTAACAACTTATAGCATATCACATGAAAAATGGAAAATAGAAAAAAAAAAATATTTAGTTTTTAGATATTTTCACTCTTATCATAATATTAAATTGTATCAATAGTAGAAAGGTCAGCGCCTAAGTACTCATCAACTGAATAGAATGAATATTTAAGTAGAAGTGATTTTACTTCTCTTTTGAACAGATGAATAACATTATTTTTTTTTATAAGTAATGGTAATTTATTGTATAATTTTATTGAGACTAAATTGGGACCTTTTGCAACGATGGATAAGGTATGAACTGGGATATTCAAATTATTATTTTCACGCAAATTGTGACAACTGTCACTTCTGCCAATGAACTCATCGAGATGTTCTTAGTCATATTCTTTTCAGCTGCCCCGGTGCCCAGGGCACCAATTTTTGCATTCTTTTGACTGCCCTAGTGACGTAATGCTTCACCAGGGTTACCTCCCCTACCTTCCCAAGCTTAACCAGCTCCTGTAGTTGGGTATGCTTGGGTCAACATCTATGGCTTGGCAATTTAATTGATAACAATAAGTTAACATATGAAATTATAGTATAGGTTACGTTATAGGTTATAAATTTCATTAAAAACAAAATCAAAAATATTAATCTTGAAATTAATGGCATCGGGCACTCGGGCAGATGAATAGAATACTTTGAATTTGGCACTTTTTGTGACGTCAAAATGACGTATTTTACCACCTCCAACTGCCCTAAACAACTGCACTTAGGTAAAGATGGGCAGCCGAAAAGAATTTGACTCTTTTATGTATGAAACGCAGTTTAGAATATAGAGAGACGGAGCAGTTAATAGACCCAATTCTCGGAAAAGGAGTCTGCAGGAATGACGAGGTGATTTGAAGGACATTGTACGTATGATTTTTTTTTGTAGCGTGAATACTTCACTAAATCGAGAACAGTTACCCCAACAGATAATGCAATAATTTAAACAGGATTGGACATACGCAAAATAATAAATTTTTAGAATGTGAATGAAAGAGCGCAGTTGCCATATGACAAAACAGTGAGTAGATAATTTATTCTTCACAAAATCAACATGAGTTCCCCAGTTTAAGAGAGAATCCATGTGAACTCCAAGAAATTTAACACAATTATTTTGTTTTATTGTACGATTATCAGTTTTAACTAACAGACTATAATCTAGTTTCCTAATAGAGAAAAGTAATAAGTCAGTTTTAGTGCTGTTAAGTGCCAGACCGGTACTGCTACAGTAATTTTGCATAGAATTGATCGTAATACTAGCTTTACGGCTGAGCTCGTTTAAATCATGGGAATCAACCGCAATGGTGGAATCATCGGCAAAAAGTGATATGAACACATCTTCTATGTGAAGCGCGATATCATCTATAAACAAAATAAATAATAGAGGTCCCAGAATGCTCCCTTGAGGAATAACAATACTGATAATACGATTTTGCGTTTTGAAAATTTTTTGTGTTAATGAAATAACTATTTAATATTTTGCAACAAGAAAAATACTGATAATACGATTTTGCGTTTTGAAAATTTTTTGTGTTAATGAAATAACTATTTAATATTTTGCAACAAATTTTCTTTTATTTTTCGCATCCGAAATTTCACAAGGTTTGCGTTCCTCTTCTTCATTTTCAGTGTCTCCTCCGGTTGCATCTTTGCGAAGGACTGAATTTTTCTAAATATCTTCTTCATTAACATGCATTGTTGCGGAAAAAACGAAAAATTTTTTTACATATTTTATTATACAAAGATTTGCAGAAGTAAGGAATTAAATTCAATTTAATTTGGAAACGAGATAGACAGTCAATCAAGACGAGGGCAATACAACGTAACTTGCTACCCCCATAATTTCCTTATTTATAAGGTAATAAAAAAATTAAAAATTTCATCTTATTGTATTTTTCACATACTTTTTAAATATGATATCAGATCATATCTCGTCTTCTTCAAATAATGATTGTTTTAAAGATAAAATAAATATAATTTATCTGTTATTGCAAACTTCCTTAATATTACTCGAAATATACAAGTATTATATATTTTTGAAATCAGAAAAAATAGGCAAATCCAAATATGTAAAAATATATAGAGTGTTCCATTAAAGAAAAACACATTTTTTAGCACCCACTGTATATTTTCTAACATGGTTATGATTCGATAACATATTTAAAAAGTATATGAAAAATGCAATAAGATGAACTTTTCCATTTTTTTATTACCTTATAAAATAAGGAAATTATGGGGGGTAGCAAGTTACGTTGTATTGCCCTCGTCTTGATTGACTGTCTATCTCGTTTCCAAATTAAATTGAATTTAATTCCTTACTTCTGCAAATCTTTGTACATCTTTTTTTGTCAAAATGTTATTTTGTATAATCGCTTTTTATGATAAAAGTTAATCGTTATAGCATCAGGACATAAGGAATAGTATGAATATATAATAATCACTTTGATACAGTTATCCATGAATAAATTATATACTTCTAGCAAAATGGAGCGTCACACAGTTTAAGAATTACCAATCGACAACATTTAAACAGAAGTCTTACCAATTACTGGATGTTTGATGTAGCTACTACTGAAAATAGGAGAAACATGATAACAGTGGAATCCCAAGTTATCATTTGAAGAATGATATCAAAACATCTTACACAGTTTCAAGACACCGACTGGTACATGAAAGTGTTGTAATTATTATCTAGTTATGGTGTTAAATATTTTACCTACTATTAAACCTTGTTTTATTTCAGGGTTCATTATTCCTTGTTTTTTCATTGTCAGCCGCTATTTAACCGAGAACCTTACAAAATTTAATAAATACAGGTGCAAGAAAAAATTTTAATGTGCAATTGTACTGTTCAAAGTCGATCCTCGTTATTACGTTACCAATACTGAATAGAAATACTAAATGGTCATAATATATGTTTTCTGTCGATATTCCCCTGGTTCCACTGAACGGAGTCAGCTATCTTTTACGCCAGATCAATGAGTAGATACACATAAAAGTGACTTGCAGTTATAATATTTTTCATTTAATACGAATGACTGTAGAGGCAATATTTCACATATTGAAATTTTCCCATCTTACTTTAAATCATGATATGCAAAAACCTACAATTTACACCGGTAGCTATTGGTAAATTGAAGTATAGAGTTACAATACGTTCGTATTACGAGTATTCCTTTTACATAACAGTGTGAGGTCACGGTCGGCTGGTGGTTGCTTTGTGACTCACAGCAGTCATAGCTTACTGGTATTATCGAGTTATTTATATATTTTCACAGTGCAATGCATGTTTGTAATTTGTGTCCATTTTAGTGCAACTACAATAAAGTACATGCCATTCAAGGTTATTTTTTATTATGTAAGTGGATTTCTCGAAACATTAAACCATCAAGAACAGTGAGGTGTAGTAAGATTTAAATACGGGATTGAAGGAAGTAACCAGGTTTAGCAATCGACATCTTATTGTCGAGAGTTGTAAATTGGAATTAATCAAGAAGGTTTTTAGGCACAGTGTTTCAATTTCCTGCGTCAATTTTTGGTAATTGATATTGTCATTCAGACAGACTTCGTTAATCTTGTACAAGGTTATTAAAAAATGACGAAATACGAAATGATGGTTTTCTCAGTTCATTTTTTTCTTAAAATGAAGTAATTTTATGCTATGGTCCGTCAAATCTATTGGATTCTTATCATTTCTTTGGCTATATTGAAAATTATTAACCCTTATAATAAATAAAATACGGCTATGCTAATGCTTAAATTGTCATTTTGCTGCTTGACAGTATTAAGCAGTTCTAAAATTTTGGTGGATGTTTTATAGTATTTTCAATTTTATTCCATATACCACGTTTCTTGTTCTATTTCCTTACTTATTAAGCGTGTGAGATTTCTTCTTATAAACTGTACAGGGTGTTTCAAACTCGACACCTGAGGCCTATTACGTGAAAACGTGAAGAGAAAAGACAATTTCGAAAAAGGTATCTCAAATGGGATGGTGTAAGCTATATTCTCTGAATAACGTTGTTTTTGAGATAATTAAGGGAAAATAGATAAGGGCCAATAATTTCTTATCCAAACATTTAATTTAGCCAAGTACTGGGGTTGTCTATAGGCCAATGGCGACAGTTATACCGACTAACCCATTTAAACAGGAAGGTATTTTATCAAAGAAAAAATTATGTTAAAAAAACTCTGGGTTTTGTAAATTCATTCTCATTATTTTGTCACAAGACTGCGCGCGTTCCTTCGCCGAAATCGTCATATTCTTCTTGTACAAGGTATTTGATCAGGTTGAAACTTATTTTCATGCAGAATTCTAACAACAGATGCCTGATTCATGTCATTGCCAAGCCAATTTGTATCGTAAGAGTGTGAATTTTCCACAACGAAGAACAAAAATTTCGAGAGGAAGATTTTGGAAGGTCTACCCTGAATGTGGTAGTTAAATGGAATGACACAGAAAAGGTTAAAGGTGAGCCCACCTAAAACCACCATCGTCCTATTCACTAGAAGAAGAAACTTGGAGGGACCAAACTAACCTGCAACCAACATCTGAACAGGAGTATAAAAACATGCAGACGATTATATGGCAAAAAATGGGGGCTAAGATATGATGATTGGTTGTATACCAGGGTAGTAAGGATTCATCATCACATATGCAGTCTTAGTTTAGTGGATTGAAACAACACAAACAACGGCGGATAGCTAACGAAGCCGGGTACAGAGACTGGCTTGCCTAGGGATCACGGGTGTCATGAAAAGCACCCCTACAGCCGCCATGGAAACCCTATTAAACCTTCCCCCACTCAGCATAATGATTCGGGAGGTAGACAGGATGGTGGTATGTATACAGGCTGCGGAATGCAAATGACCCGAGTTCCCGCGGAACAGAATCGGGACACCTGAAGAAAGTGAACATTGTAAACGATCCTGTACTTGACACGAGGCCAGACTACATGACACCAGCGATTACATTCCACAAGCCTTTCGACATCATTATTGGACAAAGAGAGGAATGGCTAACAAATACTCCTGACATATTGCGGAAAGGAAAACCATAATTTTTTAATACTCAGCATAATAATACCTGATTCTCATAGATTTAAATACCATTTGACATTTGAGCTATCAAACTATTCATTTGTTTCTTTCGTTACAAGCAGAGTCTTTTCCGCAATATGTCAGACAGTTCTAAGACGGAAACAGGAACTGGAGCAATGGAGAAGGACCAAAAAAGGGGTTAAGTTACTCTCTGGCATGCTACTCCCACTGTATTACAAACAGAAATTTTTGCTATAATCAAATGTACACGCAAAAATATAAAAAGAGTGGATTACAGATCACCATCGCGTCGGACAGTCAGGCGGCATTAAAGGCAATAGCCGCTAATAAGGCGTCGTCCAAACGGGTATGGGAATGCCATGAGAATCCTTGGAGAGCGGAACGGAGTAAATTACACTGGGTGCCAGGACATTCTGGGATTTCAGGCAACGAAAAAGCTGACGAACTTGCTAGACAAGGATCAGCTAACATCTTTCTTGACGCGGGACCCGTGCTGGGAATTTTCAAAAGCAAAGCCAGAGGAGCTATCAGCGATTGGGTCAAGGACAAGCATGTCAAGCACTGGAGGAATATCCCAGGAAACAGACATGGGAAAACATTAATTAAAGGTCTATGTCCCAAACAAACCGAAGAACTGCTCACAAGGAACATGTTTCAGTTGAGACCAATATTAGGGCTTCTGATAGGGCACTTCTCTGTTAAGAAGCAGTTGCACATAATGGGGAAATATGATGGCGACTTAAACTGCAGATTCTGCAGTAAGGAACCTGAAACAGCTGGCCATATGATTTTCAAGTGCGAAGTATTAGCTCGCAGAAGATGCCATATTTACGGGCAGACCATAACAGAACCGGAAACCATCCAAACTCGTTCAGTTACGGATTTGTATCACTTGATCAGTGGTACAGAGGTACTATGAAATGAGTGAAGTAAATTGGCAAAGGGAGATCTCAATAAACCCAGGAGGCTGCAGTGCCCTCGGTATTTAGACAGGCGAGCCCTAAGGAGGAAAAAAAAGGTCTTGAATATATCCACTTTTCTTAAATTTAGTCTTTGTTGCTTTAAAAAAATCTCTTAATTAAGTCTATATAATCATTTGCAGTATCCTTATATAAACATGATAAAATAGGCATAGTTGACAAGAATGTTTACTTTTGATTAGGGTATTATACGTCGTCCCATAAATTTTGGTAAAAATTTATGTTTGCATTTGCCTGTTGCCTCCGTGAACAATATATTAGAAAAATTGTTATTAATTTCATTTGGAGTTGTATCATTAATATTGCCCATAAGTCAGAGCCATGGACGTTTAATAAATCTTGTTAAAATCTTTCCACATGGCACCACACTAACTGTAGAAAAGTGCAAAAAAAATTCGACAGTTAAAATTAAAGCAAACGAAATAAAGTACCACTCTACCCCTACTGTTCTATCACGTTCAAACTCAGTTATACCCAATTTCCAGTGTTTATACTGTTCTAGTTGTTTTTACAGATATTTATAAACACATTCAGTATATGAATTTTCAAAGGAATTGCAAAATCCAACACAAACTACATTGAACTTTTTTCATGAACATAGATATTTTTCATAGTATGCGAATATAAAGTCTTTGAAACTAATTCGCTAAAATAACCAGCAACTTATGTTCACAAAATCGTACGTACATGGCAAAGCGATTTACTTTAGAGATTATCCCTCAGTAAGCGCTCAGATAAACATAAGCCAGTTTGATACTATCCCTCTCTTTACAAACAATTATCTGAATATTTCCTGAAGCGCTTCGATGTTAGATTGTTCAAGAAATAATACGAGAAAACAGAATAAGTAGATTTACAGTATATTCGCGGAAACTAGTCTGGATACGTAAATAGTGTCCGCACGAGATGGTTCTATTCAATCCACTTAAAAACCGTCGCGTGATGAAGTAGAACCTGTACGTCGGCATCGTCGGTAACTAACACTGACAGTCACGCAACGATCACATGCATAGATATAGTCATATTAAAAAAAAAATTAATCACTATGCACATCTTGGTCTCTTCACCAATATAGTTGTTAAGGTGTTCATCTGAATTTTTAGTAGACTAAAATTAGAATGATTTTAATTCTATGCGTCCGAATTTTTTTTCTCTTCTATTTTTCCTTTTAATTGTTTGTTGTTGTTTGAACTCGGACGCCAGTCTGTTTATCTTACACATTAATATTACATGTACAAGAAAGTACAACTTATAATATACTGCTCCCAATTTGAAGTGGGACACTCGAAAAATGATCACAATTCAAAATGCCGTAAAATCCTTAATACTTTACAGATTTCGACGGAACAGGCACTATTTTAAAAAACAATTCTTTGACATTCATTATAAGCAAACCAACAGGCCAAAATATTCAATGCAAATACTCTACAGAGTGTTCAATACATCCATGTCATTTTGTAAAAGTTTGACATTGTGTACGGACTTAATAGGACATACCGTATATTCTGTTTTAATGATATCTTGTAGCCTAGAATGTCATGATAAAATCGTCTTTTGGTTTTTGTTTTTATCTCTACTAGTTTTGAAGATATTAATTTTTTCTCAATTAAGTCATATTTTCCATAAAAATTGGATTAGCTTCTTGTTTTCAGTAGTTGGCTTTGAAATTAAAAATAAAATCTGCGTCAGTTTGACATTTCAAATAAATGCACAAGTAAAACAAACCCCCAGTAAAAATGGTTCGTTTAAATGAAGCTCATTTAAATTTAAAGGCCTCACAGAGCTCGAATAATTAATGATTTTATTCACAGAGAACACATTAATCGAATGTACTGGCCTGATCTATCTCCAGATCTGAATCCCATTGAACATATTTGGGATGCGCTACAGATACGAATTTCAAGTCGTCGTAATCGTCCACAAAATCTAAATCTAAAATGCTTTTGTTGAAGAATGGACACGAATACCTGTTGAAATTGTAAACAGTAAAATACGAAGTATGCATCAACGATGTGAAGAGGTTGTGAGGTCAAGAGGAGGCCCTACACATTATTAGGTTTAGCTGACTTCTGTAATGGTCTTTTACTGATGTTATGTTTTATTTTTGTTTATTTATTTTAGTTCAGTTTATTAGTGCAAGATTAAAAAAGAAAAAATCATATAAAAATATATCTTCTTTTTATTTAATATCTTCGAAACTAGTGGAGATAAAAACAAAAACCAAAAAACAATTTTATCACGACACTCCAGGCTACAAGATATCATTTAAACAAAATATACAGTATGTCCCATTAAGTCCGTACACAATGTCAAACTTTCACAAAATGACATGGATGCATTGAACACTCTGTAGAGTATTTGCATTGAATGTTTTGGCCCGTTGGTTTGCTTATAATGAAAGTCAAAGAATTGTTTTTTAAAATAATGCCTGTTCCGTTGAAATCTGTAAAGTTTTAAGGATTTTACGGCATTTTGAATTGTGATCATTTTTCGAGTGTTCCACTTCAAATTGGGAGCAGTATAATTATAAAAGAATATAATATAATATACCTATATTATTACAAAATTCAAAACTTCTAAAAATAAAATATTGAAAAAAAAATTTTCTCAAAAGAGAAAGTAGAGTAGATTACAAAGAGATGTGAAAATATAGAACACATATCAGTTACCTATAGAAATGAAAAATTTGTTTGTTATGGTTACAAAATGTTTTATTAATGTCAATGAATACAATTTTAAGTATAAGTTTTCAAGATAAAGGTAGAATTTGAATTTGACGTTATATCGGTCTCCCTGAAGAGCCAGGTAATGGCGAAAGAACATGTACATCTTCTTGGGGACATCGTTTTTGGTTGGTATCCATAATGAATGAATTTTGTGGTAAGTTAAGAAAAATTTTTTTTCAATATTTTATTTTTAGAAGTTTTGAATTTTGTAATTTTTAATCCAATTTTTATCATGCATTAAAGAAGACTCAATAAACTTAATAATTGTATGTTTAGAGATGAAACATCAATGTGAGTATATCAAATTGGATAGGTTTTTGTTATTATGCTTGTGTAAAGCCTAAATAAAGTCATTTATAAATAAAATATGCAAGTCGTTGTGTACACTCAAACCTTTACTAACTTCCTCAATATCCTTAGGTTACCACCTGTAAATTAGAATAGTGAAACGATGACTAAATTTATGTTCTATTTGTGGAGCATTTCACACTGATTAAAAAGTAGGAAGCGTCGCAAAACGAAGGCTAGTTCTCTTTAACTTGGGCGGAATTTAAAATAATTTCTTACTTACTTTTCCTTACTCTGAGATTCTGTAACGCATCTGGTTCAGTCGGCTACAGAATGAAAAGTTAATTCTGTTAAATGAAATGGCAAAGTGGAAGAAATTCACCCAAAACTTTTGTGTGAGAAATGAGATGATTTACAATACTTTTATTATTTTATTTTAATTTAATTGTTTGAAGTATCCTTGTTTGTCGACCATTATACATATATTGTGTGTATTTCCGGAGTCCATTTTGGATGTCGATTAGTACTGCTGGGATATATAGAATCTTGGCAACGCCGTACCGATTATGGTGGAGAGTTTGTTTACATGTGACAGTTTGCGTTATTTGTGTTTATAATGCTCGATATTAATTACATTTTCCTACGAGCGTGCGGAAAATATCACTTTTCCGCACGCATTTTAGTTACGAAAGTTGTACTTTTCCGCACTAGTGCGGAAAAACATATTTTTCCGCGAAAGTAATTATATTTTTATTTGCATTTTTGGGTAATTTTATACAAATTTAATGAAATTAAATCATTTTTATTTATACTAACTCTTTTGAAGTAGCTCCTATAACTTTAAATATAAAAAAATCACATAGCATATAGTCATGACCGTCTCATTTTGACGTTTCTCAGTCACATAACAATTAACAAACGTCAAGTCAAACAGTAGCATCTTTTTAAAGTAGAGTGGAGTTTCTTAATTAAGTAAAAAATGTATTCATCACGCTCCTAAGAAAAATATTGTTCCTAACACATGCGGAAACTGTCTTTTCCGCACTTGACTGCTTGACCGAACTCCGCTTCGCGTCGTTCGGTCAGCGGCAGTCGCGTGCGGAAAGGTACAACTTTCCGCAGTTGTTAGGAAAATAACTATTGTCATATTTGTATACTATAGAATATGGTGAGGCAGTTTAAGAACTCAAACATATCTTTTCACAGGTAAATAATAAACCGTTTTTTGCAATGGCATTAGTTGACAATAGGCGTAAGCATTTTTATTTGAAAACTACATGAAATTTAGAAAATCGATGACCGAAGTCGTTTTTCTCAATTTTGCCTCCTAACAAATAGTAACATGTGAGAAGTGCTTAAAATGGTTATGGAGTCCGACGTGCCTTTTTCTTTTTTTTACAAAAAAGAAAAGAATAAAAAAGAAAAGAATACACGAAACTTACAACACCTTCACTTTTGGTAATAAATGTTTGTCAGGATACTGAAAAATATTTTCGATTTTTCATTAAAACAAATAGTTGAAGTACGAATAAAGTAAAATACCGAAACTATTAAGAAAATATCTACATCAATATTTGATTATTTTGGTGATCATTTGTATGATAATGACGTAATAGAAAATCATGGGATTCAGTTTGTAAAGTAAATATATTTCAAAATAAGAATTCATCATGAATGATCTAAACCTTCCTAAACCTCCTCACTATTAAGTACGACTAGGGTGAGAAGTTAACCAAGATTGTTTTGTTCAAAAATCAATAACATTTAAAAATATCATACTTGTCACCTATACGTACTTAGACCATATATTAAATAAGTATAAGATACACCATCCCATTGTTAGAATGCAAATGGATATTATATGGACCTTGTGCATTCGAATAATAGATGGCGCACTTGAAACTCCCAAAATTGTAATCTTTCTGACTATTGATATCATTTGTTGAAGAACCATGTTTCAAACATAATGGGAAAAACGCCCAACAATAAATCTTTAGCTATAACTGTACATAGAAAAATACATTTTAAGATGCGCTATCTATTATTCGAATGCACACGGTCCGTATAATATCCATTTGCATTCTAACAATGGGATGGTGTATCTTATACTTATTTAATCTATTCATATACCTTTGAAATAAGAAATATCATGTATCGATTATCTTCAAGAATTTCATTAGAGATTTTTACAATAGGCTTGTTCCGTGAAATTCGTTTTATATGGTTTTTATACGTTTTTGTATAGTACTCGATATTTTTATTATGCCCTTAAAATTTCATATTATTAACTGTTTCCGTTTTCGAAATATAAGAGATTGACATTTGTAATAGTCGCAAAACAGTGCGTCTGCTCGTGACGTCACTATACGCAACTTGCCGCTGTGGAGATCTACAGACCGCGATCGCTAAACAGCCGTTCCGATAAAACGTGCTTCGTGTTTCGTTGTTGTGTTTTTAACATTTTGGTAAAATGTATTCAATTGAAGTTGGATTTAGTAAAGCTGATTCTGGTAATCTACCCTGAAGTTGACATGTTTATGATTATGGACTATTTTAATAAAAATATTTCAGACGGAAGCCATATCGCGTGGTTTGAAGTTAGAAAACGATATTTTAAAAATATTGTCGGAAGATATGTCAACAAAATTTTTAAAGGCTGGAATATTTCTGTCTAAAGATTTTCCACTTATAGGGGTATCACCGGATGCTGTAAATGCTCCGGAAAAATTATTTATTTGTTTGCCAAGCGACCAAAAGCTAAGAGCATGGCAACGTGCAATGCGGAAATCTGATTTTGTTTCCGACAAAGGCACGAGATTTTGTTGTGAGGATCACTTTAATGTGAGTTTATTCCATAGTATAAATAGATAAAGTTTTTATAATGTGCTTTTTCATATTGATAGACAGCTTTTTACATGTACTAAAATTAAAATACAGGGTGTTCCAGAAATAAGTGCACAAAATGAAACCACATATTCCCGAGGTCAAAATAAATCGATTGGACCAAACTTACCTCTATACCAAAATGCATCCTAAGGGAGCTATAGGCCCCTAAATGTGGGCCCCTGAAGACGGTTTTTATTTATTATCTCCGAAACTGTTCACGAAATTTTGCACATCCACTAAACTTTCTAAGCCTAACAAAATGAGGTAAATATCATCTCAAAATTTTTACCAAGGGTGGGTCAAGCTGTAGGGGGGGTAAAAATTACCGCAACTTAAATTTTTTTGAGTTTTGACTTCAAATTATGAATTGTCAGAGTTTTTCACAAAGAAAATGCTCTCTTGTGCAACTTCGATCGGAGGCACCGTTTTCGAGATAAATTCATTTTAATATTCAAATGCATGCTCTAAAATGATTAGGTAAGTGGACTAATTTTTTCCTTTTCGCGTCGAAACAAAATTTAAGCATTTTGAACAGTTGTTAAAATAAATATGAAAATCTTGGTTTGATCTGGCTCTTAAATTTTGTTTTGACGAGAAAAGGAAAAAATTTGTCCACTTACTCCACTTACCTAATCATTTTAGACTTTTAGAGCATGCATTTGAATATTAAAATGAATTTATCTCTAAAACGGTGCCTCCGATCGAAGTTGCACAAGAGGGCATTTCCTTTGTGAAAAACTCTGACAATTCATACTTTGAAGTCAAAACTCAAAAAAATTTACAAATAAAAAAGTTGCGGTAATTTTTACCCACCACCCCTACAGCTTGACCCACCCTTGGTAAAAATTTTGAGATGATATTTACCTCATTTTGTTAGGCTTAGAAAGTTTAGTGGATGTGCAAAATTTCATTACTTTAACTTGAACAGTTTCGGAGATAATAAATAAAAACCGTCTTCAGGGGCCTGTAGCTCCCTTAGGAAGCATTTTGGTATAGAGGTAAGTTGGGTCCAATCGATTTATTTTGACCTCGGGAATATGTGGTTTCTTTTTGTGCACTTATTTCTGGGACACCCTATAACTGGACACTACAACAAGTTAAAAGTTAATGAATTTTGATAATGAAATCAAAATTCATTTACTTTTAACTTGTTGTTTTAATTTTAGTACATATAAAAAGCCCTTTTATTTAATAATATTTTCAATATAGATACAAAAAAGTTTTTTAGAAGTTACATTTACTTGTTGACTATATTGAAAAACATTTTAAAAACTGACTAGGTACCCTAGTTTTTATTTATAAAAATGTAAGTACAAAAAAAACCTCTATAATAACCTCAAAATATAGTCTTATTCACTAATTTACATAATTTTATGTCATAATTTAAACTAATGTAATCTTTGTTGTCTAAATATTTTTAACTTCTTGTGTCAATCAATATTATATTTTTTATTAAGATACCTTATATGTTTTTTGTTATTTTGTACTTGTATTTGTGCATTCTGGAACTATACAATACTTAAAATTCTTTTTTTTGCACTCATATTGAATTAAACAAGCAGTACGCAACACAAACAACACTCCGAAAACACCTGAAAAAACTAAAAAGCATGGAGTCGAGCGCGCTCGCCGGCCGGGCCTATGAGTATAGTGACGTAGCGCCTGGCCACGCCCCCACTCTCGCGCGGAGGAGATTTGTAATAATTTTTAAGGCATTAAACGTGCGAATAAAATTCTGATTTTTTGTAGATCCATTATTTTTCACTTGTACTTTCGATTTATGAAATAAAAAAAAAATGCTGAACAAGCCTATGTATCAAATTTATTTATTCCCAATTTATTATTAAAATTCTATGTTTATATTGTAATTTTATTTTTCGATTATTATTATTTTAAAAGTATTAAAACCACTTTTTTGCCTATACGCCTATGCCAAAGGGAGCACATTGACAAAATTAATTCCCATTCATCCCCTACTTCACAGTCTATCACCAGATAAGTTGCCTCATGCCTTACTGTATAGAAAGTTGCAGCAATGCTTTTTATCCTCTTTATTTATATATCCATGGAATAAAAAGATAATTATGTATCATTATTTATTTTCATAACTTGATTTTGTCAAATTTAAAGACAATAACTAAATGGGAATGAGACTTTTCAATGTTATAAAATAAACTGACAAAGAGGAGTTACGAACGAACAATAGCTATTTAACGAGTGGAAATGACAAATTTTAAACATCTAAAAATAAAATTCTTTAAATAAATTGTTTAAAAATCATAAAACATTAAGTATTCATGTATTCATAGTTACCTTTGTTTCCGTTATTTACGTTATTTAATTTTAAAAAGTGACAAATGACAAATGTTATTAATTTAGTGCATAATGCAGCACATAATATCATGGCAAATTCAACAAATAAAACTTCTTCAAGAGTTAATTTGACAAATTTCACAAATTGTATAGTTAATATCGAGGTTAATATTTATAATTAAAAAATAATAATTCCTATAAACGTGTATTATGTTTTGAATTTACGTTGTTTCTATTTCTTCTTCAGAGTTCATTATTTTTCTTAACTGGTGATGTAACGAACTTTTCCTCGCCAGTTAGGAAAAGTTTAACTTTTCCTAACTGGTGATGAAAAGTAGAACGTTTTGACACTTACGTCAGTTTTGAAAAGTGTCATTTTATATGTCAAAATTAGAAAAAGTATTTTTTATCATTCTTTTTGTTTTCTTTTTAAATAAATATACAAATTAACAGAAACATTGTTTTCTTTGCGAAATGCGTATGACGTGGTTTTTGTTTAACCCTTGTATTGCAAACGAAATTTGGGTACATTAATTATACTTAAGTGCTTGTGCAAATAAGTAGGTATATATTGTGTACTTGGCACCTTCGCCATTTTAAAAATTTTGGCAGTGGAAAATTTACGTTTATCTAGTATCAAATACCGCAGATATTCGATTTCATTTTGTGTTTTTTATGTTCTAATAAACATATAGTATGACTATATGTTTATTATTGTGATTATAAAAATGTTAATATTATTAAAAATTAAAAAAATTCAGAATAATTTTGGTACCATTTAAGCCTCTTACTATAATAATGGTCTAAACGAACCTGTTTGTGTTTGTGGTCTAAAATCTGCAAGCAATGAGAGAGGCTGTCATATTAATATTATAAATATGACCTTTAACTTCAGGAAAATACGTAATCGGATTGAAATCACAATTCATCATACCAATCAGAACAGTAATTTATTTTACATATAAAGAGATTACTTTGTTGCAATAACTTTTTATAATTCGGTCAACTTCAGAATATATACCAATTTTGTTACCTGATGTAAAATGCATGGAGTTTTAATACTATCGAAAACTACCTCAGTGTCAAGAAAAGTAACACTGTAATTCAAAAAGTGAAATCGAGTTTGTAACAATTTAATATTCCATAGATAAATCTTAACCTGTATAAACTGCAGGTCCTCAAAACCTTGAGGCGAATAAATTGTTGCAAAAAATAACACATAACGACATAACACAATTGAATGGCCTCATAAAACTCTTCACTGGTATATTTAGAGAAGGACATAAGATACAGACAACTTTTATTACTAGCCAAACCAAAATTAAGTTTCTGCGCCACAGACTGACCGACCTATTCTTACATCTCAATGCTTTTAACGTTACGGTTTAGTATTTCATTTAGGTTCTTGTAGAAAGCAGTTAACACATTGAAGTCGTAAAGTTTAAACAATAAACAATGCTCATTCGTAAAACATGCATTTTATCGCTGACGATAAGGATACCACATAAGTAATGACCTGCCCAAGAAATAACGCATAGCAACAACCCACTTATTATATGAATCACGCTTTATACATTATACATTGACATTCAACCTAGACCATGATTTATCTACAAATTGCTTCCATTAAAATGATTTAGTGCGGTGCCACTAATTTTAATTGACATGCACAATCAAGAGAATAAGCTGTATTTTGTATCTTCTAATTTCGTTTACGTAATAGTTGTTTATTGCATGCACCTGCCAAAACCTTCTTTGTCAGATAGCGCCATTGCATTGAATTGATCGAGGTTATGAAAAGTTGATCCATTGGAGTTTGCCTCGAAATTTTCTCTTGTCGGTTATCTATATTTTCAAAGATACTATATGTGATCTTCAAGAAATATTTGATTGTTGCCTTTCCTACAACCTTTTATGCGTGTAAATATTTTGGCTCTTCTGGTTTAAATGATTTTTAAAATTATCCATCATCAACTAAAAGTGTTTATTATATATAAATACAGGGTGTATTCTAAAATCACCGACAAACGGAAACTGGAGATTCTGTGATCCAAAATAAGACGAAAGTTGTTATAAATGTATTTCCGAAAATGCTGTCTAACCGAGCTACAGCGTTTTGAAAAAAAATTTCTTTGTAATTTTTTGGAGTTTCTTCAAAAACTGCATAAGTATTATATTGAGATTTGGTACACTCGAATGTCTTACTGAATACAATTAATGAGGTGAGTTTGAGTCGATTGGCTCAATCCAGTGGCGTAACATCATTTAAGTTACTCCCTCAAATCACAAAAAAACGTACGCCACTGCATTTTTTTTCTTGAAATGTTTATTTTTAGATTCACTGTTCTATTCTGCAAATAAAATCATACCTTGTGTTTTTTCGATTAGGCACTCCGTTCTTGAGATAACTTGTATTAAAGTACGACCACACATTTTAATAAAAAATTAAATTTGTTTTTTATTTAAATAAAATTTATCAAAATAACGCAGTTAACTATTACATAATAAAAATATTTTTAAATACATTGGAAAAGGAATTATTAATTTAGATACTGTTCAAAATGCCCTCCGTCTTGTTGGATGCAAGCAAAACCCTGTAGCTCGGTTAGGAAGCATTTTCGGTAATACATTTATAACAACTTTCGTCTTATTTTGGATCACAGAATCTCCAGTTTCCGTTTGTCGGTGATTTTAGAATACACCCTGTGTATCAGATGTACATAACGGTGTGTACTCGAATCTCTGGATAAAAAGCATGTTAACATATATCAACGTGGAGAAAAACATTCAGGCATTAAAAAAAAAAACGTAGTACGTTAAGAATAGTTATTAACAAATAGAAAAAACGTTTTGAAATCTCTACGTTACCGAATAAGGTTCATTGTCCTACAACTAAATGCATATATCAATATATCAATCAATGAGTAAAACACATAAACAATTAACATTGTTTGATTTTTGCAAGGAATTTAACGGCGAATATGTAACAATTACTTTAGTCTTATGAATAAAGACTGGTTATTTTCGGAAAACAGTGTTTTTCCATTGTGACAGCATTCCAAATCTATTGAAAAAGATTTAGGATATTGTTGTATTTAGTATTGAAATGAAGCATATAAAAAAGAACTTCGACCCTCAGTGTTGTCTGAATGATTTCTTGAGTGGCTTGTACCATTATACAGGGTGATTCATAAGGAATGGGTAATAATGTACTTGCAAATTATATAGAGGGAAATATTAATTTTTTGGTTAATAAATGAGTTTTAGGTTTGAAAATGACGCTGATTTTTCACTAACACAGATTCTAAAAATGAAAAAATATACAGGGTGCTGCGTTTAAAAAAAAGTCCAATTTCGTTGCCCCAGAATTATGGTACACCCTGTATAGTCAAAAATAATTTTAAAAGGTTGCACAGCATATTTGCGGTTCAATAACTTGCTTATTTTGAATGGAAATGGTATATTTTCGATTTTTCGAAATGAGCATGATGAAAACATGTAGCATCCTAAACCCAGCAATTTCGGAGATATTATACTTTGAAGTTTCCTATGCCAAGATGAGTACTTTCGCAATCTGTATATCCAAAATTTTCTAAATTTTTTGTTACATACTTATATCGATCGAGTCAGTTCCCGGTGAAACACCCTGGATGTACTTATCGAAATTTGTGGTTATGTAGGTATCTTCCATGTGCTCAGCTGATGTCCGTGTTGAAATCAAACCATGTTCAATGTTCTGTAAAGTTCCCCCCTTCATATCATTGGAGGGTCGTACATATATCTTCGATATTTCGGCTTCAATGGAATTGTAATTCTCTATGGTTTAGCCAAATTCAAAAAATTTCTCCTATTCTCAGGAATATTTAGTATTATATAATTTGTTAGGCAATCATATTATTTTTAAAAGATAATTTTGCTGAATTACTGTTTAAAGAAAGCAACATTTTTATTGCATTTGCATTTTGTCTATTTGTCCAACTTTTGCTGCAGTCAAGATACCAACACGTAAATGGAATAAAGATGCTGATGCAAATAAGATGCACTTGTAGATATCAGTTTTCGACCCCTTGATATTCATCTTATTTCTTCTTCTTCTTAGTTCGTATTTGATATTTTCAGGTTGTGTATAATAGATACATTTTGGGAGCGGCGATTTGTAATCGTAAAATCAAATATTAAATGATTAACCATATAAGTTGTAAATATTTATTTTTATGCACGTTAGAGTAGTTTAATTTTACTTGAACTCTTCCTCCAGATAACCTTTGGTAATATCTACTATTGTTATACTTCATCCCTCCTTATCATTCTTGTTAGTGTTCTGAATATTTTATTCGGTTGCTTGTGATATGATGTGTGCTTGTATTGCTTGTGCGGATGCTGATTTTTATTTTCGCTAGAATCGTTGATAAATACTTCAATCAACGGTAGAATGTTATTGTTACCTCCGTCTTTGTCGATTTCACACATTTTTTTAAATTGACTGTTATTATAACGAGCGCATGTGCACTCCTCGATATTTTCCAAAACATTTGATATAAAAAATTGAAATTGGAAAAACTTGTTATAGAAGCTTTAGATCACTTCTTGTTTCATTTTAACTGACTGCAACTTTAGTGTACCTTTTCACATTCTTGATATCTGAAGATACTTCTGAATATAATCATTTTGATTAGGTACAATTTGGCAGACATTTTAAATTATATATAAAAATGTGTTTTTCATTCGCAATGATTACAATAGCTGTTTGTTTAGAGCTCGGTTTAGAGTCGATTTACATTTTAAATGTAGTTTTTACCGAATAACATTATTTTTACAAATGAAGGATAATTCGGTAGGAAAATAATTCAGTGTCGTTTTATTGAAATGTTCTTAGAGTTTTTACGCTGTAAATTACAATCATAGTTTTTACTAATGACAGATACATATTTTTTAAGGTCGCACACAAAGGGAAAACAATTGAAGATAATTCCCAGGTTAAATTTCGTAACTGCAATTAAAATCCCGATCTCCATAAAAAGTGAAATGCTAAAACGACAAACGACAAGAAGCTTTTTAACCCGATTGAAATATCTGCATGAATTTATTAATAACCATGAGTTCGGTTTAATCAATTTGTAGAGATAACACAGGAACTATAGAATTAAATGTGAATGCTTCATCTTACGGATTTGTACGTCGAACATCTATAGAATATTCTCCGAGATACGAGTGTTTTATAAGCTCCGTCTTCGAGAATCAATTGCTTGTCACCGATGCTTTATCTTTCTTATTTATCTCATCGATTTTATTCAACCTGATGCCTTTGAGCGTTAATAAACCAGATACATGCAATAAGTAGCTCAATGTATTTTATGCAAATCAACCTGTATCAATTTTTCCTCTAAAATTAATTTGAATTTAAAGTAAATCTTAGTTTAACTTTTTATTGTGAATAGAATATACGTTTGTTTCTCGTTTTGTAAGCAGTTAAGCAGAATTCATATCTGCATATACCATATTTTTACTGATAGGTATTGAGAGAAATATATTTTTGGGAAATGATAGTACCATAAGATATGAGCGATTGGAATCTCAGCAACGAGTTTATATAGTCATATCTACGTAATTTATATATAAAGGAATTCACAAACTTTCGTGATTTATGTAACTTACAGTTTATTTTTCTAGCATAGAAAGCAAAATGTGAAGACGACATTCGTTTTATTAAAATACACACTTCCCTATCTATAAGAATTATTTTAAAATTGACTTACCGCAAGTATGTAATGAATATTATTTATATAGAGGTTTTAGTCGCTACATAAAAGTTTATTGTTCAATAATGGGTTAGCTTCAAGCAGAAGGATAAAAGAAAATTAAGTAGGTGTTCAAATTATTAAAGATTATCTGCTGAAATATATCCAATAATTCATTACTTTGTTTTTGGTAGGGGTACCTCTCTAACAATTTGATGTATTAATTTAATATAATGAGGACTAAAATATTAAATTTGAGATAGAAGTTTCAAATTCGACTGACGTTAGAAACAACTTTTTCCTACAATATTTTTAATTTTTCTTAAGTAACTCTTGTTACAATTTCAGATTTCGTTATTTTTAAGCACTCTGTACGATATATCGACGTTCTGGCTAAGGATTTTTCAAAATAAGCAAAACTTTTTATAAAAAATAACTCTTGCTCTAAAAGTGGAAAATAAAAAAGTTTACAACTAGGTACTGTCACAATACTTTCTTTAAATTAGTCATGTGTCTTTAAGGGCATAAGGGGTAGAGTAGCTGTTGAGAGAAACTTCACCCTTTAGACTAAGGATATTGTGTCACTTTACACTTATGAAAACGATTATATTTATTTATTTAATAATTTTTCGAGATGTACAGGGTGATTCCTATAACGTTATCACCTCAATTTTTTTGTTTGGGTTTGGAAATAAAAAAAATATTTAACGTAACTTTCAAAATTTTCAAAAATATCAACAAAAAAGCAATTGAAAGTCTAATAATAGTGATAAAAAAACAAAGCAATGTGTTTTTTTCTAATGGAATGCCCTGTATATTTTTACAATTTTGAAAAAAGATTTAAAGTATCTTTCCAAAAATATAACAACATATTTAGTAAAATACTGATAATTGAAATAATTTAACACCGAGTTGGCTTAGAAAGTTTTTTTAATTGTCATTTAAATAGTAACTCTTTACATTGATTAAAAGTTAAAAATGCCTTACTCGGCAGAATAAAAACCAGATTTAGAATGTTATTTAATTAGTGATAAACGATAAACGAGTTTAGGGCATTGTTCATTAGACATTTTAGTAATGCAAAAATTCGAATTAAATATTACACCTACATTGGTCGAAAAAAATCAAGTGGGCTAAAATATTTCTCAAACAACGACAGTCGCATCTTAAATCGTCTCTATAGAATCAAAAAATGTAAAAATATAGTGTGTTGCATTTAAAATTTCATATTTCATTTTCGACGAAACCGGAAATGACAGAAATGTGACAAATATCGAATAATTTGCATTTTCCCCCGTATATTATGTCCTTCAAATCTCAATCTTATATTTAGAAAGCTCTGGGTGCTATGACTTGTCTAATAATTTCGATGACTCCCGGTATATAGGGTGTTCTATTTGAAAAAAATTAGATTTAGGTTTGAAAATGGCGATGATTTTTCATTAAATTTTATTAAAACTTTGCATCTCATACTGAAAAATAAAAATCTTGGTAAAGTCCTTATAACACAGATTCTAAAAGCGAAAAAATATACAGGGTGCTCCGTTTAAAAGAAAGTCCAATTTCGTTGCCTCACATTTGTGGTACACCCTGTATACTCAAAAATAATTTCAAAAGGTAGCACAGCACATTTGCGGCTCAATAACTTACAGATTAGATACAGGGTGTCTCACCGGGAACTGAATCGATCGATATAGGAAATAATATAAAAATAATGTAAGATCGAGAACAAGAAAATTATATTAATAAAAAATTAAGAATTATCTTTCAAATCCGAATCACACTAGTAAAATAGGTACATTGTTCTGAACAAAAAATTTTTGTTTTGCAAATTGAAATTTTTTTCGTTGGTGGTCTTTATCTGAACCACCTTTGAACCCACTATAACGAAATTTTGTACACAGGGGTTTTTAAAGGTGTTGCATAAGGATATCCAACTAGATATTTTCTTAAAAAATCGCTAATATAAATTCTCGAAAAATCCACCCTTACGATAGCATAAAGGTACGCCAATGATGTTTCTCAAATTTTACTACGTCATTACATTCTAATTGGGGGTAGTGAAGAATCACCCAAATTTAAAAAAATCGCATCAGTATAGTTTCTGAGATTTATGAGTGGCTCCACGTTACTTGCGACACGCTGTGTATGTTATGTTATATTTTTGGAAAAATAATTTAAATTTTTTTTTCAAAATTGTAAAAATATACAGGGCGTTTCATTTAAAAAACATTGCTTTGTTTTTTCTCACTTTTGTTTGACTTTCAGTTGTTTTTTTGTTGAAATTTTCGAAATCTTTGGAAAGAATACTATAAATTACGTTTAATATTTCTATTTTATTTCTAAAGACAAACCAAAAAATTGGGATGAGAACCTAGAATATTAAACTAATTTTTTTTTCGTTACTTCTACATATCAATGAAAAATTTGTACCTACATATTTATTTATAAAATTAAATTATTTTTTGAATGTAATGAGGGACGATGCTAATAACCTAACCTCAAAATAATTACCTATTATAGCTGAGTAGGTACCAGAGAAGATACTGTAACTAACGCACTCTATAAAATATAACATGAGCATTGAGCAATATCTCCATTCTTATCATCGACTATGAAAACATACCCCGTATCCCGTATTATATTTTCTCTGATAAGGAAACAAATTAATAAAATTTTGTGAATTTAACACCCTCAATATTGAAAACGAAAAAAGTCCAATTATTGGAATAAATTGTCTTGGTATGATCGAGAAATCTTACAATTAAGTAGCATCTCAATTTTTTACAAACACTCTGTATAGTCATGTATGACCAAGGTTGGCATGTTAAAAATAAAATGTTTAAAACAAATGTTTTTTATGTGTTAAAAAAAATAAAAAAATGAATAGAACCTTTTTTGTAGAGAATTTGATAACCTACAATTATAATAAACCTCATTGACCTCTGAGTCATAGGAAACGAGATTTTCGCGAAAAACCGTGCCTCGTGACCTTCGATATCTTGGCCGGCACGATATCGATGGGGATTTTTTATCCGTATATTATAACATCTAAACGAAGGTGTTAAAAAAAATTTAGCTAACTGGGAATTTTTTCGCAGTTGAAATATAAAATGACTGGTCTATATGTACATAATTACTACATATATACCAACTTCACTTTAATAAAACCCCATATTAATCTAAAACTCTTTGTTAAAATGGTAAGGGGCGGAATAATTTTAAGCAATATTAAACATTATGGCTTGGGAATATACGTTCAAAAATGTTATGTATCAAAATAAACAATTTGTATCTCTTATATAAAAAGTTGTTCGATCCCCTCATTCCTCTCTAGAAATAAATCCTGCGATATTTGTATCACGTTTTTTACAATTTCAATTTGTATATTAATGATTTAGTGCAAATGAATAGCTTCAATCTATTCATTTGTTTTTTGTTTTAATTGCCTCGTGAGGATATCCGAAATACCAGTTTAATAACTGTCAATACCAGCAGGGTGTTTGTGTAAACAACACGAGCCACTCCCTGGTGGGGATTGTGAAGCCCGGATGGCACCCTCAATCTATCGTCTGTATAAAGCGGATTCGGGAACACATGTGCTCTGTTCTGAAAAGAGTTATTCCAATCTCTGATATCTGTAAGTGGCATTTGTTCACGTGAAACCTTTTATACTGGCAACCAACGTTGCTATGTAAAATGTACATGGTGAGCCAAGTTGACTGATAATAGTTGCCCACGAGCCGGTTTTTCTTTGTGTTGTAGTTATTTTGCAAAATTATTCATTGCAATTTTTGGTATGTTTATATTTAGATGCTGGACATCATTAGTATATTATTACAAGGTGTTAATGTAGAAAGTTCGGGTACGATTATTTGTGTCTTTAAAGCTATAAATTAAATTATAATAATATAAAAAATGTATGCCAGTAATTATTTATTTGGAAATGTTTATTGAGTACAAGAAATAAATATTTAAATATGATGCGCCAGTGAATCGAAATACTCCAGTGAGTAGTGACCGGAATATGTCAACTTGGCGTAAATTGTCAAAGACTAAAGTCTCCAATGCTCACAGTTGCATGAAAGACCACCCTCTGAAGCTGTCAGCTTTAATTATTATATCGAATACATTGTATCATCCATTAATCGAGCGTTAAGGTAAATGAAGCATCACATGCTTTTCAATGCATGCGTTAATACTGCTCCTTTGCACACAGGTCATCGTACGAATACAAGTTGTACTGGACAATGAAAAAAAAAGCCTATATATTTTTTATGTTACCTTTTAACTGCATTCATATTGCCATTATATTGGAGTTTATTGAAATCGATTGATTTGTTTCTTAACGTATATAAGAAAAATTTTCAAGAAAAGTTAAACGCTGTCCTACGATTAAAAAACAATTTTATTTATAGGGTGTTTCAGTTTTTTCGTTCATAACATCTGTAAACGGTAGAACATCAAACATCAAAATAATAGGAGTCTTTCCTATAACATTTTTCTCTAAAACGCTTAGTTTTCAAGATACAGGGCGTTAAACTTTTAAAAAATTATTACTATTTATTCATTATCTCCTAAACAATTAAAGATTTTTTGTTCAAACTTTGTACACTTTAGACATAATAAATGACCAATTTTTTGACTTGCAAAAAGTTTTTCAGAGAAGGGCAGTGGCGTAGTTATGGGGTTCAGTCCGTATTTGAACCCCTTAAACTTCTACGTCAATGACCAGAAATTATATTTTTAGACAAATTTTAAAACTTTGATGTATTTCCCATAAAAAAGTATTCTTGATCAAAGTCGCTAGGAGGCTTTCTGTTCGAGATATTTAGATTCTTTCTAATTAGTGGTATCATATGCAACTTCTATTGACAGGCTATTTGCTAAACAAATTAAAGAATTATTTTAATACATATTTATTTAAAATTATAAAAAATTAATAATTTACAATAAATGCTCAAAATGATATCTATTTTCTTGGATGCTACGGCGAAAACGATTTTTTAACGATCGTCTTGTAGGAATTAGCATATTATTATTTATTATTACACGCTTCTCGAATTCTATTGAGTAGATATTCTCTATTGTGAACCGGTGTCGCATAAACCTTATGTTTTAAGTAGCCCCAAGCAAAAAAATCCAGTGGATTGAGGTCGGGTGATCTAGCAGGCCAAGCAACTGGTCCGCTTCGCCAATCCACCTTCCCCATACTTCCTACTTAACCATTTTCGAACTTGGCTTCCGTAATGTCAGGACAACCATCCAATTGAATCCATGCATTTAATCTCTCATTGAGTGGTATTTCATCCCACGTCATCATGATTAGTTTCCAGAAATACTAAAAATGCTGCGGCAGTCAGTTTGTCTGGTAAAATGTATGGTCCAAAAATATTGTTATTGTAAATTCCAAGCCAGACTTTGACACTGAATTCTTCTGGTAAATTTCTAGGTCTTATACCATGCGGGTTTTCATGAGCCCATAAATGTAAATAGGAAATGTGGAAATTTATAACTCCCCGTCTAGTAAAAATTAAAAAAACCTAAATATCTCGAACAGAAAGCCTCCTAGCGACTTTTATCAAGAGTACTTTTTTATGGGAAATACATCAAAGTTTTAAAATTTGTATAAAAATATAATTTCTGATCATTGGCGTAGAAGTTTAGGGGGTTTAAATACGGACTGAACCCCATAACTACGCCACTGCCTTTCTCTGAAAAACTTTTTGCAAGTCAAAAAATTGGTCTTTTAGTATGTCTAAAGTGTACAAAATTTGAACAAAAAATCTTTATTTGTTTAGGAGATAATGAATAAATAGTAATAATTTTTTAAAAGTTTAATCTTAATCTTAATATCTTGAAAACTAAGAGAAAAATGTTATAGGAAAGACTCCTATTATTTTGATATGTTCTACCATTTACAGAAGTTATGAACGAAAAAACTGAAACACCCTGTATATTTAATATAGGTTTCTCTCTCTCCTATTCTACTTCTCAAGTAAATTTTTTGTGAAAACTTTTTGTTACATGCGTTATTTTTAAAGCTATCTAGGAATATTAAAAAAAAGACAAAGATTCTTGAAAATGTTATACATTTATTTGTAAAACTGTTTCAATATTTTTTTCGTAAAACCTACCCGAAATTGGATTCCATCTTGAACCAGATACTCAACTTTACTAATATTCTAAAGTTGCAAATCTTATTAATATTAAAAATGTGATAAGACTCTAAAAAACTATAAATACGGTACTCGTTCATTTGCCTAATATAAATTATATATTTTTGTTAGGTGTGATTTAGGAAAAACATTTAATATCAACAAACATGAACCGAGTAAAACAAAGAAATTAAAATATCAGTTAAATTATACTTAGGCAAGATATTAATCGGCGTATCTCACTTAGCTATAATGCTTTATTGTAACTTCAAGGCTTTTCCTCTTATGCTCTAGAACCTATGCCGTTGCTTGTTGTTCCATTTATTCAAACACCTGGCTGCCTAACTACCTCTTATATGTGGACCATGAACTTTGGTCGTCAAGAAAGGTGATTGTAATTTGAAAAATATTAACTGGCCGTTCCTTTCCCTCAATTGTTGCTTAAGTCAAGCTAATTGGCCTTCAAATGAGTGTCGCTAACTTTTTTTTTCAATTTGGTTATTAATTTCACTGTTTTTACTTTAGTGAGCTTTACGGACTTTCGCTTTGACTTCAGTGGGTTTTATAACCTCATCGACCTACATTTTTGCATGTTTAATGTTCCCTTTAAATTTTTCATTGGCTGAAAAGACGGCTTCCTGCTGTTCTTTTTGACATTCCATAATCTCTGTTCCTCCTCCCTCTTCTTTCTTTTTTTGGTATTTCTGTTCTTACCTTCATTTTCTTGATTTTTTCGTTCTTGGTCTTCTTTTATCATCTTAACATTTACATCTTAGTCTGTCATACTTTATACCGTCATTTCATTAAATTCGTCTCCTCTCCCTTCGGTTTCTTCAACCGTCATAACAGAATAACAAATTAATTTGGAATGTTACTATGTTATATTCATTTTAACACGTATTATATTTGGCATTGCAAAAGCTGTAGGTTGCATTGGTTACAATACAATTTACTTTCCGTAAGACAAGCCGTTATGCAATCAACTTGAAAGTAAATAAAATGTCAAATGTAATATAACACCATACTGCCATAAGAGTTGTTTAAAGACTGACGGTATTCCTTAAGAAAAATGATTACTTCCACTATGACTTAGTAGTCTATTAATAAAAAAATTAAATTATGAAATGAAATAGGTATAACAGTAATATTTCGAACTTTGTTTTCAAGTATTTTTTACAGACTTACAAACTTATATTCTAAAAATTGTTTATTGGACGACTATGTTCGTTAGAATTTGCTTTTGGTTTTTGCCAGTGCTCAGTATCGTAACTTTTTGTATTCAGTAAATAGTAAATTAGAACATATAATATTTATGTTAAAATTTTAATGTTGTTTTTCTTCTCGATACCCGTGCTGTTTTTGGTCCCCTAAAGAATTTTGAAAATCAGATGTCTGCTCTCAAACAAATCCTATTGTATTTTCTGTGGAATACATTGATCGTTTTAGTACACAAAGGATTGCGTGAAGGCGCCTTTTACTGTCATACGCATAGTAGGTCTTTGAGTATCAATAAATGGTTATTAGCCAAACTGCCAGATGTTCCTTTTTGTGTTACTCGCAAAGGTGCCCATTTACAAGGAATAAACCGCTCAGAGCGTCATATTCATATATACAGTGTGGAAACCATTATGGAAATTATGTACATTGCAATAATATACAATGTGTCCACGGTAAAGCGATATTATAGGTGAAAATGACAAAAAATGTTTGAGTATAAACACGATTCTGCTCTTGCTTGATCCAAAACTTATTTTCAGTGTATTAAACTTTCAAAAAGTACAAAGGGCTCTGGGTAAACAGCCTTTTCTGTGCAAGAACATAGTTTATTATTCTTGAACCTTGTGGTCCCTGCTAAGAACAAAAAAAATCATAGTGGTCTCTGGTCTCTGATCAAAAAAAAGGTTGGGAACCACTGGATTATAATTTATCGTTCATTGCTTCTTTTTTAAAATCTCTAAGTTCATCTTCTCAAATTTTTGAACTTTCGGTTTCTTCAAAATCATCTTTCTCTTCATGAGTGAACTCATTTATTTTTCCAAGCATGCTATTTTCTTTATTCTGTTCTTTATTTGTCAAAATACTCTTTTATTTTTCTCTGAGGTTTTTATTAATTTAAATTTCTGTTTATCACAGTTTTGTTTCATACTGAAACATTTCGTCTCCTAAAACTTTACTCATATCTTAAATTTTTGAACTTCCGGTTCTTCGAAATCATCTTTCTCTTCTTGAGTGAATTCATTTATTTTTACAGGCATGGTATTTACTTTATTCTGATCTTCATTTGTCAGAATACTCTCTTATTTTTCTCTGAAGTTTCCATTAAATTTAAATTTCTGTTAACCACAATTTTGTGTCTTAGTATATTCAATCAATTTACTTGCTTTTGATCTTCTACAATGAACAATAAGTTTTAATTCTCAGTCATCAGATTTCCATCTTTTCCGTTTGTTATAAATATGTAGGTATTGCAATCCAAAATTTTTAAGTGATTGAAATGTGGCCTTAAAAGCAATAATTAAAAAATAGTAGTCACAGGTTTTTCAAGTTTTTTATTTATTTATCTGTTATGCATATTAGCTGTACTATTTTTCCCCAAAGTGTATTATCGGGTTTGGATTTAGCCCATTTTTGTGATGGATTTATTTTTAAGTTCTGTAACCCCATTGTGCTCTGTTGTGTAAGGCGTACATGCGCAACTTCACAAAACAATTTGCATGAAAAATCTAGAACCATAAAATTCAATTTGAGTTGATTCCAATTTTCAGAACGAATGAAGCAGAGTCGATTTGACCACAAATTCTGTCTATTAGTTATTTTATTTCTGCAAAAAATAGTACACCTTGAAGCCCTCAGGATGTACCTAAAAACTTTATTCTGTGAGTATGTGTGCACACGTGTGTATTGTGTATGCTGCATCCGGGTTAGGGAATCATCTTCTATTAGCACCTGTTCGTTTCACAGATGTATTTCTGTGAGTTGTGCCACGCCGATCTAAATAATTGTACCTATAATAACCATTAGAATTAAAGTAATATGCGATTGAAAATTTATGAACCCTGTATATGATTTACGTTATATGATGTTTCGTAGCAAAGATCGTACGATCCATCATAAAAGTATTTTAGTATTGGGTGCCCCACTGTGTCAGCGCTTTCAAATCGTCTCCTATTCCTTTAATTTAAATTTCAATTTAGCAAGGAACATAAAATTTTTATAGCCTTTGAAATATATGGCGTGAATGCGTGAAATGATTTATTCACTCATTTATTTTCTTATTGCACAACGTATCTTTTCGCTTCGCTAGAATATATTTTCGAAATTACTACAGTACCCTCATTTACTGCTATTATTGACGAACTTATAAAATATTTTTATTCAATGTATCGTTAAATTACCATTCAATCAAATAGTAAAGTTTCATATCAATGTTTAATATTTATTTTGTTTAAAGAGTTCGGATTTAATTTTAAAAATATTAATAATATGCAAAATTTAATTTTTATCGATTACCATCACGTCGATGGCGAACTCTGCTCTGATAAACAGAATAAGGATTCATTACTGAACAATAACGTATTTTAATATTCATTACAGGATACGTGATTTATTCAACAATTTAAATTATGATGGACATAAATTACATATTACCTATATCTTAATATAATTTGAAAACAAATAGGAAAATATATTATAAATTAACCATAATCTATTTAAAAAGTAACACCGTTGTTTTCAGTTGGTATTAAAATTAAAATGAAGTTTATCCAAAAACATCAACTATTTTATTTTCTATACAAAATTTAATTTTATTGAATTGCTTCTCCACAACTTTGAATATATTTTTCATTCAGATTTTTTTTTTCAGGTAAGTGATCATTAGTACACATAAGCCTTATATGGTAAGCAGATTTTAATATTACTTAACCTTTTATAAATATGTATATGTATTATCAAATATTCAACCAAATTTTTTTTCATTAACGCCTGAAATTTTTAAATATTTTATTATTAATTTTTTTCTCAAATATATTTTTTGTTTATCAGTCAAAATAATAAAAATATTGTAGGTAATTAAAAACTACTGTGTTTTTTTGTAACTATACGAATTTACCCCCGTTTTGTATGTATGTTTTTGCTGATATTTTGATGGACATTACTCTAGACTTCCACGTACTTCCACTAAACTTCCCATAGACCACAATACCGGAATTTTAGTGGATGTACACCTACTCATCTACTTCTACTTGCGGTAGCACCTTACATAAAAACTCGTAGTATTGGGGAATTAATTAAAATATCTTCTCCAGCTTCTCCTATAGCTAGTATTAAGAACTATTGGATTATTTATATTTTTGTCCTTTATCACTGGTTAGTTTATTATGAAGTTTTTTTATATACATTATATGGTGTATACGTATACATTTGATTTTTTCTTCTCTCATTTATCAACCAAGAGGAATATATGAGCTATATTTATCAAATTACTTTGGAATGTCGTAAATTATCGGACTTTTTAGTTAGGTACCTCATTTTGGCATTTAGTAAGATCGAAAAATACTTTCACTAAAATGCCATTATCGTTTCTTAATTGTTTCTTATAAATTCACTTACTGCTGTAATATGTATATATATAGGCAAAGGCGATGAAAACCTGAATAATAATCTTGTAAATTTCGATCTCCTGCTATGCAGGTGTCAGTTTACAAATTATCTACAGTCTTTATTACATCATGTCCTATTTATGAATTCAAGTCAAGATATATTTTGCCTGAAAAACAATAATTGGCTTATTTTATGTTTGACTGTTTTTTAATGCCGGACATTGCAGAACTTAATAATAGCTGATTATAAGTCGAAATAAGTAGTGTCTTTGTTATTTACCAAGGTCCACTGAATTCTGTGAACAATTTGCAAAACTACTTCTTGGAAAATTAGCTTATGTATGCCATATACATATATATATGCCGGTCAGTAGACGTAATAAAGTGGAAGAACGCAAGCGAAGGACATACGCCGATCATCTTGTACCATCAGTCAGTGCACAGGGTTAGGTGGTGTGGTGTTAGAAATGGGAGATGGCTAATCAATACTGAAACATACTATGGAACAAGTCGGGTAGTTCGAACTAATGGAACTGTTCCCAACCAATAAATTAAAGCATATACGAGTGTCATTCAAATCAACTTAATTGCTTAGTACGTAGCCCACTTTTGAATTGCTTGAGGTACCTCCAATCATTCCTCACGTGCCAGTAAAGAAACGGACCTATTCAAAGAGCGAATGGGAATTGAAACCGATCCTTGTTGGACTCATGAAAATGTACGTATTAACCATCTCCAAGTGGTGCGAATATAGGTCACAGGCCGTCGTCTACGTTATTCCTACCTACACTAATAGGATTTTTTCGCGACTTCCCGTTTGATCAACGGTAACAGTAAAATTGTAACCGTTCTGTATTCGCGAGCTAGCGGGAATAGGGCAGTATAGTGTTGACGTCACTTAATGATGTCATTAATTGTAAAACGGGAACTGATTTACTTCCCGGTACCTTGACTGAAGTTACAAGCGGTTATGACTTGAAAAGTAAAAGCTTATGTTCTTTGGTTAATTAAGTTGCCGACGTGGTTGTTTCCCTGCGATTTTACCTTGTTATATGTTCATAATAAACCTTTTTCCGGCTGTGTAGGATAATTTCCACCACGAAATTTTTTTTTATAAAAAATGCTGTGTCTCCTTCTAAAAGCGTCTGTAATAGTTTTTCAAAAGTTTCCCCGTTTCATTCGAAATAATTGGAAAAAGGTGTGATCATAGTATCTCTCCAGCCAAATATTAAATTATGGTTAATTATTTGTCGAAAATGTTGTTCCCTCAGTTTTCCAGCCCATATTTTCGTGGAAGTGTGAATTTAAGTAATTGAACACTTCCACTAAGCCCCTATCAAAAAATATATCTTCTAATAGAATATTTAAAAACATTTTTTAACATTTTGTGGTAGTACGCCAAAACAGAAATAACCTACCCAGCTGATCTCTGAAATTACCGAAATCCAAATTCCAGAACCCAGAATCAAAACAAATAACAAACCGCTCATGTAACCAATTCATTTTCGTGAGTTCACGTCGAGAACAGCCAATTTTAAATATTAGAAAACGAGTGGGGATAACCGCTGATCTGACAACGGTCCTGAACGGGAACTCGCGAAAAAATCCTTTATGTAAAAATACGTTTCCGCGGGAGATTGTGGTGTAGTGGTGTTTGGAACGCATGATTCTCCATTTGTGATTGCATCATGACATAAAATCTAGTATTTTCTTTCTTTTTATCTTAATTCGGTCTTCTCTAATGCAGTTTTGCAGGTTGCTCGGAAATTTTCTTTCGTATAAGTATATAGCTAATAAAGTGAATATTTTGAAAGATTTTTAAAAAAACAAAAGAATATTCGTAATTTCCTCATTTCTAAATATTTTTAATTTCTGTACAAACGTTCTTAAGACAACTTTTTAAGTCTAATCCATGCTGTTAGCCAATATTTGAAATTTCGTTTCACTTTTCTTGAAGTACATATCATCATGTTTTTTTTCTTATGGACATCTTATCCAATTTTTATGTTTTTTGATTATGCCTTTTCTCCTGAACTTGATTTAATATTATTATTATTATTTGCTAGACTGTTGCCACTTGTTTTATTATTTTTAAGTAAAATAAACCAAATATAATCAAATTGCACCAAAAAATAAACAATTGATTGATTAAGATTCCTGTGTATGTGGAATATTAAGAAGATTTATAAATAAGGAATTTTTGAGGAAATTTTCAAAATAAAAGTTTTTTAAAAATATTTTTCATATATTCTGCAACAACAGCAGACATGTTTTCAATGGATATTGTCAGACTCCAAATTACGCAAATTATCAAATCAAACTGGTAATATTCTTGTAAAAAAAATGTTACAATCTCGTTATATCTATCATCTAGGTATATTTACATCAGCTACTTACTGTTAATGTTATGCTGTTATGCCCTTAAAATTATTGCCATTGCCCATATAGGTGAAGTGAGGTTCAATATATTTAATACCTTTGATTCTATTTTTTACTCTTGCATGTTTCAGCATGGCAGCGTGGCATGTAGGTATGTGTTATCAGGTAGTTTACTAAACGTCAAATATAATTATTTCTGCTAACATATCAATTTAAATTTTCATATGTAAAATTAACTGCAATCATGACGATAGTAAATAGTAATTGATATAAACCACCAGTCTGTAAAATAAGTCTCAAAAAGAATTAATAGTCCGCACGATTGCAATTTGTCCTGCTTGTCATACATTATGCACACTATAAGCTGTTGAATAATATTCAACCTTTAAGAATCCACTCAGCATTGGTCAACTTGTTTCGAATTGTGATAGGCTGTGCAGATTACATTTTAACCTGTTTAACATATTACATTGTTGTATGGTAAACAGGTAGACAGGGATTGATATAATCATTTTTGTTGTATGTTGTTTTTATTCGCTTTTAATTATAGCTCAAAATTGACGTTCACTGTTATTAGCTGTATATATCAATAAGGAATTTAAAATCAGACATTGGCGCACTGTAGGGTTTTAAGGCCCGGTTACAAAGTATAAGTGTTGCGAAAATTCATGCGAGACAATTGAATTTTAACTTTGGTCGATTTAATGGTTGTATTGTAAAGTTATTGTGACCAAGACTTATGCTATATACAGGGTGGGGCATTTAAGTTGACAATCGCAAATAACTTGAAACAAAGCATTTTAGAGGAAATGTTTCAGACAGAAGTTTCATCATTAGTTAGTTCAGCGTAACGTAAAATAAAGACAATTTGCCCTATAAACTACTTTGTGTAAGATTTACACTACAGGCTGTTATAAATGGAAATTTTTTAAAAATAATTGGCCATAACTCAATTTTAACAAAATATAGCTTTTTGAAATTTAGCATAGATAAGTTGTTCTGTATTCCTTATCGGATTGTGGTTACAATTTTTTTACTAAGAATACAGCGGCGTGCGTATGGGCTAGCCAAAAAATATTTGTTTTGCAAATAAAGGTACGCCTCTGTATAACTTTTTTGTATCTTTCAATGTATCGATTAAATGCACCGTTTTCGAGTTAATTAATTTCTATAAGTTGAAAGAAACTAGCACCAAATGCTGACTTGTAATAAAATAATTTTAATAACAATAACAAAGTAAACAAATAGGTTTTGACATTCAGAACTAAGCATTTTCAGACTCTTTGTTATTGAGTTGCTTCAGGTTAAATCATTCAGATGCCTTTTAAGCTTTCCAATTAAGAATATGCTGATATACACTTCGTTCGAAAATATCGCAGTCAATTTCCTAACAATCGACAGACACATCCACATGTCCACATGTCTTTGCGAATGTGCACCAAAAATTCGTTACTGAATGCTAGGATAGGATTCCTAACCATCGTAACGCTAATAAAATAAGAAATAAGGAGAATTAACCGCATCCTTCGTGAATTTAACAGAAATCCACGGACAAGTCAAAGAAGAGTGTACCCAAAATACTAAACAATAATGACAATATAGAACGCAAAGAATAGTTCAGACCCGAAATCCCATCTGTCGAGTGGAACGAAAGAACGAGTGACGATGACATGTGACTAGCGACAGGATGATTTTCAGAACTCTAACTGGCCACAAAATTGATTCATTTATTTCGTGAATACCCCTGTCAGTACCATTTTAATTTCTGCAGTCTTTTAGTATTGTATGAATATGAATTAGATGTAAAAATAATATTTTTGTCATTACATACAGCAGATGGTCAAGTTAGTTTGGGCGCTCGCATAAATAGGTATATGGGAAATAATATAGTGTCTAAAACTTAAATCGCGGCGTCATAAAGTCAGACTTTTTGAAATGTGTCCTAAAGATTACGATAGCGAGTGTGGCATTTCTACACCTGGATAGAAAATTTTAAAGTTATATTGCATCAATAAACTAAGTATAAACACACAATTTTACGTCTAAAAATGTTGTTTTTCCAAAAAATATAAGTACTACTATAGTGGAGTCCGTAAGTCGGTATTTTGGCTAAAAAAGCCGACGAAATTCTGCCCCCCCCCCCGTTTTCGAGGGTGCTGAAAACGAAATACAAAGTGGATGAAGTGTTCAGCGACCGCAACCCCCTCAAATGGCCAAAAACTACCCCTTATTCGCGTTTCTTCGTTGTAGGGCTAGTAAAACCCGTGATTGGAGGAAATAAGCTGAAAAATCATTGGAGTTTGATAAAACGGGACGGATAACAGCAGGAGAAGACCTTTAGCTACCCCTGAGGGTTGTTACCACCCTTCTGAAGGGTTGAATAATGAATCTTCTTTTCTTCTTCTTGTAATCTATATACCTCCGTTTTTGGGGATGCTGAACAAGAAAAATATAGTTTTATCAAGGTCTGACCCTTCCTACCCTCTCAAACAGGCAAAAACCCCCCTCCTAAGCTTTCGCTAGTAAACATGCTCGGCAGCGCGGGGTTGAAAGGGATTAGCTGGGAACATAATTAGAATTGGATGACAAGTTAATAAATAAATAAATAACTTTATTGATCTTTAAAACTACACAAAAAATACAGATAAGATAAGTCAAAATTATTATTATAATATATTATTATAATTATTATATATTATATTAAGTAAAGGGTAATGGCAGGGGAAGGGGTAGTAAGTGTGACCTTCCGACCTTCTAACCCCGCACTGCCGAGCATGTTTACTAGCGAAAGGTTTTTATCCGGAGGAAGGGTCAAACGTTGATGAAACAAATTTTGTATTGATCAGCATCCCCAAAAATGAAGGTATAGAAATTACAGAAATAAGAAAAAAAACTCATTTTCAACCCTCCAGAAGGGTTGTAACAATCTCCAGGGGTAGCTAAAGGCCTTCTCCTGCTGTTATCCTTCCCGTTTTATCGAACCCTAATGAATTTCCCAGTTAATTTTCTCCAATCACGGATTTTACTAGCCTTACAACGGGAAAATTCGAAAAAGGGGTAGTTTTTGCCATTTGAGGGGTTGCTGTTGCTAAAACTTCATCCACTATGTTCTTTGTTTGCAGCACCCTCGAAATCGGGGGGATAGTAAGTTTCGTTGTTGCAGAATTTTGTCGGCTACTCTTCCTAAGAATTGAAAATGTTAAATACCTACTTAATTACCTCCGAGAAAATTTTCTGATGAAACTTCAACAATCCTGCGTAATAAAATAAGTCAATAGTTGCTAAAGAATAGATTGAAATTTTATTGTAAAACTGTTGTAAAAATTACCAGTGACACTTTTTGGTGTTACTGTCGTATCTTTGTGCAAAGTTAAAGTTTGCATATTTTTAAAGGACCTAGAACCAAATCTTCTTTAAAATGTATTTTAGTCGAATTAGCCGAAAATGTCATTTTGTAATTTCAAGTCCTTCTATAAAATGTTATCTAAGGCATGAAGCTCACAAATTAATATTTTTGTGTGCAGTTCACTAAAAAGAAAACTCTTCATTTTGATCTTGATTTTGAGTACCTTGTGTGTATGCCGTATGGTAACTTTTTATTAAGGATACTTAACCTACAGAATTGCACAGTTTTAGCTTATTCGACTGAAATACATCCTATTTACGGCCTCTTACTTATTTACGTAAAAGAGAGTTTATGTAGAAATAATAAACTATGTACCATTATTATTATTTTTCGCTTCTTGCGTATAACAGATTTTGATAAAAAGAAATTAAGTGTCAAAATGGCATAGTTTCACCTAATTCGACCGAATCATCTTTATATAAAGTTGGTTGTGAGGATTTAGGAATTAAGAAGTAATCGAAAATAATGATTTTTATGCTCATTTAATTGGAATTCTACTCTTTACCGTATTAGAGTTACCAATAGTTTATTCAATAGTGAATAAATACATCAGTGCTAAGAAAGCCAGTTCTTATCAATGAAGCATGAAATCCAAGTCATATGTACTTTGAAACATGACTACCAAGACTGATTGAAAATATTTTATCGGAAAAAAATTACGATTACAATTTAGGAGAAATTAAAGTTTTTTAAACATGTATTGTAAAATATGGATTTGCAATATATTTTTTAAACTGGCTAAACTTCATCGGATGCCACTGGTGCAAGCATTAATGTGACCCGATGTGACCATTAATAAGATAAGTTTTTTTTTTGTTCTCCTTTTCAATCACATAAGTTTTAAATCATCACTTTCACAATATTGCCTTCTTACTGTTTTGTATGTCATATATTTTTACGATGCTGTGGTTATAGTATAAGCCTATATGAACCACGAATTATAGTTCTGCAAAATTATAAGCTCGATAACAATAGAATATGGCATTACCATAAATTAAGTTATTAAATAATTTTCAAGGTTTCGCATTTATCACGTGACTTGGACTCATATATAAATATCATTACCAGGGAGTGACTGGTTTCGAGGATACGCTTAACTTTCAACAATAATTATTGAGATACAACTGATTTCAATGGAAAATAGCAAAGGTAGACTTAAAAGAAATAGGAACAGCTTATGAAAACACGCATGTATTTGCGCTATTGCAATGTAATATTTAAATCAAAGCGACATTCACATAATATGTAAAAATCAAACAAGACATATTCAGGACTACTCATGATAATCAATACAAATATATACGTGAACTCCATTGCTGTAGTTATTCAAAAGTTTCAACTTTTCACGTTAATGTTTGTTTGAAAAACTATATCTTTCCTCTGTGGAGGAGACATACTGATTCGGACAAAGTTGTAAATTTCGGTGTATCAAATTTCGTGAAATTCTGAGCGACTTCAAGTTTGTCTAAAATTCGACCAGATGCGTGCATCAAAAGATTAAATGTAAATTTTCAGAACAACGGCTTGTCATATCAAAAAGTGTCAAGAGACATTAAATTTTTTTCTTGCTTTATTAAATTAAACTGGGAACATGGGAAAATATCATTGGCGTACTACTTTTTTGTAAAAAAGAGCTTTAGTAAATCCATATATCTACCTACGCCCATGGTTAAGTAAAGTAGTAGTTTGTTATTCTAAAATAGGCCTAAATTGTATGTAAAGAATTGGTAAGTTTGGATTCGATACCTACTTCTTAGCATTCTGGAAATATAAATATAAATCCATATTTATTTTCAAACTTTAACACCCTGTATCTCGAAAACTAAGCATTTCCCAACCTATGTATATATGAACTTTTTTTAATAATATTCAAATGTCTATCGACTGTTAAAGTCCTGCTACAAAAAACTGGAACACCCTGTATATGCTCATATCCCCTTCTTGCACCAGGGTCTTCAATTTCTGTACTTTGGGCACGAAAAGTATATTTAACTAAAGTTGTTTCTCTTTTTTGAAAAAATTAGCAGTGACATATATCTCGGCAACAAACAGAAGTCGAGATAAGCTGATTAACCTGAAACCAGAACAATGCACATTTTAAAATTTCTGTTGATAATTTTAACATTTCTACGCAAGGAACTTAATAAAATTGACATTTCGGTAAGTGATATCTGCGGTAATAAAATGAATAAGTAATAATAATAAAAATAATAAGAAATACCACGCTATAAACAATATCCAGCAAATATTTAATTAATTATAGTATATTAAAAAGTTTATTTTTGCTAAATAGATAAGAGCATATTATTATATTAATGAGAAACATTAATATTGCGAAAAATGTAACAAAAACTTTAAGTAATGTGTTTAACACAAAGAGAAAACCCGAACTCAGCCAGCATCTTGATTTAATTAAGCTAACGATCGAATATATCAAGAGTACAGTATTTGTCTTCTAATCTAATTATACAATTAACTATTACAAATTGACAGTGACAAATAGAATTTCGCTTTTATAGCTACGCCTCACTTAGTTTTCACGTTTTGCGCCATATTCGCGAGACTTGAGTAATTCGATTTAATCAGATGCAGATATCTGTTAGTGCCGTTCTGTTAATTAATTATACAGTTTAAAAATATATTTCTTAAATGTACTTTATGCAATTTTAATTCTATTCCCTGTGAGGCATTTAATTGCCGATTAATTTGAAATTGTTAGTTTTAAATATTTTTTGTATCTAATCTAATTATAGTATCTAATCCTGGTGTCTCGTTTATTTTGAAGAATATGTTGACAGCGAAAGGAAACGCACAGTATATGGCATTTGAAATGTCAAAACGAGAACGAGCGAGAACCAAAGTAGTAGAATAAGCACAATAATATTCCGAATACATAATATAAAACGATGTACAGTAAATGGTTACCTATCTGAAGTGGTTATCACTAGCAATGTCCAATATTTGCAACCTTACCATTTTACACTTAAACAGTTTTATTTTACAAATTTTTACATATGAGGGTCACACGAAATAAATATTAGATATAAATGACTTTATTTAGGTTTTATACAAGCATAATAATAACAAAAATATTCAATTTTATATATTTATATTGATGCTCCAATTCTGAAATACAAAATCTATTTGACATAAAAATCATTGACACCACTTTAAAACGCTATTATTGTCGAATACTACAAAAATGACTACTTGACAAAATATTGGCTCAAATTAGGTACTAAAGTCCAAAGGAAATTACTTTGGACTTATGAATATTAGCCCAGGGTCGATCTGAAAATTTATATAGGAAACCTTGAACAAATTAGAGACAAGCTGAAATTTGGTATATAAGTTTGTATTGGGGTCCTTAAAATACCACCAAACCCCACCGGTAATCCGCCGTGCCTGTCACCCCTAAACAACCCCCGAAAGGGGTGAAAATCGGACTTTTTTTAGTTTTTTGGCAATATCTTAATAACATAGTTAAATACGAAAAAATATGAAGACAGAAAAATTAAAGAGTATAAAATTTCCTATAAAATTACGTTTAGCAGATATATTTTGCTTTACCAGTGGCGGAGTTATGATATTTTTAATAACTGGGTATTTTGTAAAAATACTCCCTAACATTACTTATTGGATTTTGACATTAAATATACATAACAATATATATGTATATGGGTATTTTGGTAAATACATTTAATACATCCTTACGTCAATAAATTAGAAACAAAAAACAAAAAGCGTACCAGTGGAGTAGATACTATATTTCTAATTTCATACATTATTTTGTATTAGCTAATAGAACTTTAACATTCTACGTTCCTATTAAATGTAACAAAATAATTATTTTAAATATCCATGGAATTTCTGTTAGAAATTGAGAGGAATTATTTTTATATTAATAATATTTAGGACATAATACCGCATAGCCCAGGGTCGATCTGAAGCTTTATATAGGAAACCACGAACAAATTAGAGACAAGCTGAAATTTGGTTATATAAGTTTGTATTGGGGTCCTTAAAATACCACCAAACCCCACCGGTAATCTGCCATGCCTGTCACCCTTAAACAACCCCCGAAAGGGATGAAAATCGGACTTTTTTTAGTTTTTTGGCAATATCTTAAAAACAAAGCTATATACGAAAAAATATGAAGACAGAAAAATTAAAGAGCATAAAATTTCCTATAAAGTTACGTTTAGCAGATATATATTGCTTTACCAGTGGTGGAGTTATCGTATTGCAAATTCCAGTATATTTTAATAAAATACACATTTCCCACAAAATCATTACGTTACATTAATATATTTTACGTCTTTTACACCAAAACAGATTAAAACTATAATAATACATAAAATATGAGTTTTTTATGTAGTGAGTAGCACAGTTGCTTTTTCTTAAATAAACTAAATACTTATAGGTTATGTTTAAGTAAATGAATGTAATGTATGTTTTTAATTACTTATTATCCAATATATTTTATCTGCATGTTGAGATGTCGTCTTCCGCCTGTAAATCCTCAACTGCCCTATTAAAACAGGTTACGACATGAGCATGCACTTTTGCAACCACCTGATGAACAGTTGCAAAAAATTTGTTTAAGGAACCCTTTGGGGTCTATATCTTGATCCATCTGGACTGGAGAGATTCTGGAATCACTAGAAATCCATCCCCAGTCCTGGAGTGGTAAGTTATTATTTAACCATGCTTGAACCTAAAAGTTAATCATACATGTAAATAAAATATGTATGTAGAGTTGCTGGATGAAATCTCCTATATGCATGGTACTGAGCTGCATTTATGATCGGTGGACGTGAAGCCAGATTAAAATCTTTATTTAAACTTTGCTTTGCTACATACTGCTGGTAGAGAATGTATCTGACGTTATTCAAATCGGTACTTGTTCCATTTTTGACGTATACGGAAATAAAAAATGTCGAAATTAAGGTCCTCAATCTGTCTTTGGATATATTTGAATTGTAAAATTCGTCAAGAAGGTCAACCAACTTCTTCTTTTTCACAGTATTGACCAAATTAATTTTTCCCCTGGTAAACAGGCCAGATGTAATATCACATCCGGAAATGGCGTGCATGGCAATAATAATAATAATAATAATAAACGTCTTTATTGATGGGCGAAGTTTAGTACAAAATACTATTCTTACACTTTATTTATTTATTTATTTAACATTTATTAAAGGTCCCAACTTATGCTGCAACTTTGAAGTATTAGTAATTTTATTTGGTTTTGAACTTCTTCCTGGGCGTAGCATATACAAATTTTTTTTAGCGTAATGGAGTCGTATCGAGAATATACGAAGAGAGCATACATACGGGGCGAATGGCGACGCGGAAAACTACTCAGCTGCCTTGACATGCGGTATGTCCTTAATATTATTAATATAAAAATAATTCCTCTCAATTCGTAACAGAAATTCCACGTATATTTAAAATAATTATTTTGTTACATTTAATAGGCACGTAAAATGTTAACGTTCTATTAGCTAATACAAAATAATGTATGAAATTAGAATATGGTACTCCACTGGTATGTTATTTATTTCTAATTTATGTATTATTTATATATTAAATGTATTTACCAAAATATCCGTATACATTGTTATGTATATTTAATGTCAAAATCCAATAAGTAAAGGCTAGAGAATATTTTTACAAAATACCCAATTATTAAAAATATCATAACTCCGCGACTGGTAAAGCAAAATATACCTGCTAAACGCAATTTTATAGGAAATTTTCTGCCCTTTAATTTTTCTATCTTCATATTTTTTCGTATATAGCTTTGTTTTTAAGATATTGCCAAATAACTAGAAAAAGTCCGATTTTTACCCCTTTCGGGGGTTGTTTAGGGGTGACAGGCACGGCGGATTACCGGTGGGGTTTGGTGGTATTTTAAGGACCCCAATATAAACTTATATACCAAATATCAGCTTGTCTCTAATTTGTTCATGGTTTGACTGGATCGACCCTGGGCTATATTTTATGTCAATAATGTTTTGTCGAAATTAATTCTACAAAAATGTTGTACCTACTTTAAATACTAAAATAATGTAAATTTCTGATAATCCCTATATTGATAAATTTCAGTCAACAAATAATTATTTTTACTTTATTTTTTGAGTTATTCATTGGTCAATCACAAAATCCAAGTTACAATAAAAAATAAATTAAAGTTCTAGCCTAAAAATCCATAAATATTCTGCCAGTCCTTAAGGAAATTGTATTTTTGTTGTGTAGTTTTCCCAAGTATAGAAGTTAAATCTACTGAGGTTAATTTTTAAGAAGTAATAACAAAAATTAGAGCATATTCTTGAACATAACCCTAAACCATATTTCACAAAGCGGGTCATAAAATCTGTTGTTGGCACATATAACTTTTATTTTATTTCTTTTAGTGGAAGTGAGAAAATTTTTATTGATCTGTTTACCGGAAAATGGCTATAGTTCCTCGGAGGGTAAGTAAATGGTCTTAGGGAAGAGTTTCCGGAAAAGATTCTTTAGGAAATATCCATTTGAGGACAAAGCCCTGTACAATAAATCTGGAAACGAATGCTATCAATACTAAACATTTAATTCAAATAAAAGAAGTAAATTTAAATAAATAGAAGAAATAATGATATTAACAATTTTAAACGTATAAATACATATACTTATTAGCAAATTATTTTTGTTTTTATGATAACAAAATTTTTCACCAGTACAGGTTTGACCAACAGAATTATTAGCTTTTAGATTGTTATTTGTTCCCTTAATTTATTTAACGATCAGAAGAAAATTACTTACCTATGTATCTGCCACACTACATAGTCAAATAAGTATATAAATAGTACAGTGTGGAAATTAAGTAACGCATAAATTCAGTAATTCCGTTGATATTTAATTTTTTGTGAAAAATCTCGAAGGAGTACCTATAGCGATTTTAACTTCAGCAAATATTTTCAGCCTATTTTCAGTTTCTTATGTCATATGTTTTTTAATTTATAACGTCATCGACTTTTTTTTTAAATGACAACCTATATTTTTAATTATTGATTTTGGTAGTAGTTTTTATTCCAGTTCCAACCATATGAAATTTTCAATATGTTATATTTGAAAAAAATCGAGAAAAACGGTCTTAAAGTTCAAATAATAAAAATTTATTAAATTGGGAAAATTTATCTAGTAGCCTAAGTTTGGCGGAAAGTTATCGATGGCATATTTTATTGTGACATTTCCAAATTGTATAATTCTGACAACCGTAACTAATGTGTTTTGTTTTTACACCGGCAAGTACTTACTAATTTAAAAGAAAATGTTTTAAAATTTAACTATATTTGTGAAAATAACAGGAAAACGGTATTATTTTGAGGTTTTTTAATGCGTTTTCAATAATATATTTTTTTAGTACATTTTAATTTTCTGTTTGAAATACCTACATTTTTTAATAATTCGGAAAAAATGCAATTTTAATCTGCCCTTTTTCAGTATATATTTTTTTAATTTTCGGGAAACATTGCATACAAATTAAAATCCAATTATTGTCGAATCATTGATTCCGATAACGTGAGCGTTCGGATGCTTATTCCAAAATGTAGTGAAATCAGAGTAGGCCCTTTATTAACATTAAACATTATTAATAAACTAAATTAGTAATTTAGGTTCATAATTAGTGAAGAGGTGTATTTCTTCCATATAGTCCAGTCACTAAGGCATATTTCTGAGGAAAGAGACTAAGACCACTGAATTTTTTTACACACATTTATTTAGGCATCTGAAATAGTATATAAAAAGTGTCCCACTGATTCTATTTGCACTATAATTTTTACAGTGAATCAAAGGTCAAGAAAATCAATTTTCATAAATATTCCAGTTTCTAATGTTGAAACAGCACCCCTTCCCATTCAGATCACGAAATTTTCTTCTTCAAACTGAGCAAAGTGAAAGTTGAGATGGAAATATATTCATCTTCAGTTGTGAATAATATATAAAAAAAATTTAATGTTAAACTGAATGTGATCCAACATCAGGGCCGCCCTTACCATGGGGCTAAATGGGCTTTCTAATGATACATTTTTTTTTTTTTTTTTCTCCACCTAGGGCTCGTCTGTTTAAACACCGAGGGCACTGCAGCCTCCTGGGCTTATTGTGCTCTCCCTTCGTTAATCTACTCCACCCACTTCAGTAACTCTGTACCACTAATCAAGTGATACAGATCCGTAACTGAACGAGTTTGGATAGTTTCCGGTTCTGTTTGAGTCTGCCCGTAAATATTATATCTCCTGCGAGCTAGTGCCTCGCACTTGAAAATGATATGGTCCACTGTTTCAGGCTCCTTTCTGCATAGTCTACAGTTTAGGTCGCCATCATATTTCCCCATTATATGTAAGTGCTTCTTAACAGAGAAATGTCCTGTTAGAAGTCCTATAATTATTCTTAACTGAATCTTGAATGATACATAATATGTTATAAGCATTTATCTCCAGAAAAAGTGGCTAATTTTCGAAAAATTAAGGAGGTCAGGAAAACTATTGTGCGCATGCTTCACTGCGCGATAGTCCTGGAAAGAAGCCAACCCTCTTGATGACGGAGCAGTTAAGGGCGTGTGAGTCGCCACACGACACGCTGGTCGAACAGCCTATCGAAATCAATAATAAGTATGTCTAATCATGCGATAGCGCAGGAACGATGCCGCTCCTCTCTGTGACGGCGTACGACTGACTATGCGACATTGGTGGTGCCAAGCCACGCCTACGCCTACCAACGTTGGATCTCAATAGCACGCGTCGCCCACCACGCAGCGTCATCGAAAAGAATCCACGCCTCCTAAACACACAAATAGGTCCAACAGAGTTCGGACCAACAGAATTCCTTTAGCTTGTGAACAATATAGACGCTGAGACGAAGAAATACAAAATTGGACGTTATTAGAAAAGAAAATATAGCTCTCATAAAATAAGAAAATATATACCGGGTGGACACGAAAGTATTGCCTACAGAATAACTCAATTTTTATAAAAGATAAGACTTCTAGAATTTGGTACGTGGATAATAAACAGGTCATTGTAGCCTCTAAATCCGACATAATTGTGCACAAAATACCACTTCTGGTTTTATCGGAAGTGGCACCCACTTTCTTATTTTAAATGGAACACCCTATTTATTGGTACATTTTCTTGTTCGTCATGAAATTCAGATTTCAGCGATATGTTGGCAAATTAGCATTTGTTTAAAAAATGGCGTCGAAAATATGAAAAAAAAAAACTGAAAAACGCGAGTTCCCACAGGATTTTTTCTATGAATCTTATAGAAAGCAGTCGTTTTGTGTCATAACCGTTTCTTGCTCATCCACATCAGGCAAAATTATTTCTGTTAAATTATCATCGACTTTTGTAAATTATTGGTTAAAATAATAAGAAATTTTAATTTTATTGCTTTTTATATTACCTTTATCAGCTCTTATTATTTCAGTATCTTGTTCTTTTTCTTATTCAGTGTTTGTTATTTTTTATTAACTCCCGTGTTTTTTATATTTACTTCATTTGCGTTAAACTGCATTTCAATATTTTTGGCTTTTCTTAGATATTAAATATATGTCAATGCGTTTCTATATTTTTTGTATTTTAGTATTAACAAATTATTTCTTAATAAGACAAGCGAGAAGAATTGGGGCGCTCTCGGCAAAAGTTTTTAACACGAACATTGGTCTCCTTTGCTAGAAATTTATGGTGCCCCAAATGAAATCTCTGTTAATTACCATTGATATTTGTGCTTCGCAAAATTTGCATACGTAAACTTACGTCACACAATAATATAGTACCGCACAACAGCATCAATGTCGTGTTTATGATGAATAATTTAAGACTCGGGATGGTAATAAGAAATAATACTTTGGAGCCGATAATGACGATACTATCATCCGTTCCTGAAAAACTATTCAATATGATTTTTTGCAACTGCAGAAAAAGGAGTTTCAGTTTGTAGTGGGATTAATACAGAAGATGACATTGATGACAAAATATGAATTCTGATACAGATAGAAAAGGTATAAAAAACGAACAACTGATTGAAGTTGATCACGACGAGGAGGAAGAGCCATAATTTTTTACTTTTTTAAAATTTTGGAACATATGGATTAAGCCTATAGAGGATAATATAAAAAAACTGACTACAGGGGGCAAAAGAAAAGTTTTTTTAATCAAAGTTTCTAAAAGCGAGCCTCATTGAGTTGACAATGTCAATAAAGTGCGAACGTGGCTTTCGATCAACAAAAAATGTTATTCCGCATGTGGAATGCTTTCCCGCCGATGTGGGTAACTTCAAAAGCGTTCAACGTGTTGAACCTAGAGTCCAGTTGACATTCGATCTTCGACATTCCGCGTCATTTTGTTATTGGGTGAGCGCCGTATCGTTTCTACTGGCAAAATGGAATGGGAAAAAAATGTGCTAGCATTTTTTGGATTGTACAAATTAAAAACAAATCTATGGAACATTAAAACCAAATATTCTAAAGACTGAAACATGAGGCACGATGCCCTGAAGGCCTGAAGGAAATTGCCAATGATCTTAATATAGAAAAATTTGTTTAGACGCCATAATAATAAATGCGGAAGAAGCAATAATGATTCATGATGATAATTCATCGAACATTTTGGTTTCGACATTTTCTGTCTCCAGTGTGGACGGGTGTAGTCTTTTCGATTTGTTAGTCGACAGTGTTGCCGGGTTTCTGATTGGCATTTTTTTGGTCTCTTGTTTATAAGGAAGAAACTAGTTTCTCAAATTTAAATGGCACGATGGACACGAAACGAATTATACCATGGTAAAATTCAGTGCAAGTCGGGGCATTTGCCCGTTGAGTAGCTGTTTCCTACAGTACAGTACAGTATGTATTATTTAGCATGTAGTTTAGTCCACCAGGGTTAGAGGTTGCCTGCTCTTTGGTACCTGCTTGGCAGGTCGCTATCTGTCACGAAGATATGTTTGTCATAGACTGGTTTGGTTTTCCCGAGGGTTTTCCTTTGTTATTATTTGTCTTTTCAATTACCTATGGCACACTGACTAGAACATAATAAGTTCGAAACCGGTCTGTGTCTGGTGTAGAAAAGACAAATAATAAACTTGGCTACCAATTTGGATTTGCAAGTATAATTGGATTTACAGGTATAATTCAGCGCAGGATCTTTGTCCGTTTAGCAGTTGTTTCCTACAATCCTATTTATTATTTAGCCTTTAGAAGTGCTCAAATCATTCAAATATTATCTTTACAATATAGTTAAATAGGTAAATTTTATAGTGTTAATTTGCTTATAAGGAATAAGTATTAGTATTAATACATGACAATTTTTGACTTTGATGTGCTTTCTGCAAAAACTCAAATGGTCAGACTGTTTATAGCATTTATTTAGGGCGCGCCAGCTCGATAAATCCTGGGGAGTTAATAGCAGGAAAATAAATGTGTTTTATTATTAAACGTTATTGCAACCGTATAGCTGCGGTTAAGAAAAGTCCGGAGATGATAAAAGATTAATGGTCGAGATACTGGAGAGCTTTTATGATCAGCACTAACACAAGGTCTATCAATTAATCAAAGATGTTCAGAGTACGCTAATAAATGTAATAGTAGAAACACTGGCCATACATACAATTATTTCATATAGATAGTTCAAATGCCAAGCCTACATAAATACGTTATTCTTTTTGTTTTAATATGTCAGACGTTTCCCAACGTAGGTTGAAAATTGTAGGTAGATGAAGATTGAAAGGAAAACCTTCAATAATTTAATATATCATTTCCTTTAATAACAAAATAATTACTAGGGACAAATTTCTAGAAGCTATAAAAAGGTAAATATTAATCACAGGTATTACCACCGTCATTATCGACAAAATTCCGTTAAAGTATTTTGTACTTGTGTAAAGTGCCATTTTCTGTTAAAATGAGTTTAAATAATATAATTGGAAATGAATCTAATGAAGACATAGAAAATGAATTTAGTAGGAACTATAAAAACCAGTGTACATGTAAAAAAATCTATATGGCCTCTGTTTGTGTTTGAGATACCAAAACCAAAAACTATAAATTTGAGAAAGACACAGGCAAACTGCAAATATTTTAAGATATGCGTAAAACTAACGGTGAAGATTGTAAAGTCTATTTTGTGAGAACAATATGGAATACCACTGCAAAATAATGTTAACAAAAGAACTACTTTAACGAGTTCCAACGCATTTTCAATCTATTCTCTAATGTCGAATTTCAAAGTGCAGGAAATACCAAATATGAGGAAAGCTTCAGCACCAACCTGAAGTGTGAAAATAAATAAACTGGCCATCAAGAAGGTAACATTTTCTTTTCGTTAATAGCGATATATTATTGTCTAATATTTGTCTTCTCTTCTTTTCAAATGTCTTCATAAATTACATCTTATAATTAACATATTCTAAAGACATTTAAAATAACGATAAGATTTAAATTACCAAAGATAATTTGGATTTAATAGAATGATGAAAACACAAATACTTACTAAAAAAGTACATGAACCTTGAAACGAGTGATGCCACTTCCAATTTCCCGATGGAGGCATAAGTTACGATAAGTTATAAAGAAACTTTTCATATTTCATAAAAAGGACAAGCGCTTTTATTTATGATATATACTTTCTTCCCATGAAAAATATATTTGTATCTCCTATAAAAGACATGAACACCAATCTCTACTTCAGGATCCAGAGCATTTGTTTCAATTTAGAACTTGTGTAGTCAATTTATCTTAATAAAATATCGTACAAATTAGTACAGTATTTTTTTTTACGTAAAAAAGAACGCCAAGATATTTATAAGAGTACGTTACTTCGCGTTAATATCATTTGTATCGTAATCTATTGCATGTACAGGATGTCCCAGGATGGTAAAACTGCAATGTGATTCACTATTTGCTTGTATTTGTTCTGTTAACTCCTTGAAATTCCTTTTACAATGACGTTTTCTATTGAATTAATCTTCATAAGATGTTTTAAATATTAGTTAAAATTAAAAAGGCTAAAACTTCATGTTTCGAAATTATTTTCAAATTGACTATGGTCAGAACACCATCCAATATTTTTATTTTCAGCCTTAGTTGTCAACACAAAAATTCCTTACTGACACAACATATTATTTACCTTTCAAACACGCCATCATTTTCAAAAATGTGATCGTGAAAATAATAATTCAGATTATTTCTGACATTTTAGAAAAAACCAAAATATATAAATGTGATTTTTTATAATGTTATATTATTTGATTTAAGTATGTATATATGCTAGTCAAAATGAATGAATAAATAATACACCACATAATTATTACGACCCCCTTTTATCCCAGAAGGCTCTAGAAGAGCCTTATGCGGGAGGGGGCTGCACATTTAACGACAAGGGACACACATCCAATATCCGTGTATAATGGAAAAATCCATCTCACAGTATTTTCCATTGTCACGACCGGGAATCGAACCCGGGACTTTTGGGTGAGAGGCAGGTACGCTACCATCTCGACCATCAGTCATATGTATTGTTTGTCTAATTTAATTATAAAATTAGCAACACTCGTGTTAATTTTTTCTTCCATCTTTGTTTAAAATTTTGCATTACATAATTTCTATATTCTTCTGACGAAAGTATAACTTCTAAAAATCAGTACAATATTTAAAGGTTGATGTTAGAGTTTGTGTATGAGTTAGTATGACAGTGAAAAAATAAAGGTAATAGATTTTAATTTAATAATTACCTATTATCGTTTTATTAATATTTTCTCTTTGCTTTAAAATACCATAAATTCTATCACGTAATTCAATACGTATGTGCTGGAAAAGTATTTGTTTTAATTAATTTTTCAGTAATATCTAGATATTGAAATTAATCTCCTGTCCGAAACTTGTGAATTTATTAACAACCGTGAACTATACATTTATTGATTGAAAGCACGCAGAATTTAAAAACTTGGTTATATTGTTGTTTAACGCATTTGGCTAATATTTCAAAAACTACTACGAAAACAAATTTTCAAAATTCCAGTATCATTAGACTTGTATTTAAAAATGTCACATACTGATACTGTGTATCATATTTAGAAGTACATCCAAAATTTTTTACGCATCTGGGCAATGTATTTACTATTACAATCATCGTCTTTATTATCTAACAGTTTAGGTTTAGATCCTACAAATTAATTATTTTTGGGCATCGCAGAGATCTACGACAGAAAAATACAATTTAGAATTTAAATGTCAAAGTGCCAAAGTGAATGTATGAATCGTATTCAAAATATACTCCACATTAAAAAATATGAAAATATACCGTATGTTTGATAATGATAATACATGGTTATTTTCCGATAAACAGTTATATTTGATGTTTATATATACTTTGGTAACTGGTGTATAAAGTGCTCAACATACTAACCGCACCGACCTTATTTTTTGATCATTTTTTAATCGCCGTACCTGGGGCCTGGGCCATCCTATTTAAACGACTGGCACATCACTCGAAAGCTTGTCTCTTGTAGAATCGGCGAATGGGTTGCCTTTTTTTAAACAGTTAATTTCTTGGGTGTTATACAGGGTGACAAAAAGAGTGTTACAAAAATGTTAAAGTTTACCTCTTTGCAACGTTGATAGGTGCAAGTTTTTAAAATTCGTTTTTATGTTATACTGTACCTTTGGAAAGTACCTCTAGACATTTTTGGCAGATTTTTTATTAAGGCTCTAGAACGAAAGTTACGGGGGTTTTCCGAAATTCTTTAATTTTAATTTAAAATTTTAAATTAAATTTTAAAATGTAAAATTGTATCAAAGAATAAATTTAACACAATTTTGGACGCCTTGTATATTTCAAAATGGTTTAAGATAAAGGCTTGACAATCGTACTTATGTTTAGAAAGATCATTATTTAAAAATAAACTATAGTATTTCCGAGGAGAGACCTCCATGAGTAAAACATTCTACCCTGTATATCCTTTAAATGAAATCAGATAGGAATTTGGTTTATGCAGAATAGATTGTACCTGAATTAATGGACCTAACTGGCAAAAACAGCTAATTGGCCAAATTTTTTACAAGACGTACCACTTTTCGAAAAACCCCCGTAACTTTCGTTCTAGAGCCTTAATAAATAATCTGCCAAAAACGTCTAGAGGTACTTTCCAAAGGTACAGTATGACATAAAAACGAATTTTAAAAACTTGCTCCTATCAACGTTGCAAAGAGGTAAACTTTAACATTTTTGTAACACTCTTTTTGTCACCATGTATAACACCCAAGAAATTAACTGTTTAAAAAAAGCAACCCAATCGCCGATTCTACAAGAGACAAGCTTTCGAGTGATGTGCCAGTCGTTTAAATAGGATGGGCCAGGCCCCAGGTACGGCGATTAAAAAATGACCAAAAATAAGGTCGGTGCGGTTAGTATGTTGAGCACTTTATTTAGATACTAATTCAAAAAGTAGTTAAATAAGTACCTACAGATCTTAATATTAGCAACACCAAAATTTAATTTGTCTTGCTTATAGGTGATTGCACTTTAGTTTACTATTTATTATTATTATTAGACATTTCTCACCAAAAGTGAATTTTAACCGGCTTTTACAAATTTTAAATTATCAAAATTCGATTGACATCTGTGTATTATTATGAATCCTAGTAATAGATTTTATTATTATATAGATTGAAGGGAATTTAGGGAATGAAATTAAAAGTTTCTCAAAAAATTTATATTTAATTTAACTTGATTTCTTTATTGTTTGATGACCGAACCAATTTTTTACTAACGAAATTGGTGCAGTTAAAAAAGTATTTTGACAAAAAAAAGATTTTCAGTTACATACTTTATTATTATACAAACAAAGTCTAATTATTAAATTACGGTTTACATTATATAAGATTTATTATTCATAATTTCCATTATTGGTAACAGTATTCGTAATTTGTGTCACCTCCCCACTCCACTCTACAATCGGGGCCAGTTCCCCGATCGCGATCGCTTCTAAATACGAATATTCTTGCTTACTGTTTAAATATGGGGTGTATGTGTGTATATATACATTTTGCACATAAACAAATCTCCGCAATGTATTTTAGAAATGTTTATTTTGCCCCAGGGCCATTAATGGAATAAGAGGAATTTAAAAGTCATCTCTTGGCATTATTTAAATATCGGTGAAATTTGACCTTTCCAATGTAAAATAACACCATCTCATTAAAAGTCAGAAAGAATAATAATTCATCATTCTGTCTATTCATATTTTTTCGTTAAGCATACCCATCCAATTTTCTTACTATCGATATCAATTTTCTCACATTACAGCACATTTGGCACGATAGTTAAAAGAGAAAAACACTATTGTAAAAACATCGACGAAAGGGATCATAAATTTACCAGGGAGGGCACGATAATAACATGTTTTCGATAGTCACGAATAATAAAATCAGTGACGTCCTATAGTTTTTTACATTACTTTTTCTTCTCAACTGACTGTTAAAATTCATCATTTTCAATCGTGGCGAATTTTAAATAAAGAGTTTTTCTAACGCTTCAAGAGATACATTTCTTTATCTTGCTTTGGAAACATATATAACAAAGGATGCTGAGATAATATACTGTGACTGCGGAATATAAATCTCAAAGGATATAAGTGACCTTTAATTTATATTGTCAGAAAATAGTTTGACGAGAGCAGTCAATTTTGTATTCGGTATTTAATTTATTTTAATTACGTTTTATTATATACTATATTCGTAGGAAGGAGGCAGTGGATGTAAACGTAAACAGTGGCCGCACGTGATCTATTATGTCCTAATAAATTCCTCGCGTGATCAGATTCAAACAACTTCTGTGCGTTGTAGTAATCTGACAATCACTCATTGATCACACGCATTTGTATATCTGCACCACCTGCTTTTGATGAATAGACTAATTTTTTCAAACGTAAGGAGTAAAGGTTTGCCCCACATGTGGTCTGTGGTTTGCCCTAAGAATTGAACTGAATAGGTACTAGTTTATTAGTTATAACTCAACTACTTACACCGTCTAATATAAGGTGGCAGCACGTGGTAATTATACATTATTTGACAGTATCATCATTTAAATAGTATTTCGATTCCACCAATGCCAACGAAATCAAGCCAAAATTGACAGCAAACTGGTTTTTGTAGAGTAATTTGGTATAGGAAATGGCGTGCAAAATCGACATGAAAGGTTCCCGTTTGACGGTCGGTAAATCGAAGAGACCATATAAATACAAAAGTTTTTTGTCTCCGGAACTTTTTGGTATGGTGAGCGGATTGGGGGATGCCCCCTCCCCCCCTCCAATCCGCCCACCATTTTCTTTAAATCGAATTATTACCGATATCTTTCCGCATAGGTAGTTAGTATATGTCCTTCACATGCCCCAATTACGATGGCAGACAAAAACTTCCTGTAGGCGTGCGGAAATGCAGAGTGAAAAAAAAAATTTTGTTTTTTAATGTAGATTATATAATTATTTGTCCTGTGAAACTGTGTATGTTTAGTGTTTACTACTATGAAAAGTTGTTTTCAATAATAGTAAATATTTGCATTAGATTTATTATTAGGAAAACATAAACCTACAGATACTTTTACGTGTTACGCCCGTTTTGTATTTGTGGTAGTTATTCATAAGTTATTTTCCTGTTTTCGCCTACTTCCGCAAAATGTTTCTTTTTTTAGGTTATATCTGGCATATTTTATTTAAACTTGTAAGTTTATTATACGATATAAACAATTCAGAATGTCTTTAACATAAAAATAAAAGAATTTATCGATGTATCCTTCCTTTCATCCTTAATGCTTATAATATTTATGTTCGAAAAAACTGGTTGGATTAGAGCTGAAAATAATAACACGACCATAAACTTTATCTCTTAGGCCATCGTCAATGATTTTCCAATAAGGAAGATGGGCACTCCATACGTATTTTAGGGAAACCCTTACCTTCTTTTTGTGAGTATTCGAAGAAATGGAGTGATAATGTACCCTGTCTGTGTATGTAATATAATGAAAAATATGAGATCAAGATGATTGTGTTAAATATTTTATATTAACGGAAAAGTATAATGAAAAAAGCTACAAAGCGCTAACAATGATAGAAAAAATAAATTTTATAGGAATATTTAGGCACATTGTAAAAGTGTAACTGTCGCTATATTTCCTCCTAATCCATTTAAAATATTATTTCCATTAAGAGTCACTAGTATCGGCAACGGCAACTGTTTCCAGTTTCCAATCAGCTCAACTCGACTTAAACTCAACTCGATTTAACTGTAATTCAACTAGGTAATTGAAAACTACTTATGGCAATTCGGTAGCACGTTTCTGCTGCCAGTTTATAAACATCTTTGATATCAATGGTATACCGTTTCAAAGGTATGCCGTTTTCACGTGTGTATCATAAGTTTTTAACTTTTTTTATTTTTTTATTAGAACTTATTTCTAGAAAATGAAATAAAAATGCTTTTATACAGTGGCGGCCCAAATATATTAGAAAGTCGAAAGCTCTACTGCACCCCATCACTGACTTAGGGAAAGGAACTAAAAAATATATATGATATTAAAATCCTTCATCCTAAACTTATTTAAATAGTGTTTTTTTAAATTAAAAAAGTTGGTATTATCTAATAATCAATTGTCGAGTTATAAAAAAATAAAATGTCATATTCGTTAACCACAATACCTATATCGAAATTAAATTATTATTTTATTAGTAACAAAAATTAGTGTAATCCAGAGAAGTGTATTGTAATAGATGTATGTTCAGAACAAATAAGTTCTACGTAACTAAATTTATATAATTATACATATAACGTGTTCCGAGTGTTTTTACTAAATTTTTTACCAACATATAATTGCCTTAGGATTTAGTTAAGTTCCACTGAAGCACTTTGAATTTGAAATTTCCATAGTATTAATTATGACACAGCCTAATGATCTCATAAATATTCACTTCGTAAATTTCACTTTCGAACGCGTCACTGTAGAATATTATCCCTCTGTGAATTACCTACAGCACTGCCAGATACGTACTGAGCCACGCCTTTTCCATATCAACTTACTTTTGTACGAGATGTCAGTAGAAACCTAACATACTTTGTATTAAAGTATTTAATACATAATTACTCAAAGAGAACTTCCTGTCGATGTGTTATTCAAACAGGAAAATTGCCCATTTCAGATTTAATGACTGTAATTATTTCTTCACCAAATTACGAACGGAGCCTGTCAATCCGAATAAAAATAAGTCGAACATTTTTACATGGATAAAATCTCTAGCGGAACGTGACAAAAATCAATAGACGACTTTCAGATCTGACAGAATGTTATCCCCAAATAATAGTCAAGCATAAAATTACAATAAATATTATTAATTGTCAATGTTGTGCATATTTCATTAAAAAAACGGTCGTTTGTGTTTTAATTTTCGCTTAATAACGTCACAAAAGTTTGATTTTTTTTTCAGTTTACTTGGGAAAAAGCAAAGACCGAAAAACACGTTCTCTTATTTTTATCTCAATTTAAAAATAAAAATAAAAAACTGCTGCCAATTATGGGATCAAAACTTCCTCACCGTCTGGTGGAGTTTTTAATAAAAGTAATTGTTGACGTAATTTGTTTTTTTGGCGTATTTTGTTTATTTTCAACATTTGGACACAATATTATATTTAATGGGTTTGTATATCAGATCTTATTTATAATCTTTCATCACGACTAAATTTTTTTGTAAAGTTAGAAATAGGAATGTTCCCCTGGTAGACCCCGTTCCAGTGGACCGATTTTGTTCAGCAACGAACGCCAATGAAAAGATTTTTCATTGGCCTCTAGAACGTGTGTACCAAATTTGAAAGCTTTATCTCAAAAACTGTAGCTGCTATCGCGATGAATAGATACATACGTACTACACACACAGACTGAAATTTTTTTTGTCGGAAATTTTGTGTCGTCATAATTCATCGAGATTCGTCCAGAAATGTAATAAAAATTTTCAAAAATTTTTTCACGAATTCATACCTTCCTCATTTTTGGTGAGGAAGTAATACTCTTCTCGTTCTCAATAAGTTTCAATTTTTACCAAGGTTCCTGTTGTATTGTTGTGCAAACAATTCGAAATTGCACATTAACCTCTTACCTATTTATTTTGTAAAGCAGGGTGCTATAAAGTAGCGTTTAATAAGTTACTTCACGTTTCACTTTAACGCACCAGTGGACAACAACTGTCACTTTCACACTCAGTGCGAAAAGAACTGTCACTTTTAAACAACTGTTACTTTTTACACTCGGTGAGAAAAAAACTGTCACTTTTCGCACTGATATAAAGAGAAATTAATAATATATACATATATGAAAAATGAGATAACTACAAATATTGGTTTAAAAATGTGCTCTTTTCATCTGGTGCAAATGTGGGATATGTGCGATTAATAGAAATGAAATTATAAGATAGAATTACTTATCCCAAGCTATAGAGTGGTGCAATAATGGGATAGTTACGTGTCGCTTATCCCGTTCTTGCACCACATATTTGATAATTTTTTACACTTGGTAAATTTCCTCCACTATCTCTCTATTGCACCCATGTTCTCATCACCGCGCCGGCGCCGTTCTGTGTGTGTGAATAATCACGTCTCGAGTCTTAACTAGTTTAGTTAGTCGGGATAGAGCTAGGAATTTAGGGATTGTTTGTTATTATTTTTTCAACATTTAGAAAGACATTAGTAGGTACGAATACCAGCAGTGAAAGTGAATTAAGTGAACCGTTTCAAGACTCGAGCGGTGATTTTCAGCCATCAAACGAGGACACTAGCTCATCTGAATCTGAAACTCACCAGGTCTCTCATCACTCCAAATCGAATTTATCTACATTGGAGCCTGTAGATTCAGATGCTACAGAATCGAGCTCTTGTGATTCTGACTAATAAACAATGCTTTTGTTTTTCACTTTTTTGAGAATCTGTTTTTTTTTTGTAAACTAAACAAATATATACATAATATTTTTGAAAGATGTTTTAAAAATTTTTTATTTAAACTGTAATTTCATTTTTGTAAGTAATGTAGACAATAAACTGTACAAAAAAAAGTTTTAAATGTTATTTATCCCCTTTTTGCACCTGCTGTAAATTGAAAAATGAAAAGTTTTAAAAACTCATTCACATATCCCATTGTTGCACCGTAAATTTTTTTTTTGGCATCTCGTCATTATTTACATGAATATTTCACTTAAACTCAGATGAAAATATTTTACTTACTTAGACATACCATATGACAACATTAAATACTACCTTCAAAATTAAAAAGTATTTTGCCTCTCCTGAAAAATTTACATATTGTAACTTATCCCCTTCTTGCATCAGGGTCTTCAATTGCAAAAGAAAAATAGACGCACTGGAATTATAGTCTTGCAGATTCAACGCTGTTCTTTCCTAAATCTGTAGCATGATGTCAAAAGTTATTTTTCTCGTTATGGAAGTAGTCTACTTTTAATTATGCTATATGCGTTATTTCCTCCAACTCGAAGAAATTGAATGAAAGAAAATGAAACGAGAAAACGTACATTGATTTGGATGGGGTGCCTTCGTGGTTTGGTGGGTGAACTTATAAAATCTATATTCATTTATTCAACCTTTATTTATCGTTGAAACTCATTTTACGAATATTTTGTATTTTGTATTAATTTTTGTTTAGCATTTTACGAAGGCGTATAGGGGCCAACAACTTTATTTTTTTACAAACATATGGAATTGCCAATTCAAAGTGACAATTGTCACTTCAAAGTGACAATTGTCACATCGAAGTGACAATTGTCACTTCAAAGTGACAATTGTCACATCGAAGTGACAATTGTCACTTCAAAGTGACAATTGTCACATCAAAGTGACAATTGTCACATCGAAGTGACAATTGTCACATCGAAGTGACAATTGTCACTTCAAAGTGACAATTGTCACTTCAAAGTGACAATTGTCACTTCAAAGTGACAATTGTCACATCAAAGTGACAATTGTCACATCGAAGTGACAATTGTCACATCGAAGTGACAATTGTCACTTCAAAGTGACAATTCAAACTGACCATAGGGTATGCGCATAATATGCTAGATTTTTAAGCAACATTGGTTATAAAAGATAGTTAATGCTGTAAAAAAATGAATAACAATAAAATTTTATCAATAATATACCCTAAATTTATGTATTTGTTAATTAAAATTTATATTATTTTTAAGTTTACGACCACTGACCGAGAACAAACGATGAAATTCGCATCTCACCGTGCTGGGCGTGACGTCAATCACTGTTTTTTTTTTTTTTTTTGACAGAACTTTAGAATCTTTTATGTTCGCCGTTGTGCATATATCATACTATTTAGGTGTAGATTCAATGTGCGATTTCGGTGTTAAATATTAACATTTTTCACGGAAAAGTGAGTGGAACAGATTTTGTAAAGGCCCAGATAGAAAATGTGGCCAATGTTGCTCTCCTTGTTGCTGTACTACGTTTAGGTGGAAGGCGCCTTTTTCTACCAGCTTGACAATCAAAATACATGAACTTTTAAATGTATGTAACTACCGATTAATTTAAACATCATATAGTTTTCTAAATCTTCCTCTAATTGAAAAAAAAGTAAAATACATAACCTAAAATTGTATGATTTTAAAAAGATACATAATCGCACTTACGTTGAAATGATCCCCACGTACAACCCCTTTAGTGTTTTCTGATATATCAATTTCACTTCTTCTCATGGTACGTAACCATAATTTTCTATTTTTCTTTAAGCGCTTGATCGTACTTATATTGGTAATGAGACAAATCTTTTTTCTGGTGTTTTTCTTGTGGACGACTGGCACTGAGGTATTTACACAAAATAAAACATCAGACATATGCATATGAAAATGCCAGTGTCTGACGTCACAACACGACAGCAGCCATTTGCATAACGTCACCGTCATTTTTGCGACTCATTAAAATAATCATTTTTTGTTAATTTTTTTTGGATAATGGGTTACATTTTAGCCGTTTTTTATTATTGCGATAGCCATTTATAATCTCTCTCACCAACAGATGCAAATAGACTCCTCCCCAAAACTGCCCGCTAAATTTGAATGGAATTTCTCTATTGGTCGTATTTATAGAACCCGAATTACAAAGCAACCGCTAGATTTGACCGAGTACTCGCGTGCGCATTAAACTTTGACACATTTTGCATTTTTGCAACAGACCAATCAGAATGCATGAAGGCGAAACGTATGAAAAACGCGAATAAATGGGGAGCCGGTGTCAGACGGCGTGACTGTCAACTGTGTTATTAGTTTTTGTGACATTTCATCTGGGAGTTAAATAAGGTACTATCAATGACAGATGTAAACTATAAAGACATGGAACGACATTGTTGTAATTGAAGCAAGAAAATGTACAAAATGTGGTTGGACACTGCCAGAGGGCGATACTGTTCTTTCTCTGTTTCTTTACTGATACTACTGGTTTTTAGCTATTAACATATGTAGGAATGTTATGACTATCATAACTGCCGCAGATGTCGGTTTGAAATCCGAGCTCGTAGAGCGAGGATTTTAAGACATCTAAGGCTGTTATGATTCATAACATCCGTGATTTGTTCAATAGTTTATCGGTTTCAGAAAATAAAGACATTATTAATAGATATTACCTTTTGATATTCTCTTATTAATAACGTTTTCATTTCATTAGTTGGTCAAGTCTGTATGGGTTGATTTGTCGCCATGGTTACAGTTATATTTTGTTTGTTTTTATTTGTTACCTTTTTTCATATTACATAAATGTTTACATTTTTAGTGTCACAACGGCTACATAAAAATGGACCTTGGATTGCCTGAAAACACATTTCAGTTGGATTTCAGTACTTAATTATTATTGTTTGGAGTTTTCAGTCTCTTTGTATTAATAAATAGCCCTATATTATAGTTTCATTATTTATTATTTCATCTGTTGACGGTTGTTGACAGATCTGTATTTGTAATATTATTACCGTACAAGTTTTAAATATAACTGTACAACTTTAGTTATGACTTGTTTACCAGCCTACTTTTGCATATGTAAACAAAGGATTAATATCCTGAAACCGATAAAAATATTTAATACGTTTTTTTGAAATAACTTTAAAGCAATATTGTAATATTTGTAATATATGTTTTATGGATACTATTAACAGAGTAAGAAGAAAAATTTAATGTCGCCCTCTGGCAGTGTCCAACCGCATTTTATACATTTTCTTGCTTCAATTACAACAATGTCGTTCCATGTCTTTATAGTTTACATTTGTCATTGGTACTTACGTAAATGCAAACGATAATCCAGACATTTTTCGGTGGAAGATAAGGAAAAGGTGCTGAACATTTTTAAGGCCTACGATAGGGAGAATCCGGAGAAACCAAAGATGGAATGCATGGAGTTTACTGCAAAGGCAGCAGGTGTGAGTGTTCGAAGTGTTTCTAATATTCTTCATGAATACAAACAAGCACACCAACTTCAGCCACCAACAGTGTGTCACCGACAAAGGGCAGTTTTGGACAATATCGATGAAGGAACTAAATGTTCTCTCAAGCGTATAATCCATTCCTTTTTTGAAAGAAATGAACCACCAACTGTAAACAAAATTTTAGCAGCGGTGCATGAGGGTGATTATTTACATCATCTTAAACGGAGTACTTTGTGGCGATTAATAAGAAAAATTGGCTTTCGGTGAGTGAACGGACTCTATTTCTTCGTGTTGTAATGTAATTATTGTATTTGGCTTTATAGGTTCTCAAAAAGGTCACGTAATAGTGCCCTAAGGGAAAAAAATGAGTTTATTGTTTGGAGGCGAAGATTCCTGCGAGACACCAGGAAATGCCGGGAAGAACATAAGAAGTTGCACTTTTTAGATGAGATTTGTGTGAACGCTGGCCATGCTGTAAGTAAAGTATGGAAGGACGTTTAAAAGATCCATCGAGCAAGGGAAGTCATCTTGTAGTCCTCCACATAGGATCCGAGGACGGTTTCGTTGAGAATGGTTTGTTATGCTTCGAATCAAAGAAAACTACCCTTTGTCGATGGTACACTTTTAGTGACTGAAGTTGGTGTGCTTGTTTGTATTCACGAAGAATATTACAAGCACTTGGAACACTCACACCTGCTGCGTTTGCAGTGAACTCCATGCATTCCATCTTTGGATTCTACGGATGCTCCCCATCGTAGAAAGATGTTTCAGATGTTTCCTTACCCATCACCGAAGAATGTCTGGCCAGTCGTGTTTTTCAATGGAGAAATAGGAACTGCTCGCCGGTTCTGACAGCTCAGTAGTGTTCAGTGTAAAAAATAAAAGTGATATTATTTTTCCAATTATATTATATACGTTTATCTTATTAGTTATCGTTGTTTTAATTTATTTACAAATTTATATATATGTAGGGCTTTTAAAGTCTATTTTTTTCTATTGACCTAAGTACCAAATGTATTGTAATGATGAATAAAGCATTCTATTATTATATTATATTATATTGATATCTCTCTTAACTTTCCTATACCCACGAGCTGTAATATATAGAACCTTGTGAAAATTAAGAAGAAATAGGTAGGTATGTGTTGTTTTATTTATTTGGACATGTCAAAACTTATAAGTAGTTAAGTTCTCGCCTTCTAGCAAATGATAGGTTCTTTAAAGCTTTTTATCAATAAAAACAAAACAAGATGTAGATACCTAGATATAATATATAGTTGGTATAGTTTTTATTGCTTGAACATTCCACGACTATTCGTAAAAAGATCCGAAAGTAATCTTACGATAGATATTAATAAATACATGTACTGTGGTGAAAACCAAAAGGTAAACGACTCAGCAGATTTGGCTATTTTTGAGTAGTGTGCATTGGGGTCATTGGGTTTTTTCCAGTGGAGTAACCTATGTGAAATTGTTCCAGTAAATCATTACAATATATTTGGTACTTAAGTCGATAGAAAAAAATAGACTTTAAAAGCCCTACATATACAAAAATTTGTAAATATATTAAAACAACGATAACTAATAAGATATAATATAATTGGAAAAATAATATATGATATCACTTTTATTTTTTACACTGAACACTACTGAGCAGTCAGAACCGGCGAGCAGTTCCTATTTCTCCATTGAAAAACACGACTGGCCAGACATTCTTCGGTGAAGGGTAAGGAAAAGGCGCTGAAGATCTTCCTACGATGGGGAGAATCCGTAGAATCCAAAGATGGAATGCATGGAGTTCACTGCAAAGACAGCAGGTGTGAGTGTTCCAAGTGCTTGTAATATTCTTCGTGAATACAAACAAGCACACCAACTTCAGTCACCAAAAGTGTACCATCGACAAAGGGTAGTTTTCTTTGATTCGAAGCATAACAAACCATTCTCAACGAAACCGTCCTCGGATCCTATGTGGAGGACTATAAGATGACTTCCCTTGCCCGATGGATCTTTTAACCGTCCTTCCATACTTTACTTACAGCATGGCCAGCGTTCACACAAGTCTCATCTAAAAAGTGCAATTTCTTATGTTCTTCCCGGCATTTCCTGATGTCTTGCAGGAATCTTTGCCTCCAAACGTTAATCTCATTTTTTTCCCTTAGGGCTCTATTACGTGTCCTTTTTGAGAACCTATAATGCCAAATAGAATAATTACATTACAACACGAAGAAATAAAGAGTCCGTTCACTCACCGAAAGCCAATTTTTCTTATTAATCGCCACAAAGTACTCCGTTTAAGATGAGGTAAATAATCACCTTCATGCACCGCTGCTAAAATTTTGTTTACAGTTGGTGGTTCATTTCTTTCAAAAAAGGAATGGATTATACGCTTGAGAGAACTTTTAGTTCCTTCATCGATATTGTCCAAAACTGCCCTTTGTCGGTGGTACACTGTTGGTGGCTGAAGTTGTATTGCTTGTTTGTATTCATGAAGAATATTAGAAACACTTCGAACACTCACACCTGCTGTTTTTGCAGTGAACTCCATGCATTCCATCTTTGATTTCTCCGGATTCTCCCTATCGTAGGCCTTACAAATGTTCAGCACCTTTTCCTTATCTTCCACCGAAAAATGTCTGGATAATCGTTTTCTGGGTGAAGAAATTATACCTTCTTCAGCCATCATAAACCTTAAGAAAAACCGTTTTAACATTTAATCCATATTAATCGTTTGCATTTATTTAACTCCCAGATGAAATGTCACAAAAACTAATAACACAGTTGAGAGTCACGGTCTGACGCCGGCTTCCCATTTATTCGCGTTTTTCATACGTTTCGCCTTTATGCGTTCTGATTGGTCTGTTGCAAAATGTATAAAAGTTTAATGCTTTGTGCGAGTACTTGTAGAGTCGGTCTTAGTCGGTCAAATCTAGCGATTGCTTTGTAATTCGTGTTCTATAAATACGACTAATAGAGAAATTCCATTCAAATTTAGCGGGCATTTTTGGGGAGGAGTCTATTTGCATCTGTTGGTGAGACAGATTATAAATGGCTATTGCAATAATAAAAAACGGCTAAAATGTAACCCATTATCCAAAAAAATTAACAAAAAATGATTATTTTAAAGAGTCGCAAAAATGACGGTGACGTTATGCAAATGGTTGCTGTCGTGGTGTGACGTCAGACACTGGCATTTTCATTTAATGTTTGATGTCGTGTAAAACTCGTTAAAATAGCATTTAATGCAGTATTTTGCAGTGGAAAAGAAGGATATTATTGATATTAAGCATCCAAGGTACTGTTAAATAAATCAGTGCCAGTCGTCCACAAGAAAAACACAAGAAAAATTATTTGTCTCATTACCAATATACGATCAAGCGCTAAAAACGAAAATTATGGTTACGTACCATGAGAAGGAGTGAAATTGATATATCAGAAAACACTAAAGGGGTTATACGTGGGGATCATTTCAACGTAAGTGCGATTTTGTACCTTTTTAAAATCGTACAATTTTAGGTTATGTATTTTACTTTTTTTTCAATTAGAAGAAGATTTAGAAAACTATATGATGTTTAAATGAATGGGTAGTTACATACATTTAAAAGTTCATGTATTTTGATTGTCAAGCTGGTAGAAAAAGGCGCCTTCCACCTAAACGTAGTACAGCAACAAGGAGAGCAACATTGGCCAAATTAACTATCTGGGCCTTTACAAAATCTGTTCTACTCACTTTTCCGTGAAAAATGTTAATATTTAACACCGAAATCGCACATTGAATCTACAGCTAAATAGTATGAAATATGCACAACGGCGAACATAAAAGATTTTAAAGTTCTGTCAAAAAAAAAACAGTGATTGACGTCACGCCCAGCACAGTGAGATGCGAATTTCATCGTTTGTTCTCGGTCAGTGGTCGTAAACTTAAAAATAATATAAATTTTAATTAACAAATACATAAATTTAGGGTATATTATTGATAAAATTTTATTGTTATTCATTTTTTTACAGCATTAACTATCTTTTATAACCAATGTTGCTTAAAAATCTAGCATATTATGCGCATACCCTATGGTCAGTTTGAATTGTCACTTTGAAGTGACAATTGTCACTTCGATGTGACAATTGTCACTTTGAAGTGACAATTGTCACTTCGATGTGACAATTGTCACTTTGAAGTGACAATTGTCACTTTGATGTGACAATTGTCACTTTGATGTGACAATTGTCACTTCAAAGTGACAATTGTCACATCGAAGTGACAATTGTCACATCGAAGTGACAATTGTCACATCGAAGTGACAATTGTCACTTTGATGTGACAATTGTCACTTTGAAGTGACAATTGTCACTTTGAAGTGACAATTGTCACTTCGATGTGACAATTGTCACTTCGATGTGACAATTGTCACTTCGATGTGACAATTGTCACTTCGATGTGACAATTGTCACTTCGATGTGACAATTGTCACTTTGAAGTGACAATTGTCACTTTGAATTGGCAATTCCATATGTTTGTAAAAAAATAAAGTTGTTGGCCCCTATACGCCTTCGTAGCATTTTCTGCTAATGAAAACAATATTTTTTACTGAAATAAACTATTTCTTTCTTGTGTAATGCGTTTCTTTCATTAAAATTTATAAATACAAAAGAATTGGGAAAATTTAAAATATTCGATAATTTTGTCCATGGATAGGTATATGTAGGTACATAACATTTCGCATTTTTTTGAAAAAACAATTACAAAAATCGAAAATAACAAAACAACTGTATGCGAAATAGTTCACATTATGACAGATTTTAATAATCAGTTAATTCAGAGAAAGAGCAGTTATTTCTTCGTTATGAAACTTGTAAAAAAAGTCAAAATCATTAGAACAAAATAAATGTCCAAACTTTAATAATTTGATTCAGATAATAATTGAAAGTATTAATTTGCAAGAAAAACTAAAAATAAATAGAGACAGTTCCTATAAAAAATAATTTTGACATTATTTAAATAAATGAAAACTACCCGAAATCTTTATCAAATGACAAATGGCGTTTTATTTTTAAAATAAACTGGTAAGTTTGTAGAACCATGCCAAGAATTCAATAGGTTTATCGCGAGGTTTATCGTTTATACTGTTGTCTCATATCAGCAATATTAAATTTTTTAATCTTTTTTATCCATCAACGTGTGTTTCCAAATTGCGATACTTTTAAAATATCGCCAACAAGATTTTGACACTTACCTTGTTTTGCTCTGTATAATATGCCAAAGGGCCTTAATAAAAAAACTGACGAAAACGTCTGGGGATATTGATATTAACTCATTTATTTTGCCATCCATAATAGGAGATAAAAAATGTTGTTTTAACAAAATGGCAAACCATCAAAATTTTGCAATTTTTGTACTACTTTGTTTTACACCCTATACATATAATAAGGAGAATTTAAACTTTTTCAAAAAAATTCATCCTTTTATGTAATCTATAGCAAATGATATTTTGCACGGTGCAAACCGCACAAAAAAAAGTCAACTTTTAAAAAAGTTACAGCTAATTGAAAATGATGCTAAAAATTGCACTATTTTCAGGATATCTCTGCAACTATTGAACATTTTTCAATTCTGAAAAGGCACTTTAACAAGCTTTAAAATGCACAAACTTTTTTCTAATTTAACCAACCTTCTATCTCTTCCGATTTAGGAGTTACCCATACAACCCCATTGAAAAAGTGGACACCCTGTATACCAAATATAAATAACAATTTGCGAATTGCGTAGGTTTCAAATTTCATAACTAATTACACTGCATAAACTCAATGATATATTTAATAATTGTTTTTTGATTAGACCTTAAAAACAGACAAGAAAAGAACTAATTTTGATAGGTACGAAAAATAACTTTTTTGGTAAAATTACATTGTTTCATATTCAAAAATAAAACAAACAAAAACTTCTTAAGTAATTCTATGATACATTATTCTTATTTTTATATTTTTTTATATAACATGTATTATTTGGATTTATATAAGGTTTTTACGATTAGACTTTCCTATTTGTAGTTTTGTAGCCTGATGATGTGATGCAATATATTGATCACGAAATTGGGTTGCGCAATAAAAGAATTTTTTGGGAATTAGACCTTTTTGTGTTTTCTTTAAGATGAATAACAACCCACATTGGATTACTTCTACGTTAAAACAAAAAAGTTCAAATTATTTAAAAAATTAATATTAAAAAAAATCTGTTTAAAATTTTACGTATAGTTGCGTATTTTAACATAAAAAAAGGGTATGTAGAAGAGTCTTCTGGTTCTCTTATTGAATATTTGGGACTCCTGAAGTTTCGACTATTTTACCGTTGTTTTCGCTTCGAAAGAAGATTACCAATCATCATAACATGAACAAAATTTTCTAAGTAACTTAGTCAAAATCTGTTCTGTCAGAAACAATAATTAATAAAATGTATTTATCAAAATAAAATAGGATCAATTTGCGTGTATGCCTCCGACTATCTTTAGAGACTGAACCCATTTGAATAAAACATTCATTAATTTATTAAACGAATCATGAAGTTTAGAGAATGGTTTTATGTATACTCATGGTAGGAAAATTGACATCACAAAAAATTGGTTGTAATGTAGGTGTTAGGTTAAGTCTAAATTTAAAATTGTATCTGTAGATAGTCCCACCCAAATATTTCAAAATATCGTTTATTTTTCCGTCTAACGATCTGTTACATTTTTTACAAGCACAATACCTTAAAAACCGAAGTTCATGCATTTATATTATTTTATAAATAAATAAATAAGCTAAAATAAGGAACTTTTGATTTTGAAAAAAAATCGATAGAAACGTTTCTTCAACCAAAGTAGAAATTTTTACTTAAACGAATACGTTGTACAACAAAATTATATTTTTTTATAAGAATTATTTCAACTTATTTATTTGAAAAAGACGACAAAAGCAATCTGTAGAATATGCAAAAATATAACAAAACTATTTGAAAAATATAGCGTTTTTACTAGTTTGGATTTAGAAAATAGCTGTTAAACTGTATAAAGTTGTTCTATAGAATCATAAGTTTTAATTATTTCTTTTTTGTATTGCAACATTGCAAATTTAAAAAGGATTTGAAGTGTATTGATGAAAACTGGTAGTTTTCAGAAAATAAATTTTTGATTGATATTCATTTTTCCCAACAAATGTATGAAGTCAATAGTTTAGATACATATCACTTAAGTTTCATAATACCTCAATCCATATTGTTTGAAACTTAAGATATCGAAATAAGATTTATCCAAGCCTGTCGTCAAGATAGTTTGCAAGTATCACAATGTGCTTTCGGCCATGTTACGTGGCACGTTCATGAAACTGAAATTTCGTCACCAAACACATTGCAATATTTCTGATATTGGATGCATGTGCGGTTTCTTCTCTTTATATTATTTGTACTTTGTAGCGTTTTATGTGTGAATGGATACATAGTGATAATTTTCATAATCGATTATTCGACTTGAATTAATTATTAACAAATCACGCAACAAGTAAGAAGTGGTATTTGGCAAATAAAAATCAATAACCTGTGCAGTTCCCAAAAATGCACACTCCTAAAATTTTCTATGCCCTTTTCAATACAAAATTAAAATTTGGAGGATATGTATAAGACATCCAAATATTTTTTCTTGTGTACGTTAACTTCTAAATAACAAGTCAGAGTATGATCAGATATGTTCCTGATAAATTTTAAAATTATAAATATATTGGATTTCGAAAATCTAAAATCGAAAAATCTGTTTTAAAAAAACCACAGATGTTATCAATTGTTCACCAAAGTTAGCCTGAAAATAACATTTACATGAAAACAAAAGCGAAATGAAATTTAACCGACTTCTTCGTAATCCAAAATTATTATGAAGCAAATGTTAAACTTTATTTAAAATAACATTTATGTATGCCTGAAAATGAAATCCATTATGAGAATAAGAAAAGTAAACTTTATCGCTACAACGATAGCGTGATTTTAATAACGATAAAGATTTTCTCCTTATTAGAAGCCCCCTTATTATTGCCAAGAAACGAACTTCGGACTGAATCTAATTTACATTTTACAGAGCAGGAGTTGAGGAAACTTCGACAACAAACATGGGAAATGGAATATCATTCAGAAAAAGAACAGAATGACTTTGATGAAAACGGCAACGGTCTGATATACAGCTGGTTTGTTTCCCAGTACCTATTTTGCCTCATATTAGTTTATTTTAGCACAAAGCCAATAAATACATTGTATAATTCGTGTAGTTGTCTTATCAAATAATTTGATGTCATCTCTAAGGCCAATTATTTACACAAAAAATAAGTACTTAAATCATTTTAATAGTGTATTAAGTATTGTCTGTGCCGGAGTAAAATGAAATATGTGCATTATTTGGAAAAAATTTAGGAACAAATCGATTTTTAAATTAAAATGCCCAGGATTTGGACAATACTTATTTCAATTATGCTGGATGTAAAATATTTGATTACAGTAAATCATCAAATCCCAAAAAAAAAAATCGAAAAATCGAGACACCCAACCTGTCCTAAATTATTGCTCATCTTTCAACGCCATAAATTATTTGGGGTACCAGCTAGTTGATGCTATACCATATTATGCTATTGTTGCCCGGTAATATTTGAAAGAAATTTTTTCTAGCCTATACGGTCGATAAGATTAGCCACTATCAGGCAGAAAATAAACACATCTTTAACAGTACGAATTTTATTATTATGTGAATAGTATTTTAAATAACAAGTTTTGAAAACGAATCTTTTCACACGAGTGAGACAGTTTGGTGGGACGAGCCAAAGGCGAGGCCCACAAGTCGAATGAGTGTGAAAAGATGTTTTCAAACGTGTTGTTTACAATATTTTTTCTACGACTGGAAAAAGAAACAAACAATTTGACAGATATTTTTATTTAACAAAACCAATTACATTAAAAATTAAAATTACAAGTCAGTTACTATAAGGGTTTTTTGGCGACCCAAACCATATCAAACGCGGTTAGCTTAGGTTTGCTTGTGTTTGAAGTTAGAGTTGGCAAGGGGCAAATCATGCGAAAATTCTTTTGGTTTGGATGAGTTTAGATGGCATACCATGGCAATTTTTTTATTGATATTTTAAACAAAAATACTTTGCAAACAGGTTCCATAGTACATAAATTGTGGATAGTTTGATAAACTGTCTTAAAATAGGCGAAAATAAGAATATCATCTAAAATCGTAGACAATCCGAGCGAGACCAAATATAATTAGAAAGAGACATATATACTAACTCATTCAAACTCATCTCTCAAGCACGGTTTGCCGGTTTGGCAAACTCGACGTATAGGCCAGTACGTAGGTAAAAACAGGTGTATTTAGTTATAAGGAATATACCTCTGCGATTCCTCCCAAATCAAATATACAGAACATTGTTTATAAATCACTTGTATGTGAAAAAATCATGAAATTTGGAGTTTTTTAAAAATTGCAGTAAGACTGCAGTAGATTAATTTTTTTGAATGCTTCTGTTTACTAAGTAATTCCAAACCGGTTAATTTAAGCCCCGGTTGATTTCATTTAATTGATTATTTATTTAAATAATGGCCGAAAACCATCGAAATTTTCGAAAATTTCAAGCATTCTTTACTCTGAAAGGAAAAATGCTAGACTCTTGAAACTTTGGTGGAATATGTGTCTCATTACCCTCAACTTACAAAAAAAATTTCGTTTCAAAATGTGTATTACTTTTCGAGAAATTCTATTTGTTTATTAAAAACGTCCCAAATGTTTAATGAAAAATTGACCTATTAACGTTATCAAAAATAATTCAACCACAGCTCATTTTTTTCGTCAAGACGTCAATTTTACGAATCTGTTATGGGCGTATCGATTTTCAATAATTTTGACCGTCAAAATGGCGTTAACAACATTGCTACTTTTCAGAGCAGCGTTTTTTGCAAATAACTTTACAAAAAATAAACGTATCTGCACAAATCTTTCATATTTGAGTTGCTGGTATTTTTCTACAAATTTATAAAAAAAAATTGTTGCTCTGGGACATGTAGGAGCCGAGATAATTTTTTAAATTGTTTAATGTGCCAAACGTTTATTTATTAATATTTATGGCCAAAATTGAAACTGGTTGTTAATAAGATCTTGAATTTTGTGAATTCATCAAGTCCTATTGAAAACGGGCCCTTTTTGAGGTCAAAATATAATTTTTAATAATTAGTGATTTTAGAGCGTCTTCAATTTGTTTGGCTCAAAGGACAGGTGAATTTTTTATCAAACGGTTTTCAAATTGGGGTAGCGAGAAACATTCGTCATATCTCCGTTATTTTCCGGCCAATTTCGACGTTTTTTTTTTTAATTTGGGGTAGCTCACGAAAATAATAACAATAGCACATTTGCAATATCCAAATAATAAACAAATAATTGTTATAAACAATTTATTATTATTTTTTTTTTATTTTTTCTTTTTTGGGCTTATGCAACTTATAATGTGCTAATGTATTAAATATAAATTTATAAAGATTATATAATGGTAACAATGTATGCACAAACTATTTCTCCATCAAACAAAATATACGATGTTACAGCATTGTTACCATTATATAATCTTTATAAATTTATATTTAATACATTAGCACATTATAAGTTGCATAAGCCCAAAAACGAAAAAAAAAAAAAAATAAATAAATAAATTGTTTATAACAATTATTTGTTTATTATTTGGATATTGCAAATGTGCCCATTGTTATTATTTTCGTGAGCTACCCCAAATTAAAAAAAAAAAACGTCGATATTGGCCGGAAAATAACGGAGATATAACAAATTTTTCTCGCTACCCCAATTTGAAACTCGTTTGATCAAAAATTGAGCCAAACAAATTGAAGACGCTCTAAAATCACTAATTATTAAAAATTATATTTTGACCTCAAAAAGGGCCCGCTTTCAATAGGACTTGATGAATTTACAAAATTCAAGATCTTATTAACAAGCAGTTTCAATTTTGGCCATAAATATTAATAAATAAACGTTTGGCGCATTAAACAATTTAAAAAATTATCTCGGCTCCTACATGTCCCAGAGCAACAATTTTTTTTTTTATAAATTTGTAGAAAAATACCAGCAACTCAAATATGAAATATTTGTGCAGATACGTTAATTTGTTGTAAAGTTATTTGCAAAAAACGCTGCTACGAAAAGTAGCAATGTTGTTAACGCCATTTTGACGGTCAAAATTATTGAAAATCGATACGCCCATAACAGATTCGTAAAATTGACGTCTTGACGAAAAGAATGAGCTGTGGTTGAATTATTTTTGATAACGTTAATAGGTCAATTTTTCATTAAACATTTGGGACGTTTTTAATAAACAAATAGAATTTCTCGAAAACTAATAAACATTTTAAAACGAAATTTTTTTGTAAGTTGAGGGTAATGAGACACATATTCCACCAAAGTTTCAAGAGTCTAGCATTTTTCCTTTCAGAGTAAAAAATGCTTGAAATTTTCGAAAATTTCGATGGTTTTCGGCAATTATTTAAATAAATAATCAATTAAATGAAATCAACCGGGGCTTAAATTAACCGGTTTGGAATTACCTAGTAAACAGAAGCATTCAAAAAAATTAATCTACTGCAGTCTTACTGCAATTTTTAAAAAACTCCAAATTTCATGATTTTTTCACATACAAGTGACTTATAAACAATGTTCTGTATATTTGATTTGGGAGGAATCGCAGAGGTATATTCCTTATAACTAAATACACCTGTTTTTACCTACGGCTATCTGAAACGAATTAGTTACAGATTCCCGTCTAATTCTACTGGCCTATTTGGTAAGTATAGATAAATCATCCTATTTCACTATTACGGGTAGTGAGTAGTAGATATCATTTGAAATTTTGCATACAATCCATTTGTATTCTAACAATAGAACGGTTTATCTTAAACGTATTTATTATATACCGTAATAATACAAAATGTTTATGTGGATTGTCCCTCTAGTGTTCAAATTTAGTTCGTAAATGAGCTGTGATGCACTGCGCGTGTAAAAGATGCATTTGGTTGAACTCGAATTAAGAAGTCAAGCTTTTCAACAACGCGAATTAATTGCTAGTTGTTACCTAGTTAACACTGTCTAATCGGAAAATGTATTTATAGTACAGTTAATTAAAAGTTGGCATAACAAAGTGGAAATTTCAGTTGAGTGGATTTTGAATTAAAAAATTAATTGGAAAACAGTGTTTCTTATAGAAACATAATTGCGGTTTAATTCTTTTAAGGTTTTACATGCAACATTTAAGCTTATAATTAATTTTAGCATTTTGAATGTAGTGGATCGAGTAAATAAGTAGATGAAGCAATTAAGAGGGAAAGTAAACGTTTTCTTTAGGCGTTTTGTTCTTAACTATTATATTTATATTAAACAATAAAATTACGATATTTGTGTTATACTCCAGGAAACGTAGGCTCAAGGTGGAGCTATATAGGATTTGATTTTTATTTTTTTTATACTGATCTTGGGATGCTCATTTTGGGTCTGAGTTTGTGGGACACAGCTGTCCCCGGAACATCCCCATCCACCACCCCAAATGTTTTTTTTTTGCTTTTTGCTTTATATCGAGCTTCCGGTGCATGCTATCGCCAAAGTACCTATATTGAAAATTAAAGAGGAATAAACAGTGCACAATATGAGCCATGTTTGGTTGTTCTACGTCAAACCATTTCTTTGAACGGGCACCTCAAAGTTGGCCCTCTCTTTGAAATAGACACTTCGTAATTTTTTTATTGTGGCATACAGACAATACTAATTAAAAATAAAACATATATTATGGCAGTTTATCACCGATAAATACCTGAATTTTTGGTATATCTGTTCTTTCTGACATTGCTCTTTTTCGAGATACAGGGGCGTCCATCCTAAAATTCACTCCATAATATCACCGGGGTTGTTCATATAGGATTGTTCAAAATGTATGGTATTATAGACTTCAACGTGCTGTTTGAAAATTCATATCAGATGACCAAATTTTATCGCCGGAACTACCCCTTAACCTAAAAAAAGTGTTTTTAGGTTAGGTTTTTCTTTAATATTCGCTCTTCAGGGCACCACTTTATGAGAAATCGTCACGTATTGTTGTATGCTCGCTTATATGATTTATGTATAAGTTTCATAATAATTTTTTTTACAACACCCTGTATTCGAATTTTTTTAATCATATAAGCGAGCATACAACAATACGTGACGATTTCTCATAAAGAGCCCTGAAGAGCGAATATTAAAGAAAAACCTAACCTAAAAACACTTTTTTTAGGTTAAGGGGTAGCTCCGGCGATAAAATTTGGTCATCTGATACGAATCTTAAAACAGCACGTTGAAGTCTATAATACCATATATTTTGAACAATCCTATATGAACAACCCCGGTGAAACGATGGAGTGAATTTTAGGATGGACGCCCTTGTATCTCGAAAAAGAGCAATGTCAGAAAGAACAGATATACCGGGTGGCCACGAGTCAATGTACGCCCCGTTTTTTTTGGTTGTTTTTGAATTTAAAAATTTCGTTTTTGGTATACATGAATAAGACAAAAGTGGGCTATTTTTAGACTAACAAGAACGAAAATATCACTTCCGCTTGAACCGGAAGTGACAGCAACTTTTTTTTCTTAAATGGAATGACCGTGATTTTTTTGTGGTGTTTTATAAAACATGAAATTCTAACAGCAGCAGTTTTTTCCAATTTCAAAAATTCCAAAAAATAAGTGAGATACGAACGCGCCGCGTCAGATGAATGCGATGTAAGAAAATTACTAAGTAGGCTATGGAAATTATTAGCAAGGTAGTAAGCTTGTCTGTAAAGAATAAAATAGTTATTCAAATTACTGATAGATACGACTATTTTTAGGTTCCGACGACTTTCATTTATTTTTCTGAATACATATTCTAAATGCTTTCAATAAACCCTACTACAACTTTTATAGAAAAATTTTTTTTGTAACATCAAAAATAAAGAAGTTATTAGGGGTGGTCATTTTCGTTGGATATCCCTGTACAAGACTATTTTATTTTTGTTTATAAATTTAAATCTACTATATTACGTTATATTATAACAGGTTATAAAATACTGGTAAATCAATCATATACATACTCTTTGTGCTTAAATATTTTTATTTAATTAAATTATTATCGCTTTTACTAACTTCAAACATTGTTTGCATCCAATTATCTGTCAGATGACGTTTTCACTAAATAAGCGTATTCTTACCCGATTGAAATAGTATATTATGTTACTAGGAGTAGAAGGCGACCATTATTGCTGAGCCCAGAAGTTTGCTCAGCCGAGGCGAGGCGCAAGCCGAGGCGAGGCGCAAGCCGAGGCAGCAAACTGGGCGATACACATAATGAGCCACAGCCTACTTTAAAGTAAAGTGGGCTGTGAATGAGCCTTCTACTCCGAGTGACATATACTATTTTTTCTTCAAGAGTTAAAATCAAAAATATCAAAACTTTAATTTTGAAAAATGACATCAGGTCAAATGCGTTCAAGCTTAGTAAAAAAAATGTATGTAATACTAACCATTTTATTTATCAATGAAACATGACGTTGATGAATTTGCAATTTCAAGTATTTCAGGTGGTACGGTACGCACTGCATTTCTTCAGACTTTTTCGCTTTTAAATTTAAAAAACTGCTCGTCGCGCTACGTCAACTTTTAAAATGACAGTTTATGACAAATTATAACTGAGATTTTTAATTCGTTGCCATGGATACATTATTTCATTTTTGTACTAGGAAAAAAGTGAGAAATATTTCTTTTTCTACAGAACGTGATGCATTATGTAATGTAAGTATTGTTATACGCTTGAAGAAAAAAAAAATTCTTTGCTTCTTCAAATAAAGAGTTCATTACCGAAATTAAATAAAAAGGTAATTTTGGAAATTTTACTAAATGAGCCTATTATATATAAATTCAATACATCGACAGCAAAAGGTATAACTTTTATATGCTAACTTTCTGAAACAAACAGCAATAATAACAATTTTATTGGATATGTTTTGAGGAAAATTTTCGGGAAAATAAAAGATGCCTAGCAAGCTCGTTCATAATTGAAACAGAAAATTTCGTTATATTTTATTTATTTAGAATGCCCAGACTAACAGTTTACACAAATAATGCAAGCCTTTATTTCACGGATATCCATCATAATTGAGAATAATAGGATCATACAGTTTGATGACTCAGCTGAAATCATTCATACCATTAAAATTAGAACACAAAGTCTCGCACAAAGTTCTATTTTAATTTTTGTGGTTAAATAAAAAAGTGACACAGTGCACCCGTTTATTTATTAATAATTCGACTAAATTTCAATACGAGTATAAAAGTAGACTTTTAAAGTCTATAGAATTAAATAAATTATGGTTGCACTATCGATGTAACGCACATAGAAATCGTCGATGTGTCTTTACACAAATTAGACAATCTGTTATGGAATAAGCGAAAAACTATTTTATAAATAAAACTAACTTTTTCTACATCTATTATGTAATATGAGCATTATGATGTCGATTTTAAATAAGGAATGACCTATATTCCAGTGGATGATATGTAATATTTATTACATGCCTAGAATGTATAACAAGCATGGGTTGCGCCATCTAGTAGTAGTGCAATTTGTAATACTGTTTGCGTTTCTGCTGACAGTTGACGTTTCTATTGATAGTTAACCTTAAAGGGCCGTTGCACAAAACAAGTTAAATGTAAGTAGATTAATAATTAATTAAATTATAGGCGTAGAAAAAGTATAGTCTGTAATTCGTTTGGAATGGCATATTCTGCGCTCGCGGACCGTCCCACTCGCTTTCGCTCGGGTGACAAACTTCCGCTTCATTCCAAACTAATTAGAGAATATGTATATACCATTCACATTTTATTTACATGAGGGGAGGCTATGATGTTTTTCTTAGGTTGTCTCAGGGTTGTCTACTATTGACAAAATATTGAAGTGTCAGATTTAATTGATCGTCACTGTCATTTATTTTTGGCAAATTTTTTATTGATAACACTGTGCTTTCTTTAGGGTCTCACTCTGGCAACTATGTAGAACCAATTTGAATTTGTGGTTATGTTTTTGACTTTTCAACATAACCTCAGTAATTAAAACAGTCATTTATACCAACAGATTTTCCAAAGCCTCCCCTCATGTAAATAAAATGTGAATAGCATATATACTATTATTATATCGCACAGCAAACAATACTACATATTTTATAAATCATCGAACGTAAACATTTCTTATGAGGTTTTGAACCTTGGTGTTGGTTGAGGTAACTCCTCGTTACAGACTTATATGGGCACAGTAACTCCTCGTTACAGACTTATATGGCACAGATTTGCAAGCTTGCACCGCGGATTAAAACCACTACTCTTCAGTCTATAATTGCACATGAGATTATCTTTTGTCTTCGGGTTCTCTCCCGCGTTGCCTATTTTGAATTCTTGACGTTTTGACCATCTTTTCATGGTCATCTAGTCGAGCAAATATGAGCTCTGTAGTCGAAGCTCCCCTTATAAGATTGGCAGGCGTGACTTTATTTCGGTGTGCGGGTGGGTCACGCGTGCTGTTGATTTCCACGTCATTGGTAGGCGTGACTTAATTCTGCTATTGCAGGGTAGCTAACGCTCCGTTGTTTTTCCTGTATACGAGGACGTCCATAATTTTGATGTTATGGTATAGATTCATAGGTAGATTTTAAAGTTATTAGTTGCTTACTGTTATATTGTCAGATGATGAAGATGTCGTCCACATATCGAAACCAATATGCGAATTTAACGTTGTAGGTGTCCAAAGCGTAAATTTGCTTCTATAAATAGATTGACAAGTACAGACTAAAGGGTGAGTTGCTGGACGAACAGCACTCACAATTAGGCGGCGCGGCGTAGTATGTCCGTCTTGTGGATTTTGGTGAGTGTTTTCAGATTATTTTATAAATCATCCAACACTTGGGGGGGCTTCTCAGTGTTATTACTCTGTTTCATATTAACGATTTCATTTTTAAACTCACTTAACTGCTTTGAGAACAGCTCTTCTAAATTGTCCATACGGGAATTAAAATCCACGTTCTCATCATTAGCTAGGGTTCCTCTTCTAGCCCTATTTCGACTCATTTTTACCAGAATACTTTTTACAATAGGCACTAAATCACTTATATTACACTATTCTTTTTTTTTTATTATTATTTTTTTTATTTAGCACAGCACCATACACTATTCTTTTGATATTGACTTTGGAGTGACTGCGTAAATCATATTTTTGCACAGAACTGATAACGTATCAACATCTAGTGGTAAGACGGGTTTATAACCCCTCTTTTGCTTTTTACAGCCTAGCTAGATGCTGTGGCTAGTGGAGGCTCACGAACCAGTTCTCTTGTGTTTTCTTTAATTTCACCCATATTGTCCTTGTCGGTGAAAAATTGATTAATCGTTGCCCATGTCTCTCGATCCAAAATATTAATTCATTGAAGGTGTACGTCATATAGTTGCTAGGATATGTCGTCTATGGCTTCTACTGTTCTGGATCTTTTGTATCACCGAGGCTTGACTGGTTCGTTTTAAAGTTGTGTTGGCCTCCCATGTTGCACATGAAGTAGCTTGATGTAATCGTTCCCTATCTACCTACTTTCGACACTAAAATACTAAAAGAAAATACCCATTTCTGTGCAAGCAGCAATAAAAATTGCTTTATCGCTCGGTGTCAATAGAAACATTACTGCTCTAGTGCGACACCACATGACTGTAAAATTTCACTTATTCATTAATCGATGGAAAAAATATTGAAATTTCTATGTACAGCTAATTCTTTTTATGTACTGTGTAATGTTGTTTCACGTCCGTGGTTTCTATTTGAATTATGAATAGTATTTAGGTTGTTTTATGTACTAAACTATTACTTACTACTCCATTTTAATTAAACAGTATCACGAAGAAGGCCTTCATGGTTGAACTCAGTTAATACTTTAATCGCAAAAAATTTACATTAGAAATGTTTTGTTTCTCTAAATTATTATAAAAAATTAAATAAATTACCAGAGATTTTTTTCTATTTAAATTATAATTAACAAATTCTTTTAGCCTTGATCTGGCCGTTTTTTCAGTAACTACCAAGTGTTGTAAATCCATTAGGCTAAAGATAAATTAACTGTCTGCAACTTTTCCTGCATTAGATAATATGCTCCAGGAAAATTTGAAGTACCTGTGTATTTTGACTAGCTGCTTTTTAATTAATGTAAATTTAGAAAAACTATTTGTATCTAATACGTAAACCTCCTGCCATATTTATTGATCATTATTATCTCAGTGGTCTAGATCGTGTTGTGTTTGGTCACACTGGCCATCAAGCACTTCGATCACCAACTTCGGCACTGGCAAGATTTATACATTTGTGTTGGCGGACAGTCTTGGCTTTGGATTTGGGGGTTGTTGAATTTATGTGGTATGTTTACTTTTTATTGTATCGCATATCTTTAAACTTAGACCATTATTATATTATAGTAATTAATTAATATACATATAGACAAGCTGACGGAGAGTTTTTTAAACTATGTGTTTAACACTACGGTTAATTTAATTTTTGTTTTTTGTTTCACCCAATCACCTACTTATTAGTGGATGGATATTTATCAATTATGCTGAGATTTAATATTTGTCCGCTGCGTATGAATAGAACACGCCTAATGGAAATTTGAGTATTTTAATTTTTTAGAAAAATAAGACTTATAATATGCTTATTTATTTATTCAGTATCATTTTGTTCATAATTTTTTAATACAATTTACATACATGCATTATAATAAACACATTGCCTTACATAAAGTAGACTATACTCAATAATTTATCCCTATTTTATCTTTCTACAATCTTCTGTATTGAAAAAACGAGAGTTAACAACATCCCACCTTCACCACTAATAGTAGGTCTAATCTAAATCAATACCGCTGATATCCAGGGAGAAAGGACAGAAGTTTATTGCTGAACGTGCAAGTTTGCTAAATCTTGGGTTTCTCAGAACTGAACATTTAGCACATAGTAACGCAAAACATTGACAGCGTATTGAGCGTATGAAATATTTTAGTCAAAGGATACAGCAAATATCATATAAGAAGTTTCTTTTAAAGCTGCTGCAGGATTGCGAGTTTCCAAAATATACTTAATGGTAATACAGGACACTCCCACAAAGAGCCTTCCTTCAAAATATACTTCAATTCAACTATCTAATATTATACACGTAAAATATTGGATTACAAACGTGTCAGTATTAGCGAATTACTTTAGCTCCAAAATATCAGGGTTGGAATGCTTAAAAAAATATTTATAACAAATTGTTTTATTTAAAACTAGATCTAACCTCAGAAGTTAAAGACGTACATTTTTACATTTTCTTAGTAATTATTTACTTAACATTAAAAACAGAGTATATTTTAAAAATAGAATTTGCCTTTTTTTCTTGACCCTTGCTAAATGTGGTAATCACGAAAAGGTATTCCATTACATTTCATCATCGCTCTATCTAAAGTAAGTAAAAATTGGCCTGTTTCCTGAAATAGCTTTTCGGGGTTATTAGATGTTTCTCATTTCAAATGGGGCACCCTGCTACTGGTCAATAATCTTAAAATGTTTTCTTAACTCTTACGTAACCGAAGTAACCCCCGGAAAATCCTAGAATTTCGCGGTAGGAAAGAGAGACGAGGTTCTACAGTTTACTGACGTGGAGTCTGAACACTCTGAACCACATCCGGGGTACCGATAGTTATACGGGTGTCTTCTAAAAAACGGCCAAAGCCATAACTCAGTGAAAATTTAATTATTTTATTTTTTAATTGGGGAATATATAATTTGTTAATTGGGGAATATATATGGGCCCACGAAACGCTCTTTTCAGCATATAAAATATGGAGGTGCTACTTCCGGTGTTACCGGAAGTGACTTCATTGTAATTTTTTTAAATAGCACCCTATATATTTTTTCCGAAATCTCTACTAAGCGTAAAATTTCCTTTCCGATGATGTGACACAAGTCAATATTTTCCCACCAATAACGTCCTAACAACTTAATTCTTCACGAGGTAAGGCAAGTTGCTATTAAATTATCAGTTGTGCCATGGAAAAAGATTTTATTGTTATAACATCATAAAACAAAACAAAGTGCAAAAAACTGTGAAACGTTAAATGTCGATTTGTTGACATTTGTGTTTGTTTTTGTTCTTCACGGCAATTGATAATTTAATACCAATTTGTCGTACCTCGAGAAGAATTAAGTTGTTAGGGGGTTATTGGTGGAAAAATATTGACTTGTGACACATCATCGGAAAGGAAATTTTACGCTTAGTAGAAATTTCGAAAAAAATGTATAGGGTGTTATTTAAAAAAATGACAATGAAGTCACTTCCGGTAAAACCGGAAGTAGTACCCTCGGTAGTACCTCCATATTTTATATGGTGAAAAGAGCGTTTCGTGGGCCAATATATATTCCCCAATTAAAAAATAAAATAATTAAATTTTCAGCGAGTTATGGCTTTGGCCGTTTTTTAGAAGACAGCCTGATAAGACATAAGTACTAACTAAATTAGTTTTCCTTCTAATAAACTATGTAACCTTTCTTCTTTTCGCGGAGGTTCTTAGGTAAGTAGTTATTTTGACGCCTAAGGGGCGACGGTACTATCACGACGGCATTTCTCGGGCGCCAGTTTCTGTTTTAAATCGTAGAGACACCACTTTTCTCTATTGGTAGGATAATAGAGGCTTAGGTAGCTACAGTGAAGAAACGGTAATGCCTATAAAGAAAACCCAGGAAATTCAAGATATGAACATATTTTATTCAGGATAAGTCAATCAATAACACTTCTTACTTATGGCTACGGTTAACAAAAGCATACTTATGTGCATATACAGGATAGATTTACAGCAGATACGCTAAGGCAAGACTAACGGCAAGGTAATTACGTTTAAAAGCGGCAAACTACGGTTAATAAGCGGCAAAGTGGCAAGCTAATAGTATACAGAAACCAGCAGCAATAATACGATTAAGCGGTAAAGCCGACTAGGCGGAAAGCATGCGGCAGCAAAAAATTCAAACGGTTATCAGTAAAAGCTCAGAAGGAGTTATACGTCCATCTAGATTTTACCGTATAAAACAGGAAAATGACATCAGACAAATATTCGAATTGACTTTAGCAGGTTATTCTGGCTGGAAAATTATCCGTGATTTTTACTAACTTAGCCGTAAGTGATTTCACGTCAAATTAACTAAACCACCAAAACATCAAGCGCGAGGTTTAAGGAACAATTCGAACATATAAAATAAAATGATTAAAACAAATTCAGCGGTCAAATATTAGATTAACTTACCAAAATTTTACTTACTCTTACTGCTAGGCGGTTTACTTACTAAGGCAGGATCAGTCGGACCGGTAGCTGGAAGCAAACTAAATTTTACTCTGGTCTTTTCTCTCCCAGCTGCTAGCTTCCTAAATGATACAAATTGTGAGAAATATGTGCAGTAAATCGGCGCGGTAAAATGATGCTTACCTATTTGTTAAAACTAAACGACTAAAAATCAAAATTAAATTATTTATAACATATTTGTAAAATTATGAGTAAACAATTGTAAAAACAAAGTTTTTTTTGGAAATAAACATTATTATTATTATTATTATAGCCATATGTCAATATTCATTTAATCTTACAGGACGTTTAAAAAATATTAAAATTATGGAATATTCATTTTTGGACGGGTCTTGCATTAGGCGCTGTTACAATATTTATTGCAAATGCTCATTCCAACAGACGAAACCGCTTATTGTCAATAAAATTTGCAACAAAATGCCGAAAACCGCAACTCCATAATATTCCTCCCTGTAGAGATATCTTATTCCAAAATTTGAAGAAAAAATCCAAATATGCAGTTCAATTGTCCAGGACTGTAGTTGCACACCAAGAAACAGGCAACACTAGAAAACATGTAGCATACCTCATGTCGTCCATTGTTGCTTCAGTCAAATTGCGCCTTTAGGTAGTGGTGCAAGTCGGTTGCCCATTTATTTTGCATGTAACCTCTGCGCCGCGTCCGTAGTCTGTTGCCGGTTACTGTGGGCGAGTTGTTTTATTCACCGGTTGATCCATCAGATATGTTTTATGTCATTCTAACCTCCAGTGGCGTACTTACGGGGTGATAAAGGGGATATATCCCCCATGGACTCGGGCTAAACTAAAAGATCCACCGACTGTACTAGCGTGATAGCAAACTAGTGTAAAAAAATATATTTTTATCCTTTTCTAATATATTATACTGATAGAGAAAGATACAACGTTACTCACTGCGCACTTGTTCTGCTAATCGAAAACGCCATATGTTTTATCTTCTCTCTGTACCAAGCCAAGGCGCTTATATTTTATTTTGTAATGCTTATAATTATTATGATCACCAATAATAAGTATTTTTTGAAAAATTATTTTTTATATCCGCCCAAGGTTCAAGTCTATGTACGCCACTGCTAACCTCGGAAATAGAATGAGATAAAACACATCTGATTGATCAACCGGTGAATAAAGCAACTCGCCCTGTATATATATTTGGATTTTTATCAAAACATATTAAATAAATAAATATAAATACATCACATGTAATTACGACCCCCTTTATCCCAGAAGGCTCTAGAAGAGCCTTGTGCGGGAGGGGGCTACACATTTAAAGACAAGGGACACACATCCAATATCCGTGTATAGTGAAAAAATCCCTCTCACAGTATTTTCCATTGCCACGACCGGGAATCGATATTGAATCAGACTTCCGGTTCCGTTTAATGTTTTATACAAAACTAGTATAATGTGACAAACGTTCTAAGCATTAACGACAAACAAAGGCAGTTAGTATTTATGTTGTTGCCAAAATAATAACACATGGGCCACTTCGGATTACAATTTAGACAGTACGTACCTGCGAATATGTTACTTTTCTGTTTAACATCAATAAAAATAGCTTCATGCTCATCATAAGCATCATAAAAATAATTTTAAAATAGTGGAGTGGAGTGGCCACTGACCAGTAGTGTATCTATTTAAATTTAAAAAATGCAAGGGATAACAAAAGTTATATAATTTAAAGAAGTGTATAATATGGATCATGTTTAAATTTGTCAATTGTTTGCGAGTAATGCCAACATAAAAAACATATTATAACCTGCAATAGATTGAGCATTTTGACATTAACAAACCATTAAAAAAAACTTGGTAATCCAAAAATGTATCTATGCCTTATCCAATATGTGAACATGTTAGGTCGTAAGCCCTACAGAATTTTTTTAGTATAATTTAGATATTTAAAGGAAATTTATTATAACTTGCCATGCAGTATCTAACATTTAAATAATCAGCAAAATTTTGCAATATCTTAACATTCTTAACAAATTCAATTGATGGTCTTGTGCTATACTAAATATATCTAATATTTAAGCCATATTATTCACTAGATGAGTTTTTTGCAGACCAAGAAATAAAAAAGCATTACCCTACTATGTTACATAAATTTTTTTTTTATAAATACACCACATGTAATTACGACCCCCTTTATCCCAGAAGGCTCTAGGAGCCTTGTGCGGGAGGAGAATTAAAACTAAGTTCTGTAATTACCTCGAATTACCTTACCTACTATATAGCCATTTTTTCTGTCTCATTTTACTCTATTTACCAAATTTAATGTTTGTATTTGTGATTATTTTTTTGTATTTTTATCAAGGGTGCTCGTATTGTAAAAGTTGTTCTAAGCTACAGTGATTAGTTTTCTTTTGTACATTTTTAGTGGGGTCGGATAGCTGAAAAAAACTTCGCATCTGGCAACCAATGTGCTCCTTTGGATTCAGATAGTACATGGGTAGACGAGTCTAAAAAGCCCAGGACACAAATTTTCCTGGCCCTCTAGCGGTGTTGATGACGGAATCAATATGGCCGCCAAAGTTTTGCGACATGCTTCTACATTTCCTTATATAACTCGGGTTTGTATTTTGATATTGACTTATTAGTGCATTCTGTGAGTCGGAAAAAAACTCTAAAAATACAAATATTTGGGGAGTCAACCAAACTACTTCCCCCCTCCGTTTTCGAGGATGCTGAACACGATGGTGATGTTGGTTCTGCTCCCCGAGTTGACCCTACCCCCCAAATGGCCAAAAACCACCCCCAAAGAGGAATCGCGTATTCGACACCTTCCACCGGCAAAATGTATGTCACCCCCCGTTTTCGAGGATGCTGAACACGATGGTGATGTTGGTTCTGCTCCCTGAGGCGAACCAACCCCCCGAACGGCTAAAAACTACCCTCCACGGGGGTGAAAAATGTATTTCGTGCTACAAACGACAAAACCGGCGTTATCTCTCGTTTTTGAGTAAGCTGGACAAGAGGAAAACATTACCAAGTCACCTCGACAAATGTTAGAAATGATTTATATTTACATATAGTAAATAAGTAATTTTATGCGTCAATAAAAATGTTTATGATTTAACTTACTTCGCGTACCTACTTCATAAAACCACGCGTCAAAGGGGTAATTTAATGTGTCCATTCGAGGGGCTCGCGGTGGTCGAGGTGACTTCGTAATATATTCTCTTGCCCATCATACTCAAAAATAAGAGATAACGCGGGTTTTCTCGTTTGTAACACGAGACACATTTTTCACCCCCTTGTAGAGTGGTTCTTGGCCGTTTGGGGGGTTGGCTCGCCTCGGGGAGCAGAACCAACATCACCATCATGTTCAGCATCCTCGAAAATGGGGGTGACATAAGTTTTGCCGGTGGAAGACGTCAAATACGCAATTCTCCCCCTTTGGGGGCGGTTCTTTGGCCGTTTAGGGGGTAGGGTCAACTCAGGAAGCAGAAAAAACATCACCATCGTGTTCAGCATCCTCGAAAACTGGGGGGAGCGGTAGTTTGGTTGACTCCCCAAATATTTGTATGTTCGTCCGACTCACAGAATGCACTATATGTATATTATTAGTGATTATTAATCAGGAGAAAACGCGCTTTCCAATGGTATATTAAATTTGACATCATTGTTTAGGTTCATAATACCAGAAATATTTGTAACTTTATTAAAATGTTTGTTTTTATTTTAATTTTTTCGAAACATTTTGCTAAATAACTTGGAATCCGCTACATGTACAGGGTGTTTCCTATAAAACTATACCCCCCCCCCCCCTTTATTTCGGTCAATTACCACCGATTTTAATTTTTCAAAAACCGGTCTAACACAGAATTTTCTGTAGATTTTGAATATGCTATTACGTTGCAGAAAGAAGTATGGTTTTTTTAAATGGAACATCCTATATATTTTTACATATTTGGATTCGCCTCATCTTTCTGATTACAAATATATATGACACTTATATATTTGCTATAAAAATGACGTAAATAATTGAATTTAAATTTAGGGCGTTTCCTTCAAAACTATACCCCCCCTTATTTCGGTCAATTAGTAACGATTCAAAATTTTCAAAACCTACACAGAATTTTTCGTAGATTTCATATATGCTATTACTTTTTTTCTCCCTTCAACGGTATACGAGGGGTGGAAAAAAGTATGTTTTTTTTATGGAATACCCTGTATTTTTTTACATATTTAGCTCCACCCTACCTTTCTGATTATAAATATATATATATAATACTTATATATGTAAAAATATACAGGGCATTCCATAAAAAAAAACATACTTTTTTCCACCCCTCGTATACCGTTGAAGGGAAAAAAAAAAGTAATAGCATATATGAAATCTACGAAAAATTCTATGTGTAGGTTTTGAAAATTTTGATCCGTAAATAATTGACCGAAATAAGGGGGGGGTATAGTTTTGAAGGAAACGCCCTAAATTTAAATTCAATTATTTACGTCATTTTTATAGCAAATATATAAGTGTCATATATACTTGTAATCAGAAGGACGAGGCGAATCCAAATATGTAAAAATATATAGGGTGTTCCATTTAAAAAAATCATACTTTTTTCTGCCCCTCGTATACGGTTGAAGTAGGAAAAAAAGTAATAGCATATTCAAAATATACGGAAAATTCTGTGTTAGACCGGTTTTTGAAAAATTAAAATCGGTGGTAATTGACCGAAATAAGGGGGGGTATAGTTTTATAGGAAACGCCCTGTACAGGGTGTTTCCTATAAAACTATACCCCCCTTATTTCGGTCAATTACCACCGATTTAAATTTTTCAAAAACCGGTCTAACAGAATTTTCCGTAGATTTTGAATATGCTATTACTTTTTTCCTACTTCAACCGTATACGAGGGGCAGAAAAAAGTATGGTTTTTTAAAATGGAACATTCTATATATTTTTACATATTTGGATTCGCCTCGTCCTTCTCATTACAAATATATATGACACTTATACATATATTTGCTATAAAAATGGCGTAAATAATTGAATTTAAACTTAGGGCGTTTCGTTCAAAACTATAGCCCCCCCTTATTTCAGTCAATTATTAACGGATCATAATTTTCAAAACCTACACATAGAATTTTTCGTAGATTTCATATATGCTATTAGTTTTTTTCTTCCTTCAACGGTATACGAAGGGTGGAAAAAGTATATTTTTTTTTTATGGAATTCCCTGTATTTTTTTACATATTTAGATCCGCCCTACCTTTCTAATTATAAATATACAGGGTGAATTTGAAATACACTGGATAATTTTAATCCGTTAAGCTCTATGGTCCATAAAAATTCTTAAAAATAGTCATTTGTAAAATAAATGAAATACAGCCAAGAAAACAATTTTTGAATATTTATTAAATATTCACGACGCTCCTGCCTGAGCAGAACAGCTGATGTGTGTAGCGACATAAATGCCTGTACCCCCACTCTTCTTAGCTATCGTGTTGTTTGTTGTGTTGGCGTAGTTCAGCCTGTGCAATGCACAGTGTGCATCCATGATGTCGCGTGTGAATTTTTCCTAGTGTTTTAGATTTCAGTTTTGTGTTCGTAGCTACCACGTTGCCCGCGTAGTTCAGCCTGTGCATCCATGATGTCAAGTGTGAGTTTTTCCTAGTGTTTTATATTTCAGTTTTGGTTTTACTTGGTAAACACTGCGAATACTGCGTAGAGGTATTTGTTCGTAACCAAGTCAATGTCAAGTTCACCGGTCAGTGTATCCCCAGTGGGACGAGTTTAGGGTTTTTGTGTTGAAACATTAACTATGAAATTTTGAAATTAAAACACTGCGAATTCATTAATTATGCTATAAGAAATTACAGATTAAAAATATTCAGTGTATTTTAAATTCACCCTGTATATAATACTTATATATGTAAAAAAATACAGGGCATTCCATAAATAAAAACATACTTTCTTCCACCCTTCGTATACGTATATGTTGAAGGGAGAAAAAAAGTAATAGCATATATGAAATCTACGAAAAATTCTATGTGTAGGTTTTGAAAATTATGATCCGTTAATAATTTACTGAAATAAGGGGGGGGGGTCTGTATACTTTTGAACGAAACGCCCTAAGTTTAAATTCAATTATTTACGCCATTTTTATAGCAAATATATATATATTTGTAATCAGAAGGACGAGGCGAATCCAAATATGTAGGTAAAAATATATAGGGTGTTCCGTTTAAAAAAACCATACTTTTTTCTGCCCCTCTTCTGCCCCTCGTATACGGTTGAAGTAGGAAAAAAGTAATAGCATATTCAAAATCTACGGAAAATTCTGTGTTAGACCGGTTTTTGAATAATTAAAATCGGTGGTAATTGACCGAAATAAGGGGGGGTATAGTTTTATAGGAAACACCCTGTACCTGAAAACGTGTCTTACACTTTTTTGTTCATCAAAAAAATACCTTTGGAACGGTATATATGACTTCTATTTTATCACAGTTGCAGAAAATTTGTCAAAACAATGTAGCGTTGCACAGCGAGTCGTTATGACAATAATGTAATTTATAAGAGTTCCGAAAAGTAATAGAGCGGCTTTATAACTGTTTAAGTAGCAAATGTAATTATTGTAATTGTGTATGTATATGTAAAGAAATTTTAGCTTTTAGGGGGCATTGAGACACTAATTTTGTAAGATAAGAAAGTTTAAACACTGGAGAATCTTACAAAATTAAGTGTCTCAACGCATGATTGACATGTGAATACAAACCGATGAAAAGAATATCAATAGAACACGTAAGGTCGGAAAGGTTAAACACTGGAGAAGTACTGCTAGATGAGTTCAAATCCTGCATGTATTCAACCAATTTCGTTATAACTGTACCATAAACAATTCTTCGGGATTATGGTAATCTTGTCTTCGAGAACGTTCAGCAACTCCTGCACGTGTTAGAAAGCGAGTATAGTTTAGTTTGTGGTATTTGGCTTCTATATAATGCTACCAAATCTATTGACGATAACTTCTTCAACAGTTTTTCATCGTGTAATTGTACAGCATGACTATGAATTGTAGGCGGTATTTTGATGTAGATGGAGTCTGGTCTGAGCAATGGGGTCGTCCTATCTGTTTCTTTTCACCAGATAGTCTTTCCGTCTTTTGACTGTCATATTTGTTCTTGCAAGATTTGTGATATTTTGCTGCATGGGCTACTAATGTTTCTGAAAGACACTTCTATCGTCCAACTGATCCAAATTTCTTATAGCACTTGGAAGTTCACCATGTTCAGCAAAAATTGCAAGATTCTTCGCCATTGTTAAATAGCCTTCCTACTTCGGAGTGATTAAATGCTCTTTTGAATGCTTCTGGCATAACAAACACAGGTCCTACACAAACGGAGCCACCAGTCAGTCGTAGCATCCATCAACCAATTCATGTTTCCTCTTCCTTGACATGATTGAGTAATTTCTGTCATTCTATGAGGTAGACGAAAGCAATATTTTAAGTTCGTCACACATGTCTGCCTGAAAAAGAAACACACATTTAGTATATATTACTGAATGGAATCTTATTTATTTAATCTATTTTATTTATTAATACATTTTTGAAGTTGCCCCCCAAAATTTAAATTTCGAGGGAGGCTACGATTTTAAAAAAATACCGTTTAAAAAAGCTAGATTTTATTTACATATACATAAAAAATTACAATAATTACATTTGCTACTTAAACAGTTATAAAACCGCTATTTCTTTTCGGAACTCATATAAATTACATTATTGCCATAACGGCTCGCTGTGTGTGCAACGGTACATTGTTTTGGCAAATTTTCAGCAACTGTTTGTGATAAAATAGAAGTCATATAATATATATTTCGAAAGGTCATATATATTTACATTTCGAAAGGCAATTTTTTGACGAACAAAAAAATATAGGACACGTTTTCAGCTACAAGTAACGTATCAAAGTTATTTAGCAAAATGATTCGAAAAAATCAAAATTAAAAACAAACATTTTAATAAATATTTCTGGTATTATGAACCTAAACAATGATGTCAAATATACCATTGGAAAGCGCGTTGTCTCCTGATTATATAGATAATCACTAATAATATAGGTCAATATTAAAATGCAAACCCGAGTTATATAGGGAAATGTAGAAGCGTGTCGCAAAACTTTGGCGGCCATATTGATTCCGTCATCAACACCGCTAGAGGGCCAGGAAAATTTGTGTCCCGGGCTTTTTAGACTCATCTACCCATATACTATCAGAATCCAAAAGGGCGCATTGGTTGCCAGATGTGAAATATTTTGGTATAATTTTCAGCTAACCGACCCCACTATTTTGACATGTTCTACGTTCCACACCCACTAAACACTAATCAATAATATATAAATTTTTGGATTGTATTGTAATTTTGTAGAAGTAATAACATATTATCTATCTATCTAAACAGAACTAACAGATAACAGAAGTACAAGCACCTGCCGTACAGTTTGTCCACAAAGTACAACCCCCCAATATCTCCAGAATGAAATGAATATGACCCATATGTGGTAGAAACAGTATGAACTGACCTGACGACTTATGAATGCACTTTATATTTTTCTTTTTTAAGGAACTCGACAAATAATCGCAATTTTCGCAATAGCACCCAGGCTACAAACAGATCTTTCGATTCTTCTTTAAAGTAAAACTATTCTGTAAGGCAAATTTGCATTTTATTCTAATTCAACTTTTAACTGAAAGACGGATTAAAAAACATCTTATAAATTATACATATTCCAGTAATAAAAAAACACTGTTGTTTTCAGTTGGCGTCAAATTATACAGACGACATCTTATAAATTTTAAATCTTCAACTTTTTGGAGCATATCCAAAATCCATTATTTAAAGCTTCCAGAATTTCTTTTAATTTGATTGAAATTTATGTAGTAAATTACATTTTTGGATGGAGATGATTTCTTACGTGCAATATTTAACATTTTAAACCATATCTATTAATACCAGAATGATTGCAAGAAAGAAGTATCCTTTATTAAAAAAACTGTTGTGTCAAAATTCACGTTTTCCCCTTAAATATCGATGCCGCTACTAAAGTCTGTGTCATATCTACAGCAAAAAGAGCCGGCTTATTTGAGGTTTTTATGGGCATCTAACAAGCCGCCGGTTTTTTATGTGTCTTACAAATCTGAAGTCGACCATACCGTTATCCTGAAGGAGTTACGATCGAAACAGGTTTTATTACCACCATTTTAGGTAATAAAAAAAAGATAGAACTTTTGTTTAAATTTTTCTTAATATTAATACTTTTCGAGTTACAGCGGCTTGAAAGGGCAACTTTCTCCACTCATCGATAAACTGTAATTTCTGACGGAAGAAGAAAATTGTTTAAACAAAATTTTGATAAATAGGATTTATAGGAAACAACTACTGGACGGGCAAAGGCCCCTACTCCCATTGAATTATACCTATAAATCCAAATTGGCAGCCAAATTTGTTATTTGTCTTTTCTCCACCAGACACAGACCGGTTTCGAACTCTTTATGTTCTCATCAGTGTGCCACAGGTAGCTGAAAAGACAAATAACAAAGGCAAACCAAACTAGTCTATGGCAGACCCAGCACAAGTAAGTAGTGAGGGATAAGTGCATCCCTCTGGTGGTCAGTTGCTACTACCAGTCGAGACATCGAAGATGTCTCTGTGACCGATAGCGGCTTGCCAAGCAAGCACCAAGAGCGGCGACCTCTAGCCCTGATGGACTAAAACGTGCATGATAAATAGGATTTATAGGAAACAACTACTGGACGGGCAAAGGCCCCTACTCCCATTGAATTATACCTATAAATCCAAATTGGCAGCCAAATTTGTTATTTGTCTTTTCTCCACCAGACACAGACCGGTTTCGAACTCTTTATGTTCTCATCAGTGTGCCACAGGTAGCTGAAAAGACAAATAACAAAGGCAAACCAAACTAGTCTATGGCAGACCCAGCACAAGTAAGTAGTGAGGGATAAGTGCATCCCTCTGGTGGTCAGTTGCTACTACCAGTCGAGACATCGAAGATGTCTCTGTGACCGATAGCGGCTTGCCAAGCAAGCACCAAGAGCGGCGACCTCTAGCCCTGATGGACTAAAACGTGCATGATAAATAGGATTTATAGGAAACAACTACTGGACGGGCAAAGGCCCCTACTCCCATTGAATTATACCTATAAATCCAAATTGGCAGCCAAATTTGTTATTTGTCTTTTCAGCTACCTGTGGCACACTGATGAGAACATAAAGAGTTCGAAACCGGTTTGTGTCTGGTGGAGAAAAGACAAATAACAAATTTGGCTGCCAATTTGGATTTATAGGTATAATTCAATGGGAGTAGGGGCCTTTGCCCGTCCAGTAGTTGTTTCCTATAAATCCTATTTATCATGCACGTTTTAGTCCATCAGGGCTAGAGGTCGCCGCTCTTGGTGCTTGCTTGGCAAGCCGCTATCGGTCACAGAGACATCTTCGATGTCTCGACTGGTAGTAGCAACTGACCACCAGAGGGATGCACTTATCCCTCACTACTTACTTGTGCTGGGTCTGCCATAGACTAGTTTGGTTTGCCTTTGTTATTTGTCTTTTCAGCTACCTGTGGCACACTGATGAGAACATAAAGAGTTCGAAACCGGTCTGTGTCTGGTGGAGAAAAGACAAATAACAAATTTGGCTGCCAATTTGGATTTATAGGTATAATTCAATGGGAGTAGGGGCCTTTGCCCGTCCAGTAGTTGTTTCCTATAAATCCTATTTATCATGCACGTTTTAGTCCATCAGGGCTAGAGGTCGCCGCTCTTGGTGCTTGCTTGGCAAGCCGCTATCGGTCACAGAGACATCTTCGATGTCTCGACTGGTAGTAGCAACTGACCACCAGAGGGATGCACTTATCCCTCACTACTTAAACAAAAGTTGTAGAAAATTTGACAAAATATTATTAATGGTAATGACTAATTAATACGTAAGAGCAACGCAACGGGGCAGATGACAAAAAATGCAAAAATGCCGTCGTAAATCGTTAAATATTAACAAAAGAAAAAATTTCTTAAACAAAAGTAATTTTATTGTAGAGCTAAGAGCAAAAAAATTGAGAAAAATGTTTTTCTCTTCTTTTGAAGATGGCGACCGTAGCAGCAACTTTGTTTGGGGAAAACGTGAAATAGAAAAGCTTCTTCTCGAAATTATAATAGGATAAAATACAGATTGCCTATACTGAATTATTATTTAAGGCTTTTATTGTAGGTGCCTCTATTGAAAGTACCTATTACTTTAACTTTTTACAGTGCTTTGAGAAAGTCTTCTTAAAGCACTGCCTTTTTTTAATTTGAGGCCTTGACAAACACTTCAAAAAGGTAGTTGATAATTGGTAAATGAAAATTGTGTGTTTGGCACTTTGCCATATCCTAGAATATAATTATTTAACAGTTACACAGGGCTTCCAACATAAAAATATTCATTAAGTTATTAAATATTATGATCTTACATACTTATAAGTTTTGAAATATACTATTAAGTACCTACTTTTTTTTTTTTTTTTTTTGTTTGTTATGGCATTAAGGTATTAAGTACTTATTCTAATATTATTAGAAATATAGCAAATACAAATTACTGTTTTGCGAAACACTGTTTTGATTCTCTAAATTCTAAATAAAATCGGAGATGTGTAACATATTATTCAGTAAAAGACGGTCAAGTTGTTGAATTATTCACTTAAACTATAACACTAGTTAGGTAATTCTTTTAACACTATTATTCAAAACTAGTCACTGTTCTTCTCTGTTGTGTTCAGTTCACTTTCCAATATTCAACTGCCTGCAGTGGACCATCTTGGTCTTTCTATACCTGCAGATATACATTTTAGCATAATCTAGGTCCTTCTCTAGATTATTCCACAATTCTCTAGTGTTTCTAATTCGTTTTCGTACCACTGACACCATCGCTGGAAAAACTGCTGCACCACCACAATAGCGTGTGTCTTAGGACCCTATAGTGAGAGTATACTACGAAGTAGTATTCCTTTTTTCTTATTTGTACCTTCTCCTTCATCCTAAGATAGTTAATTGTCATAGGTAAGTAAGTAGTTATATATTTTTTTATTATTATTTATGTTAACGTCCTGGCGAAGTTTAACTTAAAGCTATTCTAACACTTAACCAGGACACACCACATACATCAATTCCCTCCGACATTTGCCATCTGCCGGAGCTGGGACTCGAACCCAGGAGACATAGGCAGTAGCTAGTCGCCTTGTACCACTCAAGGACGATCTAGCCCGCTGCACTGTCCTCGGTAATGTAATGAGATACGGTCACCCATCCAAATACCGGCTTCGACAAACGCTGCTTTGCTTCGTTGATCGAAGACCGGCAATTGTACGCATAACCCCATCTCACCACTGATTAATAAATTCATTATTTCCTCTTCTGCATATTATACTTGTAAGCCTGAAAAATGTTATTCTTTATAAAGTGCTCTAAATACTGTTTTGCACCGAAGGGACTAAAACTAGTACTTTAGTCCTCGATTTTAGGGACTAATGTGCCACTTTTACTCCCTCAGGAAGTAAAAAAAAATTTAATCCTTGCGAGAATAAAAGTAAAACAATAGAAATAGAGTAAGTTTTTTGGGTTTATAACCATCGTTTTTTCTTTTGAGAAATGCTTCAAGTCTTGCATAATTTGCAATATTAACATTATTTTTTATCATTAAATCATTTATTGCCTCTTCTGCAGCTTGTTCAATATTAAAAACGCTCATTTTAAATTTAAAGTTGTGACACACACAAATTTAAATGACGTTTTGTATGTATTTTTAAGTTATATGTCCTAGTAGAATTCCCGTTAGTTTTTAAACTTAATAAAGCGTAGCACGCACATACTGATTTATTTTTTTAAATAATTTTATTAAAATTTGCGATACGCCGAGGTTTTAGTTCCTGCGGTGCAAAAAATAGCGTATAGGTATAACACGGGACTAAGTGCCTTTTAATCCCTCATGTGATTGTGAACTTCACCCTCAGGATTAAAAGGCATGCTTTAGCCCCTTGGTTATACTATTTTCACTTCTTTCTTTTTTTTAATGCTTGATCAACTTTAAACACATCGAGTACTTGAAGCATTTTTTACTATTAAGTATATTCAACCCTTTTCACGCTGTTCATAAGAGAGTTTTTAAAGAAGAAAAATGCTTGAAAAATGATAAATCAAATTATTTTGATCAGGGTGTGATAATTCTAATTGCTTTGAATATTAAAGAACTTTGTGCGCAATTATTCCAGCACAGCTATTTACTAATTTACTGCTTGATGTTCAAGCTCTTGGGGCCAGAAGGTTGAATAGTTCTGTCACAAATATTCACTACAATTCACTACATTTTGAATAGTGCCAAATTATTAACATACACTTTGTTAAATTGTTTGGAGAGGCTAGTTATTCTAATGACTATCCTAATAGTAGGAGAGCCCTCGACCAGGATTTTCGACCTCATCACGACACGAGGATTCTATTTTTTTTTTCAACAGTTCATGTCAATATGGAAAAAAAATTCTATTATTGCGACTGACGTCTATATCGTTCCTAAAGGGGTGAAAAAATTATCGAAGATGTAAAAAAAATGGTTCATAATTAATAGTTATTCGATTATCAGAGCTCGGCCGCGGATGGATATTAAGCAACGAAATTTGTAGGGATCCGAGAGGAAGGTTGGTTCTAACTCTCCTGAAAGTTCGGTTCGAAAAAATTTCCCGGGGAGGGGAGTAAGGACCCCCGGAAAAGTACAGTATTTTGGAAATTCAAGCTTTTAAAAAAATTCCTATCTCGGCTAATATGGGAGATGGACCTAAAAGAAAAAGAGGTCTTCATTTTTCCTTCCTCTTGCTCGCCGTCCAGATCCGGATCCTCTAGATCCAAAGGGAAAAGCTGTGGAGTGTTTCTAAAGGGTACATATTATGTGGAAAATCGATAAAATCCGACAAAATATCTTTTCAAAAATTCATTACTATCTTAGGAGACAAAATCGAGAAAAACGAATGCTCCGCGGAATTTTCTAAATTACATCTAGTTTCCAACAAAAAAATACTCCGCCGGCGCGAGAAATTTGAAAAATTGAAAAAATTGTGAAAACACGAACGCTATTTCCAAACGAAAAATCGCCGCCGGGCCGCAGTTCTGGTAAGAAATCCAAGGTAGAGGGTTCAACTTAGTCTGGCCGCACACCGAACATACATTTGCCCCGCCACAATTATCGCGCCATATATGTGTCGCACAGAATTTATCGCTCCCTTTATACTATATGTGAACACGCACACTGGAGACGCATTTGTAGCGCGTTACACCTATACTCGGGCCAAAAAGAGTAGTCAGTAGAGCCAGGGGCGTACGGATTTACGAATTTCATGAATTCCATAATTCGAACAAATGAAAGCGGATTGTGTTAATTATGCATGAGTATGAGTTACCATATCTTAAATTTTAAATAATATGCTTACATGTGGCAACATTATCTCCACGAATTAGGTATAGCAACGCAATTGAACAATGCACATCCTTTGCGTTGCAGCATATGTGACGCCACTGAATGCGGCATCTAAGCTCTCTCGACGACCTTTATAATAGTCGAACAAATTATTGGGTATAAGGGCGGCACGTTCAAGCATGTACTATATTTGGTTGACTATACCAATTAAACATAATGACCTAGTTGTGGTTTTCATCTCTGGTAGGCGGAGAAAACTGGATATATTTCTCTGAATTATATGGGATTATATGGTAAAACGAGCTGCCGCTTCTGTATTCCATAACAGCTAAATCCTTTGAAGAAATGCCGGTCAGTTTTTTGCTCTACTGACTACTCTTTTTGGCCCGAGTATAGAATACATAGTCCTTAATAGTTTATTTAGTACTATTTTTCATTTACAAAAATAACAATACAGTAGAACCGCAATTTCCGGATAATCGAAAGTATTTAAAATGTAGGTAGGTTAAAATAAAAACACAATATTTTTAAAAGTTAAATTTTCCAAAAAGCACAAAGCACAATATTTTTATATTTAAAATTTTTATTTAGACTTTACATGTTTATAAGTTTACAAAAATCAGTTAAAATCTGTTATTTCCGGATAAAACGGAGCGCGACAAAGTGCGATTGCAGATAAAACGGAGAATCTAAAAACCTAATCTGTTTCGGATAATACGGAGTTCCGCATAAGCGGGATCCGGATAATCGGGGTTCTACTGTATTACAAAATATTCGTTTTTAACTAATTTTTGTTTTTATTCTTTCAGGTAAGTTTTTTTTACTTCACCCTTGCTGACATGGTAAGTGATATTTTTATCTTGAGTATTTTCCTATAATTCAATCTTAAAACTATTTTTAGGGACTGAAATGTCATATAACATAGATTACCTGTACTATAACTTTCACTTAATCTAATGAGATACCTATGTTCAAATACCGTCACAAATTCGTTTACCAAAATAAATTTTTTACTGAGTTACATGTTTCGTGGTCGGGGTTGAGCTCGTTCATGGTAACAATATAACACACCACACTATAGAAATTAGACAACCCCCAAATTCAAAGCCAAGGCCAAGGCTCTCCGGAAAGGGGTTACACATTAGAAAAATGCAGACAAACATCCACACCCACCAACATTGCCAGCGCTGGTGCTGAGGTTCGAACCTAGTCACTATAGGCAGTGTGACCAGAACCATGCCTGTCACTCATGCACTAGCTCGCTGCGCTACCGATTCCTCTATAGTCTATACTGTTGTGAAAATACGGACTGAAACTAAGACAACGGCATTTTAAATCGCGAAACAATATTTGAACATTTCATAATTTGAAACCTTTCCATTAACTTTCAGTTCTGAAAGTATATTATCATTTCTACGAGTGTAATGCAAAATTCAGTTTTAACATCAGATTATTTGGAATTAATATTATTCATTATTCTATTTAGGTTATCATTATTAAAATTGCAAGTAGGTGTAAATACAGCAATGCGTAAGATTTAGCATTAAACATTTCACGTTTCAGGATTATCAATTTCGAGATATCTAATTAAGTTGAAGTTAAATCTTTCTACCGGCATACACGTAATTACCTCTAGAAGTAACTACAAATGATTAGGCACATATCAAACTAGCTTGAATGTTTAATTTTATTATGATATCCAGAGTGATTCACGTCTTTTCAAGAGTTCTCTAATTGAAATACAATGAAAGTTTATACACTCAGTTCCATAAAAAGTGACGCACTCGATTTTTTGGGTAATTTTAAAGTTCTTGAGTTTTTAAACCGGTGGACCGATTTGAACATTTTTTTTTCAGTTTATAGTAAAATTCATTCTGTATGAGCCAGATTGGAAGCAATGGTGAGTTCTTCCAAATTTCATAGAAATTAATGGAGAATTTTAAACCTAAGTTTTTTCACAGGTTTTCAAAACACCCTGTGGATTATTGTCGCATTCATGGAAAAATTATTCATTCTGCATTCGATCAACCATTTGTTAATAAACATTTTGTTTTTTTGTTCACTGTTTTATCGCTGGTACTTTCCGAGATATAACGTTTTTACGTGAACCCTGCTTTTTCGTGTATTGAGAAATGATGCACATGATGAGTGGTCATACTCACTGCAGAATTGTATAGCATGTAAACCAATAGAAATTGTCAAGGTTTTTAAATACACTCAGTTCCAAAAAAAGTGACGCATTTGATTTTTGACCTAACTTTTTTTCTTTTTTTTTAAACCAGTGGATCGATTTTTAATTTTTTTTTATTTATTGGTAGGTAATTCCTTTGTCTTTCAAAAAATAAAGAGGAGGAAATTTATTTCATTGTAGGATCACATTGCCTTTGAAAAAACAATTGCCGTTGCCATAGCAATTAATTTGTTGTATGCCTCCATACTTTGTTGTTGTGTCATTTATTAAGGGTCATTACAGAAGTTTTAGAGACTAAAATTACATAAAATGCCTCAAATAGATCCTGAACAAGTTTATATGTTTAATGAAAACGTTTTTTAAAATTCGTATCAGTTCATTTCACTATAAAACTCGGTAAATTCAGAAAGTTGGTAATACGCAAGGCTTCAGCAAAAAAGCTGTAATTCGAACAATTTTAGAGATAAATCAATGAATAAAAAAACAAAATGTTTATTAAAAAATGGTTCATCGAATGCAGAATGAATAATTTTTCCATGAATGCGAGAATAATCCACAGGGTGTTTTGAAAACCTGTGAAAAAACTTAGGTTTAAAATTCTCCATTAATTTCCATGAAATATGGAAGAACTCACCATTGCTTCCAATCCGGCTCATAGAGAATGAATTTTGCTATAAACTGAGAAAAAAAATGTTCAAATCGGTCCACCGGTTTAAGAACTAAAGAACTTTAAAATTACCCGAAAAATCGAGTGCGTCACTTTTTATGGAACTGAGTGTATTTACATGGCTCGAATATTTTTCTGTTAAGGAGAAAATTAGAAACAGTCCCTAATAACGGAAGTAAAAAAGTATTTCTTCAGCAATTAGTTAAAAATTGATATACTTATATTATAACTGATAAATTCAAAGAATTCTAATTTTAGGATAATAATATTTGTAGGTAGTTCAGATCAACAGTGTGCTGCCTTTGGTATGGTAATCAAATGACACTTATTTTGTCAAAAGAATTTTAAATTTTTCGTCTATTTAAAATCATTATTTCAATCACTATTTCCTTTGTTACAAAAATTGTCCTTTTATAGCTGGTCTTATCTTATAACATTAGTCATTCCGAGCAACCATCATTGTTTTTGCATTATATTTAGACGGTTCTAATTTAAAATGCGAACGTTACAAATTTGTTTTAATAACTCATTATCCAAAACTAAAAAAGGATCCTGGGTCCAACATAAACAACTGGTGGTAGAAGAAGTTTCCTGCAAGTGCAGACACCGACTACGAAATATTTGGTCCTCTGGGTTTCTGATACGAACAAGGTGTCTGCCACTAATATTCTTGCTGCTCCGATTCTGCCCCGTAGAGTAGTAAAATAGAATGTAAAAGAGATACGTTATCTACAAGGTGATGAATATTCACAAGAGTATCCTAGGTCCATCCTAGGTCGTTCATTTCTCGCGTGTACCTCTCACGTCAAGGAGGGACCACGAACTCTTAGACCTGAAGTGTATGCATGGTAGAGTACCACTGAGTATTGTGGGTATAGAATTCAACATCCTCAGGAGCGCGGTTCCGCTCCTACAGTTACTAAAACAGAGTTTGCCCCGGAACCTCAGGAAAAATCATGGGACCTTCAAAGTCTCGAAATTTATAGTAATGTCACGAAATGCCTTGAACCTATTATACTCGCTGTATTGGCACTGTGCAGATATGATACCAAACTTTACACTGCCAATGCCAGCTTTAGGCTTATGTTTGAAGAACTTTAAAAAATAAATACCTCTTTTAGCAGGGACTTGCAAGCTGCGTTAAAGCATCGGATAAATGAGCGAAGATCTCTTGCGTCATGTGTGCTCTCCTATATCTGCAACCAAGTGGAAAGATCATGATGAACTATTTCTTGATCCACCAGTACCAGATATCGGAAAAATCTCAAAATTCATTGAAAATTTGTTCAAAGATTATCAACATCAACATCACCAACACAATTCAAGATGATGATTCTGATCGGGATGACGTTCTGCTGTCCCATCTTACAACTACAAATGAGCAGCATCAAGAAGTCCCATTGTGAGAAAAATTTGACATGGTAATTGAAAATGCAATGTCCGAGTCTACCAATGTCATCAGCTGCAGCTGCAAACGCAAATGGAATTGTCTAAAATAATTAGAAAAGAAGTGACACTGTTTCAAAATGGCGGGTATCGTGGCCGGAATCTCCAATAATGTTACGAACATTATATCGATTTCGGGACTAGACATACCATGGTCATTGTAACAATATACATATATGTTTCATAATATAGACCAACCTAATTATAGAATGATCCTAATTCGAAACCATGATGATTGGTTCGTATTGGTTACTTATACTCGTATTAATGAAAAGATGGTTATATTTGCCAGTCAGTTTTTAAAAACAGAAGTTTTTAGACAATCTCAGAAATATACAGATAAGTCCAGGATGCTTCGACACGACAGGAATTGGGGCGAATACACGAGTGGCCGACAACTCGCCTCAGTTCGAAATTTGCACATTAGAAGGCATTAACCGTGTTGGGATGTAGAACTCATGTCTGAAAGAAGTTTCATTTACGTATTCTGGACCAACGTTTCGAAATTTTTCTAACTTCAATAATTCATCCTAGATAGAATTAATTATTGTAATTTTAAAAAAGTCTCAAAACATTTAAATATTTCTATTTGTTTTTTCGGAACAAAAATATGATTCTACAACATAAAATTAATTGTCGCTGCACCTCGAGTGTTGCAGGTGTAATAAAAATTATTATAAAAGAATCCAAACAAGGAACAGTAGACGCGAGAACCATCGGCTACAGCGCGGAGATCCACGATTCCCACCACTGTGTCCGCATGCCTACAACGGGCACAAGTAAATCGCGCAAACTAATACCCATGTTCGAACCTCCTCGGTCTTTACTGTATGTTGTTATATTGTCCTGAATCTGTTTATTATTCGTTGTAAACATTTCAACTTTTGATATAGTGGTTTTGTTTTTTAAATTTTACACGTTTACGTTAGCATTAGTGTTGATATATTTTATAAATAACATTTAATGAGAATATTAAACTCTTCAATGTACACCGTCTTCAATTTAAGGCGCACCCTTTTTGAACGTCATTTGCACAGTTATTAAAGGAAAATGTTTGTAACGTTATATGCGGACCTATGTAACTTTTTCCAGAGAATTCGAATTTGTTATCAGAAAAACAATTGAAAGTCAAATAAAAAAGTTGCAGATATAAGTTGGAGTTTTTTAAATGGAACACCCTGTATATTTTTACGTGGTTGGATAGAGAATTGAATTTCCTTTAAGAAAACATAATATATGAAATATCTGGCATCAACCGTTTATGAGTTAGAAGTGTTTATAATGTGCATTGTAGATATTTCGTTATGTGCAAAGATTGCCATGATTTGAGATTGAAACAATGGATTTCACATTGTTCTATTCTATTCTGTATAGTACCTTCCATTCATGTATTGAAGCTAAAACTTGGTACAATTTAATATCAAACCCACAACATATAATATATATATATATATATAATAATATATCCGACAACACGATATTTCAATCTCAAAGCATTCTCAAACGAAATACAACAGCACCTACAATGCACATTATAAACACTTCTAACTCATAAACGGTTGATGCCAGATATTTCATATATTATGTTTTCTTAAAGGAAATTCAATTCTCTATCCAACCACGTAAAAATATACAGGGTGTTCCATTTAAAAAACTCCAACTTATATCTGCAACTTTTTTATTTGACTTTCAATTGTTTTTCTGATAACAAATTCGAATTCTCTGGAAAAAGTTACATAGGTCCGCATATAACGTTACAAACATTTTCCTTTAATAACTGTGCAAATGACGTTCAAAAAGGGTGCGCCTTAGATTGAAGACGGTGTACTTACACAAAAAATTATCACAAAAAACAGTGTTCATTTTATTAGTAAGACATAATAATTGCCTCCAGCCAGGTTAAGTTCGATGAATTGTTTTTTGCTAATTCTTTACACCCACGACATGGAATAATTTTCGAAAAAACGTATTACGTCATACATTAACAATAAGCTGAGCAGAATACTAATTTATTATTTAAATAATATTTCTTCTGTGAAATTGCGTTATTTTATTATACATCTAACCTTATCAAAATACCTTCTTTATTAAACGTTTCTCAGTGAAGTAAGAATGAAAGTATTCAACCAAATTATAATCCGTATTAAAATACTACTTCGAAATTCATGAAATACCGTGATTGTAACTAACATCTTATTAATAGAAAAATATACATAATCTTTTTGTAGCTTGTAACAAATAACTTCTATTGAGCAATAAATTATATATAAAAAATACATTAATATAGAAATATATTCAATTGACAGTTGGCAACTTGACGATTACCAATAATTCCAAATTAGATTTATTATGTGCTTTAAAGACACATAGCCCAGTAGCCATGTACAACTTACTGCGCAGAAGGTCGGGTATGAGGTTTTTTTCTACTTGTATATTGAATCCAGTAGTGAAAAACCAAGTTTTCCAATTTGAAAGACCTCGACCGAACTTTCTGCGGCCCAAAAACCATGAAATTTTTTTACTTAATTTTTTATTTTAATATATCGGCTTTAGTCAGTTCTAGGTGGGTAGTTATTATAAATCTTAAAGCAAACACAGTTTTGAACAAATATCACCCTTACAACTTTTCTCTAAACCCAATAACGCAAGCTCACTGTAGTGTCAGGAAAATGGGACACTATTTTCAATTTGGCGAAAAAGACATGTCAGTTTTGTAACACCATTACTCATGTACTTAATACTTAATATTTCTTTATCATATTTGGTAGATAGTGGTCGAAGACGCATAATATCAGCGAAAGAACTGGTTCCTCACTGTTGGTAGGGTCCACGGTAGGGGGGTGAAGGAATTTCCCCCTTAATTTGTACGCCACTGGCCAAATATTTATGTTCAGTGTTTACAAATGTTTAAACATTGCAATCATGCGTTTTGGCAGGTACATGCACCAGTGCAACCCTTTTTGCAGGAGCAAGAAATAACTTTAAGTAGCGGCTCAGGTGCTGAATCTCTGGTCATTGCAACGCAATAGGCTCCAGACCACGAGCCCGGCGTACCCACCCCACTGTTCTGGGTTTCTCTATATTTCCTAACCAGCATTTTGTGTTGGTGGTAGCCTGGATAGGTTAAATTTGCTCTTTGTTGCAGATTTCATAAATAGCTAGTAGGTACCTCAGTGTATCGAGCAAAAATGATCATTGCTCATTTCACGACTGTACAATGCCAAAAGAAACCTTTCTCATGCAGAAGTTACTTCACTGGTAGCATCCGGCTTCTTAAACAACTTCAACTGCAAAGGTAAAGGGAAAGAACACCTGCCTCACTCCCTATCTGTCTATCAGTCTTCATTATTTTGTATTTCCTTTCATATACAGTTTCATTTCTGTCAGTTTTTTGTTATGTATAATAAGTCAGACTATAATCAGTTCTTAATAAAAATGAACTGAGTTTCATGTTTTTTTCGCCAAGTTGAAAAAAAAATTTCCCATTTTCCTGGCGCTGCAACGCGCTAGTTATTGGATTTAAAGAAAAGTTGTAAGAGTGAAATTTGTTCAAAATTTCGTCCTCTTATATTGATTGATAATAACTACTAAAGCTCTAGAACCAACCAATACCGAGATATTAAAAAAAAAAACAAAAAAAAATTCATGTTTTTAGACCATAGAAAAAAATCTCATGCTCGACCTTTGCGCGGTAAGGTGACTTATTTGACTCCAGCTACTGGGCCAGTGGTCTTGGGGACAAATTTCAATTTCAAAGACATATATTTTGTTCTTAATTTTTGGTTATCCACTTCTAAACAGTTAATAAGTTCTGCAATATTAGCAAAAATTAGTCTTCATGTTCCTTCTGTACCAACTCGATCCACATCACTGTTCTATTTGAAAAAATTTAGAACCACGGTGTAAAACAATTAGGTGATGCTACAAGCCGGCCGACCCCGTCGTCGATTTGTTAACGCTGGGAATAGAGAGAAATGGTAGAGTGGTGGCCGCATATTTTACCGTGATTCGGGCTCATTGTATGAGTATGGAACTGTTTAAAATCTAAAGCAATTCTTTTTAAATGTTCTAGTATTATATATCTAAATAATTAACTTTACTAATTAAAAACGAAACAATATTTTTACACTATACCACGGTGCCACCACTGACTTTTTTATAGGAAATTTTGTTCTCTATAAAATTGTTTATGTTAATTTTTTTCATAACTCGAACGGTTTTAGCAGCGTTTCGAGTTAAACGTGCCGGCGTCCAATTTCAGTTATGGTTTTTATTTTTTTTGCACGGTAGCCGACAATTTAGACACATAATTTTTCAACAATCGTGTTCTACATATTTTTCTGCATCGAATGGTATATTTTTCGACCTGGTAAAATGAAGTGGAAATTAACTAGGGACGATGCGGGGCTTAGCCCGCGCGGCCCTCGCGGCCACCCACTCTCTCTCTTTGTCTTACGATTTCGCGTCTCTTGCGTTAACAGTTTGGAGACATTCTAACCATACGATACATTGAGGCGTTTCACCACCTAATTGTCTTACACCATGCCACTATACCTATAGAATTTAATTAAAAAAGCTGTAGTAAGTAATGATTTTTATATTATGTCGATGATCGCATTGATTGAAAGAATCATTTATATAGCTTGCAAGCAATAAATAATAATAATGATAAGGTATTTATTTAACAATAATATTTTTAATATTGTAAATAAAGTAAAAATAGTAGTATCCATATTTTGATGTGATAACGAATAAATAATAAGGGATACGTGAGTGAAATAAATATAATGTAGGTATACGAAAAAATGTCTTATTTATTTATTCAAAAATTAAATAACTATTCAAGTTAAGTAAACATAAAGCATTATTACCTACTTAAATATTTTTATTGTCCAAAATCTAAAAAAGAGAAAAAACTATTAATCACATTTATATTGATTCTTAAATTTTAATTTAAATCTCTTGCAATGTACTCAGAAATTTAATGTGGTAAATTATTGAATCAACCTATAATAGAGTATCAGGTTAATTGCAATCTAGATTCCTTCTTTTTATTGGAAAACGATTTTGTTTTTGTCTGGGATTCTCTTTTATAAAACTGTTTTTTTTAAATAGGCGATTTTTGTAGTAGGCGGAAGTGACAAATAAATGTAAACATAAATTTTTCATTGCTTGTGACAATAATTGTGTTGTAATAAAAGGTAAATAAATACAGTTTTTTACATTCAGAATTGTATTATCACTATTATAATTGCTAAAAATAATGATTTTCTTACAAAAAATTATTCCGATTTGACATTTTAAAAAACGCTGCCAAAACCGTTGGAGTTATGAAAAAAATGGACATAAACAATTTTATAGAGAATTAAATTCCCTATAAAAAAGTCAGTGACGGCATATGTCTATCTTAAATATTTTAGGCGTGAGCACGGTGTAAGACAATTCTTACACTATATATTACTGCTGCAAAATTTTCATTTGGATAGCTCAAAAATTGTGGAAATGGCGGTGGTTTACCATGATCCGTGGTCACCCGGTATATAAAGCAAACAGGCAGTAAGATTAATCATTACATTAATTTTCGTTTATGGGAAGTATTCTGCATAAATAATCAGTTTTTGTTGCAGCACCCCCATTTTATCGTAAGAAACTGCTCTTGCATCAATATTGACAATTTATTAAGAAAATAAATTTGAAGAGTAATTTACTTTTGAAAAATAATGATGCAAATATGAGAAATATTAACATTTTCAGAGAGCTATTTATTTTGTGAATTATTTTAAGAAAGTACAAGAGTTTTATGACGCTACGTATAACCTAAATTTTGGGTTAGTTATTATTAGAGATCTATAATTAAAAACAATCTGGTATGTAACTAAAATCGTGCATGCATTCTATTAAAAAATAAAATTTCATGTCGGCATGAATTATACATACCTGTATTACATAAATTTGTTATATATTAATTATGTTAATAACAGTTTATTTATTGCGGTTATTTTGTTTTACAAATTGTCTATACTGATACAAAATTATGATTGCTAACTAGGTTGCTTATGTTAGTTCCTTATTTAATAAAATTATGGTATTGTGATGAAAAAAAAATGGACACTGAGTTTTAAATTTATTCTCAACCTCACCATTGAGTAAATAATAAATAATAAAGAGACAACTGTTAAGGTTTCGAGATTTTAGTGTCGTATTTTTTTGCCAATAACTACAGGAGTTTCTTTAATATTTAGGGCATGCAGCCGAATTACAAATACCTTCTCGTGGCACTAAAAGTTGACGACAATCCTGAAACTATTGCCAAAAAAATACAATACTAAAATCTCAAAACCTTGACAGTTGCGCCTCTATATTATTTCTTTACCAATGACCTTACCAAATGCAAAACATATGAATGCCTGTCGTTTATCGGTGTTTGAAGTTATTGTTTGATACCACATCTATATCTGATATACTGATTTTCGTCCAGATGCTCTTGAACACGCCACGTCACTATACGGGACAAGAACAAGACGTTGTTATCCATGAAGCTCGCTACTAAAAAAAATTGAATCTCATAAACAAGAAATGCCTATTAAATAGTAGCTACATTAATAAAGAATCAATCTACATAAATTCAAAATGAGAAAATAATAAATCTTCGTTGCTTCTGACTCCTCATCGATTTAAAATCGAATAAAGAATCCTAATAAGCTTCTGATTCTACAATTTCAGTCAATTAAATAAACAGCGTGAAAAATAAAGTAAAACTTTTGGACTTATTCATGTGCTTTTGTTTTTCTTTTACTATTTTATTTACAAATACGATTTCTAGAGAAGTAATAATGAGGTGGATAATTTACTTTAGCTCTAACGTTATCACTCTGTACTGCTATACTGTTAATCACAGTAACCAATACCTTTTAATAAAACGTGGGCGAATTATGAATTAAGCAATTTAAAAACTGATAGCATCTTAGGTAATTTTTTTAAAGATGCACGTAAGATAATAAAATATTTTCACTCCATAATTTGTATTCCACAGACGTTGTACGGTTGCTAGAGGTCGCTTGACCCTCATGTTTTTATCGGGAACGTCGCATTTACCAAGATAAACATAAAAACTGTTTTGACATAACATGTTAAGCTGCAACAACTGTCATTCCTGCAAGCGTAAAAAGTGATTTATACGAATATTTTCCTGCTTTCGTAACCAGCTAAGCTCGTTAATAGAGTTTGCATTCGTGTGTTAATTTTAATATACATGCTTTATAATTTTCTGTTTATGATGAGTGTCTGTCTGTATATGTATACGAAATTCCCTGTTACGATTTTACATTTTACCTAAGCGTATATGTCTATTAAAAAGCCCTCGAATGTGCTTTTTCCAGATGACTTACCTAATTTAATTAAGACTTAAGTAATTAAAATATGGTAGTAAGAATAATATACCGGGTGACAATCAGATTAGTCCCGTTCCACGCACTAGTGCGTAAAGTAAATTGTACGATTTTTGTAGTTGGCCGAGGTGACAGATAAACGTAAACATAAATTTTTCATTGCTTGTGACAATAATTGTGTTGTAATAAAAAGTAAATAAATACAATTTTTAAATTCAGAATTGTATTATCACTATTATAATTGCTAAAAATAATGATTTTCTTACAACAAATTTTTCCGATTTGACATATAATAGTATATTATTCAACGACCGTATAATGATGGGTATTAATCACGAGGTGAAGTTTACGGCCACGAGCCGCAGGCGAATGGCCTAAATCACCGAGTGGATTAATAGCCATTATACGGGAGTAGAATACTATACTTTATCCACGACTACTAAATATTTTTGTTGTTTGTAGCAGAACAATATAATATTATAGCTAAATCAAGGAAGCATCTGGCAGTAGTGATTAATGACTCATTAATCACTGCCGTGATTAATGACAGACGTATAATGGGTACATTATACAATAGTCGTGGATAAAATCAAGGAAGTAGTGATTAATGACTCATTAATCACTGCCGTGATTAATGAGTATTATTAAGGTCGAGCAAACAGACGTATAATGGGTACATTATACAATAGTCGTGGATAAAAATAATTATGACATTTCTTAATGTCACTTAAAATTTTAAATAATTATAACATTTCTTAATGTCACTGAAAATTATTTAAAATATAGAGTTAATTAATCTTAATTTCACAGTTTCTAGATTAAATAAAAATTTAATATTTTTAATATTTTTATCACTCATGTGGTTTATTTGCCTCGGCCCTACGAGCCTCGGCAACTAAACTCTACATTAATGATAAAAAGTTAAACTTTAATTCCTTGATACATAAATAACTATTATTCAATTTTTTTAACAGGTAACCATACTTTTTTACTTACGGCAGCAAAGCCCAAAACATTAACCTTTCATTTGTTGTATAATACTTCTAGTTTCGATACCTACTAATTTACTTTGAAACTATTGGATCTCTGTACTCTACCCCATAATAATAATGACGAATGGAAGATATGTGACGGGGTAAGACAAGATATATGACGGGGTGAGGCGTCCAAACAAAATTTTTCTTTCGTCCCCGTTTTTAAGCGAGTTAAGGCCGTATAATATCCCTTATCTGCAATCTTCACTTTCTTATCTCGACAAAGACAAAAAATTGTGAAATCTTTGTTTAACCATATACCTACTTTTTTAAAGTATACACTAATAAAAACACGTTTGCCAAAAAATAACTCTTCACGCCCAAACTAATCCCTAATATGAGCGTGGACGACGGGGCGTCCTAGGTGGAACGTCCATGCCAAATAAACAGTTTCTTTCTTTTTTTTTTTAGGTACAGGCGTGAACTCTGATCAGAATTTTTGCTTTTTTTTAGTCAGTATATTGTAGAAATTGTTATAATTAATTATTTATTAGATTCAGCAATTAGTGGGCGTGATACATCCTATGTTCCATTTCAAGTATTTTCCGTTTTTTACATGAGTAGCTTTGTGTAAAAAAATGTGGTATTATTTTTTTTAAATTAATAACCAAAACTCTCCCCTTCTTATATGGGTATAAAGAATGAAAGCAAGATATCCGCTTTGGAACGTCCTCGTTAAATTTCCGTACGGATTGGCCTATTTAAAAATAAGGAGTAGATTGGGCAAAACCTCTAAACTCTAAACTATAGAATTTCTCTAGTTATAAACATTTTAGTTTTTATTATAAAAATCGGTTAATTGAAAACGGCGATTTTAATTATGAAATGAATGAATGAATGAGTGGTTTATTTACAATAAAATTTTACAAAGATAAATTAACTCCTATATGAAAAAGTCTATTTGACAGTCACGTTTTGTCACTTTGACAGCGATAAAAAAGGTGCACCAAACCAAACCATTTATAACAACTGTATTTTTAATAACTGTTCCTTTAAATAATCGTATAAATAAAAATAATTATTGTTGTTGTTCGTTCACATATTCTGTCGTTAATTTATCTTGCCAAAAAACACTCGAGCTTTTTCTTTATGGATAAATTTCTTTGTAACTCAAAATTTTGCCAATCAGTAATTTTGCTCGAAAAACTGACATTTGACAAAATCGCTCGACCTCCGGTCTCGCGATTTTTTCATGTCAGTTTTTCTCTTAAAATTACTATTTGGCAAAATTGTTTCGTTACGAAGAGAAATTTATCCGATAAAAAAAAGCTCTTGTGTTTTTACTGTTGATAAAAAAATAGTAGATAAACACAAAAGTACTCTAAAAGCCGAGGCCTTCGCGTATCAAAGGTAGGTCTAAGATTATACAGACTGACGCCGACGAATTATTACTGACCAACGCAAATTAATCATATGACTTGGCTCAACTCGGAGGGGTCTGAAATTGATCTATGGAAAGTTTGGGCGGAGGTGCGTAGAAGTGTTTTCAGAAAATGGAAGTAGATGTGCATGATTTTTTTCAGCGAATGGGGTCTCGATTGAGAAGAGTTTTTCTATCTCTAATAATAAAATTTTTTGCTCTTGTATAAGACAAACGTACTATCCTGTACTTTGATATAGTATAATAATAAAGACACTGAATATAATCGAATTAAAAAATAATAAACATATATTTCCTTATTAATTAGTAATAGTAAATACATTGTAAATAATTCCACTTTCCGTGCCACTTTCTCTAATGCAAATTTTTCATTTTAATTTTCATGAAAAGCAGACGTCGATAAAATCAGAATTAAAACTAATCTCACATAAACTTCATACCACATTAATATTATAAGCATATTATTATACAACTAGATATGTCTTCACGTACGTTATAAGTGTATACAGAGTGTGTAAAAAATAAGTGGTTATATCACAAAGTGGGTAAATTTAAATTTAAAATTAACAACAATTCTGTTTCCTAGATAGGAAGTTTAGGAATCTAGATATAAAATGGGCATATTAGTAAAGAATACAACTTCTTCGTTTTTTAAATTATCTCTTTGATTTCTGTCTACCTATATCCACTACTGAATACAATCACCAGAAAATTTATCAATGGTCACATGAACATTGGCCTCGACATTGGCACTCCTCAATGAAAAATGTTTCCAAAGGTCCAAACCACCACTTTATCATGGGGTAGGTATCTTTAAAGTCCTCACATTGCATGTATCATGCATACCTCTAGCCAAAAATTTTACTATTTTTATTGGTTCAAAGGAGAAATGAAATCTACGCAATTATCACTGACTAATTTACATTTTAGTTGGTTGGTTTCTATGCTCTATCAGTGCGATAACGAATGACTAGAAGGTAAAGCGAGCGGTCGACTAATTAGGCAATTTTGACATCGATGCACAGAGCTATGTCTGTGCGAAAATAATACTGGTCTATAAAATATCTGCCATTCATAATAGAAGAAAAGGTGCAAATTATTAAGTGGAAAATTCTAAGTACGATACATACACAGCCTTCAATTAGTAAAAGTGTAGTGCACACTGCACATAACTTCTGACTTATATAGAAACCAAAAATCAATCATTCGAATTTTAACCTGGGTCGCCTAGATTGAAGCTAGCGTACTACCGAACTGACCAAATTCTTTCAATCACTGAGTAACTGAAACACCCTGTTTAGTTTAGAAAACATCTTTCTCTTTACATTAAAGTTATAACTAATTATATGGTTATTTTACGATGTTTCTGTGACAAGAACACGGTAAATATAATGAGGTTCATTAAAAAAAAAACACCTTTCTATTCAGTTCGAATAATTTTACTACTTTTCATAATGAGGTACTAAACCTAAATTCAAAGAGTGCGTGGGAGTTTTATGTGTATATACGTAAAATATAGATTGCACTGTATTATTTATTATAAGAGAAACTGCGTTCGTAATTCAAAAATTTTATAGTGTATAAAAGTAATATATGTATGCGGTCGTTGAACTGTTTGTTGCATACGCTCTAATTTGAGAAATATTACTCAGCAATCATTGCGTCATAACAACAAACAACTGGTTACAATTTTCAATAAGCAGTTTTCCCCATTTTTCTAAAATACATTATCATGTGGAACAACCAATTATTGTAACAATTTATAAAGTGAATAGTTTTGTCTAAAAAAATATTTAATGAATATTGCCAAATGTACATTTGGTTAGACTAGTAAGAAGAACGACCACGATTAGTGCATTTTGTCCCTGTACGTTTGGGTGAGAAAAGCTGCTTCTACGAGTATAGCCAATCTATCTACTAAGAAGGCTTTTGAAAGTGAGCTGAGAAACAACAGACCCATAGTCTTAATAATTTGTCGTCTGATTTACTCTTCGTCTGACACATTCAAACCGGATCCAACTAAATATCCCTTTTTTTACCATTTATCAACCCTTCCAATTTGAAATTTAAAAAATTGAACAAAAGTTCTATAACAACGCATAATTTTTCGAGTTATCTGCAAATATATGGAGGTATTTATATCTACATTTTGCAGAGAACGGTGGTGATTGCCTAACAGGTTCATCTTGTTGTAGATATATTCCAGGATGTTCCATAATATGCAAAACATTTGCCCTCTGTATACTATGATAATGCGATAATAAAATGACTATAAAAAAAATCTAAGCAATGCAATGAACTGAATATATGAGCTATGAATAATAATGCTGGCGCACCCAATATTTATAGAAGGCTTTTATTTCGTTAAATATTTACATTAATTATAATTATGTACGTGCAAAATAAATGCATCGACAAGTAAAGGTCACCCCGGGAAATTGATGATATTTGCTGTAGGTATAGGTATACATTTTGCATCAATTAAAACTTATATATTAAAATATGTGTCATTTAGATATGTCTTTTTATATTTTTAGATAATAATATTGCGTATAATGAAAACTGAACAGAAGCTGAGAACGACATGCTGTCAAAACCAGGATCGGCTCTGGGTGCTAGCTATGAATAATATAACCATTTCCAAGTACAATAATACAATTTTACCTTATAGGTTGGTGTTCTTAGTCCAAAGTCATAGGCCTAATATAGGAACTTTATCGCCATTCGATAACATAACTGTTTTAATTATATAAGTTATAATTTTATAAAACACTTGAAAGACCTGGTATAATTTCTTATTGAAAGTCCTGATAAGCTTGGCTAAAAAATTGCAACATTGTAATGTCTCCACAGTCTTTTCTTTGAGCGATATGAAATGAAATATCTCGTATAACGAGAACGACCAATCGGTATCCAACGATGAAATATTTGCAAGTATAAAATAGTCTTTAAAATAAGTTAACAGTTAACGGATCTGTAAGAGCATTATTATTATGAATCTCCCCTAATCTTCCGAAATCTAAATTTTTACTTAAAACACCATTGAACTTTTCTGTAACACAAAGAGCTCTGACATTATTCAAAGTGTGTAACACTTTTTGCTGAGAGGAATGGTTAGTAAGAACTCCTGACATATTGCGGAAAGGACTCTGTTGGTATACAGACGGTTCTAGGACAGAAACAGGAACTGGAGCAGGGATACATGGAGAAAGACCAAGGGAGGGTATAAGTCACTCTTTGGGACGCTACTCCACTGTATTCCAAACAGAAATTTTTGCTATACTTGAGTGTATACGCGAAAATATAAGAAGAGGGTATGCTGGACTACAGATTACCATCGCGTCGGACAGTCAGGCGGCATTAAAGGCAATAGCCTCTAATAAGGTGTCGTCCAAACTGGTATGGGAATGCCATGAGGAACTCAGAATCCTGGGAGAAAAGACCAGAGTAAAATTACTCTGGGTACCAGGACACTCTGGGATATCAGGCAATGAAAAAGCTGACGAACTTGCTAGACAAGGATCAACTAACACCTTTCTTGGCCCAGAACCTGTGCTGGGTATCTCCAAAAGCACAGCAAGGGGAGCTATTAGTAGTTGGGTCAAGGACAAACATAACAATCACTGGAGGAATATCCCAGGAAATCGACATGGGAAAACATTAATTAAAAGCCCATGTCCCAAAAGAACCGAAGAACTGCTCACAAAGAACAGGATTCAGTTAAGAATAATTATAGGACTTCTAACAGGACATTTCTATGTTAAGAAGCACTTACATACAATGGGGAAATATGATGGCGACCTAAACTGTAGACTATGCAGAAAGGAGCCTGAAACAGTGGACCATATCATTTTCAAGTGCGAGGCACTAGCTCGCAGGAGATATAATATTTACGCGCAGACTCAAACAGAACCGGAAACTATCCAAACTCGTTCAGTTACGGATCTGTATCACTTGATTAGTGGTACAGAGTTACTGAAGTGGGTGGAGTAGATTAACGAAGGGAGAGCACAATAAGCCCAGGAGGCTGCAGTGCCCTCGGTGTTTAAACAGACGAGCCCTAGGTGGAAAAAAAAAACACTTTTTGCTCGTCATCAAGTTTGAAATGACGCTAATGGTAACTATGTGAAATACGAATTTGAAGAATCGTACGGATTTAGTGGTTGCAACCAGCCCAAAACTTTAGATCGTAGGCAGTTGAAAGTGGTCATATGAAACAAATTACTCTCCAATGAGTTAGTTGAATTTTAGGGATTTTGATTTTGTTTCCAAACCTCTGCGTTACATTATTGTGATCGACGAAGACTGTTTGTTATGTTGGCAAGCCATTTCCTAACGGTCAAATTCTTCTTTTCAGAGACCAAATACTGCAACTGATTCTTGACACCTCAAGATGCAGCATTAACTTGCACCTAACTAACATAGATTACAATAAAGATTATTGTGACCGAATCCTATTCGCAATTCAAGGACGCCACGGTTCCCATTGAAGGCATGGACCCGTGCTTCGTGGAATACCGGCAAGGTATACCACTGATCCATGTAGGCACCGTTTTGTTTCATTTGAGCATCGAAAAAAGTACTTCTGTATTTTTGCTTTAATTTGGTTTAGTTTTAACCGGGAAAGGCTAATAATAAATAATTTATTATTAATTAAACAATTGTAATTTTAATGAGTTCTTTTTTATACAATTGAAATTATAAACATAACAAATTGTTTGTACTTATTATTCCTAGACATATTAATTTATTAAGTTCATAAGGCATAATAGAGGTTAACTTGTAGAGTAATTACGCTGTATTAATGAGTTTTAATTAATAGTAGAGAAACGCCTAATTCAGTACAGTTGAGAGCAGAAATCGAGATCTGAATAACCGCATATCAATTCAATTAATTTCCACAATGCAATAGGTAATTAATGTTTATGTCAATCGTTTATTTTGTATTGAGTGATATAATTGGTGTTCATTTTTTAGATAATAAATGTTCCTTATGTATTGATTACTATTGGATAGGTTAATTTGAAATAATTTTATTATTCTCGTATTATATTACAAAAAAGGATTTCCTCCTTTTTCTCAATAATTAGAACCTCGTGTTTTCTATTTTTTTTGCACATCACTCATCACTCTGGATTAGCTTAAAAAAATGTTTGATTTTTTTCTTAATATATGGTAGGTACTGTCTTCCTGGTAATGGTCCCATTGCAGTTTTGTAGTAGAGTATAAATAGCAAAAATGAAATCTAAAAAGATAAAAACCCGTCATCAACCATCAATAAAACTTGACGGATTAGGTTCGGCTCACTCAAATACAATAGCCCTAAAGCGATAGAATAAATGCAAAACATGCCAAATTTTACCCTGGGAGTGAAAGTAAGGATGTAGGGTTCACTAAGAACTAAACAGTTTAGATCTGACACTCTCATGAATATTATGTTACTTTTATAGTAAAAGAAACTTATAACACTTATAAAATTTGTTAGGAAATGTGTAATATTTTTGTTAATTTAAATTAAATTTAAAATCATCACTAGCCGTATTTCTTTTTCGACGTTGAATAGCTCCGCCATTTTTTATCTAAACATATAAGTATCATATATTTTTGTAATCAGAAAAGAACGCTCTATCGACATATGTAAAAATATACAGGGTGTTCCATAAGAAAAAGGTACATTTTTTTATTCACCCTGTATACCGTTGGCTTTAGAAAACTCTGGTTAGCATATTCCAAAACTACGGAAAAAAATACAGAGGCTAGCATTTTAATATTTAAAAATATCTTAAAAACTCGGGAGAAAAGGGGGTGGTTACTTTAACGTGGGGCACCCTGTACATCACATGACTCACATAACCTCAAATTTTTTGTTATTCTAAATTTATTTTTAATTTTAATTTTAATTTTTGTAGTTTTAACATGGATCCATTAAACATTTAGAAACTCCCGTTTTTGACGTCATTAACGGAAAACTGGCGGGGCTTTTGAAATTGATACAACTTATTAATATTTAAAGAAATTGTAAGAATGATATATTATTGGAATTTATTGCATTATTATATTTAATATGCATTCAACTTTGATGTAAATCTATTAAAAACCTTTAATTCAATTGAGGTGTTCTAAGAGCCCATTGTCAGTAAATATGTAGATATAAATTAATCTGAAATTTTAGCAGAGAATTCCTGCAATATTTTTTCTCTTTCGTATTACCTATTAATAATGCATATGTATTTCAATTACCAGTGATTTAATGGTTTAACAGCTTCGACAAAACCATATACATAAATTAATTTTCACGCTCGAGATAACAGATGCAGTAAATTAATTAACCAAAATGGTATAAATTTAAAACTGCCTCTGTTCTCATAATTGTGAACAAAACAAGCATTTTGGTTCAGTTGTATGAAATTTTATTATCATGATGATAAAACGCGAAAACGACATGAAAGTAATTTATAACTTAATTTGGTTTTTAATACGCAAATTCCTATAGCATAAATAAAACAGTGGTCGCAGTTTTTCGATTATTGCACGCAATATGTTTTGAACATTTATAATGGTGATTAATTTCACGCAAGGCATTTTTATTTATAAGAACAATTTATATATCAATCCTCCTCCCCCGAAACTTATGTCAAATTAATTTAATGATAATAAATATTTATGCACAACTATGGGTATATAAAACACCCTTCAGGATTAATAGGACAAACTTAAAATATTTTCCGCGTGGATCAAGATTTTTTTATTTTTAAATTCAAAGACTATCAGTTTTATTGTATTATAAAGGAAGACAAAAGAGTTTCCAAATGAACGTAGCTTTCGATGTTTATTTATTTTTGTGTGATAAAATTTGGGTCCGTTAAACAGTACGAATAAAAAAATAAAATTTTACTCATTTCGCAAAATAAATTATACCGAATAGAGATAATTGAAAAAATATCCGTTAGAAGCGTTCCTTTTAGTAGAAATTCTCTATTAAAATCATTGTTTCATCATTTTTTAAATTTGAGAAAAATAATTAAAATCTAATTTTCCCCTCGGTTTTGGAAGGATGTTTCCGTCTTCCATAGAGGACTTTTTCTGATTTTCAGGTCCTGAAATCAGATTTTAAGTGTGTCGGGTTTATCCTGAAACATCCTGTATAACAAAATAAGGCATCGATTTTATTTTTTCGATCAAATTCCTACCTCAGTGATATTATATTCATAACTATAAGTTTGTTTTCAATGCTGAACTTTTTATTGCTCATAGTAAGAAAAAACATTCATTCAGTTTAGTAATAAAACTGCTTGTAATAAAATATATTTTTAATTGATTTTACAGACCTCAAGGTTTTACGTCAATCGAATCATAGAATTTTAGCCTATTAATAAACCACAAGGCTTTATGTCTATAAGGAGAATTTAATGCCATTAATAAAAAACCTTGTAATTTGAATGCACCCGTTTCGAAAACAGGAGTCTTAGTATCTTTAATAAATACTATCCAGAACTTCAATTTCCTACCTAAATAATACTAAATATAAAAAGATAATTTACCTTCTAAAACTCAAATGTACATTATATTACAGTAGGTAATAGTGAAAATTTATTATTGGTACGCAAAACAAGTTTCATCCTAAAAAATACATTAACTTTAGCTCATATACACTAATTAACCTATAATCTAGACCGCTCATTAATAAAAGACCGCTTTCTATGGCGGTTAAAAAAAAAATACCTACTCGTATTTTTTTTAAATACTTTTTATATTAACGTCCTGTATTCTACCTCTTAATTTGGACATATCCAACACGACCATTATCTACGACAATGCGATCTGTCACAGCTGAGATTTGAAATTAGGAGAGAAATATACTGGCTTAAGTGTTCACTTTCAACTGTGATTTAATCCACCATGCTAGCAGCTCTTGTGTTAATTCAAAAAATATTATTCTAGTATTTCTAGCAATGATTGAATTAATCTAAATATTGGAAAGTAAGTAGTAAGTTTTTATAGCAACACTTAAATCTTTAGAATAGAAAATTATCTAGTATAAAATTCCTGTACCTGTGGCTCGACTTGACTTGTGTGAGAATTTTTTTTATATTTTTATCTTGTAATTATCTTACAAATAGTCAGTTTATCATTACTATTATTAATTCCAGTTTCTTCATATTCATTTAAATCCACTCCTATGTACGCCCATTTTTTTTAGAACGTCCATGTTCCATCGAACAAAATAAGTCGACCGTAAATTAATGCATTCCTTATTTTTTAATTGTTTTCCGCGAAATATAGCACAAAAACCATAATGGGTGACATCATATAGCGCAACATTTGCACTAATAATAATAATAATTTGGGATAATTAATGGAGTGTGGGGCAAATGCTTAATAATTCAAACCATCATAGTATGTAATATAAACTCTGATAGTGAGTTAGGATAAGAGTATTTTCTAATAAATGTGGAAGGAAATGAAGACCAAGAAGAACAAAAGGTTTATGTTACAAAAATAATATTTTTTCTACGAGCGTGCGTAAAGTACTAACTGTACGTACGCTTTATAGTGCGTAAAGTAAAATAGTAAAAACCTATATAATAATCATTATCTTATTTTAAAAACGTTAAATGTGGTTATTTAATTTTATGTAGTCCATTTATTTAATATCACGGTATATTATTATAAAACATACCTAATTCTTAATATTCTTTAATAATAATGGTTTAGTTTTTATAATTCTGAAGTTTCACTCATTTAAAATTAAGTAGGCTATAGCAATATTGTGATATTTAAATGGCATATGAAGATTTGACGTAATAGCAATGACAAATGTAAACTATAAAGACATGGAACGATATTGTTGTAATGGAAGCATGAAAATGTATAAAATGCGGTTGGACACTGCCAGAGGGCGATACTGTTCTTTCTCTGTTTCTTTACTGATACTACTGGTTTTAAATATTTAATACGTTTTTTGGAATAACTTTAAAGCAGTATTGTAATATATGTTTTAAGGATACTATTAACAGAGTAAGAAGAAAAATTTAATATCGCCCTCTGGCAGTGTCCAACTGCATTTTATACATTTTCTTGCTTCAATTACAACAATGTCATTCCATGTCTTTATAGTTTACATTTGTTATTGGTAATAGATTGTTTTAAAAATTCGATATTTTTTTTTTAAAAAACACCATTTTCCTTCCTATATATTTTTTTGTTATAAGTTGATTATTTTTTTAATCTCAATATTTCTTCCTTTCGATGCTATGAAATATGTTATTTAATTCAATGTTTTATAACATGTAGTTAGTTGTTTAACGGACACGGGAATAATTGCGTTCTAAAGTGGTTTAAGTGATTTTCGCATCCAACAGATTTTATATTTGTATGTTCAAAAGTAGAAATTGGATACTATTATTATTATGCATGTAAACAACCCCAATAAAATTAAAATTAAAAGTAATAATGCAAAGAAGGTAGGATAAAGAATACGCTTTTCCTATTTTAGCCGTAAATTACTTTTACTAAAATTTGTTTGGGCAAAATCTTCTGAGCTTTATTTTAATAATTCAGTCAGTGCCTTGATATTAAATTGTTGTGTTTTATTGGCAAATTCTCCGCATTGTTTCGGGCATAAATTCACAATAGCTCGTGTAATTATTTAAGACAGGTATGTTCCTATGTGGAATCTGCAATAACTGTCTCTGTAATTCGGTTTATGTTTGAAAAGGGATTTTATTGTTTCTGTAGAAGGGGTATGGTATGAACAATGGATGGAATGAAAACTAAATCAAATAAATGCTGACAATACGTCAGTCCAAAATGAGATCTGTAATTTCAAAGGAGAATAGCAACTATAAAACATTGTTATCAAATATCTGTGAGTGTGATATAGTCAGGGTTTAAAAATGTAATATCACCATCAAGGTTTAAAAACATAATATCACAAAAGTTTCAAATTAATTATAATAGTTATTTATACAAGTGCGTAAGGTGAGATTTTTTCACGAATAGGAATTCTATGAGTGAAAAAAGCTCACCTTATAAGCGGCCCCTAGACGATCAATATTTACGTCAATATATTGCCCAATAATTAATATTGTACAATAATATTAAACGTCTGTAGATCACATTGAAAGATTGCGCAATATATTGAGTCAATCAAAAAGAGTTTGATATGTATTGTACAATCTAGTAAATATTGCTTCGTCTGTGGGCAATATTGCGCAATACTGGTCAGTTCTTTTTTGTTGGAGTAAACATCTACCATGGCTACAAAGGAAAAAAATGAAGAAAGAAAATTCATTGTAGAATGTATCGAGGTGTATCGGAGCTTACTCGCTCTGTGGGAACTAACTCTTAGGCCCTTGTCCCACCAAAGCTGCGCAACAGCGACGCGACAGCGACACGATGTCGCCAGCGAGTATCTTTCATGTTTAACCCATGGTTTATATACACCGTACACCCACCAACGCTTCAGCAAAGAAACATCCAAGCTGCGTGTCGGCTTCTTGTTGCCGAGCGACTCGACAGGTCAGTTGTGAAGCAACATTCAAGCTGTGTGTGCGGTGGTATTTTGCGTTAATAACGAAAAGGGAAATTAATATCATGGCACAACAGAAAAATGATCAGGAATTTAATGAAAATTAGTAAATGCTGTAGAAAAATATACTTGCTTATACAATTATAAGTCACTGGGTGTCTGTCGAGTTCCTTAGCAGCAACAAACATTCTGTTTTTTTTTTTTTTTTGTTTTTTGCAATAAAAGGATGCACCCACCATTTCCTTTTCTTAGACTTTTTAGAATTTCTATTTTATTTGTATTTCGTAAGTACCAGTACATTGCAATCACATCGTCGTCTTCACTTGACGACATCACTGAACTGAATGTAGAAAACACGTTGCTTTGGTGGGACAACTCCATGTCGCCTGCTTGTGTCATGGCGAAATCGTGTCGCTGTTGCGCAGCTTTGGTGGGACAAGGGCCTTAGTTCACTCAACAGATTTTCATGAGTGTATTTATTTCTTTTTTTAAACCATTCCTTCATCCACCTGCGCTTCTTTTTCACCTTTTTTCTTGAAGCTATAACTAATGCTATGGCCACACAACTTGTTGTCTTCTTATTATTCCACATGTTGACTGCACAAGTATCACCCATGAACTAATTTATTGAGCAATAATATTGCATCGTGTGGGTTTGCCAAGTAAATTTATTGTACAAAATATTGTGCAATATATTGACGTAAATATTGATCGTCTAGCGACCGCTTTTTACGCACGAATTGCATACAATATTTTTTCGACTACCGAAATGGATACACTGAGAAATATATGTATAAAGTACAATTTACGTACTTTACGCACTAATGCGTAAAGTATTTAATTTTTTGCACTAGTGCGTACAGTGAAATATTAAGATAACAAGGCAGTTGTAAATGCTTGCAGACTTTTTAGGTTAACACATCTTAAGCAAATTTTTGTGCCGAATTGGCTACATATCTAATAAATCGACATCCATATTGTATTTATGTTTTCGAGAATAAGAAATTTAAAATAAAATAAAATTTAAAGTTGAGTTGAGTTTAAAGTTACATAAAAATCATATTTAATAACAAATTTTATCGGTTTCAGGATATTAATCCTTTGTTTACATATGCAAAAGTAGGCTGGTAAATAAGTCATAACTAAAGTTGTACAGTTATATTTATTCCTTGTACGGTAATATTACAATACAGATCTGTCAATAATTGTCAACAGATGAAATAATAAATAATGAAACTATAGGGCTATTTATTAATACAAACAGACAGAAAACTCCAAACAATAATAATTAAATACCTACTGAAATCCAATTGAATTGTATTTTCAGGCAATCCAAGGTCCATTTTTATGTAGTCGTTGTGACATTAAAAATGTAAACATTTATGTAATATGAAAAAAGGTAACAAATAAAAACAAACAAAATATAACTGTAACCATGGCGACAAATTAACCCATACAGACTTGACCAACTAATGAAATGAAAACGTTATTAATAAGAGAATATCAAAAGGTAATATCTATTAATAATGTCTTTATTTTCTGAAACCGATCAACTATTGAACAAATCACGGATGTTATGAATCATAACAGCCTTAGATGTCTTAAAATCCTCGCTCTAAGAGCTCGGATTTTAAACCGTCATCTGCGGCAGTTATGATAGTCATAACATTCCTTGATATGTTAATAGCTAAAAAGGTTTCCCTACTTACATTTTCAAATAATAATATGAAACGGACTTCAAAATGTCAAACTTACTTACTTATACGTCAAAATTTAACAATGACAATATTGCTATGGCCTACTTAATTTTAAATGAGTGACACAATCAGTTTTGAAAATATAAATGAAACTTCAAACGTCAAACTTATTAAAAATTCAAAGATTATTGTTAAAGAATATTGAAAATTAGGTGTTTTAGATGTTTTATAATAATATACCGTGATATTAAATAAATGTACTACATGAAATTAAATAGCCACATTTAACGTTTTTAAAATAAGATATGATTATTGTAGGTGCTCTAATATGCAATTTTTTACTATATTACTTTACGCACTAGTGCGTAAAGTTCAACTTTACGCACTATAAAGCGTGCGGAAAGTTAGTACTTTAAGATCGGTAGTGGAAAATATATGTTATATCATTATACAGGGTGAGTTCACTTTAAATGCAGAAACTTCGAGAATCGATTCTTTATTGAAAAATAAGTGTAGTTTGTCCTATAAACATTTTTCATAAGGGACTTGGTTTTCGAGATACAGGACATTGAACTTTTTTTTTTTAATTTTCGACGAATAACTTTAAAGTGGTTAGACCGATTTTTATAAAATTTGGGTTTTGTTTATGTTTGATTAAAGTTTATCAAATGATCTGAAAATATCGCCCCCGCAGGCGTAGATATGGGGACCACGGACCTCTTTTTAAAAAAGAACTTCTACGCCTATGGTCGTCTCAAAAAATGGATATGATTTTTTTAATCTCCGATATTTTTTGAACATAAAATGTGTCTAGTAATTTTCGCTATTATTGATAGTTTTCCGGCTAATTGAGGTCAAATGGTTTATTATAATGCTCCCTAATCTTTATTTTATTTGCCAATGAGCCGGTGTCTGCTAACGTAAAGTCGTTTCAAAGGGTCTTTATCATCTTTGGTCGTTTTCAGTCTAAATTGTTTGAATCGATTTTAAAAATTGAGAGAGGAAAAATAAAGCAATTGAGAGACAATAAAGACATTTATTAATATATTTTTTTTTCATTTCTATTAGCCCAAAATGGGTATTTTTTCGGTTTTACGGTTATATCTCGTAAAGGACTCACAATATCGAAAACGTTGTCCTATTAAAAGTTGTAGGGCATTAAATTCTGCATTGAATGATACTAGACGCATATTTTTTGGACCACCCGTTCCCATAGTAGTGCTCATCAAAGATGGACAAATTTTGCATATTTATGAAAAATGTTTTATTTGCACTATATGTACTAGTCTTGTACTTAACTGATATAAAGATGGAGGCAGGATAAAGAAATTCCTGAAGAGGGGTTGGAACCTTTGGTGTAGAACTTACACTTGGAGTAGTTTTCCACACACACCAAAACACTTTTGCACACACTCCACGCGCGTTTCGCCAACCAAGTTGGCATCATCGGGAGATGATTAAAACATAATAACAAAAATTGTAGTTAAAGGTATGAAAATGCAAAGGGGAAAAATAGGGAGTTACACAGATTTCACAGACGTCGACGTTTGATTCTCGTTGGGCATCAAGAGCATCAAATCTGCTGAGCGCATCCGCCGAAGCAAAAGACACACTACTCCTGAGGTCATTTTTACCGAGTTAATGGTGGTGACCATGACTCAGGAGCAATTCCTCTTTAACGACAGAAATAAAGCACGGCTTATTAGCTTGGTTACTGAGAGGCTTGAAGGTGAAGCCTTCCCAGTAAAGCAAGCTAATGAAGATGCAGACCACCTGATTGTTGCCACGGCCCTTGAGGTATAACAGGAGCATAAGAAGGTTGTGGTAGTTGGTGAGGATACGGACTTCCTCATTATGCTCAATGCTCTTGGTATATATTTGGTCCTAACAGCTTCAAACTGGCAGACAACATCAGAAGGCCACTCATATTTCTCCACGCCATAAGTGAATGTGACACAACTTCAGCACTTTTCAGGCAGGGTAAGAAGAAGGTGGTCAAGCTGTTGGTCGAAAATAAATGTCTTCTCGAAGAAATCAAACCTTTCTTCGAGCATGACACTCAAGCTGAAGCTATTGCCGAAGTTGGCCTACGATTTTTAACAACCCTGTACGGAGGTAGGGAAGGGAGATACTTTAGATAAATTGCGATTCGACCTGTTTTCCAAAGCCCTAGTGAAGTCCAAATTCAACCTGGCATCCCTACCACCAACATCCGAAGCAGCCCGCCAACATTGCTTGAGAACTTAAAAAAGTGCAAATGCGGTTAGGACACCAGATGGATCCGCTCCTCTGGGGATGGCAGGCTTCAAAGTTTGGTCTTGACCCCGTTCCTACCTCTAAGAAACCAGCTCCACAGTCTCTTCTCTCCACAATTTTCTGCAAATGCAACAAGGGGTGTGCAGGTGGTTGTGGGTGTCGGAAGGCTGGGATTAATTGCTCGTTGATTTGTGCCAACTGCTAGGGGAACTCCTGCACTAACTCCCTCCAACCAGATGCAATTGACGAATCAGATGTTGACGAAGACCTGGACGCATATATGGGGCGACGAAAATTACAGACTTTCAGGAGCCGAGTGATGGGGCGACGGACTTCGTATCGGAAATTACAGACTTTGAGGAGCCAAGTGGCCCAAAGAGAATCAAACGTCGACGTCTGTGAAATGTGTGTAACTCCCTATTTTTCCCCATTTCATTTTCATACCTTTAACTACAATTTTTGTTATTATGAAATATAATCATTACTAATTGATTTTACGAATTGTGTTTCTTTATCCTGCCTCCATCTTTATATAAGTTAAGTACAAGACTAGTACATATAGTGCAAATAAAACATTTTTCATAAATATGCAAAATTTGTCCAACTTTGATGAGCACTAGTATGGGAACGGGTAGTCCAAAAAATATGCGCCTATCATTCAATGCAGAATTTAATGCCCTACGACTTTTAATAGGACAATGTTTTCGATATTGTGAGTCCTTTACGAGATATAACCATAAAACCGAAGAAATATCCATTTTGGGGGTAAATTTTTACCTCCCACCACTTTAACACAACTCCGCCGAGGGGGAAAACCTAGAATAGTCATATTGGGCAACAAATAAAGCCATTAAAATAATAAAACCTTTTGTAGCAATTATTTCCGATTTGTATTTTAAGCATACTGGCCAATTCGTCAAATATTTATAATACTTAGTCATCAAATTGGCATACGCGAACTAATCGTTCTTTTTTCTATTACTGGCTCTAATTTATGTAATGAGTTGGTCATTTGTGAATTCAGAATTTTAAACATCCCTGCCAACGTTTGAAGTTTCGCTGTATCTCATTGGCTGATACGTTTCTGTCAATATGTACTATCGCGGCCGAAAAAAAGTAATCGATTTTTTATCAAGTAGTATGTTGTTTCGAAAAATTTTCCTTTGTAAATGGGAGTGTTTACATCAGTTATGTCAATTAAATTATTTTGACAAGAAATCATTGGTGGGGTCGTATTTATTAAAAAAAAACTAATAAGAAATAAGTTGTTAATATTTTTTAATTATAAGAAAACAATTAATTAGTATGGTTTTGAGAGAAGCAGAAAAAAGCTACATCATCACCACACTTGGAGAAGGGTGATCTTTTAACAACGCATATATGGCCAGTCAAATTAATTGCAGCTAGCAAAGGCTCAATTCAAAAATAAACAAAAAGACAGACCTTCCGCTATTATCTGTTTAGTACAAATATTCTTCATCAAACTTATGACCCCTGGGACGGTAAACTCGCAGTTGACCATTGTAGCAGGACTGAAATATCTTTTCATCGGAAAAGGCCACTCTCTCCCAGTAACGATCTTATTCATTAATAAAAGTATTTGCAAACTGCATTCTTGCCTCTTTATTATCATCTGTTAGTCGGTGCTAGCACTGGCACAGTTAAATAGACCTTGCTCTCGCAACCGTTTTCTTGCTGTCCTAACAGACGCTGGGAAGTTGGTTTGCTCTTTGGCTTCAATAGAATTAGATAATGGGTTTAAATTAAATTAAAAAGGAATGTGGTAATAAATCCAAAAAAAGAAAAAGAAGAGAAATTAAATTCACATAGTTAACAATGGTATTGTCGTTTTCTAGAGAACTCTTTCTTGGCCGCCCAGAACCCACTGCCCTGCTCAGATCATGAGTTTCTTTCCACTTTTTGTTTAGTTTTTGAATCGTGCTTTTGCTGCAATTAATTTCACTTGCTATGCGTTGTTGAGACCACCCTTCTCCAAGTTTGGCGATGATGTTAGCCCTCGATGTAGTCCTTTTCTTCTTCACTCAAAACATGATAAGGCTTGATTATTATAATACAAAATTTATTTTTGCTTAATATGACAATGACGTTGACACTAATAAAAAAAATATTGGGATTGATGCGACACTGAATAGAACCATAATTAAAACGGGAAAATCAGTCGATTACTTTTTTTCGGCCGCGATAGTACATAGTATTATTTTTTTTGTTACACTTACGACAACTTGATGCCATGCTATACAACCCCTACTTAAAGTTAAAGGATTTGGCCGTAAGCAATGTATACACGAATATATTGTTCTGTTTTACCTCATTTATTCTTGCTGAAGACGTTAAAATTAAAAACGATTCGTATTGGTAAATTATATGCTCTTTTTTACAAAAATATCAACTAATTTTACTTGTATTGACATAAGTATGAGAATTACCTTTACTCCTTAACTGAACTTAACTTGCCTTGATTCTGGTCATGGGATTTGTTATACTAGTTTTTCTAACAAATCGCATCGTTTTTTTTTAAATTGTTAATGTCTTTCATTTGTGGGAGTTAATTTTTGATCTCAAAAGCTTTCTGTTCACGTCTAGAAATTGAATCTAACTTATTAGCAATCAAATGAACAATTAATGTATACTTATACCAATATTCTATGGGCTCATTTAATGTATACTTATACTAATATTCTATGGGCTCTTTAAATAATAAAAATGCCTTGTTAAATTGTCAAATAATTTTCTTAATTATATAGATTTGTATAGATGAAAGTCCATTATTGTGAATTATTAGTTGCTTATTCTCAAAGCGATCTTTTAATAATTGCCAAGAAGTGCCATAATTAACTGTGGAGGCATTTGTAGATTCTATACTTTGATAGGCATCCCCCTTTTGACCGCAAATAATAGCATTTTTTTAATATCGGAAATTGAATTGAATCAACGCATTGAACGCGTCTTTAAATTCTAACTACTATGTCGCAATGTCCGTTAAAAGTTGATAAATTTATCGTTGGTAATTTTATCTTTTTCTCGACTAACGGTATTAGATTTTGAATGTGCTGATATTGCCTTTTTGAACTACTATTATAAATAATATATCCTCAAAATCTTCACGCTCATTTTCATCTGACTCGCTCTTGCTTATACCTTCAATTTCATATTGCAAATCATTGAATTCATCAAATCATTCATTACAACTTGGACAAAGAATTGAACCTCTTCAATTCTTTGCAGTCCAAGTTGTAATTATTGTGAATTTATTATGTCATCAACTTCAGTTACCTTTACCAACTCACAGAAGGTGGTAGCCCTAGTTAATTTTGATTTTAATTGACCTGGTTTTTGCTTTAAACTTGCGAATTCGACCAAACAAATAAAATAAAATAACCAAGCTCGTTTTTAGAACGGCTTAACTTACCACCAAACTCTAGACTTTTTTAAATGGAATTGATATCCAATCCCACAAATCCTTTCAACTTCTTGAATTTGATGAATTGCTCACTGCTTCTATCCGACTAGTGGGACCAAATTTCATGTTGGTAAAAATAACGAAAACCCTAGACCGCTTGCATAATTACCCAGATAGTTGTGGACTGTATTTATTGCTTACTTATGATGGAAATGTAATAAATAGACTTATTAATTGTATCTATATTCTTGTTAAAAATTGTAATTGAAATTATACATTAAAGGCTTGACTTGTTATATCGTAACTATGATGTTTTTCATAGATATCATGATAGATATAGTATTATCATATACATAGTAAATCATATTACAACTACATAGATGCCTTAACACATAATATTACCATACATTTTGTGATCTTTTACGACGGCGACATGGTCTTAAATACCAATGTTCTACTTGGTTTGGCAAAAATAAACTAGTCATATTACCTTTTATTTGAATAAATGTTAAAATAATTTTCGCACGTTTCAGTTCTTTTGGTAAAGTATTTAAACTCATTTTGCTTTGAAGTTCAAGACAGACACTTTCAATATACCTATTGAATTATTCCCTTCTAAGAAATTTTCACCACAAGGACAATTTCATGCATCCTGAACAAGTGTTACATCAAGCATGTGTTCTGTTGTTTGGTTAAGACAACTTATTCATATATTCTCTGGCATCTGGATTGTATTTTACGGTATACAGAGACGTATTTAGTACGGTTCTAAAATGTATTTTAAACTTTTAATACCTCCATTAAAATGATCATAAAATGTATGTGTGGTTTTCTGAAGTTACTATTTTTTAGTACTTGACCATAAATATATTTTAGATGTCTTTGTATCTAATATTCGATTATTATTAAATTATGTATGGACATCGCCATTAGGCTACTGAGCTTTACGTAATTATGAATAGCAGTGGTATCTGTCAGTCTGTCAGTATTTTGTATACATGATAACTTAATAACCATCTAAGGTAAGATTTCGAATAAAATTTGGTAGATATGGGTCATGAGTTTTCTAAGTTCGAAGTTGAGTAGCATCGATCAATAAATAAGAGAATAGCAGAGGTGTGAAATTTAAACTTGTTTATGAGAACAATTTTATTTATGTAATACACCTCAACTTAAATAGTATCTAGAAGTGAGGAGTATTAACCAAATGCAATACTTACCAAATAAATTACCAGATATGATCCCCTTCTAAAATGTCTCGGATATACGGGTAAATAAGTATACTACTGCGTGATTAATTAAAAAATTAATAATGTATTCCGAAATTTATAATGGGAGCGAGGAAAAACAAGTTATTGGATTTACTATGATTTGAGCAAAATTTTACTCTCAATTTTAGTATACTAAATTGTAATTTATATTTTATGTCACTTGTATCATATAACATAGATATACATATATTTGTTTGTAAATGCATACGCGTATGTCTATTGATTAACAGGTCTGTTGCTAAGACCCTTTATCGACTAGAATTGTAGAGGACCATGTAGGTCACAGTGGTGCAGCAACAAAAGATGATAATATGTTTTAATACTTAGAGAATAATATACATACTGCACTGTTTATTAAAACCGTCAAAGATATTTTCATTATATGTTGAATATAATGATTAGAAGACGAGTATAAAATTCGTCTAAATATTTTTTATTCAACCGCTAGTTTATGAAAATTCGAGGATAAGGGGCGATAAATTCATATTGAAAAAAAATCTGGTAATTGTATTAAAAAAACACAAACCATAAAGAAATCGTTACAGGTATGGTATTGATAAATTAATTAAATATTTAGGTACTTCATTATATATGGGAGTATTGTTAAACAAATATGATTTTAAACAAATCTGTCCCTTGATTTGTTCAATTAATTCAAGATATTTCGATGACAGGTAAACGTTTAGAGCTATATCAAATATTGAAAAGTACTCAATAAACATGTAAAGTAAAAGATGGAAATGCATAATAGCGATAGAACTTTATCTAATTAATAAATGAAATTCCGTAATAGTTACGTATAATAAAATTTATTAATATCCTCATGCTTTGTTATTTAACAAACGCCTACAACTGGTTGCACTTGGTGTATTAATGTGTGTCAATGCATCCATCATCACCAAATAACGAATGGAGGTGCAAGAAAAACACCTATAGGGTGACCACGGATCATGGTAAACCCCCGCCATTTCCGCAATTTTTGAGCTATCCAAATGAAATTTTGCAGCAGTAATGTACGTCCAAAAAAAACTCATTCACCTATCAAAGTTACGTCTTTTAATTGTTTCTTCCATGGCTAGTGTGATAAATAGTATAAAATGTTGTGTTCGATAATTTTAAAGTGATTTGGTCAAATTTGAATGCAAGCCAAGATGCTATTTTTATATTTTTTTTGTCGATCTAATTTTTTGGGAGTTATACCATGAACCAAATTTGACCAATCATGGCACTCTAGATTAATAAATGAAATTGGTTCTAAAAAAATCTAGTGGGCTTAAAGAGTCCTCAAAATAGTTCTATCGTACTCAGAATTTTCTTAATATTCCAAAAATACATTAATATACAGGGTGTTCCATTTAAAATTCCAAAGTTGAGGTCACTTCCGTCGAAACCGTACGACGAAAAAAAATCGGATGGGCCAAAATGAGTCTTTTTGGGCGTACATTACTGCTGCGAAATTTCATTTGGATAGCTCGAAAATTGTGGAAATGGCGGGGGTTTACCATGATCCGTGGTCACCCGGTATAGTAAGTATATTGTGGTTTTACTACATTAAGGCTAAAATGTTTAACGATATTAAAAAAGTAAGTTTATATTTTCAATAATCTAAAACTTAAAAGTATTATGTACATTTTTCAAAATATTCTTTTCTATAATTCTAACCACCACAACTAACATTTTTTACGTCTTTGTCATATAATCTAGAAACAATTTGTGTAAGTATTCATTAATATTATAAAGAAATTAAAAAGTTTTTTGATCATAATGCAATTTAATATTTTTCATTCTTTGATATTGATGATATATGAACTTTTGGATGACTCTCTCCTTTTAATGAGTGACTTCTGAACTACACATATTTCAATTTCAACAAATTTAATCGACAGTCATTTTCCATATTTTTCCAAATTTATGCGGGATCTTTTGTTTATGGTGAAAGTTTCGAGCGCCATCTCCTAAACTTAACATAAATCAGTACGGGAAAAAGTGTTCCAGCAACTCGCAATTTAACATAGATTCGGGACCGACTTGCGTAATGAATTCAAATTCTATCTTTGAACGGTAAGACTAGTTGCTGGAACTGGAACAAACCTCATCATACTTAGGAGTGGATATAAAATACATGAGGTCACATATTCCCAATGGGCTATCGCGTTGTTTGACCCCAAGAGGGACCTACCTTATCCTTTACTTGAGAAAGTAGAACTAGTGGGATAAATAAAGTAAACAGAAATAGGAAGAGTAATGAGATGACTGCCTGATTCAAGAATAAATACCCTGCGAAATAAATGCCGATCCCTTGCCTCCACTTTTATGACAAAATACCTGAGGATATCAAGACATCATTTCCTGTGCGTCCCAGATGTAAAATTTTTTATTAATCACCATTAGGTACATTATGTGTTCTGTCATTCTTTCTTATAGTTCATCTAATAAGAATTATTACATTTGATTTGCAATGTACCAGTGATATTAATTGTATAAAAATTGGACAAGTGAAATGAAAAATACTATTTGTATAGCAATGTTCTAAGCCTTACTAAATTACTTTATTGTCTTATTCCTTTCTGCAGTTTTATTTATTAATTCTCGTCAGCTAACGCCGTCTAAGGTTTTTTAGTTGGCTGACATATCGTCTATGATTTTTTTATAGTCTGACCTTGTGTGTTGAAATGAGACCAGCTTTCATTATATTCTCTACTGTTGTAGCATATTCTTGAATAAGAAATCTAGTCGGTCAAACCACTCGTTTTATTTTGCATATAAAATAAATGCGATTATAATAATGCACCTGCCACCACATCTAATAAATATGCAATGGCGTTCTAGAGAAAAACACTGTCTCCCATTAATTTTTACATTGGCTACCGCAACAATATGTGAAGTAGTCGTTGAAGAAAGCAAAGTTCCTAATTTAAGGCAATTATTTTTTGCAAAATGTGTTTTTGAAGCATTTCTGATAAACAATAAAGAAACTACACTGACGATCAATTGAAGTGACCCAAGAAAAATTTGCATCAACTTCCAACTCATATATCTTTTGATGCAAGAATCGCAGAGCCATAAATCTTTTTAGGTATTATAGATATACGCCTCAAGAATATGTGACAGCTTGTCCTTGTCTCGTTTATTTTTGGAGATACGGTGATGAATGAAAGTTGATCTATGTTTTTCTGCCAAAGTTTGAGGTCGTGCATGGAGTGTCCCAAACCGCTTTCGGATATGACAATATAGTCATTTTGTACCCCCATTCATTGCGTTCCTTTTCGATGTTGATTGATTGCGCTAACTTAATTGTTGTTGATTTTTTGAGAATTTTTATACAACAGGACATTTTGAGCTTTGTATAGCAATACAATAATAATATATTTATATTCTTTGTGGTCACGGTCAGATGGATTTATTTACATTCAATGTATTTATAAGTATTTTCATGTATACTGCCTTTTTTTTTTTTTTTTTTTTAGTAAATAAACTATTATTATTATTATAAATATCGAATACGTACATTCTAGCCATGGCATATAAATATTGGCCGACAGTAAAATTCGTTTAAATATAAGTACTTTGCTCAGTTTTTCTATCTGTTATGTTATTTTTTTAATGACATAATATGTAAAGTAGATGTACGTTAAGGGTGTATTGTTTTTGTGGACATCAAGTACCTACCTGATGTTTAAACTATTTTTGTTGCAAAGGTTATTTTGGATCTATTTAATAAAAAAAAAACATTATTTGCTTTTATAATAAGTTTATCAGAGCAGACGGCTCGGCCGTTTGCTCCCGTCCGTCCTTCCTTCTAACTTATATTTATACATATACAGGGTGTCCCTAAACTACGTTCGGAAAATTCGGAAGGTGATTGCATGCGCGAAAATATGAAGAAATGTTCCTATGGACATGGGTCCGCAAATGGCTCCTAAGGCCAGTGGCGTAGCGGACGGGCCCGCAGGGCCCGCGGTGCGGGGGGCCTCCAGCTCTTGGGGGCCCCCGAGTCTAGGAATTTTTGACGTGAAAATATCGTCGAAATTAAAAGTGACGAAATCTTACGTACATCTTAAACATCAAGAGCTAAAGAGAATGTACGCCGCTGCCGAAAAATTTTATAATGGAAGTGATTGCATTCTTTATTTTTTTTATACATTTTCATTATGTTAATAATAATAATAAATAATAATAAATACACCACATGTAATTACGACCCCCTTTATCCCAGAAGGCTGAGCCTTGTGCGGGAGGGGGCTACACATTTAAAGACAAGGGACACACATCCAATATCCGTGTATAATGGAAAAATCCCTCTCACAGTATTTTCCATTGCCACGTCCGGGATTCGAACCCGGGACTTTTGGGTGAGAGGCAGGTACTCTACCATCTCGACCATCAGTCATATAACTGATATATTTGAGATGTAAGAATTGGAGTAGGTATAATGTGGTAAAATATTCATGTACCTAACGATTTTTGTTCAACAAAATTGGAGGTGATTTATTATTTTGTGGGGCCCCCATCATATATTTTGCGGGGGGCGCCGAGATTTTCAGCTACGCCACTGCCTAAGGGAGCTACGGCCCCCTGAAGTTGGCGCCCCAAATATGTTTTTTTTTAAATATCTCAGGAACTCTTTGAGGTACTGACATAAAATTTGGCATGCTATCTACCGTTAGTAAGGGTTATGAATCTGCATTATCAACAATAGAAAATATTAACCAGAGGCGTACTAAACTATATTTTTCCCACCAATTTTTTTGTTTGTCATTTTCTGCATTTTTGATATCGGAAATGAATTTCCTGAACAATTTTACGTAAGAAAGATTCCCTTGTTGGATAGCCGTAGGACGCACCGTTTTCGAGAAAAATGGGATTATGTAAAACGGTGTTTAACTTACGTGCAGGTAGATTTTGAAGATAGGTAATTAATTAAAATCTAGTGGGCACCTGTCAAAATCTGATAGACTTCTGTCAATTTTATTATTAATAATTCAAAACAGTAGTTAGTTGTTGATGGTGCTTCTTCTGTTGAATTTTGAATTTGAATTAAAACTCAAAAATGGAGGCATACATTGGGGCGCCAACTTCAGGGGGCCGTAGCTCACTTAGGAGCCATTTGCGGACCCATGTCCATAGGAACATTTCTTCATAATTTCGCGCATGCAATCACCTCCCGAATTTTCCGAACGTAGTTTAGGGACACCCTGTATAACGAAAGCAAACACCTGTCAATATTTACGCCAGTTTTCTCAAGTGCCTATGTCATCCTTTTCTTCATTGAAATCTGTATCATTCGAGGTATCATTTGACTAACTTACCAACATTTATATGTCACTCTTATCATTTTCAACTAGTGACCGTCAGAGGCGCTGGTGCTCTAAGTCGTGCTGGTATGTAACACCGTTTCATTTGCCATTTAGATCTTGTGGCGCCACTTCGTCCCGGACGTAAAGTAAAAACTCCTATCAGACTCCCTAGAATTTTTGGCGTACATAATAATTATACTATTATACGCGAAAAGTGTTCTTTTATTTTTTCGCTACTGTTCATCATACTCATTTTTAAATTTTTTTTTTTACAATTTTCTTTCTTTGCTTGACACGCATTGTTTATAAATGTTTATTTAGGTTCTATACAAGCATAATAATAACAAACATATCCAATTTGACACACTTATGTTGATGTTTTAATACCTGATAAAACTTGGATTAAAAAGTACAAAATTCAAAAAGTCTAATAGTTATTTGTGTAACTAGTGCAAATAGCGTATATTTGTAGCCTGAGGCATGAAGTTTGCAGCACGAGCGAAGTGAGAGCTGCAACAAATACACTTTTTGCAAGTGTTGCACACAACATTTTTCTACGATTGACTTAAATAGATTTTTTTTAAATTTTATTGAACAGAATATTACATTAACACAAAATATTCAAATGCCAAACTAACAACTAGAGAAATAAAATTGTCACTGTCAAACGCCATCCATAAATAACTATGAATAAACTTTCGTTGCCTAGTAACAAACTTACCTACTTTTTGCACGATCGTAGAAAAAAAATAAATTATTGAAATTTAAATTTTTTTTACTCGTCACAAATTTATTCATTATGGTTATCTCCTGCTGAGCTTAAGCAAGAGCGAAAAAACATGTACATCATCGGTTTTTGTTGGTAATCATAATGCATAAATTTGTAGTGAGTTAAAAAAAAATTTATTTCAATAATTTACTTTTAGACCTTTTGAGTTTTGTAATTTTTAATCTAATTTTTATCAGGTATTAAAAAAGTCGAATAGATTTTTGTAATTGTATATTTAGAGATGAAACATCAATATAAGAGTGTCAAATTATGTTTGTTATTATTATGCTTGTATAAAACCTAAATAAAATCATTCAGTGCCGAACCGGTTTTCAGTGGCCAAAAATCGACAAAATTCTTAGCAGTCGGAAAATTTAGGATCAATGGAATATAAATGGGTAAAATCGATTGGAACCCAACAAATAACCAGAAGTAAGGTCGGGGTGGTAAGAGGGATGTTTTTAGGAGTGAAACGTGTTTTTTTACAGTTTCTGGCAAAACTAGACCTCCTATCGAAAAAGTTAAATGCAAAAGTTGTAGACAATTTTATTGAAAGATCTACAACTTTTATTTCATCCAATTTTCAACATAACCTCAAAACTATTGAGAAAAACGCCAAAAACCAATTTTTTGATTTTTTATTTTTATCTCCCAGAAAAATGATTCGATTTTAATGAAATTGAAAAGATCTTTGTTTTGGTCATAGTAACAGTACGATTTTTTTACACCATCTTAAAGTAGAGGTTTCAACGAAAGAAATTCCGTCAAATTTCATTAACATCGAATCATTTTTGTGGAAGATAAGAATAAAAAATCAAACAATTGGTTTTTGGCGTTTTTCTCAATAGTTTTGAGGTTATGTTGAAAAATGGTTCATGTAAAAGTTGTAGATCTTTCAATTATTTAGAACTTTTCCATTTAACTTTTTCGATAGGAGGAAATCGTAAAAAACCACGTTTCACCCCTAAAAACACCCCTTTTCCCACCCCCATCCTACTTCTGGTTAATTGTTGGAGTCCAATCGATTTTTTCCCCACTTATATGCCATTAATCCTAAATTTTCCGACCATCCATATACTGCTAAGAATTTTTGTTTTTTTTTTTTAATTATTGGCAATGGACTATTTTTATGTCACACTCTTATTTTAAAAGCTGAATACATAACTTGGAAATTTACAAAAAAGTTATTTTTTTTAAATCGGCATTAAAGTACCTCAAAATCGTCATTAAAGTGATAGAAATAGTCATTAAAGTAATCCATTATTGTACGATTTTTGTAGTTGGCCGAGGTGACAGATAAACGTAAACATTAATTTTTTATTGCTTGTGATAATAATTGTGTTGTAACAAGAGGTAAATACATACAGTTTTTTAAATTCAGAGTTGTATTATCGTATGTAATATCATAAGTGCTTAAAATTTTATCGATAAATTTTTTTCGAGAGCGATATTGCCTAGTAATATTAAGAGTGTAAATTGGCCACTTATTATCTAATTAAATCACGAGCGCTTTAGCACGAGGGATTTAATTTTTGAAAATAAAGTGACCAATTTACACGAGTAATATTACTGTTGGCAATATCGCTCGAGAAAAAATTTATAGGTAAAATTTTCAAGCACGAATGGTATTTGCGGAGAATATTTCACGAATAAATTATTTAAATACAAAAACATATCTTTAACGACGAAATGTCAAAGTAACGTATTAAGTGACAGTTGACATAAAGAATGATTTTATTGCGATAAATTAACTCCTATATGAAAAAGTCTATTTGACAGTCACGTTTTGTCACTTTGACAGCGATAAAAAAGGTGCATCGTTTTTTATCACCAATAAAAATGCCTGCTCCTCAAAATCAGTGTACATCTAGTAGTCGCACGTCACTTTAAAATCAGTACACCAAACCAAACCATTTATAACAATTGTATTTTTAATAACTGTTCCTTCAAATAATTGTATAAATAAAAATAATTATTGTTGCTGTTCGTTCACATATTCTGTCGTTAATTTATCTTGCCAAAAAACACTCGAGCTTTTCCTTTATGGATAAATTTCTTTGTAACTCAACATTTTGCCAATGAGTAATTTTGCTCGAAAAACTGACATTTGACAAAATCGCTCGACCTACGGTCTCGCGATTTTTTCATGTCAGTTTTTCTCTTAAAATTACTATTTGGTAAAATTGTTCCGTTACGAAGAGAAATTTATCCGATAAAAAAAAAGCTCTTGTGTTTTTACTGTTGATAAAACTGTTTCAGGGATTTTATCGATATAACTGCTGTCATTGGTCCAAATTTAAAAATTGTAGTAGTTTCATTGGTTAATAATTTCTGAGTGAAATAATCACTATTATAATTGCTAAAAATAATGGTTTTCTAATAAAAAATCATTCCAACTTGACATTTAAAAATAATTATGACATTTCCTAAGGTCACTTAAAATTTTAAATAATTATGACATTTCTTAATGTCACTGAAAATTATTTAAAAAATAGAGTTAATTAATCTTAATTTCATAGTTTTTCGATTAAAAAAAAATGTAATATGCACCTCGGCATTAAAGTTCCTTTTTATCACTCATGTGGCTTATTTGCCTCGGCCCTACGGGCCTCGGCACTAAACTCCACATTCATGATAAAAAGATTAACTTTAATGCCTTGATACATAAATAACTATTTTCATGCCAGTGAAGTGCTATTTTTATGAGAGATTGTTATTAAGAAAAGTTGTTCTAAAAGTAAAACTGAGTAATGAAAAATGATGCAAAGTTTCAAAATCCTATTGTGAATTGTTTGTGTATTGTTATTTTTATATTCATATTCCTTATCTGTCTAATAGACGGATGAAGATGAAAGTAAACCTACCTACCTAAGTAATTTCTTACTTTGTTAAATAAAGTAAGAAATAAGACAAAATATAGCTTTGAAATTTTGCATTATTACGCAATTTTACTTTCTGAAACATTTTCACTAGTGTGAAAAATACATTTTTTGTAAATTTCCAAGGTATACTTGATTTTTGGAAATTAAAATAATGGCACAAATAATTTCTATCCAAGCAGGACTGAACCCCAGAAATTCAACTAAAAAATTTTCAGACTTTTCACCTATCCATGCTCCTTGAGTGGTGAGAATGCGCAGTAGGTGGCCTTGAGTTGTGCGGATGCGCAGTAGGTATCCTTGAGCTTTGTGGATGGGCAGCAGGTGTCTTTGAGTTTTATAGATGCGCAGTAGATATTTTTCAATTTTGTAGATGCACAGCAAATAGAATTAATCCAAGATCAATTTTACGTTATTTTCGATTTTTACGTAAAATTTTCTTTGGGACATATATTGTTATACGCGAAAGTGTTCTCTTATTTTTTCTCTACTGTTAATCGCTTTATTGTGACTAATAATTTCATTTTTATATTTTAATTTAAGTGACATACAACAAAAAACCAACCTTTAACTGTTCCTTTGACGTAAAGTCACAGGCGTAAAGGTTATTTTTTTTTAATCCAGATATTTTTTATATTGTCTGGGAAATGTTCAGAAGTGTGGTAGTAAATCTCAAATAACAAAAGAAAGACAAATGAACTAATGAACATCACATATTATATGCCATTGATTAAATTTATTTATTATTCTGACTACTACTATTAACAAACATAACTTTAAATATTACATTGTGTACAGGAAACAAAAGAAGCAAAATGATTCGTACATTTCATGATTAATCTCGTTCGGATAATACTTTAAAAACACTTCGAATAAGATGTACCAACAACGTGATCTTTTAAGCCACCCCTAATAATAGAAAATCATTGGTTTGTCAACGACAGTGCTTCGCTGTCTCTGCTCGTCTTACAACCCTGCATTTGATACATTAAATTGTAAAGTGGCAGGATTGGCAGGTCGGTTGCTAGGCCCATTATCGATGAGGTTGTCGGAGAAAGTAGTGCAACGGCTAAAAATATAAATTTCGGTTTTAGTTTTATTATTGCAACTAGATTTACTTATAATAGCACGTGCGTATGGAAAGAGATAAAATGGTATCACTTTCCTGAAAATAACGGCAACCTAATAATTTATATATACATAATATTTATAAGAAGACCGCAATCAACTAATAACATAATTTGTTTGTTTTATATATCCTTATATCAAACCTTGATGAGATAAGGTGGGTTGAAAAATTATTAGGTGTTTACCGCCATTTTTTATTCTTCCTCAACGTGTGGATGCACGGTTATGCCTTTTTTGTAGATTTAGTCCTTTGTCTTATATGAAATGTATCTGGCGTATCATTTAAGTTTACAGCTGGTTTTTGTTTTTTTATTTGGGATTTCGGCATCCTTCTATTACCTTGTATTCTCAGAATGCAAAATTATTTCAACAATTTTACTGAAGGACGACCGCAGTTACATCACTGTGTTCCTCTGTGGATGACTAGTTTTTCGTAGCTGAACTTAATCAAGGCTCTGAAGAAACTAATTAAATTCTAACATTATCAAACCAACAGTCTTAGTTTCTTCTTTCGTTCTCTACTGATGACCGATTTCAGCAAGAAAATACATATTAAAAAATTGAAATTAAAAATTGTACATATATGAATGATTTTTTTTTATCATTACGCAAATATCTCGAAAACTAATGCCTCAGTCAAAATTCTACTTGAGCAAGTTTTTTTAGAAAATTAATCGTAAATTATGAAAATCTGATCAGAATTGCGAAAAAAATTAGTGCACATACTTTTTTCCTTAAAATTATGTCGACGTGACCACACCGCACGCCACTGGCGCGCCTCAGTTCAACTCTGAACCATAGCAAAGATGGACCCTCACAACCTAACTATGTGTACCAAGTTTGGTTTCCCTATCTTTAATATTGTGGAAGTTATTAAAGAAAAACAAAAAATAAATAGAATTTTCAACACCCTGTATCTCCGTTAGGAGGCTCGATAGAGAAGAAATGTTAGAAGGGGTATGTCATAATTTCATGTGAACTTTCTGTACCCGAAGTTTGTCGGTTTAAAATCGGGACACCCTGTATATAAATAGCCCAAAATGGAAACTTTATGTTAATAAGCAAAAGTTGAGTTTGTAATAATATCTATTTTCCAATGAATGCTGTGAAATCAATAGCAATAATAAGCAGAAAGTATGTAAATGATGAAAACAAGTCCTAACCAGCACAATAAAATCTTCATCATTAATATGGCACAGTTTAAAAATGGTGTAAGTTTCCATTTATTACTAATTACTAATAATTTATATGTCTGCCCACATGATATAAATACGCTGGTAAATAAAAGCAATTAAGAAATAGACCTAATAAACCTTGTAAGTTTGTATATTGTTAGCATTAACATAAAATATTCAAATAAAATTACCTTCGTAGTTTACGATTGTACTGTGATAATAAAATAAATAAATATTCAGATCAAATCAATGACTTTTAAATAATAATATCCAGTTTTGTAAATTTGTGCTATTACATATTTTCAGATTTCTACCAAAATATATTTCTGCATACAAAACTGCTGCCGCAGTTTATTACAGTAACGGAATTTTATAGTCATATTTGTTTTATACGTTATGCGGTACGAATTTTTTATACCCGTGTTGTATACAGGCCCAGCCAGTTCAAATTGGCTACACATGTAACTTTGTTTTAATGACATTGAGATGGACTTTCACTCTCTACGGTACCGACATAAATCATGAACATATCCCCTTAACAGTATTTTTTTGTAAAACGTTTAAAACACTTGAAAAAAAACTGTATATTTTTTTAATCAAAATAATACACACCGCAATAGCATAAGGCATGTTATTTTTGTCTCAGAATAAAAAACACTTTCAAAAGTGATTGTATTGTTTATTATTAAAAAAAAATAATAAAAATGATACAACAAATTTTTAAAAAATCGAGAAACGGATAGATGTTTAAGATTTTCAAATTCCGTTTCACATTTTTTAAATAAAGGTTTCTCAAATTTAAACTGAAATGTTTAAATTATCATGGGCGTAGAGGTGAGCTTGGGGCTCAGCTCAGCACCTTCTGCCCAAGTTTAATATAATACTTAAAAAAAAATAAAATATTTATAAATGACTTTATTTGGGCTTTATGGCTTTATACAAGCATAATAACAAAAAACATATCCAATTTGATAAACTCATATTGATGTTTTATCTCTAAACATACAATTATTAAGTTTCTTGGACCTTCTTTAATGCATGATAAAAATTGTATTAAAAATTACAAAATTTTGTTTATTCTGTTCCAATTTTAATGAGCAACAATTACGAGAACGAATTATAGACGGTGCAAGGCAATTTAATATTTTCTATAAATTAGTATTTTTATTTGCTTCTTCTACCTACGCCAGTGGCATAGTTAAATGAGAATTAAATTATGTTTACTAAACAAAAATGTGTACACCACTGTATTTTTTTATAATTTTTTATCGAACTTTTGTAACTTGCACAACAAAAAACGTCTAGCATTTTTTGCCTAAAAGTAATCGATTTTTAAAAAACAATGGTTACTACAAACAACAATAATTAAAATAATAAATTCCGAAACTAAGATCATGAAAACTAAACTAAAATTTTATTTTTTTTAATTTTTAACTACAGTGTGTCGCACTTAAGAGTGAAACACCCTTCTAACATTTTTCATTTTTATCCGATTTAAACCACTTAAAGATAGAGCACATTAGGATCAACTTATGGCCCAAAAACCATTTGCCCCTTACTAATGCAAAGCCACCTACGATGTCAAAATAAACGGGGAAAATCAGCAAAACATATTAGGCATTTTTTTATCAAAAATTTTATTAATGAAAGCTGTTCAGAATTGTTCAAAAACCTTAAGTCCAAAATTTAATCAAAATAAAAAAATATTAATATTTTGTTTGAAAACATTTTTAAGTCTGAAAATATTATTTTAATGGATTATTGTATTGTAATATTTAATTTTTTTATAAAAAATAAACTAAAAAAATACTCTGAAACTAAATACGAATGATAATTGATATTGTAAAATTATATTTTCGGATTTAAAATTTTTTTAATCAAAATATCAATATTTTTTAATTTTGATGAGATTTTGGATTTAAGGTTTTTAGACAATTCTGAACAACTTTCATTAGTAAAATTTTCCGATAAAAAAATGCCTAATATGTTTTCTTGATTTTTTGCGTTTAATTTGGTATCGCAGGTGGCTTTGCATTAGTAGGGGGTGAATGGTTTTTTGAACATGAGTTGAACCTAATGGGATCTATCATAGGGTAAAATTTGGTTCATATCGGATAAAAATGAAAAAGTTATAAGGGTGTTTCACTTTTAAGTGCGACACACTGTATATTAGAATTTTATAAGAGTAAGAAATGTTAGAGAAATAATTATTTAATCTAAAAATAAATATTTAGAGACCATAGGCGTACTCATGAAAAAGTTGGGGAGGTTAATAATGGGTACCACAATACCCCTTTTTCCCCGTTTGTCCTTTGACTTTTTTAACCAAAATTACACAAAAAGTGCATCTGCATAAGATAAAAGTATGTGCAAAATTTCATGTAGAAAACTTAAAAGATAACTGAGTTATTAATAAAAATAATTTGCAAAATTTAAACTTTTAACACTCTGTATAAGGAAAACTACCTGTCAATATAAAAAATCACACCATACAAGTCGCATTATTTTCGTCCAAAGAATCTGTGGTTAACGGCTTGACCTACTTTTTGTTAACACTCTGTATAGTTGGTTGACTTGACTACACTTGTAGAAACTAGCCGAGGAAAGTAGATTTTCCAATAAAGGGAACAAATAGATTATTGGAAATAATCCTAATAGGTTTTTGCTTCCCAACTATAAAAGTGTCTCTTCAAAGAAAGATAAATCTGTTGTTGTTTCTCATGATTTTTGTCTGAGAAATATATCTCAAAAGTCAAATGAACACGAGAACCTATTTCTTATGTTAGATATTGAAAATGGATCTTGGAATAAATATGTCGTTTGCAAAAAAATATGAGCTTTTTATTTTCTGCAGAGATTGAGCTGTTGTTGGAATTATTGACGAACTTTTATTTTACACGCATTTGTTGCAATGGGAAATAAACATTTAATTATATGTTTAATATTTTCGAGGTATAACGATGTAATTTTTAATGAAAATAATTTATAAAAATATTCTAGGAAAATATGTAACATTTCTGAGATGGTAGCGAAATGGTCTAGATCGCGGTTGTGAGGGATCTACCGATCTCTATCAATCTGTTCTGAGTTCGAATCTCAGTTAAGGCAAACGGCAATTCTTCAAGGGATTGGTTGTATTGTATGTGTATATGCGGCAAGTATATTAGTTGTTCTCCCCCAAAAGGTCGGAGGACCATCAAAGGCACAGATTCCTCTAAGGATGTAAATATATATTCCTTCTAGGAATATATATACTCAGTGTCAGGATTATATATTCCCTCTAATGTTGTTTGTACCCCTTCTTATATATCTAAGGATATATTCGCTCTAAGGATGTATATAATCCCTCTAAGGATGTATATATTCCTTATAAGGGTATATTATATTCTCTCTAAGAATGTATAATTTTTTTCTGAAGTATATATTTCCTCAAAGGATGTATTATAAATTGGGTATATGATCCCTCCAAGGATATATGCCTCTCTAAGGTTGCAGAGATTTCCTTTAACGATGTATATATTTTTCAAGGAACGTATACACTCACTCTAAGGTTATAATATATTCCCCTTAAAGATGTATATATTCCCTCTTAGGATGTATATGTATATTCCCTCTAATGATGTACATATTTACTCTAAGGATGTATATATTCCCTCTAAGGATGTATTTATTCCTTTATGGGTGCATATACATATATTCCCGTTAAGGACGTATAAATTTCATAAAAAATGTACATATTCCTTTTACCAATGTACCTATATATTCACTCTAAGGATGTATATATAATCTCTAAAGATGTATATATTCTCTCTAAGAATGTAGGTGTAGATCTTTTGGCATTTAAAAATGCCGTAGGATGCTTCCGTTTGTGAGAGCGCATCTTCAGATAAGTCACCGCATCGCGTCGTCCTCTTTTCTTTATAAATTCCCTTGTCTACTGAAAGCGTCAATTTCCATTTCCCTTTGTGATGTGTGGAACCAGTGCACTATATTATTATAATTATTATATAACTTTCATATTATATTAAAATAACTGAAAACCTGTAGAATCCTCTTAAGTAGGTAGTCAGGTAGAAAAAGTACATTTCATGATAAGATATCGATTGGATGTTCTAAAAGCTGCAAATATTAGTTTAACTGAACTGAATAATTTATTAAAGTACCGTAATGATGAAGAATTCTGTCATTTAAATAGTTCATTAAAATCCGATGGACGTGGTGTGCCTTGAAGTAGAAGTTTGCATGCAAATTTGCAGTTTTGTAATTAAATAAGAGCTGAAAAACATCAGACGGTAAAGCGTATTCTCTAATTAAAAACTCCAGTACGAATTAATGGTATAACTTATTGCGGTAATACAAGGTTTTATACCCCGTAAAATTAATTAATGCACCTGCATTGCTGTATACTTCAACAATTAAAAGCATCGTAATGGGAAAAAAGTACATTTCCGATTCATGCTGATATGTTTAATATAGTTGGTTCTCCCATATCCGTGACACTATCAAATAACATCTTACACCTGTATTAAATTTAATCGTAGTTTCCCGAGAATGTATTTTATTTTAAGAGTAAGCGAAGTGTTTAATCGATAGCAATAAATGCACTACTGATTAAAGGTAGTCATATAAAATTAACGTGTTATTTATATCATCCAATCAATGTAATATACACATGGAAATGTGGTGTTTACTTCAGAAGATATCTTTTGTCTGTTACGAATTGAGTTCATGGTTTTTGTAACCACAGCCAAAAGGAAGTGGGTTGGCCTGCTGGAATTGTATGGGTTCTACTAAAAAGAAACACCTAACCACAAATTAAGTATAATGAACAGTAACGACTTTCCGACATTGTATCAGTCGAGAACAGTCTGATAATCCTTACTGTTCGCGATGCTTATAATTATTTTTATACGACTGGAATAAAAAATTAAATATGAGGTCTTTATAAAAAATACTAATACAAAAATAGGTGCGAAATACTACTTAGGTGATCGAGAACGAAAGTTTTTTGACGAGGCGCAGCCGAGTAAAAAAATCGTTCGAGATGACCAAAGAATTTCGTACACAAATTGCAAACCATATTTTTTCTACAACGACTTTAATTTGATTAAACTAAAACCATAAAACGATATCTTGTATTTATTTAATGCAAATTAATTTAAAAAAGAAATAGTCTGATGTCTCCTAGGTATAACTATGGAGACGAATATGTTTGACAACAAACATTTTTCACTGACGTTTTCGACATTGTGTTGAATATTGTGAGTTTTTTTAAGTAAAATAATACATAAGATAATAATGGAGAGTCTCGAAAGTGAAGATAATTTATTTTGTACCCCACCAGAAATATTAGATGCAGGAAACCTTGTTACATTGAATCTTCTACCGGAAAAATCCAGGCGGCATTATGAACAATAGGTATATGATGTGCATAATATTTTTCCTACGAGCGTGCGGAAAATATCACTTTTTCGCACGCATTTTAGTTTTGAAAGTTGTACTTTTCCGCACTAGTGCGGAAAAACGTATTTTTCCGAGAGAAAATAATTACGTTTTTATTTGCATTTTTGGGTAATTATATAAGTATACAATTATAATGAAATTAAATCATTTCTATTTATACTAACTCTTTTGAAGTAGCTCCTATAACTTTAAATATCAAAAAATCACGTAGCATACTATAGTCATGACTGTCTCATTTTGACGTTTCTCAGTCACATAACAATAATTCACAAATTTCAAGTCAAACAGTAGCATCTTTTTAAAGTAGAGTCTAGTTTCTTAATCAAGTAAAAAATGTATTCATCACGCTCCTAGGAAAAATATTGTTCCTAACACATGCGGAAACTGTCTTTTCCGCACTCGACTGCTTGACCGAACTCCGTTTCGCGTCGTTCGGTCAACGGCAGTCGCGTCCGGAAAAGTACAACTTTCCGCACTTGTTAGGAAAATAACTATTGCGCACGGTGTCATGATAACGCAAAAAAAATAATGTCAATGAAAAAATATCAAACATAGCCTTTTTTGACAGTTTTACAAATAATATTAAAAATGTGCAAATATCATTAGCCGTTAACATACATTCTGAATTTTTGCACTTATGTACGTTTTTTGGAACTATAAAAGCAATTTACTGACATAAGCAGCTCAATTATGCAAAAAAAAATTATGTAGAAGGCGTAGCGTTGCGTGCGCAAAGATAACCTCACCACGTTATGTAACGATAGCGATAATGCGGTAATATCTAACACTTTTAAGATATGGTCTAAAGACTCTAAAGAAATATAACGTGAAACAGATTGCTAAAATCGTTATTTCAGAGACAGACAAGTACAGCCATTGTAAATGTCGCCATTAACTACAGAATGAAGACGATTCGTGACATTTCAGCAGGAATCCTGTAATGTCTGGTAATTTAGTGCAACTATGTTATAATTCACGTTCAATTATAAATTATTAGTATGCGCCACATCAAGGTATACCCTCTGAATCATTAATTATTCAGTTCATATATTAATTATTATTATAGCGGTGAAACATTGTGTAACAAGGAAGGTATTGTTCTCACGAATATATTAATCCTGTATATATGTGCGGTACCTATTTACTCAAATATACCCATTAACGTAATAAATCTAAAACCATCACGGAGACTAGGATGGCAAATACTTAATGTAATAGTACATTGTTAATCATAATAATCCAGGAAAAATAGACATTGAACCTTGGAAATTGACATAGAGCTTAAAATTGGTGCAGACCTTTTAACATCATCATTACAAATGGAATTCAAAAGTCCTCATCTTGTGCTAGCACTTGTGCTAAATAATTTGGATCACATCATCATCTTTTCATTAAAATGTGACATTAAGAAAATGCCGTATACAACATACAAACAATAAACATCTTGTACGGTTATCGAGTTATTATTAAGGGTGGCTCGTTTTCAAAAAATTACCCGGTATATCTTTGTCGACCCAGGCGTACCTTGACTATTTCATTAAATATTATGAAAAATAGCTACGAAGTTTACAGTTATGATACTGTGAAGTTTGTAGTAGAGATCGGTAAAAAAATATGAGCTGCGTGGGAAAAATGTATCATAGGGATGTCTGTCTGATAACCCTACAAGGTATCTTAATAATAGAATTAATTAGAGTTTCAATTGTGCAAAAACCATAAATAAATGTGGGGCAGCGATTAGGTGACATTTTTTAATTACGAAAATATCGTCTAACCAGTAAGTTTTGTGTTTTGGAAGTGGTGAGGAATAAGTGTGTCCCTCTGGTAGTCAGTGTTACTACCTGTCAAGACATCAATGATATCTTTGTGACAGATAACGACCTGCCAAAGAGGTACCAAGAGCGGCGACCTCTAACCTTGGCGGACTTAACTGCATGCTGAAGTAGATTGCAGGAAACAAATACTTAGCGGAAAAATACCTCGACAAGGGCCTTTGTTATTTGTCTTTTCAATTTCCTATGGCGTACTGACGAGATAATAAGTCTATGCCTGGTGAAGAAAAGACAAATATTATTGGCTACCAATTAAGATTTGCAGCTGTAATCCAATGCAGGTCGGGGTATTTGCCTGCTGAGTAGTTATTTCCTGCAATTCTATTCAGCAGTTTTGTATGTTGTAAAAACAACGTTTAATGCAATATTTTTAAATAATGTGAGGTGCGTATACTCGGACGTACACAGTGTTTTCACCATTTTGACTGTTTAAAATATCCCGGATGAAAATAAAACAGTGTACAGGGTGTCCCAAAGTTGATGTCTCGGGACTATATCTAGAGAATGAAAAAAGTTATCACAAAACCGTTTACATGGTTTAATTTGGGGTGCACTAAGGTACACTTTACGCTAGAAATTTTTATTTTTCGAAGTCTGGAAAATGTCGAAACTGACGTCATCAGAAGTCTTTCTCCAGGAACATACACTTTTTTTGTGCTACCTGGAAAGTGCTATTTTTTCTGAACATTTTCTATTAAAAAAGTTTTTTCGTATCTTTTATATTTAAAAATATACATGGTAAAATAGTTTGGAAAATACCTTTAATTGCATACGAGTTAGCCATGATGTAATCGAGTGGCCTATGGAAAACAATGAACTAGGGCTGTTGACATAAGTTTGTTTAGTGAATATATTGTTTGTGTCAAAAAGTTTACGGGTGTGAATTAATTTAAATAGCTCCGAAATGTTTACAACCAATGAAAAAGTAGACATTTTAATCTATGGTGAAGCTCAAAAAAAAGATTTAGAATTTTGTTACTGCTTTAAAATATATTTTTTTTAAATATACTGTTACAATTCTTTGACAAAACGTATAAATAGCTTTTGTTCATTGTTTTCCATAGGCCATTCATGGCTAACTCGTATGCAATTGAGGGTATTTTCCAAACTATTTTGCCCTGTATATTTTTAAATATAAAAGATACGAAAAAACTTTTTTAATAGAAAATGTTCAGAAAAAATAGCACTTTCCAGGTAGCACAAAAAAAGTGTATGCTCCTGGAAAAAACTTCTGATGATGTCAGTTTCGCCATTTTCCAGATCTCGAAAAAAAAAATTCTAGCGTAAAATGTACCTTAGCACACCCCAGATTAAACCACGTAAACGGTTTTGTGATAACTTTTTTCATTCTCTAGATATAGCCCCGAAACATCAACGTTGGGACACTCTGTACAATCGTTAAATTAAAGTAAAAGAGCTTTTAAGGTTTTAGCCCTGTTGATATAAATCATTAGAAGTCTATTCACGCAAGAATACAACATGAAGTCGATTTATCGGCAACAATGAAACGGATTTGGCGAAAAAATTTCAGATAATAAAAAAGCAATTCCTTTGTGTGCTATACGATTAGTAATATATAGAAGCCGTTTTGTTGGCTTCAGTGACAGCCGTGGGGGTAGGCAAAGGGACGAGAAATCAATAAGTCACTTGCGCTACGAACATTTTAATGTAATTTTAACGGCATCGAGGCGCTATTGTCACTTTTTAATTGAAATTATTCATTAATTTACTGATGACGAAAATTTAGTAGAAAAGTTTCAATTTCACAAATGGGGGATCATACCCACTTGATTGAAACTCATTTTAGGTATATTTTCAGTTTTATTAATTATGTAGGCTTTGTCAGTTGTTAAACAAAAGCAACGTTCCTTTTTGAAGTAATAAAAGAAATTTGGAGAAAAAAATCTTGTAATTATGTGAAATCGACTTTAATGACCTTTTTTCATAAAAACTGAAGTTTTACAAATACAAATAAATACATCATATTATCTTAGAAAATATTGTTTCTATAGTAGTTATACTAATTTAGTGTGAACGTTGCACGAAAAAATTTATAGAGTCGCAACGTCGGAATCATACTGGTTGCGAGATATAGATAGCGTTTTTGCAGCATTAGTTCAAATATTGTCGGTGCAGTTAAAATTGGTGCAGTAGACAGTCGTATGGAAAATAGTATCGTTTTATATAATAAAGCTATATTATACTTTACGCACGTTTTTAGCTAATTACTTTCCATTTATTTATGTAACTCTTTCAGTACATCACAAATATCACAATATACAGTGAGGTGGAAAAGTATCTTCAAAACGCCCAATTTTTGGAAAAATCGTTCGGACTGGATGATTTTGGTTTATATTGGGCCTATTTAAAAAAACATTTTTTATTCTACAAGGTGTCCCAAAAAACAAGGCTGTGATCAACTTTGATTTTCAAATGGCAACCCCTAAATTTTTTTGCAATTTAGAATTCCTTGTAAATTTCTAAACATTTTTCTATGTGTTACACCCTATATCTAAAACCAATCGTATCTGAGATAATGATATTTAAAATTAATTTTTTTGAAAAATAAAATATTTTAATATTTAATGTATTTTATTTTAGGTTAGCAACAAATTAAAATTATTTCAACATGTGTTCAAAATGCCTCCCATTGGATACTTGACAATAACCTAAACAATTAATAAATTCTTCTTAATTTTTTCTAATAATTTCTGGAGTAATTAGCCTGTTCAATGCAAATAAATGTTAATAACTCAGAAACTATTGATTTTAGGTATAGGGCGTACATTAAAAATGTACAAGAATTTCGAAATGGCAAAGAAAATTGGGGGTTGCCATTTGAAAAATCAAAGTTGTTCACAGCCCAGCTTTTTTGGGACACCTTGTAGAATAAAAAATATTTTTAAACTAGGCCTAATATAAAATTAAAATCAACCTGTCCAAAGTTACCTTTTTCCTTACGTTTCGTCCTCACTGTATAATATAATATGTAGAACGTATGCAGCATATAAAATTTCACATTATTAAGGTTTTTACTAATAAAAATCATAGAATTATTGGCTATAGTGACTACAATTTTTTCTCAGTATAACATTTTGTCACTCAGAAGTAGGAGAATTGTTACCGATATGCAAAATATTAAATCATCATACCGGGTGGCCACGAATCAATGTACGCCCCCAATTTTTTGGTTGTTTTTGAATTTAAAAATTTCGTTTTTGGTATACGTGAATAAGACAAAAGTGGGCTATTTTTAGACTAACAGGAACAAATATATCACTTCCGGTCGAACCGGAAGCAAGACCGGAAGTGACATCAACTTTTTTTTCTTAAATGAAATGACCGTGTTTTTTGTGTTTTTTTTTATAAAACATGAAATTCTAACTGCAGCAGTTTTTTCCAATTTCAAAAATTCCAAAAAATAAGTGAGATACGAACGATTTTTTATTTTGTACAAAATGGCCGCGTCAGATGAATGCGATGTAAGAAAATTCCTAAGTAGGCTATGGAAATTATTAGCAAGGTAGTAAGCTTGTCTGTAAATAATAAAATAGTTATTTAAATTGCTGATAGATACGACTATTTTTAGGTTTTTCTCAAAAAACATAATTTAATTTTCATTTTCGTTTCCGTGCGGGTCCTATGGAAAATTTTTAAATGGGACCTTACTATTTTTTTCATTATTCGGACATAATGATTCATAAGCTTTAATTTTTTCGCCAATAATCATTTCTTAACAAGATCCTTTGTAATAATAAAAATGGATTTAAAAGGTAAGCACAAATTAAACAAGAAATAATTTTAATGAACCTTTTAAAAACACTTTTATTATTACAAGGGATCTCGTTAAGAAATGATTATTGACGAAAAAATTAAAGCTTATGAATCATTATGTCCGAATAATAAAAAAAATAGTACGGTCCCATTTAAAAATTTTCCATAGGACCCCTACGGAAATGAAAATGAAAATTAAATTCCATTTTTTGAGAAAAACCTTAAAATAGTCGTATCTATCAGTAATTTAAATAACTATTTTATTCTTTACAGACAAGCTTACTACCTTGCTAATAATTTCCATAGCCTACTTAGTAATTTTCTTACATCGCATTCATCTGACGCCATTTTGTGAAAAATATAAAATCGTTCGTAACTCACTTATTTTTTGGAATTTTTGAAATTGGAAAAAACTGTTGCATATAGCATATCATGTTTTATAAAACACCACAAAAAAAACATGGTCATTCCATTTAAGAAAAAAAAGTTGATATCACTTCCGCTTCAACCGGAAGTGATATTTTCGTTCCTGTTAGTCTAAAAATAGCCTACTTTTGTCTTATTCACGTATGCCAAAAACGAAATTTTTAAATTAAAAAACAACCAAAAAATTGGCCACCCGGTATAACTACGAATTATTGTAGATGACTGTACTACTTACTATACAATCCAACTTAATTAGCTCATATGCAAATGAACATTCCTTAGCTTTGCTATTCAGATATACAAATTTTTCATCCATTTGCCTATTTGCCGAATATGGAAAATTTGAATTCACTAGTAACTAGTAGGTACATATATCCAATTTTTATCGCAAATATATAAATAAATAAAATAAATATGATTTCAACATTACAAAAAAAAACGTCTTTTCAATCTAAACTTTGCACTCTGTTGCTTTCTCACGATTTTAGTCGTGATGAGAAAAATGGACATAATGCCTATAGGTATTGTTAAAAATTGTAAAAAAGTATACTTCCTCAAAATCATTTGTAGGCCAGTTGAATAAGGAGAAGTTATGTTTAGAATTTGTAATACCCTCCAGGTTTTCAGTTATCGAACAATCCTATGTTATCGTCAGGGTCTATATAACTAATACTTTTAATTAATTTCAATTATCTTTTGAAACATATTTCGTTGAAAAGTTTGTATCTGGCATCCCATCTGTATAAGAAGACAAATAATGAGTAGCAGAAGTGTAAGGTTTTAAAATTTCGTAGGAAACAATGTCAGTGTCAGCACATCACTGTTTCAGATATCTTTTACAACCAATTATGACATGAAAAGAACAAAGCCTTAATTAAGCTGTTCATAAAACGAAATCAACTCTTAGAGGTTTCAAATAATTACTTTCTGGTTGAGTTTGATTTGTTTCATTTAATTTATCTAGTGACTGATTGGGTAGACTGTACGTTTTTTCTTGAACTTATCAAGGTTTTGATATTGTTTATGTTTAAATCAACTACATAATTAGATTGGACAAATCCAAGTATTATAATTGATAGCTTTTCTATGTATATATCCATTATATTCCTCAATGTAATTTCTTGCACGTAGAGCTGACGCAAAATATAATAATAATAATAAATGGCTTTTATTAGCAAGATCATTACAAGGAAATATAATCACAAAGACAAGATTTATCAGCTTGCTAAATGGCAGAGTTTGGAAATGGGTATTTCCATTCTTACACTCAACCAGTGAGAAAATATACAAACATTAAATAATATGAACACAAACAAGATACTAATTAACTGCCTATAAATAGAATAAGAGTACAACACTAACTTATAATAACAATAACAATAACACTGTAACACTGTAATTGATGGCATCACCACAGAATGTCACCAGGTATTAACACTGTATGGCAGATGTTTAACTTATCACACAATGCCAACACCCAATAACACTCTGTAGCGACACCCTCAATTATTACAGTTACTCAGTAAATAGTAAAATGTTATTTTAACTTACCTTATTTAGTCATATTAGGCATATTATGTTTTTCTATAATGGATTACATATTCTAACAAAAAAACTACATATCAATTTAGAAAAGAACATTTTGTAAAATGTTTCATCTCATAATTTAATCGTTTACATA